>OX297856.1:61786271-64186271 GCA_946477585.1 Cheilosia urbana
TGAGCATAATCCAAGAAATGAATGGAGCTCCTTAATATTTCTTGGAGTGGGGAAATTTTGCACAGCAGTTATACCATTAGAGTTAGGTTTTATACCGTCTGCACTGACTTCATAGCCAAGATACGTTATTTGTTCTTCCATAAAGATACATTTGTCGTACCTAAGCTCTAAATTGGAATCTGAGATTATCTTGGCAACTTTTTGTAGAACATAAAAATGTTCATCTTTGGTTTCAGTGGCTATGAGTAGGTCATCAATGTATATGAGTAATTTTCCCTCAGCTATTAGGTCTTTAAATCTTGTATTGATGTAACGTTGAAATATTGCCGGGGCGTTTTTAAGACCAAATGGCATATAAAGGAATTCAAATTGGCCTATAGGCGTAACAAACGATGTTAACTTTACGGATTCATCAGACATCTTCACGTGATAAAACCCGTTTTTAAGATCTAATAACGAGAAGTATTTTTTATTCCGTAACCTGTCCAAATGATCCTCGATTAGAGGAAGTGGGTAATTGTCTTTTTGTGTGACGCTATTTAGCTGCCTGTAATCTACACAGAGCCTGAAAGTTCCGTTTTTCTTTTTTGTCAAAACAATCGGTGAAGCAAAGGGTGAACTACTTTCGCGTATTATTTTTTGGTCTAATAAATCATTCAAAATGTTTCTTAATTCAACAGTATATACGTATGGTAGACGACGCGGTGCGCAATTAAAGCTCACATTAGAATTACAAAGATTAATTTTCATTTCATAGCAGCTATTCGGATTAGAAATTCTTTTGTCGGAATTGGTTTGTGTCATAATATCATAAATGCGTTGTTTTTCTTTGTGTGCAAGATTAGTATTAATCCTCAAATTAAAATCATTTTTGTCATAACAGGTGTCTATATTTAAAATATCTTTCGCAAAATTATCCTCATGCAAATCCGTAATATTACTGTCATATTTGTCGTTGAAATTATCATCACAATTCTCTAAGTTATTTAAGTTTTCATAATTATTAAGGTCATAAGTTGTATAATTTGTAGAGTAGGTATTATTGGTTAAATTGTTTTCATAATCTTTAGCATAATTTATCAAGTTAATTTTAGAATTTTGAACATTTAATTTAATATTACTAGCTCGTAAAAAATCTCTGCCTAGAACAACAGAGTTAGACATAGTTTTGTTTTTCACTACGTGCAACATGCAACTTACAGGACTATCACTTACATAAATAACACATTCAGCTTTTCCTAGTACAACCAATTTAGTTCCGTTAATTCCAAAGTAAAGGTCGCTTTCATGTTCTAATGGCAAGATAACACAAGATGGTATAAATTGTTCCTGTATGAAGCTTATAGGACTTCCTGTATCTACCATTGTATTTGCTTGAAATTCAAAAACATCATTAGTAAAATTATTCAAAAATCTGTACTTAACATCGAGAGTGAAATCGTCATTAAATAATGTCTTCGTCATTACTTTGTCTTCTTCTGGTTGAGTTTCAGGCTGCTGGAGCAAGAGAACCGCTGATGGGGCAGGTGACATTGTGTTTTTACAGGTTGATGCTAAGTGACCGTGTTTACCACACTTGTAGCAACTTCCTCTTTCTCTTCGTGGCTTCGGGCATGTGTTTGCCATATGTCCAGGTTCGTTGCAATTAAAGCACCTATCCTTGTTTAGTCGCTGGAGTGGGTTGGCGGACGAGGTTGGCATTAAAGTTGAAGAAGGTGTGTTTTCTGCGGCGTAGTATTTCATTTTCTGATATTTCTTCAGCATTTGCTTCAGGTCGTCGATACTTTTTGCTGTAAGGAGAAGTTGTTTATTGCTTAGAGTATCAGGAATTCCTTTAATAATGTAATGTATAAGATCCTCGTCTTCGATTTCTGCATTGAATGCGATCTCCTGCATAGCCAGTGTATATTGGTGAATACTCTCGTCCTTCCTCTTCCTTCGGTTCCGTAGGGTATCATGAACATCAGCTGACGTAACTACTCGGTGAAACTCTTGGAGAAGTTTGGTTTTCAACTCTGACCATGAGGAGCAGCGGGATGAACGGAGAAATAATTTGGCGGTCCCTTTTAGACTTCTTCTTGCAAAAATAAACGATTGTTGCTCTTCCCACTTGTGCAAAGATCTTGCCTCTTCGAAACTCCGTACCCATTGTTTAATAGAGAAATTGTCATCACCGGAGAAGTGAGGGACAATATCTTCGACGTCTTTGTATGAGATTGAACACGTTGAGCTTTCGACTGGTTGACATAAAGCAGCGAGCTTTTCTTTGAGAGCTAAAATTTCCTCTTGCTTTTTGATTCTATCGGCGAGCCTGTCGATTTCGCTTTGAAGGTCATCATTTTCCTCGGCAATAGATGATGCGTCATCTTCGACGTTGGGGAAATGTGTGCTGATTTCTAAATCGTTCAACTCAGCAACGTGCTCCTGTAACCTCAGCTTCAACTCTGCTTTGTTACCATTGCTCTGAAGGCCGAAACTGGTTAATTTTTCTTTTAGCAAAGCAACCGTAGCCTCTTGGATAAATTGTTCTACCCGCGCTGTCGCCATAATTAATATTTTTTGCAATACACGACAGTTCACAAAAGTTTTTGCTTAACACGTAATAATTAATGTGCAAACTGTACACAATTTTTTCCTTACACGGGATTAACGATCACACTTCTGATTTGTAGAAAACAAAGACGTTTCTCTCTCAACGGTTGACTATCGAATGTCCAACTTTATTGTTGCTGACAACGTTACAAGTGTACGCTTACATGAATAAATAGTTACAGTTGCATCGTACGATTTGATACATCGGTACATGAATATCAATACATTTAAAGCGACTTGATACAATAAGTATATAATAAGCAAATATAAGAGTAAGAGTCTTTATGTTATAAATATAATTGAGTGGAATTTTCGACCACACTTTATAGATATTTCAGACCTAATTTAAACTGAAAAAACGCACCAAAAAAGACGAAACGATTGCAAAATAGCCATCGTTCAATCGAATCGTTTCGACGAGGGTATTTGACGTTTGAATTAGTAACGTGAAGCAACAAAAAACGATTATCGTTTTTTATTTGTTATACGATGTAACGGGTGATTTTTTAGCTGGTTTGGTTTTGGCAACACTGGTTTTGACAGCTGACGTGTGTTTAGTACCTTGTGTCACTGTCAAACAGCTTCAGTTTGGTTTGCAATTTAACCATGGATCATCTTACAAATGAACAACGCTTGCAAATTATTGAATTTTACTATCAAAATTCGTGCTCGGTTCGAAATGTTCATCGCGCGCTGCTTCCATTTTATGATCGGCATTCTCGACTGTTGAGATTGGATTCTTTTATCCAACCTTGAGGATTGTCGTAGGTACATAAACCTAGACAGCGATGAGTGTACAAGTCGATACCTGTATCGATTATACGTTGTATGGGTCCTCAAGCAGACTCACTTGAGGTAATAAAAGAAATGTCTTGATGGTTGTTCTGATACTAACTAACAACTTTATTTCCACAACTTACTCTTTTTATACTATTTAACAATCAATTCATAATGCTTAATTAACAATAAAATATCAATAGTGCTTAATTAACAAAAGTACCTCAAAATCAATATTGCCTAATTAACCTAAAGTAACCCAAATTCAATATTGCTTAATTAGCATAATGATACGAACAATTACCATTTCCATATAATGCTGATATATCTTTATTATGATATGGAACTGGTGAATTGCAAACTATTGCAGACTAAACATTCTGCCCGCGTTGAACAGAAGGTTCAATAATAAGATATTATCTTTATTCAATTCATATATTATACAACAGATTAACTTAAACATCAATATTTACATTAAACCTATCTTCCTGTATTTCTTGTTGTCGTCGTATATGTCTTGGTTTCGGAGTTGGTTGAATGCACTGCTTGCTCCTTCTGGCTCTAATGTACCATTTAGTGACCAAGAAGATGATTATTAAAAGCGCTAATAATACCCCAGCGTATCCAATGTTGTGGTGGACATCGTGATTCGGCAATTCTTGTGGCCCTGATTTGATGAATTCTTCGATACTTTGTTTCAGCATCTTGACTTCCGACATGTGCCGCTGGTATAGATCTTGTGGCGTGATTAGGGCCGTCCCGGCACTTGGAATTATGGCATCCGTGAGGTTACTTAGCGGATTATATGATAGTCTAGTGGTTGAGGGATAAACGTTATGTCCTCGAATTGTTAGGAAATGTTGCTTCATTAGACATTCCCCTTGAAGCTTAGCGACACCCGATCCTCTGATAGTTAGAGATGTTGTGTTTTGACCACATACCACGTTTACTATAGTTTCTTGTTGTAGGGCGTAAATCCATTCGTTTGGGTTGCGAAGCTGAATCCAGTGAGGCCCATCCCCAACCCTTTGAATTCGACATTTATCGTACGCAGGTTGATGATTAAAGAATGAGATCTCGCAGGCGTGGGTCAGTGAACCCTTATGATGTAGAGGTCCACCTTGCTTGCATAAGTACATTTCATTATTGATTGACAAACAGCTCTTCATATCTCCTTCGGAAACTGCGTAGTATAGATCTCGATGAAGGTTTATTATAATGTATGGTGAAGATGGCTGAATGGTGGTAAATGATCCATTTACCAGAACAGGTACTGGTATTACGTGATATATCTCAAAATCCTCCGATGATATCAAGGGTATTGTGATCTCAAAAATCGCATGCTTCGGCAGAATTTTTCCTTCAATGGTCATCAGGTTGAGAAGAGTTGTTAAATCCATATAAGCTGCAGGCAATTTTAACGATGATGGTAAATGCTCCTTTATAGAGCGCAGCTCTTGTTGCAGCTGTGTGGGTGGCATTAATAGTGGGCTTATTTTTCCATGTTGACTGTGTGTCACCACATCTAGCAGAGAGCCTTGGATACGTTGAAAATTTGAGATAGTGGTGAGTATTTGAATCGCCAATGACATAAAGGTTTGTGCTAAATCTTCTTGATATAGATCCCTGGAGATGTTATTGGTCTTGTATGTTATCTCAGCAATGTGGGCTGACAAGGTCTCAAATTGTGTTGCTATGGTTTCTTGATCGCGATTCATTATATTTATGGTGGCTGCAAGAAATGATGTTTGATTCCTAATGTGGTTCCTTAGTAATTCTGCATTTGTCTTGATGCCCTCAATTGTCCTTGACATTTGGTCCGCGTAATCTGAATCCAAGACGCCGAACAATGTGTTGGCTACGTTTCCTACAAGGTTGAGAGCACCTCGTTTCCTCCTATTACCTTTAGACGGTGGTATCAATAGTCCATTGGTTCTTAGGAGTTCTCCCTCCAGATTTTGTATCTGTATGATTATTTTTTCGCATAGAGTGCCAGAATTAATCAGCTGACATAGATGTTTCAAGGATGACGTCGTATTCGTTAGTAATTGAAGTTCTTTCGCGTAAATCTCCATATCGTAATAAGCAATAATTTTCCATTCACTTGCTAATATACTGGCGGCTCCCATATTCTCGAAGTAGATCCCTGGTTGCGAATCGAATGGCATCAGCTCGACTGGAAGTCCCTCATTCAGTGGCAGTGTCAATAAAACCAAAAGGATTGTTGCGATTGTGGAACCTAAAGATCGCCTTATTTTTTTTGTCGGTGATCCTTCATTGGTAATCGATGGTTTTGTTGCTTCTTGAATCCTTGAAGGTTGCTCCAGATCTTCTGGCTGTTGTGGACCTTCATCTACTGGTAAAGGCGCAAGGTTATGTATGGGTCGTTTGAACATACCATGGCTCGTTTTCACTTCCGCCACTCGCACTAAGCCGTCGCTTCCTCTTATGCATTTTGCAATTCTTCCTAGCTGCCATTGCATAGGCGGTAAATTGTCGTCCTTTATGATCACCAGCATACCCGGAATGATTGTGTTGTTCGCTTGCTTCCATTTGTAACGGTGTTGTAGCTCGTTGAGGTATTCATGTGACCATCGTTGCCAAAATTGTGTTTTTATTGCAGTGATTGTCTTCCACCTATTTCCTAACCTACCAACTGTAGGTTCTGCTCGTCCGTCAATGTTCGATGTTAGTGGCTCTCCGATTAAAAAATGCCCTGGTGTCAGGGCAGTAAGATCGTTGGGATCAGATGACCCTGGGACCAAGGGTCTGGAGTTAAGTATGGCTTCTATTTCGATCAGTAGCGTTTCTAGTTCTTCATACGTCAAGTTGGCTGACAGGAGATTGCGTTTCAAAAAATGTTTGGCTGATTTTACAGCCGCTTCCCATAGCCCGCCAAAATGAGGTGCTCGAGGTGGGATAAAATGGAATTCCATACTTCTAGTCATGCAAAATGAAGTTATTTTTTCCTTCGACGCCGCTGCGTATATTGATGATTCAATTTCCATAAGTTGATTTCCTGCTCCGACGAAGTTGGTCGCATTATCGCAATAAAGGTTAAGGCAGTTTCCTCTTCTTCCTATAAAACGCTTGAGTGCCCCGATGAATGCTTCGGTCGTTAAATCTCCTACGACTTCCAAGTGTACCGCTTTGGTTGCGAAACAACAAAAGACAGCTACATAGGCCTTTCGAGGTTGCTTCCCTCGTACCTTAAAATGGATCCACACCGGTCCGAGGAAGTCTACTCCGGAGTTGACGAAAGGTCTGGCAGGTTGGACCCGTGCTGCTGGTAAATTTCCCATTACCTGCGTCATCAGTTTAGGCTTTGCCCTAGAGCATCGAACACATTTTTGTACCACGGACCGTGCCATCGTTTTTCCCTTAATGGGCCAGTATTTTTGGCGTATTGCTGCCAGCAGACCCTGTGGTCCAATGTGTAGGTATTTGAGATGGATCTCTTGCATTAATAATTTGCTGACCTTATGGTTGTAGGGTAACAATATTGGATGCTTGGCGTCGTAACTCAATGCTGCTGCTTCTAGGCGTCCTCCTACGCGAAGAATTCCATCTCCGTCCAAAAATGGAGACAAACTGCTCATTGGGCTGTGAGCGCTGACATAGTTTCCTTTTGCTAGTTGATTCAAATCTTCTTTAAATGCTTGATCTTGAACTTCTCTTATTATGATATCGTTGGCATTCTCTAGCTCAGACAGGGAGAGATGGTCATGTAGCCGTTGGCATCGATCGTTTGTTTTGCAGTTATTTATGAATCGGTTGATATATGCAACAATCCTTTGCAGGCGCCGGAAGGAATTATGATGTTCAATTATGTCGATAATCCCTGCTGACGACTCGAGTGTTGCTGCAAGTGTGATCCTAGATTTTTTCTTCTCATAATCGGTGGTTTTGGCTTCGAACTTGCCTGGCCAAGTATTTTCTGGTCCATATAAATATAAGGGTCCGTAAAACCACAGGGTACAGTCTTTTAATTTTGAAGCCGAAATCCCTCGGGATACTATGTCCGCCGGATTTTGCTTTGTAGGCACGTGTCGCCACTGCTGAGGCGAGGTAGTGCTCCTGATGGTCCTTACTCGATTGGCAATGAAGCTATGATAGTTAGCCGCTTCTGAATTTATCCAAGCAAGTACGATTTCAGAATCGGTCCAGAAGAACTCCTTTACTTCTCCTAGTTTCAAATCCCTTACTACCCGACGCATTAGCTCCGTTGCCAATTTCGCTGCACATAGTTCTAACCGTGGTATAGTGGTGGCAGAAATGTGTTGTTCGTCACATCCAGATTTTATTGGTGCAACTCTGGATTTTGAGCACACTAACCGGGTTGTTACTGTCCCTTCGCTGTTAGTTGACCTTATATATATCGCCGCACCGAACGCCTTGCCTGATGCATCTGCAAACGCGTGTAGCTGAATTGTCCGGATCTCTGAGTTTGAAAACAGGTGTCTGGGAATTTTGATATCCCTTATTGCCCCGAGATCCTTCCGAAAATTGTCCCACTGAGTGTGGAGCTCCATAGGTAAGGCAGCATCCCAATCAAATTTTAGCTTCCATAACTGCTGAATGAAAATCTTTGCCGTGATCGTGATTGGATTTACGATACCTAGTGGATCGAATATATGCGCGATCTCCGATAAGGCTGTTCTTTTTGTAATTCGGTTGCTTACTTGTATTGCCGAATTGATTAGGAATTCATCCGATCGCGGATTCCAAGTGAGTCCCAAGGTTTTCAATGTCTGTGAGTCCTTATCCTTTACATCAGATTGTATGGCTTGGTCCTTTGGCGGTATGTGTCTAAGCAGCTGTGGTATGTTGCTGCACCACTTTCGAAGATTGAATTGGGCTGATTGCAAAATTTGAATTAGTTGTTTTTGCATGGCGATGGCTTCCGATAGGCTGTTCGATCCGGACATAACGTCATCCATGTACAGGTCGTTAGCCAAGACCTTGGCTCCTAAGGGAAACATATGTAAATTGTCCCTGGCCAGTTGTTGGAGACATCGTGTTGCCAGATAGGGTGCTGATGTCGTACCATACGTCACTGTGTTAAGCTGGTAGCATTTCAACTCTTGATCTGAGCCATTCCGCCAAAATATGAGCTGGTAGACCCGATCCTCCTTTCTCACTGTGATTTGTCTGTACATTTTCTCAATATCAGCCGTAAACACAAAGCGCGGCGTTCTGAAGCGTAACAGTATTGAGAAGATGTCATCTTGTATTGTGGGCCCCGCTAGCAGCACGTCATTTAATGAAATATTTGATGATGTTTTCATCGATGCGTCGAACACTACCCTGAGCTTGGTCGTGGTACTATCGGGCTTAAGCACTCCATGATGGGGTAGAAAGTAGTGTGGTGACCTTATAGAACGTTCGTTCACCTCGCTCATATGCCCTAGATCGATATATTCTTGCATAAAGTTGCAATAAAGATCTCTGAGCTCGGGGTCTTTGTTTAGTCTTCTCTCCATAGCCAACAATCTTCGCAGGGCTATCTCTCTGGATTCCCCTAATGCTGAAGGTTGGCATGAGAAAGGCAAGCTTACTATGAACCTCCCATCGGTTTTGTCGCGTTGAAATGTCTTTTCAAAGTGCCCTTCACATTTTTGCTCTGCTATAGTACTGCTGCTGGCGCCTTCAGCGATATCTTCCAGCCGCCAAAATTTTTCGATGATATTATTGAGGGACTCCTCTTCGGTTCCAATTGCGCAAGTTACCGCTGTGGCCATTACTCTGCTTACTTTGCCCGCTATGACCCAACCAAATACAGTGTTCTGGAGTATTGGTAGATCTCCTGCCAATCGAATTTGACCGACTACCAACAGTTGATGATAAAATTCCGCTCCTATCAAAACGTCGATTCTGTCTGGACGGTTGAATTTAGGATCGGCCAATGGAATATTGTTGGGAATATTCCATGCAGATGTATCCAAGGGCTGAGCTGGCTGGTATGATGTTATTTTTGGTAACACGAAAGCTTCGATCCTGGATGAATATGCATTGATTCGAGATTGTAGCTCTATGCTGACTCGTTGGTTGGATAATTGCTTTCCTTGACCAATTCCTTCAATTGACAATGCCTCTGCCATGGTTTTCAGACCAAGATTATCCACTATGCGCTGGCTTATGATATTTATCTGTGAACCCGAATCCAGTAGCGCACGACATTCCCAGGTCTTTCCATTAGGTCCAATTAGTGTTACTCTTGCAGTCCCTAACAGCACAAATGCGTTGTTATTGTTGTTAAGTAATGCACTTACAACTGTATCTGGGTCTCTTGATGTCGCAGCTGTTTGACTTGTTGAAGGTTCCTCGTTCTTGATGATCATTGGGGGTTTCGATGTACGCTTGATGTTCATATCCAAATGTAGCAGAGTGTTATGCTTCTTGTGACACTTCGAACAGTTACTGGAACTGCAGGTTGAGGCAAAGTGTCCGGCTCGCAAGCAATTGATGCAAAGATTATTCTGTTTCACGATGCTTAATCGTTTTGATGATGCAAACTCCAAGAACTGTTTGCATTTATAAATAGGATGATTGTGTTTGCAGATCGGACAACCTAATTGCTGAGACGCGATTGCCGAGAGTGTTTTGGCACCTTGTTTTTGATGTTTGCCTTCTTCTGACCTATCCTTATTTCCCAAGGCCTCGAGAGCTTGAAAACGATTTTCCAGGAACTCGAGAAACTTCTGGAATGAAGGAAGTTGCCTTGGTTGCACCAAGGACTGTTCATATAGAGTGTGAGTATCCTTGTCCAATTTCTTCAGAAATAGGTGAAGCAAGATCGGGTCCCATGCCTTGGTATCCACCTCTAGTCCTTCCAGCCCTAGTATACACTCTTGTATGGTGTCGTGTAGACTTCGAATCGACCTGGCACTTCCAATTTGTATAGTCGGATGGGACAACATTTTTGATAACCAGGATGATATCAGCAATCTAGGGTTGTCGTAGCGACCTGTTATTATCCTCCATGCTGCGCTATAGTTGGCACCTGACACTGTCAGATGCCGCACTAATTTTTCGGCTTCTCCTGTCAGGCTTGATTTCAGGAACCACATTTTTTGTCCATCCGACAGCCGTTGATTATGGATCATTTCCGTATAAAGATCGTGGAATTGCTGCCACTGGAGGTAGTTACCATCAAACTTTGGTAACTCAACCTTGGGCATTTTCATCGTTGTTGGCCGGTGTTCCAATCCTTGGGCTAATGGTGATTCCATTGCCCCATAGAGTTCTTGTAGTATTTCCGCTACTTGATCCTGTAACTCAAAGTAGCCGTGTATGTCTTCCTGAGTTAACTGATTCTCCATTTTTCGATACATGGTAGTTAACTCTTCCCAGTTTTGTTCCAACGTCCGAATTTTGATTTGACAAAAGGCCTTGCTTTTATTTGGCTGCAATGCCATCTTATCCATTGACCCCCTTAGGATCCCTATGACAAGATGGTATCGTTGCCTTAAGGAACTGACGGGCGGGTCTTCTAGGGTTGGAGTGCGCTCTTCCTTACGTTTTGGAATTGCTGGTTGCTCTTGGACGCGTTTTGGTATTGCTCCCTTAGCTACCATCTCCATTCCATCCCTCTTTGCTGGACCGGGAGCTGCTTTACCTGGTGTCTCCGCGTTTGCCAGCCTTAATTTCTCCTGGATGTCGTCCAGGAATGATTCTTGTATTTTTTTTATCTCTGCATAATAATCACTGCTGAAGTAGGGATGACTCAGGTCAACCTCCGCTATCTCCCTGATTTTGGAGTCATTTTCATCGAACTCCTCCCACAGTGAAGTTAATTGATGCAATCGGTCATTCAAGTACAGAATTGTTTTCCGTTCGGGAGAATCCTTTTTAAAGTTCCTCCATAACTTGCAGATATTCTGCCCAACTTCATTTTGATTCTGGGTTATGCTATCCACATCCATCTTGCTGTTTATTCCACTTTCTTGTAATCCAACGAAGAGAATAATCAATCAGCGCTCGAATTTGAATTGATGATGAACTGTGTTATGGCCCAGTTCACGCCCAACCGCGAATGAATTTTATAAACACTGTGTTATGGCCCAGTGTACGCACACAAACCGTTGTACTGTGGTTAACCTGGTACCACTGTTGAAAATTGCGATATTGGACACCAAAAGTCCTGTCACGGTCGCCAAATGTTGAGATTGGATTCTTTTATCCAACCTTGAGGATTGTCGTAGGTACATAAACCTAGACAGCGATGAGTGTACAAGTCGATACCTGTATCGATTATACGTTGTATGGGTCCTCAAGCAGACTCACTTGAGGTAATAAAAGAAATGTCTTGATGGTTGTTCTGATACTAACTAACAACTTTATTTCCACAACTTACTCTTTTTATACTATTTAACAATCAATTCATAATGCTTAATTAACAATAAAATATCAATAGTGCTTAATTAACAAAAGTACCTCAAAATCAATATTGCCTAATTAACCTAAAGTAACCCAAATTCAATATTGCTTAATTAGCATAATGATACGAACAATTACCATTTCCATATAATGCTGATATATCTTTATTATGATATGGAACTGGTGAATTGCAAACTATTGCAGACTTCTGAGCAGTCTATTCGGAAGATTGTGACCAAATTTCGCACCAAATTTACTTTGTTGGACATTAAACCACCAACACGTTTACGTACTGTGCGTAGTGAAGAAAATATTGCGGCCGTATCAGCTAGTGTGACAGAAGACCGCGAAATGTCGATTCGGCGCCGTTCCCAGCAGTTAGGCCTTTGTTACAGCAATACGTGGAAAATTTTGCGGAAGGATTTGTGCGTAAAGCCTTTTAAGATACAGCTTGTGCAAGAACTAAAGCCAGCCGACCTACCACAACGCCGAATTTTTGGTGAATGGGCTCTTGGAAAGCTGGCCGAGGATCCGCTTTTTTATCGAAAAATTGTGTTCAGCGATGAGGCTCATTTTTGGTTGAATGGGTACGTAAATAAGCAAAATTGCCGCATTTGGAGTGAAGATCAGCCAGAAGCATTGCAACAGCTACCAATGCATCCCGAAAAAGCCACTGTTTGGTGCGGTTTATGGGCCGGCGGCATTATTGGGCCATATTTCTTCAAAGATGATGCGAATCGCAGCGTTACTGTCAATGGTGAACGCTACCGAGCGATGATAACAAACTTTTTTTTTACCCGAAATGGAAGTTCTTGACTTGCATGATATGTGGTTTCAACAAGACGGTGCCACATGCCACACAGCACGCGAAACAATGGCGCAATTGCGAGGCGAGTTTGGTGAACAGTTAATTTCACGTTTCGGGCCGGTCAATTGGCCGCCTAGATCGTGCGATTTGACACCATTAGATTATTTTTTGTGGGGGTATGTCAAGGCTAATGTGTATAGGGACAAGCCCGCTTCGAATGACGCACTGGAAGTCAACATCCATGCATTCATTCGTGAGATACCGGCCGATATGTGTGAAAGAGTATGCCAAAATTGGACTCAGCGGATGGACTACCTGAGACGCAGCCGCGGTCAACATTTGCATGAAATTATCTTTAAACATTGAATTGCAAGGTTCAAACTATCGATTCAAATAAATATTTCATTCATTTTTTCGAATTTTTTGTGTTTTTTTTTTTTAAAAAGTTCTAAACCTCTTAAAAAATCACCCGTTATAAGCATCGTCGAGACGATGTCGTTCAATCGTTTTGTGCATACGCGATTAGAGCCCTGGTGTTTTTAAGTTTTCTTTTTTGAAAACACTTTCTAAACTATTTTCGAAGTTTTAATTTCACATAAATAATTATAAATTTAAATACTACGAAATCAAAAAAAAAAGTGTTAGGTGGTAGTTTATAAGAAAAAAAACTGAAACACGAAACTTCTACATTTCACCATGGTTATCAACACACTGAATGTGAATAAAAAACTGCTCATAAGAATTGCCATTTATGAAGACTTTCTAGTACAAAAAAATAATCGTAATAATGTTACAAACTGTGATTTTTATACTAAACTAGCAAACCCAAACCTGCTTCGCTGAGCACATTTCCAATTTGTAGCAACGGAACACCCTTAAAAAAAAAAAGTTTAACTTAGAGGCGTAAAATGAATTTCAATTCTTTAGGCCTTTTAAATGCTGAAACTTAAGAGAGCAGTAAGAAAACTTTGAATAAAGTTCGTTTTTAAAATATCTTAGCGGAATTGTGCTCAAGAGACATACTTTTTCTTGAAAGTGAAAAATAAAATTATTTACAAACCATAGGGATGAAAACAAAGTTAATTCAATTAACTCATTTGTTAGTGACAAAAACTGCATTTAAATTTTTAGTGTAAAACAATATGTACCTAGTATTTTTTAAATATTTTTAAATTAAGTTCAACAGCTAGCTTAAGATGGCATAGTTCGGTGTAAGATGACATATAGCCATGGCCAAATTTATTTATTTTTCCCTGACGTCTTGAACAGTATTAGGCATATGTCTTTTGACCAAGTACGCCTGATTGAGGTTCCTTTTTAGTTATTATTTACAATGAAAAGATACACAAATTAAAATAAAATATTATCTTTTTGGTAAGATGACATAGCTTGCGATCTTGGACGGTCGGGTATCATGTCATCTTGCCCGATATGAGTAAAAATGTTTAGAAGATTGTAGGAACCAACATTTTCTTATGAGGTAAAAATGTCGCATACGAATTACTAAATATACAAATAACTGTATACCCACAAAACACTTCAGACACAACGCAACACTCGCCTTATCAGAAATTTTGGAGTTAACACTCAATACAAAAAAAAAAAATAATTCAAGCACAAAATTCTTGATTTCGTGATCATTTAAAGCACGTTGTTAACTAGTTGCCGAATTACTGTGTGCGTAACTAACATCGTAAAACTGCATGTCCAGACATTTTTGGCAAAACTGTGGCGCTTATGGTTAAAGAGTTATTGCAAGTATGTCACCTTATCAGGTACTAGCTGTGCCCGCAACTTCGTACGCGGCGTGCGACTGTTTAATTTCCAATAAAAGAGATTTGACCGTTTTGTCCACGGTTAAAAAGTGCTAAAGCGGTGAACATTGTCAATGTACAATAAATCAAACAAATCTATCTACCTAAATTACCAATTTAAGAAAATTAAATTACTAAAGTTCCACTTCCTTACTGTAGGTACAACGTAGGTAATATCAAAACAACCACTAAAACAAAAGCCTTAACGGAAATTTGTATCTACACCAACAAAAAATAAATCAAACAACATAATTCACCTATATCGTCTTTACTTCTTGAATTCTTCAATTCTTTACTGTAGGTTGCAACGTAGGTACTATAACAACCATTAAAACAAAAACCATGTAATCAATTTCTATATACACCACTTCCACCATACGTCCATCACCACACCACACGTCATCAGCCATCTGCGCATTTCCTCAGAAACACATTGTCGCTTTTGATTACATACATTCAGGTCGCATACTTTACTAACTTTCGTTTCACTTAATTTTAAGAAAACACCACGCAGTTTTTTTTTTTCATTGAACGTGCTTGTGCGATGTGCGCCACCAAACCACCCCAAAGCAGAACAACGATCAAGAACCGCGGCTGCTGATTATATTCGATTTGAGAAAATGAATTTATTTTTTTCGTGTTAGATTTTAGGTTGTAGCTCAGCTTCTAAAGGACATAAAAAGCTGATTGATGGCTTGAAATAACTATAAAAGTGTTGGCTCTCCTAAGTATTTTGTTTTGTTTGCATTGCTTAAGAATTATTTGAGTAATGGCGAGTTAAAGGCCAGTCAGAAAAAAAAAACACATTTTGGTCAAAAACGCTCCAAAAAATAGGCATGGCAATGAAAGGGAATAGCCTATGTGTTGCACAAAATCTTAAGGAACATTTCAAAAAAGTTTCATCGAAATATGTGCAGTAGTTTTCACGCCATTAGGTAACAAAAAAATTGCCTGCAGTCTTATTATAAGTATAGAAATAGATAGATACAGATGTCATCTTAAGCATAATTCCCCTACATTTTATTCTTATATGCTTTCTGATAAACAACATTTTTGTTTTTTCCATCTTTTACATAATATGAAGTGTAGACCTGGAAGTTTAGAACGATCCGATAAAATTGTTTATTTGTTGAGTTGATTTACCCCTTCTTTTTAAAGCAGCCGAATAGCAGACAATACAGTTAACGATTATCTATAACAATAATCCGATTTCAACACCCCCTCTTAATCGTTTAATCCCAAATTTAGACTTAATTTCTTAAAACGGGTGGCATCTAAACTCTATGTCAAAATATCAGCCAATTGTTCTGTAGTTCCTATTTGTTGAATTTGTATAGCACCGCTTGCAATCGCATCTCTTATAAAATGGTGTTTAATATCGATATGTTTCGCTCTTTTGCTTTCTAAATTATTTGCCATACAGATGCATCCACGGTTATCTTTATAAATTATAACAGGCTCTTCTTTCAGCTCTCCCAGGTATTGCATTATGCCTTTTAACCATAGCGCTTCTGTTACAGCTGAGCTTAACGCAATATATTCTGCTTCACTGGATCATGTAGCAACAGTCGTTTGCTTTTTGCTGGACCAAGCAACAGTACATCCATATAAATACTTTGAATATATATCCAGTGACTGATTTTCTATCAACTTGGTCAGATCCCCAGTCCGCATCAGCATATCCAATAATTGGCAAGTCTTCATTTGTTTTGAATTCAAGTTTCCGGTCTTTTGTGTATTTTAGGTACCGAACGATTCTTTTTAGGTGCTGCCAATGTACATCGGATGGTGATTGCTGATATCGGCCCATATATGCAACAGGATAGCATATGTCTGGTCTTGAGCACAACATGATATACATCAGGCTTCCCAGAAGTTTCTCAATAGTCATCAACTTGTTTCCAACGATAAGTAAATCATCCACATATAGGATAATGATTAAAACTTCAGCATGCTTCTTCTCCATCTTGGTATATAAACAATAATCTTGTTTTGGTCTGATGAATCCCAGGAATAGAAGGAATTCATTGAATTTATCATTCCAGTAATGAGGTGACTGCTTAAGACCATACAGTGACTTAATAAGTCTACACGCCATGCCTTTTTTATTTTCCAATCCATCTGGTACATCCATGTATATTTCCTCTTTAAGGTCTCCATATTAAAAAGCTGTCTTTACGTCCATTTGATGACAAATATACTTTCGACGAACACCTACAGCCAACACGATACGTATTGTAGCTAGCTTCGCCACTGGCGCATATGTATCATGATAATCTATGCCATATTTTTGAAGAAACCCTTCGGCAACAAGTCTTGCCTTGTATTTCAGAGGATTTCCGTTTTCATCTTCCATCAGGTGGAAGTTTGACAATTCGCCAAACATTGTTTCTTTTTATTGAATCGATTTCATCTTGAATCGCCTCTTTCCAACATTGGCTATTATTGCTTTTCTTCTTCATATGTCTCGGGAACACTAGTAGAAATTTGAAGAGCGGCAGAATTTGCTCTACTAGTAGTAAAATAATCAAGGAACTTACTTGGTATTCGGCGCTCCCTTTCATTGCGTCTTACAGTTACCACTTAAAGGTTGCTGTTATTTGGTTGCGAAGGGAGCGCAATTTCAGCAGCTTCCTCGTATCCAAATTCAGCGTCTTCAAACGTAGCAGCTTCTTCATCATCCTCGGGTTCAGTAACAGGATCGTTTTTGTTTTTACTTAAAGCTTCATGTTCTTCAAAGACATGTTCCACAGACACGAGGTTGGTGACAAGTTCATTTTGAGTATTATCCACAGCATCATCGCTATATAAATATTCCGCTTCTTGCTCGTGGATCGGTATGGACTTCACATTATCCGCGTACTCATTCGCTTTTGCATTTTTAAATGGATAACGTAACTCGTCAAACCTTACATCTCTTACAGTGATAACATTTTGTTTCTCCAAATCCCACAGCCGATAGCCATTTGGTGCATAGCCAACCATTACTGCTTTCTTGCTTCTTGGATCCAATTTCTTTCTGCATTGTCTTGGAATCCAGGAGTAAGCTTTGCAACCAAATACCTTAAGTTTTTCAAGCTGGGGCTCATTTCTGTTCCACAATTCCACCGGAGTTGCACAATTTTCCAAACTTCTTAATGGGCTACGATTGAGTATATAAACACCACACAGAGCTGCTTCAACCCACAGCTTCTTTGGCACGCCTGCTTACATCATCATGGTTCTTATCTTTTTAACTAAAGTTCTGTTGAATCTTTCTGTAACTCCATTCTGCTGTGGCGAGTAAGCTATAGCTGGTTCTACTTGAATACCCTTTCGTTTATACCACTTTTCTTGATTTTTCGATAAATATTCCCGCCCTTGGTCAATAGTCATTTTTGAAATTGCAGTTTTGAACATAACGGTAACCATTGCTTCATATTCTTGAAAAACTTCGAAAACTTGGGATTTTTTTTTAATTGGGTATATCATAGAAAAGTGACTGTAATCTAATCATCAATGAATGACACAAAATATTTCGAGCCGTCCCAAGCAACAGGATCAATTGGTCCACAAAAATCAGAATGAATCCGTTCAAGAGGTCTTGTTGCTCTAATACGTGTTCCATTGAAACGCTCACGGCATTGCTTATCCTCCACACAAATGTCACAGAAACCAATTTTTGCGTCTTTGGCGTTTAAATCTTTTAGTATTCCGTTTTTGATCAGTTTTTCGCCAATATGACCTAACCTTCTATGCCAAAAAGAAGCTTTACTTATCTTGCATAAGTTAACAGTCGGCTCCGCAATTTCTATTTTTGCAAGTAGGCTGTTGCTATTAGCCTATCATCTTTTACAATTAATGCTTTACTGTGCAAAAAATATACCTTAATTCCAGCTCTTGTGAGTTTTCGAACTGACAATAAATTGTCTCGTAACTCTGGAACATACAAAATATCTTTTATGAACATATTCAGGCCGTTATTACTCATCCCATGAATTGTTCCAGAATGATATGCAATAAGTGACTGATCGCTTTTTGCGACATTAATTTCAGAAGCTCAAGCTCTGCAAAATACCATTTTTCATTTGCCAGATGATCGCTTGCTCCAGAATCCAATTTAAAAGTAAAAATGTTGCCCTTTGCTTTTCTGAAAGTGTTTGTCTGCATTAAAACACACTTCCACTTTCCACTTTTTTACATTCTCGTGCTTGGTGGCCAAATTTTCCTCATTTAAAACATTTTCCGTTGAACTTTTTCTTCAAATTTTTCTTATCGAACTGCTTCTTTTCAGAAAATGCAGGTTTTTCTGGATATTCACCTTCTTGTCGATCTTCGAACTAGCTTTGTTCCTATATTAATCTCTCCTTTGCAACATTGAACGTAAGCTTACCGTCGCCAATGTTTTGTAATGCGGTAACTAAAGGATCAAACTTTTCAGGCAATGTCAGAAAAAGTTGAGCGAGCAAATCACTTTCTTCTAGTTTGGCCCCTGCCAATCTCAACTTTCTTATCATACCCTCAAAATTTGCCAAATGTGAGATCACAGACTCATCATCCTTCATGCGAAGTTTTGCCAAATGCTTGCGTAACAGTAATTCGTTAATTAGTGATTTCTTCTCGAAAGCAGATTTTAAGCTTTCACACATCTCTTTGGCAGTGTTCTTCTCTCGAACATAGCTTAGGCAACTTCGATGGATAAAATTTACTAGGCGCTCTTTGGCCTTTTTATCCTTTCTCAAATACTCAGCCCTCGCCGTAGTAGTTTCTGTTGGTTGAACGTCGGTTAGAACGTCCAACAACCCACGACTGTCCAAATGAATTTTAACCCTAAACTTCAAATCGTCGTATCCTCTTCCATCGAACTGTGGGATACCGTGCGAAAATTCCTTATGTTCAGCCATTGTGGCCTGGGCCTATAACCTATTGTTAATAAAGTTTTATTGGAAGTGATGAAAATATAAAAATAACTAAAAGCAATAAACAGCCTGCAAACATGATAACAAATTTAAATACAAAATGTAGCAGACAATACAGTTAACGATTATCTATTATTGTTATAGATAATCGTTAACTGTGTTGTCCGATCCGATTTAATCCGATTTAAAAATAAATCTAAAATATAAGAAGAAATAAAAATGTATATTGTTGGATTTATTCGATACAAAACGTATGATTAATAAAATTATGTTACTGAATTAGGTATCACTAACTTCGAGTGGCTATTTATCCCAATCTGTCAAATATACAACAAAAGAATAGAATATCCAAAACATAACAAAAAAAAAATAAAAAAAAATACTAATGAATTACAAACCAAAGTCCTTGCCGCTTGTATCGTTGCGGGGTGACGATGATACCTATTAAATTTTTTGTTTCATTTTCGGTTGTATCGTTGTAAGACGACGATTTTAATGCTTCCAAGGCAAAATTATTTGCTGATTGTTGTTCACCAATTTCACCATTTTTCTGTCCATTGTCGACTTAATAGTCCACTTTGTACTAACTGACACGGACAAAATTAACTTCAATTATAAAAATTAAACGTCTTCAATAAGGCAAAATTGTTATTAAAAAAATAGAAAGAAACAAAAAAGTATAACAAGAAAAAAAAATGAAAGCTTAAAAATAAAAATTAAATAACAAGTCAAATAAAGGACAGTAGATTTAACTGAATTTCCACTTCTATGCTGCGTATAACTATGATTATCGTAATTAGTTGTTAACACCTCTATACAATTCAAAATTGAAATTCAGCTCAGTTTTAATTTTGTCGCGCAAACTCAATACACCGAAACTTTGTAACGGAACGCGTTTGATATGATGGTGAAGCATCTCAAATCAAATGTCATGCAAGTCACTATTTTGAGGGGAAAATTCAAAGACAAACATTCTCATTCCGCGTATTCCGTTTATTCAGAACGATTTGCCATTCATATTAAGCGTCTTGCTTTCACTATGACAAATAATTTGTCGTAAGTATAATCGTTGTGCATTGTGCAATGTGGGAGCGGGAGGTTAGCCGACACATCAGTTCTCTCTTTCAGTTGTTTATTCTTAATTGAAATTTTTGTTCATGAATTTTATTGTGAACAATTAACTTCTTTATTTATTTAATTATTCCAATAACATATTATATGTGATAAATCCGACATGATCAATTTTGTTTTTCATAAATGAGCAGGATTTTATGGGTGACTGTAATTTGATTAAATGTTTTAGTCACTTTAAAAAGTTAATGTTCGCAAAATGTTTTGGCGTAACAATTTAATTAGTTTAAAAAATGAAAATGAAAATTATCCTAGTGAATTTGTGAATTAGTTCGCCGTCAGCAAACACTAACACCGAAATGGTTTAACATGTTAAATGGTTTTAAATGTTATTAAAAACAATGACTATGGCGTCTTCTGCTTATTCCAACAAAAACTAATTCGAATCAAAACTAATATTCGAACTAAAATTTCCCAAACTCTGTGGAAAAAAGAAGGACGATGGTAGTAGAGTTACATTAAGAGAATTAATGAAAAGAGCGTTCGAACGAGTTACGGAATGAGTGTCCTCGGTTTGCCGACCTAAGTTTAAAGTTGAGAATAAACTGGTTCTTAGGCTCACAAAACTTGGAGTTTAGAACTAACTGGTCAATTTACTACAAATTTAAGCAAGATTTGTGTAGGATAAGGTACTCAAAAAATTATTTAAGAACTCTTACGTGTATATATTATGCTCACTTCACAGATAAAATCATATGGCGGAAATGTCAGTATCTATTGTTTACGTTGCGAGCCAACTTCATGCACTCAGTGCAAAATCCCATTTCGAACACTCTAGTAAAATGCAAATTAATACAGGTGAACCCATTCTGAAAAGTAACTAAAATTAAAGCGCCCTTTGTTTTTAAATACATATTTTCTCTTAAATTTATTTCGCAACGATATTACTGAAATTCGAACTAAAATGTCAAAAATTGTAATTCAATAAATAAACTTATTCGTTACCTACTAAGGACGGAAAGTATTGTCTTCCTAAAGATTTAAATTTGAATTAACAGAGTCACGCTATAATAGCCATTTATGTCCATCAGTCAACGTAGATAAAGTGTTCTTGTATTCACAGTTGCAACTTGCAAGTGGTTGCAATAAATAAAAGTTTACAAATAAACGTCCGTAGAATAACAACGACGCCGACATTTAAAACACTTCGCAACAATTAATTTTTCTGATTGCATTTTTCTCTTTTCATTACAGCAAATTAAAAAATTGCAGCTCTTAACACAGTCGGCAGCTTTTAGTCGCGAGACCATTGCAGCATCACAATTAGCTACATCAACATCTTCTACATCATCGTCGTCTACGTCTTTATCTTCCTCCGATTCTGGAACAGCTGGTGGTATGAGAACAGTTTCATCTTCTTCGCTGTCTTCCTCGCACATAGCATCATCCACATCATCATTGCCTTCATCAGTTTCAATATCAGTGTCAGCGTCATCATCATCTTCGTCCAATAATAGTGGCGTTGGCGGATTTTCATCAACATCAGGCACTGGCAGTAGGTCTACTTTATCTTCATCGTCTGCTGGTGTTGGCAAAACATCCCCTGTCTTCGCCGAGGGTATTGGTGCATCAATAACTCTTGATGAGGAGACGTTGTCCTTGGACCGACTCAACTCGTTGCGAATTTATATGACAGCCGTTAAAACGTTGCCATTTAATTTACGGATCTACGGGTGAGTGACAGAAGTGATTTTGGAAATATTTGATTTTTTTTTTTTTTAATAAACTATAAAAAACCGTCAAATCTACCTGTTGTTAACTTGAGAAGAAAGATTATCCCGGTAGAAGTACACACAAATTTCTATTAGCTTGACTTGTTGTTGCAAGATTTTTTGTTGTGTTGCAAAGATAGCAAAATATCTCATGTAAAGAGACCTGTGCGTGAAAATTTTAACTTAATTTGGACGGGCTATACAAGATTTGCAACAGCAAAGAAAGTCGTCAGTCACATCACCCTAAAGCAGCGTTGCCAGTTTGGGGGTTTTCCTCACAGATTTAGGGGTTCTGAGGGTAGAAATTATTATGGGGGGAAATCAGTTTTTTTTTTTGTTTATTGTTTTTTATTGTATTCCGTTATATAACCTTTTTTGGTAAAAAAAATTAAATTTATAGGCATTTTGGGAACGTAAGAAACTCAGAGTATAACTTAAACTTAAGAATGAGGTAGCGTAGAGATTCTTCGTTCTGTTGTGTCCACAACCAAATGCTTCGAAATTCAGCATGACGATCGGGAATGAAATAAATTTGTGTTATGTTGAAATCCTGTTAAATAATATATCGATGCTCCGAAACTGTATTTGTGTCCCCTAGAATCAAAAAAGACGTATTCCATATTTTGAAAAAAATTAGTTAACGGTGCATTTTACTTCATTTTTTTGAGCTCTATTATTCACTGTCATCGAAACTTTCAAAAGTGTACTTATTCCAGAGATATTTTGATCTGAATATGGGGGTAATTTTCAAAATCAATCTATTCCTTTGGTTCATTTGAATCAAAACGAATTTATTCCACTTCATAATCAAAGAAGCTCTATTCCAAAGTAAATTCATTTCTGTTTTGTTTTTTTGAATCAAAACAAATGTATTCCATATTTGGCGCGAAAATCAATTGTTGTCAAACTATTATGCATGAATTGGGAGCATTTTTATTATTCGATCTATTGTGTTATGAAGTGTGGATGCAATTACATAAAAAAGTAGAAATGGAATCCATTGAATCACCTGTTATCACAGACTATCCACGCAAAAAAAGAGTGAATGTTGCTAATAGGAAGCGTCAGCTAGCTGAAGTTGAGCGGTAAGTCATTTTTTAAGAAAAATTTATTATGTTTACCTATCATTTTTCTTCCCCACTCAGGTACAAAAGAAAACAGTTGCCAATAATGCCTTCATGCAGCCATAGAGGTGATTCATATAAGTGCAAATTATTGACAACAGGAGATGCATTATACTTTTCTAATGGATTCTATACAATACCGTCAAAGGTTGCCCAGGATGCATTTATTTTGAGCTATTGCAACATTCAAAGGCCTAAACGTACTGACCGGAACCCAAAGAACGGATCAAGGAAACAATTTTCTGTTAATTATAGTGTCAGGACAAAACAAAAGCTCACCGTCAAACTTTGTCAGAAAAGTTTTCTTAATGTTATTGGAGTTGCAGCAGGTCGAGTAAGGAATATTTGCAACAACCATTTTAAAACAGGATCAGTTCCTTCGGAGAAACGTGGTGGTGACCATAAAAGCTTTAGGCTTAGAGAAACGAAGGAACTGATAGTTAGTTTTATCAAAAAATATAAAACAATAGAAAACGACAGTACCTTCCTGGCGATCTGTCCATTATTAATATGTGGAAAGCTTTCAATCAGAGGCATCAACTCAACCAAGCTAGATTAAGCTTTTTTCGTATGGTTTTTAACACCTGCTTTAATCTTGGATTTAAACCCCCTTCATCAGATGTCTGCTCGACATGTCTTCAGCTAAAAGAACTTTTGAAAATCGAAAAAGAAGATGAGAACAAGATTCAGTTGATGACAAAACTTCGGATCCATAAGTTACGGGGAAAAGCATTTTTCGACTTAGAAAAAGAAGGTTTGTTGACAATGTCCTTTGACTGTCAGAAAAATATGACACTCCCAAAAGTTTCTGACCAAGCTTCTTATAGTCGATAGATATATTTGTATCTTTTTGGCCTCGTTGTTGGTAGTTCCCACTCACCTCTAACGAAAGAAAACGTATTTTTATATTATTGTTATTGTTTCACCAGCTTTGTCTTACAAATCTGGAAGGTATTAAAACTATTTGTTTAGTGGCTGACGGATGTGGTGGGCAGAATTAAAACTCCATTATGATAGGTATGTGTGAGTACTGGCTGGCAAATAGAGCACCACGTCATATTAACAGTGTGGAATTAGTTTTCCCTATTCCTGGACACTCCTACATACCACCTGATAGAGTGTTTGCTCAAATCGAGAAAAAAGTCAAATCAAAGGAAACCATCGTGGCTGTTGATGAATTTTTGTCCATTTACCAGGAACACGGGACTGTAGTAAACTTGGGGTCTGATGAATGTAACGTATTCGAAGTCTTAAAATTTACAAAGCCACCATCCGCTTGGCATTTCAAATTCAATACATCAAAGAGATTCATTTTAAAAAGAGGAAAATCGAGCATAATTGGCATTTGGGGTGAACCCTTTTATAAGTCTGATGTTGGAGAATTGAAGCCAAACTTAAAAAAGGGCAAACTCTTTTCTTCAATGGCACCAAAACGACTGCCTTTAGATGTAAAACTCAAGGATGCAAAGCTCAATGATGTGGACAATTTGTTAAAAAACCACTTTGGATCTAATTGGAAGTCTTTGGAATTGCTTAAATTTTACAAAGATATTTTAGATGTCAATGACACCCATGATGAACCAGAAAACATCGAAACTGACCCTATTTGCGAGAACCATGAGCCGGACATATTAATCAGGATATAATTAAAATTATGTTACTCGTTTTGTTATCTTGTCTTTTAACATTTTTTTCTTTTCAAAGATAATAAAAATAAGGAAGTTTTTTATAAAGAAAAACTTTATTTAAACATTATTATAACACATGAATTTCTTCAATATTGTAATTTTTGTTAATTTATTGGAATTAATTTTATTTATTTTCTGTTTTTAATACAAACCTAATAAAAAAAATTGCCAAATTATATCTGTTTTATTTTCAAAAACAATCTATTCCAAGAACAAAATTTCAAAAAGCATCTATTCCATTTGATGATTTTCAAAACAACAGTATTCCAAAATGCATTGTTAAATAAATCAAAGACGGTTTCACTTCCAAAGGAAAATAATATTCAGTAAGGATCGAACATCCAAACAGAACCATAAAAACAAAATTATTTCAAGATGCATTAAGGCGTCGTTTTTTAAAAAGTTTTTTTTGAATATCTCAAAACTAGAAAAAGTGGAATACGTCATTTTTGATTCTAGGGGACACATTTGCAGTAAAAGTTATTTGTTTTCTTAAGTATTTAAAAAACAACTAATGCCAGTTTCATTACGAAAAAGTTATAGTTTTTTGTAATAATTTAGTTTAAATATTTTTCCGAATTAAAGCACCAACCTCATCTGTAAATAGTCTATGTGTAGTGTGTACTTTGTATCAATACACACAGAGAGTTCAGTTCAATAGTAAATGTCATAGCGAATGGTCGGTCTTTTAAACCGCATCGTAATTGTTAGGTGAATAAAGAAAATATATATATATATAATTGCAAGAAAATGAATTTCGTGTTTTATTAAGCCATCTCTTATACTAAGAAATAATTTCCAAAAATCCTTCAAACCTCTGCAGAACTGCCATGGTAGTACTGTAGGCAAGAGTTTGCGACTAGCCTGAAGCGGCTGTAGATATATCAAGCAAAGTTAGTACATTTTTTATTGCCGAATTTACATAATGGTAGCAGTATTCCTGTAATGGTCTAGTCTGTGCTTTGTGTAGAAGAAGAGGTTCGTTCCTTACGAAGTTTACCTCTTTCCCTTCATCGCGTTTGTATCAAAAAAAAAAAAAAGTAAGAATTTTCTTGGCACTGTTTAAAATGCCAATCACGAAATTAAATACTCGCTCTCTCACATTACCACACTTCGATCACATTCCAAGAGCTCATTGTTACTCCTTCGTCTGAATTTGAACTGTCCGTAAATCTATAGAAAACCAGCAAAATCTGATTTATTTCTGAAATAAACATTTTCCAGTCTACAGAAATTCTTTTCAGAGTAAATCGAATTTTCGTACAGTGAATTCCTGCATCCGTTTTGCCACAGATCCATAAAAATGGAACTCCTTCCTATCTTACGACCAAGATTCAGATCTACTGCAATATATCATTGAACTCCGTTGCATTAAAAATCTATTTTTGACATGAATGCATAATTCACAAGAAATCTCTCCCGTTTGCTCCCAAATATGTTCCTTATTCATCCTTGTTTCTATACACGGAGACACATACCTACTCCATTCCTGTCAGACTGTTAGGAAAGTTCTCGCATTTGCGTTTATTGAAACATTTGTCCGATACGAGAGCGAACGTAACCTTCGGGTTTGAAATTCACATATCATTTAAAGAACGTACCTACCCGTAGATACCGGGAAGACATCCTTCCATAAATAACTCTATTAAGTGTATTCCTTTTATTCTCACCGAATGAGGAAGTACCACAACATGGAAATATGTAGCAATAACGCGTGTTTACATACGTAGATTTTGCAATTGTATGAAAAGTTGAGTTTCCTCTCTTGAAGGAGTTCTCGTTTCCTTGAGATTTTCATTTCACTTTTGTGTAATTCCATTTGCATTTGCAACACAGTTTTTGCAGTTTTCATACTGGAGCGAGATAAATTTTATAAGTGAAGTGATTTCTGCCACTCTTGCAAGTTATCGTTAGACAACTGTAAGTTGCAAAGTTCTTGAGAAGATTTTCATTTTAGAAACTTCAGATGCGTATGAATGCATATTTTGCTTGAGTATCCTTTGGGTTTGCATACAACACTGTTCTGTAGACAACTTAAGTCATGGAATTGGAACGAAAATTAAATCAATGCAAAGCCAAATGGAATAAGAAGTATTTTGACGTATATATTTGAATCATTATGATTATACACAGTTTGCCTTAGGTGACTTTAATATGATTGACGGCGGTGGGCTATGTATTGTGTAATCCTTAAACAAACAATTGTTCAGTATCAGTAGATATTATTAAAAAAATACATCAAACTAAATAGATGGGGCAACAGGTCCTTCAATCCACCTTCTCATTCATTTCTCGATCAATCGAAGGGCAATCTGTCAGCCCTATTGATGGCCATAACCTTAGCTTCATTTTCCCTCTTTCTGTTGTAACACGATTTTATTTGAGAACTTGAGACCGTACACAAAGATTTAGTATATGGTATATGGGCTTAAATTATATAATTATAATACGGGATGGTTTTGAGATAGACGAAAAAAAATTATCAATTAAATAGTAATAAGTAGGTATAGAACTAGTTATTATCAAAATCAGTTACCTAAAAATAGAAATCGTTGGATTGGATTCAGCGCTGCCGAAAGTACTATAATAGGAGTGTTTTACATCTTTTTTGTCGGCCGTACTTCTATTTTTAATTTCGGGTTTTAGCAATTTTCACTTGACTTGAAATTTATATATACCTATAGTAAAATTGCAAAACAAATTTGAATTTCTAAATGTTCCACTAAGTTTTGTTTCGTGCTCTTTTTTTTATTTGCCGCGCACAAACTTTTGGGGATCCTTAGAATTAAATTTTCTGACACAATTTAAAGGCTTCTTCAAAAGAGAGTAGACTTTCAATGGCTACCGCGTTTGCCCTAAAATAGGAGCAAATCAATCAACGCATGCGCTTACGAACACTCATTTCGATAAGCAAGTTTTGTCATTTGGACATACTGATCAAAAGTGTAGCTTGCCATGGTGAGTTGGCATTATTGGCTAAATAATAAACACCCTTTCTATCAAAAGATTAAATCTCGAAAAAAAGGGCGCTTCCAGGTCAATGTTCTTAACACGACAGAAGTGTCCGGAATATTTTTAAAGAATTGACCTGAACTCGGCAACAAACATATACTTATACTTTACACTATATATTATAAATGCGAATGTTTGTAAGGATGGATGTTTGTTAATCTTTCACGTAAAAACTACTGAATGGATTTTAATGAAACTTTACAGTAATATAGCTTATACATCAGAATAACGTTATCTAGCGGAAAGTCAGTAACGAATTCTATGAGTGTATTTGTTTTTAGAGCTTTGGAAAGAGTGAAAGATGGAACATGCTCGAGCTTTTCAGAAAGTGAAAATTTGAAATTGAGAAAAAATATACAGAGTCCACTATGTGATGGAAGAGTATTAACTGTCCACTTTTTGTACTTTTTTCAACAATCTGTTATTTCGATGTAGTTCAGGCTATGCTAGAATTTATTTTTCATAACATTTTCTTAATAGGTGTATACAAATTTGGTGTCACGTTGTTCCTCTGCGATAGTAATCTAAACTAGGTACTGAACTGATTTTTATCAAATTTTGCACACTGCGTGCAGTTTGATCTAACTTGAGAGATAGGATAGTCTATAACTGAATTTTAAGTCGCATTATTTTTTTTATTGCAAATTATTTGTTTATTATATAATAAGGAGTTATAATAATTAGGTAGGTATATATAATTCCTAATAAAATAAAATACATTTGCACCCTATAGGTGGCACTGTTTTCGATCTCCGAAACCACTTAACCGATAAAAATAACATTTTGTAGATGTATATGGTTGGTTCCCGTTTGAAAGATAGACTGCTGTTGGACCCGGTAGTTGGAGCTTTTGGCGACTTCCGAAACTACTCAACCGATTTCAATACAATTTTGTGGATGTACCTATGTTGTTGGTTCCAGTTTGAAAGATATGATAGTTTAGGACCCTATAGGTAACACTTTGCAAAAGATAAGCGGAATAGGAAAACGGGTTGTGGCACCTCCCAATCGAAAGACAAAATACAAAATCAAACGACCTTAGCCACAGCAACGCGTGACTGGGTCTTCTAGGATGAAGTAGGATAAAGATTTGATTTAAAAATTAAATTTCTTAATACAATTCAACTACAACACAATACAAATGAACATCCTCATTTAGCGAGAGAAGTTTCACATCTAGCTCGAGTGTGTGGTCAGAAGCAAGTTTTCTGTTTGTAAAGAAATTAGTTTGAGGCCCTACTGGAGTATCCACGCCTATTATGCCTAACTCATTCTGCCACGTAAACCACGTTAAAGACCTACTTGCAAAATTTTTTTGGAACATAATCCTAGTGGAAATTCATAAGTCTACCTAGACTATATTATTATTTAAAACATAAGCCAATTTTTAGTTGGGTATATTTGCTTATTAAGATGGTCTTTCATGACACAGTAGTTGTACACTCGGATGTTTGGCAAACGTTCGCGAGAGGTGCCGCATTGGAACCTGAGACCCCTCGGTCAGTAGTCCATCACGTTAACCACTGAGTCACTGCGCCACTGCAACTATTCTTCTAATACGGTTAACTTAAGCGGAAAAAATGTGTTTTAGACCCGTTTGCTGATACTACTCATAGCGGTTTAAGTTCCATTTAAAATCGTATGTGACAATTTAAGACATGGAAAAAGTAGTCCATAATATTTTTAAGTGTAACTTAAATCCCTATGAGTAGTATAAGCAAACACTTAGTATCATTTGTTAACATATAACAGCAATTATGTAAGCTGCAAGCCCTATCTCTTTATATGGTCACCTCGATCAGACATTATTTTTGCCCGTTAGTACACAATAAAACATATTTGTTAACAACACAAAAATACAAAATAAAAGTCTTCAAATACTATACTATAATACCTATTTATTAATCAAATAAGAAAAACTATAAGAACACTGGAACAAGAAAGTTTTGTGCGACCCAGTTGTAACCCTTATTTTTTTCTTTATTTAACCAATTAATACTCCACGAAAAGTACACAAATCGATTAAGATTGCCACCGCCATTTGCTAACTCAATTTCGTTTTCGTTTATTTATTTTTCTTTACAGTGATAACCTCTTCTCCGACCAACTTTATATGGACATTGCCCTCTCCAAGCGTGTACTCAATATAATGACCAACTCGACATTATTCGCCGCAGTGATATCGTACAAAAACTTGAAAAGTTTTCTTCCCAAAACCTACTATTCACGTGGCAGGTAAGTTTTACCTATTCCCAACATCGTCCTTTCGCTGTTACTTTGAAAAGTCATTTCGAGAGAAAATAATCCCCAACTGCGCTGGCATATTTCTAATGACAATGACAACACACTCTGCCATCCAGCGAATGCGATATTCCCCTGTTGGAACTTTAAAATTGTCTGCACCGGACATCTCTGTCGGAATGCTGCTGTAGGTGGGCTGCGGGTTTCTGTTGTCCTGGCTTGTGCGGTAATAATTATACAACTATGATGCGATTATCTTCATTAAAATTGCAAGCGTCAAACTTTAAAAACACTCGTCGTGGTATAGTAGACGTACATTTTTCGCCAACAAATCCAATTAAAAACTCTTTGTCTGTCCAACACTAAATCCCAATAGAACTGATTAAAGTGCCCACCGCAGCGTAACGCACGTTCTTCCGCGGCCGACAGTTGCACGAGCGATTCAATTCAGTTGAACAAAACAGCAGAGCCTTAATTCCCTATTTGCTTCGCTGAAAATTTTAAATAGCATTGACGACCAGGGTGTGTTGTGTATGCAATTAAATTTATTGCAATTGCGCCTGGCAGTAGCGATGACAGGTCGTTAGCATCTACCTACGTTGAATGCATTTTGACTCCGATGTGATAGATTTGAGAGAATTTAATCTACGAATATTGACACACATTTATACACTCGCTTTTAGATATTTTTATTTTATTTATTCGAATTTCAGCGATTCTAAGGACACTGATTATATTTTGGCATCGAGAGTCGTTCAGACGTGGCTGTTTCAATCGAATCGATCCAATGACAATCTAAGGGAGCCGCTGGATTTACCATTTGATGCAGGTCACGTGGAAATCATTTTCCAGCACGAATCGCGAAACATGAACAGCGATTGGATACCAGTTTGCGGGTGAGTTTACGGTTTGAAATGCTGGAAGCTTTTATATTTTATTTAAGGAAGATGTTCGGGACACAAAGGGGTAATGTTTTTATCATGTTTGACAGCTTAGTACCTTAGGTTAAGTTAGGTTTATGGGTGGATACGGCAGAGCGAGCCCTACCACACCCCACTTAGGTCCATGTGAACCTTGTGATGCCCTTGAGGGGGGGTTAGCCGATGTTGTTGGCGGTGATGTGTGTTTCTTCACAGTAACTCGACCTTGGCCAGCTATCCCGATGTCCTCAGAAACCTGTAAAGATCAGATAGTGAGACATCAGAAAGGACATGTACGACATGGAAGTAGTAGCTTCCAAGTGTTCTGTTCCTCAAGTGACAGAGAATCGGGCAATGAAGTGTGTCCTCGTATACTTCCTCCTTCCTCGTCTCCGCAACCCCTGCATATATCGTCGTTCCTGAGTTTCAATTTCATTGTGTGGTTTCTTAGGAAGTTGTGACCTGCGAGGGCCCCTACCAGTTTATACATCGACGTGCTATCAAACCGCATGAGCTTGCTTGTCCGACTAGGATTATATTCCGGCCATAGCTTTCGTGATATTTCACAAGCGGTTAAATTTTTCCACCTGTTATTGGCTTTCATGCGGATCTTATTTTTCACTCTCTCTCTCTCTGAGATTGCAAAGTGGTGGTTTGATCGCCCTATCTTGATCCATAGCAGATCCATTTCTTGCAGATCCATTTCTTGCTAGTTCATCGGCTATCTCATTGCCGGTTTTGTCCTTGTGTCCAGGGATCAGCAGAGGCGAATGGTCTGCTACTAGCAGAGAACCTTAAGCTCTTGCGGCAGCGGCGAACTAGCTTCGATTTTATTTCAATAGCAGACCCTGCTTTTATAGCCGCCTGGCTGTCAATGAATATGGTTATATCATTATTTGGTATTGCTAACAATGAGCTTCGGCGATTGCCAGAACATCCGCCTGAAAGACACTACTGTGATCAGGCAGCCTGATTGAGAGGCGTATATTTAACTCCTCATAGAAAATTCCAGCACCTTATCCACAGTCCATCTTAGATCCATCTGTGTAGATGGATATCGATTTCCCTTTTGTGGGTTCATCTGTGTTCCATTCCTCCCTGCTGGGAAAATAGCAAGAGAATGGTTTATCGAAGTCAAGGTGAGGAGACAAATAGTCAGAGGTGACAGCATCTTCCACGTATTTATTCAGAATCTGCGCGTGTTTGATTTTGTAGGGCTTCCAGCTTTTGGTTTGGCTAATCCTGAGGGCACTTTTGGCTGCAGATTCTTGCATATATTGGTCTAGGGGTACTAGGTTGAGAATAGCCTCCATTCCAGCAGTAGGTGTTGTCCTAATTGCGCCGGTTGTTCCTATACATGCTAGTCTTTGTATTTCGGTCATTAGTTTTAGGCTCTGCTTTGTTTGTGGCTTGCTACCAGATTTATCTTCCGTACGTGAGTACTGGATGCACTACAGCCGTATACATCCACAGAATTATTTAGGGTTTGATCCCCACCTTTTGCCGAAGATTCGGTTGCATGCGTAAAAAGCATTTGCAGATTTTTTTAACTCTTTCATTGAGATTTAATTTCCAATTGAGCTTCCTATCCAAGATTGTACCTAGATATTTAGCACTCTCCGCTACTCTGAGAGGTATACCCTCAATAGTTTGAGGATCGAAGTTTGGAATAACTCTTTTGTTACTGAACATTACTAGTTCAGTTTCCTGTGGATTGACTCTAAGACCGCATTGTTTTGCCCACACATTAAGTGTTCGTATTGCGTTTTCTAGTACATAGTTCGCTTATAGTAGGTAAGAATTTACCTGTAGCAAGTATTGCTACACCGTCTGCATAAGCACTTACTTTGACCCCTTTATTTTCGAGTTTTACTAGTACTTCGTTTATGACAAGGACCCAGAGTAAGGGGGATATGACTCCTCCTTGTGGTGTACCTCGAAGATCAGTGTCACCTAGTTTTGCGTTAATATTTCTTTCAGTGAGCATGCTTTCAATCACATTTGTTAACGTCTGGTTAACGTTGGAATTGAGTAGTGCTCTCTTCACTGTGCACGTCTTGACACGTTGAATGCTCCTTCAATGTCTAGGAAAGCGTCTAGTGTGTATTCTTTGTCCTTTAGGGACTTTTCAATGATGCTGGTGACCTCATGTAGCGCGGTATCAACCCCTTTACCTTTAATGTAGGCATGCTGAGCTGTTGAGATCACATTATCGCCAAGCCGACTACGGATAAAACATTTTAAAGCTTTTCGAAGGTTTTGAGGATGAAAGATGTCCTTAGCAGTAGTGTGGCTAGACTTGCCTGCCTTCGGAATGAAGACGACCTTTACTGCTCGCCATGCCCTGGGAATGTGACCACATTCTAGGCAGCGTGTGAAGAGTCTTATCAGGGCAGGTATAATAATTGACCTGGCTTTTTGGAGCATGATTGGAAAAATTCTGTCAACCCCAGGTGTGTTAAATGGAGAAAAAGTCTCAATCGACCAGTTAATTTTTTTCCTCAGTTATTATACCTTCTGGAATTGTTGCAACAGTAGTTGCGATGTTCAGTGTGGTTGGACAGATTTTGGGGTGTACAACCCGGAAAGTGAGTCTGTAAAAGCAGACTTAGAGCGTTTTCGGAGGACTGCATCCAGTTACCGCTGTTGTCTTTTAGATATCCTGGAACCGCAGGTTCTTTGGATAGGAGTTTCCTAAGTCTAGCTGATTCCCTAGTATCTTCTATTTTGTTGCAGAATTTATGCCAAGCTATGCGTTAAGCACTAGTGACAGCACCTTTGAAGTCTGATTGGGAGTTTGTGCGCTTCGCAAAATTGAACAGAGACCTGGCTTTCTTTCTAATTTCCAGTAGGTCCTTATAGACCACCATGATGGAGAATTCTTTTTTTCTTGATTGTCCGTAGAGGACAGGCTTTATCATATGCATTACTTAGTATTTTATTTAAATTCTCCGTGAATACATCGATTTTGTCTGGTGTCTCTATTCCTTGATCTTTCAGATTTTGACCATTTCTCGCGACTTCTGGAACAAAAACTGTTGTGCCGTTTTTTTACATCGAGTTTTTTTAAATGGTTTTTTACTAGTTGTAAAAAACTGAAAAAATCTGTGTATAAAATTGGTTCATGTAAAATAACGAAAGCAACCGGAATGTCTCATACGAGTGATATCTTGAAAAGAATGGTAGGTAAAAAAAAATTGTTGTATTTGGCCGTGGCATTTTAATTAATATTATTAAAATTACCTACAGTTGGCTGTGAATTAAACAAACATTTAAATAAACGTGTTCACTCAACAAAAACTTCCCGCAAAATGACTATCTGTCAAAATAAATGCATGTATTATAAATTTTTTACATTTTTTACACGTTATTTACCATTATTTATTATTATTTTAGTTGGTAAGTTTTGGTATTCTGAATTTGCTTGTAACTACTGCCTGTTCGTCTACTAGAAATTCTATGATTCTGTGATCTGAGAAGGACGACTCAGAGGAGACCCTCCATTCCTTCACAGCTAGAGTTTGTGAGTTACTGTATAGTGTTAAGTCTATCACCTCACGCCTATTTCTAGTCACGAAGGTCGGCCCATTGCCAGTATTAGATATCAAAAAATTGTTTTTGATTATAAATTCTAAGAGGTGAGGTGAGTACCTCGTACATTAATGTCCGTACTGCCCCAGAGCGTATTATGGGAGTTAGCATCACAGCCGGCAAGCAGGTCCCATATTTCCTTTTCAACTGTTCTGGCTAGTGAACAGGATAGCTCTGAGGGTGGATGGTCCGACTCATATGGCATATATATTGACGCCAGTACCAGCGCGCCTTTTCCTGCCTTGTCCCATTTGACAACAGTTTGGTCCGAATCGCTGAGACTAGTCAGGAAATGAACTTGCATTTCAATTTTTCTCCAATTGACCAAGTGACTACCACTTGCGTCAACTGAGCGACGAGTACAAGTCTGACAGCTGGTTATTAGAACGGAGAGGAAGACCAGCCTCTGTGCGTTGTTGTTGATACGAACGAGGTGTTTATTTGTCATTTGTCGTTCTATCGGGGCTTCTTCGTCTATTCCTATCTTTTAAATTCATTTATTTTGATTCAAAATTGAGAAAACTGATGAAAAATTTAAAAATAAAAATATTGTATGTCAAAATATATCGGTATAAAAATTACACCATTATCTCTCCTGTACAAAATTTCAACATTTCTTTTGAAATATAAAAAAATAAACCGATGTTCAACTGTTCTTACAATATACCATTAATGGTGCATACAATTATTCGATTCTGAAACCAACCAACATGGCATATTTTGAATACTATGTTTTGTAGATAAAATACAATCTTTGAAATGGCCAAATATTAATTTACAAAACTACATAAGTATGAAAAATAATCAAACAAAATGTTATTGAAATTATTCAAACGCCACTTCATTCTTAACGAGCTCTGCATTCTTAACGATCACTTCGTTTTTAAATTAGCAAATATTAACAGAAATGAGTATACACTCAGAAAACTACAGAGCTACGATAGCCCTACTAAATGCGTCACCTCTGTTTGTGTAGGCACATCAACTGCTAACTTTGTTGCTGCTACAACCAAAAGTATACCATAGCAAGTTTTTCAAGCTAAGTGCTGTTTTATTTTTATTCGTAGTGAGGAACAAATTGATTTAAATAGCACCTTAAATTACATTCGTGATTTGTTGAAAAGGAATTAGGACGTTTTTTCAAAGGGTGCCTACACAAAAAAAAATTTAATTTACAAGAAAATAGGTACGAACAAAGAGGAAGAGTAACCGGTACTATAAAAGGCCACAGAAGATAAAACCGTCGTTGTTGAAGAGCAAAAATAAGATGCCAGCATTTAAAAAATTGTATGAAGTATTTATATATTTATATTTATTTAAACAAACTTTTGAAAATTTACAGAAATTAAACATACCGAAAAAAAATGTTCGATATATTTTCCACAATGGAGCATTTTTCTTATTTCGTTGGTGCATATTTGGTATCAATTTCTCGAAATGATACAAATCAGTGAATACACAGTTTCCAGCAAAATAAATGCACCGAAAACACAATATTGCATATAAAATATATAATTGTGTATTTTTCTTCTTCTATATTAATTGGTGCATTTTTATTTCCAAATTGAGGAATTGGTGTGTAATTTGGATGACTGCCATATTTTTTAAGGAATATTAGGAAAAAAATAAATTCAGCTGGCCGCCATATTTAGAATGAAGACAATGATTAATTATTATACTATATATTATATCGACATAATTTATGCAACATTTTTTGGTATATTTTACACGTTTTTAATAGTACGTCCCTAAAAATAATTAGGAAAACAGCCAGAAAATTATAATTTTCATGCATCGAATAAAAAATCTTTAATTCATTAAAATGTTCGAGGCGCTCGATTTTTAGACGGGGTAGGAACGAAAATCAATTGACAGATTGGCCCTCGTTTTTAAATTGGACACTCACATTGATATTTATTTATGATTTTCTTGCGTCCATATTATTATGAAGGTGAATATTTAGAATCATAGAATGCATATATAATTTATGCGGATAGATCTTCTATCAAAAAATAAAAACGTCGAAAAATGTAATTAAATTACTCTGGAGTATATTATATCCTAGTAACCAGAACAATTTTTATATCACTAGCACAATTTGTATACCAAAAATCGATAAAATTTTTGTATAGCCGGTGTTAATTATATACGAGAACACGGTATTATTTACACTGCATCGAAATTAAATGTTTTTAATTTTATTAATTAGAGACAGATAATATCTTAAATAATAATATTAATACTCTCGTACAAAATTTCGAACTAGAGATGTTAATCATTTCGGACATTACTATGATATGAGCTCAAAAACTTGGGTCCTAAAAGTCTGTCTGTCCATCTGTGCAGAGGCCTACAGTGTAAACGGCTGCCCGGATTTCGCTCAAACTTCGGATTTGGGGTATAGTTCGGGACCGTTTTTTTTTTTTTTTTTTTTGCAATGTAACCTTTTTCGTACCAGTGGGAGTTGTTCGAAAACGGCTATAACGATTTTAACCAAAATTGATAAAGTGATATCTCAAAAGCTTAAGCAGGTGAGGTTATCATGAATGCATGCCCAGTTTTGGTCTATTATCATTTCTATGTCTATATTATCGTACAATGGATTTTTGAAGAAGTAATTTTTAAAAATTTCGTTTTCTTTAGTTTACCGGAAAACGTCGATATTGGTTTTGACCGAAATGCATACTTAGAGTAAAATTGTTTCCAAAATTGTTGTGTCCTTAATTTTCAAATCTAATCAACGAAAACGCCAATTTTAAAAACTTCTCATACCTCGAAAACCCTATTTAGATTTCGATAAAACTGCACTTAAATAGTTAAGCGATGGTATTTTTTAAATAAAAATTGCAATATTTGTAACTCAGCACTTCCATTATATATGCAATAGCAGCAAGGTAAAACTTGTTTTTTGCAAATATTGCCCACGTCTTCTTTTTTTTCAATCATTTTGAATATGAAGCAATGTTGTGTGTGTGGGTGGGGTGTGTAGAGAGAGTGTGAGTGTCTGAACTAATCACTACATAATATAAAACAAAGTCGCTTTCTCTGTCCCTTTGTATGCTTGAATTCTTAAAACTACGCAACGGATTTTGATGCGTTTTTTTTTAATAGATAGAGTGATTGAATAGGAAGGTTTATATGTATAATAACATCCATTAAATAGTGGAGAAATACTGTTTTTTTTTGCGGTTTCTAATGCGATGTCGTAAATAATTGCATATAAAATGCCACGCATAAACCGATTTCAACACACGACTCGGTTTCGGATCTCGGTTCGGTTGGTTCGATAGAAGGTAGATGTGAGAAAAATAAATACATTAATGAGCATGCAAAGTCCAATTGGAAAGCTGTGCTCTTCTCTTTACTCCTGTTTTCTCTCATGTGTTATGAATTATGATATGATTATGAGCGAGGGTGGTTTTTGTCAATTGAGTGAGTCCATAGGTAAATCGGTTTGAATGAACCGTATACGTACGTATACCCTATCCCTATAGCACTTTGAATTTAGCAGCGATCGGACGTGTTTATTATCGGAGCTCTCTAGCGATTGTTGATTATCTTTTGTTTTTAGTCGCACGAATAGCAAATTATTTTTTACAAGACGTCTGTGTGTGGAAGCACTGGATAGGACAATGCGCAATTTGCGCAACAAAAATTCACCTATGGGTGGATGTACAATTCTGTTCTCAGGAGATTTCCGTCAAATCCTACCAGTTGTGACTCGAGGAACACGTGCTGACGAAATAAATGCTTCCCTAAAAAGATCCAACCTTTGGCCAAATGTCAATAAATTAGAGCTTAAAACTAATATGAGGGTTTCGTCATCTTCACGTGAGAACAGGCTATTTCCAGAGATGCTGCTAAAAGTTGGCAATGGAGAGTTAACACAAACTGAGGGAAGGATTTACCTAGAAACCCATGTTTTGATAGAAAACATCCAAGAGTTAGTCAACAATGTCTATCCTGACATTAATAACATAAGTTATAAGACAATATCTTGGTATAGGGAAAGGGAAATTGTTTTACTCCAAATTTAACGCGTGCGGGCCACGGGCAACGGGCAGTAATGAATAAATCAAAACTACTGGATCGATTTTATGTATTTCTTCAGTGAGTGACATAGGCTATATATTTTATATCCGTGCGAAGCCGGGGCGGGTCGCTAGTTATATTATATACCTCTAGTACCAACAAAAGCAAAACTATAATTTCTTATTCGCACTAACTCCAGTTTCCAGCAAAACATCGCTTACAGTTACATACGCACACACCCAACTTCTAGCGAGAAAAGAGGAAAGGGGTAGGTATTTTCGAATGCAGAGGTGCACACAGTGTTTAATTTGTGTTTAAAATTTCTGAAAAAATGTAGTTGCATTCTAGGTTCATTGGATTTTGTTGTTAAGCAACACAAGGAATGTCTGATTATTTACTGTGAAGCAGTGTCCGTTTTGTAAATTTTATAATTTTTTTACAAATTAAAAAAAGAAAACAAATTTACCGCAAAGTGCCGCCCAGGACCTATGTCCCCGAAGTGTATAACGGAGCATGTTTTATACATAGGTACATATTTATACATGCTTATGCACTTCTGTGGTGCCATTCTGCAAGAGAATAGACGGTTATGCTCTTGGTTTCAAAGAACATTTTCTAGTATTTGGTGAGATTTATCGTTGTCCTAAAAAGAATCGTATTGGCGATAGTTTTTAAATTGATACACGATAAAATCAGTTAATTGTGACTCCTTTTGAAAATATAGGACTGTTTTTTCTATAATTCAAAATTATTATCTTTCTGATCAAATAACTTACCTACTTGTATTGACATAATTTTATGCATTCAACGACTTTATACAAACAGTCAAACATTATACGTCTGTATAATTTTACAATAAACACATGGGAATAAATTACCGGATTTTTTTTTTTTTGCCTTGAAGGGAATTTATTTTTACATGAATTTGAATTAAAATTAAATCTCTATAAGCCCGCATGAAGTTAAAAAATTACCTATATAAAATATTAAAATCGAAATGTGATTTTTTTTTTTATTTCTGAAAATGTTCAGATGTAACACTGCTCTGACCCACTATTTCCACCACTAGCTTAAAATTAATTCTCTGAGACTTGATAACCATGAATTTCCTATAGCATATTGTCCATTGCTGTCGAGGTCGCTTTAATATTATAAGTTCTAAATTATTCATAATAAACTAACTAAATAAATCTTACCATAAAATACTACTTACAGTCACGACTACAAGGCAACTTTCGAATCAACTTGGCGCACAGACCTTTGCATCACAAAAAATCTCATGGAGAACATAACGCGCTGTATATGCCCATTATCTGGAACATTTGTGGTACTGTTGGCGAAAAAGAATTACAACGTAAGTATTCAACTTAACTGCACTAAAACTCCCATTTTGTTTGTATTCCATTGAAATTTGTTTTGTATTCCTATGGGGAAATGTTTTTTTTTTTTTTTTTTTCCCTATTTGGCTGTGGTTGTTTTGGTGGCATAATGGCCTTGCTGGTCGTTCATGACTGAGGTTCACATGGTCGGTGCCGCTAACTTTAATAAGAGCAAACGGGTGGCTTCAACAATTTCAAAATTTCAAAATAAAAACAAATTTAGTCACCACTGTTGGCAGTGTGGTTGTGGTGATTCTGGTTCGCCCCCAAAAAGAAGTACATAACAAGCAGTCAAACAAAAGTTGAAAAAAGTATCTTAACCGGTCGCGTTTAGAAAAGTTTTCTCTTATTCTTTCATGGTATTTTGCAAGGAAGCACACAGACATTAATGCTGGCAAAGTTGTTCCAGGGTGTGTTTGCCTTAGAGGTTCCTATTGGAGTTTTTCTTTTCCTTAACTTTTTTTTTTTTTTGCTACCCAAACCTTTGGGGAATAATATAAAAGGCTTTTGATTTATTTGCCTGGGGAGGCATTTTTCATTTTCCATGTAACCACATGGAACTACGGGTCTACCACCCGTAGTACTGCTTTCCCAACAACGAACAGTGATAACAAAAATAACAATAGTTTTTGAACACTTGCAAGCAAATATTGAATGCTTTTCAAATCATTTTTAATTCCCAAAATGAATAGGAGAACTTGCTAACAATTTAGTTCATTAATATTAATGAGGGAGTACAACCAGCTCATCCATCCTCCTTGCAAGCCCACATAGTGATATTCAATTAAAAGAAAAGTGGGAGTAGGATTAAATGGATATTGAAGACAAGAATATATACAATGTACGATAGTGAAACAAAAGGTGATCTGATACATGGTTCGCAAGCTGGCTAGGAAAAGTATTGTTTGTATTTGGCTTGATGTGATACTTTTCCTCTGACGTTTTCGGCGGATTGCCACTAAGCAAAATTTGTGCAGTTAACAGAGTTATTATTAGTTATGTGAATATTGACTACGATTTTCGGATATAACGTTCCTATTTTTCCGTACGTTTCCTAATTTGTTGGACTAAATTATTAATTAATATTCATATGCTATACATAGGCAAATGCGATGCATGAAAAGTCCTACGATTGGATTTGTAAAACCTCGGTGTAGAAACAAATTACCTAATGCGTGTCGTCCATTTAGTACTCAACGCATCAATTTCGAATTTAAAGTATTTAACTCTGAGGCATATACCATTCAAGATGTCGGTTTAAATGAGCCGCATAAATCATCACTAAGCCAGCGATTTACCTCTTACCTTTCCAAGCCCAATCAAATGCATTCCCTCGAGACTTTGTGGCAGTCTTTGGCCTCTGGTATACTTCAAGAGTTTAAATTTCCACTGTCAATAAATTTTTGTTCTCACGGTTTTGCTCGGTCACTTTTCTTTTTCTAAACAGCTCTTGAAGTTTTGCATGTATATATAATAGTCTACCTTAAGGCACCAAGTGGCAAAGAACAGGAACAGAAACAGAATCCAATACATTTGCAATAGAAACAGAATAGGAACAGAAGATTTTTTTTTTTTCAGCAACAGAATTTAGCGACAGAAAAATGCCTGTTTGACGACAGAACGTAAACAAGTCTATATTGATTATTTCTATTGCTGCCAGCAACATGCCAGTTTAACGTGGTGGCGAAGTACAATCTGTTTCTGTTTCAATTTTGTGTAGCTGAGCGAGCAACTTAAACAGAACAAGAACTTACTATAGAACGAAAAAACTTTCTGTTCTGTTTCAGTTTCTGTTCCTGTTTCTGTTCTTTGCCACTTGCGCCTTTACGGATTACATACATATGAGTTGAATAAGCCGCACTACGTACTTATCCGAGACTACCTACCTATGAGAACACACAAACGCCGAATACGAAGCGCGAGTTGGAAATGTTGACCTAAGTCAATATAAGTGAATATAATGTTTGATTTATTTTAAGCGAAGTCGATAAAAAATTTGTCAATTTGGCTTTTTTTGTTTTAAATTGTATCAGGGGTTTCGAAAAAAGTACCAAATCGTCGCACAACGGTCATGCTGTTGTCAGTTGTTATCAACTGTTATGCAACTGACTTTGCGGAAAAAACCGCAGAAAACCAAGGCACTAATTATTTGTACGCTTTTGTGCAATGTTAAGTTAAATAAAAGATGGTCTTGCCATTTAGATTAACTCGTAGGCAACGAGTGGAAGAAGTCTTTACTTTTTACTCTTTGAGTGTGGGGACAAAAATTTATATCGCACTAAGGCGAAGGCCTAGACCGTTGTGCTACTTAGGCTTCCTCTAAATATTTGTTTGCGTATATAACGTCCATTTTAGAGAAAACTGCAAGATGTGTTCAGTGGAAAATAAAAACAGTCCACAAAAACGACAACCATTTCCTATTTGACTTTCCTACCAAAAAAAAAAAAAAGTGCGTATACGCCACAGTGGCTGTATTTGAGAAAACACTTTTACCTAACAAATAAACAAATTTCAATGACTTTTACTTACAGACAACAATCATACGGCCATCTGTTTGTCCCATATTCGTCATTATCAGCTGTGGATGCTGTTTTCTACTATCCTGCACAACGTTCGCTGTTTTGCTGCCAATCTGGTATAATCGGAAATGTTGCATTACATTTCTGAAAATGCAATTTTGTACATCAACGTCGAGCATAATGGTGATATTTCTGCTTGGCTTCCTCCAAATGCTACCACAGGTAAGGATAATCTCCTTTTTATTTTTTATTTATTTATTTGTTTTTTGTACCTCCAATATCCTCATGGTGATAAATTCTTCTGGATAGTATAACAATAAAAGATTCATCACCCGATGTAGGGATTTTGGTTCATATCATTCTGGTAAATCGTTTTCGAGATAAATTCCTCTGTTATGCTGTCGATATCAACAATACATTGTCCCTCAGTTGTTTGTGAATGCGGATGTAACCAAAATTAGAAAATTATACGCCTGACAGCATTTCAAATATTGAACAGGAACATATAAAATGGGAATTTACAGTCATTCTTCCTAAAGGGCAATCCAATCCAATCAAACAAAGTGAATGTCTTCGGCAAATGAATGTTATTTTAATAAGTAGTGGCAGATGGAATCGAAGTTATTTTTGCAACTACAGATTCGTAGGTTAAACAGTGGTGTCATTAAATAAATCAAGTTATTTGTGGGCCATAATTTAGACGTCTGTGCTTGATGTTTTTTTTTTTTTTTTTTTTAACATCCTTTTAATGGCAAAGTACGCTCTAAATTCCAATCGCTTATAATCATTTAAGGGCTAGACATTTCCGTATATGCTCAATAAATTTGTAGACAATTTTATTTTCCAACTGATAAGGTTTGACGTAATACAGATTGTTTTTGTAAATTGTAAAACTGTTGAAATATATGGAGCTGAAATTAAGTTCCTAGATACATCTTTTTTTGGTTTTCACTGGAACAATTTTTAAATTTCCCCTTTCAACTTACATCATGACAGAGAAGTCTTGTTATTTCAATATGTTAAAAGCTGTTGTTGTGAATTTAAAATAATAGGTACATTGTGAGAGACAACCTTACGGACTCTGAATTGGGATTTTTAAGAAACAATATAGTAGCTAACATAAAAATCACAGTGAGTCGCTTCTTTCAGCAGTCTCTTGCGCTCTTAAGCGATTCTAAAAAAATACATATCTGAAGTAATTACTCATTACGCACGTCAACCCGGTACGACGAGTCCATGATCGAGTTATACTTGACTGAATTTATTATTGTTTTGCTTGTAAAATTTAGCACGTATAGCACGCTCACGGATGCGGTAATTGGGCCCAGGTTCAAAAAGCTAACCCTTGCCCAAGCCCCTAGCAAAGAAAGGAGAACAAACAAAAGAGAGTATGTCTCACACTAAATTGGTCAAAGCAATGGTCTAAACAACTTTCAGAGCATGTTAGAAACTCTAGTACCAGTGAATCATCAATGCCATTTAACCAACTCGATGTTCGATACGGGTTATGGTGTCTTCACCATCTTTAAAGAAATAAGAAATACGCATATGTTTTTTACACATCCCTTGAGCGACACTTGTAAAGTTGTGTCCAGACCAACGAAACATATCATACGCATTCAATAAATGTTTCATAAATACATATTTCATTAACATTTTTTCATGGTGAAACATTAATGAATTGTTTATGAAATGTTTCGCAGTTCCCCATTCGTGACGGGAAATAATTTTTGTTTCACAAGTTTCCGGGCAGAAAGTAGGTGTTCTTTTTTTTAGTTGCTTGAATTTGAACTAAATCGATTTTGTCTTATGATAATGAAGCGCGGCTAATAATCCTACCGCTGTAGAGTTGATCCATTATTTAATGTAAAAATGGATAAAAATTAAACATTTCAAAAACGTTTTGCAAACATTTCATAAATGTTTCACCGGCGTCAAGATTGAAAGAAACATTTAAGAGATTATAAATAAACTAGCTGACCCGGCGAACTTCGTTGCGCCCAAATTCATTATAATGAATGTAATGAAATTAAATTTCGTATTCAAAAGTTATATTAAAATTAAATAAATAAAATAAAATACTTGTCGGCCAACCTATTGCTTTTTCACTCTAGTGCTTTATGGTACACAACATTTTTTGTTCTATTTCTATTGTCGGGTGCGTATACGTACAAAGCGAGAGCTTTGCATAAATCTTGAAATTCAAGATTTATGCCACACACATCCAGCGGTTGTCATTGCGACTTATTAATTGCCATAGCAAAAGCGAGACGTACGGGAATAGAAGACGCTAAAATACGAACGGCAAATCGTTCTGATTACGTGGAATCCACGGAATAAGAACATCTTCGCCTTTGAATTTTCCAATAAAAATCTTTGCTTGAATAATATTTGATACTGGCTGACCCGGCGAACTCCGTTTCGCCCAAATTTGTTAATGTAATGAAAACAATACTTCCAAGGATGCACAACGCATGATACTTTATGTAATTCCGTCGATCCAAATTCTTTATTCAAAAGTCATAATAAATACAATAGAAATAACTGAAGTAGGTATAGAAATAGACCATGTGAAAAACATGGGAATTCAAGATTGATGCTAAAAATATTCAATATGGTTCTTTGCCTTTTTAATTTCCCCCTTAAAATCGTCCTTGCATGACATTTGATTTGAGATTCTTTACAATCATATCAAATGCGATCCAATACAATGTTCCTGTGCATTTAGGTTGCTCAACAAAATTATAATTGAGCCGACTTTTAATTTCAAATTGTGAAGCGGTAAGTCCGGAGCATCCAAAGAATTCAAAAATTACAAATTTTAAATAATTTTTCTTGTATAGGAAGTCACACTACCTATCCATTCTATTTTTTCCAAAGTGCGGTTCTACTATAAGGTTTGAAGACAAATCTGCGATAGTCTGAGTTCATTTTCTCTATCTGTTAATCCGAATTTGCGGCGTAGGATCCCTTGCCATTGTTACAAAGTTTTGGTTCATTTAGGTTGCGCAAAAAAATTATTACTGAGACGATTTTTAGTTTCAAATTGTTTGGAGGCAAGCCAGAAACATCCAAAGAGTTTAACAATTCCGTGGGATAGTTGGTGGCTTCGTTTTCATCCATCACGGAGTCGACTGATTTGTATGAATGCAACTCACCAGCGATTTGGTTTTGAATGGCTAAATTCAAATGATCGACGTTCTTGTTTTTCGCAGCCAAAATCACTCTTACACTCAGCCAATCATGGTCAATATAATTCTGAGTGATATTCGGGAAAATATTCATGATTAGTTCTTCCGGTGTCGTTGTAAAATTGCAAAAATTTTGTAGAAACTCAATCACCATTGCCCATCGCCAACAATTGCCTAGAGAACTCTGCAGCGGACTGGTTATTTTGTAAAGAAACTTGCATGTTTTTTTGTCAGGCAGGCATTCAATTCATCTGCCGGAGTTGATCTCGAAATGACAGGCAGCGTTTGACGAAAATCGCCTGATAGCAAGATCATTGCTCCACCGAAAGGTCGCTTATCATTACGTAAACGATTCGGGGCCTCCAATGCGCGTTTGTAAGCCTATGTGCATTCGTCCCATATAATAATCTTACATTGCTGCAGTACTTTCGCCATCGCAGTGTTCTTTGAAATGTTGCATGTAGGTTCTTCTTCTACTTGCAGATTCAATGGCAATTTCAATGCAGGATGAGCTGTTCGACCGCCATCTGACAAAGTAGCCACTATCCCAGAAGAGGCTAGGGCCAAAGCGATCTCAGATCTCGAACGAATTTTAGCCAAAATCAGTGCAATCTTGAATGTATTTCCAGTTCCGCAATTTTCGTTATCGACTGCTTGCATCAATTCATCGTACACTTTCTTTTATTCTTGATTCAACATTGGCACATTTGTTGGAACAGCTTGACTCCATGCGATTCGATCGAAGTCCATTTCTCGCTCCAATTCTCGATTAAATGCGTCTTGCATTGAATGATTTGGCTGTGGCATCCACAATTTGCACAACAAATTGCCACTCATGAGCAGACACATATTCTCGATCAATATCAAAGCTTTGTTGCGCATTTCATCTGACATCTCCAGTTCATTATCCGATGTCACAGTGCGAATTCGATGCAAAATATCGTCGGCCATAATATCATCTTTGTATAATCAAAGTATTTACTTCATTTCAAAAATTTACTTAATGTAGCATAGTAAACATCATTTATTAGAACAAACATTTTAGGTATATTTAAAAAAAAAAAAAACAAAATTGTGGACAAAAATTTGCTTGGAAAATAATTAACATACAAACTTTCAAAACCTCTTTCATCCCCTCCAAATTTTGCTTTCGCGATTAAAAGTAAATTAAAACCTGGTATACAGCAATACGAACAAAACAAAAAAAAAACAATTATGAAAATCGTCCCAGGGGTAATCGAGTTCAGCGTTGCCACTTACATCCTTAGCAAATGTAGTACATACGAGAAAAAAAAGTAGCATTTTCAAACAAAATGTAGTACATGTTTTTTTTTTTAATTGAAATTAACTTTCTCTCATCAGAAGCACTACTGTGTGGAAGACAGCATAAGTCCAGCATATATGCAGATAGTTCTTCAAATAATTAAGTTTCCTAAACTTTTTCTGTTTGTTTAATTCCACCCATATTGCAACAATGTCGCTATTTTGAGGTCCACATTTCAAAATAAGTTCGAAAATCCCAATCAACGAGCGCCACTAGTAATTTAAAGTGTCAAAATTTGCTTTCTTACAGGGAATCCCCTTAAATAAATTTAATGGTTGGCTCTTAAGAAATGTAGTACTTTTGGGTAACAATGTAGTATGTAGTACGGCGTTAAAAAATCCAGCAAATATGTAGCACAGTACTACATATGTAGTACAAGTGGTAACGCTGATCGAGTTACATCATCATCGAGTTACACCCCGAAAGAATTATATATATAGAAGTATTTATGAAATGTTTTTGAAGCAAATCGTTAACATTTTGTAAATATTAAACAAACATTTATTAAACAAGTGTTTCACTGGGCTGGACAAACCTTAAGACATTACCATAAACATTAACACACATAAACGGAACAGTCAAATACTCTGCGTAAAACATTTTTCGTATATGCCCAACCTCCAAACTTTAGAGGGAAAAGAAGCTTCACATAAAAACAAATATTTTATCAATAAAGATCAGAATGTTATGATTTGTAAATGACTTAATTTGTTTGATAAAATTATGAGGCATATGGATTCTTTTAATCTAATTTTAAAACTATAGCTAATAGCTTTTAAATTATTATTTATTGTCCGCTATAGTTAATGGGTCGTATGAATAAAAACTAGCATTTTCTTTGAGCAAACGTTTGGAGCAAAGTAAAAGTCCTTAGCAATTGCTTTGAATCAGTATGAATAACTTTAAAATACATTGCTAAAGTAAGTTTGAAAATTCGAACATAGCATTGACTTCGCTGTAACGTGTACTTGTCATGTAGTTCCTGTCAAACCTGACTAGTAAATTTAGTTTTTTTTTAATTTCCTTGAGATTCTAACGATTTTTTTGGAAACCAAAATTAAAAAATTTAAATTCAGAAATATGAATGCAATCGTTAGCTCCAATTGCACTTGGAAATAGGATTTTTGTTTGCCAAATAGGTTTTTGTTTGATGTTATATTTCTTCTTCAGGTGGAAATGTATCAGATCATAGGCTTGTTGGAAATATTTTTTGATATGCGTTCCAATTGGATATAGAAGTAGGTAATATAAAATAACGAAAGGTTTTTGAACTGTCAACCTTAAAGCCCAGATCTCCTATATACCTTAGAAATGATTCTTTCTAAATATTTTCATCTGAACGAAATATTAGCCAAATAGTAAGCACTCAATACTTCGCGTGAGACGAAATAAGTGCTGCTTTTTTCATATGTATTTTGTTGGTTTTCCTATACAAACAGAATTTAACTTAACTATTTACACAAAAAGCATTGAATATTCACAATGCTTAGATTGTTTAATGTTCATACAATGTGCATACAAAATATTTAGCAAAAGGCCTGAGTCCAGGTAAATAGCAGACTTGGAATTCCATGGCAATTGCTACGTTTTATTCATATGGATCTGCGTTAAAGATAAGTGGCGCCTGTGGCTCCAATCAGTTCTTATTCATACGAAACGATTTTACCATTTCGTTTGAGTAAAAGCAATTGCTACGTTTTATTCATACCACCCAATGTGATATATTTGTAAATATTCAACCTCATAATGGAATAAATAAAATAAATTTGCTATAAATTTGGGGTACACAATACCTATTTTTTTAATCTTAACACAAAACCCTACGAAATGTGCTGAAAATTATAAAACCACAAGGTAGTACCTGCCTGCTTAAATCTGTCTGACTGCTACAGTAAATAATATATAAACCTTCCGGAAATTGAAAAGGCTACATGTCAACCTTGAAATAATCACGTACGTACGTACTCTTCGTATACCTCTACCCCGACAGAATAACAAAGTAGACAAAAGACGACGTTTACTCGCTCCAAGCCCAACTCATAGGTATTTTCTGATCCACAAACACGTATTGTATAGATGTCACAACCATAATGATGATTAATGCGGATCCTTGAAATTCGTACAAAGTTGATATATGTCTTGTCACTTCATGTTTCATCGTCCATTGTTTAATAAATGAAATCGCAAATTCCATACCCCACCCAATACTCATCTTGGCATAAGTGTCCGTCACTGGCCCTTTCGACTATTTGTATATAGAAAAAAAATTCTTTGCCGTAAGGTGGAATGTGGAATGTTCACCAAAAATCATTTTACCCCCCATTGATCGACATTGAAAAACATCCATTTCCTCTCCTAGTAATCCAAATTTCGTTGACGCCCAAACTGTGTGTGCACACGTTTAAGGCAAATAGAATTGAAATCTCCATCGTATAGTGTATGGAAATTTCATCAAATAAGTTAATGTTAATTATTTTTAAGCTTCAAAGTTATATGACGAGGGAATAGCATCCTTCTTCGTTATTTTAGAGAGAAATTAAAAAATCGCCAAATTTTCATAATGAGAATAAATTTTTTTAAATATATGTATATATACATACATAATAAATGAGGCTTAGAGGAAATACAAAAGCGTGATTTCTAATCTATGTATTAATCGCAGACACGATTTCTTTCAGAACATATTTACCCTACTTAATGAAGACCAATTCCATTTTTTTTTACCAAATTGATCATAGATCGGTCGAAAAGTATTATAATTCAAAAAAAGTATTTGCAAAATAGGTAAAATAGTGTTTTTAAATTACCTTGGTTACAACAACAACATTGTACGCATACAAAGAAAGATAATATTTCGCCTTCGCTATCTACGCTAAAACTTGGATTAGATTCAGGGTTGTCATGTGTGGCTATTTATCGCCAAATGGGCGATTCCAATTCTCATTTTGCGATACGAAAATCAGTTTGGCATGGAGCCTTCCGCACGGAAGAAGTGAAACTTCCTAATGTGGAAATGAAAATAGGAAGGGGTAGAAATTGATTTTTAGTGGAGTCATATTGTTTCTTTAAGACAAACTTTATTAACATTGCTTACAATTCACAATTGATCGCATCTTTTAATTCCAAATCTATCCAAATCTATAACATTTACAATGGGATTATGACAAATAAAGTAAGATACGAAATGTTGGACGTCGCATTAGAAGTTCCACTTCAAAAATAATACCCTATTAAATTATATGTGTATCAAATCAAACTAAAACAAGTAAATGAAATAATGAGGACGCTACTCGTTGCTAACGCTCGCGCTGGTCTGTAAAAGGAATACTACGCGTATGCTTTCGAGTGCCACGCATTCACTCTCGTTCTGTCTCCTTCTATTCCCCCTCCCCAAGATAGTTGAACGCTTAACGCAACAGTGCTTTCATACCCCCTCCATGGTAGCGTCAAACGTTTAACGCAACCTTGTTGGAAACCGCATTAGAAGTTTCACTTCAACAAGACATTAATTGCCGATTTAGTTATTATTTTTGGAAATTAATCTTCACCACAAAATATTCCTCTCCCAGCATTTGCTGCCAATAAACTCACTCACCATTGCATACTCTGAAGCGTGAGCGGTACCCTCACACCTTTGAGAATGCAATGCTTTTAGTAGCGTTGAACGTTTAATGCAACCTTGTTGGAAGGCGCATAAGAAGTTTCACATCAAAAAAAAAAAAAAAAAACGAAAAAGTCCGATTTTCAAATTGGAAGTTGAATTACCTAATAGAAGGTAATAGCACATCCATAAAAATAAAAAATAATAAAATAAATTCTTCGTATATAGTCCACTTAGGAAGACATTTTTTTGCTTTAAATATTCATTTGGCGATTTAAAATTTAAAATTGGCGATTTGGATTTTAATAACCTGACAACCATGATTTTATTGCGTTTTGAAAACTTTTTAAATAAATGAATACACTTATCTAGTGCGCTATATTGAGATCATAATATTATAAAGATTTGGTTTTAAAATTCGATTTCTTTATACAATTCAAATAAAACACAATACAATTTAACAACCACATTTAGCGAGAGAAGTTTCACATCTAGTGTGTGTTCACCGTCACAAGCACACTCTCTGTATTTTTTTTAACTGCGGATTCTGTATAATAATGATGGTATAATATTTATTCTACTTCACGCAAATCGATTTACTTATTTCAGTATCTAATTCATCTTCTGCTTCATTCTTTAAAATTTCATTTCATAACATTTTGCTACAAACGCTTTTTCTATATGCAGCCTTACGCATAGATGCAACCATGACTGTTGCTCATTAGTCAATTCACACGTGGTACTGTACAGAATGCAAAACAGCTGCCGAGTTGAAACCATACGTGACCCATTACTCCCAGAGCAGTGTTGTCCTATCACTGCCGCACCACAATCAACATCACCAATGTCAGTTTAAGTGGTGACAGTACACAATTGATATCAAAACGTACAATAATGAATTAATAATAGAGTCCTTCACTTGTGCAGGCAGGACTATATTGATTCATTTTCGTTATTGTAAGCGTTTGACTTTTCGGTCGATTCGGTGTCCACAAGCACAAGCGCCCTTTTACTGGGCGACATAATAATGAATACAACAACATGGAATCATGGGATGAGCATTGCAGTTGGGTTACTGTACATTTGCGTATCTGAAATGATATTTTGATCAACCGAGGCAACTTGTCCACAATTATGTGTACTAATGTTGATGTCAGCGTAGAAAAGAGGAGGTTGGCTCGCAATTGCAGTTGCTATTTGAAGATTGGACATTATTTATTAAATTGTCAATCTGTTGCAATTTAATCCACTGAAGCGAAATCCAGAGGAAATGTTGAGAAGGATAATTTTGGTGGTGATTTTAAACTTCGGTACAACATTAAAAAGGGGCGGAATTTGAATAAAAACCCATTTAATTTGTGTGTGTCACCTATGCCAAGGTCTTTTTGTATTGCATGATTCTTAGGTTCGAGTTGAAGGTTCTTAGGCCAGAGCGCTTTTGCTAAAAGATGTCTTGACATCGGTTGGCGTTAACTGTGCCATCGATAGTGTAGAGGTTCACAACTCCTTGAGCTGTCTTACATCCCTATTCAGTTACTTGGGATATTTATTTAAAATTGCTTCAAAAACAATCTGGGTGAAATCGCAGGTCCCCAACACAAGGCTCAAATTCGGGACTCATCGCTTTAGATCACCCACCTTTTTTAAATCAATGCCCAGTTTTGATGATTATTCATATTGCTTATATTTTTAACTTTCTCCATTACGTAGTAAGAGAACGATATTGCGCCTTCCAATAAACATTTTTAGTTTCGACTCCAAATTTTAATAGTTAACAGTGGCTCTATTTTCAATATAAATTTTGCAATTGTGAGCTTCCGTAAATTTAAAGTCGAGACTTATTTATTTATTAGTACAACGCATTGTTTTCGTACAAAATTTCGAACTCAAAATGTTAATCATTCTGACATTACGATGATAGAGGAACTCAAAGAAGTGGGTCGCAAAATTCTGCCGTCTGTCTGTTTGTCTATCTGTCCGTATGTTCCGAAGCCTAGACGGCTGCACGAATTTCGTTCGAACTTCGGAACTGGATAGTTTTTCTCTACGCATATTATCGTACAATGGATTTTTGAAAAAAATATATTTTTTTAATTTAGTTTTCCTTAGTTTACCTGCAAACGGTAAGTAACGATTTTGACAAAAATGAGTAAAATTGATGTTTCAAAAATGATTGCGTCCTTAATTTTCAATTCGAGTTACCGAAATTGTTAACTTTAAGAACTGCTCATATCTCGAAAACCCATTTTTCGATTTCGATGAAACTTCTACTCAGTTTTGAGCTAAGTAGTCAAGCAATAGTATTTTTCAAACTAAACAATGCAATGGTGTGGTTTTGTCTGCCAAATTTTACAAAAATCGCTCTAACGATTTTGTAGCCAGTTGTTGTTTGGCAAAAGTATTTTAAATAAGATCCCGTACTTAGTTTTTCTCCAAAAGATCGAATAATTTTTTTTTTTTATTTTTTTTTTACCAAAAATGACTAGCCGATCTGTGTTCATATCTTTTTTTAAAACTCAATACCGCACCTCCATTTAAAATGCAATAACAGTGACGCAAAACTTATTGTTAGCAAAATTACCCAGTTCCTGTTTTTCAAACAATTTGAATATGCACCTTAAAATAAGTAATTCGTAGTGTCAGAATTGATTTTGTACGAATACAATATCTTTAGGTACGTAATCGATAAAGTTAAAAAATATTCACATCAATTTTGTTTAAATTTGTTGAGTCACAAAGCCCAAAAGGGCGAAAAAAAAGAGAAAGAAAAACCGCAGCGCAGAGAGTGTACAAAGAGAGAAACAGGTTTTGCCGCACACACATACAAAGTTTCCCCCACTGAACTCCGGAAAAATCCAATGATCTAACTTCAATCGAACATTTGACTTTTTTGAATTGTATAAAATTTATTGTTTATTGCTTATTGTTCGACTTCAGGATAACGTACGAAGATGATTTATATCTTAAAATCTTTACAAATAATTGGACTTTGTATTAAAAGAAATCCCATTTCATTTGGATGAGTTTTTCCAAAGCTAGTAGCTAGAAGGCATTCGAGAATTACAACTTTTCTTAGATAACAGCTGAGATTTCCGATTCCGGACCGGACAGCGAATAATGGTAAACATATGCTATTTGCTATAACCTAATCTGGACAATTTCAAATGCAACTGTGAAAACCGGAATCAGTTTCGTGCAGTACTTTTTGAACCTATTCATAGCAAACAGTTTACAGCCGGGAAAAAAGATAAATTTTTTTATAGTAAGGATTTTGTTATCTATATTTTCATGTTTTTTCAAACCGAAGGACTTCTTTAATTATTGCACACCCACTTCTTCAAGGTGAGGAAGTTGTGAATTTCCACCCACTCTCCTCATTTTTAATGACTTATCCGAGTAAAAATGCAATGGGCTGGCGTAGCATGCCTCATTAAACTTCCTTCTATTCTAGGTACATGATTATATACACTAAATATATTCTCGCGTATAATGGCATTTTGTATGTGCCATTAATTCAGGTCTGTAAAGCAACTCAAAACAGTATATTTTGAAAACATTTAACGATTAAATGATTTATACAAAACCAACAAATCTTTTCTAAACAATCATTTGGAAAGAAAAGAAAAAACAAACCGTCAAAGTTTCCAAGGGGTCTGGCACAACAGCACCCTCTGTTGTCACAGCTAAGATCACGACTGTGGGCGAACCCCATTATTAAATGGTCGAAGTCTTTGCCTGTCACTAAATTATGCGGTATCTTCCATAACTTTTTATTTCTGACAAGCACATCGCTATCCCTTATCAAGCAACCAGAGCCACCAGCCAGCGCTAATAATATCCCCTTGCTCCTTCTAAACAAGTCAAGTACCTTCTATGCAATCTATCTCAGGCAAAATTTTCCTTTTTAATTAACTCTTGGGGAAATTGTAGCACGTGTCGCATGATTAACGATAACAGTGTCAAGTCGGATTTTTCTTTGCCGACGGTTGCTTTGCCTTTCATCGCTGAGCATTTAATGGGTTCTCAGTACATCACAGTCATACTTTCTTTAGCCATGCAATTTGTGACAACGATAATCGAAGTTAAATTAAATTGTATGGTTATGTTTATCCCTCGTCACTGACACTGTTCTTGTCAATTACCCATCTCCCCCACACTAAAGCAAAAGGCACTATAATTTGAAGCTGATTGACTGCCGTACTCGTACGTATTGCTTTGACGGAAACTCAAATTAACCTATATCATCTGGCTTTGCCCCGAAGGAATGTTTTGTATTTCAGGGAATTTCTCAATTCCCATGCAACAAAGTCCTCCCCGTAGCCATTCTCTGTGTGTCGGGCTACCGTGAAATTGCAAAATATGACAAAAACAAGGAAATAGGCACAACAATGGTATAATTATTCAAGACGTCCGGCAGCAGCATTCGAATTTCATGAAACAATATCTGGGTGACCGAGCTTTGCTCGGTTATTACTATTTATTGTAGTTTTAAAAACAATACAAATTAAAAAATACCTATATATATTTAAACATGAACATAGGTATAAAAAAATGTATGTCGCCTAAATGCCGGTAGATGTCTTACTTCTTTCCTTTTACTATGACGCGGACGGCAAGAAACGAGTGTTACGAGTTCGAATCCCGCTCGGTGACTTACTTTTTTTTTTTTTTTTTATATGTTAAAGTTTACATATATTTTTTTTAATTTGTATTGTTTTTGAAATTACAATTGGTCGCCCAGGTACTGATAACTAAAGTATGATACGAAATGTTGGAAGTCGCATTAGAAGTTTCACTTCAAAAATACTACCCTATTAAATTATATGTGTATTATCAAATCAAACTAAAACAAGTAAATGAAATAATGAGGACGCTACTCTTTGCTAACGGTCGCGCTGGCCTGTAACAGGTATACTACGCCCATGCGTTCGAGTGCCACGTATTCACTATAACAACCATTAAATGAAAAATCTTGAACTCAATTTATACACCACCATCCACCATCCGTCCATCACCACACCACACGTCATCATCCATCTGCGCATTTCCTCAGAAAGACATTCACCCCTATCGAGGTATCCGTTCGGAGAAAATTCCGATTCGAAAGTGAAATCCGATCGGAACTCAAATTGCGTTCGAGGTATCCGTTTCGGAACAAAATAAATAAAGCATGTAAACGCGTTCATTTGACATAAACATCAGCTGTTTTAGTTCTATTACAGTGTAAAAATTATTGTGATAAATTGAAAAGTTTTATAAAGAAATGGATAGTGTGGCTTTATTTTTGGAAACAACCCGTATAAATGAAAGGACAAGACATAAAAATATAAGGAGAAAATTAAGAAATAATTCTAATATAAATCAACTTTCAGATACAGGGTATGTTGTAATTGATGCACTTAAATAACAGTAGAAATACAAAAAGAAATGAATGCTGTATTTTTATTCCAACACAGGTTTAAAAAAAACTTTCGTTTAAATAAAGCTGCATTTGCCTATGTGTGGCAGGAGATTAAAGATAAATTTCCAAGCAATGCTCGTTCGGACAGCGTATCCTCAGAGCAAAAGCTTGCAGCTTGCTTAAGGTTCCTCGCTGAAGGAAACTACCAGCACGGTGTGGGAAAAGATTATCACATTGCGATGGGACAATCAACCTTTTCAAATTGTTTTAAGGAGGTTTTGAACATTTTGGAGGAATCCTTATGCCCAAAATGGATATCTCTTCGAATGACGAATGAGGAAAAGCATCTATCAAAAATGCACTTCTTTGAAAAGACAGGATTTCCTGGAATAATTTCGTGCTTAGATGGAACCCACATAAAAATAATTGCTCCTAAAGAGAACAAGCATCTCTTTCTCAATCGCAAAGGATACTATAGCCTAAACGTTTTGATTGTAAGTAAGAATATGTACAAAAAATGTTTCACATTTTATAATTTCATTGTTATTTCCAGATTTGCGACTTTAAAATGCGGATAAGAGGTGTAAATGCCAATTTTCAAGGAGCTAACCATGATTCTCACGTATGGAATATGAGTCCACAACGACAACATTTTGAAGAGGAGTATCAAAGCGGAATAAGAGATAGTTGGCTACTTGGTTTGTACTTAATGTTTGTTAAGATCGATTGCTTCTATTTCTTTATTTCTTTAGGTGATTCGGGGTATGCATTAGAACCATGGCTTATGACTCCGTTTAGAATGCCCACAGCATATAGTGCCGAAAGCCGCTATAACAAATCGCACAGCAAAGCCCGGAATATAGTCGAAAGAACCATAGGCTTGCTAAAAAGTAGATTTCGTTGTATATTGGGTGCACGGCAACTTCATTATGATCCCAAAAAAGCGGCACAGATTGTCAACGTATGCTGTGCCTTGCATAACATTTGTCTTCATTTCTCTACTGAGGAAGAGACTGCAGGAATTGACGATTTCGAAGAAATAGATAGCATTTCAGAGGAATCTAATGAAATTCCAAGGTCTTCACATCATAGTGAGGCCATTGCAACGAGAAATGAAATATTGATGCAATTTGAATAACTTATATACACTTTATTTTAAGAAATAAATAATAAAAAAAGAGTTAACAAGAACTTGCCTTCGTGGCATTCATAAAAATGTGTACACTTCATTTAACAAAAACATATAAAAGTTTTACTTATCAATTAAAAACGAAAAAACAAAAAAGGATTAGCCTCCATGGCTTTGGAACACATCTTTTTACATCACATCATTAGATGTTATTATCACCATCAATAATACTGGAACTGCCATTGCACAAATGAATGAATTAATCGGCGTTTAGTATATGGTCAGTCTTTAATATTTCATTTTCTAGAATTCGGACTTTCAATTCAAGTTTTCGATTCATCAACGTTTTCATATCTGCATTGTGCTCTCGTATTTCTTTTAACTTCTTTTTTTCAACGTCACACAAGTTCTCAAGAGATCGGCTTACCCTTTTCAAATGCTTTTCAACATTTTGCAGGCTTTTATTTGCCGTGTTCAGCATTGAAGTCATTTCTTTTAAGTATGTCTCTTGAAATTGTACTTGCCTGTTTAGCAGCTGAGTGGTAGATAGAGGCTTTCTCTTCGTTGAGCGACTTGTACTTGGAGCTGCAATTAGGTCGTCCTCATCATATGATTCATATGATTCATATTCCAGTTGCAAATTTGCCGATGAACTGTTTTCCTTTGCATGATCATTATCATTGAGGTTGCAATCTGGAAAACTATTTTCCTTGGCATCGGGTCCATATGTCCTTGCTCCCACTCCGTTTATGGTGTCCTTTATGTTGATGATTGCTATCACCGCTTCTTCAATGGAAGTAAAACTTTTTTCCTTAAAGGGTCCACCACCTGTACCCAATGCTTCTTTTTTGTTTTCTGCCAATTTTTTTTTTATGTAAGTCTTGTAGTCGCTCCAAACCTTGATTAGAAATTATAATTACTTATTATATCGCTTTCAGATTTAACTTTTTTATACCTTTTTCCAACCAATTACATCTCTAACCGGTGGACCCAACAAATTCAATTCAGTTGCAATGCTTTCCCAAAAAGAAGCAACTTCCTCAGCCGGTCTTTTCGTTAAATTGCGGGCTACATCCACTTTGGTAGATAGCATATTCACCAATCGCTCTTGTTGAGCCCTCGTTGTTGTTTTCTTTCTGAAATAAGACATCACTGAAATAAATCCTTACAAATATTTATTTTTACTTACAATTTTGATGGAGTTTACATTGTTTATTAAAATATTCCGCAGCAATTGGTTGTCGGAGAGCTTCGGAGAAAATTTTCCGTGTAGCTGTCAAAAGTAAGTGACATAAACGCGGTTCAACGCAGTGCGACAGGGTGCGCTTTATGTCATCGGAGAATTTTTCCGAAAATGTTATCGGAACGGATACCTCGAATGGAATTTCTCCGATTTCGTACAAATCGGAGAAAATTCCGTTCCGAACGGATACCTCGATAGGGGTGATTGTCGCTGTTTTTTTTTTCATATGAACGTGCTTGTGCGATGTGCGCCACAAAACCACCCCAAAGCAGAACAACGATCAAGAACCGCGGCTGCTGATAATATTCGATTTGAGAAAATAAATTTATTTTTTTTGGTGTTAGATTTTAGGTTGTAGCTCAGCTTCTAGAGGACATAGAAAGCTGATTGATGGCTTGAAATAACTATTAAAGTGTTGGCTCTCCTACGTATTTTTTTTGTTTGCATTGATTAAGAATTGTTTGTGTAATGGCGAGTAAAAGGCAGTAAAGTCAGAAAAATAAGCTCAAAACGCATGAAAACTCGAAAACACGCGTTTTCCCAAACATAAGACTAATCTAGATCAATTGCTTACCCCCGAAAACCTCCATATACCAAATTTCAGCGAAATCGTTAGAGCCGTTTCCGAGATTACGGAAATATATATACATACAAGATTAGCTCGTTTAAAGGTATAAGATAAAAGCGAATCATCGGATGTAAATAAATGTACAATGTACATGTTAAATTTGGAGATACAATAATTATTGTTTTAATTTATACTGAAAAACTGTTTTAATTAGCTACGCTTTTGGCAAATTATGGATGCTTTTATTACTTATTGCTCACTTGCCATGTTCATTGCATTCGAATCCGTTTCTCATTGTTGTTTCTGTTCGAGAAATACTATTGATATCCGTTTGCAGTGTTCAGGAGTGTCCTGTCATAATCTGTCCATGGCCATTCCCCGTTTCGAGTTTCTGTTGTATGTTTTTACATAAAATGTCATTTAGTGTTGCCCTTGGCGTGTGCTTCATCAAAGGCTTCCATCGAGTGATTGTCTGCACATTTAACATCGAGGACTTAACAAATAGTAAACATATAAAATACTTGTAATACGTAGGTAGGTGCTAGGAGTGTGAACTGTGAAGTGAAAAGCGTTTTCACAATTCACGCTTAATTCGATTCTCGATCTACGGAAAAATGAAAACAAAGGGGACGTTCGGATTCATAGTTTAGTAAGTTGACAAGCTGTCTGACTAGATGTATTTCAGTTTTGATTGGCCCAGAGTGGTCACGTGATTAGTTTTTGCAGTTGACGTTTATGGAGGGGAAGCCGACAAATCTAGTCAAGAAAATCCTGCCTGCATACTCAGTTGACATTTCGAAGAGTCAGATTTAAAATAAACAGAGTGGCCGCGGCAGAATTCTGAAGAATCGAAAAAAGGGCCAGTGAGAGAAAAGGGTGCCATTTCTAAAGCTACTCTGCAAATTTCGAATTTTCGCACGATATTTAACAACCATTAGTTTTACATAAACTATGAGTCCGAACGTCCCCAAATTGTCGCTTTAAAAGCAAAGTGACAAGAGTCAAAATCCACAGTTTATTAGAAAAGCCATTGAAATTATTTGCGGTACAGTTTCATTGTGAATTTATTTAGTCATTTTCAAAAATATTTTTCTATTGGTTTGGTAAAACTGCAAACCAAAAGAACAATTAAAAACTGTATTTTATTAAATCATGGTAATAAAAAGAAAAGGAAACGTAATATCTGTTAAACATTAATCAAAATTAAGCTAAAATCATATAAAAATATCAGTAAAAAATGTAAAAATAATTTAAACACAAACAGTTTTCGCAACCTTTTCCCTGTATCTCACCCATGTTTTTGTCAGATAACATTTAATTAAAATTGCGAATACATTAAATTTAAATTACTATACTGCTGTCTTTTTCTGTATCACTTTTAAAATCAACCCTTTAAGAAACTTTAAGGAACTTTTTTATTTATCGTCTTACATTCATTCGTTAAATAACTTCGTAGTTTTATATAAAAGTCTTAAGAATATAAGTTTTAGGTATATATTTGAAATTGTCTCGAAAGACCCGGTGTTCTTTCTTATTTGAATGCGAAGAAATCTTTTTTGGGCGTACGACGTCTTGGATTCATCCCAGGTGAATCCATTTTAATGCAGGCAGATAAGTCTTCCAAATTAGTATACCTTGTCTTATCCAGTTCATGAACATTTAATGTCGAGATTTTTTAGCACAGCCGGATCATTTTTGAAGAGCTGTAAAAAGCATAGAGAAAGCAAATGAGGCAAACAATGGAAACTAAAAATTAAAGCGTACAAAGAGCTCCAGAAATCTTAAATCTATATATATAAAAATGGATCTTGGTTTGTTCGGATGCTTAAAACTCGAAAACGACTGGAACAAATTGGATACTTCCTTCTGCGGATTTGTTCGTAATTGCTCCGCGAAGGTTTAGGAAAAAAGAAAAATTGAAAAAATTAAGAAAATTGCGCGGAAAATTAGAAAATTAAAGTTTGTATGGGGAAATACACTTTGAAAAAAAAATTAACTGGATAGAAATCAAGAAGTGACACTTCAAATAAAAAAAAAAAAAATATTTTGAATTTTAAAAGCAATTGTTGTTGTCAATTATTTTAATTATTTTCCAAGCAAATTGTTGTTGTCAACAATTTTGAAGTTTTTTCTTTTTTTTTTTAAATATAGGTACCTAAAAACTTTGTTCTAATAAATTATGTTTACTATGTTACATTAAGTAACTTTTTGAAATGAAGTAGATAGGTACTTTGATTATACAAAGATGATATTATGGCCGACGATATTTTGCATCGATTTCGCACTGTGACATCGGATAATGAACTGGAAATGTCAGATGAAATACGCAACAAAGCTTTGATTTGACGCATTTGATCGAGAATTTGAGCGAGAAATGGACTTCGAACGAATCGCATTGAGTCAAGCTGTTCGAACAAATGTGCCAATGTTGAATCTATATATATAAAAATGAATCCCTATTTCCCTTGGTCGCGGCATGACGCGTGAACGGCTGGACCGATTTCGCTAAATTTTTTTTGTTGTGTTTGTTATTGTCAGGAGAAAAATCTTATGAAAGAAAAAATTAAGAAAATTGCGCGGAAAATTAGAAAATTTAAGAGTACTTAACCACCATATTAAATTATATCTAATGTAACCATAGCGCTTTTACAATTCAAAATTTTTTGATGTAACCTTATGGCGGTGGCGCTGTTGCCGATCGCCGAAACAGCGCTACCAAGTTGATTGAAATTTTGTAGATGGATATGGTTGCTTCCAGTTTTAAATTTCGGATAGTTTTTGACCTATAGGTGGTACTTTGAAAAACACAAGCGGGATAAGAAAACGTATTGTGGCACGTCCCATTCAAAAATAAAATCAAACGCTATTTCTAAAATTGTATAATGAAAATTATTAATGGACGCTGTCCAAATAAAGCAATTTGCGAAATGTGAGCAAGATTTAATACGAAAGGTACGGGCAAAGCCGGGTGGGTACAGTTACATATAAAAGAGACTGACGTCCGTATGTGCACTCATAACTCGGGGACGGATCGTTCGATTTTTATAATTTTTATAATTTATATATTTATCTACATAATTCGGATTTGAAAGTTGGTTCAGTTAAAATTCTGTTGCGAAACATCAATGTACGAAACTTTGCAACGGATCGCATTTGTTTTATGGTGAAGGATCTCACATCAAATATCATACAAGTGATGATTTTAAGGGGAAAATTCAAAGGCAAACATTCTTATTCCGCAGATTTCGCTTATTAAGAACGATTTACCATTCGTGCGACTTCAATTTCCCGTGCGTCTCGCTTTCGCTATGACAAATAATTTATTGCAAGGATAATCGATGGATGTTTGTCAATTTAGTGAAAAAGTGGAAGGTTGGACGACACGTCAAAATCATTGCGGTTTGATTGAAAAAAATCAACATTGCTATTCATCATTTATTTCTATTGCATTTAATATAACTTTTGAATAAAGAATTTTAATTGGTCGAATTACATAAATTAGCATGCTCGGAATTTATTAACAAATTAACAAATTTGGGCGAAACGAAGTTTGCCGGGTCAGCTAGTCTTCTATATATATAATTCTTTCGGGGTGAAACTTGATGATGTTTTATAACTCGATAACCCCTGGGACGATTTTCATGGTTCTTTTTTGGGTTTGTTCGTTTTGCTGTATATCAGGTTTTTATTTACTTTTTGTCGCGAAAACAAAACTTGGAGGGGATGAAAGAGGTTATGAAAGTTTATTTCACCAAAATCTTTTAAATCTTTTAATTTAAAGTTTTGTATGGCGAGTTCATGGAATATTATAAGGAATTCAGAACTAAATTTGACCAGCCCCAATGGCGACATATACTCACGATTTTTTTTATTCCTCTATGGCACAGTAGGTACCTTTCAAATAACATAAAGTTCATTCTCCTAAATGAGGAGAAATGCATAATAACTAAAAAAGTGTACGGAAACTTTGGATGTTCACTTATTAATATAATTATTAAGACTGCTATTTTTTTTTTACTCATTCCTTATGATGACTTGTTGATATTTTTTTTTTTTTTTTTTTTTTTTGTTATACATACTTCTCCCGGGAAAGGCGAACCTATAACGCTTCAACAGCGCCCCGAGATGCCTGCAGATGTATGTTTGTTCTGCACTTAAATTGCTGCAAATTGTAGTCTTCTGGAAATATATCCCCAGGAAGCGAGTTCCAAAGTTTGCTTGTCCTGTAACAGAAGGAATTTTTGAAAGTTTATGTCCTCGCGGTTGTCAAGTGTACTGTATGGTCATGAGCATTAGCTTAGCTTTTTAGTTGCATTTCGAGGGATAATGTCTTTGAGTTCCTCAGAACATCTACCATGGAAGTACCTATAGAGCAAGCATAGGTCAGCGACTTGTCTTCTGTGCACCAACGGTTGTAGATTCGATGTGAGTGTAGGGTCTCCAATGAGTCGAACTGCTCGTCTCTGTATGCTATCAAGCAGGTTAAGTGAATGTTTTGGGGCCGAGCTCCATATATGGGAACAATATTCCAAGCCTGGTCTTACCTGTGCTTTGTAGAGAAGGAGAAGTTGCTTGGGGCTAAAGTACCTCTTTGCTCTAAATAGGTAGCTCAACTTTGCGGACGCCGATTTTGCGATATAGGATATGTGGTTCTGCCATGTGATTCCTAAATTGCCTGTGATATATTTTAGTTTTAAATTAATTTGTGGTATATTTAAATATAAATGTATGTTAGTCAGTAAATATGTATAATATTGTTCGAGCTTTCACAAAAATTGAATTCAAACAAAAAATTCGGTTAATTAAGCAAAAAAGTTGAGCCTGAACTTTAAAAATTGATTTACCGACAATTTGGAAATTGAACATTGGACAAGAGAGTACGATAACCTAAGGGTTAAATACAAGCATTCCTGCTCCATTTAGGCGGGAAAATAAAAAAAATTTGTTATTATAATTTTAAAGAAAACAATGGCAATACTTACAGTAAAGGATTATAGTGTTTTTGAAAGCCAGGAATCTTTCATATTCTTTTTAAATCAAGTTTTTTCTGTTTTTTTATTTTTGTGAACTTAGACACTAACCCCCGTGTTAATAAACACTGTGTAAAAGTTATCAACTTGTTACTCAGAAGCTATGTCCAATTTTTGTATGCTATCTGACGTTTGTTAACTAACTTACGTGTGCACATTTTTTTTATTAATAAGGGGGTAAATTTGTTTCTAGTATTGTAAGTGTTTTCATTGTTTTTTTCATTTCCCGCTTAAACGGAGCGATGTAGACTTCCCTCCTTTTGTATACAATGCTCATATTAAATCTATATAATTTGTTGGCGCCTAAGATATCGTACTCGTGCGTCGAGCCTAGAACTTATAGCTGACGAAAGGTATATGCATTTATCATTTAAGAACATACACAACCATTATCAATCCACGATCATCCCTAAGCTATACACCTTTTAGGGCTTTGTTTAGGACCATACACCAAAACTACCTACCATAAAGTAAGAATTTATCTTGCCATACAATTTTATCCGTGAAGATTTGATAAAAAAAAAATACAGATTTGGGTTTTATCTCCGAATTTTCGGCAGGATCTGCATACAAAATGTAAATCTTACGATATCCTTCCAAGCAAAAGTTTGAATAACATTCAACAGACAGCTGTTAACAAAATGCACAGCTTGTCGTCCTTGGAATATCCCTATTTGAATTGCTGCATGACTTCAATTAACATTCAGGTATATTTCTTCATACTTCTGCCTTATCAAGTTGTCATTAGAAAAGTAATCCCGCACAACAAATGGGAAATATTAAAAGAATCCGACCAACAAAGTAAATATAATGTAAACATTCCTCCATTAAACTTAAACCAAAAAACAAAAACAAAACGAAGCAGATACACGTCATTTATCCCCATTCAAAGCACCTTTGTAGAGCAAACGAAATGATCTCTACATGAAAGTGAGCGAAATCAGATTTCGCACATTCACGTGCTTGCTAGGATTACCACAGTATTTTTCTCGATGATTTTCTACCTCCTTGCCTCTAAAAGGAATTGCTTTCTAAGGCTAAGCACCTTAGGTATAGTTATTTTTCCCTTCTTAACACGGCTTGTGGTAAACGATATACTTTTGTTAATGGCGTTGTGTAAAGTTTAAAAAAGAAAGTAAGCTCTTACAAAGGGAAGCACACAGGGATTACTCGTTTCGGGAGTTACCTGACCGTAGCTGCCTGATCCTAAGTAATTAGGTGAAGAAGGACTAGAGTCCCATGACTCTAATGTCTATCGAGATACTTTTTAAATTCTTATTACAACACGATGAAAGGAGAACAATGACCATAAAGATATATGAACTTTTTTTGTTCTCCTCTCAAGTAACTGTTAAGAAAATTTATTACTATACCGGGTCCCCAAATGCTGTGCTGTCGTCATTTGCTTTCGTTGAGTGGAATACAAAGAACCATTATGATGACGATAACAAAGGCGACGATCCACATGGCTAAAAACAAATCCGCCCTTTGAGATATAAAACAGTTAAATAAGAAAATATTATTTGAATTATTAATTAATCCTCCGGAGGCAGTATGGATCCAGAGTTTACGATACAGAGAGCCTGCAGGAGGATACAATGCGATGAAATCATTCCCGCATATACGGCATATGTCCACAAAAACACAGTCAACCAAAAAAAAAAAAAAATAACCGGCAAATGAGAATAACAGTAAATTCCCACTTGTACACTCCCAAACGTAATAAATTCTTAAGTCCATGAAACTACTAAACTATATTAAAGCAACAAACTTGGGATTAGAACGAAAAGAATACTTACTGCAGAGGATAATCGGAAACGTACGCACACATGACGGAGCTCGCAACAGCCATACTATGCAAAAACGTTGCCAGTTGTGAAGGTTTCTTATTTAGTAAATTTTGCATATTTTTATTTAAGAATTAATTGTTTAATTAAAAAAACATAATAGTAGACAAATTTTGGTGGAAGTAAAAAAATATTTTTTGACTGGTACTAGAACCCAGAGATGTCTGAGGCATTGGGAAATAACTTTGAGAAAATGGACATAATTTTTTTGTGAATTGTTTTGAAATTAATACATGCAAATAAATTTACCCCTTATTAATAAAAAAAAAATGTGCACAGGTAAGTTAGTTAGCAAACGTCAGATAGCATAGCAAAATTCGACATAACTGCTGAGTGACAAGTTGATAACTTTTACACAGTGTTTATTAATACGGTGGTTAGAATTTAGCGAACACAGTAATTTGATCAAGGTCGGGTCGTAGCACATATTCTTATTTAAAACTGTCCTCTGTTATTTCCGTTCTCTAATCAACTTAGCTTTGGTAAAAACCCAACAAAAACTAACCTCGGTTGGCTGCACTGATATGCTTGCTAAAAAAAATCGAAGACGGAAAGACCACTAGAATTTGATATTTCAGTAGAACTGGATTTTTTATGACAAGCATATGCCAATATTGGTTGAAGTGCTATGATCGTTGGAGTTGGCCAATTTATTGTCGAGATTGTAAGCAGATATTCCACATCAGACAAGCTTTTCTCTATTGTAGAGATGCTATAAATTTAAGCCCGATGCACTTTTACTCTTAGGCCTATAATCTTTTTGGACTTTATTGCTTGACATTTCTTAAAACTTTTTACAAAACAAGCATTTCTTATGTTTGGGTGAGTTACATTTCATTTTCAACAAGTGTTCTAGCCTTGTGTAAGACTTAACAGTCATACAATAATAAAGCGAACCTACTCAATATCAATAAATTAGTCTATACGGGTTTAAGAAACTATTTTAAGCCGTTTCGACAGTAACTGCTACTTGGGCAATCAAGTCAGACGCGTAATTGAGGATTTCTAGCCGTATAAACGTACTCAATGGAAGGTTGTGCGTATTTGATTTGTGAAAAGTTCAATGTTTGCAATTTCTATGTAAGGACAAGTTGGGTCTCGGTGCTCACAATTTTTGTAAATTGCACCCTTAGTCTCCAATTAGACCAACTCTAATTACCAAACTACGCAAATATATAGATACTACGATATTTTATAAAGCCCCAGAAAAATTACGATTACCTTTGAAATTCCGCAGCCAAATATAACCGACAACAAATTAAATAAGAGTATGTACATCTACACTAGTCGGCAAAAGTATTTTGACAGAAATGCGAGTCGCTTTTCAAGGCGCATAGTTCAAGTTTAACTGCTAAGATTCTCGAGCTTAAAAAAAAAAAAGTATGCTAAAAACTTGATTGTCGAAAGGATAATTCAGAGGCGCCTAGCTAAAATCGATTTGAATACATATCCTGGTAAGAAAAGTACCGGGTATAACTACATAGAATTCGCCCAAGAGTTTAAAAATAAACCCATAAGGTGTGGAACCGGGTTTTATGAACCGAAGAGAGTTCTTTTTGAACCTTATTGTTCACCGTAAAAAAAAAATTGTTAGTTAAAAATACGCACCAGTCGTTCAGACCAGTTAACAGAAAGGCTGGTTTTTAATGTTTTAGGGTTGTACAATGTACACCGTCCAACGGTTGTGCATATTTGCTTCCAATCGATGGAACGATGATCCAGCACAAACTTTCAACAATTACGCATTCCCATCTGGCGATTGCCTAATCGGGTCAGTCATTTATTCTCCAACAGGATAACGCTCCTTGTCCCAAAAGCCCAATAGTGAGTTATCTTTTGTGGGATAGAGAACTAGAAACACACAACTGTCCACTCCGAGGCGTAGATTTAATGTTATTAAATATGTATGATGTTGCATTAAAGGAAAAAAAATATATTTTTCTGACATGGAGCAGAGAGGAGATTGTTTTTGCAAAAACTCCTCGAACGGTTCCAAGAAAATCACAGAATGTTATTAAGGCTAAAGCATATATATTTGTTTACATACTAATTTTTTTAGTTTCAAAATATAATTTTTTCAAGTAAAATTCTTGACATACTAATTATGCCAAAGTAAAAAGTAAATTATATTCAGTTTAATAAATTTAAATTAATGTAGTTAGTTCAAAATAAAAATTGCATATGCTCACCTTCTAATTAAGTAAGCAAACTGTGTATTATTATTTTTATTTTCATTTCTTCCTGGAATTCGTAAAATTTTACTTTTAGTTTTTTTTTAAATACTTTTGTACATACTATAGAAAATCCAAAGGTATTTAGGAGCCGTAGCAGATTAACTTCAAAGTCAAACCTGCTTAGATAATTAAGGGAAATATCATAATCTAAGCAACAAGTGTTCCGGGCACGGGAAAAGTCGGGTGGTTAATGCTAGTGTACTATAAAACAAGAACAGGAATAATTGCTTAATTTGAGATATTCGCACTCTATTTCGCAGGCAGCAAAGCTTCAGTTACGCCCTCATTAATTAAACAAGTAAAATTTAATTTGTTCAAGACCATCTTTTACTTTATTTGAAGAAGTTCGTAACAGTAGCAGCGTACGTATTAGATCACTTATGTCCCTGATGTAAAATAGGACTTCGTCGTTGTCGTCTACAATAAAATAAATCAGAGCACCGAATAAATCTTGAAGGTATGCAAACCTAAAGAACTTGTGTTTGGCAAATTTCAGCCAAATAGATCAACACAAGCAATAATTTGAGATGTAGATCAAAGCTATTGTGTCGACCGAATTTTCTCCGAATTTTGTAAGCCATTTACAGAGGTTTTTTTTTCAGTGAACATTATTTAATAATGAAAATAATTAAAAACAATTTCCCAATACAAAGGAACCCCACCAGTTGAATCTTCCGCTTATAACACCATCTGCTTCATACTCTTAACGTATTGCCTCTGCAACTTTCATAATCAACTTCTGGCAATACTGTCATATAAGGAGTATACATTTCATCTTCGTATAATTATTTTACAAGTACATCTCAGAAGGGTGACAGCAGGGGCACAAGGACAGAAAATTAGTGCCTGTTGAATTTTTTATCTTTTTATTGTTGTCAGAGAATAGGCGATTCTGCGATGGTTGGATGGATTTAATTTTGTATACCGTTCTTTTATAATCTGCCTTATATTATGGACGTCAAGAATAGCAATTTGTTCTGTTGGCCCTCTGAAGCTAAATAATTGATCCCAATAAGAAGTGGGTACCTAGTTGGAGTGTTGGACATTTTCTTGTTGCTTGATATACAAATATGGGAGGGGGGTCGCAACTGAAGACTTTACTTTGTTATATAAAAGTTTTTGTATATGCCTGTTTCGAGAAATTATCATAAATGATTTTGTTGTCTCGAGAGGGGCTTACAATTAAAATGTATACTACATAAATATGTTGCAGAAAATCTAAGGAAGCATATTTTTTGTATAGACACCATTACGGTTCCCGACCCGTAAATAGTCTCTGTCACGCTGGTTCCAGTTATCCATACCAAGCCCTCTAGCATCCGGAGATTTGGTCTTCTTTGTCGGTCACACTCTAAGAGCCTGAGCGCTGAAATTCAAAGACCCTCTTAGCTGAAAAATTATCGTCCATTCCGTCGATGTGGCCGAGCCATTGTAGATATAACCGGTGTATTTTGACTTTTTAGACTACATCCACATAATGGTACAGCTCGTAGAGTTCGCAGTTATAATTATATATTATCCGCCCTCCTCGCATACAGGACCAAAACTACTTCTAGGTATATATAAACTCAAAGAGAACTGAAAGTTTGCATTGAGAAACGAGTCGAGATAGTACAACTCAATGTCAAGGCGATCATCACTTTTAAAGGCAGGGCACTCATTTCGTAACTCTGAGAATAATAATCGTTTGCGCGATAGTAGTCAACGATCTCGTCATCAATAATTTGCTTTCCGTAACTCTATCACTTTCGTCTCGTCTATCGTTTTTGTATACAACGAGGGAGAGCATTGAGAGCGCTGAGTTTCTTTTAGAGCCTTTCAGATGTCGTTTAAAATGTCATAAATAACTTTTTTTCAATCATTTTGTGATTGATGCCGGCAAATTTGAAAATTGCAAAGTGTATTAAATTCATTATTATTCCTAAGTTTATTAAAATTAACAAAAAATAATACCGAAGAAATGAATTTCACCAATGCATATGACAATTTTAATTGCTTTCATGAATGACCATCCGGTCTTGGCCAAGTAGGGTTTCCATATACCTTAAACGAAAAAAGAGGACATATTTTACAAACCCCTAACCTCCCAATACCCTCCCCCCCCCCCCCCACTTTTTGGCTATTCAAGGAAAACATTTATACTGTGTATAAGTGGACATCAGGTACCATAGGTGACTGCTACAGATGTGGCACAATAGTGTCGTTGACAAAAGAGAAAAGAAATAAAATTCATCGGAAAAGTGCACCCACTGCTAGTTTTTATGGGCGTACTTAAAAGTTTTGAAATGACCCGGCAAACTTCGTGCCGCCAAAATTTGTTAATGTAATGAAAATGATAATTCCGAGCATGCATATGCATTTGCTAATATGTAAGTATATGTAATTTTGTCAATTAAATTCTTTATTCAAAAGTCATATTAAATGCAATAGAAATAAATGACGTATAGCAATGTTGATTTTTTTCGATCAAACGGCAATGATTTTGACGTTTCGGCCAACCTTCCGCTTTTCCACTAATGTGGTTTTCCATTGGGACCATCTGAAAGCTTTTTCAGATCTCAGATTTTACGGTGCTCATGGAACGCGCAACGAAAAACTGAAAAAATATCGAGATTGATTTTTGGTCCCAATGGAACGTGAAAAGTGATTTAGATCAAAAAAAAAAGATTGATTTTTGGTCCCAATGGAAAACCACAGGCAGATGGATCGTTCAGCAATGCAACTCTCATGTTTGCTATCAGCTGATGTTTCTCACATAGCGCCACAGATTTGATGATTTGAGGAAAGCAAAGTCGGATTTCTTACGAACACTACATTCATTTGAACTAATGTGTCTAATCCAAGCCAATAAGATTCAAAAGTTATATTAAATACAATAGTAATAAGAATAACATTGTCGATGTTTTTCAATCAAATTGCAATGATATACGTGTCGGTCAACCTGCCGCTTTTTCACTGAAGTGCTTTATGGTGCTTTATGGTGCACAACATTTTTGTTCTATTAGATATAATATGTATACTGCGTACACGTACATAGCGGGAGGTTTGCCAACACGTGGCTTGCCACATACAATTGACCATGCAATGTCGTTTTCTTTGGGTCAAAAAAATAAGTCTTTTTTTTATCTAAAATATTTTTCATGTTTCATTAGGCAAAAAATCAAATCGTTTATTCGATTCGGATCACTGTTTGCTGATATCGATATTTTTTTCAGATTTACAACATTATCCATCGCCAACAGTTGCCTGGAGAACTCTGTAGCGGACTGGTCATTTTGTAAAGAAACTCGCATGTTTGTTGTCAAATGCAATTTCTTTACATATTGCCATAAAGCAGACGCCTTTAGGCAAGCATTCAATTCATCTGCCGGAGTTGATCTCGAAATGGCAGGCAGATTGTGCATTCGTCCCATATGATAATCTTACATTGCTGCAGTACTTTCGCCATCGCAGTGTTCTTTGAAATGTTGCATGTAGGTTCTTCATCCCCTTGCAGATTCAATGGCAATTTCAATGCTGTTCGACCGCCTTCTAACAAAGTAGCCGCTATCCCAGAAGAGGCTAGGGCCAAAGCGATCTCAGATCTCGAACGAACATTTCAAAAAGTTACTTAATGTAACATAGTAAACATAATTTATTAGAACAAACTTTTTATTTATATTTAAAACAAAAATTGTTTCAAAATTGTTGACAACAACAATTTGCTTGGAAAATAATTAAAATAATTGACAACAACAATTGCTTTTAAAATTACATTTTTTTTTTGTTTGCTTTGTATTTGAAGTGTCACTACTCGATTTTATCCAGTTTCTTTTTTTTTTTTCAAAGTGTATTTCCCCATAAAAAAAATAAAAAAATTAGTGGTGGATCACCCTTAACATTTAGGGATATGAAAAATAGATGTTGTCCGATTCTCAACCCTAGCCCATATGCACACTAAATTTCAAGAAAATCGGTTGAGCCGGTTCGGAGGAGTTCAACAACGCACCCCGTTACACGATAATTTTATATATTAGATTGAAAAAAGAGAACAAAAAGAGGACAGAACAAATAAAGAGGACAAAAAAAGATCCAAATGAAAAAAGAAAGTGTAAAATAGATCCCTGACGAAAAAGAGGACATGTTCTCTTTAAAAGAGATGTTCTGGAAACCGTAGCCAAGGGTAATAAGCCAAACATAAATAATTAAAGTTAAGGCGAGTTTTTTATTTCATCCCTCATTTTTGGAGCTAACTGTCTCATCCGGTTATTCCAACTTAGGGCTTGCGAGTCGTTTAAAATTGCACTTTTTGCCAAATCCTCGTATTGCTCGATTGCTGTGATAGAGGGCAGAACAAACATTTGCAAAAATCGCATTTGTTATAATTTGCTATACTTTTTTCAAGTAGAACTCAACATCGACCTGAGGATTATGACAACATGTAATTTTATGCCATATGAAATTAATGATTTACGTTTTGTACCTTTGCAAACAGTAAACACCAATACACCTTTCCACAATATTTCTTGCTTTTGCTTTAGCTTCATACAAAATAAGTTTAAAATATAGGTATTGATATATTTGATAGTATTTGAAATATATCTTGAGTCAATTATTCTTCTTGAAATTCAATAAAAAATCGTTAGCTGATTGCAAAACTCACAAATCAAATGCAAAACGACACCTCATTAGGTATCGCTCAAATTGTATCGTCTGGGCGATAGCGTTTCGACGATTATTGACTTACGTGAAGCAAATGTTCAATCGTCAAAACGATATCGTCTGAACGATAGACGATTATTAAAGTTACGTGAAGCAAAGCTATCGTCGAAACGCTATCGTCTGGCATTAATCGACATACGGAATGAGAGCCCCGGTTACTATAATGCATAACTAAAATATGCTTAAATTTCTTTCAGAAACTTGGGAGTTAACATTTTGAATGATGCCAACAGTCATTGCTGTCGAAATGCACTATTAACGCTATAAGATTCAATGTATATATATGTTTCAATAGTCATGAAATCCATATGTATGTAGGTACCTACTTGAGATTTCGCTAAAAAAACACAAGCGAATAGCTAAGATTTGGCAAATAGTTTTCCTTAACTCTTCTTTTTACTACCGATTTGACAAAAATGTGTTAGCCAATTCATCCATTCATTGCTAGTACAAGTTCACCAAGTCAAGTTCGGTTCAACACGTCAAGTGTCTACCAGGGCTAAGTTAAATTATAAAAAATGGTGTACATTAGTTGACCGCCAGATTGACGCCAGTACAACACTGACTACCATCCTACTCCTACAACACACACCCACCTTTCACTAAATTATTCATTTAAACAGTCCAATTCCTACAAGTCCATTCAAAACCAAGTCTCCCATTCAAGGACATTTGTTTTCGTATCGACCTTACAGATACTATCTGCATAATTAATATAACCTATCCATACCCGTCCTATATTTATGGACTACCCGCCTTTTCAGTGAATCATAAATATTTGAAAACAAAAGGTTTCCTTCTCCGCACACTCCACAGATATACAAAAAAAAAGAAATTCAAAATCGAATTGCCTTTAAAAGGACAATCCCAAAATTTAATTAAATGAACGCGAGAACAGAAAAAAAAAATATTGCCTCTTTCGCTTTTTGTGTTATTCGGTCGTTTGCACCATAAAATACAGCAACAACAATGTCTCATCTTTCTCATTATCCCTGGTCATTGATCAATTGCTTTCCACCCTGTCCTTAATGGTGGTTTGCCTTTTTGTTTTAACTCCAACAAATTGTGTGTTTTTCTTTTTTACAGGACTGGCAGGCCATTATAAGTTCAACTTTAGCCTCAATAATGCTTTTGGGTCTATCGACGATAATTGCTATCGGCCTTGTCGTACACTCGGAACTGGTTCCGCGGAAACTTCAAGTGACAAATCTATCGTCGGGCATTCGTGGAGCAATTGGCATCAGTTGGCTGCTACCATTACTCTTTGCCATTTGCTCGCCATTGATTAGCAATATAATTGGTAAATGGCCGAATCATTGGTGGCTGGAGGTTGGTAGTTCCGGTTTTATCCTTTTCGTAGTGGTGGAGATGCTGTTCATTGTCCTCTTTGGTCTGCTTTTGTATACATTAATCAGAAAACTTTTATGGCTGTTGCGAAAGCACGACAAACACGGAACAACGATATGGAGGCGGTAAGATTCTTTAAGTGTTTGATGACTTCCTAATTGAAATTGTTTTTTTTTTTTTTTTCTCTCTTTTTATTACAGAATAGGACTATTATATCGTACAGGGATAATATTATTTTTTAAACTGATGACTGACTCGTTGTTCGTTGCATATCTGAATATTGTGGGCAACCTTTTTCTGGGTTACATCTTTGGAATCTGCTGTATATTATTGGTAAGTTTGATTAGGCTCATTCGTGTACTTTCAGAATATGGAAATATATATATGAAACATCAAATCTTAGTAATCAAGAAAGGAATTACTATGGAAAATAGTAGGTCCATTACATCGCATACAAAATAAAAAAAAATCCTTTTGACATAATACGCCACAAAGAAAAAAAACACAGAAAATTACAACACGGCTGAAATTTTTATAGACTACGATTTTAGGGACTTTTTTTCCGATACATAACGTAGAAATTTTTTATCAACAAACAAACATTTTTCACAGTGAATACATTACTGTCTTTCCTCTGGATCACGTTTCCATCACCTTATACCTACCTGTCAGTTTTGCAAAAGCTCTTCTGACAATCAAGTGGCTTTTTTAATTTCTCGTAATAATTTATGCGATAATAAGCTTACTTACTTACTTACTTAAGGTGGCGCTACAGTCCGGGGTGGACCTGGGCCTCAACCAACAAGCGTCTCCAGCCAGCACGATCTTTGGCCAGCCGTCTCCAGTTTCGCACGCTAAGTTGGTTGAGGTCCCCTTCCACTTGCGTGCGCCACCTGAGTCGCGGTCTTCCTCTACTGCGTCGTCCCTCGGGTGTGGATTCGAAGATCTTCCGGGCCGGAGCATTGATGTCCATTCGCTCTACATGACCCAGCCACCTCAGTCGTTGGACCTTCACTCTTCTGGCTAGGTCGATGTCGCTGTACAGCCCGTACAGTTCGTCGTTGTATCTCCTCCCCCATTCACCGTCTATGCAGACGGGACCGAAAATTACTCGAAGAATTTTCCTCTCGAAGTAACCAAGAGTAGCCTCATCCGCTTTTGATAGGGTCCATGCCTCTGCACCATAAAGTAGGACTGGGATGATCAAGGTCTTATAAAGGGTCACTTTAGTTGTTCGAGAGAGGGCTTTGCTACTCAGTTGCTTTCTTAGCCCAAAGAAACAGCGATTGGCAAGAGTTATTCTTCGTTTAATCTCAGCGCTGGTGTCATTGTCTGAAGTCATAGCGGAGCCTAGGTAGACAAAGTCCTTTACCACCTCAAAGTTATATCTGTCTATGGTGACATTTTGTCCAAGACGTCGGTGTTGGTTGTCCTTTCTTGATGACAGCATATACTTTGTCTTGCCCTCATTGACCGCCAAACCCATCTTTGCCGCTTCCGTCTCAATGCTCACGAACGCGTCAGTGACATCACGCTTCGATCTGCCGACTATGTCGATGTCGTCGGCGTAAGCGAGTAGTTGGACGGACTTATAGAAGATAGTGCCTCTGGTGTTAGCGTTGGAGTTTTGCACTATTCTTTCAAGAACGATGTTAAAGAAGTCACATGACAGCGCATCGCCTTGTCTAAATCCTTTTTTCGACATCGAAGGTCTCGGTGAGTTCTTTACCGACCTTAATGGAGCAGCGTGCATTCTCCATTGTCTCCTGCACAGACGGACGAGTTTGGCAGGGATGCCAAAACTAGACATTGCTCTGTATAGCTCGTCTCTATAAATGCTGTCATAGGCGGTCTTAAAATCGATAAAAAGGTGGTGGGTATCGATTTGGACTTCCTGGGTTTTCTCCAAGATCTGCCGCAGTGTGAATATTTGGTCAATGGTAGACTTTCCTGGCCTGAAGCCACACTGATAGGGACCAATCAGGTTGTTGACGAAAGGCTTCAGGCGTTCACACAACACGGCAGATAAGATCTTGTAGCCGATGTTAAGAATACTTTTACCTCTGTAGTTGGCGCAGTTCAGAAGATCTCCTTTCTTGAGGATCGGGCAAATAATGCTGAGGTTCCATTCATCGGGCAAACTTTCCTCCGACCATATTTTACAGATGAGTTGGTGCATGCTCCTAACCAAGTCATCGCCTGCCGCTTTGAACAGCTCGGCGGCTAGGCCATCTGCTCCAGCGGCTGTTGGTTGGGATTTTGTTCGTCATTGCCGTTAAACAGTCTGCAGAAGTAGTTCTTCCATACCCTCAGCATCGACTGCGATTCTACTACGATGTTCCCTTGTTCGTCCTTGCAGGCTTCGGTTCGGGCTCTGTATCCTTGGGAAGTTCTTTTAACCCTTTGGTAAAACTTCCGAATCTCATTCCTGCAGTAGCATCTCTCAATTTCCTCGATCGCGCGCTTCTCATGCTCTTTCTTTTTCCTCCTCAGAAGCCGGTGTTCGTCTCTTCTCTTCTGCGCGTAGAGCTCACGGGCAGCTCTTGTCCTCCTTTGCAGCGCCGCTTTGTATGCCTCTTGTTTCGCTGCATGTGCTTGCCGGCATTCGTCGTCGAACCAGGGGTTTCTTTGCGGTGGTCGGGTGAAACCCAGCACATCAGAGGCGGCGTCTCTAATGGCTATTTGGCAATGGTGCCACTGGTCTTCAATACTTGATGCTGGCTGCATAGGACATCTTGAGAGATTGAGAGAGACTCGATCGGAAAAGGCTCTGGAGATATCTTGCGATTGCAGCCGTCCGACGTCAAACTTCCTCACAGTATTTACTTGTCTTGGCGGTGTTCGGGATATCCGCAGTCGTACCTTGGCTACAACAAGGTAGTGATCCGAGTCAATGTTGGCCCCTCGGAACGTTCGGACATCCATAATACTGGAGGAGTGCCTTGTGTCGATCGCAATGTGGTCAATCTGGTTGACGGTTGATTGGTCCGGCGATCTCCATGTGCCTTTGTGAATATCGAGATGCGGGAACCGCGTACTTGCTATGACAACATTTCGCCCCGCCGCGAAGTCGATCAGCCTAAACCCGTTATCGGAGGTGGTGTCGTGTAGGCTGTACCTTCCGACAGTACTACCAAAGATCGCCTCTCTTCCTATCTTTGCATTAAAATCACCTAGGACAATTTTAATGTCATAGTTAGGGCATTGCTCATACGTCTTGTCTAAGAGCTCGTAGAACCTCTCTTTGGTGTCGTCGTCTTTCTCCTCCGTGGGGGCATGGGCGCATATTAGGCTAATGTTGGCGAATTTAGCCTTGATGCGGATTGTCGTAAGGCGCTCGTTCACACAGCTGAAACTTAAGACTTCTTGCCTGAGTCTACCGCCAACGACGAATCCACAACCAAATAGGCGCTGTTTTTGTTGTCGATAGCAGTCGCCATAGTAGATATCGCAGTTGTTCATCCTCTTCTTGCCCGGTCCATCCCATCGCACTTCTTGGATGGCGGTTATATCTGCTTTATAGTGGTTCAGGGTCTCCGCTAGTTGTTCGGCTGCACGCGGTCTGTTAAGGGACCTAACATTCCATGTACAGATCCGAAATTCGTTGTCCTTGTATCGTTTGCCAGGTTCGTCAACAGTAAAATCATCCGTATCCGAGGCTTGTTGTTGCTTCGTAACTAGAAACATTTTTCCGCAGTCGGGCAGTTACCCCGGCGTACAACCCCCAACCTGGAGGGCCAGGCCCTTTGTTGGACCCCTTGGACGAAAGGGGTCGGATTCCTCCGGTGTCAGTAACCCACTTCGGGGATGTGAGAGCTGCCGTTGACCCATTAAGGGCTCTTCCGCCACCATCTCTATTTCAACACCCTGACTAGTGCTGAAAAATCCTCAATGACCTCAGCTCCAAATACGTCGAAGTAGCTCATTGAGGTATCTGCCATGTTGACTGTTGACGCCACCGTTGATTCAACCATGTGAATTCATCCGCCGTACGTCCTCTTTCTGAGGGGCTCATGTAAGACCTCTGAGACTCGATCAGGCAGTCATTCCGACAGAGCATTATAGTGTTGCTATTTTCTTCGTGTTCAACACTCGCGCTTATAAGTTTAGCAAGTCATGCCCGGAAGGACAAGACCAGTACCCGGTGGCTACCACGCGGAGGTAAAATAAGCACAATTGATGTGTATGAACAGTTACAACGCCTGGGCATCGCCAAGTTGACGCCAATCAGTGTCTACCCTATTCATACAACACCCAACCACCGCGATAATATGCTATGGAAAACAAATTTAAGGTGGGCCAGCAGGGCGTGCAATTATTTCTGTTTGGAACTTGAAGGGCGTTAGTTTGGACTTGAGAAAATCTGGAAATAATTTTGGAGCGCATCTTTGCAGACAAATTTATGACGAGCTGTCGTCGGATTGTGCGAAAAGACGTCATGTTAATCATGTTTTATTTTAATAATATTAAAGCAAAACAAAAACTAAAGAAAGGTATATTTTGTCCATTAAAAAAAAATACTTAATGCGCATCAGAAGAGGACCCACCCCCCAAACACAGAATCAGGTTGATTTTATCAACGGCTTTTTCCATTTTTTACCACAAGAACTGAAACATACTTCAACGCAAAGAGAATCCAAACTAGAGAGCCAACTGCGAGCAGAAACGGTACATTTTCCCACAAGCTTCCTGTGACCTCAAGTCTCAAGAATAATAGAATAGTATTCTATCATTCTTGCTGTGACCTTGTACAGCCTAGGAATTTCCTAAGTATTCGTGCCCGTACAAATCAAAGGAGCGCCATTGCTGCCACACGCATACTTAGGAAATTCCTAGGTTGGGACTTCATGTCAATCGGGCGGCCATTACTAGGGTGGAATTCTAAGTGGGGGCGACTGTGTTCGTAATTTTTGGTGCCGATTAGTTACACGGCGTTCACATCGCAGTTCAGTTTAAACATTTTGAAAGTTTATGTATTTTTTGTTGGAAAATTGAATTTCGGATATAATATACGTAATATAATTTCATCATAATGTCAATCATTTGTCAATATTTAGCAGAAATCCATCGTGAGAAAAATGAACTAATACGATTTTTTGTACTTTAGCTTTTTTTTGTTGATTTTAATCTCTTAACTTCAATATTTAAATGCCGTGGGAAAAACATATTTCAGTTTAAGCATATTTTACAATCTGTAATTGATGCGTAAAATAGTATGCATTTTAATATAATATAAATATGTGCAAGCATGAATTTGTTAAATTCAAAAAAATTAATTCAATATTTTTGTTCTATTGCTCTCAAATTTAGCTTTAATTTTTTTTCAGAGTCTGGGTAAATTTGCGAATCTTCATTTCTGAGCGAAATTCAAACCTACTTACACTTACACCAAACATTTGTCATTTGTCAAACTGAAAGTGTGTTATTTTACGTTTTTAGAGACGACAAGTCTATGGACAATAGAGAAAAATTTACATTTGGTCAGTGCAATGGGTATTAACATAAATTAAATAGATCTTTGTAAACACAAATTACAATTTAAGAACAGCTGACTTTTAAAACACGCACCACCATAAATGCAAAGAAAGAAAAATCTCGTTTTATGTTCCATTGGGCACGAAAAATCTGAAGTCTGAGAGCAAATTCTGAAAATCCCAATGGAAAATGACATTTAGTATTTCAATATAAACTCTATTTAAAAAAAAAAAAATCCAATTGTGAGCTACCGTAAATTTAATGTCGAGACTGAAATTTGTTAAAAGTACTGCCCTATATCAATAGAAAACGAAATAGAACATGAGAATACCAACAATAAAGAAAATTATTTGGTTTCTCATGATTGAATACGCGAAATCTGAAATCGGAAATCATATCGCAAAATCCAATTATATACCTCATTATTGTATTTCTGTTCGGAGTTTAAAGACATAGCTACTTGTATTTTTACGATATTAATACGTCTTTTTTTTTATCTGAAAAGCATTTGGATTTTGACTATTCCTATGTCACATCATTCAACACTATTCAGTGTTATTCAACTACAGAATTTCCAATTGCTCTTTGATGTGTACAAAAATAATATGGTGCTAAATAAACGAATTTGAAAACAACCAAGCCAATTGGAAATTTATTTTCGGGAATACATTTTCTAAAGTTTATTTTTGCCCTAGTGGAACCTTGGGCTTAACTTGCATGTTGTAAACCTATTTATGGAACAACCCCCAAGGCTCAGCTGCATGAATTCTGCTGTCAAAAATGTTACTTATATAAACAAAATTAAAAAGACCTGAAATGTGAATGGATGAACATTTTTTGGAACCGAATATGGATAGAAAACAAGTAAAGCTATAAAAAAAAACATACTCAACATTTATTCCTGTTACATTTGTTGTTATAAATTCATTTACAAATTGTCTGGAATTGAAAAAGTACCACCAGGCAGCCATTAATTACACGTATAAACCGACAGGAAAAATAAGAGCGCGCGAGAGAGGGCTGTCATTCAAAATTTGCGGGGAAAATCGGGTAGGTGCACGTGAGTTGGCTCTCTAGTTTGGATTCTTTTTGCTTCAACGTCGCTTACACTCAGCGTTGCCAACCACTTTTGACGAAAAAATGTCTAACTTGCAAGGAAAAGGTGCCTTTTACAATAAAATAATGCCTAAAATAGTTTTTTTTAGGTAAAGTGACAAAATAAATACATATTAAACACAAATATAAAAAAAAATAAAACAAATCAATTTTTATTTCCAAGAAAAACTTAAATCATCCATTGTAGAGTGACAATCTGTTGAATAGACAAAATAATAAAATGAGTTTAAAATTTACCTACTTAATTTCTTTATTTTACAATAAACTCTTTCTTAAAAAAAAAAACAAAAAATGGCGGCCGAAACAAAGTAACAAACAAAAAACAAACAACAAACAGCTTTCAAAATTGTTTTCAATTTTATTCCACTTACTGGAAATGGAGGCTGGAATTATGTTTAAGGAATGACTGATAAATTGTTCGGGAAATATGGAGAGTTTGAAGGTGGAATCTTATTCTTTAAGACCGAGGTTTCACATAAAATCCTTTTTGGCCAAGATTTTTTAAGAATGTTTTAAAAAAATAAAAAGTCAGTATGTTGAATTAAAAATCACAAAAATAAATATTTGAAATGCAAAAAGATGCCTTTTTTGGAAAAAACAAGCCTTAAAGCCTTAGCTAATGAAATAATGCCTAAAAGGCATGAAAAAGCCTTTTTTTTTAATTCGACATTTGGTTTTCCTATCGGTGTTATGTCAATTTTTCATCCGTGTGACATACAAAAAATATAAAATCAATTCTTCCAACCATGGGGGAATGTGATAGAGTTCGAGAGTTTGGTTGGTTATTATAAATTTTTTAAAACGATTAATTTAATTTGTTTTTTTTTTAATACCTACTGTCTAAATGAGTTGTTTAATTTATTCTCGAAACATATTAGGACAAACATTGTTGTGTATTTTCCGCTTTTAAATATCATTTACTTCCTCAAAATGTTTTTATTTTCCTACAACCATTCTGCAGTAATAATTTTTCATAATTATTTTCAGCAAAAGTGCACTTATTCCTAAAATAAAACACTCTTCTTAATTAACTTAACGAATAATTTCAAATTTAACGGACAAAATTCTATGAACGCTGGCAGCAACTTTTCCGACACCGGAAGTTGTTGATTTTTTTGAGGGTGTGTTGGTGAGCCGGAATTTTTGAAGTTTCGTGACATTTGTCAAAACGAATTTCTATGTATCAATACTAGCGCACCAAATCGAGGACACTCCGTAAAAATATAGCTTGTAGGCAAGGTAACGGGAAATCGGCCGAAGTTTGGGGTCTCAATATTGTCTCTGGTTTCTACTTCTCATCCAACTTTCAGACTTTTTTAATGTGTCCTTTATTTCCACTCGAGTTTCATATAAACTCGAAATTTGTTTTGTATTGTTTCAATGTCCTCAGCCTCCGAGACATGTTTCCCTTTAGTTTGCTATTTGTATCCTTGTTCGTGTATTAGCTTCCCTTTGACTAGTTCCATTTGTCAAACCTTTTTCTGGCCTTACCTAATACTAGCGCACCAAATCCAGGATACTCCGTAAAAATATAGCTTGTAGGCAAAATAACGGGAAATCGGTCGAAGTTGGTAGCATTCTGTCTCTCCAACTTTCCAAGAACTTGTGGATGGTTTCGGGCTGTAACTAACGGATTGCTTGGATAATATTGGCTTTAAGTACTTGAATCGCTTCCGGATTGTTGGCATTACATCGGTCCTTTACGGTTCCCCACAAAAAAAAAAGTCCAAAGGAGCCAAATCGCAGCTCCAATTGACATCGCCAAGGCGGCTGATAACAAAATTTGGTAATTTGCTGGATCGATCGTGGCACGGGCTGTGTGATATGGCGCACCGTCCTGCATAAACCCGAGGTCATCCATATCCATGTCTTCCATTTCAGTAAAAATGTCGGTTGAATGGCTCTGTAACTCCCACCTTTTCGTATGAAAACCAATAACAGGTGGAAATAACTAACTACCTGTAAAGTATCTCAGAAGCTATGGCCAGTATATAGCAGAGGCCGATCCATCAAACTTCTACAGTTTTGATACGTCATCGCTGTCTAAGCTGGTTGGGGCTCTAATGGGTCATAACTTCCTAAGAAACCACACGATGAAACTAAACTTCAAAGATGACGATATATGTAGAGGCTGCGGGGACGAAGAGGTTCATGAGGACACACCTCACTTCCTCTGTCACTTCCCGAGCCCCTGTCACTTGAGGAAAAGAGACTTTGAAGCTATTACTTCCGTGACTTTCTGATTTTTACAGGTTCTTGAGGACATCAGGATGGCTGGACAACGTCGGGTAGATACATGAAGGAGATACATGTATAAACCGCACACGTTTTATTCTCCGCACACCTCGCGAACTCGACCGAGCGCCCATCACCGTCGATATGGAATGAATATATCTACTCCATCCACCAACTTCACCCAGTCGAGCTGCATGTGCAGGATCTACTCTAAATAATACCTAGTTCAAATATGAGTGGCTGGGATTTCACCACTCATTTCAGTAGGGTAGTGAAGTCGATCACACTGTTGGTTAACAGTTCGGCCATCCGACGCTTCACTGCCCTCAGTGAATTAAAATACCTGTCTATCTATCTCTTTATCTGAAAATGTATTAATTCCTATTTTAATAACTCGCATGTTCGCAGCCTTTTCTACTCATAAATGTGATTATGATCACAGCTTTTTCTACGGCATGTTCACAGCCTTTCTACGACATGATCATAGCCTTTTCTACTCATAATCGCATGATCACAGCTTTTTCTACGACATGATCATAGCCTTTTCTACTTATAATCGCATGATCACAGCTTTTTCTAAGGCATGGCCACAGCCCTTTTCTTATCATAATCGCATGATCACAGCTTCCTACAGCATGGTCACAGCCTTTTCTAATCATAATCGCATGATCACAGCTTCCTGCGGCATGGTCACAGCCCTTTTTAATCATAATCGCATGATCACAGCTTCCTACGGCATGGTCACAGCCCTTTTTAATCATAATCGCATGATCACAGCTTCCTACGGCATGGTCACAGCCCTTTTTAATCATAATCGCATGATCACAGCTTCCTACGGCAGAAATACCTTTCGATTTGACCATCATAATATTAATACGTGAACCTCCAAAGCGGAAGGAACACCTCAAGCATCAACCATGACATGAGTAGAACGAAACCTACATCACTCGAAATGTACCCGTGCACAACAAAAAATCATGGGTACATGGCGCCACCAAGCCTGGCAAAACCAAGTCCAGCATTCCCCATACAAAACACATATCAGTCAATTGAACGCACTCTGGTGACAGTCGCCGCCGTATTACTGTAGTAACGTATCCAAATACATCTTAGACCAGAACCCTTTTCCCAAGGAGTCCCTAACTCAGGGGCACCGTGTCTGTGAAAAATTGACTGCTGGTTTCAGCGGTGCCACCATGGAAACGAGCACCCCTCGACCCAAATTTCGTGGACCAATACCTCTCAGTGATGTACCGAAAACCCTAATGAATATCAAAACTTATCTTCAAAGAAGCATACTTCTTCGATATCTAGATGTGGCCCCCTCGTTAACAAAAAGAGTTGCAAGCTTCCCAGTACTACATACTTAAAGGCAGGCAGCACTGCAATATTTGTTTTATTTGTCAACGACAGTACGCATTTTAGGAAAATCAGATTATTCTTTTTCGACCAGTTTTAAAACAACGTTCTTTCTCTAGGAATTTACTCTCAAAGCCTTTGATTTTCTGTCCGATACTGCAGATCGGAATCGAACTCTTGTATTTAAGCCACAAGCGAGCCCTTCTAGGCACAAGGTCTTTTAGTTTATTCTGCTACATTATCAAGGAGTTCCAACTTCCAATTGGTGCAGATTGTTAAACGTCTACCAAGTAAATAATATCGAAAACGATGTACGCATTCTACCACAACTAAACCTGCGCAGCTGCTATGGTACTGTTTCCTTTCCGCCCGATATGCTAATCTATAGTAAACTCCAGCGAGTCCTAACTTTAATTTTAAAGTCTTAAACGCACATTATTCAACCTGTGCTCAAGTCAACTTCGCCTTCTTCTCCAACAAACTCTCCGAAGGGGCTGTTATCCGGAGAAGTTCGCAACAAAACGTCTAAAATACCCGGATAGAACTAGGAATTGCCTCACAGGTCTAATTCCGGTGGGAATAGGGAATGAAGTAACAGCTTCCGCCTTGCAGCTTCTGAGCTAATACTTTCATTGCTAATTTCATGGCCTAGGTAGGCACACAATCTTTTTTTTTCCTCAAAGAACTTGCATTAAGATATGTTTTGAGTTAGGATCAATTCTTTTAGCTAACTTAATAGTTTTTTTTCAAAGTTGACAAAAAATGTCTTTGTCTTTACCAAATACCAGAATATCATCCATTCTGTTGTCCTAAATGTTGCGCGAGTTACACGCATCTAACTAATCAAGAGAAGTACCTAACAGTCGGCAGCATTATCACCATACACGGCTTGTTAGTAAGCACAGTTTAACAACAACCACAGACCCCGATGTGTAATGATAGCGGAAAATATGTTTTTTTTTTATGACTTGTTGCCTTGAACTTAGTTTTAAATTTGCGGTTAACCAATAAAGATTAGAAAGAAAAACAAAAAGGGAATTAGTCTGAATCCATTTAACTCGCGGCAGATTATCAAATCTAAGAGTCTAATGAAGTTAGTAGGGGCATAGTTCAAACGAAAGGATACATGAAAAACTGTTAAATATTTATTTCTTCGCCAAATGACACTTCATAGTATACACTCCACACGTCATATCAAGTACAACAAAAAGCTAACCATCAGATCTATCGAACTATTCAAACGTCGATAGTAAACGCACATTCTATACGTGCATTTTTTTTTTTTTTTTAAGTTCGCTTAGCTTATCTGCGAGACATTCTCAACATTTCTTTAAGAGCCCTACAAGTATTTTTAATAATCTCGCCAAAAGTATTCGCGATTAAATCTGTATCCTTTGCATAGGATGGTTGTCAGACTGTAGACCAGACAACCCAGACCCGCTCCATCGAGCCTCATGGTGGAACAAAGGGCTCCAAGATATATAAAAATGCGGTGACAGTGGAATCACCCTCCTGTATCAACCTCATCAACCATCCATCATCTCGACTGTGTATCAATCGCCTTATCACGATTGGTAAACGATTAGGGCAACACTAGCAGTTTGCCAACCGACTTGGCCATAATAACGTTGTCCGTCAGTGCCTCCACTAACAGACCAGAAATTAAAATGCTTGGTCTGACTTCACACCACACCTTTTTTTTTTCTGGGTCATTCTGAAGGAGTTGCGATCAGTGAAAACAGTAAGATGTTGACTTTGAAAGGGACAAAACGATATAAAATAAAGTTCGATTCAACAAATAAATTTACTCAATTCAAATTACAGTTCAATAGTAAAAACAAAAAATAAAACGCCGACTTTGAAAGAGGCAAAACGAACTAAAATAAAGTTTTATTCAACAAATAAATTTACTCAATTCATGTAAAATTAAGAAGACAACAAAGGAAAACAAAAGAAATTCATTTAGGCGCTGATCTGCTATAGAAAGATACTGCTCGTAGCTTTCATTTGGGTCCTCTTACTTTCAAACATAATCAATAACTCGAAATCTGTCACCAAATTAGTTTTGAAGTAATAATCAGACCTCTTTGAACCTTCAGCCATTGCTCAGCTGCTTTGTCCAATCCCACGGACGCACAATGTACTGTCAACTATATTGTCTCAAATGACTGATGTTTTCTATAGTGTTCACCCACACACTGGTGGTCACGCCAACACTCAATGAAGGATTAAAACTCAATAACTAATTTTTCTTCAATTCGTCACTACTCATTCGCCTTACCGAGGCACCCACATGACTTGTCGAAGAACTGCCCGATGATTGTACCGCGCGAGATATATCAACGAATGATATGCAATTTGGGCTAATTCCTTATATTCATATAATTGCCCTTTTCATGTGAGACACAAGGTTAGACAATACTATGTGATCTCTCATAATAGTTATCCACTATGTTGGATACTTGTGTAAACAAGCACATCTTTGGATCGACATTCTTATCGATGTTATTGCCTTCAGCAATTAAAATACTTCGTCAATCGTAACCCGTATTAACGATTCTTCGATCTCATTCTGTCGAACAATTGTGCAAACAAACCGAAGCAATGTTCTTGATGATGGGATTTTATCAGTCAGTTGCATTTTCAACTCGCGAACAATAAGGAATAAAAATCTCTTTCCATACTCCTCCCTTTTTAGAGCATCATTGGGCATCTCTCATTCTATTCTTTCAATTTTTTTTTTTCTCTTAGTTGATTAATTTTTATTTTGTATTTTTCAAAGATTGCCAAGAATTTATCTCACGGCACCAGTGAACATGAACATCAATCGATCACCTACGTGAAATACCATCCCATAACAAAAAACAATATCAAAGACGCAAATACGAAGTAGCCTGTCTTCATTCAGCCTACATACGGATGCAATTCATGAATCCAAATCCTCCACCGCTTCCTATCGTATACCTAAACACTACAAAAACACAATTGCTGTAGTATAGGCAATACCCAGATACGCTAGGTACACAAATCTTTATGACGCAGTCAAGGGACCTAAACACGCAGCGAAAATATCCCAACGAACCAGCATTCAGTCAACTATAACTGATAACTCTACGTAGCCACCCCTAACACGACACTCATACCTATGTTATTCTTCCTTATCGCCACTGCATGTCTTAACCTACCGCATGGCAGCCGATGGCAATGAACCGCACAACAAAAAAAAAAGGTATTGCTGAAAACAAAATAAATACTCATCCCTTTAATCCGCGCCGTAGACCGATATGGCGTCTTCATGCCGTCAAAAGATGACCAGCGATGTGTGCCTCTATTTGATTTTTCTACGTCGCGCGCACCCTTGGACTTTACAGCTTTGCCACCGAACACAACACAACACTACACCATAAGCAGAGCGCAGACACCACTTACAAAAACAAGAGACAAACACTGCACAATAAATGACTAGGACCTCTTTTTTTCTTTTCTTTTTCGTTTAGCTAGATCGCATTGGGGTGCTTAATTTTTTTTTCGTGCGTTTTCACGTCACTGATCTTTATTTCACATAAAAGATAAACACAACACACAGATATAATACCAACAACACGACGCAATTTTGCAAGCAATAATAATATTATGTTGCTTAACTAAAATATATGGATTGGATGCGTGTATGGATTAAGAATCCCACTTCTGATTTATAAACCGCACACGTTTTATTCTCCGCACACCTCGCGAACTCGACCGAGCGCCCATCACCGTCGATATGGAATGAATATATCTACTCCATCCACCAACTTCACCCAGTCGAGCTGCATGTGCAGGATCTACTCTAAATAATACCTAGTTCAAATATGAGTGGCTGGGATTTCACCACTCATTACAGTAGGGTAGTGAAGTCGATCACACTGTTGGTTAACACATGTATGCTAACCAGTGGTCCCAGATTAGGGGGAAAGTAGGCAATTTTGCCGACTTTTTATAACAAAAGGGGAAAAGGAAGAGATTTTTTGGGGGAAAACAATCTAAATGGGGGAAAAAAAAGCATTTAACATACATTTTATTTAAATAACGTCTTCGAAAGACGACACTATTTTTAAAACTCATTCAATGATCATAATCTTAAATGGACCTATGTAACGTCTCACCTACAAGTCCACGTTGTCTTAAGAACAGAAATGTTCATTCACTTTGCGAGTTGTCTAAATATTTCGGACATATTTTTTCTTCTTCAAATTGGGTTGAAATTGATAGGGAATATAGACTACTAAGAAATTTAAACATCGAAAATATATTTCAACTGACAATGTTCAAGAATTTTGGGGGGTAATATTAAAAACAAGTCTTGAAGAAGACGATATTACATTTCCGAACATGAAAAAAACGTATGGAGTTTATTTTTTGTCTTTTTCTCAGCATTAAATTTAAATAAAAGAAAAACACGAAACAAACTATCTACTTCCACTTTGGCTGGAATTTTGTACACAAAAAATTTATTAAAAAAAAAAAGATTGTTATGACTTTGTGGTAGAAAAAGGTTGCTTAAAACTTCACAAAAGCGCAATGTACAAACTTTAAGGTACATATATATTTTTAAATATAACCTGTTTATTGATTTAAACATGAATATGTGATTTTAAAATTAATAACTACTTAGTTATGTAAGTTTTCTTTTTCGTTTTTTACTGGTATTTCATAAAAATGACTGAATTTAATGCGTTCCTATTATTATTATTATTTTTTTTTTTTTGCTTAGTTCTAAGATATTTAAATAAAGCATGAAATGTTAAAATTAAACTTAAATAAGTGTTTTTGTTTTTCGGGAACAAAAGGGATTTTTGTTTTCGAAAAAGGGAAAAAATCTCGTTTTGGCGTTAAAAATGGGGGATTTTTTTTATATAAATCTGGGATCCCTGTTGCTAACCATCTACAGCACCAATGATTAACCCCCAAAAAAGGGCATCACAATTTGTCCACAAGGGCCGAAGTGTGGTATAGTAGGGTCTACCCTGCTCTACCAACCCGTTAACCTTATCTAACCTAACTCCCACCTTTGACCGAAACGTTGTTTCCTGCCTTATTCTCGAGTCACATCTCGTCACCTCAGTATTTGAGTGATCTAAACGACAAAAACATAGTTTCGAGAAAACGACGTTTTAAGTTTGAAAACGAATAAAACAAAAACCTTCAGTAAGACAACCATTAACTAAATTTTTTAATTTAGTGGCTATTGAGTTCTACTTACACTTTAGTTCTTGTTTCAATTGGACAATTGGTGTTTTTGTAATCTCAAGTTGAAAAAAAGGAAATTGCATATGTGGCATGATTTTTTTTCCAAATAATGCGTATTTGTATGGTATGAGGCACTTTTTGAGCAACATATGTGGCATTTAAATACTGGGCGGCATTGTGACTTTTGAATGCGTATGTGGCATATATTCATACAAAAGTTGAAATAAAAGGATTTTTTTTAATTACTGTTATTTCATTTTTCTTGGCGTTTTTTATGGCAAACTTAATTTTTTATGTAAAAAACAAGGTAAGTTATCGTTTCAAGAAAAAAAATTCTGTAATATACTAACGTTTGTTTATATCGGGGATCTAAAAATCCAATATTTCAGGTCTTTTTTAAATTAATTTAGTGCTTTCAGAGGGTAAAAAAGGAAAACAATAAAATAAAATATCTATTTTATCCAACTTTAAATTCAGATCATACTTGTACAGAATATATTATTAAATAATTATAATGCAGAAAAACCAAACATAAATTGAACAGTAACTGTCTATAAGGAATTTATGAAGCCGACTGTATTGTATGTATCACTTATGCACTGAATTACAAATTTGACTTGGAGCTTTGTTTGTATGTATCACTTAAACACTGAAAAATTATTATGCATTTGAAGCACTTTTGAGGGAGAATTGTATGTTTAGATCATTTAAGCACTGAATTGGTGTTTGTCAATGAAGCATAATTTTTGTTCAATTGTATGTATAGGTCATTTAAAATGTTTAAGAAATTTAAGAAAAGTTCATACGAAAATGTGACCTTCCCATATGAAGGCTTATGTGGCAGACCAATACTGACCATTAATTCCCAAAAGTGCGTTTAGATCATTTGTAACACTGATATCTTTGGCAATAATGGACATAGGATAGATTTAATTACACCAAAAGAAAGATCTCCTTTTTGTCTCTTAGAAATCATTCATAACTCAAAAATGGCAAAAATGCAAATGTATCACTTAAATACTGAGGTGACGATCTTACTTTCTCTCGGACCATGAGTGTTGTCCACTAGCAATCAGTCTGCACAAACTTGCGTACAGCAGGTGGGGTGGGTACTTCAGTTCGGCCAAAACTTCCTTTCAAAAATCGAACTGCACTGTTTGGGCTACACTGCACTCACTTTGGGAATAAGTTTTCAATATTTTCCAACGTTATTCAAATGCAAGACGACTCATATCGTTCCGCGGTGGTATTTGTATTGTAAGTGATAGGCCCTGTACACTGCGACCAGAAGAGATCTATTGTGTTGGCCTTTATTATTTAACCCAGGGAGCTGTTGAGGCTCTTTATAAACCTCAGCACCCTTCTTGGTTCCATGTTTCCAATATCTGCAGGACTTAAAATCGCCCTTTGCATATGGATCGCTCTGCCCCTTGCCACAGCAGGACATTCGCAGAGTATGTGTTCCGCTGTCTCCTCCTCTTCTCCGCAGAGTCGACAGGAGTCATCGTCGGAAAGTCCAATTTTTTTGAGATGATATCTTAGTGGCCAGTGACCAGTAAGATAACCCGTTAGGATCCTTAGATCTTCTTTGCTTAGTTCAAGTAACTTTTTTGCTTTACTACGAGCTGGGCTTATGAATCTTTTTGCCTGCCTCTGTCCCTTTGATTCCGTCCAGTATTCGGCAAAGTGATCTTCTTCCCATTTCCTGAATTTTGAGTGCATGTAACTCAAAGGTAACCCGAAGTAGGGCTCAGGACCGGTGAGCAGGCGTGATGCGCCTCTTCTCGCCAAACAATCTGCTCGTTCGTTGCCCTCAAATCCCTCATGGCCTGGTATCCAAGCAACAGTGACTGTGTTGTCCTTTGCCAGTTCTTCGAGGAGATTGAAACATTCCCAGACTAGCTTTGATCTGATCAAAAACGATCTTAGGGCCTTAAGGGCTGCCTGGCTGTCTGAGAGGACAGGTACGCATGGGGTTTCTATGTGGATGCATTCTGGGAAGTGCGTTTCAAGAAGAAGTTGACAGGTTTCTTCAGGGGTAGCTGTAAATTCACCATTGTGATTTTTCAGAGAGCAGATGCCGTTTGAGTGCTCGCGGCAAGGACTTTTTTGAGTCGTGTCGCTGCAGGGAGACTCTCAATGCTCTCGCCGTGTTTCCTCCAAGTCGCTCGTTTCGATTTTCTCAATTCTATGTTGTAATCAGGAGAGGCTGTTCTGTATTGGCACCAATTGCCATTGTTCTTAGCTCTATTGAAAAATGTTCTTACTGTGCTCCTAAGAGTTTCAAGTTTGTCATTCCACCATGGGACATCTCTTCGTATTTTCCTATTTTTAAGGGCACAACTGCTTTCATAGGCGAAGGTTATGTCTTTTTGGAGCTGTTCGGATTCAGTTTCCAGCTCCGGAATGGTCCCTAGCGGAATTGAAGAACGATTTAGTTCTGATTCAAGGACTAACCGATAGGTTTCCCAGTCAGAGGATTTCGGGTTCCTGCGTTTCTTTCGGAATATGCTTCCAGGTCGAATCTGATGTGATTGTTGTCCGACATGGATGCTTCTCCGGGAACATGCCAGTTTGTTATGATATTATATATAAATGGACTTGCCAAAGTGAGATCTAGAACCTCTTGGCGAATCGCATTTATGAAGGTTGGTTCTACACTTCTATTTACCACCACCAAATTGTTAGCACAAATATTATGCGGGTGGCCGTGGCGCAGTGATAGAGTGTTCGATTGTTGAGTGGGAGGTTACGTGTTCAAATCCGAGCCAGTACCACGAAACATTTTTCACAAATAAAAACTGCGAATAAGTTTAAGTGAATTATAAGCGAACACAAATATCAACAATTCTCCCCTAGCTATTAGGACGCCACTCGTGGAGAATATCCACTGCGCCACAAATTCTTTCCTATCCCTCTTTCTCTTCCTAAAAAAACTTGAATGCCGCGCTGTGCCCCGCATTATGAGGGTATTCATAAACCCTTGAGCACGAGTAAAATTATAAAAAAAAAAAAAAATCAAAAAGGGACTCACCACTTTTGTTTATGTCGGTGCTCCCCCATACCGTATGGTGGGCATTGGCGTCACAGCTGAGGATCCACTGCAGTCTCCTTTCTTCGCAATAGCTTATCAAAGCCGCTACTTCTGAAGTTGGTGCTTCAGAAGTGTCGCCAGGGAGGTAGGCAGAGGCGATAACGACCTCCAAATCCCCTCCCTTTTGACCGGCATTTGGTATTGCGATGAGTGCCGCCACCAAATCTCCTTGAATGAATTCTGAAATTGGAAAAGTTATTTTAATTAAGTTTTTATGTATCATTAAAGCTGCCCTTGGACGGACATGCTGTTTATCATAAATTAACTTACAGGTTTCTTCATTTGGGAGCCCTTTTACGGCTCCTAATAAGGTCCATGGTTCCTGAATCATGGCTAGATCCAGGTTTTCTCTTATAAATCTCCTGCTTAGGACACTAGAGGCTGCCTTAGCATGGTGGAAATTTATTTGAAGGCACTTAAGTTGCCTTCTGGTGTTTTTTGCGGATTGACGTCGCATATTATTTTCTCTGATGTGATGTGCCACCTTTTTACCCTTCCACTATTTTGTAGAGCCGCCTCTTCGTCTCGTCTCTCTCATTTACGAGGTTTTCCAGATACCCGTTATCTCTGTCTTTCTCGGCTTGCAGTCGTTTTGCTTTTGTTTTTGTAATCTGTAGCCGTAGGGCGTCTGTGCGAGCAGCTAAGGGTATCGTCCGTTGTGGCCTTCGATGTACTGGCCACATTTTTTTGAGCATACCTCAGGTTTTTTAGCTTTTGTGTCCTGAGTGATCCCATCGCTTCTGATAGCAGCCTCCTTCTTTTCGGCCCTTGGTCTCTGGACGTCTTTGTTCCTTGGCCGTAGGTGTACCTCACCGAGACCATAGCTAATAATGTCATTTCGGGCCTTAAGGGTACTTGTCGACTTTGGGTCTAGAGCTAAGGTGAGCTCCGTCATTTGGGGCCTTCGCACCCGACTGAGTACCCTCCACTCTCAGACCTTTCACGAGGCCCAGTATTATATTTGTTGGGGTTTCCTCCCCAGGGAAGTAGCCGACGAAGATTTGTGGCCGAGGAACGTCTTCCTCGTTCACAGCACTGAGTTTGGCACCTTCCCATGGTACCAACGTTGGTATTATTTTTGCCAGCCAGTCGCTCGTCGTTTGGTCCTTGCACGTGAATACAAGCCAACCGGATTTGAATGTGCAGCCTCGGAACTGGAGTTTGGTAGCATTGTCCTGTTGTGTTATTATTCTGTCCGGACAGAGTTTTGCACCAATTTTAGTTGATCTGTGGACTATATGGTAGCAGGGTAGTCTGTTGGTATTACCCCTATCTTTTTGCATCCAACAACGTCCCGGAAGCTAGGTGCTTGCTGAGGTGATGAAAGTGCAGCCTCAGTAGCCTTTCGTTTTGGAGTGTTGCTCGTTGGGGTTGCACTGTCAGCTCAAGGTCTTTTGTGACGAAAGTCCTTGCTCTGTGCAGGTTTCAAGGCCATTGAACGTGCCTCTTCGAGTTGATACCCCGCATCCAATAATTTCTTCAGGCGTTTACGTCCGGCACCTGATAGCCTGACTTTGCCCGCATCTTTTGGCTTGACTGACCCAGATGGTTCGTCGATAGCTGTTGACGATTTCGGGGAAGCGAGTAAAGCAGCTTCTTCTTCCGCCGATATGACATCCATGGGAGTAGTGACGACCGTGTCCTCACCAATCACCATGGTGTCATGGTGTTCAGTTTCCGCAGCAGGACCAAGTGCCCTATCTGTAGAAACTGGGAGGTCCAAAGTAACCTCTGGTTGCAGTTTGAAAGGTGTGCAGTTCCTATTGTTTCCTGTTTTTGTGTTGTTTATTTCCATTTGCTTTTTGAAAATTGCGAGAAAGACTGTCGCCCGAGGCAGAGCTCCATGCCTCGGGAGGGCTAGTTTAAACCGGAGGTCGCCTGTTATCCGGAGTTCACCGTACTAAGACACACTTACGTTAGTGCCATTCGTCCCATAGGCACGGTTGTTAGACACCCTGGATTACGGGTTTTTATTGATTTTCCGCTCTAGATCCGTCATATTCAGTCGAAAGCAGTGGCACCTCTTGCAGGTTGTGGCTCTACACTGACGATCCTGGGAACATTGTTCCCCTGGTACCCTTAGAAAGTGGTTTTACTCAAGGTGAGAGGTGATGGCCTCTCCTCCTTGGTTCGGACAACTTTCCAATGTAAAAGACACCTATAAGATACCTAACCACCGCGGTGGTATGATACTCACTTTCTGTCAATATTTTGAGCGGAAAATAACTGTCAGTGTCAAAATAACCTATGATTTAAAAAAAAACCACTAGATGACCCAGGCTCACCCATTAAAAGTAAAAGCATAAGAAACGGATCTATCCATCTTTTGTTTTCCTTCACTTCAGTGTTCAGTGTGCACTGTACATGCCTTCGCACAATAAGCAGTTTTAATAACTCAACGTCAGTTAAATTTAAAGATTATAATCTTCAAAGTATATAAATAGGCGAATGCAAATATGTATGTAGTTAGGAACCTTTTTTACTGCTTTAAACACAACATATGCGCTTGATTGTTTTCCTGGGAAGATTGTGCAGAAATGTAATGCTGTGTGTAATTTATTTTCCATTATATTGTGTATAAGCCAGGTCCCTATTATTGTAGAAATTCTATCACTGGGCGAACTCTAGTTTGATTCTTTTTCATAACTGCATGTTCCCATATTTTCGAAGAATCGTAATTTAATGATGGGCTTTAACATGCCATCGATTCCCGAATAAAAGCAAAAATGTTGATTGTATAAATTTCAGAAACGAAAAGTCAAAGTAAACTTCAAGTGTATGTATGGGGGTCCGATAATATTTTTTTTTTCTTTTCTTTTTAAATGGAAATGAATTATTATTTGTATGATGATTCTCTTATAGCCGAAGCAATATTGCTTTTTTTTTTTTTTTGCTCCTTAACTTGGACAAATACGTGCTCATTAAACAAATCCTGTATGTAACTAGTTCACCGAAAAGATCTAATTAACGAAGACAACATGGACTTCCAACTTTTTATTTTATTTCACATTTCGGATACGGTTCTCTATCGCATTATACTCGTATAAATTGTTAGCATCGGGCAAAGTTCACAATAAAGTTCAAAGTGAAAAACAGTTTCAATTTCAATGACCGTTTTTCATCTTCTTTTTTTTCTGTAACACAATCATTACTTTGATAACTTTTGATATACCTGGGGACTGGAACTGGAAGTACCGAACAATTAAGATGTCAGATGTATCTTACGAAATGTGCACAGTAGCTGTAACGAGCTTCTTGGAACTGAAAGGATAACGGATAAAATAGAAAGGCACCGGATAAAATTTGACCGCTCCTCCTCCAAGCTCTGCCCGTGAAATATTCTAATTGTTATAGCTTAACGGTCTACAAAACAAAACAAAAGTAAATGCAGTTTGAAAAAGAAAAACTAACTTAAGAAATATGATTTTAAGGAAAATGGTGTAACTCCTAACATTAATAAAATAACTCCTAACAACATTGAGTGTAATAGCTCCGAATTAGGTTTTATTTCATTCACTTGATTTTAGGATTTATTTCATGATGAATTAATTCCTAACACTCAAACATGCAATAAGTCCTTACTTCGATGAAAATAAATCTAATATTTAAGAGTTGTTAAATGTCTAATAACTACTAACTCTGTAAAATTGTAGGTTTTACTTCATTTTTTTTAGGAGTAAATACGTTAGGAGTAGCCGATTTAATTATCTTGTCATAAAAAAAAATCAGCCGGTTTTGAGATCTCGGAGCTTTATTGCATTTATGGTTAATTCTGACTATTCTCAATTTTAATTGCATAGGACCTTAGCCTTCATCACCATTTAGCAGTCTATAGAAATCAAAATTTTAAATTTTTAGCACCGACTGCGACTTTAATTAAGTTTTCGTATGTTCCTTTCTTTAGATTTTGGTTAAGGACTTATAGGCTCGGTACATATTCAAATGATTCTTTTTTGTCGGTAGGTTCTAAGGGGCCATTTCTTCGTTTTAGTTATTCTTTGCAGAGTTGCTACATGTCGAAAACGATTGTAACATAAGTTCATATGTAATATGGTTATTTCTAGCTTAGTAGCGAAATCATTTTTTCTCTTCATTTTAGATTTTTGAAAAAAGGAATTAAAAAAAGTTAAAAAAAAATATACCGGAACAAAACACTACCAATTTTGATCAAAACTTAAAAAAAAATTATTACAAAAACCACTTTATGGATTTTGATCAAAATATATATTTAGGATATTAAAACAATTCTAATTACGATCCCATACCTATTTTTCCTCAAAAAATTCGAATAAATCCGTTTTTTAACTATTTCTCAAAAATGACTACCCAAATCCCGATCAGTCTTAGTAAAGTTTTGTGAAACTCAATACCGTAGGTATTGCCAATAAAAATGCAAATTAGATACGAAAAACGTCTTTTTAGCAAATATTTCTCCATTCTTTTTTAAACATATTAAACACGAATCTTAGAATAATTCTAAACAATTGGAGCTTAAGCAATCAAAAACTCCCACTTCATTTGCACTCCACACACGTCCATCGGGATATTTAGTTTATAACTACTAATGCAAATAATAATAAAACAAAATCCCTGAATTTCTATATATACCTATACCTATGTAAATGTATCGGTCTATCACGAATCCTACTTCTAATCATAGACACCTTAAACCAGCGTCAGTAATATATTCCAATTCCAAAAATATAAACATGTCCTAACAGATCAGAAAACAGAAACTCCTGCTACGCTTGTTCTTGTATACCTACTCGAAAATCTTCTAAAGTGTAAGAGTCTATAAATAATAAAGTAGGCACTTATAACTCTCTAAGCAGAAGATGTAACAATTGGTTTGGGGACATAATCCCGAAATGCCGTAAATCCAAAATCCCGGAAATCCAATATCCCGAAAACCTATAATCACGAAAACCCACAATCCCCAAAATCCCGAAAAGCCAAAATCCCGAGAAAAAAAAAATCCCGAAAAATTAAATAAAATTAAAAATTTGCGCAAATTTATTTTGTAATGTTTTGCAATTCGCATTATGCATTCAGTTGCGTTTTGAAATAAGTTTTCTCACAGGAATTACGTATAGCCGGTCCCAACCCAACTTAAGTGAAAATTTCTTCACATCAGGGATTTTATTCTCTTAACTACTTTTCTAACCAGAACTAGCTACAGCTAAAAAAAAATGATTGCGCATTTCATACAACAAACATACCCCTGCAAAAAAAAAAAAAACATCTCTCTCGATCGACAATGGAGAGTCAAGACATGACTGATTGTCCGCACAGAACCGTCGTTGGCGCATGCAGAAGCTACACATTTACTCACCCCAAAGAAAAGGGAAATGGGCTGGGTGTTGCACTTCACAAATAGGTATGTTTTTAGTAATGAAAGCCAGAGTTTTGAGTTTTACTATTAAAAAGGGTTAAAATGGAATTTCCGTTATACTTTGTGCATGGGCACGCAGGTCTTCACACGAACGCAGGTAGACAGGTAGATTTTTAGGTTAGTTGAGAAAAGATGGGTCTCTTTTCTACTCACTTAAAATCGACCTGTCTCGCCCGATACGACTTTCATGGAAGGGCCTAAATGTCCAATTGTCCACCCACATTTAGTAACCCATTTTGTTTTTTGTTTTTTCAAGTACATAATAGGTATATTTTTACGTGTTTTTGCATGATTTTATATTTTTTTTTTTTCTTTTCTTTTATGACTTGTATGACCTTTACCACACTATACCTATTATAACTTAAAAAACCTCGCACGAAATTTTTCAAATGCAGGGAAACATCCCAAACTTATATAAAAAGGCAAGTAATATATTTTTTAGCAAGCATTCATTTTTTTTTTTTTTTTTTTTTTTTTTTTTTTTTTCTCAGTAGTCGCAGTGGCTTAGTGTTAGTGTGTTGGACTACTAAGCGAGGAGTCTCAGGTTCGAATCCCGCAAAAACCCAAATTCCAACTTATGTTTTTTTTCCACTGCGATACCTCTCGCGAACGTCTGACAAACATCCGAGAGTATAAATGTCTTGAAAGAGCTTCTCAATTAGCCGTTTGGAGTCGGCATAAAATTGTAGATACCTTCAATTAGTTTCAAAAATAAAAAAACTCACACAAAACGAATGGTTGTGAGAAGCTAGGCCTAGGGTCCCTCCGGACCTGTTGCGCCAACTTTTTTTTTTTTTTTTTTTATTCATTTTTTGTCAGTAAACCAAAATACTCATTACAACACCATTATGGATTCTATTGGCAAAGGAAAACCAATAAGCAAGCAAGCACGAACGGTTATCATCAACGTTTTAAAACATGAGATGGAAAAGGCCGAAACACATTTGAGAGGTCAGAGCTGGAAATTTTTTGAAGAAACATCCAAAATAACAGGAGTATTTACAAGCTCAATATGGAGGATTTTTAAAGAGCATGAAAGGAGCGGTACAGTCAGCAGCCCAAAGAAAAAGTACATCACAATCATTACATCAGCGGACTGGACAACTTTGACATAAGCGTAATAAAAAGAATAATTTACAATTTTCATGAAGAAGAAAAAATGATTATTACCCTTAATGCTCTAAATCAACGAATAGCTTCGGATTTACAGATCAACATGAGCCGATCAACTTTACGCAGGGTTTTACAAAATAATGGATACAAATTTGAAAAAACAGAAAACAACCGAAGAATTTCATGCGAACGAACGGATATAAAACTTAAACGCTACGAGTATATTGCCCAAGTACGAGAATTCCGCGAGAAAGGCTACGCAATTATTTATATAGATGAAAGTTATATTCATAGCTCACATACTCGACCCAATACTTGGACAGATGGCAGCTTGGAGGGCTTAAAGTCAAACATTTCCAAAGGATCACGTTTGATTATAGATCATGCTGGTGGGAAAGGAGGATTTATTAGAAATGGACTAATGCTTTTTAAATCGGGAAGCAAGACTGATGACTACCAAAATGAGATTAACTACGAAAACTTTTCCAAATGGTTAAGGGAACAGGTTCTTTGTAACTTAGAAGAACCGTCAGTTATTGTTATTGACAATGCAACATATCACAATAAAATTAATGGTACTGTCCCCAACTCGTCATCATTAAATGCTGATATGATTAAATGGCTATCCGAAAACAAAACAAAAATCACCAACCAGCTAGCTGCAAAGTACAGCTATATGGATTAATAAAACAAAACAAGTCCTTCCGAAAACTTCAAATTGATGGCATCATTAGGAGTGCAGGCCATGAAGTCTTACGATTACTTCCTTATCAGCCGGACCTAAATCCTATAGAAAATATTTGGGGAATAGTAAAAAGCAGAGTATCAGCAAAAAATACAACTTTTAAAATGGACGATGTCAAAAATATTGCGGAAGTAGAACTCAACAAAATAACTCCGGAAAACTGGAACTCTGTTTGTGAAAAAGTGATACGCACAGAAGATGAATATCACCACGCAGAAATTGTAGGGGATAGAATCACTGAAAGAATTATTATACAACAGATGATTCATCTGATAGAGATGATTTTGAAAACGACACATCGGATTCCTATTAATATTATCTACTATTTATATAACAAATAACTATTTTTAAAAAACACTATTTATAACAGTAGCTAACTGCAAATAAAATCTCAACTATTTATTTTTTCAAACAATATCTTTTATTGATACGTATTCATTTTTTTTTATTTTTTTTTTTTTTTTTTTGCTTTACATTATTTTATGTTAATTGTGATATTTTCATGATTTCTTTATATTCTTGATTGTAATGTTTTACTTCGTGCATGAAACTTTTTTCAGGAGTTATTACCATAATTAATTGGTGAAACTCGATGACAGTTAAAAAACTTCACTTCAAATGAGCCTGATGATGAATTAGTGGTGTAGTTCGAAATAGCTATAGCAGAAATTGTCAGGCTAACCCCAAACAAGCGAGAATCGTTGTTACTCCTCGCTTCCCCACTCAATAAAACAATTACGTTTTCCAATATCGCTGCAAAAAAGATAAAGCAGAGAAAAGCATTAACAATTTCATGCGATCAAAAATACATTAAAAGAGAAAATATCCCTTAAATAAATTGCTACTGCGCATGTTGGGATCTTTCTTTTGCTTTGGGACGGGCTATACAATATGAATTTGTATTAGATATTGTTTTGTCATGGATCGTTTTTGATATGTTTTTGTTAATAAGACTTGAATTGTTTTCGTTATGTTTTATTTATTTGAAGGCTGTTATTTTGTTAAATAAATTTGCCTAATTTTGTTGTTCCTACAATCAAATTATTAGTTTTACTTTCGGGATTTTGGCCTTTCGGGATTGTGGCTTTTCGGAATTTCGGTTTTTCGGGATTGTGGGTTTTCGAGATTTTAGGTTTTCGGGATTTTGAATTTTCAGGATTTTGGGCTTTCGGAATTACGTTTTTCGGGTTTCTGTCCGACTCCCAAATAAATCCTATCCAAGCCTATTTTGCCTTCAGCTTATAAGTGTTTTTTGTGAAATCTGTTAGCTATCTGTGTTTTATAAAATTTCATAAAAGTCGAAGACTTTTAGAATTCCAAGTAATGAAAAATAGAAAAAGACAAAAATTTCTAACTATTCAATTCTTTTTAAATTAATAAACGTAGGTATACTTTGTAAAAAAAAATACTTGTACGCTTGTTCAGCAAGTTGTGGTGCGTTAGTAGTATCATTCTGTTTATTGAAATTTGGTTTTCTTGGCGTTTTTTTTTTATGCAATACAGAACAACGTAAAAAATAGAACATTTATATAATATAATTTTGTATACAAAATAATTCATAATGAACATCCTTCTTTTAAATACAGAACTGTTCACTATTATAATGAGCGGATGGTCACCGTAATTATAAGATCACTGACACTATTTATGAATCCAGAAAGTTGTTCTCCTCTTCTTGTTAAATCAGTTCTAATAAAGAGTTAGAGACTTACAGTCTTCTGAAGGTCACACAGCTATCAATTCGTCTACTTAGTTTTCGATCTTCAAAAATTGGGAATCGCAATGGGCCGAAGAGCCTCCGAGCGGAAATAGTGCTTGCACAAATGCACATCACACACCCTTCCCTAACCTAACCTAGTTTTCAATCAGTTTGGATCAAGAACAAATAATATAACATTGCCACAATCGGTTCATATACAAAAAACCGTGGCCGTCAGCAAAAAAACTGCAATCTGCTCAACACCTCAAAAGTGACTAATATAAAATATATCAATGCAATGTTTGGTATTCAATAGAGTAGTTCGCGACAAAGTCAGTGTCAAATGAGAAAAAAAAAAACAAAGTGACAGCTGAGCACACGTAATAATTATCATTCTCATCGCAAAAATGTTTTATGGCTTTTAAGCGCGACATAATATATGTCATGAACTCCTTATTTCAGGTATATGTTATTTATATTGTTAAGCGCATAGGTCACAACGAGGCTGCACCGAAAAAATTTAATTTATTTCATCAATGACGGCAGCACAAGAAATTTGGTAAATAAGAGGTTTTCTTATGCAACTCGGGGACTGGGATGGGACGTAGCTTTTCATATGCGTCACACCACTGTTTACTGCTTAAACTTGCGAGCGTGCCATCCGCATGTGTTTGCAGTTTTAATTAAAAAGTTTCCGTGTACGCCTGTTGGCGGTTAGTGTTAGCGCGGCACGATATCTCCCGTTCGCTTATTTTGCTTTGTTTTTTTTTTTTTTATAGCAAGCAATCATACGATATTTTCCTCCTGAATTTATGGAAGCACGGAGTTGCATGCATGTGCGTAGGCGTTGATTTGTTGTCACATATACGATATACGATATACCTAATGCTAATTTAAATGTTTACCCAGTCAATTTTGAGAAGAAGTTTAATACGATTATCCCTAAACGAGAAAAAAAAATAAAGGACCTTATGTCAGCGATATTTTGCGAAGTTTGCCTAAAGGGCAGATAAACTTTCAAAGGTTGACATTACGCCAACAGCTTACGCCACCGCCAAGTGCCATTATAGAACTATTTAAGTCGTTAAGTGGGCCATATGTGCTGTGGTTGATGTCTTCCTTGCTGATGGGTTAATAAGAGAATGACTTTATTTTCAATTTATTCTAAAGTGGTCCAGATGTGTGTGACAAATTTGGTGAATCAATTTGAAGACCCGCAAACATGGCGAACGGTTCCTCTTTCATGATGGAGGAAAATGGTTCAGTGTATCGCAAAAATTACACTAAAGTAATTTATTTGCGGTTATCTAATATAAGCTCCAAAGTTATTCACTTGGATTTTCTTTTGTTAAGCAAAAGTACTACCTGCCTGCCTACATATTTGTTTGTTTGATAGGAAATATTATGCAAGCTATGTCCTATGCACAAACATTGTACATGGGCCCTAACAATAGATATGTACTGAACGATTTCAAAGAACAATTGCGTCTACATACATAGACGAGCTTAAAAAATGAATAAGGACATACGTACGTATTTACCCGCTGATAGTCCCGCTGACAGCATAGACAACTGATTATGTACGCAAAACATACTGTTCGACTATTTCATGCTTGCCGTGACTGTTTAGTGATTCCTTTGGCTCGACTGCGAATCGGTGAGATTAAATTAATTTCATGTTTACTTTAATGGAATACATTAGGAATTTCCAAAGTCTTTAGAATCTTGTTGTTTGCACCTGAAAATCTTGACTAAGCCGAAGGGGGAATGGCTTAATTACGGCGCAAATGAGTAAACATACCAACATCATATTAATACGTATTATTCGTTGGCGTAGTGCTTGTTTACTATTCTCTATTGCGTATGTAGACTCGCACAAGGAATCTTCCTAATTCCCTTCCAAAGATAATATCTTTGTATATACATTCCATAATATTAAGTTATTTTCCTGTTTCGTGGAACATCTCAAGGTTAGATCGGCATTTGGGATCGGCTTATTTACCGACTCTAAGGTATCTGTTTATTATGTCGGAAATGGTATTTGGTTATATATGTTTTTTTCTCAGCTTATGTATCCTGGTTTTGTTTGGGTATTTGGTTATCACATCCGAAAATCTTTTTGATACGTAGGAAGACGGAAAAGTTAATGAGACTAAGAGGATGGAACACGTTTAACTGCTTAAGACATTATTTAATGGAACCAAGTTCTTTTAGCATTTTCAATATGATTTTATGTAGATACAAGCCGAATCGAATTACTCTAGTATACGAATGGTTATTGAACAACACGTGCTACAAGAGTTTATTTGGAGGAATTTTTCATTAGAAACAGTTTTGGTTGGAAATTGACATTGACAGATACTTGGTGGTGATATTTATAACAATGACAACAGAATGCTTATCGCGGTTGCGACTATAACACTATAAGCGATAGAGTGACTGCAGCTGTACAGTGTACACTTGCTGTGTGGCGTTTTATGTAAATAGACGCTGCTATTGTTATGACCCTGAAGTTTTTTGTCACATCAGGTCTCGCTGTTATTTTGCTGTTGGTCTGATGCTGCTGTTGCTTTGAGACTGCAGGTACAGTCGAACCCGGATAATGTCACATCGCTTAATAGCACAACTCGTTTAATATCACACTAATGCGAAGCCAGTTGTCTTTTTTGTACAATTTGTACTGGCAAAAAACCTTTTATTAGCACATCGCTTAATATCACAACTCGCTTAAAATCACACAAAAAATATGCTTACAAAGAAAAGCTGCATGCAATTTTGCCCGCTTATAGTCACATTTCACAGTCCATACGTAATATGTATGGAAGTCATCTTCAATGCAAAAATAGGGTGTGTATGTACATTTTCTTTTGTCGATTGTCTTAATATATGTGACTTTTACTGTTTGTGACTTTCTCACAGTGAGATTGATGCATACATATGCATATGCTGGACTTCCGTGTTTGTTTTTTTTGTGTGTCGAGTTTACTTGAATTATTGAGAATGAGAATAAACAAAAAACAAAAGAATTTGTGTTTTGATTTTCGAATGATTCGAAAGTTCACTAGTCGAAAGTCGAATCATTCGAAAGTCAAAATACAAATTCTTTAAATTCGAATCACTTTCGAATGATATCGAATCTCAAAGTAACTCTGTATTGTATGTATTACTGTTTTTTTAATTAATGTGCAATGAATGCATACTTTTAAGTTTTGCTGACCAATTTTCTATTGTTTGACTAAATAAACGTTTTTAAAACAATAAAACCGTTGTATTAGTATTTTTTCCTTATTTTAAAAATACCTCAATGTATAAAAGTAACAACCCGCTTAAAGTCACAGCCCGCTTAAAGTCACATTATTTTGTCGCCCGTTTGATGTGATATTATGCGGGTTCGACTGTACACACTTGTCGCCAGGGTTCTACATAAGTGTAACCCTGAAGTTGTTTGTTATACTTTTATATGATGCTGTTACGGTGCTGCCTGTGTGATGCTGTTGTTGCTGGGGCTTTGGTTATAGTTTTTGTTAACATTATGATGTCGGTAGGTGTACACTGTACAGTGTATACTGTACACGTAACTCGCGTTTGCAAATGCATAGGTATCCATTGAAATGGGTGCTCCACGTCCACTGTTGTTAGCTTAAATGGGATTGGCGCACATACGAAGCGAAGAGTCGCTTTTTTAAGGTTCCATACACAAATGGGAAAAACGGAACCTTATTAGTTTCGCCACGATGTCTGTCCGTCTGTCCGAATGCACTAGACCAATTTGTTCGGATTTGGTCTGAATTTTATTTTATTTCTACGTTTTCAGTAGGTATAGAATAGGTACAATTGGTAGTATGTTGTTTGCATGGTGTATTTAGTTCTCGAAATTATTTATAAACCCTAGTATACACTGTTTACGGAAAAAACATATCTTCAGACAAAAATTGTCAAAACTTGTCAAAATTTTGAAAAATTTGGAATGATAAGAAATTTGTAGGAAGACGGTTGAGAATTTTTTTTTACTTCTCCCGGGAAAGGCGAACCTATAACGCTTCAACAGCGCTTGTGGTCGAAAATCGACCCTTCTTTTTATGAGGATGTAATACGAAAATATGTACGATTATGGAGTTTTTTGTTTATAAGCCAAAAGGCGACATATACCCACAATTTTTTGTCTGTGCACATCTATGGCAAAGTACCTTTCGAATAATATAATTATGTTTCATTCTACTTGTTTCATAATAAATACTAAAAAAGTGTACGGAAACTTCGGAAGTTCGCGTAATAATACCTATAACGATATAAGAATGTTTGTGATATGTAGGTACTATGTTCTTCGCAAACTGAGGACGAGCGAGTGTTTGTACGTTTTGACAATACATTCGTATGTACTAAAAAACTGCATGGATCTGAAAACAACTTAGAAATGTCGCAAATGATGTGATAAATATTTTCATAGTTTTGCATTTATATTATTTTATTTTTGTTCACACGACTCACTTTCACTTTATTTATATTTAAAAGAAGCTTACACAATACTTGTTTCTTTTAGAAAAAAAAAATAACTACACTTACTTAACGTTTTAAATTTCAGGCAGTAATCATATTGAAACTGGTACAGTCAAAATCCGTCTTTAGAAGACTTACTTTATTAAAATAAAACGTTTCATATTCCCAGAGGCTTGTACCTTCAATAAAAAATACTACTAGAAGTTTTACTATTTATATAAGTAAAAATACTGAAATACTTATTATATATATTGAATATTGCTTTTACTCGATTCACCCCATTCAACGAACGATTTTCTAAATTTTGTCTTTGTTTTCTACAATACTTAAAGACTGCGTATTAATATTTTTACGTTCAGGTTCCTACAAAAATCTTATGAGAATAAGAAACAAATAGAGTGAACACTGTTGAAAATACGGTAGTACATTTTGGCCAAAGTCTGTGTCTTTCCCAATAATCCTTTGCCCTTTAAGTCATTTTTATGAAGTATTCTTTGAGGTACAAATTGGACTTTTAAACCGAATAATGTTTTGCAAATTTCATTTAGAAAGTTAACTCTTTGTTACAGTTTTGATTTATCTGTTAAAGTCTTTTGGTAAATTTGTCCGTAGTTATGTTTAAAGTTGGCAACCGTTAGAGTGAAGTTTATGTTCGTTTTTATTCACAATTTCGCAATGATTATAGACATCCCAGCTACAGCTACAGCTACTCAAAAATTGCTATTGATACGGCCCTTCACCCTCTACTTACCCAACATTATATCTACAACCATTACCTATAGAAATTCATGAACATCCAAAGTTTCCGTACACTTAGTTTTATATTTATTGTTATGAAATAAGGATAACGACACTTATATCCTTCAGAAAGTAATCTTCCAGGAAAAATTCTTTTGCTTTTTTTGACCACTTAAACTTGGTGGTTGAACTCAATCTTCGTCTTAAAACAAGAAAACAACTAACAAATATCTTTATATTTTCTAAAAAATAGAATTTATTAATTTTTTCGTACGAAAAATTGTATAAATACTTATTTTAGAAAAGAAGTTAAACCTAATTTGCTAATTTTTTTTTTTTTTTTTTTTTGATAAACTAACTTTTTAATTCATAAGCAATATTTTAAGACCAAGTCAAACCATCAAGCTCAAGTCAAGTGGTCAAAAAAAGCAAACGAATATTTTTTCGGTTTCGTTTAGGTAGCTGTAACCTATACGTAAAACTGTATAACTGAGCACGGTTGCCACTTTGGTAATATTTTACCAAATTTGGTAACTTTTTTCTTAGTTGGTGAATTTTGGTAATTTGGTAATTTTTATCTGGTTTTGGTAACTTTTTGAACCAGGAGCACCAAAAACGAAGAACTCGATATCATCACATGTTAATGCTGCCTTAATTTTTCAGGAAAAGGATTAAAAGTATTACTTGTAACTTAGTAAGTTACGTTTTATTTGTTTTATTAAATACAGTAGCCGTTGCTTAACTGCCTATAAAGTCTGTCAAAATTCATACTTGCAATGTACAATGCTAATTGAATTTAAAAAACGTATGTTCAAATGATTTGATAAGTACCCTTTTCTTTCAGTTTTTTTTAAGACATAAGAAAACATCAGAAATTCAAATAAATGTCACGTTTTCCTATAAATTATTTTTCACGTCGAATTGTCAAAAATTTAATGCGACTATAAATTCCAAATGTCTGCCAAATCAAAAAATATCTATATACCATCATTGTATCAATTTTTCAATCCTCCAAACGATTTACTCACATATTCCCTGTAAACATGTAGGTACTTTCACAATCCGTTTCATTGTTTTTTTAAAAAAGACCTTTTTATAAATTTTCTGAAGGTATAGAAGACAATCACCCAAAACAGAACTAAAACCGAAAATTAGTTTCATACCCGACTAATACACGATTCAATTACGATAATAATACAAACAAAACTTACACAAACATACCGAAAGCCTTCTGCTTTTTCCACATCGCTCAAAAAGTTAGTGGTTCCTCCCTAATGAAAAATGCACTTCTTTCGACCATCCAATTACTTAATACTACAGAATAAACCACCAACATGCACTAGAACAAGATGCGCAAAAGGACGTGAGGGGTGAGGCTATCTATGTGCACGCCACACGTCTGTTGCATCTCGGGCTGGCTGGTGGCTCATGGCTGGCACATAGTGCTCTACGTAAATTAAAAAACTTTGCTCACCTGAAGCCAAAGTTGGATTTCAACATAGAAGCCTCGACCTACACGTATTGTTTCAAATGATTGAATTGTAATTGATTTCGAAAAACTTTTGTCATTTCAGGGACTCGCAGTTCTCTTATGCTTTGTTATAAAAGCCGAATGCGGTCTCCGGTCTGCAGCGGACCCACGTAAGTCCAGTGTGAAAACCAGTCTCGACGACAACTATTGCTCGGGATCAATAAACAGCCCGCTGAGTTGTAAGTGCACTCATGCCATTTGGCCTAGATTACATTGGCAATAAATGTCCTATTTTCTTTCTCCTGTCCACAGTTTATACCAATCACGAAAAGGAGAAAGACAACGAATGCGGTGCACCACTACAACAATCGACGGTAGATGCCTCGGCAACACATCTGCCGTTAACAATAATCTCAACAGCACCACGATGCCAGATGGTAACCGGATTACAGGCAGCAAAATCCGTAGAAACCTTCCTCGGTATGGTGGTGGTAGGACCGGGCGGTGGAGGTAGTCCTTCCTCGGGGAACTACAGTGATAAAAAGACTAAGTTACACGAAATGGAACAATACCATACGGTGAAAAATTTAGCCGAACAAGGCCGCAGCAGTGGTATGCCTGCAGGCGCTGCTGATGGAAACAGCAGCAGTAGTGGTAGTAATTCGAAATCACTTTGTTGTAATATACTCCTGGGTGCCGGTGGTAGCGGTGGTAGCAGCGCTTCTAAAAACAACGACAACGCTGATGACAATGATACATCATCGTGGAAACGAAGGCAACACCAAATCAGTGATGCCAGGGCGTTTTACGATGCCTACACGCCAACTGCAGCGATGACGGGTAGTGGCCATCAGCTTCACCACCTTCATCATCATGCAACGAGCACTACTGTCGCAGGACATATTACAAAGCATATCCTGCCAGAAAGTCATGAATTCGTCGGCGTTGAAACTTTAGACATCCTGCAAGGTGTATCACCAGGTATGTATCACCAGCAGTTGTTACAACTGAGTGTGTGTACACTGTACTGTACTGTGTACTCAGGAATCATTATGAGGCAACGACGTTGATGATGCCAATTTCGTTCAGTCTCCCTTTATACCATCTTCCTAGCAGTTGGGTGGGCTATCTCAAATCTACGCTACTTCTGTGTGCAATTAGTGGCAGCGCAGGTGGGGGGATGTGGGGCTCCGTTGTGAACCTTGATCTAGTACCGAGTATACCTACTTTATACTTGTCACGTAAATATGATAAAATTTAATAAACTAAGGACACAGCAGCACGTCAACGAACTTGTTCTAGTTTTTATTTTTTTGTGATTTTCCTTTTTCCTCGGAGGCTTTTGTTTTTACTCCTGACACATTAAAGCATGTGCAAGTTTATTTAGTTCGCAGAATGACTTCGAAAAGTAGGGCAGGTGGGGGAGGCTTTTATTTAATTTTGCTTTGAAGTGTACTTTTGTTTCTCAGTACCTTTTAAAGCCGTTTTTGTTTTTTAAACAGCATAGGTATTATATTGTTAAGAAACGGTTAACCCGTTTAGACATATAGTCTACTAGCTGACCCGGCGAACTTTGTTTCGCCCATATTCGTTAATGTAATGAAAATAATAATACCAAGCATACGCAATGCACATGTCCTTTATGGTACACGAACACGATATATAAAGCGGAAGGCATACATTTGACTTTAGGAAAAACATGGGAATTCAAGATTGATTCCAAAAAATTCCAGTAATTGTCCTTGAAACTTATTAATTGTCATAGCTAAACGGGAAATTGATACGCTTAAATACGAATGGCAAATCTTTGTGAATAAGCATAATTCGCGGAATTAGAATGTTTTCCTTTGAATTTTCCACTCAAAATCGTCGCTTTTTGCATGATATTTGAATTGAGATTCTTGTATTTGACCTTTGAGTTGAGCTTTTGAAAGAACAGATACATAAAATCAATACAGAACGCTGCGCCGGAGAAAAAATTATGAGAAGAACCCAATTTCTGGTATTGTGAAAAGTGAAATGAGGCTTTCTTTTCTCTCCTCTCCCAAGTTGGAAATTCTCGATCCCATCCTCCGTCCCACTCAAACGCACGGAACACTCGCACTCCATCGCCAGTTGTGATTTGATATTGGAATTTTGGAATTGGAAATGGAATTAAAATAGATATTGTATTTTTAAATATGGCTAATTGCACACGCACCGATTTTGGACGGCCGATTTTATACACAAATTCGAATAGTGAACCACATGTGGGAACGGGACCTGGCACACACGCGCCGACCGCTGATCGGTGTCGGCAAATTCTCGAAAACGACTGGTCTGTTCACAGCTAGTTAACCCTTAAATGCCGAGTGTATCTTTTAAGATACCATTGAACAAAATATTTCTGCGTTTGTTTTGACTTTATTTACTTGTTGCTTACTATTTTCGCTTTATTGACTCAAAATCTATGCACTGTAAGATAAATGGACGCATAACTTTTAAATTAACCTTACTTTTAAAGAAATATTTGTTTTTTTTTTTAATTTTCAGCAAATTTAAAAAAAAATACGTTTTTTGTTTTTATTCAATAATTTAACACTTACTTACTTAAGGTGGCGCTACAGTCCGGGGTGGACCTGGGCCTCAACCAGTACACGCCTCTCCAGTTAGCGCGATCTTTGGCTAACTGCCTCCAGTTGCGCGCTCCAAGTTGGTTGAGGTCCCGTTCCACTTGCGCGTGCCACCTAAGGCGAGGTGTTCCTCTACTGCGTTGTCCCTTCGGGTTGGAATCGAAGACTCTCCGGGCCGGAGCGTTGGTGTCCATTCGCTCTATATGTCCTAACCATCTTAGACGACTAATGCGTACTTTTCTGACCAGGTCGATGTCGCTGTACAGCTCGTAGAGTTCGCTGTTAAATCTTCTCCTCCAAATCCCGTCAACGCAAACGGGACCAAAATTCACTCGAAGAATTTTGCGTTCGAAGCGACCAAGAAGATCCTCATCCGTTTTTGCTAGGGTCCATGCTTCTGCGCCATAGAGCAGGACAGTGATGATGAGAGTCTTATATAGAATTTCCTTAGTGCTTCTTGACAAGGCCTTACTAATCAATTGCCGTCTTAGGCCAAAGAAACAGCGGTTGGCAAGTGTGATTCTTCGCTTAATTTCTGAGGTGATGTCATTTTCAGAGTTAATAGCGGATCCGAGGTAGACAAAGTCCCTAACTACCTCAAAGTTATAGCTGGCTATCGTGACGTTCTGTCCGATTCGTCGATGTTGTGTGTCCCTTCTTGTTGACAGCATATATTTTGTTTTACCCTCATTCACCACTAAACCCATTTTTGCCGCTTCTGTACTAATACTAGCAAACGCTCCAGTAACAGCTCGCTGTGTTCTGCCAACAATGTTAATGTCGTCAGCGTATGCAAGTAGTTGCACAGACTTATGGAAAATTGTGCCTCTGGTGTTGGCTTGTGAGTTTCGCACAATTTTCTCAAGAATGATGTTGAAGAAGTCACATGACAGCGCGTCGCCTTGTCTAAATCCTTTTTTGACATCAAAGGTCTCGGTGAAATTGTTTCCGAACTTTACGGAGCAGCGAGCGTTCTCCATCGTCATTCTGCACAATCAGACAAGTTTGGCAGGGATGCCAAAACTAGACATGGCTCTGTATAGCTCGTCTCTATAAATGCTGTCATATGCGGCCTTAAGATCGATAAAAAGATGGTGAGTATCGATCTGGACTTCTTGGGTTTTCTCCAGGATCTGCCGTAGTGTGTATATTTGATCGGCCGTGGACTTACCGGGCCTAAAACCGCACTGATAGGGACCTATCAGATCGTTGACGAAAGGTTTCAGGCGTTCACATAGTACAGCAGACATGATCTTATACGCAGTGTTAAGGAGACTGATGCCTCAATAGTTGGCGCAGTTTAGAGAGTCTCCTTTCTTGTGGATCGGGCAAACGATACTGAGGTTCCATTCATCAGGCATACTTTCGTCTGACCAAATCTTGGAGACGAGTTGGTGTATGCTCTCTACCAGGTCATCTCCCGCTGCCTTAAACAGTTCGGCAGTTAAGCCGTCCGGTCCAGCAGCCTTGTTGGACTTAAGCTTAGATATTGCTATCCTCACTTCATTTTGGTCAGGTGGACGGAAATCTTGGCTTTCATCGTCCAGGTTGAATCGCTCGTTCTGCCTGACAGCGGAATTTGTGTCGTCTTCGCCGTTTAGCAGTCTGCAGAAATGGTTTTTCCATGTCCTCAGCACCGACTGTGACTCTACTACAAGGTTTCCTTGTTCGTCTCTACAGGTCTCCGTTCGGGTCTTGTTGGCATGACACGTTCTTTTTACCTTTTGGTAAAATTTCCGAACATTCTTCCTGGAGTAACACCTCTCTATATCCTCGATCGCGCGCTTCTCATGCTCTCTCTTTTTTCTCCGGAGAAGCCGATGTTCTTCCCTCCTTTTTTGCTCGTAAAGCTGACGAGCTGCTCTCGTCCTTCTATGCAGCGACGCTTCGTAGGCACTTTGTTTTGCTGCATGTGCTTGCCGGCACTCTTCGTCAAACCAGGGGTTTGGGGGGGTTGGGCTGGTGAAACCGAGCACATCAGTTGCGGCGTTTTTGATGGCTTCTTGGCATCGGCGCCACTGGTCTTCGGCACTTGATGCTGGCAGCATAGGACTTCTCGAGAGGTTGAGGGATACGCGATCGGCAAAGGTTCTGGCGGTTTGTTGCGTTTGTAGTCGTCCAACGTTAAATCTCCTCACAGTATTTTCTCGTCGTTGTGGCGTCTGGGATATCCGCATCCGTACCTTGGCTACAACAAGGTAGTGGTCCGAGTCTATGTTGGCCGCTCGGAAAGTTCGAACATCTAGAATACTGGAGGAGTGCCTTGCGTTGATCGCAACGTGATCAATTTGGTTGACGGTTTGATGATCAGGTGACCGCCATGTTCCTTTGTGTGTATTGAGGTGAGGAAACCGTGAACTAGCTTTGGTAACATTACGTCCCGCAGCAAAATCAATCAGCCTAAGTCCGTTTCCAGACGTGGTGTCGTGTAGGCTGTGTTTTCCGATTGTGCTACCAAAGATGTCCTCCTTTCCTATTTTGGCGTTAAAATCACCCAAGACGATTTTAACGTCATGCTTAGGACATTGCTCATATGTTTTGTCGAGGAGCTCGTAGAAACACTCTTTGGTAGCATCGTCTTTTTCTTCTGTGGGGGCGTGAGCGCATATTAGGCTGATGTTGGCGAATTTAGCCTTTATGCGGATCGTGGCAAGGCGTTCACTTACGTGTCGAAAGCTCAAGACTTCTTGCCTAAGTCTGCCGCTTACAACAAATCCGCATCCAAATAGACGCTGCTTTTGTTCCCTATAGCAGTCACCGTTGTAAATGTCACAGTTTTTCATCCTTCTTTTGCCCGGCCCATCCCACCGCACTTCCTGGATGGCGGTGATACCTGCTTTGTAGCAGTTTAGGGCCTCCGCTAGTTGTTCGGCTGCACGCGGTCTGTTCAGAGTTCGAACATTCCAATAATTTCACAGTTGTATAGAAATTACATTAATTACAATGTAAAATGTATGTACAATTACCGTAACTAAAAAAAAAATTATATGCATTTTCTTTGGGAATAGCTGTGGGGGATTAGAGCCCATTGTATCTTTAAAGATTCAGACTCTTCGTCAAAAAAAAAAAAATGTTTAACAGCGGATTTGTTGTTTTTGTCTCCGTTTACATAAAATATATTTTTTTCATCAAAATCGGTTTCCTTGGGCATTTAAGTTAAATTCTTGGTTAGGTTACCATCGATATAGGTTAGCCCCTGATTTAAAATCGGTCCATGACCGCTTTTTTTTACTTCGGTTAAAATTTGTACCCGACTGGATACAGGGAGTGTATGTGTTTCGCTCGTTTCCTATGTAGGTACGTTCCTTCGTGACGCCCTGTAGCCTAAACGGTTGAACGATTTTAAATAGTTAGGTGTCACGTGATTCGTATTCTTGCCCGGAGTGTTGTAGGCTGAAAAGATAAAAATAAAAAAAGTTAATTTAAAAAATCAAAAACCCGACTGACTGTGAAAAAAGAGCTAAAAAGATATGAACAAGACATATTCAGGTTAATATTTTGCTGAACCATTCTGCAGATGGTTACCATCTGAAATAACCGATGATTAAAGATAACCAAGACTGAACAAACCGGGCCTAAAACAATTACCCTTAGATGCGTCTATTTAGAACTCGAGTCGAAATTCACTGGTTTCTTTTGATTTTAATATTTTTCTATTGGGAAATAATGTGCTTATTTTAAGCAACACTAAAATGGTCAGATAATTTGAAAAAATCAGGCAAGGCTAACAAAAACTTTGCTAATAGAAGGGCAACCACACAGCCAAATGTGGATTCATTTTTTTTTTTTTTTTTTTTCATGTACCTATGATTGTAAGTGCCTAAGATAAAATTAAATTTGAAAAAAAGTGGTGTTGGCCTACCATAATAATTTATCAGCTAAACACAGCTGTGGAAATGGTAGCCTTTCAATTAAAGCATCTGCAATTTCGAATATTCGAATTCAACCGACCTCTTCATTAAATTCCATATCTATAAATTGAGAGGACCACAGTAGAAATGAATTCAATTCATACCAGTTTGTATTTATTATTAGTATTATTATTAAGGTTTTGTAAAGTATAGCGCACCACATAGAGACATGGATGATCCTGTGTTGTGCTTGTTCTTCTTCTTTTTCGTGCACACACCACATAACGAAAATGAAGCTACAAATGCCAACTGCAACGGTCAAAGGTAGATTTGGATTTTAGTTCGATATGATTTTTCCAACATCTTACGTTGATTCCAACTATTCATTTACAAATACAGATTAGTTTATACCTAAATAAATTATTGCAAGAAACATAAATGTGTTTCATAATGGACTTTAGTTAAGTACATAATTATAATATTATAGATTTGGATAGGGTGTACAGGGCGCACCTGCGCACCTTTGAGTAAACGTCACTGCCTATGATGGTATACACAACAACTACCGCATAGTTGAAAATGACTATAGGCGTTTTTCTTTTTTAGTTCAGAGCTGAGCACTGAACTGAGCTCGAGCTATATGAGCGCGCTCTGAACCGAGCGTGCTCAGATCGTTCGGATGATTTTCTGTTTTTCCTGTTTTTTTCTTCTCTCAAATGTGACTGGAAGTGTGAATATATAGGTATGTGTAATCAGAATTTTACTCAGTCAATTAATTCTGAGCTCATAGAGCGCGCTCTGACCATGCTCTGAACGAAAAAAGAAACACAAATTCGAGCTCTGATGTATCTGAGCTAAAAAAGAAACACAAACTTTTTGTATAACAGTTCAGGTTGTGCTCTGAACTAAAAAAAACGCCTTATGTGTAGTAACCACATAGTATATGTGACTATGCCTTGGTCAGTGATGCCAGATTATAAGATATATCTTTTTTTTCCAGATTTTTGAGCTCAAAAATATGTACAAGACTTCTTACCTCAAATTCATCAAATTTCAAGATTTTTGAGATTAAGAATTTTCTACCTATATCTGACAATTTAAAACAACCTTTTCTATTGATTCCACTATTATGTGCAGAGCCCATGCACAAATTTTGTTGCGCCAACCTTCGATCGACTCTAAAGGACCATTCACATGAGAGCGAACTGCGAATAGGCGAATTGCGAACAAATCAATTTAACTGCATTTATGAATTGAAAATTTGTATTTGTTCTATCACAAAACCATTATATTTCATTGATCTAACATCTAGTCTAAACAAAACATTACTCTCAATTGATTTAAACAGCTAAATTAACAATTAAAGCAATTTTCCCGCGAATTGAAAATTCTTGCCGCGAACTGTCACACTTTATTCACAATCCACACAAAACAGTCGCGATCCACAAGCGCACGAATGAAAAATTCGTTCGAACTTAACCTATAAAAATTAAACTGATACGCGGGTATCTGCGACCAAAAAAAAGTTTTCATGTGAATGAAGTTTCAGAAACCACGAACATTCGCGTGTTCGCAGTTCGCAATTCGCTCTCATGTGAATAGTCCTTAACGCAACATGAATTTCAACGAATTTTATCGCTTTCACACTCCACTGCAAAAATGTTGCGGGAATATTTTTTGCTGTAAATTTAAATAGGTAAATCAAAAATTTGTAATCGTTTGAGTACTTAAACAGTTAAAAGTTTAATCTGTACGAAGGATTTCTTGCGTTTTAATAAAGCGAATTGCTATGACCTTCATAAGCTATGAAATTATATGTCATATTAAATACGTTACAAAATTTCAAAAAAAACAATAATATACATTTTTTTAACAGTTTTTTTTAGGGATATTAATGTAATTTATGTATTATGTATGTATATATATATCTACCTACTTCAATTTTGCGAAAAAGGAATATATAAGTTTTATTTAAAGTATAGATGCATATTATTTTGAAAAAATCTTGAAAAAAAGATTTTTTTTTATTTTGGGAAAAACAAGATTTTCAGATATTTCATCTGGCAACACTGGTCGTAGTAGTTTCGCTCGCGCGTCGCGATCTCTTTGTTGCATGTCGAGTCGAGACCTTTTTTTTAGTTCTTTTATACAATATGTATGTAATAAAATACTGAAATGATTTGAGAAAAATTTGTTGTTGTTTTTGGAGAAGTATCGAAGGTGACAATATTAATAGTCATTCAACGACTATTCGATAAAGTCAAATTTAACTATGCACAATACTATCTGTTACTACTTAAATAGTTAAATTGCTTATTAAAAAGTTGATTTTGAAAAAAATAAGTAAATCGACATTCGACAATCAAAATAGTCACAAACAACTATTATTATTAATAACTAATTGCTGATTTTGACTAGCGAATAGTTAGTTTTCAAAAAGACATCAATTGAAAAACAAAATTGTTAAAAATAACTATTTTATCTAGTAATATTAACCATTAATCAGTTGATTTTACGAATAATATTAATTGAAAATGAAGATAGTCATCTCATAAATAGGTAATTAGTGTTCCCGATTTTTACTATGAAAATAGTTCAAAATAACTATTTTTTCTCTGAGTGTAGTCAGTACAAGTTTTGCTCAGTTAAAATAAAATAACTGAATCTGAAAACACACCAGATCAAACAAACGTTTTGTTTTGTTTTGTTTTATAAAATAAGGGAACATTGTTTGTTATTAGACAACACACACCAAACCAAACGGAACAAAACACAAGTTTTTGTTTTGAAGTGCTTCGGTACTGGTTGTTGAAAATACCTAGATGTCATTGGATACGATCAAGACACACCTCGTGCAACAAAACTGTTTTGAACAAACGTCGGCGTCGCTTTCGATAATTGTTTGCTACCTTATGGCACAATGCAGTCACACTAAATGAAACGAAACATAAAAACAAAGCAAAAAATAATACAATAAAACCTGACCAGTTGTTTTTTGCAAAACAAACTTTTTATTCCGGTATTCTTTTTTCTATTTCTTCTACCGTTAAAAAAAGAAGACACATTATCAGTTCTTTTTTTTTATTTTTATCAGTTCTTATCAACCAAGTTTCTAAATTAATATCAACCAAACAAAGTAAGTGGTTAAATTCTAAAGAGTTAGTTTGTTATTTTTTGACCGAAAAATAAAATAAATCTACCAAATACCTACTTAAAATCACATAGCATTTTTGACAAATACGATCTCAAGCTATATTGCGAGAGAGCTTAAATCGGACGATCCGTTCTCGGATTATGGGCCATCTTACGGATGCATTCAATGGCTTTAATGATACCTTTTAGCTAAACTTGTTTTATTATTTTAATTCCATTAGGCTCGAGGTACATGGCGAAAGCCAAATGCCTTATCCCTTCGGTATCTACACCCGATAATGATTCTGCCATTATTATTATTGTTAGATATTAACATTCCCTCTCATAGCCGGAAGGTGTATGGCTGTTAAATTGCATTCCAACGCATAATTTAATTCCATTTTTAAAGTGCAGTATTCAGTATACAAGGTAGAACAAAATTCGAAAACAGTATATGCCACGTCGCGTCATCTGGATGCAAGACCAAAATCCGGCTCATTCATGATAGTTATTTTTTTATTGAGTTTTTAATTAATTTCGTTTCCGACAAAACAACACAAAATTAAAGGTCTTCACAGAGCTGTTGGCTGCCTGAAATGACAGTATATAGAGCTCTCTCTGTATTCGTATCCACGAACCACGACTCGTTTTTCGTTTATTATCCTGTCTCGTTGTCATTGGCCTAAGGCAGCATATTGAAGTGTGTTATGTTAACTGCAACCTCTCGTTTAATTTTCTGCATTTGATGTGACATCTTCATTGAAAATGCTGTGATATACCCTGCTCTGGCTGTCGTGGTGGATGAGATGAAAGGCAAAATTTTACCGATAAGAGTATCACCATAACAGTGTTTGCTTTTGTCAACAGACTTGCACGTCGTATACGAACTTATCAAGTTATGTCTGCAAACTGCAAGTAAAGGCTGAACTCATTATAACGAGAACATTCGTAAAGTAATGACTCTAAGGGTAATACGATGCTGATGGTTGTCTGCTGTTGCACAATGCACAGGTACCTATACGGTTCAACTACCATCCACACTCCTCGTATTTTGTTTAATGCAACATTTGTCAAAACATAGTAGAAGGACGCCAACATACGAGTATTTTCCTTTAAAAACTAAACTTCGCAAACAATAAACTCGAAGCTTTGTTGTGGATGATCTAACGAAGATAGAAGTTGATATTAACACAATAGAGTTCGCTATGGTTATTGTCCCGGAACACATTTGCCAAATCGTTTGCTCTGTTTTCTGTGAAAAGGGTGAACAATTGAAATAGATACCGACGGACGTCTGAAGTATAAGATTTTTTTTTTTTTTTTTTTCAATTTTGAACCTCATATGAACTTTGAAGGAATCATTCACGTTTAAACAATGGGTGTGTATAAATAATACGATTCGATAGACATGGAGTAATAGAATTCATAACAATGAGACTGACAAAGTTGAATGGTCTCTTATTAAAGCCAACTGAAAAGCTCCATTAAAAGCGGAGGTATGTCCGACACATCTATAATAAAATAAAATTCCAACAACTGACTTCAAAATCTTGAAAAGATAGTCTTTTCCGTTCCTAGTTTGCCTCTTAGCAAACATTTTATGCGGGAACTAGTTAACCCGTGCTCGGCTTGCTTAGCCTGAGTTCCACTTCGCACACACACACCAAATTTCCTCCACTGAACGCTGGGAAAATCCAACGATCTAGCTTCAATCGAACATTTTCCTCTTTTGAATTGTATAAAATTGATAGTTTATTGCTTATTGTTCGACTTCAGGATTACGTACAAAGATGATTTATACCTTAAGATATCTTTATATTGAAAAAAACCTATTTCATTTGAATTAGTCATTCCAAAGCTAGGTGCCAGAAGGCATTCGAGAATTACAACTTTTCTTAGATATCAGCTTAGATTAGCATATAAAGGCAAAACATATCCTATAATCTAAACTCGACAATTTTCAATGCAACTGTGAAAACCGGAATCAATTTCGTGCAGTACTATTTTTATTAGATTATATACCATAGTTTTAGCAAGACGCCAGAACTGTATTTACGGCAAATGAATGTCGTCATCAAACAGACAATGGAGCGGACTATCCCTTGGGTAGGACATTCCACCGAAAAAGAACAAACTGAGAAGTATCGAAACGCGACAATCGACGCTCTGTACAGACTTAAAGTAGACTGCTCTCAAGGCTTTAACGGCTACACAGACATTTTACTGACAGGAACGATCCCGAGATAAGGACACTGAAGTCGATGATCAAAAACTTGAAACAGTTGATCACCGAGAATTACAGAAAATCTGTAAGTCTGTATTGGGGCAATAAAATTCGGGCTATATAAAGTCCAGTAGTCCGAGCTTGTTCCCACAAATAAATAAACTGTTTAGGCGGAAAGATAATAACGACATATCATGTGTTCGAATACCTCGGACTCGGACGAACGAGAACAGACAGACACTAAGTCCGGAAAGTGCTGACTCGAACGACGGTTTTTTCGTGGTCGAAGACCCGCAGGGGAGGGTGGATTTGATGGGAGCTTTCTTTGAAACGGTGTATACGGTGAACAACCCTGTTCGCCGTAATCGCGAACTCGAGGACATGTCCGAGAACAACCGTGTTTACCGTGTTCAATGACGACAACCGTGCAAATGGCACAATGGCCGATGTAAATTCTCATCTGTTCGTGAGTAAAGATGAACTCCGGTGCATCTTTGAGTCACTGAAAAACAAAAAGTCGGCGGGAGTTGACGGTGTCCCAAACGTCCTATTGAGACACCTGCCGCGAGAAGCGATCGATATCTTCGCCACGATATTAAACAATGCGCTGAATAATGCATATTATTCGGCGCAGTGGAAAATAGCGGTGGTACATTTGCAATTTGCTCCCGAATGTTAGCAAGGTATTCGAGAAGGTCGTCAATAGATATCTTTTAAGATGGGTTGAAGAAAATAATATTATTCCAGACAACCAGTTTGGCTTTAGAGCGGGGCATGACATCATGCCGCGTAAAAATTGGTCTCCGACATTCAGTGGACTAAAAGTAAGAAGCAACGCACGGGTGCCTGCCTGGTCGACTTTGAGAAGGCCTTCGATACCGTATGGTTGGAGGGGCTCTTTAATTTATAAGCTGACCAGAATGTGCATCCAAAACCTTTGCTGTATATGATTTATGAAATGCTTATGGGAAAGAAGTTTCGAAATTAAAAACGGCTTACAACAGTGGGCAGTGAATTCTCCGGTCCTATTTAATATTTACACAAGTGATCTGGTGGGATCCCGCAGACACGCTATAGCGTACGCAGACGATTTAGTGGCATGCAGGTCAGGACCAAAAATCGAGGTCATCAACATCGTTCTGCAGCGTGACTTCGAGCAAATTAAGAGGTATTGCGATGATTGGAAGTTAAAAATCAATTTCCAAAAATCGGAAATAGTCCTGTTCAGGACTCCATTGGCTGGGGCCTCTAGGGATACCAGAAAAAACTGGAGAAAATTAACAATTACTGGAGAGCAACTCAGGTATTCGGCATCCGGCTCGACCAATATCTGTATTTTGGCAAACATATAGATGCTTGTCTTGCTAGGGCTAAGAGGGCCTACGCTCTGACAAGGAGACTGTTTCGTAGCTGTCAACTTGACTCCAGGGTGAAGGTCATTTGCTACGTGGCCCTTATACGGCCCATCATCGCTTATGGCTGTCCCATGCGGTTCAATATAGCGCCGACCTATATGGAAAAGAGTCGGGTGTTTAAAAGGCAATGCCTCAGGGCCTGTCTAGGGTTGTTTAGAACTCCTGAATCTCAGTACATAAAATACTATCGCAACAGGACCTTATACAATAGGGCTCGACTGAATATGATTGACAATTTCCTTATTAAGGTGATTCGGAGGCACGTTGCTAGGGAGACGGCCAGTGATAATAACCCGATCTCTTCGGCTTACTACCCCAATTTAATGTACCACGAGAGTACGCTTCGGTCTGGCTCTATCCCGCCTGATGTAGTGATGCGCGATAAATATCGAATCACTCGATTCATCGATATCTTCGTAAAAAAAATATCGATTATTTCACTCGATAATTTACTCTCGATATTTCGATGCATCGATGATTTGCCACCGATTTTTTGCTCTCGAACACATTCGTTCGGTCATTGATTAAAATACATGACGACGCGCCTCAATGACATGTCACGACTCAATAAACTTAAGACATTTTCTCAGTCCACCAATTTTTATAGATCACTACTTTTCGCACGCTTGATGGATTTGTATTATATTTTAAGAAAGTTCTGAACTCTGATGTTATGTACTGCAGCGCATTGTGCAGTCATTAAAACAAGCTCAAAGAAAACCATAATTTTGGAAGTGCTTGTTTCAGTATGTTAACCTTCGCTTTATAAATTTAAAGAATCTAAATACCTATGTATTTTATTGCATTAAATAATGGAATTTTATTAAGTTTATTCTTTTAATGTTAGATATATTGATATAAATAAAACAAAGTCGGGATAGTTACATTTATAACTCAAGAACGTCTGGACCAATTTGGATGGTCTCAGATTTGATGGATTCGAATAACTATTAAAATTACGAAATTGTCAACCAATTACTTTAATCGGTATTGTGGTTGTCAATTATTGGCAGTGGGTTGGTGATTCATTGCCAATTTCCGTTAATTTTTGATTGTGAATACAAAAATCGGTATTGCGAGTGCCAATTATCATTGACTTTTCTTTCATTTTTTATCTATTTTTTTCAAATAAAAAAAAAAACTGTTTGTAAAGTTTCTAGTTTATTTATGTATTTTGATGGCTCAAATACCATTTGGGACAAATACCTACATTCTTCCAGTGCATTACCTAACAAATAACTTTAAAGATAGGTAACTGAAAATTTGGACTGTGCTAAGCTAATTGATTATTCTTCTAATTCTAGGGGGTTTAAAGCATCCCTTAGTTGCTTCTTTCTTCTTGCTATTTCCAAAAAAAAGGATCCTCTTCCTCATAAATGTCAAACTACAATTCCCTAGAACTCATAATAAAATGGAATTTTTAAATTAAAACAAAAACTATCCACAGCAAATTCAATTTTCATGTCAAAACAGTCAATTTCAGTCACAATGATCAAAACCTTTATCAACTGAGTAATACAAAAGTATCAATTGATTGATACATTTTACCAATTTTCAATCGGTTCATTAGTTGACAACTGCAATAAGGGAGATTATTTTCATTCCATTCACGAAATTGGGCGGAACGATGTTCGCCGCGTCAGCTAGTTTATTTAATAAAAATAAGTTATTTTAAGTAAGGAAACATAAAATTTTGACGTTTTTATTTATATTATATATATATTAATTAAAAAAATATCGAAATTATCGATATTATCGATTTTTTCGGACCGATTATTTTTTTGCATCGATATTTTCCTTTCGATACTGAAGTATCGATTTATCGATATAAATTTGGATTATCGCGCATCACTAGCCTGAGGCATTTCTTCATGTAGACATGAAAGGATTAGTCCAGACAAAAGATGATGTGACGGTATTGTACCCAGCGTTGCCATAAGTGCAGATTTGTCTGTATTTTGCAGATTTTCAACATTGCTGCAGACTTTTAAAAACCAGAAATCTGCGCGCTTTGGATTTTGTCTGCATTCGCAATAATAATAAAAACAATATTTTTGTACTTTTTAACAAATTTTAACATTTGTTGCACACTTGATTTCGCTGTATGCTGTCAATTTCGTATTCAGCTTTTTGTTATTTTTTTTTTTTTTTTTGTTATTGTTACATAAATAAAAAAAAATTGTGAAGGAAGATTTTTCTATAGAAAACAGATTTTGCAGATTTTTTGTTGTCATAATTGCAGATTTGTAAAAATATTTTCATGGCAACATTGATTGTACCACAGCCACCGCGGCGCGAGGGATAAGCGGCTCATCCACGACGGGTACGCCGCCAATGCTCAGGAGCTCCTCCGTTTTAGCACCCCAATTGCGGAACGGGACAGGGTCTATACTGTAAAGCAGTTCACCGAATTTTGGTGGCTTGAGGAAGAGGTGAGGGTGGATACGCTCTCCCGGGCCGGTGCGCTACTTACGTAGCACCCTCCTTAGTTTTATGCTAGATTTAAGTTGGTAGGTTTAGGGTTAGAGTGAGGGGTCTTTGGGAGGCGCCGGGCTAGCCAACATGAAAGAGTGCTCCCGAGACCTGACCGACACTTATGGCCTCGATCGAGTCTCGGCGGCGCGGATGAACCCCTGTTGGCAGCCGACAGGCAACCATGGACGCGATCAGGACGGTGACCAATCGATCAGATTGCTTACCACCCTGATTATAGGTAATGTAGACTTAAGCTACTATCAGACGGTTTGTGTATACGCCAAAATTTGTGAATAAATTTATGTATAATATACATAAACCGTCTGAACCACAAATTTAATAGTAACAAATGGGATACACAAACGGTTTGTGTATCATTTGTGAATAGCATATACAAATCGAATTTGTGTATAAACATAAATCGTCTGATCGGGTACACAAATTTATTTATGCTTATTTGTTTGCATTTGTGTATCATTTGCGTACCTCATTTCATTTGTGTGTTCCTAAAATTAGAACATGCACAAATCATCATGCGAATACACAAATGGTTTTAGGAGTTCAGTTGAAAAAAATATTAAATGAGATTTCCTTTACGAGAACTTGGTAGGTATGTTGATGAAATATATGAAAAATATACTGGTTTTTATTTAAATATAAAAATATCCTGCAACCTGCAGTTTGCACAAGCACGTATTGCTTTTTTTTGTGTTAAATAAACAAAACTATTCTTTTGGATTTCTCTTTTTTGATATGTATAGTTGTATACGTATGTATTTATAAATTAAATTAATATGGTTTAAAATCTATTGCTTTTTATGGTAGATTATTATTATTCTGAGACCCCGTTGGCCGTTGGCTATATGGCTTCATGATGTTTGGCCGCAGAACAAATGCATCATCAGCGACGAGAACATACGGAACGGGTATTTCACGGCCGGGTAGTACTTTCGGCGGTGGCAAGCAAAGCTGTTGGGTGTATATCGCTTGTTCAAAAGTACAGCGGTTAAAAACGCCGCCATCGAACTTCCGTTGCGGCCAACATCGACGTAAATCAGTTTATATTCGGCGTTTGCGATACCCATTAGTACGATGCTGTGCGTGCTCTTATAGTTATAAAAAACGCTACCCGAATTGGTGGTGCCACCATAGATTAGATAAGATTGTAGGGCGGGAGAGCTTTCAATGAGCTCTGGCACTGCGGCTTCTTAGAGGAGCCTATTGTGCCTTCCCTGGTAAATTATTAGAGTCATATGTTCACTCCAGAGACCGTCAGGAAGACAAGGATCTTCTCTGAGTGTATATTCGCAAGAGATGCTGAATTAACGATTTCATCACCTTAGGATGTTTTTCCTGAGACGACAAAGGGCCGGACATTCTGTGATTATTTGCAGAGAGGATTCGTTATTCTCGAGACAAAGTCTACAGATGGGATCCGGTGAGACGCCAATGCGGTGAAGATGTTTTTTCACGCGACCGTGGCCACTGATTATTGCTGTTAGTATTCTCAGTTTGTTTTTATCCAGATTAATCAAGAAGAGTGATTGATTGATTCTGGAGGAGAATTTGGGGAAAAATGTTCTGGTGCAATTCTGCCCAGCTGTATTTTGCCAGATCTCGTTAGACTCTATAATAGATAGGTTCTTGATGTAGTTCCTGAAATGATTTTTGCTGACTCCGCAAAATGGTTCAGGTCCAATGAGTGGTATGTGGTTGCTCCGATTTTAGCCAGTAAGTTAGCCGATTCGTTACCCTCAAATCCTCTATATGGGCTGGAATCCAGTGGAGGATGACTAGGTTTTTCTTAGAAAGTTCATAGATGGTTGAGAATGTTTCTAAGACGAGCTCGGATTTGATGACAGATGAGTCAAGAGCTTTGAGAGCTGCTTGGATATGGTGCCACCATAACGACGTGCTTGCCCTCGACAGTGCCAATGCAGTTGGGAAATTGCCACAGCTCATTAAATTGCTGCGCTATATCTTCCCAACCAGCCGCTGTTGACAAAGAGTGTTAAATAAGGACTTTCAGGTAGTCGTCTAAAACAACTTTATATATTGCATCCAGCACTTCCGGAATAATGGTAGAAATTGTGGAATCCGAAAAAGATACTGTAGCGATCGGAAACTCTCCCCAGAGGCCAGAAAGCGTAGCGTCAATATCAGTCGCACAGATGCAGGAATGCTGGTGCGCATAAGTGTATCGGCCTTTTGAATGTACGGCGTTACCAATTGAAGCAAATGATTGAACTGAACTGCAGTCATTCGGACAAAATTCTGATACAATTGCGGCTTTTCGGCACGCAATTCTTAAAAGCCGTCTGTCTCGCGGTGGCCGAGCCAATTTAGTTTTCAATATGAACGGCGCTTGCGTGGTAAAACGACGACATTTTGTTGGCTTTCGTCTTCCTTGTCGGTACCAAGTAAATACGCAGCCAAAGCAATTGAGGCACATTTTTTTAACTCTCATTTTAACGAATCGAAACGATGGCAGTAGGTGTATTTATTTATTTAATTTTTTGATTTGATATATACGTCAAAATCAATACAGGAAAATAAAAACCAATTTGATATACATATACACAAATTCCATTTGTATAGAAATTTACAAACCGTCTGAACCACAAATCTGTGTACACAAAATAATTTGTAGATACCGTATTTGTGTATGGGATTAAGCAAATGAAATTTGTGTATTTTTCTGAAAATACACAAACCGTCTGAACCACAAATGTTTGTTGAATACATAAATGGCATTAGTGTACGAATTTGTATAGAATTAGTGTATGCGGTACTCAAATGAAATTTGTGTATATCTACAAACCGTCTGATAGTAGCTTTAGTAGTTTAGGTTGATTCGAGTACTTTTAATAAAACAAATAATAAAGAATTCAAGTTTTTAAAGTTTCTTGAAAAATAAAAAGCAAATTAAATCATAGACATTGATAGATTTAAGGCCGAAAGGCAATCATTTTAAGGATATTGCTAAGTTTAGAGCGCTCGCTAAGAGCCAGTAAGCTAGAATAAGATAAATGTTAGTTTAAACTAGATTTAATCGTTTTTGTCTAGTCTGTAAGTTAAAGAAAGAAGTAATAAAAATGAATTTAAAATGAAATGAAAACGCCAGAACTGTACAAGCAAGTACTTTTTTTTTCACATTGCGGGTGTGCAGTGGGCATATTAGTGCGATTTAGTAAAGACTTTTGTGTGCAAATGTCGTTTTTCAAAGTGCAAAACTTCTGAACAGAAAGCGAGTACTTCAGGATGCTTTGATCCGAGCTAATTCAAAGTGATTCAAGAAAGCTTTTTACAACATTTAACCTTTATTTTTTTCGAAAGCCGAGTTGGTGCATTTAGAACCTTCATGTTCTAGGGTCGCGGTGTCTGTTTTGAACTAGGCTACAATCGGAAAGAACATGAAAATAATAACCATCCTACTCGATTCCATATAGCACGTAATAAACAATTCATTTCGAAGTCGTTCCTATACTCCCTGTGGCACACAACCCAATAACCAACGTCAGCTATTCTAGAAAATTCGGCCAGAGATAGTATAAGTATACTGCGATTAGCAGTACTTTACTTTATCCCGGTGATTTAAAGTTAAATCTATTTTGTGGCGTACCCGAAAGCCGATTAGAACTATCTACTGCAGTGGGGACTCTGCCACCATTCTTATTCCAACACAAACAAACGGGGACAGGCATAGAACTCGTCCGTTTAATAACATAATTTTTGTGGGATTATTGCGGCATTATTTCATTTTTGTTTTCTCTGTGCAGATAATCCTTGGTAATAATGACATTGAGATGGACCACCAAGAGGTGGAAAGACCCAACAAATGCCCCTTGCTGGTATATATTTATAAATGTATACAAAGGACTTTTTTGTTTGCAGTTTCATTTTGGAGTTTTGCAAAGTGAGCAACAAGGGTGATGATGGCTCAGATTTTGGCCGAATATTTATGTGTTATATGAGAAAGAGTCGGAGAGCGACTAGGTATTTTTAAATAGATTTTCCTACCTTTGAGGAATAAAGTAAAAGTGTCTTTTTTTAGTCGTTGGAATTATTAAGAAATGAAGGTCTTTTTCCTGAAATAAGGCAGATGCTAATTGAAAATTGGTTTATTGTTAAATGGGCGAATGTATTTTTGTGTGATATATTATAAAGATAGATAGATTGTCGGCTTCGCTATGTCTGGTTTATAAGTATAAAAAGTTTTGAATGGGCATTAAGCCTGCAAAGTTGCTGACTTGTTTGTATTTTTTCATGTTAAAAAAATATTTTAATTTCGGTCTCCGAATTTGTAGTCAGAATATCAAGAGGGGATTTCCCCAGGGTCAGCCATTAGCATTATAAGTAGGATATAGGCACTATGGCGAATTTTTAAAACTTTCAACCATTTTCAAAAGAGAATGTCGCTAAAATAAAATCCCGTGAATTATAGCGACTTCTATGACTATTACATCCAGTCAGTGCCAGGTCTGTCCTATTTCAAAAAAAAAAAATAATTTACACATGAATGCCAATGATTACCACCAGGTAAAGCTTAGTACGCTGCTCGAATTAAGCTCAATTTTATCTGCTCTCCGACTTTTCTCTCCAAACATTAGCTAAAAGCCTAGCGAAATTTTGACATAGTGCACGTCGTCGGTAAGTGTCACAGACAGTTGTTCTTTCAAAATAAGTTGCTGCAAAAATTCAACTCTCTCTGACTGCAATCGGAAAATTTGATGGTAGGTAGTCCTCGTCGATTAATTTATTAAGAAAACTCATCCTTGCTTACTTCTCCACAATACAAAAATCCAACAGAACAAGAACCGAACTGTGGTCTCAGTAGATGTAATTCCTGGACTGACGACTCCGTGTTCGTTTCTTATATTTATATCCTAATTAGTAATCTATGTATTTGGCTCAAACACAATCTTTCCTTTATTCTTTCCTTATCTACTGTCGTGTTTGCATGAAATACAATATTTCCTTTATTCATAATCTATTTTTTCTTATCTACTGCTGTGTTTGGATGAAATACAATCTTTTCTATATTCTTAATCTATCTTTTCTTATCTACTGTTGTGTGACCCCTTCAATATTGAGATAAGTCTTAATAATACTTAAACTATGCGGTTAAGGGTCCTTAACTCGCTTTAATTTAGCTTAGCTACATTTTCGGGAGAATTTTGCATGGGAGCTTAAATTTAGCTCGAGCAGCGTACTAAGCTTAACTGAAAACTAAAAATTTGTTTTTCCTAAGATGTTTATAACGTTAACCATGTTCTAAAAAACTTCACTCTTTTATTTTTTAAGCAATGACATTTTTTAACATTTTTTTAGCGGATTTAAGGTTGTGGTATGGCGGATTAAAATATTCCAGCGGTGGCTATGGAAGCAGTAGACACATAAGCACTGATTATTGGAATTGTATTCAATATGGAGTGTTGTACCAAAAATGAATCTAATGAATTTATTTATTTTTTAATTGTAAAATAACAATAATTATAATAAAATAACAAATTCTGTCAATAGCAAATCACTAGAATTGACTGACCCTCCCCATCTCTAGGCGAAACAGCCCCAGATCTTATTCTTACATTACTTTACAGCGGTAGAACATTTTCTAGTTCCTGTGGGCGCAAATCTATTATGCTCTTCGCATTAGGTTCAGCTTTTTCGGGATCTAGGAGAATACTTGTAGTCGCAGTAGCTTAGTGGTTAATGTGTTGGACTGCTATGCGGGAGTCCCAGGTTCGAATCCCGCAAAAACCCAATTCCGACTTAGGGGTTTTTTCCGCTGCGCTACCTCTCGCGAACGTCTGACAAACATCCGAGAGTATAAATGTCTTGTAAGAGCTTCTCAATTAGCCGTTTGGAGTCGGCATAAAACTGTAGATCCCTTCCATTCGTTCAAAAATGAAAAACTCACACAAAACGAATGGTTGCGAGAAGCTAGGCCTAGGGTCTCTAAAGACCTGTTGCGCCAACTATTTATTTATTTATTTATTTAGGAGAATACTCGGTTGTCGGTTTCAATTTTTCACCCTCGTGTGTCTAAGGGTGACCATTTTTTGCACATCCATTTCTAATATTCGTCTCCCTGATGCAAACTATTTGCTGCGTTCGAAGAATGAATACGCTAAAGAAGGATGGACCGATTGATTTTAAAAAGTAGGACCTGGACATTGAGTTTACTGTTTTAATGATATTCTCTATACGATCTCTAAAAGTTACACACAGCCCAATAAATTAATCAACATCAGTTCCATACAGGAGCACTATGGGCAATTGCGAGCTCCGTAAATATAAATTCGAGGCTACAATTTGTTATTATTACGGCGCTTTGCCTACAGCTTTTTAGGCTCTCAAAATCGTTCTGTTAAGTATGAAAGAAGGCGCAGTGGCTTAGTGGTTAGTGTGTTGGACTACTAAGCGAGGGTTCGAGGTTCGAATCCCGCAAAAACCCAAATTCCAACTTTGGGTTTTTTTCACTGCGTCACCTCTCGCGAACGTCTGACAAACATCCGAGAGTATGACTGTCTTGAAAGAGCTTCTCAATTGGCCGTTTTGAGTCCGCATAAAATTGTAGATCCTTTCCATTCGTTCCAAAAATGAAAACGCACACAAAGCGAATGGTTGTGAGAGGCTAGGCCTAGGGTCCCTCCGGACCTGTTGCGCCAACTATTTATTTATTTTTAAATATGAAAGAAATTGCTTTTGAGGACTTTAGCGTGACTTCAGATTTATTCACATTTCTCTTCTTCCCAAATTCAATAAAGAAAGTTCAGACTGTCAGCATCCAAGAATTACCAATGTATAAGCAAATAAGGTCTCCTTATTCGAAACAACCTTCGCCACTTCTTTAGATTTTACATCGAGGGACTAGGTTTTAAGCCCTTTTGCCAAATCTATAAAATTTTGTATACCTACAGGTGTATTGTAACTTATACCCATAGACCTTTTCAAGTATCATTCTGAAAAAAAAAAGCTGCTGCGTTATCCTTTGGTCCATACAAACACCGTGCTGCAAATTCAAAGTTTTGACAGTAATACTAATAATATCTCCCACAAAAATTCGGTACCCATGGGATAAAATGGTGGTTTAATAGAATTATTACAAGTATATTCGATTTGACTTAGCGTCGTGTAGCCGCCTTGAAAATAATGATTTGTTCCGCTGTTTCATCGCAGCACCATTAAAATCCACCATTAAAGCCTTTGGAAATAGATTTTAATTTCCCAAGGATTATCTAAATATGTGTCAAATGCAGGTAGGTACAAATAGTATACCTGGCTGCATTATTTCATTCGCTTCCGGCTAAATGTGATTATACATAAAAACAAAACACGTGCAAAAAAAAAATTGTAAATCCTAAACCAATCTCCGAGATGACATTTCGTCTCATCCTTATTTCCTTGCGAAGCGTTCAAAAACCTACGCGGATGTTTTTCGCTCGTTTAATATTTATGCACTTACTCCCGAAATGGGTGACCTCCTAAGCAGCCACGAATGCATCCGCGTATGCCACCTCCGGTGAAGTCTGTTGGACCCAGTTGCTGTCAGTTGGAGATGAAAGAAATTGCATACGGTAGATAATGGAAAATATGTAAGCGAGTACAGTTTTTTACGCGAACATGTTGTCCAACAAAGGCAGTTGCGAATCCCCATGTAATACGCTTTGAATAGATATAATTTTTGTACTGTATGCGCCATCTTCCTGTTCTGTACATATTTGATGTTTGTTGTTCCCGTTCCCATGGAAGGAAGTTTGGTTTTTTGTGTTTCGAAATTTATTTTGCTGAAACTAAGAAAGCACGTTCCTTGTTGACGTTGAAGTATAGGGACTACTTTTTTTTTGGATCGGACATGTACCAAACTTATTATTAAATATTTAAAGGATATCTGAACAAAGGACTGCATACAGTAAAGCTTATACGCTGGGAAGTGATAGTGTTCTAAACATATTGGGCTCGTGCGAAACATGCATCCAAATATGGAACAACTATACGTACAGTACGGAATAATTTCAATAATACACCAACAGGAATTAGGATATTGTAACCATTTGCTTTTATCTGTCAATAAAACTTGGAATTAAGAAAGTCTATATATGAATAATATCAGCTGTGTGACAGTAACAGCAATTCTCAATAATTATATGTTGTTAAAACTCGTCTTTCTCACTCTACATCCATCTTTTGGAAATTAGCTGCAGTTGAGTATCAAGTGTATTAATCGCCTTGCCGAATACATTTTTAGATGGTGCTGTTGTTGTTGTTTCACAGTATTATTTTTATTGTTATGATGTACATATTACATTATTTCTATTTATTTTGCGATAAACTTGCTTGTTTTCTGGATGCTAAAATCGCTGTTGTGCTGTTTATTTGTGCGGTTAACAAAACAATGGTTTTAAAAAATAACATGTTTAAATTAAGTTAAATTCAAATGCTATATGCCATAATAGACCTAGAGGTACACATAATGTTTCCTATGAAGTTAATATAAACATAATTTTACAATAATAGCTCCCAGAGTAATAAGTTTCGCGAAATCGAAATTTGAATACATTTTGCACAGAAAGTGCCACACCCCTTTACCTTTTCTTCATCACTTTATGGGAACACTTTCGAATCAATACCGAAGTATGCTTGTAAATTTAAATTCAATCGGTTTGATGTTTTTTTTTATATAACTAATTACCTATCTTCATTTAAAAAAATGCTGCTTGATTTACGTTCTTAAACTAAAATTATCGGCATGTTTCTTCTGCTATTTTTGTTTATTTGTTTGCTCTAAAAAGCTACTCACTTCAATATAATGTACTATGGACTATGTCAATCCAAATTCCAATATGGTATTAGCATAGATGAGTTAATATATTCACCCCTATCGAGGTATCCGTTCGGAGAAAATTCCGATACGAACGTGAAATCCGATCGGAACTCAAATTGCGTTCGAAGTATCCGTTTCGGAATAAAATAAATAAAGCCTACAAACGCCTTCATTTCACATTAAAATATTCCGCAGCAATTCGTTGTCGGAGAGCTTCGGAAAAAATTGCCGTGTGGCTGTCAAATATAAGTGGTATAACGCGGTTCCACGCAATGCGACAAGGTGCGCTACATGCCATCGGAGAATTTTTCCGAAAGTTGTATCGGAACGGATACCTCGAATAGAATTTCTCCGATTTCGTACAGATCGGATAAAATTCCCTTCCGTGATTAATTTATCTATGGTATTAGCTTCTGATGGGGTGGAGAGAAACTGTTTTTTAGTAAAATAAGCAACGCACTAAAATCAAATAGAAAAAGAAAAAAGGCAGCCATATAATACGATCTGTCAAGTTAATTCTCATTTAATAAATTCTTAAGTAGATTCGTCTGCTGCATTGCTGCTCCCCAATGAATATCAACTGATAGAACCATTTGCGTGACCAATCGAGGCCTATATAATTGTCAAAAGCCAGCCGACTATCAGAGGAAACCATGTTTAAATTTATTGACAGTCGAATACTCAATAAAAGCATTTTTGTTAAACGCTTTTTGTGGCTGGCCCATGCTTTACAAAAGAACCGCATCTGTTTCAATGCATATGATTTCATAAAAGGTCATAATCCGTTAAAGTACCTTCCGACAGTGGCGTAGCGTGGGTTGGGGCCGCCCGGGGCAGACTCAATTTATGCCACCCCTAATCATTTTTTCACAAACTAAAAAATGAAAACCTTTGTCAATTACTGAGTTGGGGAAGCGAGGAGTAACAACGATTCTCGCTTGTTTGGGATTGTCCCTGACAATTTCTGTTGGGAAATTATGTCGAATTTCAGTTTGTGAATTGTTGTTTTTTCGAGGGAACAACTCTTGACAACAACTTGTAGACACAGTCACTTTGGTAGGAATGATAGCTATTTCGAACTACACCACTAATTCATCATCAGACTCCTTTGAAGTGATTGTTTGAATAGTTTTTTGAATTTTGACAGTCAATTCTCCGTATATAAGTCCATTTGGAAAGACATTTCTGTTTTTCCCCTGTCAGGAAATGAACTTGCATTTCGATTTTTCTCCAATTGACCAAGTGACTACCACTTGCGCCAACTGAGCGACGAGTACAAGCCCGACAAAACCTTTGTCTCCAGAAGCCGCAAACTTTAAATTATTCCGATTTTCCAATCACCAAGCATAAGCAGATAAAAATTACTTACCTCAGGATATCAACTAAATAACGTAATTCCTATTAAGCTTTAATTACCTATCTAAATTAAAATTCTTCAGAAAAACAGGATTCAATTATTTTTTGTAATTTATTTTTAATATGATTATTACGATGATAGAGGAACTTAAAAACGTGGCAAAATTCTGTTTGTCTCTCTGTCCGTCTGTGCCGAGGCCTACAGCGTAAATGTCTCCCCGGATTTCGTTCATACTTCGGATTTGGAGTTTGGGGGCTTATAGTTCGGGGGCGTTTTTTTTCGCAAGTATACAAGTTTGATTTGTTCGAAAACGGCGGTCTAACGATTTCAATCAAAATTTATATTTAAGCTTAAGGTAATAAGATCATTTGTAACTTAACAGCAGACTCAGTTTTTGTCTGTATTGCCTTTCAATGGATTTTAAAAAAAAAGACAATTTGTAAGAATTTAGTTTTCCTTCATTTACCTTAAAACGGCAATAATGATTTTGACAGAAATTCAACCTTAGAGTAATATTGATATTCTCAAAATGATTGCGTCCTTAACTTTCAATTCGAATCATGACAAATTTTATAGAGACCGCTCTACAGATTTTGATCAAAATACATATTAAAAATAATATCAGTATTCCAAATAAGATTCCCAGCTGAGTTTTTCGCAAAAAAATCGAAAAACAATCAGTTTTCTCAAAAATGACTACCTACCTAAAAGCCTTTAAAAACTCAATACCGCACTTTAAAGTTAAAATTGCAACAGCCATTAGAAATGCAATAACAGCAACACAAACATTTTTTCTAGCAAATATTACCCACTTCTTCTTTTTATCAACCATTTTGAATATGCACCTTAAAATAATTACACAATCAGAAAATCTCACTTCATTTGCACCCGCACACACGTCCATCGGCAAATTTAAACCCAAATCTCTGAATTCTTACATAAATATATCTATGTTAAGATATATTGGTCTATGGCGAACCTTATTTCCAATCATAAACACTTTTGACGAGCGTCACTAATCTATACCAGTCAAAAATAAAACATGCCCCAACAGATCAGAAAACAGAAACTTCTACTATACGCTTACGGCTTACCCAAGAATCTTGTAAAGTATAAAAGCTTATAAAATAGTCCAGTATGTGCTTGAAACTCTCTAATCAGAAGTTGCAACAAATGCCTTTCTACAACTTACATATAAAAACTCACAATTGTTATTTGATATTATACTGCCGAATTCATTGCATAGTATTATTTTGCATTAAATTAATTATTTATTTTTTTAACAAAAGAAAAAACAAGATAACTCCAGTCTCCAGCTAAACATCGCTTCCAGTTACATACGCATACAAACACAACTTCTATCAAGAAAAGATAAAAGGAGTATTTTCGAACGCAGATGTTGTGTACTGTGTTATAATTTATGTGTACTGTTACTGTACACTACAGGGTTGTCATTTCTGATAAAATGTAGTTGCATATGAGGAAGCAGCGTTCAGTGGATTTAGTTGTTAAGCAACACAAGGTATGTCTGATTTCTTACTGCAAAGCAGTGTTAATGCTGGTTAACTTTGTAGATAAATTCGTACTGAAAAAAGTATATGTTTTGTAAATTTTATATAATTAAAACAAAATGCTACCCGCGCTCCGAATTGCCGCCCCTGGCAAAATGCCGCCCGGGGCCTCTGCCCCCTTGTCCCCCTCCCCTCCTCGCGACGCCACTGCCTTCCGAAGTACCTACACATTAATGTTCTGGATGTTGTCTGGATATCAATTAATGTAGTAATAATGTTGCGTTAAAGTTGCCTAGCAGTTCGCTAAATGAAGCCGGTAAAAATATTTTGTAGGTCACATGGGGTAATTTTATATGGAAAATTTCGCCATTGGGATTTTGTGTAATCTAGCCTGGATACCAAAAATTATTATTAGTATCGCGCTTAGAACATATCGGATTTAAGATCAAAAGTGAAAACCGCCAAAATGATATAATGTATTAAAAAAAGCCAAGTTTGGGAAATGATCTAATTTTGGGTTTCCTTTCGCTATTTATATGGAAACGTCTATGGAGAGGATAACCTGAGGTGTTTCTCCCACGTGGTTCCTATCTTGAGCTTATTCGTTTCTACATCGTGACTAGTGTAAATCGATCTGCAGAAATGCTTTTGATAACTTAATGCGGAATTATTTTATTGTCCTACCGCATCACTGCGAAACTAATACCCCTTTTGTTTCTTTGTTTCCTTTCACAGACAGCATCATTGGCATCCGCACCAGTACAATTCTTACGAAAACACCGCTTTCAACAAATAGCCCGAGTAGAAGCAGCCCGATTAGTAGCGGCAAACAACAGCAACACCATAAACCATTTGTGGAGAGCCTGCCAACAGTATCTACCTCCTCGACGACATCTGTGAAAACACAAACGCCGAAATCACAAAAACGTGTCACTATTGTTGAGACACCAAAAATCACTCACACCTTTGATCCTCTGGCTGCGGCGGCAACTGTTGGACCTGCTTCCTCAAACTCTACAATGGCCGCTGGCCACTTAACTCTACAGTCATCATCGGCCACACCAATTATAACAATTACATCATCTTCCATAGATAAGTCAGAAAACAATAAGGCTGTCGCTGGTGACGAAGTCAATAGGCAACAGACAACGCCACCAAACTCAGTCAGTCAAATGAAGGCAAATTCCAGAATAACCTCGCTTGGTGCAGCTGACGTAATGGCAGATGAGCACAGCGGCGAGGGAGAAGACTCCATCAATGGCATGCTCGATAGAATATCTCATGACCTGGATTATTTATTAAATCGAACAAATGAAATTCCCCCAAGACTGATTAGTGGTGGACCACAAGCTACGACAACGACCGTTGTGTCGGAGAACAATGCTTTGGAGGGTCCGACATCACTCCAGCTATCACCATCGCCACCATCAACGGAATGTGACATTTTCTCTAATTCGGATTCGGCCGAACTTGACAGCATACCACCACCTCCCCTACCGCCCAGTGGAGCCATTCCAATAACAGCATCAACGTCATCCCTTAGGATACGCACCAGCGTACATCATGAGGTTATAATCGAAGAGGACGCCGAACAGGACCAGGAGTGATTTGAGTGATTTCAACATTTTTCATTTTCACACTGCCGCAGAACGGTAAGTCCTGTGGCGACGAGACAAGGTTGTGAAGACACAACTCCCACTGGGAGTATCCATTTTCCTGGACGACAATGAGTATATACGACGGCTGGGAATACTCCCATGAATTAATGTCTTACATCGTGGTAATCGACCTATTCCCAAAAGTCGAGTGATTTATTGGATTTAAAGTATCCAAGAAACCCCCATTGACATTAGAAGGACATTATATCATTTTATACACACGCATCTGGACAAAGGCTTAAGTAAATGTACATGTAAATCTGTCTAATTTCTTTGTATTCCTTTTAAGTATACATACACCTACATATTGAATAAATATAACTAAGGACTAGGGTGATGAATGTTTTAACTTGTATCTTAATACAACTGTTGTAATTTTGTAATTTAATTTTATTTAGTATAGGGACTCGTGAGTTGAGGCACTAAAGCTTCATGACTTTTTATGAGTATGTGTATATTTAGGCTAACTTAATGGTAAACAGGCAAACAGAGATTTTCTATTCATAAGCTAGATAGTAACAATTTGTACATTCAATAAAGTAAATTCACATTCCATGCTGTAAATGAATTATTATATCTGAACATTACTTTTAACGAACAATTTTGTGAGTATTATGTAAATATATGGGGAGAGAATACAAAAGAAAATCAAAATCTTCAATTAAAATTCTTTGTTTAGAAAAAAAACAAGCAGTGTGTTTTTATTTGAGCAGATAATCCTGGAAAATGCAACTCCAGGTTGACAGGAAAGCTAAATTTTGCATAGCAAATGAAATTTACCCTTTGTACTGAATATTTCAATTGTATTTCCGAACCTTTTAGGGAAGGCAATATGCTAGAGTAAGTTTCTTTCAAGCCAATAACGGGCACAACGGTTAATACCTGATATGAGCTGCTAAAACGATTAGGGAACCAAAAAACGCACTGAAACAATGCGCAGCTATAATGAAGGTGCACTGCATATTGTGTATACCTTTGACTGCATGGTAGCTATGGTATTTCCGTCTATAGAAATTTCATTGTTTGGGTTTAAGCCCTTCTGGGTGGTAGGTGAGATATTGCATGATTAAAAATAAATAATCTGTGTGAGTAGTTTTGCTTATAAATAAGGGTGATTTTTTAGCTGGTTTGGTTTTGGCAACACTGGTTTTGACAGCTGACGTGTGTTTAGTACCTTGTGTCACTATCAAACAGCTTCAGTTTGGTTTGCAATTTAACCATTGATCGTTTTACAAATGAACAACGCTTGCAAATTATTGAATTTTACTATCAAAATTCGTGCTCGGTTCGAAATGTTCATCGCGCGCTGCTTCCATTTTATGATCGGCATTCTCGACCTTCTGAGCAGTCTATTCGGAAGATTGTGACCAAATTTCGCACCAAATTTACTTTGTTGGACATTAAACCACCAACACGTTTACGTACTGTGCGTAGTGAAGAAAATATTGCGGCCGTATCAGCTAGTGTGACAGAAGACCGCAAAATGTCGATTCGGCGCCGTTCCCAGCAGTTAGGCCTTTGTTACAGCACTACGTGGAAAATTTTGCGGAAGGATTTGTGCGTAAAGCCTTTTAAGATACAGCTTGTGCAAGAACTAAAGCCAGCCGACCTACCACAACGCCGAATTTTTGGTGAATGGGCTCTTGGAAAGCTGGCCGAGGATCCGCTTTTTTATCGAAAAATTGTGTTCAGCGATGAGGCTCATTTTTGGTTGAATGGGTACGTAAATAAGCAAAATTGCCGCATTTGGAGTGAAGATCAGCCAGAAGCATTGCAACAGCTACCAATGCATCCCGAAAAAGCCACTGTTTGGTGCGGTTTATGGGCCGGCGGCATTATTGGGCCATATTTCTTCAAAGATGATGCGAATCGCAGCGTTACTGTCAATGGTGAACGCTACCGAGCGATGATAACAAACTTTTTTTTGCCCGAAATGGAAGTTCTTGACTTGCATGATATGTGGTTTCAACAAGACGGTGCCACATGCCACACAGCACGCGAAACAATGGCGCAATTGCGAGGCGAGTTTGGTGAACAGTTAATTTCACGTTTCGGGCCGGTCAATTGGCCGCCTAGATCGTGCGATTTGACACCATTAGATTATTTTTTGTGGGGGTATGTCAAGGCTAATGTGTATAGGGACAAGCTCGCTTCGATTGACGTACTGGAAGCCAACATCCATGCATTCATTCGTGAGATACCGGCCGATATGTGTGAAAGAGTATGCCAAAATTGGACTCAGCGGATGGACTACCTGAGACGCAGCCGCGGTCAACATTTGCATGAAATTATCTTTAAACATTAAATTGCAAGGTTCAAGCTATCGATTCAAATAAATATTTCATTAATTTTTTCGGTTTTTTTTTTTTTTTTTTTTTTTTTTTAAAGTTCTAAACCTCTTAAAAAATCACCCGTTATATCCACCCGCATTTACCCCTCGGATATAACGCATTTTATATATTTTTTTAAATTCAATGATACGTTTAGGTACAACGTAAAAATAAGAACTAGAAAAATTAATACGAATCTGAAAATCTTTATTTTATATTTTTTTATTTTGAAAGATTGAGGAAAATAAAATAATCCTAAATTTAATTTTTTTTATTAACTATTAATTATAACAAAAGTAGGAATAGTTTTAAAAAATATTCAACATAACAAAGTTAAGAATTATTTTATATTTTATTTGTTAATCTCTCTTTTCTTCTCTATCTCTACATATTATACATATAAAAGAGACTTGCAAAAGCGTTGTGACTTTATAACTCACGAACGGTCAAACCGAATTCGATCAAATTTTTAGGGTTGGTTTGCATGGTCGTGTTGCTGGTTTATCTAAAGTTTGAACGATTGGAACGAATTGGTCAACGCGTTCGTGAGTTATGTCAACACCTGATTTTGTTCATATAAAAAAAAAACGTAGGCGCCTATGAGCGTGTGCTGTATTTTTACTATGTGCTGATGTCATACACACGGCAAATACACGTTGCAGCGCATACACGCGTACAGCTGGCAGTGAGTTATTATGTTACGGTTTTTTTTTTATCGAACTTGCATTCGTAATATTAATTTATGTATTTATCGTTTAAACACAAACGTATGTGCACATTTTATTCGCGCTTGTCGGTAAGTGTTGTTGTTTTTGGCATGTTTAATATATACTTATATACGTGTCAGTCTCACTTTGTACAGTTTTTTTTCCTCAGTTCTTCAATTTGTATACATAAAACAACCACATAATGCACACATACTTATTATACAAATTAATTTAAATGATTAGACTTTTAATGCATAGAAAACATTTGAAATGCCACGTCCAAGACGTTCAAATATTGGTAGACGTCCACGTAATTCGAGTTATGTTGCAACCAATCGAAGATCACTAAGTTTTTGAGTTAAGTTAAGAGGTTTGAGGTTCCCGTCTGAATATTTATCGCCCTTGTGTTCAACATATTGTCCACCCATCTTACCACCAATGGGTTAACCCTACGTTTTTCCAAGGCTTGTTTCAGACTTTCAAAGCATATCTTATCGAAGGCACCTTCAATGTCCATTATGGTGGTCATCGCAATGCCCCCGGTATTTAGCTCTTCTTCTGCAACGCGTAGGTACTACTTGATGTAGCGCTGTTTCTGTAGACATGCCTGCCCTGTAGGCATGCTGTCTACTATTTAAAGGATACATCTTAAGCGCAGTACTCTCCATATAGTCCACCACCACCCTTTCCATTGTTTTCAACAGAAAGGATGTTAGGCTAACTGGCCTGAAGGCCTTTGCCTCGGTGTAATCCTTTTTCCCCGGCTTTGGAAGGAAGACCACATTTGTCTCCCTCCATGTAATCGGGATATAGCCTATTGCTAGGCATGCAACGTATATATTCCTGAGCCTTGGTGCAGTTACGTCTACTCCCCATTGCATTAGACCTCGAAATATACCATCCGGCCCCGCGGTTTTGAAGGGCGAAAATGTTGCTATCGCACCCTTGACCGCTTCTGGTGTTACGATCCGTTCTGCTTCCGTCCTATCCAGCCTGTTCGCTCCTTGTTTCCTTGGAGCCAGGCTGATCTGACTTATAGCTTCCTGGAAAGTGTACCTCCATTAGGACCTCATTTGTCTGATCCAGTGTTTCCAATATCTCCCCATCTCTATTACGAATGAGTGCGATCTTGGAAACTGGATCCCTGGAGACAATCTTTTGTAGTCTACTGAATTCAGACGTACTCCTCATACTTGAGCAAAAGTCCCTCCATGACTCCCTTTTACGTCGTCGCAGAGTAACATTCATCTCTTTCTTTTTGGCCTTATACTCATCCCATGCTTCGGGTTCTCCCCTCCTCATGGCGTGATTGAAGGCCTTCCTCACATCCTTCTTTAGCTTTTCAAGTTCCCTACACCACCAAGGCGCTGGATCTTGTTTTTCCACTAAGGTAGGTGTGCCGGCCACTCGATACGCATCTTCAACAGTTGATTGCAGATGCTTCAGCTGTGATTCTACATGCCAAGTGTTTTTCGGTATTCCGAATCCTTTTACATTCAGTTTTTCCTCCAATACTTCAAGGTATTTAGTCCTATCCGTATTCTTCGGAATTCTGATGTATTTCCGATCTTTTTTTCTTTTAGACCCGTAGCGAACATCAAATGAAATGGCTCTGTGATCCGACAATGTAGCCTGATCCCGTACCCTCCAATTTGATATTCTTTCAATTATCTGGCTACTGCACAGGGTAACATCGATCACTTCCTTCCGCCTCACATCCACGAAGGTTGGCTCTGTTCCCCTGTTTAATATAGCCAGATCCTTGCATGATACAAATTCGAATAATGCTTCTCCTCTGTAATTATCGTTGGTGCTGCCCCACACTGTGTTATGTGCATTGGCATCACAACCAATTATTAAGTCCTCATTCCTGTTCCTGCATGCATTCACCAAAGACTCCAACTCTCTTGTCGGAGGAGGGTCCGGAGAATCATACGGCAGGTATGCAGATGCTACAACAAAAGTTCCCGCACCTGAACCTACTCGTACTGCTGCAAGGTCTGGGGCACACAGATCCGGCAATTTATATGCTTAAACTCCGCGCCTCACCAGGATACAGGACCTAATTCTTTCGCTGGTTTGCGCATAATGCAATTCAGCCATGCTATTTGGGAGTCCTCTAATCTTTCCTCTAAAGATCCAAGGCTCCTGTATGAGGGCTATATCAAACGAATCCTCATCAAAGCATTTAGTCATCATTGCTGATGCTGCTTTGCTGTGATGAAGGTTCAATTGAATCACCCTGAGCTGACTGACAGTCCGCTGTACATGTTGTCCATCGACATAACCAATGCATTGTGGTACCTGTAGACTGACCCCATGTTGAGCAGACTGTCCGTCCTCCTCTCCGCCTTCCGTCCCCTGCTTCTCAGTTTCGGGTGGATTCATGGTCCCGGAACATTTAGACCGTTTCCTAGATCCACCGTCCTCTAGAGAGGTTTCGGTCGACATCATATTGGCAACCATTTCGGTCAACTCATCGACCGATCTGTTTGTGCCTTCCACGGAGACAGATTTGGCCAAGGCCAATTTCCTTCTGACCCTCTTCATCCTTTGTTTCAGTTGTTTGTGCAACTTCCGCGCGGAATCAAGTTGTCCTTCCTCTTCCAATTCGGCTTCCGCAGTTTCAGCTGACCTCTTGTCGCATTTCTGCTCCGCATTGTCCACCTCCACTGACGATTGTTTTTTTTTTTCATATGAACGTGCTTGTGCTGTGCGATGTGCGCCACCAAACCACCCCAAAGAAGAACAACCATCAAGAACCGCGGCTGCTGATAATGTTCGATTTGACAAAATAAATTTATTTTGTTCATGTCAGATTTTAGGTTGTAGCTCAGCTTCTAGAGGAAATAGAAACTGATTGATAGCTTGAAATAACTATAAAAGTGGCTCTCCTAAGTATTTTGTTTTGTTTGCATTGATTAAGAATTATTTGAGTAATGGCGAGTTAAAGACAGTAAAGTTAGAAAAAAAACACATTTGGATCAAAAACGCTCCAAAAAAATAGGCATAGCAATGAAAGGGAATAGCCTATGTGTTGCACAAAATCTTAAGGAACATTTCAAAAAAAGTTTCATCGAAATCTGTGCAGTAGTTTTCACGCCATTAGGTAACAAAAAAATTGCTTACAGTTTTATTATAAGTATATATATAGATTGTTAAATTTCCTGTAGCCACTACAGTGACTTATCTCTGCATGTAATTTCATGGCATGCCCTATCCCAACCAACCGTGTCAACAATTTTAAAAAATAAACAAAAAATAAAAGAACAATTTGAGGTGAATTCTACTAAATTAAAATAAGTGCGAAGTGGAAAGTTCGTAGACATTGAAAATGCCTTATTAAATTGGTTTAAGGATAAGAGAAGTATGAACGTTCCCATAAGCGGGCCAATACTTCAGCAAGAGGCTAACAATTTCAGGAAGTTATTTGGTATAAAAGACTTCGTTTGTTCTATGAGTTGGATACATTATCAACACCCGGACTTGAGCACCCTGAGGTCAACCCTGACAACGATGCATACTACGAGTATGAATCCGACAAGCCAAACACAAAATATGTAAAATAGATTTAAGAAAACAAACATCGTATACCGTTGGGCCCCTGTTCTTGAGCCAACACCTTTAAATATTAACTATTCACCACCATTTGTTACCTAGCCTTAAGTCAAATTGTATATATTTATAAAAAGTTTAATAAAAGCAAATGTAATGTAATGAGTTGGATACAAAGGTTTCGGGTACGTCATAATATCGTTTTCGGAAAATTAAGCGGAGAAGCGTGTCACAAGTTGTTTGCGAAGATTGGTTGACCACAGATTCCCCAAGCTTCGGGAGGGATTTAAAGACGACGTTATTTTTAACGCCGATGAAACAGGATTCTTTTACAAAATGACCCCCGAAAAGACTTTTAAATTCAGAGGACAAAAATGTGTGGGTGGAAAAATGTCTAAGGAACGTTTGACAGTTTAAGTAACTACTAATAATATTAAATTTAAAATAAAAAAATAAAATAAATTTTTGAAACTACCATTACATTTTTCTCTAAGACGATTTAAAATTGTGCTGGAAAGTATGTAAAATCGAGTTAGGCGGTTATGGCTTGTGGCCACTGATATGACGGGAACAGAAAAAAGAAAGCTGTTGGTTATTTGCAAATCTAAAACTCCACGCTGTTTCAAAAATGTTACAACCCTACCTGTTTTATATGACAATATTAAAAGAGCATGGATGACGTCTTTTATTTTCGAAAGAGTATTACGAGAATGGGACTTACTTACTTACTTAAGGTGGCGCTACAGTCCGGGGTGGACCTGGGCCTCGACCAACAAGCGTCTCCAGCCAGCACTATCTTTGGCCAGCTGTCTCCAGTTTCGCACGCTAAGTTGGTTAAGGTCCCATTCCACTTGCGTGCGCCACCTGAGTCGCGGTCTTCCTCTACTGCGCCGTCCCTCGGGTGTGGATTCGAAGATCTTCCGGGATGGAGCATTGACGTCCATTCGCTCTACATAACCCAACCACCTCAGTCGTTGGACCTTCACTCTTCTGGCTAGGTCGATGTCGCTGTACAGCGCGTACAGTTCGTCGTTGTATCTCCTCCTCCATTCACCGTCTTTGCAGACGGGACCGAAAATTACTCGAAGAATTTTCCTCTCGAAGTAACCAAGAGTAGCCTCATCCGCTTTTGATAGAGTCCATGCCTCTGCACCATAAAGTAGGACTGGGATGATCAAGGTCTTATAAAGGGCCCAAAGAAACAGCGATTGGCAAGAGTTATTCTTCGTTTAATCTCAGCGCTGTTGTCATTGTCTGAAGTCATAGCGGAGCCTAGGTAGACAAAGTCCTTTACCACCTCAAAGTTATATCTGTCTATGGTGACATTTTGTCCAAGACGTCGGTGTTGGGTGTCCTTTCTTGATGACAGCATTGACTGTCAAACCCATCTTTGCCGCTTCCGTTTCAATGCTCACGAACGCGCCAATGACATCACGTTGCGTTCTGTCGATTATGTCGATGTCGTCGGCGTAAGCGAGTAGGTTGATGGACTTTTGGAAGATAGTGCCTCTGGTGTTAGCGTTTGAGTTTTGCACTATTCTTTGAAGAACGATGTTAAAGAAGTCACATGACAGCGCATCGCCTTGTCTAAATCCTTTTTTCGACATCGAAGGTCTCGGTGAGTTCTTTACCGACCTTAATGGAGCAGCGTGCATTCTCCATTGTCTCCTGCACAGACAGACGAGTTTGGCAGGGATGCCAAAACTAGACATTGCTCTGTATAGCTCGTCTCTAAATGCTGTCATAGGCGGTCTTAAAATCGATAAAAAGGTGGTGGGTATCGATTTGGACTTCCTGGGTTTTCTCCAAGATCTGCCGCAGTGTGAATATTTGGTCAATGGTAGACTTTCCTGGCCTGAAGCCACACTGATAGGGACCAATCAGGTTGTTGACGAAAGGCTTCAGGCGTTCACACAACACGGCATATAAGATCTTGTAGCCGATGTTAAGAATACTTTTACCTCTGTAGTTGGCGCAGTTCAGAAGATCTCCTTTCTTGAGGATCGGGCAAATAATGCTGAGGTTCCATTCATCGGGCAAACTTTCCTCCGACCATATTTTACAGATGAGTTGGTGCATGCTCCTAACCAAGTCATCGCCTGCCGCTTTGAACAGCTCGGCGGCTAGGCCATCTGCTCCAGCGGCTGTTGGTTGGGATTTTGTTCGTCATCGCCGTTAAACAGTCTGCAGAAGTAGTTCTTCCATACCCTCAGCATCGACTGCGATTCTACTACGATGTTCCCTTGTTCGTCCTTGCAGGCTTCGGTTCGGGATCTGTATTCTTGGGAGGTTCTTTTAACCCTTTGGTAAAACTTCCGAATCTCATTCCTGCAGTAGCATCTCTCTATTTCCTCGATCGCGCGTTTCTCATGCTCTTTTTTTTTCCTCCTCAGAAGCCGGTGTTCGTCTCTTCTCTTCTGCGCGTAGAGCTCAAGGGCAGCTCTTGTCCTCCTTTGCAGCACCGCTTTGTATGCCTCTTGTTTCGCTGCATGTACATGCCGGCATTCGTCGTCGAACCAGGGGTTTCTTTGCGGTGGTCGGGTGAAACCCAGCACATCAGAGGCGGCGTTTCTAATGGCTATATTTGATGCTGGCTGCATAGGACATCTTGAGAGATTGAGAGAGCTCTGGAGATATCTTCCGATTGTAGCCGTCCGACGTCAAACTTCCTCACAGTATTTACTTGTCTTGGCGGTGTTCGGGATATCCGCAGTCGTACCTTGGCTACAACAAGGTAGTGGTCCGAGTCAATGTTGGTCCCTCGGAATGTTCGGACATCCATAATACTGGAAGAGTGCCTTGTGTCGATCGCAATGTGGTCAATCTGGTTGACGGTTGATTGGTCCGCAGATCTCCATGTGCCTTTGTGAATATCGAGATGCGGGAACCGCGTACTTGCTACGACAACATTTCGCCCCGCCGCGAAGTCGATCAGCCTAAACCCGTTATCGGAGGTGGTGTCGTGTAGGCTGTACCTTCCGACGAGAATGGGACAGAGAGCTTTTAACACAAAAAAGAAACATTTTACTTTTGGTTGATACTTGTGCAGCTCATCCACACATCCAAGCTTTGAAAGCTATCAAACTCGCATTTCTGTCCCCGAACACCATATCTGTACTGCAACCTATGGATCAAGGTGTCATTAAATAACTTAAGACTCAGTTCAGGAAATTGCAGATTATAGAAATCGTGAAACACGTTGAATCCAAACAGGATTATAAAATTTCGGTTCTTGATTCAATCTTAATGATAGCTAAGGCATGGGATGAAGTGTCAATGTGCACTATAAATAAATGTTTTCGACACGCTGGTTTCCATAATATAAGTCAGGATGAATACGAAGATGAAGATGAAATTCCACTAGCAGAATGGGCTCGGCAAATACAAATGTTCTCAAAATTAGAAGTAGATTGGGACTTATTGATAGATAATGAGAATCAGTTGGTAACATCTGAGACATGTTTAAGTTATTGAGAATACATAATTTTCAAATCTAAAGTAAGTTTTTACAGTTTCTTACAGATGAGAATATTGTGTCAGATATTCAATTGAATAACGCTGATAACGAAGATGATGATAATGCCACTGAAGATGAGGATACCGAAGAAATACACGTTCCAACTGTAAACGAAGCACTTACTGCAGTGGTAACGCTAAGCCGCTTCGAGTTCAAATCCAAGCGTTGGAATCCAAACTTTGGACAACTCTCTTCGAAAAATATTTTACTCAGCAAACATAAATTTGTGATTTCTTTCCTCAACAATTTTCTTGAGTATTTGAAGCGATTTTTTTAATAAAGTTTTCTTTTTTTTTAATTTTATTTTCATTGAACCGGATATATCGATGAATCGGTTATAACGATGAAATTCTAAGGTCCCTTCGATATCGTTATAACCGATTTGTACTGTATTTGATTTTTCTGCGTGAACCAACACATTATAGCCTATTCACAGGGAACTGAAAACCGTGTTTTCTTCGAAAACTCGTCGATGCATTCATACCGAACACCAACTAGTTTTCGTTTCGATCGCAATAATTATTAACAAATAAAATGATTCAGAGAATTTAAAAATAGTGTTAGCTCATCAATTAAGTGTGGAAAATGATTTTAAGTTGTGAGTTGTGTTGTCACATTTATTCGGTTAGCTAGCTGTTCTGCTGAATTTTGCAAAAGGTGTGCTTGTTTCAACAACCAAACGATTAGAATGTGGAAGTCGTTTTCATGGAATCAGATTAGATATAAGATAGGTTAGGTTAGGTTGGGAGGGCAGTTTTGCATCCGATGCAAATTTCACCCAGAAGCCGTGAAGGCCCATTGTGAGTACCCTGTTTGCACATGTAAGGAAATGTGACTAGCAAAAAATTACTTCGATCTGTTGAGGAATAGTTTTATGTCTGATAGAGGTAGCCCTGCCAAGTCGTCCAAACTTTCGAAGAACATAGCTCCCATACAGGATGAGCCGCGTTCCTGTGAAGCTGGGCAGTGGCATAGAAGATGTTCCACGGACTCTATTTTCTCTTCGTCTCTTCAGCTTCTGCAGAAGTCATTTGCAAAAAGTCTTAGCCTTTTAGCCATATTTCCTATGGTGCAGTATCCGGTTAAAACCCCGCGAGCATCCGGATCTGACTTCTATTAAGGGAGATTAGGAACTTTGATCTCTTGGTTTCAACCACAGGCCACCGACTTCTGGTTATGACGCAACCGATAGTGTTGCTCCATTGTTCCTTAGCCAGTTGTGTGGTGACGCCTTCAATAAAAGTCTTAGCAGTGTTGAAAGGCGGTAACACCTCTCCGTCTGCAAGTTGAGGGTTCATATCAGAGCCGTATCTGGCCAATTCGTCCGCCTTTTCGTTCCCTTCCACCTCAACGTGTCCCGGAACCCAGCAGAGTAGAATTGAGTGATGACGTATAGTCCTGAGCGCCAAGAGGCAATCTATAACACATTTCGCATTAACAAGATTGGAGCCGATAGCTTTAAGTGCTGCTTGACTGTCCACACAGACGGTTATTTTCATTGCTGGTAGTCCCATCGATAAGACAGCCTGTGCTGCTTTTTTAACCGCATAGATCTCAGCTTGGAAAATACTGCAGTGATCGGTCAGTCGGAACGACTGGCTAATAGCAAGCCTTTCTGAGAATACGCCGGCTCCTGTTCCATTTTCTGTTTTTGAACCATCCGTATAGACGGCTATACCTTTAATGATGGTACCGGGTGATTTCAAGTCCTGCCTTTTGGGTATAGTGATTCTGAAATTTTTCTCGAAGTCATATCTGGGTTTCTCGTATTCGGTGAGTGACATGAGTCCCTTCCGATCGAAGATTTCAAGTATGCTTGAGTGTCTGCAGTAACCAGGCTTCCAAGTCTTGTTCTCTCTTAATCTGAGAGCAGCTTTGGCTGCCATGTTCTTAGTGAATAGCTCAATGGGTTGCAGGTTCAAAAGCGTTTCCAGACCTAGTTGTGGTGCGGATTGAATTGCGCCTGTTATTCCCAAACAAGCAATTCTCTGTATCTTGTTCAGGTTCTTAAGATAGGATTTGGTTTTAACCGCCTCCCACCAAACAACTGAGCCGTAGGTAAGAATGGGTCTCACAATTGCGGTGTAAAGCCAGTGCACAATGTTACAAAAAAGACAAGTTGCTCAAGCAATGCGCCAACAAACATTATTGCGTATAGCTTTGAATCCAATCGGGTTTTGATTACCTCCTTTTAAATGGAAAGTGCCACCGGGGCTATCCGGTTATCTATATCTACGTACTTCTTAATTTCAGAAATTGATTTGTGTATTTGATTTCCTTTATATTGACATCTCTAGCTACTGCTATTTTTAATAGTGGAATTGAATTAGTTTCGACAGAGTTTCAGTCGGCAATAAAATATCTTCTTAAATGAATTTTGCAAGCTTCGGGGGGATTCAGTGACATAAAAAGTTGCGACAGATTCAGTTTTATATACCTACGGTCTCACCGATTCAATTCGATCGATGTCATTGCTTTCTATCGTCGGGGTTCGCATTTAATTGAAAAGTTATCGCCTTGACAGAGGCATTCCATACCTTCGGGGCAACATTATTCTTTTAGGAAAAGAGAGAAGCTTCGAAACTTTCAATCGAACACCATTCACCCCCTCTCCGCGGCCGAATTTCACCATTGGCAGCATTCTGCTGCAGTACTGACATCCGGAATAGATACAGGAATTCAGTGTAAAGTTTCTGAAGAAGCATTCCTCCATAGATTTATCTCGATTTGAATTGCAGTGCTTAGGGGATGGGTTGTGCTTTTTTGCAAAACATCGCTTAGAGAAATGCAGGTGCATTTTATACACACAAACGCACTTTGAGAATTATTGTCATTTATCCATTATACGTGGGACAATAAAAGTGGTAACGTCTACTCAATTAGCCCCTTGAGAGGGGAAAATCTTTAAAATCTAATTAATTAATTTCGATTTAAACAGAGGATGTTTGACGTAATGTGCAGAGCTACAGGGTGGAAATTCATGGAATGGGAGTGACTTATTAAAACGCACTTTTGTGGGGGTTAGAGGATATTGCTTCCAATAACGATGTGTCGGAAGAGTTATGGGCGTTGTGCTGTGATGATATCGATGTTTGCTGTAGGATGTAACAGCCCGTTACCCACTCCAAAAAGGCTTAAATCTGGAATTCGTATCATAATTTACGGTGTTGTTAATGACGGGCTTTAGCCCAAACACTTTCTTACATTTAACAGGTGATTTTTTAGCTGGTTTGGTTTTGGCAACACTGGTTTTGACAGCTGACGTGTGTTTAGTACCTTGTGTCACTGGCCGCATTCAAGAATCTAGTTATCTTAAGTCGACTAGATTGGTCTGGATAAGATGTAACCTGAACGCAAAAACTAGATTGGTCGGGAACGTCACTTTTTCTACGTCAGCCACATACCCGAACTGTCAACTTAGTACTCAGTCACGAATTTCTTGACTAGATTCGTCGGCTACCCCTCCATAAACGTCAAATGTCACAGGTGCCCACGTGACCGATTTAAACCAATCACAACCGAGATAGATCTAGTCAGACAGCTGTCAGACTTACTAAACTAGATACTTGAACGCCCTCACTGTCAAACAGCTTCAGTTTGGTTTGCAATTTAACCATGGATCGTCTTACAAATGAACAACGCTTGCAAATTATTGAATTTTACTATCAAAATTCGTGCTCGGTTCGAAATGTTCATCGCGCGCTGCTTCCATTTTATGATCGGCATTCTCGACCTTCTGAGCAGTCTATTCGGAAGATTGTGACCAAATTTCGCACCAAATTTACTTTGTTGGACATTAAACCACCAACACGTTTACGTACTGTGCGTAGTGAAGAAAATATTGCGGCCGTATCAGCTAGTCCTAGTGTGACAGAAGACCGCGAAATGTCGATTCGGCGCCGTTCCCAGCAGTTAGGCCTTTGTTACAGCACTACGTGGAAAATTTTGCGGAAGGATTTGTGCGTAAAGCCTTTTAAGATACAGCTTGTGCAAGAACTAAAGCCAGCCGACCTACCACAACGCCGAATTTTTGGTGAATGGGCTCTTGGAAAGCTGGCCGAGGATCCGCTTTTTTATCGAAAAATTGTGTTCAGCGATGAGGCTCATTTTTGGTTGAATGGGTACGTAAATAAGCAAAATTGCCGCATTTGGAGTGAAGATCAGCCAGAAGCATTGCAACAGCTACCAATGCATCCCGAAAAAGCCACTGTTTGGTGCGGTTTATGGGCCGGCGGCATTATTGGGCCATATTTCTTCAAAGATGATGCGAATCGCAGCGTTACTGTCAATGGTGAACGCTACCGAGCGATGATAACAAACTTTTTTTTGCCCGAAATGGAAGTTCTTGACTTGCATGATATGTGGTTTCAACAAGACGGTGCCACATGCCACACAGCACGCGAAACAATGGCGCAATTGCGAGGCGAGTTTGGTGAACAGTTAATTTCACGTTTCGGGCCGGTCAATTGGCCGCCTAGATCGTGCGATTTGACACCATTAGATTATTTTTTGTGGGGGTATGTCAAGGCTAATGTGTATAGGGACAAGCCCGCTTCGATTGACGCACTGGAAGCCAACATCCATGCATTCATTCGTGAGATACCGGCCGATATGTGTGAAAGAGTATGCCAAAATTGGACTCAGCGGATGGACTACCTGAGACGCAGCCGCGGTCAACATTTGCATGAAATTATCTTTAAACATTAAATTGCAAGGTTCAAACTATCGATTCAAATAAATATTTCATTCATTTTTTCGAATTTTTTGTGTTTTTTTTTTTTTTTAAAGTTCTAAACCTCTTAAAAAATCACCCGTTATATAATTAACTAGAAAACCCATGCCCGCTCCGCTAAGCACATTTCCAAGTGACTGTACCCTCTAAAAAAATTCAGTTTAGTTAAGACCTAAAGGCGTTAAATGCTTTCAACTCGTCCGGCTTGAGATATGCTTAAACTTAAGAGAGCAGAAAGAAAGCTTTGAATAAAATTTGTTTTTGAAATATCTTACATTTTTTTCTAATGCTTTCTTACAAACAAATTTTTTTGTTTTTCCATCTTTTACATAAATTAAGTGTAGACCGGTAGTTTGGAACGATCCGATAAAATTGTTTATTTGTTGAGTTGATTTTCCCCTTTTTGACGCAGCCGATTGGCCTTATGATGCTTGGGAAGTGCTTTGCGAGAAATTCAGAGATATTTGCGATGCGCTTGGCGATAGATCTTTCGATAAACCGCGCATTTGAGAATGTCCATCCGCCTCATCATATAAAGCCGATATATAAGAACAAATAAAAATATATATTGATAGATTTATTCGATAAAAAAACGTATTAATAATCCAAATTATGTTACTGAATTAGAAACCAAAATATTTGCCGCTCGTATCGTTGCGGGGGGACGATGATACCTACATATTAAATTTTTTTTTTTTTTTTTCATTTTCGGTTGTATCGCTGCGAGACGACGATTTTAATGCTTTCAAAGCAACACTATTTTCTGATTGTTGTTCTATATTCACCATTTTTCTTGCAATTGTCGCATAAATAAAATTGTCCACTTAAGAAATTCAACAAATTTGCTACGTGAATGTGAATTACACAGGTAATTTACTGCTAACCAACTGCCGGTAGATAGACAGTCCGTTGTAACATGTGGCAGATGTATATATGTGTGCGTTTACATTACAATAGTTTCGGTTTATAGAATGTTACATGTCTGAGCGTGATTCACCAAACCAACTCTTTTCGTTAGTGGCGCAAAGTAACCCCTGCTGGGGCAAAGTAGCCCCATGTTACGGTACTACTATTTATTCCAGCATTGACCTCAACACGATCAGTAATTATGACGAATTGTTTATTTAAAGACAGATAGGTAGTAAAATTCGCTTCAAGTCAAATATTGCTACACCAATTTTATTTATATGATGATAATATAAAAACTGTGTGGTCGATTTTCGACCACTGGGCGAACCTAGTTCCAATTATTCTCAATGGTTCTAGTATTAGATATAGTGGTTCTAGAATTTGAGTGTGGTGAGTTACATTTGACAGATGACATTGGCATTCGACAGATTTGAGTTTCCAATTAAAACTGGAAGTTGGACTTGTTTGGTGACTAAGGGGTTGTTTTCATTTCACCATTTTAGGTTCGACACTCCACACCACATTACGATCAAAATTCAGAAAAAAAAAATTCCCCATACTAGATAAGGTTTTACTACAGGATACAGGTTACTATGTGTAAGTATGCGTTTGGCAGCTTTTTATTTCAATTACATAATGTATGTGTTTACGACTTTGAACTAGTATCGAATTTCAGCAACCGAGTCGAAACGGCGAGAGTTATTGTAAGCAAATATTTCGCGGTGTAAACAGATTAAAATTCAAAGGATCCCGACCTCTCGTCCGTCAAAAAGAAAACAAACAAAGCGTTACAAAAAAAAAATACAGCTACCATGCTAAAGGCAATACCTATAAAGAACTGTAACTAACCATCCCAAAATTATGCAAAGACTCTTATTCAGAAAAAATCTCTTAAAAGAATACTGTAGTAGGTACCTATTCAGTAAACCATTACCGTAGCGTTTCCTCCAAGGCCCCCCTTTCCCAACTCATCCATCAGTCATCACTTCTGGCAGCTATTATTTGCTTCTTGCTTGTCATAGCTGTGGCATAGAAACAGCTGATAGATAAGATAAGCTAGAGCTCGCCCTTTTAAATTTTGTTTTTAATTACGGATTCACCGGATACAAACCTACAAGTGAGTCGACCGGCATTGAGTGTTCGCTGTTCCAGTACATAAGCGCGTGGTTATCTTATCATCCTGATTTTAATATTTTCAAGCATTCTCTCCACTGGCACTGTGGAAATGAAACTTCTGCGTTTCAGTGTTATTTTGTATTTGGAGGATGCTATCTCACCGTAATCTGTAACAAATAATCTCTATAAATACGAAAATATATGCAGTCAGCAGTATTCAAGCAACTGGCCTCGCATAGTACCTACCTACTTTGAGATTGTTGTCCAAGTGTTTTACAAATTGAGACTCTGGTGATAATATGGCATTGTCAAAAAAACTTTCTTTGGACTTCAAGGGCCTAATGGTCCCAGTGTTTACTTCCTTCAATGATGACAAGTAAGTGGGAGCTGCTGTGTACATTTGGCTTAATTCGTAATTTCCTATACTATTTCTAATACCAGGGAGAGAAGCGTTCAAGTGGACAACATCGACAAATACGCAAGTTTCCTGAAAAGCAGTGGCGTTCACGGGGTATTAGGTGTGGAAATTTAATGACGCATGTGAAGAAATGTACCTATATCATTTATTGTTATATTTGTTACAGTCAATGGAACGACCGGCGAAGGTCCCTTACTGAACTTGGCGGAAAGAAATTTACTCACAGACAAGTGGTGGGAGGCGACAAAGAAACATGGTTTAACTTTGATGGTGCAGATTGGTGGTGCTCCCCTGCCAGACGTCTTGGAAATGGCTCGCCATGCTGAATCGCTGGGGGTGCATGCGGTGTTATGTTTGCCGGAGCTGTATTTTAAACCAAAAAGCGTTGAGGATCTGGTGGGATATCTTAAGTTGGTCTCAAAGCATTGTCCCAATACACCTCTACTATACTATCACATTCCAATGATGGTTGGACTGAACTGTAAGTATGTAGGTAACTACAACTTGTATGTGTTTAGAACGAATTCTTTGGTGCAATCGGCGGAGATGACAGCTGATACCTAGTGTATTTTGAGACGATAAGACACCCAGCATTGAAGTGAATTTTCGTGTTTATATCACAACACCTTTATCAATTAAGCTGTTATCAGCAAGAAAAAACCGTCGTTTAATTTGGAGTTAACTTAGAGTGTCAAGATAAAACTCGGGTTGCGTGATACTTAGCTTTAGAACTTTGCAGTTCTTGACGTGATGTCAATCTCACCTATCGAGGTATCCGTTCGGAAAAAATTCCGATGCCGATGTCAAATCCGATCGGAACTCAAATTGCATACGAAGTATCCGTTTCGGAACAAAACAAATAAAGCATTATAAACGCGTTCATTTCACATTTAAAATTATCCGCAGCAATTCGTTTTCGGAGATCTTCGGAAAAAAAATTGCATCGGGACGGATACCTCGATAGGGTGGGAATGTCCACCTCTGTACCTTCAACTAAATAGGTTTGCACCTTGAACCAATCCCATTGCAATATCAATCGGTTTTAAACGTACTTTATATTATGCTCTTTATCTTTATCTTGGAATCAGCATTCATTTCTTGCCAACTTGCTGAAAAATATATTGTTTTAATAGCCTAAGCACACGCCTCCGGTAACATGAATGTATCGTATTCTTACACTGATAATACAATAGATGCGATTCTACTCAAACTTGATACACAAACTTACAAAAATATATAATACTTGACCCCGACAAGAATTGTACCTATCACCAATTTTCTTTCCACTTAGTTCACATGCCAACATTCTGTGACCTTGCTGAAGCCGCTATCCCCAACTTTGTGGGCATCAAATACACCTCCAACGACTTGGACATGGGAGCCGCTTGTCTAAAACCAGGACGAAGCATCTTCCTCGGTGCTGACACCCTTTTATCAGCCGGTATTCTGCTCGGATTCGACTCAGCAATTATGACCACACTTAACATCTACCCAGAAGTGGCCGTCAAGATTATTGATTACATGAGAACCGGTGAAATTTCAGAAGCCCAAAAAGCCCAGTCAGCTTTAACTAAATACATAAAAGACATACTCAAGGAGGGTACAGGAGAATGGGTACCGTCAATGAAAAAGGCATTCAACAGCTTCAAACCAGAAGGCATCGCCGCCGGCCCTGTTCGCGAATTGTACGAATAAATGAATGCATTTCTTTAAATTGTATATTAAATTTTATTATAATTCACATAATGGAAATAAAATACAAGACAGTGTGGATAATGGGGATATGATTTTATGTATATGCATGCATGATTCAAAATTTTTAATGTATGAAGTTCGAAGCAAAATCACGGATTTTATATGCAAATTAAATATAATAGACAACTCGAGCGGTGATCGGTGGGGATTAATTTATATCGCTAAAAGCTGAATCCACCATCGGGTGGGTTGGGTTGTGACGACGAGGTGAATTCGAGGGCGCCATTGACTTCCTTTGGAGCCAGTTCAGACTCGGCGTCATTTCCTGAGCTAAAGTACGCGTCTACGATAGCGTATGCCTTCTTGTAGACCTCTTCGTTTTCGTGAGTTTGTAGATTTTCAAGTTTGTCCAAACCACCCATCTCCTCAACCATCAGGCATAAGTTCTCAGTACCACCCAGTTTCTCGGCCAATGAAAATAGATTTGAAAGTCCACTTAGTACAACTTTGACAGTGCGGGCATCTTTAGCTTCCAAGAGATCACAGAATGGCTTTAAAATTTGATATTTCTCGATTAGATCAATAATTTGTTCTGGAGTTCCACTTGTGGTTGTGTTTGTTACGGCCCATGCGGCTTCTTTTTGTGATTTGAAATCTCCCTTGTCCAGGACATTGCGAATTTGACCGAATATATCTAAAAAGAGAAATAATACAAGAAATAAAAATATAGCTGAACAATAAAAGTACTGGTAGGATTATTTTCGCTTTGTGATAACATTGATGGAAATGAGAATAACCATAACTAAACTCAAGTCCTACAAGGCAATTGAACTGGACAGCCTCCTGATGGTCGAACTATTTAAGACAGTCGGAGAGAACTTGCAGGGGAGAAGATACCAACTTAAGAAGCTGTGTATCTGATGAATGGACAGCATCGTTCGCAAAAAAAAAAAAAAACTCGTGTCAGCCTGTTTTTAAATAATCTGATTGGTGCGGTTTTAGGACGCAGAGTATACTATCGATCAAATGTTTACACCTACAGACAGATGTAAATCAACCAACCACAGACAGATGATGGTAACAAATCTGAGAAGTTCAAATAGATACTCCCCGCCTTCTTATCAATTTCAAAGCTGTCAATGACATCATCCATATAGGGAGACCATGGCCCTATTTCACCAACCACTTTTCACTTTGCATTTGCAAAGAGGAAATTATTCCTTTGCAAAGTTGAAAATGTTCCCTCTTTGTTTTGTAAATTTGCAAAGAATTCGTCCATTTCGTTTCACCAAACAAATTAGATTTGCACATTACATTTAAAATCGTGAAAAGTTTGTCAATAATATGCAAAGAAAGAAATCATTTGCAGTTGACCTTTTGTTGTGAACAGTTGGTGATATTATTGAAAAATATAAAATGAACCGTCTCGAAGCACTCTTTGAAGACGAAGAGGATACAAATAATGTACAAAGGGTTGTAAAAAAAGTAATCAATAGTATGATCTGTCTTAAATCTTATGTAAATATACAAATTACCTTTTTATTCTTTATAACCTCCAAGACAGCTAGCTTTTTGTCGTTCCTTTCACCGCGACTCATATTTATTGTTTAAAATATGTAAAGCAAAGCAAACATGCAAACACTAACGTTTTTATCAATGCATAATAAATTACAGCTACTACAGAGTTCAAATGAAGGAGTGAAACGTTAAGTAGAAAAAGTGCAAAATGCAAAGTCGTGAGAAATTTGCATTTTTGGTGAAACACATCGCACTTGTACTTTGCAGAAATTATTATTTTTTTTTTTTTTGCAAAATGCTAATTGCAAAGTGGTTGGTGAAATAGGACAGTCTAGTTTCGGAATCCTTGCAAGACTCATCCATCTGTGTAGGAAGGAGAAAACTCGTTGCTGCATCATACAAGAGAACAACTGTCATGGCAATGGGACATCATATTTGACAGAGTAGTACAAGATTCACAGACCAATTCACAAGGAACCATCTTTCAATCACAACGCCGATGATGTTTACATAATAGGTTGAAGACAGCGAGCTGTCACGCCACAAATGCGCTTACGAATGCAGCAACGAAACAAACAAAAATTCAAGACGTCAAAACTAAATATGTGCAAAACGCCACAATAGTACTAATGTGCAACGTACAAGTTTCAAAGGACCTTTGTTTTGCTTTTCTCAATCATATGAAACTCCGAAAATTCCATAAGAAAAATTCCAATGTCACGGGCATAAATACCCATTTTTAAAAAATAGCAAATCACCATGGAGTAGGTTGTATCGGTAGCACTTTTATTTCATTGAGGTATATATTTCCGAGGATTTTCTTGGAAAAGCCACCGTCAGTTTATTTGCTGTTCAACGCCGAATCAACAACAAACATCACAGTGTCTACTCTCTGGAGGCATTGTTATTTAAATCGCATTCACGCTTATAAGACATTTTCTGTGAACGACATTTATTTGATGTGCTAGGATGTTGATTCGTTCCAGGAATACTTTTGCTCGAATTATCAGCCAAGAGATATTTTTCAAATTTCAAACACTTTCTTCGAGTTCTATTAATCAAATTAAAAATAAATTCCTTAGTATATTACCAACCAATTGACGAATGATTGAAGGTTTCTAAAATTGTGCCACCATGCCACTTGACTCTGCTAAAACACGTTCAGTATCAACCCATTAATAATAATTATTTTTGAATGTACTTGTACATACTTCGAAATACATATAAATTGGAAAACAAACTTACCAGCATCAATGACAGCTTGAATTTGCTTCTGATTTCCAGCTGTGATGTTACTTACAGTCCAGGCAGCCTCTTTGACGATATTATGCTTAGAGTGTTGTAGAAGGAGTCCCAGTTTGGGCAGACCCCCAGAAGCGACAACAGCGTCAGTCTGTGGAAAAAGAAGAGATTAACGAAATATGATCAACATTTCTATGAATAATTTAAATGTATGTGATTTATTTTGGGAGCATGAATTTCTTGTTATGCGCTTTTTAATTAAACCAAATGGCAAACATGTTGCCCACTAGACTCTGTTTGATGTGATGCAAATAAGATTTGGGAATTCAATTATCTTTTTTGAAAACAATATCTTCTATACGCCTCAACAAATATTTACCCTTATCCTTCCCTTGTAAGACTGATAAGAGTTCTACTTTAATGGACAATAATTCAAACTGTTGCTATATCGTTTGTGTTTGCTTAGGATATAAATTTATGCAAAACAATTTATTAGGCTTATTTGTTATTCGTAGCAGTAAGAGGGACGATATTGCATCCTAAGTAAACGATCATATTGTAGCGTGAGGTATTTCGAAAAGGCTCAACAAAGCAAACAGCTCTGCAAACGAGTACTCGGCCTGTGTAATACGTGTCGGAGCCAGAGCCGTAGTGCACGCAAAGCAAATAAACAAAAATCTCAGCAATTAAAATGCAATCCGCATGCACTTACCCAATGCGAATACGTGTTTTCAGTTGGAATAAAAATAATGAATTACCAAGTTTTGTATGGAAGGAAAGTACCGCAATAAAAGAAAGGAGCAGCCATATTTATTCGTTTATATTTATTATAATCAAGCATTGTTTCTTCCATAGCTGCATGTATTTAAAGACTTTAGCGGATGATGCTCTTATTCAAAACACGAAAACAATTTGTAATGTAAATGGAGAAATTACAGTTCTACTTGACATTCATATTATTTATATCCCGACATAACCCTTAATCAGTCGTACCTGGAGATTAGATTAGATTTATTATTTAGCATAAAATTCATTAGTAAATATAATTACAGTTTGAAACTTAATATTTATCTAAATTGTATAAATAATAGGATACTTCGTTGATTCAAATTGCACATATTCAATTTAATTTTTTTGAATTGTCTATAGTTGTTCTAATTTTTTATATCTGGGGGCATTGAATTAATGTCCCTATTATGGAAGACAACTACAACCAAACCAAGGTTGTCTTTCTCCAATTGGGATTATCGATTACAACTATACTCTGTCCAAGAAAAATTGTCAGTACAGGGAAGATAGGATGTTTGTCTCTCAGTCTGGTTGCAATGACTTACATAAATCGGTCCCGTTTTAAAGCTCTCACAGAGAGCAATACTGTTAGGGCTACCATCTTCCAATTTAGGCAGGTCTCATCAGTAAAATAAATCTTTCTTTTCTCGTCTCTAATTTTTTTTATTTATAAATAATTTCACTTCTTTCCAACAACAAATTCTTTCGCTGACGTTTGACGAATTTAAGTCCGAGATCTTTTTGCAATATTGTGTGCAAAGTTGATCTGCTTGGTTTTGTTATAGTTTCACTTTTTTGTACTTCCAATAATATCTTGTCTAGCGTTGGAAGGTCATTATCCATAAAAAACTGATGGACTATCCGCCTAAACGCACATTTGTCCACCTTGCTCTTGCCAAATGGGCGCCGTCACAATTGATTGCCACACGGGCTCGTTTTGTAACATTTTTCATCGCTTCGGCGAGAACTTCGTGCGACAGATTCTCGCACTCGTGTCGAATGTAGTCCTTGAGGGCTTCTAGGGTCTCGGACTTGTTCACGTTAACACGGGACTTCAAAAAAACCCCACAAAAAAAAAGTCTGGAACGGTTAAATCGGGCGAACTTGCGGGCCAGTGTAAATCGCCAAAACTAGAGATGAGGAGACCCGGGAACGCCGGCTTCAGAACATCGGTTGTGGCTCGCGCAGTGTGTGCCGTAGCTCCGTCCTGTTGGAACCACATTTCCTCCAGTCCTAATTCGTCCAATTGCGGCAGAAAAAAACGGTTAACATGGCCCTATAGAATGTCGTTTGACCAGCGGTGTTCTCGAAAAAAAAAATGGCCCGATGACTCCTCTTGCTTGAACAGCGCACCATGCAGTAACTTTGAGCGGGTGTAATGGCTCCTCGTGCATTACTCCTGGATTTTCGGTGCCCCAGAAGCGATAGATTTGCTTTTTCACGTACCCGCTGAGGTGGAAATGAGCCTCATCGCTCATTATGGTTTTGGTCGAAAAATGTATAGACCTTGTTCACTTGTATTCTACATCTAGTCCACAAATGTCAAAACAGATTTGACATTGGCGGCCATTTTCAAAAATAAGAGCACCTTCCTACAGGGCGATCTCTTTTGGCCCACCTTGTACATAGGTCCTCTTGCATCAGTTGCTGAGCTTACTCCTTTCAAGAACAACAAGGCATCGTCTAAAAGCAGCACATTTTGAGCATTTTTAAGCTCCCTTTCAATGTCATTGATGTAAATAATGAAAAAGCAGCGCACTGAATATAGATCCCAATTGAAGTTATGCAACTGGTGTATATCTTTTCATTGACTTTGTTTCTCTGCGATCTTCCTTCTAGGAAAGATTCAGACCATTTTAGCTCACTTCCTCGTATTCCATATTCTTTAAGTTTACATAAAATAATTGATCTTTCTATAGTTTCGAAAGCCCGCTTGAAGTCTAGAAAGACGGCGACCAAACATTTTTTTGACGCTAGTTCTTCCTTCCAGCTAATTATAATGTTGTTCAATGCTGACTCACATGAGTGTTTCTTCTGAAAGCCTGACTGACTTTCAATCAAAAGGTTGTGCGATTCGAAATATCTTTCAAGTTGTTCATGAATTAATTTTTCAAATACATTCTCGTATACTGGCAGCGAGTTGACTGGTCGAAAGTCTTCACTGTTTGTTTACTGATATTTCTACTTTCTCCACTGGAGTGATAACAGGGGTCAGATTCTGTAAGGCGAAACGTTGAACCGTTTTCGTGCAGACGAAGAAATTTGCTTGTGTATCATAGGGCAAACTATTCGTGCGCACGAAAACGTATGATCGCTTCGCCTTACAGAATCTGACCTCTGATTCTTTCCATGTATCGGGGAACATTCGTCGGATCATAGAACTGTTAAATAAGTGCATAAGGACTGGACCTAGAACGTCTAGTGTATCTATAATCATTTTTGAGTTCATATGGTTGACGTCGCTTTTTTGATTCATCGATTTGAGCACTATTTTGATATCGTATATGTTAATATTACATTTGAAATTTGTTGTCGTATTTTCAGCTATCGGATTATATTGAGCGTGTGGTATAGTCAGCTATATCTGATAAAATTTTCTCGAAAAACCTGTTGAACTCTTCAGCTATCATGCAATCGTCTTTTATACACACATTGTTGAAGTGTATTTTATTTATATTATTCCTTTTTTTATTTAGGACATATGACTTAATAACACATTGCGTGGAACCGCGTTATACCACTTACTTTTGACATCAGCCACACGGCAAATTTATTCCGAAGTTCTCCGAATCGCTGCGGAATATTTTCATGTGAAATGAACGCGTTTATATGCTTTATTTATTTTATTCCGAAATTGATACTTCGAATGCAATTTGAGTTCCGATCGGATTTGATTTTCGTATCGGAATTTTCACTGAACGGATACCTCGATAGGGGTGTATAGGTTTATTCATAGACTGAAACTTATGTGCTATGTGGTATTCGATTGGGCTTCTTCAGATTTCAGATTTTGTGTATCTAACATAAATTTTTAATTTTTTGTTGTTGTTGATATTCGAGCGCTTGGAATGTGTATATTGTATATTAAGCTTCGACACTTTTCTACGTGTTTTGTATTCGCTGGTTGAACTCTAAATTAAATTACTCGTAATTTGCTTCCGGATTTCTAAGCATTTGTATGTAAATAATTAATAAAAAATTATTCATGATGCAGTGCCTTTCTTTGCAGTTGAAAAATTTCTCGAAAACGTATACAAACTCCACGAGTTGTTAAACTTAATTTGGTAAATCTTACCCTAGAGAAAAAAATCCAGATTCACAAAAGTGCTCTTATATTGGAAAAAGATATACCTATGAGCCAAGCGCCACATCTCGCGAACGTCTGACAAACATCCGAGAGTATAACTGTCTTGCAAGAGCTTCTCAATTAGCCATTTGGAATCGGCATAAAATTGTAGATCCATTCTATTCGTTCCAGAAATGAAAAACTGTTGCGCCAACTATTTATTTATTTATTTTATTATTGCATATTTCTAATGCATGCAAGCTCTGAAAGGATATTCCGTTTCATGAAGAACTCATGAAGAGATGAACGAAATAAGCTTTCTATGGATGTATGGGAAGCAGAGCTTCTTGTATGTAAAGTAAATTTTATTGAAGAGTTGGAGGGAATTAAAGGATTTTTTGCGAAACTGACTTTAGAAAAAAAGATGTAGTTTCGAAAATAACTTCATCCGATAAGTACTGAAATGTATAGTTTGGCTTTTCGTAGAATTTTGCTACGAACAACGAAAGAACTATCACAGAATCCGTCGTAGGGTACATTTTTTTTCTTTCGAAATTCGTAGAACGTGGTATATTCAGTGATACCACTTTCTACGAATTTCAAATTTCCCCTACGATGAGTTCTGTATTCGGGGTTCGTAGCGAAATTCCGAATACGACGGATTCTGTGATAGACCGGAATATAATAAAAATATATTTAAGAGCCACTTGAACCAAACTTTTTATTCATTTATCCACATTTTATTCATTGATCCATCAACTCGCCAAATTCGGAACTACACTACCTATGCTTCCAGTTAAGGATTCCTTAGCTATTCCAATTGCTACTCGTAAACTCACAATCACAATAAAGCTACCAAAGAACAAATCTTAGGTAGACAACCGGTTTTCGACGATAGCTTTGCTTCACGTAACTTTAATAATCGTCTATCGTCCAGACGATATCGTTTTGATGATTGAACATTTGCTTCACAATATAATTTGAGCGATACCTATTGAGGTGTCGTTTTGCATTGATTTGTGTGTTTTGCAATCAGCTTAAGATTTTTTATCGAATTTCAAGAAGAATAATTGACTTTAGATATTTTTCAAATACATACTACCAATAATTACATATATTTTAAACTATTTTGTATGAAGCTCATGCAAAAGCAAGAAATATTGTAGAAAGGTGTATTGGTGTTTACTGTTTTCAAATGTACAAAACGAAAATCATTAACTTCATATGACATTAAATTACATGTTGTCATAATCCTCAGGTCGGTGTTGAGTTCTACTTGAAAGAAGAAAAAGTATAGCTACGAACCCAGAAAAATTGCGATTTTTGCAAATGTTTGTTCTGCCCTCGAACAATACGAAGATTTGGCAAGTGCAATTTTAAACGACTCGCAAGCCCTAAGTGGGAATAACCGGATGAGACAGTTGGCTTCAAAAATGAGGGATGAAATAAAAAACTCGCTTGAACTTTAATTATTTTATTGATGTTATATTTTCCTTGGTAGCTGTTTGGCTTATTACCCTTGGCCAAGACCGGATGGTCATTCATGAAAGCAAAAAATTGTCATATGCATTGGTGAAATACATTTCTTCGGTATTATTTGTTAATTTTAATAAACTAAGGAATAAAAATGAGTTTAATACACTTTGCAATTTTCAAATTTGCCAGCATCAAACACAAAATGATTGAAAAAAAGTCATTTATGACCTTTTAAACGACATCTGATTGGAATTTTCACTATAGTTTGAAAGTCTCTGAAAGAAAATCAGTGCTCTCAATGCTCTCTCTCGTTGTATACAAAAAACGATAGACGAGACGATAGTGATAGAGTTACGGAAAGCGGACCGATGACGAGATCTTTGACTACTATCGCGCAAACGATTATCGTTCTCAGAGTTACGAAATGAGTGCCCTGGCCAAAGCTGAATCTAAAACGTTCTTGGTGTCTAGGTGTCATCACGGGACACTGTCTCATAGGCAGGCATGCAAAGAACAGGTTTGGTGTATTCTCTAAAGATTTTTGCAGAAGCTGTTTTGACGATGAGGAGGAAGAGACTATTCTCCATCTTCTCTGTACCGGTCCGGCTTTCTCTCAAAGACGAAAACTTTATTTGGCGTTCTACTTTAGTGATCTGAACTATCTAATAAAAACACAGGACATTTGAAATCTCCTACGCTTCATCAGAAGCTCTAACTGGTTTAACGAGTAGGAAGAACAACTATAGATTCATGTGGAATCACAAGGGCTAGCCGTCAGCCACTTCAACCTAACCTTACCCATCCACTGTTTAGTCCTATTCCGTAGATTAGGTAACAATTGCGTTGCAGGGCGACACTTATTCATCTATTCATGGATAAACTGTTAAATATTTATCCGTTTTCGAAAAGTCGTGCCCAAACATAAAATAGTAAAATAAAGTGTCAAATGCACGATAGTGTCAAACATTCAAATCAAAAAATTAAGAAATATCCTCAATGGACTTAATTTAAGTTTTGGGCGACGACGATAAAGAGATTGTAGATTTCATTCAAAGTAATTTTTATAACCAAGCATAGCATTGTTGCCCCATTGTTTTTCTTATTTTTAATTATACGATTACTTTTTGAGTTGATTTGACAATTCAGCTTTTTTTGTGTTGGTAGTATTGCCAAAATTAATATAATCTAAGGTTACTTATCCAGGCGGAATTTAGAACTATTGCAAAGCAAAGCGGGGTAGTAACTATACATATGTTTATCTTGGGCGAGCTGTTCAGAAGTTTAGGTATGTATTTATGCTGTTGGTGAAAGTCGCCCTAACTGAGATAGTTCCTCGGTAATTTTTACTTGTTAGTTTCGTGATATGAATCGTTAGTTTCTACTGTTCCTTTTGTAGGATAAATTTGTTTATATAAAAACTAGCTGTGCCCGCAACTTCATACGCGGCGTAAGACTGTGTAATTTCCATTAAAAGCGGTGAACACGTCAATGTGAAACAATAAATCAAACGAATCTATTTACCTAAAACACCAATTTAAGAAAATTAGATTCAACAGCGTAAGTACTAAATTTCCACTTCCTTACTGTAGGTATCAACGTAGGTAATATCAAAACAACCACTAAATCAAAAGCTTTAACGGAAATTTCTATCTACACCAACAATAAATAAATCAAACAACATAATTCACCTATCGTCTTTACTTCTTGAATTCTTAGTTCCTTACTGTAGTTATTAACGTAGGTATTTACAATAGGGTGTCCCGTCAAATTTTTTTTTTTTTGTTGTATCTTAACAAAAGGCCCCGCAAAAGTATTGCGTATTGCTGAGTTCATTACAGGAAAAATAACATAAAAAATATTCAAGGGTACTTTTGGGCCTCTACCGGCCGTTGAAGTTTTGGAAAAAAATGTTGTTTTCCCTACATTTTTCTTTTTCAATATTTTTTTAATATTGCTTACATTTGTAAAGTTATAGCATATTCTCTCAAATCAAATGTTTAGTTTGTGGAACCTTTTACCCATTGCTGTCAGGTCTAATGTTGAACTCAAAAATTTGCCTTCTGCAATATTTTCCTTTTTCTCTACTAACTACTGAATTTTCTCTACTCGGTTGTATAACTTAATATTAATATCTAATAATAATCGTATATTTTTTAATCCATAAAGCAATTAAAAATGTCCTTAAATCTTTTTACATATTGTCTTTAAATACAACTAAATGTTCATATTATGCTTATTGTACTCACTTATCCTAACTAAACCTGTACATGTATTCTATAAGAATTTTAATTCTCAAATGTACAGAGATATCTTATATCAAATAAATATCAAAATATCAAATATCAAATGTGTTTTTGGTAGCATTTGAGCACTTGAGAGGTTATTTTGATATCTCTTAAATGCTGGAATCAAAAAATACATTTGTTTTGTCTTAACCCCAAAATTGTATATGTTCACAAAAATAGGTAAATTCGAATTTTTTAATTTAAATATTAAAACATGTAAGCAAAATGAGTTCCGGACTCCATCTCCGAGAGTTATTCTGTCCTCTTTTCGATCCCTTTATAGTGAATTAAAAAAAATCATTTACCGTCTGTAAGAGATGTAAAAAAGTATACCTATGCTTTTGATCCAAAGAAATCTTAAAACAGAATACGGTGAAAAATCCCTCTAATTCCGAATTATTTATTATAGTGAGTGCATGCAGATATCGAACAGATTTTGAAGTGGGCTTCAATTCCAATTGTGTGCCACAATCAAATACTAAGACTTGTTAAAATGAACTTCCATAAATATACGACTCTAAAAAGATACCCAAGTATGAAAAAATGCAAACTATCACAATAGAGTACAAGATTTCATAACATTTTCTAGTACAAAATTGTTTGACATTGCCTCATGTAAATTTGATAACTGCCACTGTACAAAGAAAAAAAGTGCCTAGTAATGAAAGGGTATTTTTGGAGGATAAGTGTTGATTACATAGAGACGATTAAAATGCAAAAGCTTCTAGATCGAAAAGAACGTAGTGCATTGAATAATCTTGCCCCTCCAAGTTTACTCCAGAGAGTAGATCCAAACGAAACAGACGAAAGAGTGGAGCCAGTCAAGACAGTAAGGTCACTACTTTGTTCTTCAGAACTTTCAAAGTCTTCTTCAGATCCTTCCACGTTTTCAGATAAGCTCAATTTGCTGGTCCAACCATCTGTAGCAAGAGTTTTTGATCGATATGGAGTATCGGAACGATCTGCCCCAACAGTCGCTTCAGCGGTTTTGCACGATGCTGGACTCACAAATAACACTGACACAAGGCTTGTAATCGACAAAAATAAGATACAGATACTGAGCTTTGTCAAAATCAAGATAGCATCTAAGAAGCCAATACAATGATGCCATTCCTAAGAATATTTATCTTGACGGACAGAAAGACAAAACCCTTGTTTCAGATCAAAAATATAAACGTCATTTTCGCAAGGAGCTCTTAGAAGAACATAACAATATTTCTCCGACAGGGGAAGAAATATGCAATTCAAAGATTAATTTTATAAATTTTAAGGGCTACATACTGCGATACTAATAATCATTTTTAGTGTCCAGGCTATATTTTTTAACTCACAATAGTGAAATTTTGGAAATACAAAATTGCATATTGTGACCTACAAAATATTCAGTCTGAATGTTAAAAATGATTATTAGTAAGGTCCATACCACAGACATTATTTTTTTAAATGAATGTCAGAAAAATTCCTCCACTTATCTTAAAAGATCTGCCTGATGATGAACTTTCATTGCTTGCAAGTGCAGTGAAACAGAGCTCAGAATACCAGATATAAAACAAAATTGAATCTAGAAATCGGATGCCATCTCTTAATTTCAAAAGCCAATTTTCAATGTAAAATTTGTATTTATGCCTTAATAGCTTCTTTTAAATTAATAATTTAAAATTGTTGATTATACGCAAATGTATATTTATTAATTTAATTTTAATTTAGTACCAATATATTTGTGTATATATTTTTGAAATAGTAATAATATTTTGAACAAATACTCGTAGAAAAATTGAAAGATATTAGCGCCTTGGTTACTTTTCCCTGTCCTTCAATCGTCGGTAGAGGCCCAAAAGTTATGCCGTAATCAGAAAGTAAGTACACATTCGGAATCTTCTCGTCAATACGCAACTTTTGATACCCCTTTCGATGAGATTTTCCACGAAATTTTTTTCTTCATACAACGACGGGACAGCCTAATTTACAACCATTAAAACAAAAACCTTGAACTCAATTTCTATATACACCACCATACGTCCATCAGCGCATGTCATCAGCCATCTGCGCATTTCCTCAGAAACACATAGTCGCTGTTGATTACATACCCATTCACGTCGCATACTTCTATTTCGTTTCACTTTATTCGATTGGGCGCTCTCAGAGCACTTTTTTGCTCTCAGAGCAGTTCTTATGCCAGTGGTGGGAAATTGAATACAATTGTATCTTTTTGGATACAATCAGAAAATAAAGTTATACAGATACAATTTACCAAATATGTTGTTTGCTTCAAAACTTAAAAAAACGAACTTCTAGAATAAATAAGTAGTTGCATGTTCCTAAATACTCAAGTGAGACTAAACTACCTATAATTAATAACGTTATTTTAAAAGTCTGGATTTCTTTGTTTTCCAATACAATAAATAGGTAATATAGGCTATGTGAGCATATTTATCTTAACAATCGTGTAGCTACGAATTTCCACAAAGAAAAAGTAACACTTCGGTCCTAAAAGATACAATTTCAGCTTGTGAAAAGTACAATCTGAAAAGTTAATTTCCCATCCCTGTCTTATGCTCGTTTGGTACAAAAAAATAGCAATCCTTTTCAGATTTCAGAGCACTTTTGCGAATCTAGATATATTCTCAGATTTTCACAAAAAAGAGCAAGTGACGGTTTTATGTTCGATTAGTCACACGAAATCTGAAATCTGAGAGCGAATCTGAAGAAAGCCTAAACGAATATGTACCAAATTAATTTGGAGAAAACACCACGCATATGAACGTGCTTGTGCGCCACCCAACCACCCCAAAGCAGAACAATGATCAAGAACCGCGGCTTCTGATTATGTTCGATTTGAGAAAATAAATTTATTTTTTTCATGTTAGATTTTAGGCTGTAGCTGAGCTTCTAGAGGACATAGAAAGCTGATTGATGGCTTGATATAAAACTATAAAAGTGTTGGCTGTCCTAAGTATTTTGTTTTGTTTGCATTGATTACGAATTGTATGAGTACTAACGAGTAAAAGGCAGTAAAGTCAGAAAAAAAAACAACACATTTTGGTCAAAAACGCTCCAAAATATAGGCATGACAATGAAAGAAATAAGCCTATGTGTTTCTCAGAATCTTAAGGAACATTTCAAAAAAAGTTTCATCGAAATCTGTGCAGTAGTTTTCACGCCATTAGGTAACAAAGAAAATGCCAACAGTTTTATTATATGTATAGGTATAGATAGACTAGCCGTTACTTCGCGTGGCATAAAATACATGCTAAGTGAAAGAAATATTAAATTGTGTTACATTTACATATCGAGCTGCCTTATTATTTATCATAAACGGATTTTACTTAGAATTTAGCACTTCTTAGGGTCTTATCGATTTACATGAGTTAAAACAATGAATAACACAGCTTTCCACATCACCATGGAGGTATACTGTGTCGAACGATGCGTTCCCATTATTTTACATGGCGGGATCCCCAGTAGGCCTAACCATGGATCGACGTGAGTATCAATGCCATCAGGTTTAGAATTTGTTACACATATCAATTCCATATATAAATATAGATTGGATATAAACAGCTTAAATATTTCCAACTTGATAGTTAGTCTATATTTCAATCTATAACGCTAGTAGGTAAATACTTTCGTGGACTTTGGTTCGTTTCCTTAGTTCCAGCTTATTGCATATAGCAGAATCTTTTCAAATTTGGAGCTTATAGGAGCTACATCTCGGAAACTTAAAATTTTCATTGTTAACACCCACCCCCGCAACCCCCTGTGGGATGGGATATCGTAAAATTGGTTCATAAATATTTTTTGCATTACTTACAGAAAATTCATACAAAATTAGGAGTCTGTAGGAGCTATAGCTCGGAAATTTTAAATTTTCATTGTTAACGCCCACCCCCGCAATCCATATTGGGAGTAGATTGTCATAAAATCCTACCAAATTTGGAGTCGATAGGAGCTATGGGTTAAAAATGGCAATTATCCATTGTTAACGCCCCCGCAACCCCCCTTGTGGGTGGAATTTCGTAAAATCCGTTCTTAGCTGTCCTCTACTCGGCGAAAGGAATGTCCCTACCAAATTTCAAGTCTCTACGCCTTAAGGTTCCAGGGATATTGTGTTGAGTCTTTTATATATATATAGATATAGATAGCTTAGTCAATGCAAAGACGTAAAATATTATCTTAATATATAATCTTCATATAACATTTGTATGTTATGTATTTATATTAAGTTATGTTCCATCTATAATTTTTACTTTTTAAACAACATGTACCTTTTCGGGAAAATCCGAAAAATAAATACGGGGGTCAATTCTTGTTCTGTGAAAAAGTTTTTTTTTTTTTTGTTACTGAAGGTGAAAATCTCGAAAGACACAGTGGGGTTAGAAACTCAGAGTAGTGTGGGACTCTAACCGCACTAAAAACACCTCCTTAATCATGACCAATCAAAGAAAGATCGACAAATGATTTTAGTTTCAACGTTCAGTTGCGTTTGAGAAAGTATTACAATTTGAATACGGGTTCTCATTATTTAGATTATAAGGTCGTGAGGTTTAATTCTTCTCAATCTACGAATATTGTATCGTACATTTAAGACGTCTTCTATTTCAGGATTAATATGCATCTGCAGACGCTGTGAAAAAGTGAAACGAAAATGTTTTCACCCTTTCACGCGCAATTTTGATTCTCGTTTTATGAAAATGTGAAACTAAACGTCAACATTTTTCATATGAATCATTTCTTTCCACGGCCCCATTTGCAAGTGAATGTTTTTAGTGAATTTGAAAATTGACAACCCTATTTCATACAATACAGTGTTCGGTATTGAATCCACCACGATATTTTGACTTATTGAACCAGAATCGCATTTTAGTACAAAGTGAATCGAAAAAATGAAAGCAGTGCGTGAAAGCGAATGTGAAAACGATTTATCCGATTCACTCTTTCACAGAACCAGAATTGACCCCCTGGCATTCCTAAAGGGAACGCTTTTGTAGTGAAAAAAAAATCTATGAAAAAAAGGCATACACATTACAAAATTCAAAAATTAAAAAAAAAAAAAAAAAATTGTTACGAAAAGTCGTTAAAATGTCTGATAACAATATTAGTTGATACATCTAGCGTTGAAAGTGATTTAAAGTTAATCGAACTTCTTTTTGATAAATCCGAGTGCGAGTAGGTATGTGGAAGAGTTTGTATTGAGTGAACTACAAGCATTCGAGAAGAGGTAAAAGCGACAGTACATTGAAATTTACGTGGAGGAGATGTCTGTTCTTAATTGCAGGGAAGAATTTCGTCGCCACTTTCGAAAAGAATCTTGAAGAAAACATGCAATTTTATTTTTCCGCCTGTTGGAATGAAAATTTAATATGCATGAAATGAAAAATATGTACTCGAATGCACGACAACAATTATTGTCAAAACATCTGCTAATTGTCAGGTGACTGACGGCTTTCCCAACTCGTAGTATAGTATCTTGCTGTCTCGACGACAGTCTGTTTTAAGAATTTTTCGAATTAGGAACGGCATCGATTACAAATTATAAATTAGTAAAAGTAAAGGAAGAGAAACATATGCAACAACAAATTTGCATATAAATTTAGGGCTTAAAAAAATTTAACACGAACGGGGGAACAGTCAACTTTGTTGTAGACGTGACAGATCTAGTTATAGGTACTTAGTCGAAGAAAAAGGACAAGCGTCACTTTTCCAGGCCTCGAGGGCATTACAGGCTTTTAATTTCTTACGACTCTGGTGGTGGTGGTTTTCAACAATCGTAAAAACTATACATTACCAAGAATTATGGAAAGTAGAACGCATAGTGCATAAAATAACTCTACATATTTTTCCACACAATCTGGTTATAAGCCCTAGAAAGCTAACGTTACCAGACTTCCATGAAAAGCTAACCATTCGTCTTTTTGGCGACCATTTAAAAACCTTTTTATTTTTTAAATAAATTGTTAGATTTTATTCAGTTTCTTACCATAAAAAAGAAAAATAGGATATAAGTAAAAGATATCTATAAAAAAGAGAGTCCACCGGCCACTGCGTTGGCGCGAAAGCACGATTAGGTACGTAAGTCAAACAATAAGGAAGGGAGAGGAAAAAATTGATTTTATGTTCGTCGTTTTGACGAACGTTAGCTTTCTAGGGTTAGAGTAGGTAGATATGGATTGGGTACGATTAACCGCTTTTAAAAATATCGATTGCAAAAAATCGATCAACAAAATATCGACAAAAAAAATGTCGATTAAGCAAAATGTCGAGTAATCAAAATATCGACAGAGAATATGTCGATTTTTTAAAATAACGATTTTAAAATGCCGACTATAGTTAAGTGAATGATGTAAACAGGCGCGCGCGCACCTGTTTAGACTATAGTTAAAAAAAAATCTCTGGGCTAACTGTTTAACAATACTCTTCATTCACTTGGTATTGTTCTTGGCTAACTGTTACATTTTCAATATGTGTTGATAAACATAATATGTTTATATATATATACTAGCTGACCCGGCGAACTTCGTTCCGCCCAAATTCATTTATGTAGGTAATGAAATTAATAATTCCGAGCTTTCGCTTCATTCTGCTTCATGTAATTCGGTCAATTCAAATTTTTTATTCAAAAGGTATATTAAAATTAAATAAATAAATAAAATCAAATACTTGTCGGCCAACCTACCGCTTTTTCACTGAAATGCTTTATGGTACACAACATTTTTTGTTCTATTTCTATTATCGGGTGTGTACACGTACAAAGCGAGAGCTTTGCCGACACGTGAAATTCAAGATTTTTGCCACACATACAGCGATTGTCCTTGCGACTTATTAATAAGCGAGAAGTACGGGAAATTGAAGACGCTTAAACACGAACGGCAAATCGTTCTGAATAAGTGGAATCCGCAGAATAAGAACATCTTCGCCTGTGAATTTTCCAATAAAAATCGTTACTTGAATAATATTTGATATTAAATTCTTCACAATCAAACGCGTACCGTTACAAAGTTTTGGTTCATTTAGATTGCGCAACAAAGTGGGATAGTTGGTGGTTTCGTTTTCATCCATCACGGAGTCGACTGATTTGTTGAATTGAATGCAACTCACCAGCGATTTGGTTTTGAATGGCGAAATTCAAATGATCGACGTTCTTGTTTTTCGCAGCCAAAATCACTCTTACACTCAGCCAATCATGTTCAATAATTCTAAGCGATATTCGGGAAAACATTCATGATTAGTTCTTCCGGTCTCGTTGTAAAGTTGCAAAAAGTTGTGGAAACTCAATCAGGCCGGTGATTAAGTCTGCTCGAATCACACCATTGCCCATCATAAATAATTGCCTGGACAACTCTGCAGCGGACTGGTCATTTTGAAAAGAAACTCGCATGTTTGTTGTCAAATGCAATTTCTTGACGTATCGCCATAAAGCAGACGCCTTCAGGCAAGCATTCAATTCCGCCGGAGTTGATCTCGAAATGACAGGCAGCGTTTGACGAAAATCACCTGATAGCAAGATCATTGCTCCACCGAAATGTCGCTTATCATTACGTAAACAATTCAGGGCCTCCAACGCACGTTTGTGAGTCATTGTGCATTCGTCCCATATCATAATCTTACATTGCTGCCGTAGGTACTTTCGCCATCGCAGTGTTCTTTGAAATGTTGCATGTAGGTTCTTCTTCCACTTGCAGATTCAATGGCAATTTCAATGCAGGATGAGCTGTACCACCGCCTTCTAACAAAGTAGCCGCTATCCCAGAAGAGGCTATCGCCACTCATGAGCAGACACATATGTATGCATTTCATCTGACATCTCCAATTCATTATCCGATGTCACAGTGCGAATTCGATGCAAAATATCGTCGGCCATATCATCTTTGTATAATCAAAGTATCTACTTCATTTCAAAAAGTTACTTAATGTAACATAGTAAACATAACTTATAAGAACAAACTTTTTAGGTATATTAAAAAAAAAAAAAAATTGTTGACAACAATTTGCCTGGAAAATAATTAAAATAATTGACAACAACAATTTCTTTTAAAATTTAAATTCATTTTGTCACTACTTTATGATATCCATTTTTTTTTTTTTTTTTTTTTTCAAAGTGTATTTCCCCATAAAAAAAAATAAAAAATTTAGTGGTGGACCACCGTTAACATTCATGGATATGAAAATAGATGTTGTCCGATTCTCAATTCTATCCCATATACAGTGTGTATACAGTTTCATGAAAATCGGTTGAGCCGTTTCGGAGGAGTTCAACTACGCACCCCGTGACACGATAATTTTATATATTAGATGACACAACTTTCTGACTCGGAGTTTTGTTTAAGTCATTCTATGTTGCACCTCTTAACAGTACACATAAATTTGACGCGCAATGAATATTAGCTGTGTAATATCAAATAAAAATAAAAATAAATTGGTGATTGATGGATTCGTATACTGTTTGGAGAAAAAACAAGGTGATATACATCGGTGGTGCTGTGAAAACAAAAAGAAATTGTCTTGCAAAGGTCGAGTAAGCACTAGTATTGTTAACAGTAAACACACTATTTGCAAAAGCCCTTCTATTCATTCCCATGACCCTCTGTTCCATGAGCAACATGTGTATAAAACAAATGCGTTGCTTAAAGATCTTGCCGATAAGACAGAAAATGTGCCTGTGAATATTATATCAGAAAGTGTCGTTAAATGTCGAAAAGACTGCCGCGTTTATTTACCGAATACAGTAAATCAAAAACAAAAAATTAAAAGAATCAGATGCAAAAATTTAAATAAAGAACCAAAAACTGTCAGTGAGATTTGTATACCAAACGACCTAAAATATGTGGAAGGCGAATTATTTCTTCTCAGCGATAAAACTGTAAATAATAATGAAAGACTTCTAATTTTCGGAAGCATATCCAATTTAAAAATGTTGTCGAAATGTAAAGTGTGGCTTATGGATGGTACATTTGAAGTTGTACCTTCCATAATGCGACAATTATTTACAATCCAGGGCGTCCTGGACAATCAAGCTTTGCCGTTAATTTTTTGTTTAATGAGTTCTAAAAGTAAACTCATATATGAAGAACTCTTCTATGAATTATGTCGGATTGGGTGTGATAATAATATTTCATTATCACCTCAGTTCATTATATCCGACTTTGAGAAAGCAAGTGCTGCCGCTGCTCATTCGTACTTCCCAGAATCTCAAAGCAAAGGATGTTTCTTCCATTTTGGATCTATCATTTGGAGAAGAATTCAGGCACAAAAGCTTACAACCAAATATGGAAGTAATGAACTATTTAGCCGACATATGCGAATGCTGAAGGCATTGGCTTTTTTACCAAAAGAAGAGATACATAATTACTTTACAGAATTATACGATGCATTGGACAGCGATGGAAAGCGCGTAGGTGACTGGTTTAAGAAAAATTACATTTCCCGCGAAAGCAGAAAGCGTTCATCTTCTAGGCAAATTAAAATGTTGCCTCCTGCTTATGAGCCATCTTTTTCTGGTCAGTACACGACCAAATGCAATTAAACCTACCCAGAACTCAAAATAGCCTCGAAGCGTGGCATAGGAGATTGAGAGTGCTTGTGGGATAGTCACATGTTGGGGTACATAAATTAATCTCAAAACTATCTAAGGAGTACATAGTTGTCAAGCAAGCAATAGAAAAAATTCAAAAGGGAGAAAAAAAGGAACCAACAAAATATATAAAACGAAAGGAAACGCAACTTAAAACTATTCTCAGTGAAAAAGAAAATTATTCAAGATTGAACTATTTAAACAACATTGCAATTCATTTAAGGTTGAACTAAATTATTATTTTCATTTGAAATACTTTACATATTATTCTATTGATACAAGATGCAAACTAAGTTATAATTTAAGTACTTTTTTCCTTAAAGAAAAAAATAATTAAATCAAAAGTTAACAAAATTGGAGTCTTTTTCATTTATGTAATAAAGGTATACCAATGAAAATTTGTCGACAAATTGACCGACATTCAACAAATAAAGTCGACATTATAGGTGTCGAGGTTTAAAACTTTCGATATTGTTAAAAGTCGATTAAAACTTTGTCGAGATTTCAGCGAATGGCAAAGTCGAGATTATTGGTAGTCGACATTTATTTTGGCGGCAATTCGTACGTCTCCCGGTAGATATGTATTTTCAGCAATGTCATATTTAATTGAATTGGTGAACAAATATCAAAAGGTCAACTAGAAAGTATGCTGTTCCTATTGCGTGGACTTAAATACATACAAGGGATGTACTACCTCAATTAGAAAAGATCCTAACGATAATGATAGATTGGAACGAAGTTTGTCGGCAAGGCAATTGCACAGTATGTACATTTTACACAAAAGCACGAGTATTCACATTTAACGATTTGGAAGAATCACACTTCGGACAAATTAATCTAATGTAGGTACCTATGACCCTACTCGGTTCAGTAAAAATGTTCTTGTTTCCCTTGTGCTTCGGAAATCATAAGTGTCGACATTTTCTTCTATGTGTCTAATATAATCACTGTAAATATTTTATTTGATCGAAAGAACAACCATCTTGGCTAAAATGTAAAATCATTTTCAATTAAAACTCACCTGTGTATCAGTTCCAGTAACAATATTTCCGACGCTTCGCAGTGCTGGCACAATTATACTGGGTTCATCGGTTGCCAGCAGGTTGACCAGCCTTGGCACAGCCCCAGTTTCCACAACAGCTTGGATTTTTTCGTTATCATCGTCTGTGACGTACGACAAAGCCCAACAGGCATCAGCCAGCACCTGGATGTCATTACCGCAGAGAAGCTGTGACAGAATTGGCAGCAATCGTTTGATTTCATTGAACGGTGGCGACGGGTTCTTATTCCGGCACAAGTTTGACATCAACCAAACGATGTTGCGCAGGAACGACATTGGTGTGTTTTCATCGATTAATTGAAGTATTCCATCGACAACGCTGTGATTGATGACAATATCGCGAGCCTTTGCTCCATCACCAGCAATGTTACCCAAAGCCCAAACAGCTTGCTCAGCCACAGTTGTGACCTTAGACTGTAGCAAAGCAATAAAGTAGGGAACTGCATTGGCCTCGATTACACATCGGGTCTGATCAGACGTGCCAGATGCGATGTTTGTCAGGGCCCAAGCGGCTTCAAATTGCAGTAATGGACTGAGTGAGAGAATATGAAAGACAATAAACCATAAGCCCGTCCATTCCTACTTACTTGTCAGACCGTTGCAAGAAGCGCACACAAATCGGTACAATTCCATGTCCTATCATCATATTAATTGGTGGATTACGCTCTCTACTAAGCATTTTACGTGCCGCCTGTGTACCGGCGAACTGGCGTTCTGGCTCCGCGCTGTTCATAGCGGACACAATCTCGTCGACAGACATTTGAACGGGCGACTGACCATTCACCTCTTTCAGTGGTGAAACTAAATCCTCTTCGTCAATATTGCGCCGCTTGAAAAGTTGATCCTCTTTTTTCGATTTGCGGAGCTCAACGGTGACCTCGTGTCTCCGCATACGCATTTCCTATCCCACCAAACATAAATTCTATCTATGAACAAGAATGTTTCTCGAAATAAAATCACTTCGACTCACCTGGCTATTAATGGAATTACTTTTGTAAGCACTTTGGCGGCTGTTCGGTTCCATTTTGCTAGTTTATTATCAGATGAGTCTAGAAAATCCAATGGATAACTGTTGTCACAGAGGCTTTTTTGTTTAAGGACAAAGGGAACCAAAAAGAAACTCACCTTGGTATGCGATATAATAGAAAATAATAAAAATAATTTTACAGCTTAGTTAAGAAATTAACTCTAAATTCAAATAAAAATAAATGAAGATAATAAACTATAAAAATATAAAACAAAGGAAAAAATCCGTCTGTAAAGCGCAGTAATACTCAATATGCGAGAATGGCGGATGAATTTTGCCGTTTGCTAAAATTTGAATTTTTTTTCGTTGCGGTAAACTATTAAAATAGCTTTCTCACTTTTGCAAGGAATTTTTTGTAATATCAGCTGGTTGCCTCTTTCGGTGTGCTCATTTTAATCGTACGTCGGTTGGGTAGTGCGAGTACGAATGATCTGAGCAACATCTGTGCTATTATAGTAAGTTCACAGATAGATGGCGGCATATATACGAAAATGGGTATAAATTAGGTATTATTTAAAATAAAAACGTTTTTTTTTTTGTTAACCAATTAGATTAGAAGAAACGATAATATGGCACTACAAATCCAAATGTTTCAAATATCACAAATGGCTGTAGGAAATAAGGCCCCAATGAAATAAGGCCCCAAATTTGTGGTTTATTTCATAATGAAATTAAAAATAATGAAAACTACTTTTCATTTAATATTGTTGATATTGGATAACCTAGTTTAGATTAGGGGAACTTTTTATATACTCAACCTCGCACCCACCCCGCAATCTAACAGTAAACCCAAGCAGGGGGGTTGCATACGCATTCCATATCGGAAGGGTAACAATTAATAATAAAAAAAATAATTTTGGGGACTTATTTCATTTCTTCTTATGGGGTCTTATTTCATAATGAATGACCGATAGGTAGGTATGTTGTACCGACAGGATATTTTCTTGATGCGTTTTATTGAACATCTATTGCAGGAAAGCAAAAATCAAAACTTAAAGTAAACAAATGAGCAACAAAACTGACACAGTCACTTCTAGTTCACTTATTTGAAAAATTCGTAGAAACTTGTATATCTATTGTATGTCTCGTCTTTTCTTTTGATTCATCGAACTACTAAGCTCACTGAGTATGAATGGCACAGAAAGCAGTTTCTTAGTATGTCAAGTCGACTTAAATAAGTGTCGGAAACGGAATCTCAAGTCAGTGTCAAGTAGAGTATAGGTAGTTGTTGTAATTTATTACTTTCTGAAAATTTAACTTTACTTGCTTTGCCTAGATAGATGTTTATTAAAGCACATCATTGTCGAATGACGTTAAAGGACATAAGTTCCTACATATAATGGCGGCACGTGCATTGGTCAGTAATTTTGTTTACGTGATACGACGGGATTTCTATAAAGATGATTTTTTTTATGGCGTTGGCATAGGGAATTTTACTAGCCTATACCAAAAAAAAAAATGACTTCCGGAAGTTCTGGAAAGACATCATCTCGTTTATTTCTGGTTATGGCACCAGTAGTCATCCTTTTAACTTATTTCTGATGTTTGATTGGTCTTTAGAAATCACTTGTTCAACTATTTGATCACGTATTGGTTTCTTTGAATGTTTTAAGAGGATAGATAGGAAAATAGTAAGCTTATAAAGTATATTCGCTACCCAATGATAACTAGGTATTTACAAAATAAGTGAAGTAGGTATGATTTTGGAGTAGTCGGACCATTTAGTTCTAGAGTTCCAATAGTCGGCCATTCAAGTCAGCCCCAATTTAATTTACACATTTTCATAAGAACAGGTGCTGTCAAATGGATAACGCGTATTTCATAGTAATAGTTATACATACCCCATTTCTCTAGTAAATTAACAGGCGGGCTGACTGCTAAAAAACAAAGGGCCTTACCAATAAACATTTTTAGTTTCGACAATGATACAAGACCAGTTGCACCGGATCGTGAATACCCCTTATATACCTTAAATGGGTTTGTATTTTGTTTCACTCATTCAAAATCGCTTCTACAATATTTTTTTTTTAATATCACTCGGTTTCTACGTCAATTCAAAATATACGCAAACATATAGGATTGGTCCAAGTTTTTGGATACAGACAGAAGAAATGTTTGCCAAGGGAGAAATGTTTTTTTCGCTTGGAAGTGAGAGCAAAATAATGTAGGGTAAAACTTGGTAATGCCGGTCAGTCGGTAATACCGGTCACCCTTGTATCTCGAGAATGGGAACATCGAATCACCAACTCTTTGCATGGATTAGTGCTCCCGAAGATTGTTTTCATATCAGACTGTTGTTTGTTAAGTTTGTCTGCGTCCTTTGGAAGTTTCAGATCTATTGGTGTTTTCGGTCAATTTATTATAAGAAAATGTGATCAGAAAATAGAGAGTAAGTACTTTTCCTTATATGTTATAAATACAGTGATATTTTGTATACTTTATGTTGTTTTTTGTTATTAATCTGCAATGGTTTTACTTTGTTTTTCTTAACTTAAAATTTCATTTTGCATTTTTTTTTTCCTTGGCGCTCCCGTGTGGGTAGTCCCGGTCAACTGATCGGTATTACCTATTCATGGGTAAGCCTAAGCCAAGAACCACTTCCAGAGGTTCGTGGTCAGAGGTGGCTATTAACAACGCCAAACAACTTATTGAAAAGGAAATGTCTATTCGCGCCGCGGCCAGGTCTACTAAAATAGCATTTTCGACACTGCTAGAACGTCTAAAAAAGAAAAACTTCCATGAGCCATCTCTGGGGTGACACACGGTTTTTAACAAAGACCAGGAAAATGAACTTGCAATACAGATCAAACATTTCGCGATTTATGTGAAAACTAAAAATAAATATAAGTAGGTATATTTTAAATAAACATTAATGACCGCCATTACCAGAATTGCTGACCGGAATTAACCGACCATGCGTCTAATACCGGTCATTTTTGTCCTTTTTTGTTTTTTGTGTAACTTTTTTCCGTTTTGTTCATTTACCTTTTTTTATGTTTATAATAATACAAAAACATATGAATTTAATAAAAAGTGAAGTAAAGGTATTATTTAAATAACGAATTTCGTTTTATTTGAGTTTTTGTTGAAATGACCGGTATTACCCAGTTTTACCCTACATACTTATTATTATTGAACAATTATTGTTCAAATCAGTGCCTTGATTTTGTGCGGTTTTTGTCGCAATTGCGGTTGCGGAAAGGGTTCACGTATATGCGGATTCTATAAATGTGTGCGTGATGTCGAGAACTGACAGCTTCCCATATTTCCTGTTCTATTGTAGCCTTGTTCCTGAAAATTCCAGGCGCGCTTTCCCATACGCAACCTATTTAGGTTGCGAGAAGGATGTCGGATGAGAACAACTACTGTCAACAGCGTGACCGTTGTGCGACAATTTGGTACTTTTTTCGAGGAGCCTTATACAATTTGTTGCTACTTCGTTCCATTTTGTTAGTTGGAAAAGTTTAGCGAGGAAAATAGAGCACAACCCTTTTAATACTTTCGTGTTTATATATTATTATTTAAATTGAATAAAAGAATAAACGTCTGAGTTCTACGGCGCAGAGACAAAAACTAAACTCCTTCTACCGTACAGCCGTCCGAGTTGGTTTTTGTTATACTCTTTTATGCTGTCGTTTCAAAAGGTACTTCGGAAAGTTTTCAAAAACTGTGATTTTAAAATAAATATGTATATCTAAAATATAATACGGTTCCCTATCACAACACTATTTTCCCCTTTGTTGACCGACGGTACTTGTAAGTACCAGTAGCTAAATCACTGAATATATTCAACATAGAATCAGTTTTTGCACTGCAAGCTCAACGATACTTTAAAGTACCATTAAAAGAAATCGAGTGTGCATTGACTTTTACTTCGCATTCGGTTTTGGGGTTAAAGTAACGGTTTTCGTGTTTGTTGTACTGGTTATTGCTGGAGTAGGTTATCGCATTTTTATTGAGTTGCATAAAGGGTGTGTTTTTAACTAAATCCTTATTTTACTTTTAATTAACATTAATTTGGTGTATGAAGAGTAGTTTTCTTTTATACATAATTATTAAAACATAAGCATTTTAAAGTATATTTTCGATCGAAAAAGGAAATTGGACTTGTAAGTACCATTGGGCTGGGTGCTCAATTCGTGAACAGCTTATTTTTTTATTTCTTTATGTTTTCAATGGCTTTCTTTCTACGTTATTATTTTTTACTTATGAAGTAAAAAATGGCAGGTATTAGGAGCGCACACATTTCGGAGGGTGACATTTTAGCTATTTTGGAGGAATTGCCACTGGACAATAATGAGGATACTGATGTCGAGTCAGATGATGATTTGGACTTCGTTCCTATTATTGGAAATAATTTTGCAGATGAGTTGGAAAACCAACTAATTCAGGAGGAAGTGTGCAAAGAACTCAATGATGAAGATCTACAGGAAGAGCTAAATGAACTCCTAGATGATTCAGAAAATTTGGAAATAAATCCAAGTAATCCCGGAAGTAGCTATAGCTATAGGAAGGAAAAAAGTGCGGGTAAATGCAGACCGATGGAACCTAACCGACACTGGAAAAATGGAAAACGTGAAACGGAAATGCCAGAATATTTATTTCCTGAAGGTCCTGTTCAAGGTATGTTTGAAAATTACACGAAAGCCACCGACTTTTTCCTTAATTTTATGGAAAATTCCATTGAAAATATTGTTTACCAAACAAATCTTTACGCCGTGCAAAAAAATAAGATCCTTGATTTGCGGAAAGGCGAACTCATGGCTTTTATAGGAATAAATTTTCTTATGGGTTACCATAAACTTCCCAGCTGGAGGCATTATTGGAGTCAAAGTGAAGATTTGGGAGTATCTCTCGTAAAAAAAAAAAAAAAAAAGTAACCTTCACATAAACGACAACAGCTTGATACCCAAAGATAATAGAGATCGTCTGTTCAAGTTGCGCCCACTGATCGATTCAATAAATGAAAAGTTCGGTTCTGCTTACCATGGCACAAGACAACTTTCAGTCGATGAATCGATGATCCTTTTCAAAGGGAGGAACACGATGAAACAGTACAATCCTATGAAGCCGATAAAAAGAGGGTACAAGTTGTGGTGCTTAGCGGACCAAAATGGTTACGTGAAGAGATTTTCTATTTACCAAGGAAAAGACGAAGAATTAGAGGCGAAATACAAATGCTACGGACTTGGTGAGAGAGTTGTTTTATCCATAACTGAGAAGGAATGGGGTAAATATAAAATAATATTCTTCGATAACTATTTTACCTCTGTAAGGTTGTTAGAAAAGCTGAAATGTGAAAAAACATTAGCATGCGGCACGATTCGTGGGAACAGAAAAGGTAATCCAAAAAACATGAAGGACGAACGAAAAATGAAAAGAGGAGATGTAGATTTCCGTGAGTCCAAAGGCGGAATAAGTTTTTTCAAATGGCAAGATAACAGGTCGGTAAATTTTGCTTCAAATTATCATGGAAATGAACCTACAACTGTCGCCAGAAGGGACCAAAAAGGCGAACTGCACGACATTAGCTGTCCGACAGTGGTAAAGGACTACAATGCCTTTATGGGTGGAGTGGATCATGCTGATCAGCTTCGGTCTGCTTATGGCCTTAATCGTAGGTCAAAGAAATGGTGGCATCGGATTTTTTGGGGTATTCTAGAGATAGCATTTGTCAACTCATACGTTATATATTGCCAAATTGAAAAAAAAGTATCCCTTTTGGAATATAAGAGGTATGTAACTACAGGACTTTTGTCGCTGAAAGATCTCACAGTCGATAAAAGGAGCATAAAGAGGAAATCAGTAGAAAATTCGACCCAGTGTACAAAAAAACGAAGAGGCAAAAAGGAATCGGTTTCTAAGGATGTCAGATTAGGAAATCTTGGAATTCACTGGCCGAAGTTTGTTACAGCGAGGGGAAGATGCGAGATGTGTAGCATTAACAAATTGCAATCAAAGCCTTATTCTAAGTGTAGTCATTGCAATATATATTTATGTTGTAATGATAAAAAGAATTGTTTTGCCAAATACCACGGAGTAATGTGAATTAAAAAAATGTTCCTTACATGTAAACGAAACTGTTTTGAAAAAATCTTAGCAATCTTTTCATATATTTTGTTTATAAATAATCAACCATACCTATTATTAATTATTAATATATCGTCGGCTTACAAGCAAAACTGACTAACTGCAAAAATATAGTTCGCGGGAAAACGCAGAACAAGTTTTTTGTTTTCTTTAAATCTTTATAACTTAATAAAGATAAATGCGATTCTCTTTTATGTTTTTGAATACGATTATCTAAAATATGCAAAATTTAATTATTTAGCTGAAATATCAGAAAAAAGTATTTAGAGCTATTGTTTTGTTAGAAACAACAGATAGTCAATTTTTCCTGAAATTAAATTTAGAGTAAGTGGCACATAGCATAGATAGTTAGTTACTCTCCATTTAAAAACTATAATACAAAATAGAAAAAAAAGCTAAATTTGTATTTTTTTTATTATTTTATTAATTAAACAGAAAATACTCATACTGTTAAATTCATTAAAAAAGATAGTTAAGGAAAAAGTTTTATTGGTCGAAGTCGGATTCTGTTTCAGAACCTTCTGCTGCTTCTTGGTGGTAATCCGTCTTTGCAGAAGAAGGTAGACTTTTATACCAAGTATGGTAAATTTCAGGAATAGCTCCAGTTGTACACAGCTTCACTAGGTCCTTTTTTTTTTGAGGAAGAAATGGGGATTTGGTCTGTATATAAAGCGGTAAGAGTGTCTGGTAGATTAGACGGTCTCAACTGTCGGGAAGTAGTTGTTACTTTTAATGTCTTGAAGTTCTCACCATAATTGTACTTAAATTTAATTACACCTGGTTGCATTTTATCGTATCGCATGCATTTTAGTTTTAGCCATTGAACTTTGTTACCTTCTTCATCAATGCAACGATTTTTGATCAATTTTTTGCCCAATTCTTTTAAATACTTCACTTCATAAGGTGGCGCTTGTTTTTTCCCTTTCTTTGAACGTGCCATTTTGAAAATATTTATCCAGTCGTGTAGGGTAAATACATCGACAAATTTTTTGGCAGATTCAATTGCGCTGTGCATGGAGTCTACTTCCATATGGGAGTGTCCAGATTCTAAAAAGTTATGTTGTACAACGTCCAAATGCGTGTTCTTAACAACAAAGAGAAATAATGCTGCAATGTATTGATTTCTGTTCTGACCAGAGCAAGTATCTGAGAATAACGATACTTCCTTGACAGTGCTGGGTATGGAGCTGATCCATCTTAAAATTGCAGAACCGATTTCCGAGCTCCCGCGTTGTCCGTTAATCTCAGTCCATGTAAAACAGTGAGCTTTGTTGGGAAAAGCGGCTTCATAGACAGTTAAGTTGTAGGCACATAGCTTTCTGCTGTAATAAATTGGAGCAACGTCGCTTGATGGAATCTGCAAAACACTTTGAAGATCAAACGTTGCAGAAACAAAAGTTTTATCAGTATTTGCACGTTTTTTGTCCTCGTTCTTAGCAGCATTGGCCTCATCTCTTCGTACTATGTGTGCTTTGTACAGCTCTTCGTTTTCCTTTGTCTTTTTGTAATTGGAACATGTTAAGCAATTGTCCTTTTTCGGCTTAAAAAATGACAAGTTGTAATTTTGACAGAAATACCGCCGATATGTTATTTCCGACACTGGAGCAATAGATTCCGCTTTACACTTTTCCAAAAACAAGCTGTGCATTTTGACTATAGACAATTTTTCATCCAAATACTTCCTTTTAGAAGATTGTCTACAGTAGTGTGACTCGGTTATTGGAAAGCTTTCTATGTGGACTTTTAATTCATTAAGAACTTTTTTTGGAGTTTTATTTGAAGGAGTTCTATTACCACGTTGGTCAGCTTTTATAAAAGATCCAAACTCACTTCTACCGGACATGGCAGAGTCAACAGGCCCATGGCTTATGCAAAGAGTTTTTAAAAAAAAGGTCTTACATAGGTACCTGCTTTTTTTCACCTGAGTTACAAAAAAAAATAAGATCTGCTGTATTCCTTCTTCTTTATTTCAGTGTTTGTTGTTCGACGTTTTACTGCACTTTCCAAAACCATATTTATTAGGAAATCTTTTTGGCGGTTATAACTCATATTCCAATACTCCCTACACATTTTACTCCGCATAACGTCAGTAAAAGTTGCAGTACATTTAAACTTGCAATTACTACAATTTATGAGTTTTGCAATTTTCGGGTCTTTGTCCTTGCCGGATGTTTTATATGGGAATCCGCGACTCCTCTTTTCCTTATTAACATTTCGTTTCCATGCGCTAATTTTTCTTTCTTTCCACCGCTTTAAACAATCTCTTTCGGAAGCAACTGTATCAGTACTTTTCCCATCAGATTCAGAGCTGCTCCTCCTAATGTTGGGGTCAGGAGGTAAATAGTTGTCATTGCTGGAATCTGAAAAATCCCAATCATCGTTACTTCCATCTAGTGGCGTTGAAGTAGAGGGCATTGATTCGACTGGAATACATTTATCTAGTATTTGGCAGGAACATTTTAAGTCAGCGATAATTTTAAATCTTTTTATTTTCGGCTGTTAATCTTACCCTTATTTAAAGTTTTTTGTGCAATTTTGGCTAATTCCACAAGTAATTTACCTCTGGATAACATTTTTTGCGGCGAAAGTGATCACAAAAATTATTTAAAAGTTATTGCACTAGCCACAACCCACAACCTCAAAAAGGCAAACAAACTGCGTAATTACGTTTACGGTACTTAAAAATGGGAATTTTTTCTGGGAAAATTGACTATCTGAAGTTGGTCACTTTTTCCTGAATTTCTTGTGCCTGAAGGCAGATAGTCAACCTACAATTTTAAATGCTTTGCATATTTATAGGAAAAATATTAGATAGTCAGTTTTGGCAGAATTTTGTACTTGCTTTTCTATTATATTTGCCATTGATAATACAAAATAGAATTTTTAGCAGTTGGTCAGTTTTGCTTGTAAGCCGACGATATGTTTATATAATTACATATATATAATATATGTATAAATATATAATAAAAATGAATTTTAAAATACTTTATTTAATCACATAATGTCTTTTAGTTTTTTTTTTACTAACAAAAAAAAAAAGAAAGTGTTTCTTGCAACCCAACGGTACTTTATAGTACCACAATCCTATTTACTCCTAGATCGTCCTTGAAAAATAAAATTTTTTTTTTTTTTTGCTTAAAATGTTCAGACTATTCCTAAAACTAACTTTAACTTAATTTGTTCATACGTTTTATAGGCTTGGTCAACAAAGGGTTAAAACGAGTCAATACTTGTTAAATATTGTGAGAAAATTCTAAATTTGCAAAAGAGCTTCAGAAAAGGCACTTTTTTCTTGTATCTTTTTCTTGCAACTTCTCAAAACTGAATTGAACGAGATCTTAAAATGTAGATATTAATATGAATTGATATATTTACAGAAAATGTTTTATTAATTATTACATATTTATAATTCAAAATCAAGGCTTTAAGGTTTTCTTTTTAAAAATTGTCAATTGAAAACGAATTGCATTATTTTTTTAACTAGGTATCTTAAATACATCTCTAAGGTGTTTTTTAAGATTTTTTTTGTATATATGAAAATTTCTATGAAAATGATAAATTTTTTTTTAAACTATAATTTATAACCTTTCTCTAACACTCATTGCGGTAAAATATTCTAGAGATAGCATTTGTCAACTCATACGTTATATATTGCCAAATTGAAAAAAAAGTATCCCTTTTGGAATATAAGAGGTATGTAACTACAGGACTTTTGTCGCTGAAAGATCTCACAGTCGATAAAAGGAGCATAAAGAGGAAATCAGTAGAAAATTCGACCCAGTGTACAAAAAAACGAAGAGGCAAAAAGGAATCGGTTTCTAAGGATGTCAGATTAGGAAATCTTGGAATTCACTGGCCGAAGTTTGTTACAGCGAGGGGAAGATGCGAGATGTGTAGCATTAACAAATTGCAATCAAAGCCTTATTCTAAGTGTAGTCATTGCAATATATATTTATGTTGTAATGATAAAAAGAATTGTTTTGCCAAATACCACGGAGTAATGTGAATTAAAAAAATGTTCCTTACATGTAAACGAAACTGTTTTGAAAAAATCTTAGCAATCTTTTCATATATTTTGTTTATAAATAATCAACCATACCTATTATTAATTATTAATATATGTTTATATAATTACATATATATAATATATGTATAAATATATAATAAAAATGAATTTTAAAATACTTTATTTAATCACATAATGTCTTTTAGTTTTTTTTTTACTAACAAAAAAAAAAAAGAAAGTGTTTCTTGCAACCCAACGGTACTTTATAGTACCACAATCCTATTTACTCCTAGATCGTCCTTGAAAAATAAAATTTTTTTTTTTTTTTGCTTAAAATGTTCAGACTATTCCTAAAACTAACTTTAACTTAATTTGTTCATACGTTTTATAGGCTTGGTCAACAAAGGGTTAAAACGAGTCAATACTTGTTAAATATTGTGAGAAAATTCTAAATTTGCAAAAGAGCTTCAGAAAAGGCACTTTTTTCTTGTATCTTTTTCTTGCAACTTCTCAAAACTGAATTGAACGAGATCTTAAAATGTAGATATTAATATGAATTGATATATTTACAGAAAATGTTTTATTAATTATTACATATTTATAATTCAAAATCAAGGCTTTAAGGTTTTCTTTTTAAAAATTGTCAATTGAAAACGAATTGCATTATTTTTTTAACTAGGTATCTTAAATACATCTCTAAGGTGTTTTTTAAGATTTTTTTTGTATATATGAAAATTTCTATGAAAATGATAAATTTTTTTTTAAACTATAATTTATAACCTTTCTCTAACACTCATTGCGGTAAAATAATAAAGGGCAATATTACTACTCAAATTCGTTTTTTCCAAATTAAGAATTTATAAATTTTTCCGTACGAAAAACATTTTCCGATCACAGAAAAATTAAGAAATTATTTTTCTATAAAATTGAAAGATAATTTGCTTATTTTTTTTTTTTTTTTTTGATGAACTGACTTTTTAATTCATAAGCAACATTTTAAGACCAAGATTGAGGTCAACTATCAAGTTTAAGTGGTCAAAAAAAGCAAAAGAAAATTTGTACGGTTCTGTTTTACGCATGGCTATAACTGGGGCCTAAAGCTTCTCTGCAAATTTTACAATTTTCGCACAATATTTTCACAAGTATTGGCTCGCTTAACGTTATAATAGTATTGTGATACTCAACCGCGTTACATTTTAAACATATTTATTTGGAAATCACGTTGTTTAAAGAAGTTCCTTTTTCAACTAAAAAAGGGAAAAAGTATCTAACAACAAATTGTATTAGAGTCCTCGAAAAAAGTGTTAAATTTTTGCACAACGGTCACGCTGGCTCAGCGCGCGGTGCACTCACACATTAAAATGCGATTCGGAACGTTCCCTAGCGCAATTGCGACAAAAACCGCACAAAATCAAGGCACTGGTGCCTTTCAATGTGTGAGTGCACCGCGCGCTGGACCAGCGTGACCGTTGTGCAAAAATTTGACACTTTTTTCGAGGACTCTAATACAATTTTTTGGTACTTTTTCCCTTTTTTTAATTGAAAAAGGAACTTAGCAAATTCTTTAAACAACTGTGATTTCCAAATAAATATGTTTAAAATGTAACGCGGTTGAGTATCGCAATACTATTATAACGTTAAGCGAGCCAATACCTGTGAAAATATTGTGCGAAAATTGTAAAATTTGCAGAGAAGCTTTAGGCCTCAGTTATAGCCACCCGTTAAACGGAACCGTAAAAATGTTCTTTTGCTTTTTTTGACCAATTTAACTTGATGGTTTACCTTAATCTAAGTCTTAAAATATTGCTTATGAATTATAAAGTTAGCTTATCAAAAAAAGAAAAAGAAAAAGTAATAATAATAAGCAAATTATATTTAAATGTTCTGTTATCGGAAAACGTTTTTCGTACGGAACAAATTATAAATTCTTATTTTAGAAAAATTAATATGATAAACTAAATTTGTAATTCGTAATCAACATTTCATTTTAAGATCAAAATCGAGGTCCACCATCAAGTTTAAGTGGTCAAAAAACGCAAAAGAAAATTGGTACGGTTTCGTTTTACGTATGACATTTGGACCTTAGTAATATTGCCCTTTATTGTTTAACCGCCCAGAGTGTAAGACAAAGGTTATAAATTACAGTTTTTGTTTTACGCTCTTAATATATACAGACGGTAAATTGATCACTTTCATCTAAAATTTCGCATGTAAAAAAATAGATGCAATTCGTTTTCGAATGACAAATTTTAAAATGAAAATGAAAACCTTAAAGCCTCGATTTTGAATTATAAATATATTAACTCATATTTATATCCACATTTTAAGATCTCGTCCAATTTAGTTTTAAAAAGTTGCACAGAAAAAAAAATGCAAGGAAAAATGCCTTTTCTGAAGCTCTTTTGCAAGCTTAGAATTTTCTCACAATATTTAACAAATATTGCCTCGTTTTAACCGAAAATAGTGTTGTGATAGGAAACAGCGTTATATTTTAAATATTTTAAAAAAAGTACCAAATTGTCGCACAACGGTCACGCTGTTGTCAGTTGTTCTCATCCGACATGCTTCTCGCAACCTTAACACGCTCTCTCCACATGCGATGAATTCAAGGCAAAGAGCAACAGCAAACAAAAACAGCACATAGCAGAGCAACTGTCACATTTCGTGTGATGGGCATTTCATAGCATACTTTCTTAGTACGAATAGAATGGCAACGAGTACACACACAAAGAGTACTTTGGCAGTATTGCAAAAAAAAATTGAGTAATTAATAATTTATTAGTTTTAAGATTTCTTAAGAGTTTAATTTCCCAATTTTCCATTTTTATATTTATAAAAAATACATTTGAAGCGATAACTGACTAATTCAAATTAAACATTTTGAATTCCCAAACAGCACACTTTGATTTCCAATTTATTTGACAGCAAAATGACACTTTTCTTGTGTTCATAGTATGCGATAGATGGTATGCTTTTAAAGCATGCTTTCTATCGCAAACTATGGAAATAAAGCAGCTATAATGGTCTCCACTTGTGATAATGAAAGCATGCTCTATCGCATACTCTGAATTCATCGCAAGTGGAGACAGCGTGTTATAGGTTGCGTATGGGAAAGTGCGCCTGGAATTTTGAGGAACAAGGCTACAGTAGAACAGGAAATATTGGAAGCTGTCAGTTCTCGACATCACGCACACATTCATAGAATCCGCCTATACGTGAACCCTTTCCGCAAACGCAATTGCGACAAAAACCGCACAAAATCAAGGCACAGGTTCGAATGTCAGATTAGGCCCTTCCTTTTTTCCTGCACTGCCTTATCGAATTAAGTATCCGGATAGATTCAGCGACATCTTCTGGTGAAATAAGAAGTTGTTTGTAGCTCGATTTTAAACTATCATCCAGCTAAAAAATGTAGGTAATGAACAAATAATTATTTTGATTTCTTTCTAACACCTCAGGGGAAGTATAAAATAAACGGATAAAATGTATAATGCCAATATTTGAATGCACCTGGCAAGAGATTAGACAGCTCTTATTAAAATTAGCTCACACAGAACGAAGAATCCGATTTTTATTTAAATGTGTGAGAGAATCCGACGCCTACAGGACAGCTCTGCATCAGCGTCAATTTATTGCAATTGCACATGCTCCCTCTCAGTACTCAGCTCTAGTCTCAAAGAAGCACTTTTATTGAAATATGTTCATTCGCGTACACGATTTAAATTGAACGCAGTCGACATAAATCAATCGCTATCGTACAAAGTCTATACCTACACGTTTATATCACAGAAATAGAGAAAACTAGCAAAATAACGGCAACGAGTAACGAGCAGTTCCTCTTTTGTCTCGAAACAGCTCGATGTATCGGTAATGTCACATTTTCCAAAGTCAGCCACATATACGAAATGTCAACTTAGTACTCAGTCAAGAAATTGTTAACTAGATATGCTTTCTCAGCTATCCCTCCATAAACATCAGCAGAAAAGCCTTTTCACCTGACCAATGTAGGCCATTAAAAACTAAAGCACATCAAGCCAGACATACCTAACTATAGTTTTAAATGTCCCCAATCTTCCTCGATATTTTTTCCTGCTTTCTATCTAACATTATCGTAGCTCTTGCACCAAACTCATTTGGCATAATGTCAGCTGTCAGTAGCCATACTAAACCAGATTCTTGAACGTCCCCACTGTTTTGATTACAAAACTTGTGTACCCAAGTGCTCGAAAGAGTGGCCCAAAGTTAAAATGCGACGGAATTAACTCAAAATAAGTCTTAAATAACCGAGCCTAAAAAAATACATTGTCATCGACCTTTCTATACCTATAAATTTCTGATTCAAACCCAGTTTACTCTAGTTCTTAAAAAACATGTGACGGCTACCTGGATAGAGATATTAAACGAAAAAAAATAAATTTTAAATAATAATAAATGTAATAAAACACCACTTTCCAATTCTATCCAGTCACCGGCATCTGCTCGTAGCCAAAAGCCAATAAGTATTTTTGTTATTTTTGTCGTTTATGTCAGCCTGACACTTCTTAATGTTCGAATTCGAACTCACAATGAGCTTTAGATGGGTTCCTAAAACTATGCTATGTACGCTCTGTATGACAAGAAATTGTATAGCAGCATGTATTCTACCGGTTTGCGAGGGTAATTGTGAGAGATTTGAATTGTGATTCTCAGTGGATTCTCTTCGGGTACCTAATAAAGCTAAAAGAGGTAACAACAATTTCCATAAAAAAAAAACAAACAAAGGATCGAATGATTAGGAATAGATTCAAAAGGTTGGTGCGATTAAGACCCGCTGACAAAGAACCAACGAACAACGTTCAACGTTGACTTTTTTCAAACGGGCAGTCGCCGAGTTAACATCTTCGAGCAGAAGAAGAGAAAAAAAAAAAAGTGCAGAAGTGCAGTAGACAATATAATATATATATATATATAAAAGAAAACATTTTTTTTGCAATAAAGAAATAAAGTATTAAAAAAACAGACAGTGTGATTCAAAAGAAAAGCGGCAAATTCATATTCCCGGTAAGTGAAGATTTCACTTTTCCTTATTTTGTGAGAGTGTGAACGAATTATGTTATAGGCGTTTTGTGCACGTAATACGAGCATCACCGAATAGACAAATTTTGCGGATTGGCGGTCATAAACTCATCGTGGCCGCCAACAATTTTTTTGAATCGAGGTGCTGTCCTCGGCGAAGCAAATGAGCACTTAGCAGTTACACAGCTCATAGAGGTGATTTAGAGGTGAAACCCATATATATATACCTATACATATACGAAGTCGTGGGGTCAGCGGAGTCTCATCATAAGGAGCTCAGCCGGACCTATCCGGAATCATTTCGCCTAACCCTCTATATCTCGATAGTGTACTCAGATACTACCTTTTGGCCGTAAAACCAACAGTCGCGAATCGAGCAGCCGATACAGGCGTGTCAAAAAAAAATTCGTATACCTACATAAAAAAAAAAAAAAAAAAAAATTGTTCTGTAAAATAAAACGATTATTTGCACGTAAATTTAAACCATTTATAGCATTTGCCATAATAGGCCAAACATAACAATACATACCGTACTTATTTAAATTTTTAAGTGTGAAAACGCACACATATAGTATAACGATACACAAAAAAAAATATATCATATTACCTATAAAAAAAAAAAAAAAAAAAAGCCACCCGCACAGTAGGGTAAAAAAATAAAACGCCATCGCACGTAAATTTTTTTTTGTTCTTATATTTTTTTTTTTTCTTCTTATTTTTGATTTTTTTTTGGCGTGATATTAACTTTTGTTATTTTATTTATTTCTTTATTTTCTCATTAATTTATTTATTCGATAATTTTCGAGTTTCCTATAATTTTGTTGTTTCTGTTGTTCCTTTATTTATTTTTTTTTGTATACAGTCATTTTGGATAGTGGCAATAGATTTCCCTTTGTTTTTTTTTTCTTCGTTTTTCCAAATTTAACTGGAATTAGTACTCTAAAACGAGCTCATTTTAGGTAGAGATCGCGGGTAGAGTAGTGTGAAAGGTACACTGGGAATAAAAAGGTCAGGTACCAATAATTTTCCTTGGGAGATTTACATTTTGTTTATAATTTTTATTTATAAGTTATTGTTAATATTACTTTAATTATGTTAAAGTTTATATATTTAGCCGTAGATTATAAATGTTCAAGATAATTTTTTTTTAATAAACGCTGTACATCACGCCAAGCTGATTGAAATCGCGTTATATTTATTTTTGATTATGCTCGAATGAGTATGATGGCTTGCTAGATCAAGATTTCAGGGGTGCGGTAAGGTCTGCTACGGTTCTTTCGGTGAACATGGTCTAGTCAGCGGCAACTAGACAATTTTGGGGAAGTTTAAAAATCGGCCAAAAACTTCCAGGAAGGGTGGGAACTGGCCCTAGCTGCAACAACAACAGCAGCCCCCTCAGTATGGTGGACGTCCGTCTGCTTTCAAAAAAAAAAGTAAGTTTTTATTTTGGCATGTTTAATGTTATGTGGTAGATCTCGTTATGTGTGTAGGACAAGAACCACCCCATCCGGCGAGCAGAGCCGTGCTACGCAAGCATGCCATGCTCCTCGCACGTAACACTCCCTCCCTTTCCATCTCCGCTTCCTTCTTTAAGTCCCGTCCACATCCAGAATTCCTTCTTCAATCCGCTCCAAACGCCCTCTATATATCCCTAATCTAGATCTATTACAAACATTAATAAATAAGCGTCACATAACAGGAACTACAACGGAGCTTTTTACTGATTTAGCCATGGGCAAGCTCTGATATATCAGCTCCCGTAAAACATTAAAATTGATGCTATTATCTGAATCCCCAAAGTTTCTGAAATTGAATAATAACCTGTATTTACACGATACATGATAATCCCACTGTATACGTTCTCGTTTAGATTTTAAAATACCTTAAAATAACTAAAGCTTTTGTGCACCCTCAATCTAAGCAAAATGTGCCACAATTTAATTTATTTAATAATTCAAGTGACAAGCTAAATGTGTGACATTCAATTCAATTGAAGATACCACCACTTCTACCTTGTCCACCCAGAGACTAGATATTCGTGACATTCATTTAAAACGACCAACGGCAATTAAGGCAACCCATGTTGAAGAACATTTTCAACAAAACCCTTGGGTATGCACAAGGCAAAAGCATGTTTAACATTAATAAATGGAGTCCGTCGCCATCGCACAAAATAAATTCAAGAGGAAAAGGGCAATTTATAAAAGTTTTTTTTTTCAAATATTGTATACCTTCGCCTATCACATTTTCACTTTATGAATCCAGTAAAACAAAAGCCACTTCTCCCTTATCCCAAAATAATAAGGACATTTATTATCCCAAGCCCGTCATAGCATTTTTCTAATGTCCCAAATCCCACCGTTCGAAACAAGCAGGCAGTATGACAAAAAAAAAAAAAACACATAATTAACGACTCGACTCAACAGAACTGCTGCATTCCACCAAGCAGCGAGGACGACATCAACGCATGGGGTTGGGGGCGCGCCCACAGTAAATTTCTGGATCGACCATGGACGATGTTATGCGACAGCCAAACAATGAATGTGGTCCACTATCTACATCAAGAGTGTTTGTGCAAAGCCTACACCCAAGGCCAGCTATAATTCTGTGGACCTTTTTAACGCGAACATGAAATTGAATAAGTTTTACACAAACTCTAGTAAATCATCCAGAGATGATGTATGGAACGGATGTATATCTACACACACCTACAGACGAGTTAGCATGTTAGCTGTGCGAATTGCGAAGGGCGCTGAAGATAGAGCATCCGAAGCAGGACCAAGAGTAATTGCTCCTTTTGTTACCAAGTGAAATTAGTGAAAATTACATTTGGTAAAACAAACACACTGTGGTCCTGAGAGGACAATTTCTACGTCGCTCATGATGAAGTTCAATGGAGTGGGGGTGGGGTGGCGTTGGCTATTGGGGTGAACTGCAAACGCTTATCATAGCTTTGTGTGCGTTCTCTTATCGTGTAATAGAAGCCTACGCTTTACAAAACAGTCAAATGGTTATTACATTAAAGATGTGAGATTTTCATTTTGGCGAGGACGCATCAGGCTCCCTAAAGGACTATTCCTATGAGGCAAGACTTGCAAATAAGTGAACTGCGCAAAGATCAACTTTAACAACAAATTCCAATTTCGCACATTTTATAAAGGGTGTTTTTTTTTTTTTTAATTTACATGAAATTTACTTTACATATTTGAAAGATAATCTTCTGTCATTTTAGTTAAAATATGATTTCTGGCATATGACCGCCACGGATGGCTCCGACGTATTCCAATCGGTGACTTTTTCCAACATTTGTGGCCGTATATCGGCAATAACGTGGCGAATGTTGTCCTCCAAGTGGTCACTGGTCAATCGTTTCCTGCTTATCGGCGTGGACTAGCGACTTAAAATATACCCACAGAAAATACACTCAAAAAAAAAGCCATATCAAAATGATTTTTTTATAATATTAAAACTACATTTTGCTGTTTTCATATCAAATCGACTATAAAACATATTGGATAAATATGAAAAATGTTATGCTGATATCATTACTGCTCACGTGAAATTCAAAAAGTTATATTAAAAAGATTTATTTTAGCATTGTAATATCAATTTTTAATATCAAAATTTTAATGACATTTTTTGCCATTGAAAAATTGAAATAAGATTATCAAATAGTAATGTTACATTGCTAGGCAAGATTAAATATTCTCAATACTTAATTGATAAGAAAAATTATGCTGTCCAAATTTTAATATCTAAGTGATAATTGTGACTATATAGTTTTGATATTATGATTTCATTTATAGCTTGGACTGTCGTTTTTTAATTTCAATCTAATTAGTTTAATTTTTTGTTTTGATAAAGTGGGTACAGCTGTAATTTTTTTTCTTAACTAAAATAAATACGCTTTATATTTTCATTTTACATTTAGTCAGTATGAAAATAAATAGCGTTTCAATTTTATGCTTATACATACCTATCATATTTCTATACTTATTTCGTTTTTAAGTTTTTTTTGTACTTAATTTTTTTTTTGAAACAGAAAGGGGTTACCCTTCAAAGATATTCTTCTGCAGGTTTAGACTATTAATTATTCCTTAACTCCTTAAAAAAATACTATCTCAGGATCAGACACCTATATTCTCATTCAAAATTATCCCATTTTTTAGCATTTGCCTTACGTACCTACCATAATTATGTTCATGGTAAAACTTGAATTAAAAAAATTACGGAAAATACGAATGTTGTAGTTATCCCTTTCTGCAAAAACTGAAAGTGAGATGTGTGAAATTTAATCATATAGATATAACATCATTCTATTATTCTTTTGAAATGCTTCAATATCGTCCCATCATTTTTGTGGTAATTACCACGTAAAAAGTGTCTAGACAGTAATACATCTTCAAAATCAGTATGTATTAACCGTTAGCTGGCCTTCTTCTTTCTTTTTTTTTTTTTTTTTTTTTGTGTGTTATTTTTAAATGTATCTGCCACTCAGTTCTGCATTACTGACATTAATTCATATCAATTTAACATTTTTTCTTTGTATTGATATTCTTCATAGTCATCCCAACATTTTCGTGGTAATTGTAGCGTAAAAAATATCCAGGTGATAATACCAAATGGCTAAAAATAAGTATTATCCGTAATCTCCCGATCCCTTTTGTTGTTGAATGCATCTGCAACTAAGTGTTGCGCCTTGCGCGTTGTTTTATTACAGACTTCAACCGATCAAATTTGTGTGGACTTAGCGACACATTAGTTTCTGATATTCAGACGATGCAGACGTAGTGAGTGATCCGTGTTAAATAATAAATATTAAGTGTTTTACGAGGTCAAATGGAAAATTCTAACCAAAGTGTTGTTAACTTTTTATTAACTTTTTATTAATGAAGTTATAGTGACTGTGTTGTGCTATTAATTAATGAATATTAATCATTTATGCAAAATGGCAAGGGCGAGTTGCAGCTATACCTACTGTATAATATCGCCGTAAGAAATTTCCTGACAAAGCCTTGGTGAATTTTTTCAAGATTGGCCCTTTTACATGCAAGGTGGTGGGGAACAATTTGTAAGTTTCTTAATGGTGTACACACTTTGGATTGTGCTTTACTGCAACATTGACGTTTTTATAGATACCTAGATCTGGACTTTGAGGAATTATTCTCTGGTTTGCCTTTATTAACAAATTCCCGGAATTCAAAATCACTGGCTGGATTTTATGAAAAATATATATAAGACAAAAGTAAGTTATGATAACTTAAATTATACTTCCACAGATCAAAGTTATTACAAATATAATTATCTCATTACAAAAAGATGTATATAATTACATAATTTTTTTCAATAATTTCAGATACAAAAGACGAAATTTGTATTATGGTCCTTAATACAGTGCTTAAACCGACATCAAGAGTTACAGTAAAAGTAGAATTCGCTTCTTCTGTCAGAAAAACGACTATAAGAGATGACATCAATAGCTGCATCATACAAATTGTGACAATGATTTTCAGAGGACGCGGGAAGAAAAAGTTAAGAGGCAAATGAAAATTAAAGGTACCATCCAACCACATATAATAGTTATCCTTGATAGCTGAATTTGAAGCATTTTAACTACCTACTAGATTGGGTATTTTTCGTCTATAGTTTGTTTATGTATATTTTGTAATATTGTGTATTTTACGCGATAACATTAAATAATTTATTTATTTCAAACACCATAAAGTAACATTTTATTTTTAAATAAAGTTTTTCAAATTGTTAAACAACGATTACTAGATTTTATTAATAAGGTATATACCAATAGTATACAAAGAATATTGCTTAATTTTTTTGTTGAAAAAATGCTTGTTATTATTTGTCCTTTACTTTTTTTTAAACCGTTTTGAATAAAGTACCTTTCTTAAAATAAATATAACAATAAAATAAACATACTTATGTAAAAGCAAACATAAACATATTTTTTTCTTAGAAATAAACAATGAATAAACGGTGAGTGCGTTCAAATTTATTTAAAGTGAAGTTTTTGAATTAATTTTATCTGTCTGTAGTTATTGAATCCCAAAATTACTTTCATGGTCTTAAAACAGACAGATAAAATTAATTAAAAAACTTCATTTTACATAGAAAAGGTCATATTTCTAAAATGGCATCGGCATAAATCTTCAACATTTGAAATTTTCGATTCAATATTTGAAATGTTTTATTTAAATAATTGAATAGTTAAAAGAAATGTATTCGAAATTTTCAATATTAAATTGGTATATTTACATTATATGTATGTATCTATATACATATGTACATATCATATCTATATATCAATGAAAAATATCAATTCAATATTTTCAATGTTACATTGATATAACGAATATGGAATAACAGATAATTAATTTAATACTTTCGTATTAATTTGATACGAGAAATTGATTGCCACCAAAATTATGTCAATTACCTGTTTTGTATGGGGAATTCATAACTTAATTTTACCAGGCTTAATGGCGACATACATATACCCACGATTTTGGGTTTGTGCACATCTACGGCACAGTACCTTTAAAATAACATAAGTTTCATTCTCCTCATTTCATATTAAATACGAAAAAAGCGTAAGGAAAGCTCGGATGTTCACGTATTAATATAATGATGTATTATATTTTTTCTTTTTTTAATATGAATTCAATATTTTAAATGTTAGGTTAGGTTAGGTTAGGTTGGGTGGGGTTGTGAGATCGTCACAAAAGACCAGGCACCAAAGCGGGCCCATCGCCATCCCCAGGGAACCATTACGGTCAAAAACCTAAACCAATTCGCCCAAACAATCAATTTCCCTACAGAATTTGGTTATGGTCCCAATATTATTTGAGGAACCAACCTCCTCTAAGTTATTAAAGAAGAACCTGCCTAGGTGCTTCCTTCTACTCCGAGCAACTGCCTGGCACTCGCATAGAAGGTGGGAGATGTCCTCCGTAGCTTGTAGGTCCTCACAGTACCTACATGTATCCGTATTAGCTAAGCCTAGTCTCATGGCATGCTTCCTTAAAAGGCAGTGTCCAGAGAGTATTCCTACCGTTAATCTTAACTTTGTTCTACTGAGATTGATTAATTCTTCAGATTTCTTCCGATTTAAAGCGGGCCACAGTGCCTTTGAGACCCTGTGCCCCTCTAGCTGTGACCATTTTGTAGCTGCTTTATTGGTAATTTCCTCAACGATAACCCTTCTAGCAACGGCCATAGGTGGTCTGATGCCCTCAATCATTGTATTTACTGGGAGTTCCGCTCCTTCCTTAGCCAAAACGTCGGCCCTTTCGTTACCCTCAATATCACAATGCCCAGGTACCCAACATAATCTGACACGGTTCTGCGAACATAATGCCTTAAGCATTGCGCGGCAATTCCTGACTAGTTCAGATTTAGTGGTATGTGACTCTAGCGCTTTAAGCGCAGCCTGACTATCAATGTAGATGGCGATATTCTTATTGGATATCGATCTCATCTCAAGTACCTCCGCAGCTTTGAGTACTGCCAGAATCTCTGCCTGGAACACACTGCATGTGTCCGGTAGTCTCAGGGCCATATGTAGGTCCAACTCGTTGGAGTATATACCTGATCCCGTGCCCTCACTGGTTTTAGATCCGTCAGTATATACTGAGATCTCATTTCCCCTCGAAACTAAGTTCCTATGCCACTCCTGTCGGTCAGGGTACGACACATCGAACGGTGTGTCAAAATCAAGTGTACCGAGACTTTCATCAGCTTTTCCCGGGATTTCGGAGAATACTTCCTTTAAGATAGTACTGTGTCCTATCCTACTGTTTTTAAAAAGCCCTGCATTAGTGAGCCGTAGCGCACTATTACCTGCTATTGATTGTAATTGTAAATCCAGTGGTAAAAGATGCATAAACGCTTCCAGTGCAGCCGTTGGTGTGGTACGTAAAGCACCCGTGACGGCAATGCAGGCTGTTCTTTGTACCCTGGTTAACATATCCCGTACATACTTCTTGTTCGCGGCTTTCCACCAGACAAGAGCCCCATATGTTATTATGGGCCTTACTACCATTATATATAGCCAACGCAACATTGAAGGCCTCATGCCCCATTTCTTACCTGCTGTTCTCTTACAGATGAAGAGAGCATTGTGAGCCTTGCGGACTCTTTCCTGGACGTTTAGTTTCCAATTTAGTTTCCTATATAATATCGTACCAAGATATTTTGCGCTTTCTGAAAGGGCAAGTTCCACTCCAGCAAGCCTGGGCAGCTTGAAGGATGGTATCTTGTATTTTGTACTAAATAGCACTAGTTCTGTTTTCTCCGGGTTGACTCTTAGTCCACACCCTTCGGCCCATATTCTGAGCCTATTGAGGGCTGTTTCCATAAGTTCACTAATCGTGTTTAGGAATTTTCCTTGAACAATGATAACTACGTCATCCGCGTAAGCGATGACCTTGAATCCTGCACTGTTTAGTTCCATAAGTATCTTATCTATGACCAACACCCAGAGGAGGGGGGAGATGACCCCTCCTTGGGGGGTACCTCTAGTAACAGATCTTCTTATAGAACTGTTGCCGAGAGTGGAATTAATATTTCTCGTCGAGAGCATTTCGCATATCCAACTTGTAATGCGTTGTTCGACGTTTATATTTTCCAAGGCGCTCTTGACTGCATCTCTTCTGACGTTATTAAAAGCTCCCTCAATATCCAAAAAGGCAACTAGTGCAAATTCTTTCTGGTGAAGGCTGCCCTCTATTTTGCCTACTACTTCGTGTAGAGCCGTCTCTACTGATTTACCTTTTAAATATGCATGCTGAGCATTACATAAGTTCCCGTTGCAACACTTACTTCTTATATAAATGTCAATAAGCCTTTCAAGTGTCTTTAGGAGAAATGACGAAAGACTGATCGGTCTGAAGTCTTTCGCTGAAGTATGGCTTGGTTTACCCGCTTTGGGGATAAATACCACTCGTACTTCTCTCCATGCCCTAGGTACATAGCCTAATCGCAGGCAGTGTATAAAGATATTTCCTATCATGTTCATAACTGTGCCTGGAGCCCGTTGAAGCATAGCCGGCAGAATGCCATCAGGGCCAGGTGCTTTGAACGGAGCGAAGGACTTGATAGCCCAACGCAGTTTCTTCCCAGTAATGATATTATTAACCCTCTCACCTATTCGTGCGCCAATGTTAGGTCCATAAGGTACCGAAGCCATTGGTGCACTGCTTCCTGGAAAATGGGCTTCAACTAGTGCTTCCAGAACCTCCTCGCTGCTTTCAGCCGACGAACCGTCGGATTTCTTAATGAAGCTAGGGACTGCCGCGTCTTTGGCTAGCATTTTACGGAGTCTGGAAGCCTCGCTAGTATCTGCGATCGCTTCACAGAAGAGCTTCCAGGATTTCCTCTTAGATTGCCTGATCAAGTATTTAAACACTTTCTTGCTCTCTATGTACAGATCCCATGTAATGTCGTCCCCTACAACCTTAGCCCTATTATAGAAGTGTCTAACTTGCCTCCTTTTGGAGTTTAACTCCTTATTCCACCACTGAGGCTGGGACCTCTTGGTTGGTTTCCTGAGCGGGCAAACTTCTTCGTAAGCCATATTCATTATCCTGCCTAAGTTATCAACTGCCTTGTCTAAGTCTGATGAAGTGTCAATGAATGGTACTTCATTTCCTACCTGATGACTGATTATAGATTCATACCTATTCCAGTCAGCCTTCCTGGGGTTCCGATAACTGTTCGTAATCTTGCTTTGGAAGCTTATTTGAAAGCGAATCCACTTATGATCCGATAGGGAAGCCTCTTCTAAGACCCTCCATTTCTCAATTGTGAGGGAGTCAGTGCAGGATGCGAGAGTGATATCTAACACCTCCTGTCTGTTCCGTATCACAAAAGTCGGTTTGTTGCCCTTGTTACATATAATGAGTTTAGTCGATAAGATTATAATCAAAAAGACACTCACCTCTTGCGTTAATGTCGCTGCTGCCCCATTGCGAATGATGCGCATTGGCATCACATCCCAAGACGAAGAGCCATTTGTCCCTGCTCGTCAGCTGCCCTAACTTGTCGGGGGGTATTACCGTCGACTCGTAGGGAAGGTAAGCCGATATCAGGCACAATGGTTTCCTTCCCATTTGCTCGCAGGAAACTGCAACCAGATCTCCGTCGCTGAAATTATTCAAAAGAAATGCCCTTATGTTGTTTTTTAATAGGATGCAAGCCCTAATTTTACCTTCATTAGCTTTGAAGTAAAGCGTGTAATCCCTTATGGAGAGACTCTGAATCCGGTTGTTTTTGTTGATCCAGGGCTCTTGTATCAGTATGGCTGAAACGTCATGCTTGATTACGTATTCAATCAAGCACGCCGTCGCAGACCTACTGTGATGCAAGTTTATTTGCATCGTCTCCATCTTGGGGTTCTGCTACCTCCGCTCCCTTGGTCATGACTCTTATCATGACCTTCCCCATGCTATAACGTACCATCCCCTTGTACTTTTCAAGGGCTGGGAGCGAATCCTTGTTTAGGCTCAGCAGGAAGTGCTGGCCAAATTGCCTTCTGGGCACTGTTTTTAAGACCTTCCACGTATCGGCCTTAAGCTCCCTATTTTGGATGTGGAGGAGGCCGAGTAGTTTGTCTGGGTATGTGTATGGCAGCGGAACCCAAACCCAGGCCTTGGGCGGAGAGTACTTTGCCAACTCCGCCACGGTTACGCATTTGAGTTGTGCTCCGCTCCATACCTCGCCAACTCCTAGCACAAACTCTCTGAGGAAGCCGACGGAGTCCCTGTTTCCACAAGCTACAACCTTGCGACCGCCTTCCCATCCAGCGCCGTCAAAGAGAAGGTCACCACCCTCTGTGGAAGACATCTTCTTCCACAAAGCGTCCTGAAACTTCTCTTCAACAGCCAGCCACTGTTCCATGGTAAGGCGTCCGCTCGGCTCCTGCTCATTGATGATGGCGACGAGGAGCTGGTCCTTCGAGTCATAAACCGGGCGCACCACGGGCGAAGTACCAGCCTTCACCTTTTTAGCTGCACTCGGCTCAACAACATCGTCGGATCTGCTCCTTTTGCTTAGGAGGTTCGCTCCGGCCCCCCCAGACATGGCCCCCTCTCCATCCTTCTTGCCTTCTTGCCTAGCTGAGGCTAAACCACTAGTCGACGCCTGAGCTGCTGCCCTAACTTCGACCGCTGAAGCTGCCGATTTTTTGGCGGCCTCGTCGGCTACTGTTCCCTTGGCCCGTTCAAGTTGTTTCCTATCCCAGGCGCTAAGTGAATTTATGTCGCACCCCCTGAACTGCTCTACTTTGCGCTTCGCACTCTCGACTTTACGTCGGGCATTGCGCATCATTAGCTTGTTCAGCTGGTGTGCGTTTTTGTTCGTCCCTGATTGTGCGACTGCGGGAGATCCAGAAGCAGCAGAGTACTTGCCTACTGCGCCTCCAGTCTCCTTCGTCGATTTTTTGCCCTTAGGGATCGCAATGAGAGTACCAGCCACCTCATTGCTGTCCCTATTAACTAAGGTGAGTGTACCAGCCAACTCACCTTTGCCCTGTTCAGTACTGGTGGGAGTACATGCCGTCCCACCGCATACCTTATCTACGGAAGTGAGAGCCACCTCACTTCCTGCTACGTTAGTGTCAGTGAGTGTGCAATCTGCATCCTCACTGTCACTAGCTAGCAATACCTACCTCCTCTAGTTCCCTCTCCAGGCCGGAGATGGAAGACTGTGGTTCAGATTCGCAAGAATCCTCTCCCAGTTCCATCGCCGGCTTTGTGGAGTCTGTACCCTCCCTTTCTGGAATAATAATTCTTTTTTTTGTATTTTTTTAATTTAATTTTATTTAAGTTTTTCTTCATATTGTTCCCACGAGTAAAGCCGGATAAAAACAAGGTCGACCCAGGCAGCGCCGCTATACCTGGGCAGGGCTAAATACAACAGACCCTCGCCATGGCGTCTGAGGGAGCTCGTACTCGACTGGTTTTACCCCCAGCCTTTCATCCTTGGGCACGGTTTGCTATCTGCTCACTCCACCACTGGAGTTAGGTTGGATTTAAAGGTTTACTCCTACCTCAAACTAATGGATCACGACAAACGATTGAGACGTTAGCGTAAATCCTTGGCTGACACTAACCATTTGACCGGTTAGCCATTTTCAGGCGGGCGCCCACGCGAAGGACTGAAGAATGAGGATTTGTGCCCAAGCCCTATTTTAAATGTTACATAAACAGTAGAAAAAAAAATTGAAAATATATTGATTGCATATTTTTAATATCAAATTGGTAGTTGAAAAAACGAATTTGAAAATGTAATTTTAACATTTTTAATGTTGATTTCCATTAGGAAATATCAGTATAAAAATATTGATTTAACATTTTAATATTAATAATACCAGGAAACAGTTTCTGTATTTAAATGTAGATATTACATTTTTCGCATTAAATTGATAATTCGTAAATACAGATATGAAATGGTGAGTTTATCAATAATGATATTTTTCATGTTGGACGACTCTTATAACCCAAAAATGTTATTTTTACAGTTGTTTTATCAATTTATTTTTTTGGGTGTAGTCAAGCGGCGTTAAATCCTACGATTTTGGAGGCCAATTCACGGGTCCGCAACATGAAACTATGCGGTTACCAAACGTTTCCTTTAATAAATCAATTGTGCCATGAGCTCTGTGTGACATGTTGCGCCGTCTTGTTGAAACCACAGCTCCTGCACATCATGGTTTCAATTGATGAACGAACGATAAAATCAGTAATCATGACTCTATAGCGGTCACCATTGACTGTAACGTTTTGGCCAGCATCGTTTTTAAAGAAGTAGATGTAACGGTGTCTCAACATACATACACTTGAGGATTATCATCACTCCAAATACGGCAGTTTTGTTTATTGACGTATCCATTCAACCAAAAGTTAGCTTTCTCGCAATACGTGCGCGATACCTATTTCGAACAGAACCATTATTTTCAAAAAAAATTTGCACAGTTTGGAAGCGTTGTTCAGGCTTCACTTTATTCATGTTGCAGTGCCGAACCATACAAAACGAATGTGGTATTCGATTGGGCGCTCTCAGAGCATTTTTTTTGTTTGCTCTCAGAGCAGTTTTTATGTTCGTTTGGTACAAAAAAAAACAATCTTTTTCAGATTTCAGAACACTTTTGCAAATCTAGATATTTTCTCAGATTTACCAATACAAGTGCGTTTAGGTTTTTGTGAATTTGTTCTAAAGCAATGAAAGGCATTGCATTGGGTGAATCTATTTTTGTAAATTATTTATGTATAAATATTTAAAAATCAATGAGGACGCAAATTTCGAATGTTTTAATTTAAAATTTAACCAGTGAATAGAAAACGCTTTGAAAAGTGTTGAAGGCTACACGTACACATATTCGAATCCCACGAATATTATCACAAAAAAGAGCAAGTGACGTTTTTATGTTCGATTAGCCACACGAAATCTGAAATATGAGAGCGAATCTGAAGAAGCCCAAACGAATACCATATAAAAATAGATCACTTGACAACTGCCAAAATGGCCGCCACTTAAAATAATGTTACCAACTTAATGTTCTATACCTCTAAAAAAAACAAAACCCTTTTTTACTTAATTATTGTAAATTCGCACGGCTGGGTCGCCAGTTCTGGTGGATTGCAAGTTTGGCATATTTTTTAAGTTTTATTTTAGGTTTGGCCGACAGATAAGAATGAAATCCGACTTCTTTTTATCCAAAAATGTATCTTCAAATAAAACAAATGTAGAAGAAGACCTTGATCTTCAATCAGATCACTCCTTAAACAAAACTCAAAAGAGGAGCTAGAAAGTGGTCGTATTCGCAAAAGACAAGGGCGCCCCGCCAAGTGACAAATCCACACTGAAAAAAAAATAGGAATATAAAATCTAGAGCAGTTCTCTATAACGAGCCTTTAAAAACTTACCATTATAGTTTTACAAATGATGCTAGACCTACTACTCGCTCTAGAAGGCAACAAAATGTCGTTTTCCATTGGGCAAAAAGAAGCGTCCCGGAGAGTCCGGAATCGAAAAAATCACTTCTGAAACCGTTCCATTTGCACAAAAAATACTCTTCTGGTGTAACTGAGAAGAGAATTTCTATGTATTTTATACAAGAGAGCTGACAGCAGCCGTAGATTATTTTTCGGCATTTCACCAATTCTTTTGTGAATTCAATCCGAAGCAATTTTCTTGTTCCATTGGATTGCCGAATGAGTGGATTCCCGAGTGAAACCAATGGAAAACGACAAAAGAAAATTAACAGGCCAATAGCTGACATACCACCCATTTGAAGTTAGCCCGCACTTTTTCTAAAATGAAAAATATGAAATGCACCCCGATAGACATTCGTTTGTAGTGTTTTTTTTTTTCGTTTGTAGTTTAACCGTTAGAAAGTTAGAAGCATAAGCAAAATATGTCAGCCCGCACTTTCGGTTTTTTGAAATCGTTTGTAGTTGTTTGTAGTGAAATTATTTGTTCTCAGAAATATTTTATTTCGGAGATATAAGGACATTTGCGTTTGCAACTTTAACTCCAAATTTCCAATAGATAGAAATTATTTGGAAACACTAGTGCATAGAGCATATCTCAACTTAAATATCTGCATTTAAAATTTCTGAATTCACTCAAGCGTTACTTAATAACACGCAAGTGGTAGTCACTTGGTCAATTGGAGAAAAATCGAAATGCAAGTTAATTTCCTTTTTTTTTTTTGTTATATATACTTCTCCCGGGAAAGGCGAACCTATAACGCTTCAACAGCGCCCCGAGATGCCTGCAGATGTATGTTTGTTCTGCACTTAAATTGCTGCAAATTGTAGTCTTCTGGAAATATATCCCCAGGAAGCGAGTTCCAAAGTTTGCTTGTCCTGTAACAGAAGGAGTTTTTGAAAGTTGATGTCCTGACGGAAAAAAACAGAAATGTCTTTCCAAATGGAATTATATACGGAGAATTGACTGTCAGAATTCAAAACTATCCAAACAATCACTTCAAAGGAGTCTGATGATGAACTAGTGGTGTAGTTCGAAATAGCTATCATTCCTACCAAAAGTGACTGTGTCTGCGAATTGTTGTTAAGAGTTGTTTCTCTCAAACAATTCACAAAAATTGAAATTCGACATAATTTCCCAACAGAAATTGTCAGGGTAACCCCCAAATAAGCGAGAATCGTTGTTACTCCTCGCTTCCCCACTCAACACGCAATTACATTCAAAAAACACATCCCTTTAAAATTGCATCCATATACGGATTTCCCACCAACAACAAAACAACGGTAAATACATTTTCGCAAAGCATTCATCCCTGTCCATCGGCATGAGTCACTATTAGTCCATTGGCAACAACAACCAGTCAATCAACCCCTATTTTATCCAACATACATTTTTCTATTCCTTCGAATAACATTAAAAATGAACCCCTTTTTAACAATTTATAACAACAAAAACACAATATTTGCAACGTCTGTACTCCTGGCTATCTAATGCAATTCAAATTTTGTGATTTAAACACAAAGAAGAAGATTTAGATGCACCTTAAGCTAACACTATTTTGTCATATAAACTCATACTAATATTTCGGTTACTAAGCAACTCAAAATAGTGAAATCTATTTTTTTCCTAATGATTTCTATTATATGTATCTAATGGAACAACAAAAAGTGAGCTTTTATCAATAGATAATGATGTATTCAAGATTTAAGAAAATGGTTCACCCATCATCGTCCGCGCAGACCGATTTAAAAACTATAAAAAACTAGTCGCTGTTAGAAAGCATGTACTATATGCTCTATTAAATAAAAATATGAAAATGTTACCAACCAAAAAGAATTTACATGCAATTTAAGCAGGAAAAACGAAATCGCGTTATCTCCGAAACGGTACAATGCAAAGTGATGAAAAGCTTTCACCTCACCATTCTTATAAAATAAAAATTGTATCAATCGGCCTAACGATTTACGATTTATATGAACTCAAAGCGAAATGCGAGCTTAATTTTATTTGTGAAGCTAACCCGCACTTTTTCTATAATGAAAAGTGAATGAATGAATGAAAGTTTGTAGCGAATTTTTTTTTTCGAAAGTGTTCCACTTCACCAATCTAATAAAATTTATTAGATAGGTATATAGTTTATGATTTATATGACAGTTAAGCAAAATTAGGGCTTAAGCTCTTTGTAAGATAAATAGTCGTCAGCCGTAAAAGAGGGGCATCAAGAAGATATACGCCTAAAACTTAAAACAGAGGCATGTTTGCCTAACGAGTAGTTAACTCGATCTTAGTGAAGACAGCAGTCTTGACTAGTTTTGTAGCCATCCGCAAAGATTCGACTATATCCTAATCAGTGCTCAGATTGTGGTAACAGCCGATCCTGAACGCAGGGAAATTCGACTTAAATTTTAATTGAAGTTACGGCAGTTCTATTAGAAGTGTCCCCCAAGGTCATCGAAAAGCCACCCCCTCAAAGACGGTAGCCTTTTCTAACAAGCGATGTCTAGCATAGTGCCTAACACACGCAGTCACATAAGCGAAGTCATCCTCCACGTCGACGGCGTATTATTTCTTAGAAATTAGATCTTGAGCAGCAATCTCACAGGATCTTCTACTTTGGTATACATGTCGCATCTTATATAGAGACTAGCTGTGTCCGCAACTTCGTACGCGGCGTGAGACTGTGTAATTTCCAATAAAAGAGATTTGACCGTTTTCGCAACGGTATATTTGTTTAAAATCAACAGTCTAGCTAAAAAAAAAAGCGGTGAACATTGTCAATGTGAAACACAAAAACAAAAGCCTTAACGGAAATTTGTATCTACACCAACAATAAATAAATCAAACAACATAATTTTCCCAATGTATATCGACTTTACTTCTTGAATTCTTCAATTCTTTACTGTATGTAGGTATTTGCTGTATTTAACAACCATTAAAACAAAAACCATGAACTCAATTTCTATATACACCACCTCCACCATACGTCCATCACCACACCACACGTCATCAGCCATCTGCGCATTTCCTCAGAAACACATTGTCGCTGTTTTTATTTTTTCATATGAACGTGCCTGTGCGATGTCCGCCACCAAACCACCCCTACCCCAAAGCAGAACAACGATCAAGAACCGCGGCTGCTGATAGTATTCGATTTGAGAAAATAAATTTATTTTTTTGTGTTAGATTTTAGGTTGTAGCTCAGCTTCTAGAGGACATAGAAAGCTGATTGATGGCTTGAAATAACTATAAAAGTGTTGGCTCTCCTAAGTATTTTGTTTTGTTTGCATTGATTAAGAATTATTTGAGTAATGGCGAGTTAAAGGCAGTAAAGTCAGAAAAAAAAAAAACACACATTTTGGTCAAAAACGCTCCAAAAAATAGGCATGGCAATGAAAGCGAATAGCCTATGTGTTTCTCAGAATCTTAAGAAACATTTTAAAAAAAGTTTCATCGAAATCTGTGCAGTAGTTTTCACGCCATTAGGTAACAAAAAATTGCTTACAGTTTTATAATAAGTATAGATAGTGCATGTGAATCTCGATCAGTCTATCCAACTTTTTCAACCTGAAGGAAAACCGACTTAGAGGACTGAACCTCTTAGGCCGCAGTCATCTCTTGCATGGTTTTTGCTATGAAAGCTACTCAAACCGTAGGACAAGGTAAATAAGTTTTCGGCTGACGAAGGGATTGCCTCTAGTCTAGAACTTTACCTAACTTCACTTAAAGTCAAGATCTTTTCACAAACGGCTTCTTCTTTTGTTATCACTCGCTTGTTTTCTTAAATGAATAGCCGTTTCGAGAAGCCCGCTTCAAGCCAAATGATAGTTTTTCGAATGTCATGTTAAACCTTCGGATGTTGTTTCTATCGCAGGACTTATTGTGCAACCCGAGGTCACATTATACATCCACAATACAGTGGTAAAACGACCTTCATATATTAGTCAAAATCGAAACAGATGCAGCAACTATAGCACACTCAACATTCACAATTTTTTTTTTTTTTTGTTATTTAAAGGTTTTTATTCTTTTTATAGAACAGAGTACGAAGACCAAAAAGAGAGGGGTATAATTTCAAAACTTTTCTTTTCCACTTTTGAGGATTTGGAGTAAATCGACAAAAATTAGTAAAAGCTGCTAAAAAGATATTAGCGATAGGTTTGAAGGCGAAATTGCAAGTTTGGATTAGAATGATCCTTATCTACTTCTTATAGTTTTGAACCTATAAGGTAAACATCAAAATTATAAAAAATCAATTTAATTTGGAAAAGAAGATATTTGAAAATGAAGATTGGAATAGTTGACTTTTGATTCAACCTATTTAGCAATAAATGAGTTTGAAAAGAAAGAAAACTTTTTTTTACCGATTTAAGTCATTTTGGTTTACTTAAAAACAAATTTATAAAAAAAAAACTTAACCAAAAACATGAAACCTCAAAAGTACCTATTCAAAACTAGATCACAACAAAAAAAACACTTAAAAATAACGTCACAGCATTCTATTTGAATTATATATACCTAAAAAAAAAAAAAAACAATAAGTAACCAATAAAAAATTTTTAAAAGTTTTAGTCTTCATACCGAAGTATTTAAGGAGCATACAAATAAGTTTAAGGCTTTATATATACGAAGATCATTGATTTTTTTTTTTTTAAATTTAACTTGTTTCAGGTCCAGTATCAAGGTTTTCATGTATAAGTTTTTTTTATAAAATAAAAGTTTAACGGATTTTTCCCACTCAGCAATATGTTTAACAATATTTTATCTGCGAGCTTACCAAGGATTTTCTTCACAAGAATTTTTGCAACACAAATTAGTTTATAACTAATGAATACCTACTCTCAAAATAACAAAGTCCAAATAAATGTGATATCTGATATAGGTATATCAATGCAGTCCTTGGTCCATTTCAAACTCGAATTTAAAGTCATTGTCGACGGCTTAATACCAGTGTGTTGTGCTGTATAGGTCTTTCTAGGTTTGATTGCTTAAATTAGTTCTTCGTAGATAGAATATGCACGATATCTTATTTCCAAAATGCCAGTGGTTGGACATGGACTTGCTTTGCTGGCAGGAATGGGTGTACTGTATTTGGTATATTGAACATTACTCACAGCATTATAGCATCACCGCAGACGTAAGAAAAAGCTAATTATCCTGTACCATGGAAACAATAGCCTGCACATAACAATGGTCCCAGTGTAATTAAGTTAATTTTATGTGGACTGAGTTTATCACATCTGTTAATAACTAAGATTTGTCCTTTGGGAATGTTGCCTTTATATGCCACCGACTCCGAAACACCAGTGACATTGTTGAGTTCATTTCGTGTTCAAGTGTAAATACCTACCAAACTCAAGGCCAAATGACACCAGTAGCTGTCATTTAGATAACGGCGTCATGGTTCTGGCTATGGGCGTATGAAGGTTTGGGCATTGAAAATAATGCTAATGGTGTGCTATGCCATTTCAAGTAGTTAGTTATTAGTATTTTGTTTAACCACCACTGGTAGTAATAATTGTCTGTATTTAATTACGTCAGCTGACTTAAATTCTCAAGACCCACACCATGTTTTAAGTAATTTCCTATCGCATATCATTTTAATTTGTACAAACGGAGGTAGTTTATACATACGAGTATATAGACCAGGGATGGTAGATAAGTACAAATCAATTAGTATTTTGTATTATACAGTCCAGATTAATCGTAAATATAAGCCGCACAAGCCACACTATTGCATACAAAATTAGGAGTGGTTAAATGCAGATACACGGTGAAGATATATAGATAGATTTAAGGCTGAAAGGCAATATTTTTAATGATATTGTTAAGTTTAGAGCGCTCGCTAAGAGCCACTAAGCTAGAATAAGATAAATGTTAGTTTTAAATTAGATTTAATCGTTTCTGTCTAGTATATACCTACGTTAAAGAAAGAATTAAATAAAAATTAATTAAAAATGAAACACGATAAAAAGGGTTCCACTTGTAATATATGTAATTAAATATAATTTAAATATCTACGAGTACTCTTCTGAATCCTATTCCGAAGCGGGGTAGTACACCCAGTGCGGCCAGTTTCATTGTTTCCCAGTCAAATTCGACTGATTTTTTTCGGTTTTGACTGAAAAAAAAAATCAAATCCAGCCGACTTTTTTTTGACTGGATTTTCCGCCTTTAAATGGAAATAAGCCGACTGAAATTACTTTTTTTGACTCTATAGTTCATTAAAAAAATTCAAAATAAATATCATATCCAATGTAAGCCTAGTGAATTGAGCAGTTTATTTTTCAATTTTGAATGCCGCAGTTGAAAGAATATTTAGTCAGTTAAAATGTACCTATATAAAAATGAAATACACATATTTTTGGTATATTTCAATTACCAGTTAGAATTTATAATTTATTTATATGTTTAATTGACCTAAGTAACTATAAGAAATTAGTGCTGTGAAATTAAGTAGGTACGACTTATTTTTTTTTTTTTTTTTTTTTATTAGGGACCTATATTTAAAAAAAAAAGAAGTTTGTTTAGTTAGTTGGTTAGTCAAATTTCACTGGATTTTATCATTTTGACCTTGCAACACTGGGTAGTACCTTATCGGAAAGAAATAAGGCTGTACGGCAATACGTAAAACCAAACCGTAAACATTTTCTTTTGCCATTTTTGATCACTTAAACTTGATCGTTGAACTCAATCTTGGTCTTAAAACGTTGCTTATGAAATACAACGATAGATTATCAAAAAACAAAAATGCAAATGATCTTTAAATTTTCTAGAAAAATAGTTTATTAATTTTTTCGTACGAAAAATTTTTTTTTAACAACTTCTCAGTGCATTCAGAAAAAAAAAAAAAAACCGAATCATTCCACTAATATATTTTATTTCTTTACTGTTCCGTCTGTGAGGATTTTTTTTTTTCTGATGGAATCCAATCAGTGGGAGTTGGTTTGTTGCAATTGTTTTCGTGGGTAAACATTTTTCTGACAGATTTTTCGCTGTGGCCGCTTAAACGAAAAAAAAAAAACTCATTTTCAACTCATTTTTCAACTGTTTTGGTTTCATTTAACGAAGGTATGGCTATAACTGAGGCCTATGGTGAGAGGAAAGTTATTGAACAATGATCGAAATTTTTCATTCAATATTTCAAAGGTGAGTGCGCTGATTTGGCAACGGAATATCTAAGAAGGAAAAAATAAGATTTTATTGATCTTAAACACAAAAAACATGGGTGAACTACATTACTGTTGAAGGTTAAAATATGTAGATACAACAAAAATTTTAAAAAAAGCTTCCCACAACCATTCGTTTTTTTTTTTTTTTAATTTTTGGAAGGATCGAAGGCTTCTACAATTTTCCATATGGCTAATTGAGAAGCTCTTTCATGACAGTTTATATCATTGACAAATCATACTGAGACCTCAAACTCACAATCCTCTTGCCGCTGGCCCAAGAAATGAGATGTTTTGTATACTAGGAAGTAGGAACTTAGTAGGACAACCATGGTATTTTCCGCTTTTGGATATCATTCATTTGATTTATTTTCCCTAAACCCATCTACACCGTTATTTTTTTGTAAATATTTTAAGCAAATGTACACTTATTCCTAAATAAAACTAGTTACTAGGTACTCGTATCCACAAGTAACGAATAATTTCAAATTTAATAAAGATAATATTCTATGAACGCTGCCAGCAACTGGCTCATATTTTTTGCGAGTGTGTTGGTGAGCCGGAATTTTTGAAGTTACGTGACATTTGTCTATGCGAATTTCTATGTAACAATTCTAGTGCACTAAATCGTGCGAGAAGCGTTAGCATGAACTATCACTATAATTATATCTGTGCACGGAATGTACATAGTTGCCTTCCTCTATAAAAGTAAAGAAATTGGCTGTGGAAATAGCATTTTGTTCCCAAGTTTACCAGCTCACAGCTGTAATGTAATATACTTCAATACATATTCCCTGTCACACAGAGCGCGTTATTAATGTCGCGTGAAATTTACCGCGGCGAGGCGTTGAAACGCTGTGTTGGGAAAAATTACAGATTATTTTCTTTTACGCGGCGCGTGGAAAAATTGATTGAATGTGTATGAAATTACCCATGTCTATAGGTATACGATATACATAGGTACTGAAATGTACAAAAACATTTTTATAAAAGGAAAAATAGGTATAGGAGATAACTTCAAAAGAATTGAATGAGAACGGTAAGCATATTATTTTCTTTTTTGTATTTGTAGGTAATATTTTAATTTGTATAGGTAGAGCCTAGAGGTAACACAAAATAGAGGATTTTCACGACTCATATGCGCAATTTATTTACATATTTATTTATATAAAAACTATCATCAGCGGGTCTACAGTTCGGTTGGTGACAGCTACAATTCTGTTTGGCGTCCTTTAACGCGGCGGTTGGAACGTCACTTAGCCGTTTGGAGTCGGCATAAAATTGTAGATCCCTTCCATTCGTTCCAAAAATGAGAAACTCACACAAAACGAATGGTTGTGAGAAGCTAGGCCTAGGGTCTCTCCGGACCTGTTGCGCCAACTATTTATTTTTTATTTTTTTATGATTTCATTCAATTTTCGCAATCTTCCGCCTGCGTATTTTCAAAGAACCTATAACCGCGCCGCCTGCTTTAAATTTGGAGTAGGTACATTCAAAAATATTTCGATTTCTCACCGCACTGAACAAACAAAACTGCCTACACCGACAATTATTTCGATGTAGCGCGACAAAAGTTAAAATTTGGCCAATATGTACTACAGCCACTACTACACGATACAGCGGCTCCACCCATTATGTTCACGTTATATTATGTAATCTGTGTATCTTAACTTTGACAGCGCTGCATGCCGCTACTACCGCGGCTTCATTGTGTTTAGGCAGTAACGCCGCGCCGCGTAAAATAAACTCACCGCGGCGTTAAAAACGCGTTCTGTTTGACGGTAGCCTTTACATATCCCACGAGCCAGGAGTATAATTAATTACCATTCATGTTGCATCAAATATCAGACACAGCATACAGCCATGACCACAGTTGGGTATGAATTAAACAAAAATCAAAGTTTTCGAGATTTACGATCACGATATACATTTTGATAGAGAATTTTATTTGCTGTCGACACTAATTGACTTATTGCGTTTTGCATAGAAGATCCGAGAGAATTGGCCCGAAGTTCAGAATTGTTCTTTCCAATGAAATTCCTTGAAGCACTTTTGCAATACCATAAATGTGAAATTTCGACTCTTCAAAATTCTGCCACGGCCACGCTGTTTATTTTAAATTTGACTCTTCGAAATGTCAACTGAGTATGCAGGAAGGATTTTCTTGACTAAATTTGTCGGATTCCCCTCCATAAACGTCAACTGCAAAATAATCAAAAATAATCACGTGACCACTTTGGGCCAATAAAAACAGAAATACATCTAGTCAGACAGCTGTCAGACTTACTTAACTAAAATTCCGAAAGTCCCCAATGTTTCGCTTTAGCAAAATGACAAAAGGCTATTATGCTATATCCCGAATACTTCTGTCGTGTTAAAATTGACCTGAAAGTGCACTTTTTATTTCAATGAATCATAGTAAACAGAAAGCGACCTTCTAGATTTGCTCTTTTCATAGAAACGGCAATTGTTTTCTTCATTCGAAAACGCCATAAAATTATTTCTTATCGTGACGTGTGTACACTGGGTGTCAGAAATGGTAAAACGACGGATTGTCCTTCTTTGACTCACATGGTCCTCAATAATAATAGATAACTATAACTTTCGCACTCAATATTTTGTAGGTCACAATGGTGTGAAATAATATAGCCTAGTATCAGGTACCGCGCTATGCTTTGATTGTCCAGCATTTTACTCTTAAGAGTATTTTTCTCCTTTTTATCAAATATATATAGGAAAGAAATATTATTTTTTATAATTTCTTGGACCATGAGCAAATGAGCAATTCATCGCGTCGTTAAAGAGCTGGGGTCGAATCGTAGCACCCATTGATTCGGCTCGAGGACTGTGATAAAGGAGACGGAATTCCAGCCATACTATTCTCAAAAACTGAGCATCAGAACGTGCACCTAGATTATGTTCCCTGTGAAACATAACAAACGTTTAAACTTGATTTCGACCTTCCTGCTAAATGACCAAAAAATTAATGGTTATTTTCGCTATCCAAGCCATAATGAAAAAGGCAGTAATTAAAATGAAAAATGTAATGTATAGATAATTTATAGGTGCATTTACAGCATGCAGTATCGATTTCTCTATCTTTAGTTTTATTGAAGCTTTGATGAGCTATGGCGTGCCTAACCCACTTTAAACGCAAACTATTAAATACACAATGTAGCGCTGACGTTTGGCAGACTCTGGTCGGCCTTTTTTTTCCTCAACGGTTTAGGGTACACATACACATATCTTGGTGCAATGAAAAATTGTTTTATTTATTTTATGCTTTAAGTTTTTTATTTACGATGGACTCTCATTGCTCATTGGTAACAATATTATATTTTAATATGTGGTCTGATATTTTTCACCTACAAGAAGTATGCTGTCCGAGGTCTGCAGAACTTTTTAATCATAAAGTCAGCTGGAGGAGCTTTTAAAGAAAAGCCAGCTAGAGGAGCTTTAAGATATTTGTAAATGTAAGTATTTTATATAAATCATAATGTAAAAAAAAAAAGTAAAATTAAAAATAATTCTATATGTTGTTGGGTTGTTAGTTTGTTACAAAAGTACAGAAATAATTCTTATGTGTTGTTGGGTGGTAACAACTAGCAATTTATCTCAATTTTCAAGGACTTTGACTGATTGGTAATCACAACAACTTTGCGGAAAACTTTACATCTCACTTTGGACAAATTTTTTGTTCTTACTTATGGATCAATGAGGAAGTTACTTTCACATCGGGACATCGGATTGGATTTGCCTTTGTCCTTGTATTGATGTTTACAGAAACAAGAACATTAGGAACAACAGTAGGCCTCGTTTTTTTTATGTTTTGAAGATTCAGCAAACTTGACTTCTGCAGTTGACAGGACTAGGGTCCCACTGTATAAATCACGTAATGTGAAATCAGGAAACTGCGTGATTGAATGCTTTCATTTCTTGAATTTCTAGATTCAAAAATAACTTGTTTCAAAATGTATACCTAAAGGTTGCATCAATTGATGACAGCGGTGTGAATGAAAGCACATTTTAAAAACACCTCAGGACCTTGCTATATCTAAAAACTATGGACTCAATCCTCTTAGCATGGCTTACACGCCCATCCAAAAGTATAACAAACAAGACTTCTATCGCGCGTGACCAATCAATAAATCTGTTGAACAACAGCAAGAAGCACACAAAGCAACACAGGAATCGGGCGATGTCAGAAATAAAAATCGGAAATTTAAATGAGCTCCGCCCGTATGTAAATTTACGAACATTCACCGTTTGCGACCCGAATATCAATAAAGTTATATAAAACCAAAATGAAAGGCAGACAAAAAATAAATCACGACCCGTGGATGTAGGTCTAGGTACCCCTTAAATCAACAGCCTCCTTTTACCAATAAACTCAAGACAAGTGACACGCTCAACACTGTTGCACTTAAAATGTTAACGCACCCGACATTTTGAACAAATTACTATATGCATACTCATTATAAACATTATAAAGCCGACATACATTCAAGTCGTTGGATTCTTTTTAGAGCTCGCCATTTTTGTGCCATACTATCGTTGTATTTTAAGTCTATACACACTTCATTCAATAGCTTATGAATGAATATGAACCTCAATTTATTTATACACAAGTCATTAATGCAAAATTAGTTCGCAACTTATTTTTATAAATATAAATAAGACATTACAGCATCGTGTGTCCTGTGTCCTGTCCAACAAATCAAATTTATTCGCAAACGATGACAAATTCCAGATGACCTTCGCGATTGCTTCGGTTTCATACTAAACGCAAGCAAAGAGGAAAAATAAATCAATTGGATTATCGCCAAATCCAAACCTCACTCAACACAACACTGACAATACATACTGTACAGGTATAGTCTATGCCCGAACTTTCATCCGATAAATCTCTACATTCCTCGGAATATGTTACATACCTACATAAAATATGCGGTTAACTAAACATTTTGGGTTATTTTTTTCTTTATTGTGAGCCAATGTTTCAGTAAGTGTTTTAAGGTCCTTAAAAGATGCAATATGCTAAAGTCTCAGGACGTTTTCAAGTGTACACTTACCTAGTACCTACCATAATATGGCGAAGATAATAGGAACTAGACGGTTCCACTGTCAGTGGAACGGCATTTCCTAGACCTACTCACCCACTTTTTGAATGCGAAATGCGATACACAATTCATTCTCTCCTAGGCATGCGCATCACTTATTCACTTTACAAAAGAGCAAGTGTCTGGCTCTCCGTGAGGTTTTGCTGAATGACCTTGTTTCAAGAAACCGTCAAAACAGCTGCTTCCACAATTACCCACTTTGTTTTTTGCCACTCTCTGTACGAGGAACGAGGATGAGGACTTGGGTTCGCCCCGTGTGTTCGCATTAATAGCAGTGCCCGCCGCCTGTGGGTGCAATTTATTTTATTGTCTGTCGTATGTTGTTTATTTGACAAGTGTATTGCATGTATACCTACGTAGCTTTGTACCAATGTCGATGCCGGGTGGCATGGCGGTGGGTTGGGGTAGCAATATGGGTGGGTATTGTAAAAAATGTTCCCAGAAAAAAATAATAGATATGCCGAGATATTCGTTCACGCACCTACCCACCCCATCTCCATCTTTAACTGGGACAAATTCACAGGGAACCTAGGTCGGAGAAGTGAGAGCAGCGACAAGTGGTCTGTTGAATTTACATGCCATTGTCGCAGGAAATTTGACATTTATTTGTGAGTTCAAAATTTGGTATGCATGCGTACGTGTGGTTTTTGAGGTCTTCGTTGTATCACATGGGGGTTGTTCGCATCGTTTTGTGCGGTATTTTCAAAACGATTACTAGACATAACACATAAGGCGTCTGCAGACGAAGGTACTCGGTATAATCTATAATCCTAATTTATGCACATTTACGGTTAACAGTCCTCTTTTGCTCTTCAAAAATCAAATGTACATTTTATAGAGTTTATGCTGTGAAGTGAACTTTTAAAATTAATAAAATAAGTTTGTTTTATTGGGATCTACTATTTGAATCTGTATCTGTATGACAATGAAAAAGATTTTAACGTTAATTCATTGCTCAGGTGTTCTTTTTCGTTCTATTTTCACTATTCTCATATTCTTAGTTATTTGTATTCTTAGTTTTGGTTATTTACTTCTTTTTTATAAGAATTTTTAACAAGAAGATCAATTATTTTAATAAAAAATCGTCTTTTTTTGTTTGACAGAGATTGTTTTTCATGTTCAAATTCATAAATGTCGTCGGAATAGAGGACTACGGAAAACTTCGTAGCCTTCTCAAAAATACGCTGAAGACAAAGTACAATATAATCTCACGCCGAGACAACGTATGGAAAATCAACGTAGAGGATTCTGATTTCTACCGAGCACTGTCTCTGAAATTGAACGCAGAGAATATCCAATGGTTTACTTATGAGAATTAGTACGAAAAACCGATGCGAGTAATCGTTAGGGGACTCCACCCGACCTGCGAAAAAGATGATATCATGGAAGATGTCCATACCCAAGGCCTAAAAATTGTTGACGCCGTGAATATTATCAAGAAGGAAAAGCAATGCATGGAAGGAGACAAAGATACCATAGTCAAACGGGGCCTTCCACTCTTTATGCTCACCTTTGATAGAACAGAGAACGTGGAGCACATCTTCAAAATCAAGACAATCCTAAACATAAAGGTCAAAATCGAGCCATGGCGTTAGGGAAGAAGAGCGGTACCTCAGTGCAAACGATGCCAAGGTTTTAACCACACGCAGGCATACTGCCAGAAAGAACCACGGTGCGTTAAGTGCGCCGGTAAACATCTCTCGGGAGAGTGCAAAAAAAAAACAAGCAGGTCCCAGCGGTATGCGCAAATTGCACGAAAAACCATCCAGCAAATTATCGCTGTTGCGAAAGAGCTACAAAAAAGACGCGACACTCTTAAGAAACCGGTAAACCCGGACCCAAGCTCAAAATATCCTAAGACCGATAATCCAAAGACCGCTAGGACAGTCAAAAGGACGAAACCGATACAAGAAAATAAAAAAATTGCGCAGAACGTCGCTGGTCCAAGTGCAAAGGGAAATCCGACATTAGTTGGTGCGAGATCGTACGCGCAAGTCGCGACACATGGAGACGAGTCAAGATCAGATACAAAAGATCCGATACGCCAATTATTAACTGTGATATTAGACAAACTTGGGGAGCAAAACAAGATTAATCAAGTTATATTTGACAAATTGAGCAAGCTCGAGTTCAAACCTCGAAAGCCACACAACAAAACATGAATATGCTAGAGTTTCTTAAGATATTGACATGGAACGCCAACGGCCTCCTAAACAAAATTAACGAACTAGAAGTATTTCTACGCAAAAACAATATTGATATATGCTTGATATCGGAAACCCACATTAAAAAGGGACATGAACCCAAAATAAAAGGTTACAGAGACTATCATGCGCATCATCCTTCGGAAAATGCCAGAGGCGGATCCTCTATTTACATTAAAGATTTTATTAAGCACTCAACAGACATAAAAATGGAACTCGATTCTATGCAAATAAGTTCAGTCTCCGTAAAAGTAAACCATTTAGACTACCTTATCGGATCTTGTTACTTTCCCCCGGGATATAGACTGGCAGACGACGACCTTGACCGCCTCTTTGACTCATTTGGGCCTAATTTTATTATCGGTGGGGACTTTAACGCGAAACACACTTTCTGGGGTTCAAGATGCAACTCAACGAAAGGCAGACTACTTTACAAAGCCAGTATGAAGCGTGGTGTGGACTTTTTTTCGACGGGAAAGCCAACGTATTGGCCAACTGACAAAAATAAAATCCCTGACCTAGTCGACTTCTTTATAGCAAAAGGGCTAAACAAAAATCTGACGGAAGTCGAAGAATGCTACGATCTATGCTCCGACCACTCAGCAGTCACCCTGAAAATGGGTGGAAGCGCAGTAAAAAAGGAAGGACCACCCAGGTTAACTTGTAACAATACCAACTGGGACGATTTCCGAAAAGATTGCAAAGAAAATATTGCTCTAAATGTGCCACTAAAGACACCCCTCGAAATAGAAGATGAAGTTGACTATCTCGTGGAATCTATTCAGAGCGCAGCGTGGAAAAATACTCCCTTCCGGAAGACAGCCACACGGTACAATAAAGTCAAGTACACGCCTGAAATAGAATACCTCATACGAGAAAAGAGGAGAGCGCGTAAGAGATGGCAACAATCCCGCGCACCCCCTGATAAAACTTATCTGAACCATCTTTGCAACAAACTTAAAAATGAGCTACAGGATCTTAGAAATCTCGAAATTTCTACTTACCTCGAGGGCTTGACTGCTGAAAAGAGCTCAAACTACTCACTTTGGAAAGCCTTAAAGTCCATAAAGAAACCCATAATGCACTCGCCACCAATTAAAAAAGCTAACGGCGAATGGGCAAAAGGGGACAAAGAGAAAGCGGATTTATTTGCCGAGCATCTAGAAGAAACATTCAGGCCATTCGATGAACGACCTTTGAACGAAGAATCAAATGCTAGTACGGCATCCGACAACTATAAAGTAAAAGCCGTATCTCTGTCCGAGCTTAGAATCAGAGACAACCCATACTGAGACCCCCAACTCACAATCCTCTTGCCGCTGGCCCCCTCAGTTTTTTTTCAAATTCGCCATTTTGTTTTCCTATCACAATAACAAAGCTTAAAAATAACAAAGCACCAGGATACGATCTAATCACTGGCGAAATTCTGAAGGAACTACCGAAAAAAGCATTAGTTAAGTTGCTCTACATTATAAATGCTTCTCTGAGACTTTCATACGTTCCAAGGCAATGGAAAGTAGCCGAAGTCATTATGGTTCCGAAACCGGGGAAAAATACAAATGATAAGAAATCATATAGACCTATTTTGCTACTGCCGATAATATCTAAGGTTTTCGAGAAACTTCTGCTAAAACGATTACAACCAGTAATTGAAGAAAGACGCTTGATCCCAGATCATCAATTTGGCTTCCGGGTCAAACATTCCACAATCGATCAGGTGTATCGAATAACAAATGAAATTGAAAAAGCTCTAGAATGGAAAAAGATTTGCTCCAGCGCTTTTCTCGACGTATCGCAAGCCTTCGACAAGGTATGGCACGAAGGCCTAAGGTATAAGCTAAGGACAATCCTACCGGACAAATTATACAAAATACTGAAATCCTACCTGGAAAACAGACTCTTTCGTGTTAGACATGAGACTGAATTCTCGGAATTCAAAGAAATTCACGCCGGTGTTCCGCAAGGAAGCGTTCTCGGCCCAATCTTATTCCTGCTCTACACGAGAGATATACCACAAGATGAAGGGACCATCGTAGCAACGTTCGCAGACGATACGGCTATCCTCGCAATAGATGAGTCCATATTGCGATATCTCCATTTTTCGATCCGTGTTCAAGTCCACAAAAAGACAAACTGTGTTATTTAATTACACGTATAAATTTAAAGAAATATATATATAAGTTTCCCAATCCCCCAGGAAAATTTTCCAATACCGATTGTAACATGCATATTACTTAAAACGCTGACAGACGGCTACTCTGTCACAGTTTTCTTGCCACTCGACTGTCGTTTACCCTGTGCCTAGCCATTGTCAATATCAAATCAATAATTATGTAAACAAACAAAAATGTTTCCGGTAAGTGACGCTCATAATGGGCATTTCATTTCCACAGCAAAAGCCAGTAACCTTCTCTCCATTATACTTTTAATTTGTTTATTATTAAATTAATCCGTTGCACACTTCGGAATAAAGTCCTGTTGTAAATTTATATTGCAGCCAAAATCTATGGTTCCAGTTTATGTCTATGCTTTGCTCTGAACTGATTGTCCACTTTTGTGTGGTGTCCGTTCTTCATCGTCATAGTTTCTCCAATTAATTTCATTTAAATATATTTGCCATGCAGCTGCTGTACTGCACTCTTGTCTGTCATTTATTATTACCTTTGCTAGAGTAAGGTCTGTTCAAGTGCTGTGTTATAGGTCGATAATAATGCCATTACTGCATGTTCCCAAACCGAATACACGTTGTCGGCAAATAGAAAACTATGCATGTTGTGTTGTACCTTCTACGTATATGACCGAGAATCTGATAATATGCCTGTCAAAAAGCACTGCCAAGGCAGTCTGTTCAAGTAGGTAGGAACATTGACAAGTGAATTTAACTAACCTCAGGTTGGCGATGCAATATAGAAAACAATAATTACCACCAGTCCGGTAGCGAGTAAACATCAATATAGCCAGGTACATTACATAGTTTACGACACATTACTTCAATTCAGTGAATTTCTGAAACAGCGGTGCTAGAGCTTCATGCTTTTACAATTACACATCCAGAGAAAGCCAAAGCTCCGCAGGAGGCGGTATCTCTCCCGAGAAATAAAATAATTTATTTTTAAACCGCGCACGGGGTATGAGAGCCAAGTAAAATGTGTTCCGTATTAAGCGCTCTTTATTAAAATGTTGAAGTGGAAATGCCAGCAATGAGATTAGGTTGGTTTGACACGTTCGTTTATCGGTGTACTGTACACGTTATGGAAGTAAGTGCCTACATGTGTTGCGGAGCCCTCATAGATTTCCTAAATCAATTTAAGTAATTACCTACAACCCCAACACAAATTTATGTGCATGTGGGCTTCCTACGAAAAACTAAGCAAATTAATCCTTACGTTTCACATCGTGATGCATGCTGTTTAATTGTTGGTTAAATTCTAGCCAGCTTTGGGGATATGAAAATACCTCATATGGGAGTTGTTTAGGTTCCAGGTTTAATAAATCGTCCGTCGACAACTAATTAAGTGGATTACTTATAGGTCTGTCGTTGATTTGGAAACCATCACCAGAATAATGGAGTTCAATGGAAAGTCTTAGTGTGTAGGACTTTTTATCATTTTAAATGCATATTTATTTAATTCTTTCTTTAACTTACATACTAGACAAAAATGATTAAATCAAATTAAAAACTAACTTTTATCTTATCCTATCTTACTGGCTCTTAGCGAGCGCTCTAAACTTAAGGATATTTTTAAAATAAACCCTCCCATGAACGGAAATTTAAATGTAGGTACTTACTCTATCTCTATCTATCTCTACTACTACAACTACACCATCGAATAAAAAAAAAAACAATTTTTAATTTGTCTAACATTTCCTAAAAACGCATGTGCAAATATTTTATAAACAAACATCTGCCAACCGTGTGACCTAGCAATTTGGTAATGTAAGGTAGTTCGCTATTGTCAGGTCTTTTGCAGGTCATTGCTAGATCATTTGTAGACATGACAATATTGTCAGATCTGGCAATCGTCTGAACATAGCTTATGGGCGTGTGTGGCGGTGCAAATAATGAAGTCGGAGTTTCTGATTGTGTCAGCTCCAAGAGGTTGGAATTATTTTATGGCTGGAGATTAAAAAAAAAAGAGGAGTCTAATATTTGCTAAAACAAAGTTTTGCTTAGGTTTTATTCCATTTTTACTGGGCATTGATTTTACTAAAACAACTAACCTTAGATATGTGAATATAGATCGGGAGTTGGGTAGTCATTTTTGAGAAATAATTAAAAAAACTGTTTTATTCGAATTTTGAGAAAAACTATGTTCCTAACGGGAACATATTTAAAGTAGGTACTTGTATAATCTTCAATATATATATTTTGATCAAAATCGTTAGAGCGGTTTTTGTAAAATTATGCAGACAAAACAGTAACACATATTGCGATGTTAAGTTTACAAAATACTATGGCTTAACTATATATGTAGGGTAGGTGGCAACTGAGTATTGAATATTTTTCGTAAGAATTACTTGGTATTTAATTTTTAAAGTTCTATCCAAATTGAAAATGAGATTTTTGAGATATGAGCAGTTCCCAAAGTTAGCGTTTTTATTGATTCGAATTGAAATTATGGACGCAATAATTTTGAGAACATAAATTTTACTCTAAACATGGATTTTGCTCAAAATTGGTATGGTGTCCTTTACAGGTAAACTAAAGAAAGTCAAATTAAAAAAAAAATTCTTTTATAAAATATCTATTTACGATAATATAGAGGAAAACTGATTTCGCTATTAAGTTAGAAACCGACCATTTTCGGCCCATTGTCCACATTTCAAAATTAGGTAGCTACAATTATTTGATTTTTTGTTTGCGAAAAGTTGTCATGTTCACCTTACCTATTTAAGCTCAAATATCGGTTGTGGTTGAAATCGTTAGAGCCGTTTTCGAAAAATTCAATCTGGTATAAATATTTCATATGAAAAGTACCTATGTACCTACCACTCTTAATTAATATTGAAGTTACTTTGCAAAAAAAAAAAAAAAAAACCCGAACTATAGGTACCTACTTCAAATCCGAAGGCTATAGGCCTATCTATGGCTATGGAGCATACCGGCAGATAGACAGAATTGCTAGACCCACTTTAATGACTTCCTTGATCATATACCTTTCTCTTACTGCGAGGAAGTTAAAAAAAAAAGTTCATAAACAGTTAAACCACTGACTGTCTGAATTTATGGCAAGATTTTCTTAGTAAGAAATCCAATGAGAATACATGCAAATTCACAAAGTCCATAAGCGAAAATTTAGACATCCACTTCCAGTCATATTAAAAAAAAAAATCATTTACTAAGTTCGATAGTGCAAATGGTATTGAAAAGCTTTGACCCAAAATTGATGATAATATTTCAACCCATACTCAACATCACGCGGGTGCTGCAGTACAAAACGTCAGTATTACCTCAATTGTTCAATACTGAAGCGTTAAGCCTCCTCTTTCGCACCCAGATATCCTCATCTCTTGCCGTCGTTTTTTCGAGTGACTATCTGATCATCATCCATTGCACCAGAAAAAAATAAGTTAAAAAATATTTAGCATAACAGATCCATGATTATAGGTTTAGATTCGCAAAGCCATTTGTTGGTTTGAAATCTTATTTATGTCACAAATGAAAGGTAGTTGAAATTTAAATTCAAATCCAAAGTTTGAACCCAGCCAACCAGACTATGCTTGTGTACCTGTAGTACAGATGGCTTGTCGCTGGCATATTCTATATGTTACTACCCTGACAGGTGTTCCAATGAACTAAGCGAAATTATTTCTTGATATGTGCCATATAAGCGCCCTTCAAGGCAGACAATCGATGCACACGACCTATGAGTGCGCAACGAGATGGCTTTTCTTAAACACTTCGGCTACCATCAAACTTTTGAACTCCTGCCTGGCAACATATTTGCGGGGTAATTCCATAAATCTTCATACTAAAATTTCCACCAAGACGAATTTCAATTTGAACCATAATTAATCGAAATACAATCTCCCATTTTATTGAGTCAAAAAACAACACCAAAAGACTTGCACATTTGCAAACACAATTTGTCATATGCCACAACCAGGGGCGAACGCTGGTGAGTGTCGACTTGAAATTAGTTCGTCTTTTCCAGGATTTGCTTCAGTGTGAAAATTCGGTCTACAATCGATCAACCGGGCCACACTTATGGGGCTGACCACACCGCATATGGAAAAACAAAGCTTGATGGAACCTTATGAAATAAAAAAAAAAACAAATCATTCCAATAAAATATTTCATTTCTTTACTGTTCCATCTGCTAGGATTTTTTTTTTTCTGATGGTTGGTTTGTTGTAATTGTTTTCGTAGGGAAATATTTTTTTGACAGATATTTTGCAATGATCGCACAAACGTAAAAAAAAACAACAATTTTCATACCTACTGTTATAACTTTTTCGGTTGCATTTTACGTATGGCTATAACTGGGGTCTTAGGCAATTAATGTTTCTGCCTGACCGTAATCAGCTATGAAATCTTATTATTACGAGCGCATGTCGTCACCAATGAAACCACTGCAAATAACAGAAGCGCCTCTATAGGCAAAGATTCCCTTGTCCCACAAAACCTTATTTATTCAGAACGAATACCAGAAGTGACACGCTCATATACTTTAGGCAAGTCACACCCAGTACCATGACATCGACCGGAATGAAACGAAAAGGGTACGACGAAACGTGACCTTATTAAAAATAGCCTACGGCTAAAAGGATTTCGGATAATTAAAAAATTACAGAATTTAATTAACGCGCTTAATTGCGTTCGCAAACAGAGCAGAGCGCTAATGGAAGGAATGTCAGGTCGCAGATTCACTATTACCACCGCACGACTCGGCCAATTTTACAAATGGTTGACATTTTCTATAGGAATGGGGGACCGGCTCTTTCGACGCGAATATTTATGAATACAATTTAACTCTGCTTTGTTTCGGGTAAACAACAAATTAAAGTAATCCCATGTAAAAGGGTATTGGCCAATAAATTTCTGAAGGATTTTGAACCACAATGGGATATATTTTAAAGTTATGGAAAATAATTTAATTTCAGCAGCAATTATGTTGGAGCATTTTAAAGTGAAAACCATATTGCTAGTTTCAAAAGTGTTTGACAATTAATGAGACACTGTATCGTTACTTGCAGTTACTTGCAGACACACTCACTCAGTGATCTGGCACCTCCTATGTCTTGGTCTTTTAAATTGGGTAATGGGATATACGAAGATTCAGCATCAAACGTTAAGCAGCTGATGTAGGATGTTGATGTAGCATGTAGCGATTGTTTTTCCAGGAAAATTACTGAGCACACTGATCGAAATTATGGAATGAGCCCTCAGAAACCGGGCTGAAGTCACAATTCTCTCTTCTATTTTAAGAGGACTTCAGGAACAAAGCGGAGCTTATGACCGTCAAATATGAATTGGCTATACCTACATGCTGGTAAGACCCATTATTACCAAAGCAGGTAGGGAGGTCCAACTAAATACACAAATTGATTTTGGTTGGATAAAAGCTAAACCGTCAAGATGGTCTCAACTGCGAGTAGGTAAACAGCGTTTTAAGGCACTGTGAACTGTTTGAAATCGGAAAAAGTTTGAAAAATTAATCTAACTGAAATTTGGCTCAATTGCTTATGCAAATGATTGCAGGTACATACTGTGAGGATCTACATTGCCCACCTTCTCTAGGAATATCAAGCAATAGATCGGAGTAGAAGGAAGCATCTGTGATCGCAGTGTGAGCACTGCAGAATTCTGAAAAGTCGTAAGAAAAAGGGCCAATGACAAAACGAAGTGTCATTTCTGAAGTTATTATTAAAAGTTGGAATTTTTTAACCATATTTAAAAATCATTGTCTCGCTAAACACTATTATTGTGTTGTGATAGGCAGCTGCGGTATATTTTAAAGGATTTTATTTAGAAATAATAGAATTTGTAAAGTTTTCGAAGCCTTTTCCAATTAAGAAAGGTCCAGAATAACAAAAAATTGTGCCAGGCTTTTGAAAAAAGTGCCAAATTGCAAATTTAGTCGCACAACGGTCACACTGGCAGTACGTACTTTTTCGTTGCAAGTTCGTTTAAGTTTTATACGTCAGAGTTCACTACAGCGATGGCGATGGGCCCGCTATGGTGCCTAATTTTCTGTGATGATCTCACAATCCTACCCAGTCTAACCTAACCTAACCTGCATATAAAGGGTGTTTTTTTTTAAAAGGTATAGAACTTTAAGTTGGCAACACATTTTTAACTGGCGGCCATTTGTGAGCTGTCAAGTGATTTATTTTTAGTTTGGTTCGGCATTTCAACATGAACATGAAGAGACTGACCCCTGAACAACGCTTCCAAATTGTGCAATCAATGGTGACCGCTATAGAGCCATGATTACTGACTTTTTCGTTCATCAATTGAACAACCATGATGTGCAGAAGCTGTGGTTTCAACAAGACGGCGCAACATGTCACACAGTGCCACAATTGATTTATTGAAGGAAACGTTTGGTAACCACATAGTTTCACTATACGGATCAGTAAATTGGCCTCCAAAATCGTGCGATTTAATGCCGTTTGACTATTTTCTGTGGGGATATGTGAAGTCGCTAGTCTACGCCGATAAGCCCGAAACGATTGACCACTTGGAGGAAACATTCGCCGCGTTATTGCCGATATTCGGCCACCAATTTTAAAATTGTTGGAAAAAGTCATCGAAAATCGAGCCCGCCGCGACGGTCACATGCCAGAAATCATATTTAAATTAAAATGCCAGAAAATCATCTTTCGAATAAAGTAAATTTCATGTCAATTTAAAAAAATCATCTTTGTTTTATTCCATTTCAAAGTTCTATACCTCTAAAAAAAAAAAACGCCCTTTAGTAGCTGTTCGGGTAAACGCAGATGGTTTGGCTTTTAATGTCCGTCACAGTAAATGAAACAAACAGTCTGCAGAATTAGTTATCACAAATTCTCAGCACAGGCTTACTTCCTAAATGAGTATAGATGTGCACTAATTTATTGTGTTGTTATACATTTTTTAGTCGGAAACCGCTAACACCAGTAACCTAATGGATATTGAATAACGACACTCCAGTTTTCTGGCGCACAGCCTAGCCCTAGCTTCTCACATCAGTGATGAAAATCGACTTTTCTGAAGTGTGAAGTGTACTCAAAACTGAAATGAAATAGTACTGAAACGTACAAAATAGTAGGTACCTACTTTTTTTCAAATGCCATAAATTTATGTTATTGCATTCAAGCAAAAAAAAAATATATTATATAATAATCACTCAAAAACTTGCATTAAACCCGCTGGATACAAATGCATTTAATGGTGGAGTTTAAACCGATTTTAGATCGATTTTACACCTACGTAATGTTTAATTTCACATAAATTTACATTTATTTTTTGTTGTTTGTCACTTGGCAACTGCTTTGATTTGCTGAGTGCTGATTTTTAATTTTAATGTATTACATGATTATAAATTAAGCCTCCAATGTGCCTCTTCTTTTTAGCCGGAAATATTTCCGAAACTAAACGACATCTAGCCCTAGCCCGCTTGTGCATTCGATATTGACGAGGACGAAGTTGATACACCATTTATGCTGTTCCATCATTTCTAAATTCGTCTTCTAACTACGAAGCCATCAACATTTTCATCGTTAAGAAACGAAGAAATGTTAATATTATGAAATTGAAATTTTAACCCGAGTTAAAATACCTTCTTGTGTTCGGCTTTAATGATGTTATGGACTTGGGTTTTTTTGGAGTAAATAATATGGCCGTAAGTGAAATAATCTCATACATGATCGATTTATTCCGAAAATTAAAAATAGTACAAATAGTACTCAAAATTGAGAAGTGGTACTTGCGTACTCGGGAAAGTTAAATAGTACAGAAATTAGTACAATAGTAAGCCTTTTTTCAGCTATGTCTCACATTCATTCGTTTTGTCTGAGTTCTTCGTATTTGGTATGATCTACAATTTTATGCCGAGTACAAACGGCTATTTGCGAGAGGTGGCGCAGTCAAAAAAATGCTTTACATTTTTCGGGAATCGAACTTGGGAGTTGGGACCCCTAAGGGGCCCAGCCCATAGAACCATTTCATCCGTCGCGTTTAATAAATTCAGAGTATGGAGGAACTTTTATTGAATATTATGCTGTGTCTAATTATACATGAAGACTTTAAATATTTGAAAATAATATTGCGTGACAACCGCTGGATTTAAGGAAATTATTAAAGGTATTGTTGCGCTCATCTTCGATCAAATGTAAGTTGATGATCCGGTACAATTCAAGCTGGCAGTGTGAATGGAAAGGGATGCATTTGACTTGCTAATTAATTTGGTCAAAGAAGACCTTACCAAACACTCCAATAGACCCGTCATGTCAGCTAAGTGTAGGCTTTTTTGATCCTTGTATAAATAAAATATTTTAATTCTACTAGTTAAGCTTAACCAATTCCATATTTATAGATATTTGGCATATGGAGTCACCAAGCAGATCTTTTCGATAGCTTTTGAATTGGGTTTGACCAGTGTTAAAAGAATCGTTAGCAAAACGTGCGATGTTCTCTCGAATTCACTTGGCCACATATACTTGTCATTTCCATACCAATTTCTGCACTATGTGGAATTTGCCTAATACCCTATTTCTTCGAAAAAGCTGATTTATTCTTATATACTCATTAAATAGTCCACTGCAGTCAATACATCCGCGACCGCTCTCTGCGGCATTCCAAATTGGCCTGTTTCCCTGATCGCTTCTGGTAGATTGTCCGTCAGACCCTCGTCAATGCCGAATTCAACAGCGAAAAATACAGTTTCGGAAATAAGTAGATACTTTTCCATAATAGATTTTATTATATACAAAATTCATCGAATCTTTTTACTTCAACGCCGGTAAAAATTTCCATTGACTTTGTTTTATCTCTTTGAGGAAGCTAGAGGAAGCGATCCCTGAGCTATCTCTAACGGCTCTAACACTGCTCCACTACAATAAAAATAAATACTTTTATTAAATTAACTATTTATATACATTAAAATCACTATTTCTTGAATGTGCTATCAACGGCAATAGCAACCGGCACATATGTAAACTTTTAAGGACTTGTCGATGTTGTCGTATATGCAGGGTTTGCTTTCAGCTGTCCCAATCAGTTGCTCCTCGAAAATGTTGTTTCTGGAAGAAGGATGTGCCTTTACAATATGAATTTAGTTAAAAAAACTTGGAATATTTAAAATAATTTCCAATTTATCAATTAGCAAATATAACAAAAAATATTTTGAACTGCAGCATTTGACAGTTTCTCTCACTCTCAATATTTCCATACCATTGAAACGGCTTCCTCTCACGCTATGCCAACAGTCAAATGGTGCGACGGGCAGAAAAGTTGAAAGTAAACCTAATTTATCCATCACATCCGGCACATGCTCTGCTTATGGCGAATTGCATTTTTTTTTTTTTCAACAGTGAAATGAATTTATTGAATGAAGTATAATTTCACATTAAGATTAATGTTATTTGCTGTGATTGGCTTAAAGTTAAACAATTTAAGACTCATACCACTCTTGTAGTAGTCATTTTAAGTGAATCTTAAAATCGAGTTTACAAATTTAAGCGGAGGAAAAATTAAGTTTAAATTAAAGTACATAAAGATTTATATTTTTAAGTTTTAAATATTCAAATGTTCCTAAATTTAACAAGTTTATTCATATAGATATTGTGTATTTCTAGCAGAGATCAGTTTCAAATGTGTTTGCGTATGTGATTCTCCTGAGGTGTATGGGGGAAATGAGTTCCATTGGTGGATGGCATGAACAAAAAATGTACGCTCGAATTGTATACAGTTAAATCTCCACTGTATTAAAATATTAAAACAGTTGTTCTTTGAGAGTCAGGTTGATGCGATTGCATGATCACAAACAGTTTTGGTAGTATGATCTAAATGTAAATAAGTCTTTTAATCTCAAGCCTGTTCTTTTCCTGGAATAAGCGGAAATATGGTCGAAATGTCTTTTGTTGAACACATTTCGAGACAAATTATTAAAGACTAAATTACGTTACCGTTTAGTATCGTTCGTAATCAACACTACAAAACACTTCCGAACAGTACATGATGAAAGGCAGAAGTAAAGTTTTTAAAAGTAGCATTTGGAATGCATCCTTGGGTACGCCAAAGTAATCGAAGACCTTTATAGACTTTGCCAACAGCTATTGCTATGTGATCAGTCTAGGTAAGTTTCTCATTGAATACGAGATCCAATTCCCAAATTTTTTACAGTATGGACGTATTCAATCGCTGATATTCCCAGTTTTATTGAAGGAAATCTGGAGGTGTCTAAAGTCTTACCGGTACTTATACCAGATTCAAGGACAGGCTGTGCTTAAGAGACTACTACTGAGTAATTGTAAATTCTAATTCATTTTAGCTATTGTACTTGCAATGTTATTTTATGGGCAGCACCGGTATAGCTGAACATCATCGGCGAACATGTGAACTGAGTCAGAGTGTAGGAAGTTCATTCGTATATAGGGAGAACAGCAGGGGACCAAGGACTGAACCCTGTGGTACACCTGATGTTAGCCTTACAATATATTGCCCACTGCCACACATTATGGACGCCCAGTCAAGTAGGAGTATAAAGTTCGACAGTTTTGCTGCCAAAGGAGACAGACCAATAGTGTCAAACGCTATATGGGTCACCTTCCATAAGCTACTATGTAATCTATCAATCCGTCAGTCGAAATCGTTGCCGCAACGGACGCGAAGGATTCTATAGGTTGGGCCCTTAACCACTAAGCCACTGTGCCTATAATCTGCAGAAGTGGTTTTCCTCTTTTCCTCGTAGAGTCTACGGGCCACTCTCGTCCTTCTCTGTAGTAGCACCGCTTTGTATAAAAGTTGCTTTGCAGCACTTGTGCATGTTTGATAAACGGTGTAAATCCGTTAAACAAAGCAACCATAATCTGCGACTCATAATTGTCCTCTCTAAAATTTGTCGTCTATTTCGTTACACCAACAAAACACAAATTATCTACGGTACCACCATAGAGATGTACTCACCACCCTCTTCGAATGGGGAATTTCCAGCCAATGACACACATTGGCTAAATGTAACGGATGTGAGATCTATCTTCACCAACCGAATCTAACCTAATTATCTGGATGCGTAAGCTATTGAAAACGAAATCAAACACTTGCGTGCCCTTATGTTATTATTTTCGTTTCTTAGTGGAATCTCAGTCCGAGACTCATGTTGACCCAAAACACCCATTCAACGATACTCCGATTGTCGGCAATTGCAAAACAACCGCCTGTGCGCCATGTTATTGTATCTAACCTGATGATCTTCCGAATTTCCACTCAATTGTTCAACTAACCAAACACTCTGCAAATTAACCAGACTTTACTCAAATAAATATAAATTAAGTTGCTTTTGCCGCCAGAGGCTCACAACTCAAGTTGTTTGTAAAGATATTAAATCCTCTTTGCCAGCCCACTCGCCCGTCCCTTGCATAATGATGGCCGTTTGCTATTCACTTGTCCAGAAGAAAGTAAAAGAAGTACCCCGAAAAAAGTCTCATAACCGGGCCGGGGAACTTTAGTCTGCTTTACAAGCGCCGTATGGATACAAGAGTATCTTCAGGTGCCCCCGTCTGTTAGCTCAAGTGGTGCGAAAGCTCACTTAGTGGCCGCCATATAACATGGTAAATAAAGCATTCTAGTTACGAGCTGTTTCCCAAGTCAACAAGACAAGAGGAAGAAGACAAAGTTTCGCTTTCAATGTTTTGAAGAGTTTAACTATTTTTTTTATTTGTTCAGGTTATTTTTTGCTTAGGTGCCTTAAGAGGTGTGTACGTTTAACAATCACAATATCGGAGTTATCCATTCTTCCTTACTCCTCACTTCTTCTGCTGCTGTTGAGGCGCTAATTCCTCTTGGTTTAGGCTGGTATCGGAGGGAGTGGATACACTTCTGGAAGCGGCACCGAAGGCGTCGATAACTTCGCTGTCCTCATCGGACTGGGAGCTTATCTGGAAGTCGTTGTTTTCTTGTTGGGGGACTGACTCGGGTTGCTGCTGCGCTGGGGTATATTCGCCTTCTCCGATGGGTTGCTCAACAGGAGCTGGCTCCTGAACTGGCACTGGAACTAGCGCTGGAGCTGACGCAATTGGAACTGGGTATGGCGCTGGTGCCGCGGCAACTGGTAGGTATTGCTGCTGTGGAACATGAGCGGCCACTATAGGGGCAGCGATGCCTGCCAAAGGCTCGCGGTGAACGACTGCATTGAATCCGTTCACATCATCGGCGGTGTAGGTGACAGTGCGTTTGTATCCATCGGCGTCGATCAGGCTGTATGAGCCTTTTACAAGGCCGCCGTCACGAGACTCCCTCTGGCTCTTGATGTCGCCGGTCAGAGAGTCATGCACTCCGTAAGAGAAGTCGTATTTGGCTGGTGCGGGCGCGTATTCAACAACTTCACGAACAACTGGTACTGCAGCAGCGGACAAGGTAGCAGCTGGAGTAACATGTGTCGCCACGGGAGCGGAATGGTACACAGTGGGAGCTACTTGGGTAGCTACGGAACCTGCGTGGTAGACACTTGGCGGCTGCACATACGCAAGTGGCTGCTGATGGTACACCGGACTATAGTCGTAGGAATAGTGCGATGCTGTGCTGCACGCAATCAGGCAAAGAAATCCAAAAACCTATCAAAAAAGCAAACAAAGGTTATAAATGTATCCTTGGCGGTGCAGCGGTTGCGCACGCTTACTTTAATGGCCATTGGTATGTAGTGTAATGAGTTCGCCCCAGTAGAATCGTTACAATGATGCTCGGTCAAAATGCGAAGTCGGATTTTATACCCCCATTGGGTTTGGCGAACGGAACAAGCAAATTCGTTTCCACCTACACACACGTCTGGGACATGCATAGAGAGCAAGTTTGGTGACAAGTATTCGTTCGCCTTTTGTTTCTCCTCCTTGCCATTGGGTTTCGTGTGTGTCATTATGTTTGCTTTTGTTTGCGCCGATAAGTTCAATAGTTGCCGTCGCCACTTGATCCAATCTTTCAATGACAGCCATATACGTGAATAACAAAGACCCTCCATCAGCGGAGGCACCGTGGTTCTGGTTTGTGGGAGATGAAATGGTGGTGATGGTGGTGGTAGTGGTGGGCGCCAAACTTTACCACTCAATATCGTGTACAACGGATAAAACTATAAGAGCGTGCATCATTGGTAATATACGGATTGGAATTGAAACGTATCTAATGTTAACCAGGCTAATTGCATTGTTTACTATTGCGTAAGAGGCAAGACTCAGTACATATGGAGCAGAGCAGACAGACATTGTTAAGTGATTGTCATCACGTTCAAGTTCATTGTGTACCATAGAAGAAGGCCGAGTGGGAAGCAGAAGTGTGAGGAGGAAAAAACACACATGAATAGGAAAATAAAAACGCACATTTCTGTTGTTCTCCGTCGACCTCCACCACCCGCTAGACCTTTGTCACATTGTCATGACGCCAATCAAATCTAAATCAGTTCATTTTATGTGATTTTTGTTTGTACAGGTCCGGAATTGCGTACAAAGTAAACACGAATCAGTCTTAAGGCCGACTTGAAGATCAAACTTGGCCCAGTTTAGGGCGACATATGGTTTAATTAGTTTAGTTTGTTCATTAGATGAATCGTAGTCGTAGAACTAATGTTAGTAAAGGTTATATTGTAAAATGTTTTGCATCTACTCCAAGTAGGTAGACAGTAGTCGCTGGGTCTGGTGTGGAATTGACTGTTTAGTGTTACCAGGGTCTAGCTATAAGGAAAAACTGATTTTTTGTTTGGTTTACAACAAGCAGGTGTTGTGTTTGTACAGTTTGGCTAAGACTAAGCGGTAATTGAAAAATCTTTTCAAAAAAAACTATAGAACCTAGTTGCAATTTGAAGATTCATCCTGTACTACTCCATCTAAAATCATCACCTAACGTTTATTACGGGGACATTCTATTAATAATTATCAGAGACTCAAATGCATTTAAACAGATATTGCGAAGATTTTTAAAACTCAATGTCTTACTTTCAAGGCTACTTACTTTTTGGTAGGCGCAGTGGCTTAGTGGTTAGTGTGTTGGACTACTAACCAAACCCAAAATTCCAACTTATGGTTTTTTTCACTGCGCTATTTCTCGCGAACGTCTGACAAACACCCGAGAGTATGACTGAAAGAGCTTCTTACTTAGCCGTTTGGAGTCGGCATAAAATTGTAGATCCCTTGCATTCGTTCCAAAAATGAAAACTCACACAAAACGAATGGTTGTGAGAAGCTAGGCCTAGGGTCCCTCCGGACCTGTTGCGCAAACTATTTATTTATTATTATTTTTTATTTTTTTTTTTGTCTTACTTTCAAAGGTTATAGCATACTAACTGACCTGGCGAGTTTCATTCCGCACAAATTCGTTCAATAATATAATTAAAAAAAAGAAAAAAAAATCCTTTTTGGTTCTATTGGATTTGACCCTATCTTTTTTCGATGTATGTGCGGTTCCACATACAAATTTTATCTCCTACTTTATCATGTTAAAGTTTTATTTTCGCTACAAAAAGTAGCCTATGTACTTCCCAAAAAACTGAAAAACGAACGATTTGTGCTGTGACAGACTTCAGTCTCTTTTATATAAATGTAGATTTTTCTGCTATAGGATTTTATCATCCTAACCTACTATAGTAAAACTGTAACTTTTATTCCGGCTGTAAGGTGTATGTTCGGAATAGATTAAAAAAGTATTGCACGAAATCGACTCCGGTTTTCACAGTTACATTGAAAATTGTCGAGATTAGTTTATAAGATATGTTTTACCATTATCCGTTGCCAGGAAGCGGAAATCTAAGCTGATATGTAAGAAAGGATGTGATTCTCGAATGCCTTCTAGCTCCTAGCTTTGGAATGACACATCCAAATGAAATAGGATTTTTTTTGTATAAAGTTCAATTATGTGCAAAGATTTTAAGATAATCATCTTTGTACGTTATCCTGAAATTGAACAATAAGCAATAAACTATAAATTGTATACAATTCAAAAAAGTAAAATGTTCGATTGAAGCTAGATCGTTGGATATAGTTAGCTAGTTTTAAATGAAATGTTTAAGCCATTTAGCAACAAATTTAGTAAAATAAAAAAATAAATATACGGAGCAACAGGATCATATACGACCCTCAGCCATGCTTCTCACAGCATTTAAATGTTTTTAAAGCAGAGTTGAGCGAGTAGTGTAAAACATGAGCACTACGGAACTTACCTGGTACTTCGGTATTTAAGTTCCTTCTTTGACTTTTTTTTACTCCAAACAGATCAGATCTAGATGGACACAGCCGAAATGTCATTATAATAGGGGTATTCACGATCTATCTAGTATCATTGCAAAAGTGCAATTTGTTTGTGGACCAAAGTATACCGACTAAAATTTCACTAAAGTTTTGAACTTTATCTATTCAGGGTATAGATAAAGTAAAGCACCAACACTACATAAAATACAACATAGTAAAGTGTGCCCTTCTCCTTTTGACGGCTCGCCAAATGTCAGTAATACAGGCTGTCCGTAGCCTTGCTTCAGTGTTAATAGAGTTAAGAAAGAGTGTTTTCATAAACTGATAAAAATAAAAATTTGACTAGGCCTGTTAGACCGAATCGTAAATACCCCTAATTTAAGCGTGGTGTTTTGTAGCAAATCGAATGGCAAGCGTTTCAACATAATTAGCCCATGTACAAGTATACCTTCTGGAGAGGCATCTACAGTATGTAATCAACTCACATTTTAAAATTTAATTTGAATGTTTGTTTGTTTTTCCATGTGCTGAAGGTTGTCATTTATCTTTGAAAATAAAATTCAAAATACGGTTGATGATCTCCTCGGTATACAATATACATACATATATGAAGATGAACAGAACAACTGACTTAGGCAGACACCCTTGTGCCTTTTCAGAAAGACGTTAGTGATAATTTTTGTTTTTCTTATTCCACTTGCACGCCTTTCATCAGTTTAAGTCGATGCGCATATAATCTGCGAATGGCTTGTGAGTTTAATGAATCTTCTATAAAAAAAAAGAATCCCTATCAGCGCAGCTGAAATATAAATTAATTGCATCCAAAATTGAAAACCGTTTAGGCCCACGCAGAGTCAAATCCACTCTATTGTGCGTGCCGGACTGTTAATGCTGCGCGTACAAGGTGAAGGTACCCCAGTGTCATGTTTTGTACCGCATTTTACTATGCGCTGGCCTTAAAAGTGTTACCTTGGGTTCTAGTTGAACCTGGGTTGCGCATTAGCGGGGCGGGGAGAAGCATGAATCTAGATTAATTGATTTTGTTTGCTTTAAACGGAGAGTCAATTGTGACAAAATTATTAACCAAAGAAACCACCGTTTCAGTGGTTAATTTTGTTTTTATTCTGCGGCTTATTCTCTAGATTTAAACTAGATTTTTGGTGTGAGATAGTTGCGTGTGGAGTGTGGCAATGTGTTCAATTACCTGGAATTTAATAGTGGGATGGGGACCACCGAGTCGTTTTTTTTTTTTCTTTTTTTATCTTTCTTGTTGATTAAAAGAAAAGCAAAAAAAGAACACGGAAAGAATGTGAGTGCTATTTAGAGACTACATCCTGTTCTGGTTTGATTGTTTTGTATTTAAGTTTTGGTTTTCTTTTTATTATGCCAATTAAACGTGTGTGTAGTTGATATTGTATATATGCTATATCGTATATGGCCTTAGGGTTGTTGGTAACAAATTTAAATATCTGCCAAAAGTTTTGTGTGTGGTTGGGATGATAATTCAATTCGCCGTCTTTTTTTTCTGTCCACATTTTTATAAATCCAGAGGTCTTTTGATTCTTGACGCATTTTGTATTCAGTGAGTTGACTATATGGATTTGTTGATAGCAGGAGTTAATTTTAGTGAATTCCTGACTCGCAATAGAGTATGAGTACACACAAATCATGTGTATCATGTTCATGTTCTCCTAGACTGGGGAACGATAATGTAAACAGATGTTTTTACACTTGTGTGACACTAACAAGAACCGGAATTATTATGAGACCGTCATTTCATGTTGGTCCCAGGGTATTGAGTGTCGTTGAACTTCGACTCGCGAACTGCAGACGATTAAAAATATTTTATATACGGAAGTTACTAAGAACACATAATCGCCGTTGACATAATAATACATATTAGGTTTGGACAATGGACACGTTTAAGATAAGAACGAGGTGTGGAGAATGACCAAAGGGTATCCGCTTCTGCATATCCGATTTGTTTAATTGGAAAAAAATTGATTAATGATGTCAAACAAGTTGAAAAGGCGAGCATAATTTATACATAATAATTTTGATTTTATTTTTAATGTAAAAAGAATTTAACTATTTTCTATTTTGTTTTTTAAGAAAATCAATAAATGCATGGTCTGCGTCTGGCGATTGACGTGGGTTCAATTTCTATGAAAGCATATCTATAAAAAAATGTTGAATTGTATCAGCCATCGTCTCCTGATTTTATTAAAAAAATGTTGGTGTTAAATATAAAGTCTAGTACGCGAGGGATGCTTCTGCAATAGTGATGGACTGTAAAAACAAATAGTTGACGCAACAGGTCCGGAGGGACCCTAGGCCTAGCTTCTCACAACCATTTGTTTTGTGGGAGTTTTTCACTTTTGGTACGAATGGAAGTGATCTACAATTCTATGCCGACTCCAAACGGCTAATTGAGAAGCTCTTTCAAGACAGTTATACTCTTGGATGTTTGTCAGACGTTCGCGAGAGTGATGGACTTTAACTCTTCTAAAAAAAAACTCCCGGTGACTGACATTCGCCATCCCGAATTTTTTTTAATTTATTTTTGAATAATTTTATGAATTTAAGATTTCTAAACTTGTTTTGTTTGAAAACAATAGCTGATTTCTTAGCCCTAGCTACATCTTATAGATCAAGAAGTTTTATCCGTCTCAATCTGCTGATTACATTGTCATTTGTTAAAAGTTTTATTATTTCTGTTTACGTGCTTGAAGGCCTACTTCTGTGTTTCCGAGCAACCTTCTTAACCTCATCTTCAACCATTTCAACATTTAGATCTCTATGCAGATCGGCATTGCGTATGAGGTAGGCATGCCTGTCGTAAAAGGCGACTAAAATCCAACCTCCGTATACCGAGCAAAATGGTGTATACAAAAAATGCAATGAACAAAACGAAAAGATTAACTACCCCAGGTGGCAGTCCAGCTTTACTGGAAAGTCCACCCTCTTCGAAGGTCGGCTCTACGGATTCTGGGGAGAGCCGCTAATTGTAGTCTATTAACCCTTTTATTAAAAGCTCAAGGGTTGATCGGAAAAAAGTTTTTCGTACGGAAAAATTCATAAATTATTTTTCTAGATGTGAAGAGTGTAAAGATCATTTGCTTATTTTTTTTTTTTTTTGATAAACTATTTTTTTTAACTCATAAACAACATTTTACGACCAAAATTGAGATCAAACATAAGGTTTAAATGGTAAAAAAAATCTTTACGGTTTCGTTTTACTATTGGCTATTTCTACGGCCTAGGTCAAAAGCCATGAAACAGCTTAATATCAATGTCCGAGAAGAAGTGAGCGCTCTGGGACTGGTGTCTGAAATTATCAGAAAAATTATGAAAAATTCCCTGGAAAGAGCACGTCCGTCAGCTCGAAATAAAAAATTAAATAAATATTATATCTTAATTTTAATAAACATCAAATTTAATTAAATTTAGAAACAAATTCAATTACGTTATTCATAACGTTACATACACACCACCCTGCTCATAAAAAAAAAAACACACTATGCGGGACCTTCTTTTAGCCGCTGGTGTATTACGTAGATAATGACTCGGTGGTTTGAGAATTTAGCTAATTTAACAACTTAATAAGAAGTGCCTCCAAGTTCAGCTTGATGAACTTTCGAAATTTCCCCTGATTTGCTTGCATCTCTTCCCCTCCCTAAATATCCCTTAGAGCTATAGAGTTGTATTATCCTTCTGATCTCAATTGTCACCTTCCACCTAAAAAATTATATGATTATGAAGAAGGTCAGCACTCTTGAAAACGTTCATTATGTCGATACTACATACAGCAATACTGTATGCTTGATTTAACGAACCTGTCTGTCTAGGAGTAATTTTCTGAGCAACTAGGTATACCTCTGAACTCATTTCATAAGGCACATTATTCGATTTCCATTATAATGTTATCCCCATACGGAGGTACGTTATTAATTTCGACACGAAAATAAACCACGCGTACGTACTCTTATTCTCCAATTAAGCAAATCCTGATTACTTCCTAGAGTTTTTGTCCCTTTTCCAACTACTTCGTATACCGAAACCCCTTTCTCGAACAACTGACATTAATCAATTTGCCATCACTTGGTCGATAGTCGGCTGCCGCTGTGCAGATAAACTACACCTAGGTACTACCGTTCCAATGAACTTTTCTACTGGATGGGCATCTCATCAAGGTTGCTATTGAAGTATGCATGGTGTTCAGTGTCAGTCCACGATTTCACACTGCCAAGTAGTGTGCTGTATCAAAATCCTTGTTGTGCAAAGATTTGTGCATAATTCATTAAGCAGGTCCTTGCCAACAGACATCACACACGCGTGTGCATGTTTTCTTCTAAAGGACTTTAGTCGAGCGCCTGCACTTCAGGTAAATAAAGGCGAAATGCATACGAACATTCTGTGCCCTTTTGTCTATAAAGTGTGAAGATCCATTCAGCAAATACAAAAGCTGCCGAGATGATATGATTGTATGCAAATACCTAACCCAGTTGCTGCTCAGCAACATGTGTATATAGCACTGCAGGATGACATGAAAATTGATTTCTTTCTGATTTAACGATGATTGACTCTTTGTCTCAGGAAAGTTCACTTCAGTGTTAGCTTACTTCACAGCTCAGGCTGGCGGAAATGCTAATGCGCTGATATTTGTTCGCACCGAGAGTATTTCATCCGCATATCCTGTCATAGTAACAAATGCACTTTACACAAAGTGTCATTATTCACAGTTCTCGTTGTCGTTAGCTTTCGCCCTAAAGTCACTTCAGCTCAGGATTCAGTCAAGGTAGTGCTACACCAAAGGGAGTGAAAGCGATGGATGCATGAATTATGGATATATCTATTTTATGCCTTTCAACAATCCGGGACGTTCGATTTTGATCGCTGACTGCAAGTATTCGACTCAGCAGTGGCTTTTTGTGTTCCCTCCTCAGACCCAACACCACCATACGTGAGAATGTAAATGAAGAAATCAATGAACTCTGTGAAGATGTCTAAGCCCTTGAAAGCCTCTGACAAATATGCTAATACGGATGAACGGGGGAACCTTATGCCAGCGAGCGACGAATTTTTGTCGTTTTTATGACGAGGTATGTTTTTCTTCGATATTCGTTGCTTTTAAAATTGTCCATTTAATCCTTTGAAGAGAGTCGGCATAACGCTCAACATTTTCCCCTATCGGCCCTCTGGTTATTTATTTATGTATGCGTTAAATTTTAAAGTATGAGCACTTAGATGGCGGTAGCGGTACAAGAAAAAAACGATGTTTGTTCATGCTTTAAAACACATTGAGGAGCTCGAGGGAGCGTACCTATACCCTACGTAGAATGCGAGCATTAAAATGTACATAAATTATTCTAAAATTGTTTTACTTCGCAACAGTTTAGTATTTTACGTACAGACCCGTGGGTTGAATCAGCCACAAACAAACTTAAAAATAACCTCCTAGGTTTTTGAGTAAATATAACTTCATCTCTCATGTAGTCCTATGTGGGTTTTTTGAACAAATTGTTTGAAACTTTTGTACTCGGAGTGAGCAGAATTTTGGACAGTAATTCCAGATGTCGATTTTGTTTGATTAGTTCAATGAAACAAGTAGCTCTTCCCTTAGGTATGTGAATGAAATTGGTGCAGCTGCTACTGCTTTCCCTTACTTTGGGGGAGATTTACATAATTTATTTTTATTGTTGTCGATGGTTAACCAATAGTTTGCTATGGAAGGCAGGTGTTTTCTTTGACATAGATTTGGTAATTTTTAGAGGATCATTGGTCACTACCGTCTGATCGCAATACAGATATATGACGCGAAATCGAAATAATAGGAAAGGTGACGTTTGTCATTTTGATTAGGCATGTCATTACCATGTGATCGTCATTTTGTCGCTCGTCATTTAATGGCATCCCAACGGAAAATTCTAAATGACGCGCAGTGTCCGTCACTTTATTTTGGGACAAAAATTACGACGATGGTCATTTCTTGCGATCGGCATTTTTTCGCAAATGACGAATCGTGGCTTGAATGTCCTTCTAATGCAACATTTTTTCCTGATGTCACAGCGTCATTTAAATGACTCGAAAAAAAAATGGCCTTGTAATCGTACTAGTTTGCATGAGGAACTTTTTCAATATCGAGCCGCGTCATATCCGAACAGAGCATTAAATGATTTGACGATGATTTGCCACCGATTTTTTACTGGGAATTTCGAAGTTTTTTGGTTGATTTTAATCGCCGGATTTTCAATCACTTCTGCATTTTTTTACTAATGCTCTTTTTACCACATTAAAAACTCACCGTATTATGTTGCCACAAAATATACCACTCTTTGTGCCTGGTGGTATAAGGCACTATTCATGAAGCATACACATGTAACAATAGATACCATTAAACTCTAAAGCGTTCGCCTTCAGACAATTTTCGTTTTTCTATAATATAACCGTTCATCAATATCGGTACATTTTTTTTTATTAAATAAGCCCCCAAAAACCACTACATCTGCAACACATTAATTTTATTTTCCTTTTTTTTAGTTCAAACTCCTTGGAGAAAATAATTCATGCAATGTAGTTCCATTAACCGCATTTATTATTTGAGTAATTAAAATTACGATTCAATTTTAACCCTGCTGGTCGTCATGACTCTGTTTCGCTCTAGCTCGTTCAATCCACTAAATGTCAATGAGTTGGTTATGGGCGTTCTAATTAAACTTTCTAGTAACGCACAAAGGTAAATAAACACTGTAGGGAGCTAGACTTCAATTACGAAAGCGTGAAGCCAAAGAGTTCCTTTCAATCTCTACCCTTTAAATTAATCGGCTTGGACCTTCATATAATGATTTTGCGGGGATTTTCTATTTGAAAACTCATTAAAGAATTTTCAATATAATTGTTCGTAATTGAGGGAATTAGGTTGCTTTCTGCAAATGTAGGACGAGTTGTTAGGTTCTCATGTTTACATTTTACAGTTCTTTCTTATGAAGTGCGTGTCCCAAATATCAGCTAAAAAAATTAACAGGAGGGACTGACTTCTAACGAAAACACATTACGTTAACTATTTGGTTGATGCAGTTGTGTAGTAAGTAGGAACTTGGCAAATTAAGTTCGCAGAGTAGTTCAAAAGTCACTTACCGATAGAGGAAATATAACATAGTATTTCCAAGAAGAATATATGCAGAAAATGGTGCAAGGAAAAAAATCCATTGGGATTAACTCCACATGGGAATTAAAACCACTCTAATTGGGAAATAAGTGCATTTAATAAAAGTGTACTTGGTTCCCACTTAGATTGGGAAATAACTCCACTATGCTGTGGGCATTAAAACCAAGTCTTAAAAGTACAAGTGAGATATTGAAATAAAAATACGAAATAATCGGCCCTAGCGAGGTATCCGTCGGAACGTTGAATTCTCCGCAACGCATATGTACTCTTTCGAAATTCCTCAAATTTCATTCGAGGTGTCCGAATTCGGAAGAGAAATAAACAATTGCGATAGCGCACCGTACCGCACTCCAAATCGCAACCAATTTCTGTCAGAAGATATCGAAACCTGGCTGTCAAAAATTAAAAAAAAGAAAAAAGAAATGCAAATCATCGCATATCGTAAAAATCGGAGAATTCTCCGCTCCGACGGATACCTCGCTGGGGCCGAATGCCAAAAAACTAATAAAATAATACTTAACCACAATGCGTATACAACAGAGTAGATGCGAGGAAGGATGTATGAAAAGTTCAGTAAAGCTTACATTCCAGATTTGCTTGCATTTAAATATATACCTATACCCAATCTCGAAACAGTTACCCCAAGCAGGGAGGTTGCATATTCAAATATTTACATATTCGACATATTGCGCGAATTTTCCTTTTTTGATATTCATAATGTTAAATTGAGCATATAGCTAAGTATTGAGTAAAACAATGTTCAAGTTACTGTCTAAACGCACATAGTTGTTTTGTATTCCTGGGAATTTGCTTCCCTTTTTAACTTTATCCATTACGTAATAAGAGAAAGATATTGTTTTCGTACAAAATTTTAAACTGGAGATATGAATCAATTCTGACATTACGATGATAGACGAACTCAAAAAAGTGGGTCGCAAAATTCTGTCTGTCTGTCTGTCCGTCCGTCTATCCACAGGCCTAAAGGCTAAACGGCTGCCCGGATTTAAAACTTCGAATTTGGAGTATGGGGGCTAACACTTCGGGATCGTTTTTTGTTTGCAAGGTAAATATTAATGGTAGATACCATATACAATTTGTAAGACAGTTTGATTTGTTCGAAGACGGCTCTAACGATTTCAACCATAATCGATATTTAAGCATAAGTAGGTGAAGTTAATATCACTGCATGTGCATACCCAGTTTTTGGCTAAAAATACGAATCACGATAATAGCAAAATCAGTTTTTATCGATTTTTGGAAAAAGTAATTTTTCTAAAAATTTAGTTTTCTTTAGTTAACCTGAAAACGGCAATAATGATTTTGACCAAAATACAAACTTAGAGTTAAATTGATATTCTCAAATTTATTGCGTCCTTTATTTGCAATTCGAATCACCAAAAACGCTAATTTTAAAAACTGCGTATATATCGAAAACCCCATTTTCGATTTCGATAAAAAACAAATAGTGCTTACATCCCCAACAATAACTTACACTCGGTTTTCAGCTAAATAGTTAACCAAAAGTATTTTTCAAACTAAACATTGCAATATTTGGTACTGTTTTGTCTGCCAAATTTTACAATAATGCATACTTAACATAATATTTGTATTTTAAATAAGCTCCCGTACTCAGTTTTTCTCAAAAGTCGAATAAATCCGTATTTTAATGTGTTCAAAGTAATTAAAATACATTGGTTCTAAAAAGTTGTCAAAGTTGCTGTTGCTGTGTTGATCTGTTTCTCGCATTACACAATCAAAAAATCCCACTTCATTTGCACCGCCCACATAAGTTCATCGTGATATGCAGTTTATAACTGCTAATGCAAATCAAAAACAAATCTCTGAGTTCTTGCATAATTATACACACATATATATATATATTTCCATGTAAAGACATCGATCTATCACGAGCAATACTTCTAATTGACAACTTAAACCAGCGTCATTAATCTATTCCAGTCAAAAAGAAAAACATTCCTTAACAGATAAAAAATCAGAAACTCCTGCTACGCTTGTTCTCGTACTCAAAAATCTTGTAAAAAGTAAGAGCTTACAAAATAGTACAGTAGGCGCTTATAACTCTCTAACCAGAACTGGCGACAATTGCCTGTAACTGAGAGCTTCGACTTTTAAAAACTCACATTGTTATATGTAGGTACTGCCATATCAGATGAATAACCCAAGAGTGAATTTTATTTAACAGTATTCATTTTCATAATGTTTTATGAACCGTTTCTTTTATCTAGCATTGCTTCTCAGATATTTACCTACTTATCTAGTAAAATAAGAAAAGAACCAACAAAACTTTTGATGAACGAGAAAGTTTTGTTCGACCCAGTCGTGCATTTTATTTCTTTTCTACGAGGAAAATAATTGCACTAATTTTTTAGTGAAACTATTTCTCAGTTTGGGTACACTTTTGTTAAGTGGACTTATTTCCCAATCAAAATGGTTCAAATTCCCATGTGGAATTAATTACCGTGGATCTATTCCCCTGTACCGCAGAGAATTATTTTCTAATGCTTACTGGACGCAAGACCTGGAATGTCACAATATTTATTTTTGTGTGCAATACAAATATGTATAGGGATTTAGAAGGACTGTCTTAAACTAATTTTAATCACGTAAACATATGCGATCTTTGCTTCAATCACACTTTTATTTATGACTAAATAATTTTTCCCTAAAGCAGGTCACTATACTCTGTCCAAGAAAAATTGTCAGTACAGGCCTTATGGGAAGCTCTTTTTTCTACCAGTGGTGCCTGTAGTACTCTCACGGCACTCAAACACAAGATTTGCCACTGAAATAAAAACGAAACCACTGGCATTCCAAAGCATTTTGTTGTTGTAATTTTCCTGAAATTCGCATACATCCCTCCACAACCAGTCTGCCATACAGTTGCAGGCAGAATGAGCACGATCGCTTGTGTTCGCTTGCTATTATCATCAACCAAAATAAGCAGTGTCAGTGATGCCAACCCGGATCAGAGTTTTTATGCCTAAGCCCGAACAAAATTATGCCTTTTTCAAAAATATTATGCCTTTTTGGTTAAAAGATTAAAATTGCTTATTTTACAAAGAAACTGAACTGCAGCCTACAAGGTGATTAAAATTTGTTAACAGAATATTGCTCGATCTATAGGTAATTCTACCATTTCCGATCTTTATAATTCAAGGTTTGGGTTTGTTGAGGAAGTCAAGCAGAGAATTAAAAAATAAGCATGACGCACAGTTGTAAATGAAAATTACTGATGTGACTTTAGTCGAAGAATGTACCAGATTAACCAAATTCAAAGCTCATTTGTATGAATTTCTCTAAAAAAAACAGTTCTCAAAAAATTATGCCTCTTTCCTAAAAATTATTCCTCAATGCCTCAAGGATCGGAATTATGCCTAAAAGGCATAATTATGCCTCAGTTGGCATCACTGAGTGTGAGTGACTGAAGCACATCAGAGAAATGTTACCATATGTCAATTTTAGCATATCATTAAGGGTTTTTCTTTGAATTTTGTCAAAGAACTTTCAGTTTTGGTGCTTTTTGGAGCTTTTGAGAGCGGCATATTATGTGGGGTGCTGCCATTCGGTTTTAGTTTGTTTGTATTTATGAAAGATCCAATAACATTCAGTTAAAACATTTTTTTTAATGTTGTCTTTTAGAAATAAGGTTTATTCGTGAGGTGTTTTAATGCATTCATTTCTTTAACGCAACAAGTGATCATAATGTGCGTTGTAGACATATTGCGATAAATTAAAAGAGATTACTAGGGCACCTCAACCGGATTCATGCAAAAGCATGGTATTTTTTGGGAAAAATTTGATTAAATATTTTAATATAGAAAACTAAGTACAAATTTTCAGCCTTATTCGTTAGGGCATATTTCTGCATGTTTTGGTAGGTATAAATTCATATTTCACTTTATAGAGCATATTTTTCACACTGAAATATCAAAATGATGAACCAGGTAGACCTATACTGTTTATTTTCGGTCGTTGGGTTTTACCACATCCGGTCACTTCTTTCCAGGCAAATGCCTTGAAAGTATTTTATGATCATTTTTTTGCTACTGTTTCCGCGAAGTTCTGCATTGACGGGTAATCATTTTTTAACAAATATGTAATCTAGGTATATGTGTCTATATTAAAATATGTATGTAGAGCTGCACAAGTGCAGTCCTCTTACCATCTGTTTAGGTATATGACATTTCGTCGTGGTTATATAATTTTGTATTCTAATTGCCTGTTTGTGTACCTACCTACACCCTTTTTCATTTTGATTTACGAAATGTGTATTCTTTGTTGGAAAACAAACTAAAGCGATTAGGCCTACTGGTGATACCCTTTAAAAGAATCGAATATTAGAAAAGGAAAACTAAAAAGATAAACGGAATTTATTTCGTTCAGCAATATTTTTATTTTAAATTGGAAGATGGTAACCCTAACAGTATTGCTCTCTGAGTTATGGAGAATTATCATACACACTATGGCAACCCTGTGAGAGCTTTAAAAAGGGACCGATTTATGTAAGTCATTGCAACCAGACTGAGAGACAAACATCCTATCTTCCCTGTACTGACAATTTTTCTTGGACAGAGTATAGTCACTAACCAAGGACATGGGAAATGATGCTGATAGTCAGACTTGATTTAGTGGTAATTCTGTGACTTGCCAGCATCGCTTCAAACAATTTTATGGTATACGTCTAGGCTGCTCTACATTTTTATTATGTAAACTATAAACCTATCTGGATGTTACAGTTTGTTTTCTTCTTAACTGTAACAAGTCTTTTAAAACATGTTAGATGTTCACATAGGAATAAAGATGTGCCAGTATTCAATAATGTTTTCCATGAATAAGAACATCTTTTCAGCTGTTCCTAAAATTGAGCTTGTTCACTACTACCAACGGTATGATAATTTCAGGCCTTGTATGATGTATGATAGAAAGTCATTAATCATTATCATACTCAAAATGTATGATAATTGTTCGATTACGCGTCACCGTAAATATCTTGCGATCCACTATCCACAGACCGATTTTCTTGTGAAATGTACTATACTCTGTCCAATAAAAATTGTCAGTACAGGGAAGATAGGATGTTTGTCTCTCAGTCTGATTGTAATGACTTACATAAATCGGTCCATTTTTAAAGCTCTCACAGGGTTGCCGTAGTGTGTATGATAATTCGCCATGACTCAGAGAGCAATACTGTTACCATCTTCAAATTTATAATAAAAATATTGCTGAAAGAAATAAATCCCGTTTATCTTTTTCCTTTTCCGGTAAGATAATATGCGCGTTTTTTTATATCTAAACAGATGGTAAAAGGACTGCACATGCACTTGTGCAGCTGTACAGGCATTTTTGAATATAGACATATAGACAAAAAATATTACCCGTCAATGCAGAACTTCGCGGAAACAGTAGCAAAAAAAGGATCATAAAATCCTTTCAAGGCATTATCTTTACTGGGGACGAGTGACCGCATTTGGTAAAACCCAACGACCGACTTTAAACAGTATAGGTTTACCTGTTTGTCATTGTGATATTTCAGTGTGAAAAACTATTTAATGAAAAAATAGACAAATAGGTATGCAAAATATAACAAAAATTCTAAAATATGCCAAAAATATGCTCTACAAAGTGAAATATGCATTTATACCCAAATATGCAGAAATAGTAGTTGGCGCAACAGGTCCGGAGGGGCCCTAGCTTCTCACAACCATTCGTTTTGTGTGAGTTTTTCTTTTTTGGAACGAATGGAAGAGATCTACAATTTTATGCCGACTCCAAACGGCTAATTGCGAAGCTCTTTCAAGTTATACTCTCGGATGTTTGTCAGACGTTCGCGAGAGGTGGCGCAGTCGAAAAAACCCCAAGTTGGAATTTGGGTTTTTGCGGGATATATCCTAACTAATAGGGCTGAAAATATGTACTTAGTTTTGTAATCACTATTAATTTATCGCACTATCACTACAACGCACTTATGATCACTTATTACGTTAATGAAATGAATGCATTAAAAAACCTCACGAATAAACCAGAAATACAAACAAATTAAAACCGAATGGCAACACCCCACATAATATTTCGTTCTCAAAAGCACCAAAACCGAAAGTTCTTTGACAAAATTCAAAGAAAAACCCTCAATGATATGCTTTCATTGACATATGGTAACACTCTTCTAATGTGCTTCAGTCACACACACAACACACTGCTTATTTTGGTTGATGATAATAGCAAGCGAACACAAGACGAACGTGCTCATTCTGCCCGCGGCTGTGTGGCAGACTGGTTGTGGTGGGATGTATGCGAATTTCAGGAAAATTACAACAACAAATTCTTTGGAATGCCAGTGGTTTCGTTTTTATTTCAGTGGCAAATCTTGTGTTTGAGTACCGTGAGAGTAGCAGGCACCACTGGTAGATAAAAAGCTCCTCCATAAGGCCTGTACTGACAACTTTTCTTGGACAGAGTACATATAGTCTTGTTCCTTTCTATCTTTCTACCTTTCTTCTACCGCTATGCTAATAATTGGAGTAATTTTCGTAATTTTTAAAAGTTCATAAATGCGAACAAATAAATAACAATAATTTTAAAATTTGAACAAAGTTCAAATATTTTGCAAGTGCTTTATATCAAAATCAAGTTTTTATATACATAATATTAGCTGTGCCCGCAACTTCGTACGCGGCGTAAGACTGTGTAATTTCCAATAATAGAGATTTGACCGTTTTCTCAACGGCATATTTGTTTAAAATCAACAGTCCAGCTAAAACAAAGCGGTGAACATTGTCAATGTGAAACAATAAATCAAACAAATCTATTTACCTAAAACACCAATTTAAGAAAATTAAATTTAACAGCGTAAGTACTAAAGTTCCACTTCCGTACTGTAGGTATCAACGTAGGTAATATCAAAACAACCACTAAAACAAAAGCCTTAACGGAAATTTGTATCTACACCAGCAATAAATAAATCAAACAACATAATTCACCTATATCGTCTTTACTTCTTGAATTCTTAATTCTTTACTGTAGTTATCAAAGTAGGTACTATAACAACCATTAAAACAAAAACCTTGAACTCAATTTCTATATACACCACCATGCGTCCATCAGCGGACGTCATCAGCCATGTGCGCATTTCCTCAGAAACACATTGTCGCTGTTGATTACATACACATTCACGTCGCATACTTCTCTTTCGTTTCACTTAATTTGGAGAAAACACCCCGCAGCTTTTTTTTTTCATATGAACGTGCTTGTGCGATGTGCGCCACCCAACCACCCCAAAGCAGAACAACGATCAAGGACCGCGGTTGCTGATAATGTTCGATTTAAGAAAATAAATTTATTTTTTTCATGTTAGATTTTAGGTTGTAGCTCAGCTTCTAGAAGACATAGAAAGCTGATTGATGGCTTGAAATAACTATAAAAATACTTTCCTAAGTATTTTGTTTTGTTTGCATTGATTAAGAATTGTTTGAGTAATGGCGAGTAAAAGGCAGTAAAGTCCGAAAAAAAAACACATTGTGGTCAAAAACGCTCAAAAAATAGGCATGGCAATGAAAGGAATAGCCTATGTCTTTCTCAGAATCTTAAGGAACATTTCAAAAAGAGTTACATCGAAATCTGTGCAGTAGTTTTCTTTCTAGACTTTTAAATAAAGTTGAGCTTGTAATCTCTGTCTCTTTCTCTCTCTCTCTCTCTTTTTCTCTCTCTCTGTCTCTCTCTCTCTCTCTCCCTCTCTCTCTCTCTCTCTCTCTCACTCTCTCTCTCTTTCTCTCTCTCTCTCTCTCTCTCTCTATCTATCTCTCTATCTCTCTGTCATTATCATACATGGTATGAATAAAACTTAGCAATTGCTTTTACTCAAATGTATATCAGGTTGTTAGGTTGTAGTTATTAATGAAAACTGATTTGAGTAAACTTAAATTTGAGTTTCTTTTGATATTTTCGAAAAGTGGAGCCACTTATCCGTAGTATCCAAAGAAATTATTTAGGCATTGCCAAAATTGTCCAATTATATTTTCAAATGGAAAGAAAAACGCCCAAATCAATGTCAGCATTAAGTTAGCAAAACATGTCCACATTCTCGCTATGTTTCTCTTATGCGATGTGATCACGACCTTGCAAATTGCAATCAAATAGATTTAAATGCAAATTAGTTAGGTGACGCCAGATCCAAATGCTATTATAGAAAAAGCATCAGATTTCAGATATTGTATGATTTATTCTTATGTTTAAAAATATTTATTTTAGAAATTTAGAGTATAAAACAAAGATAGAAGGTGCTCAAAAATCTAGTTAATCGCCATTGTTAACCCAGTTCGCACCATATGCCCAAGATAATTTACTATTTAATTTTAAGGTTCTGTCCGCAAAAAAAAAAACCTGTACAATGAATCAAGGTATTCTTATTTTGTTGTAATGAACATCTCGCAAAGCTTTTAAAAAACCCAGATGATAATTTGAGGTCTCGTATGCCAAAATGAGCAATTTCTATTATACAATTCTCAACTCACTATCAAGAATATGGTAGCACTGTGCTTGTTCCTTTTTATGATAACTTTGCCTTTTGTATTCTATTTGGACTGCCATACATCTGGTGGTGTAGCAGACGTACTGGTGCCTCTGACATTGCTCGGTATGCTTCTAGTTGAGTTGGTGCAGCTACAACCGCCACCGATGTGAACTTACTGGAGCCTGCCACAGTAATATTCACCAGTCACCAATACCATTCTAGTGGAAGCAATACGCAACTGGTATGGCTAATTTTCACTTCTTTACTAATCATTTGCCTTCTTAAGTGTTATTCTTCGCTTGATTCCAGCTGAGCTATCAATGTCAATGTCTTTAACAATCTCAAAGTTATAACTATAGATTAGTCGAGATGGTGTGTTCTTTCATGTTGACACCATATACTATTTTGTGTTTATTTATTTATTTATTTAACTACCAAATGGTGGTTGGGTGTTGAATGAATAGGGTACACACTGATTGGCGTCAACTTGGCGATGCCCAGCTGTTGCAACTGTTCAGATACACCAATTGTGCTTATTTTACCTCCTAGTGGTCACCACCGGGTACTGGTCTATGTCCATCCGGAATTGACTTGCTGAACTTATAAGTGCGAGTGTTGAACACGTAGAAAATAGCAACACTATAATGATCTGTTGGAGTTGAATGTCTGCTCGAGTCTCAGAAGTCTTACATGAGCCCCTCAGAAAGAGGACGTACGGCGGATGAATTCACATGGTTGAATCAACGGTGGCGTCAACAGTCAACAGATACCAGATACCTCAATGAGCTACTTCGACATATTTGGAGCTGAGGTCATTGAGGATTTTTCAACACTAGTCAGGGTGTTGAAATAGAGATGGTGGCGGAAGAGCCCTTAATGGTTCAATGGCAGCTTTCACATCCCCACAGCGGGTTACTGACTCCGGAATATTCCGGCTCCTGTTGCCCAAGGGGTCGCAGAAAGGGCCTGGGACTTAGGCTGATTGATTTTGCTGCGGGACGTAATGTTACCATAGCTAGCTCACGGTTTCCTCACCTCAATATACACAAAGGAACATGGCGGTCACCTGATCATCAAACCGTCAACCAAATTGATCACGTTGCGATCGACGCATGGCACTCCTCCAGTATTCTAGATGTCCGAACTTTCCGAGCGGCCAACATAATAAGAGTGCCGGCAAGCATATGCAGCAAAACAAAGTGCCTATGAAGCGTCGCTGCATAGAAGGACGAGAGCAGCTCGTTAGCTCTATGAGCAAAAAAGGAGGGAAGAACATCGGCTTCTCCAGAAGAGAGAGCATGAGAAGCGCATGAGAAGCGCGCGATCGAGGATATAGAGAGGTTTTACTCCAAACAATGTTCGGAAGTTTTACCAAAAGGTAAAAAGAACGTGTCATGCCAACAAGACCCGAACGGAGACCTGTAGAGACGAACAAGGAAACCTTGTATTATAGTCGCAGTCGGTGCTGAGGACATGGAAAAACCATTTCTGCAGACTGATAAACGGTGAAGACGACACAAATTCCGCTGTCAGACAGAATGAACCATTCAACCTGACCAAGATTAAGTGAGGATAGCAATATCTAAGCTTAAGTCCAACAAGGCTGCTGGACCGGACGGCTGAGCTGCCGAGCTGTTTAAACCAGCGGGAGATGACCTGGTAGAGAGCATACACCAACTCGTCTCCAAGATTTGGTCAGACGAAAGTATTCCTGATGAATGGAACCTCAGCATCGTTTGCCCGATTTACAAGAAAGGAGACTCTCTTAACTGCGCCAACTATGGAGGCATCAGTCTCCTGAACACTGCGTATAAGATCATGTCTGCTGTACTGTGTGAACGCCTGAAACTATTCGTCAACGATCTGATAGGTCCCTATCAGGTAAGTCCACGACCGATCAAATATTCACACTACAGTAGATCCTGGAGAAAACCCAAGAAGTCCAAATCGATACTCACCATCTTTTTATCGATTTTAAATTAGCACTCAGTATTCAGCACTCGCGCCAGAAAGTTTAGCAAGTAGTAACATGGATTTAGATTCTTTCAATGTCAGTCCTAAGGAGTTGATTGCTGGTTTAAAGAGAAGTCCCTAAATATGCAATGGAGTTTTGCTTACATAACCAGCCCATACACACCGCCGACCATCTTTCAACAGCAACCGAAATGAAAAGTATTATACCTCAAACATAACACGTCTAGCCGTTTGTCTGACTTAACCACAACATATTTCACACAATCTCCCAAACATACATGTGATGACATGGCAATCCAAGTACCCATACCTAGTGTCCTGCATCCTCGCACACTCATGTTCATTGCTGCGAATTTGACCCAAGACCTTATATCCCATAAATATCTGCAATTTGGGGTAAATTCCACATATGTTGTTGTCACGACGACGCGATAATATACAGTGCAGGAGAATGCATACTTGCACACGCCGGCAAAGATAATTCACACTCCCATATCGCATAGCTGAGACTGAAACATTAGTTCAGTTAATTCCAAGTTTACATGGCTTTTACGGTCGTTCCCAAGCACTCATTAATTTAAGCGCTTTCCGGTGCATTAAAATCGCGCGTATACATTTATAACCCCATATTAAACAAATTTCGCGGGACCTAAATTACAGCATTCGGCGTTAGTGAGGTATAGGTAGGGCGTTTTATCCCCCCTTAAGTACGACGGAAATTTCATACAAACGCTATCATGTATCCGGAGGTGGATGCAGTAACAAATCCGACCGGGGTATACTTAGCACGGATTAGGGGTAATTCATCGTGCGGAACAGCTCCTATTCTGCACCTTTAGTGGGTGATTACTTTCCTTTTAAAAGACACTTGAGCATTATGTTGCAGCGTGCTGCTATACGCAGTGCATCACGTTTAAACGGCAATTACTCTTGATGATGTTTATGTAATTAAAGTTGCTTTAGTTACAATGGTGATGGCATTGGAGTTCTTCATTTTCATCTCAACAGGTTCAGGGAAATAAATATTTAGTACCGAACAGAGCGCAAGCAACCTTGAATTTTACTTTGAAAACCTTCGCTGAATTAGCTTGTTTAAAGCAACGACAGGTACTGTCTCAAGAATGAACTGGAAGACCACGATAAGTTTAATGCGTTGTTCAGATAGGTGTTGACGAAAATTCAAAAACATTTACTTATTTAGGAGGACCCGAAAATCGTTTCAAGGTCTTCTATCTAACGAATTTCATTTGTTTAGCCAATACGAACCATTGAAAGTTAAAGAAAAAAACTGTTAAAAGGTAGTGATACGATTATATACAAGAGTCTCATTTTAGCCCCTCACTATCAACTCTGCTCTCACCATCGAGTTGTTAATACTCATACAGAAGGTGAGAAAAAACAAAACTATTAGGTAGGTCCATCTTCTACATCTAAAGTGCTGCAAAGACCAAGTCCTCCGTTTATTATTCTGTTACGGAATTTTGCTGAACGGATGACTTGAACTTGACACTGAAAACTAGACCCTGGTACATATATTTGATAAAAACAAGGCTTGATTCAACTTCTTTTCTTTCTTTCTTTTTTGTCACTTTACGTCCAATAAAATGTTTCTATCAAATTGACAAATTGTTAATAAGTTTTATTTTTACCCGACTGGACACAGGGAGGGTAATGTGTTTCGCGCGTATCCTATGTACGTTCCTACGTGACGCCCTGTAGCCCAAACGGCTTGTTACCCGACTGGACACAGGGAGGGTAATGTGTTTCGCGCGTATCCTATGTGCGTTCCTACGTGACGCCCTGTAGCCCAAACGGCTTGACCGATTTTAAACAGTGAGGTGTCATTAAATTTGTATTCTTTCCCGGAGTGTCATAGGCTAAACAAATAAATATAAAAATTTAAATTAAAAAAAAAAAAAAACAATTGTCACACAAATGTCAGCGAGTTCTTTTTTACCGTCAGTCGGGTTTTTTGTTTTTGTCTTAAGCATTTTGTTGTGATAATAAAAAAAAATTGTGTTCACAAAAATCGTTTCTTTTGCGTATACAAATAATTTGTTAAATTAATCAAAATGTTGTTATTTTAACAAAAGATATTTACCAATTCCACTATTTCTGTTTTGTCAAATCAACAATTAAGTAACAGTTGCTTTTACAATGAAATTTATGAATTTGCTCTTTATATGTTGTAAAATAAATTAGGTAGGTATCAAAGAAGCACTCACTTTGGAAATAAGTTTTCAATATTTTCCAACGTTGTTCAAGGGTAAAGCGACTCATTTCGTTCCGCGGAGGTATGATAATGACTTTCTGTCAAGATTTCAGCGGGCAACAGCTGTCAGTGTCAAAATAACCTATGATTTAAAAAGAAACCACTACATGGCCAACCCTTTACAAATACATTCATAATAACGCACTATATTATGTGAAAAGGGTTGTTGTACTGCGACCTTTTGGTCTATTGTACCCCCTGCTTACGCCTCAGAGAGGTATAATCCCTCATAAGAGTTTCCCTCACAATATAATTCCTTTCGGAATCATTTTAGAGGTTCTTGCACTCTTCTTTCTCCTTGGCGGAAGAAATCCGTCCTATAGCCCTTTCTCCAGTCCAGTTTCCTTTAGGAATCTAAGGATGAGAGCTGGCTCTAGGGACAATATTTCCTCATCAGATAGTTGGTACTTGCCCAAGTATTTCAATCTTTTATGGTTCAATGCCCCACATGATCCCAGCAAGTGTTCTGGGATTTCACTGGACTCATCGCAGAATCTGCAGAGACCTTCTTCAGATATACCCAGTTTCCTGAGGTGTTCCTTGAGTCTACAGTGCCCCGTTAGGAACCCCGTTAGGATACGGAGGTTGTTTTTGCTCATGCCGATGCAAGCTTGGAATCTTTTCTGGTTGTATTGCCCTAGAAGTTTCCTAGCCTGCCTCATGCCCTGAGTGTTATGCCAGGTTCTTGCCCTGTTTTCTTTTTCTAGTTTCCTAAATTCTTCGTTGAGGGTGTGATCCCCTATTCCACAGAATGGTTCAGGACCTATGAAAGTTTCTGATGCTCCCTTTCTTGCTAGGGAGTCGGCTATTTCATTACCCTCTATTCCTACGTGGCCAGGCACCCAGCAGAGGGTTATTTTGTTTCTCCTACCCAGTTCATTAAGTTTTTGTAGGCATTCCCACACAAGTTTGGATTTAATGATGTAGGAACTAAGTGCCATAATAGCAGCCTGGCTGTCTGACATTATAGCTATATCACAGTTGATTTTGTTTCTGTCGAGGTTGATTTGGATGCATCTGTCTATGGCATAGATTTCAGCCTGGAAGATGCTGGTATTTTTGACCATTGATTCAGAATATTTGGTTCCAGGCCCAAATACTCCCGCTCCAGTTCCCACTTCAGTTCTCGATCCATCTGTGTACCACTTCGTTGTATGATTGCTCAGTCTGTGAATTGTGGATTCGTTGCTCCAGTTCTTCTTATTGCTGAGCTTAGCAACAAAGTTCTTTTGAAAATCAAATCTTTTGATGATATCGTCTCTAGGAAAGGCTAATAATGGATGTTTCTTGAGTAGTGCGTCAATATGTCTCGGTGTGATGCACTTTTCTCTTCCTACTCCTTCTTTGGCCATTCTTAGAACCGTTTTACTTGCACATTCCTCAACCACGAGGTGCAGTGGAGTTAGCTCCAGTAGCACTTCCATAGCTGCGGTTGGGCAAGTTCTCATGGCCCCTGTAATACATAGGTATGCCAGTCTTTGCACTTTATTGAGTGTCTTCCTTGTGGTGGATAGACTGGTTCTTTTTGCCCATGCAATTGCGCCATACGTGATCATTGGTCTCACAATAGCAATATACATCCATCTGAGGATGGTCGGGCTGCATCCCCAGGATTTGCCAGCTAGGCTTCGACAGATCATTAAAGCCCGCGTTGCTTTCCTGGTTATCTCCTCTGTATGTTTTTTCCAAAGCAGTTTGCTGTCCAGGTTTAGCCCCAGATATTTAACTTCATTGACTGATGTCAGTAATGTACCCGACAGCCTTATCGGCCTCAGCCGTTCAAGTTTTTTAGATAGATTTTTTTTTTTAGATAGATAATTTATTTATTATTTCTTTAAAAAACTGATTACAAATGATTACAATAAATAAACATGATACTGCATTTTCAAAAAGAAATAATCGTGACAATTGTATTTCTTAAAAAATAGAGATATTGCCACTTGGCCATATAAAACAGAATGTACTTAAATGAAAAGAAGAAAAAAAGAAATGGGTGGGGTGACCCAATAAAATATAACTCAAATATAATTTAAATACAATAAGGTATGGGTATGTACTCTTGCAAAGAAATAACATTATAAAAATCAAATATTTCACCACAACATCAACGAAGAACAAGAAATAAAGATTCCACGTCCTTAAGATCAAAGCAAAAGAGCCAATTTTTTACATGTTTTACAAAAGCACGATGAAGTGTAAGTACTCTTACAAAAATTGGAAGTTGGTTAAATAAACGGCATGAAGCAACGGAATAAGAATTACGGAACGCTGTTGTACGAAAAACGGGTACAGATACTTGGTTTGAGGTATTAACACGTAAACTATGAGTATTGATAATCCTATAATTACGATTCCCTGATCTCATAAAGAACAATTTAAGCACTTTATAGCAGTACAAGTGGCGGACTGGAAGGATCCTCAAATCTCTGAACAATGGAAAACTAGGGTATAATCGAGGTTTTCGGCATATTATCTTTAAAGTATGTTTTTGAATTGACAAAAGAGGTTGTATTTTATTAAAATAAGCTCCTCCCCAGCAGATAATACCATACTGCAATCTTGAATGAAAGATTCCATAATAGATTTTTAACAAAAGTTGAGTACCGCAAACCCTTTGCAGAGAGTAAAAGTGCCTAAGGGCGCCACGAAAGTAGGTTATCAAATTTTGCGTATGGATATTGAAGCTCATCCTTGAGTCAATTGTAAGACCTAAGTATTTAAATTCAGTAACACTTTCAATTATAAAACATTTATTACTGCAGCTAAGACTACTGTCAAAAGAACAAGAAGACAGACTTGGATTGCAAGTGCAATGAGAAAGTGGAAATCGTAGCTGCATGAAAGAAGACATCAGCTTCAATATTGTTTTGGGCTACCAGACTAAAAAACATAATTTTGGTTTTTGCGCTGATAATCAATTTATGCTCCGCAAACCAGATCCTTAGGAGGTGAAGATCGAAATTGATATCTGCGATAAGATTCAAACCACTATCTGAACCATAAGCAAATCCCACATCATCCGCAAATGCTGTCAGTGATCCCTTGAACGGCAAGTTAAACAAGGAATTAATATAAATTAAAAACAGTATTGGTCCCAAAACAGAACCCTGAGGAACACCAATATTTACTAACTTTGCATCGCTCCTGGTGTCATCAATCTTCACTCTCTTCTTTTTCTCGTGAATGGTACTATTGTTGTTTTTGCTGGATTTAGTTTTAGCCCAGCCGTTTCGCACCAACCACGAGTTATTTCGAGTCCCATTTGTATAATGTCACAAAGGGTTCCCTTAAATTTGCCCCTGGCAATAATAACTATGTCATCAGCATATGCCTGACAGTTGATGCCATGGTTTGTCAATTTCTCAAGTAACTCGTCCACTACAAGACTCCACATTAGGGGAGATAGAACTCCTCCTTGCGGACAGCCTCTTGCTGTGTTAACCTTGATAATACCGTCTGATGTGTGAGTCTCTGCTGATCTTGTGCTCAGGAGTTCATACATCCACCTCGATACTGTGTTATTTACTCCTTTTCTATCAAGAGCTCGTATAATTGCATCATGCGATCTATTATCAAATGATCCTTCGATGTCCAAGAAGGCACACAATACTATTTCTTTCGCTTCAAGAGCGCTTTCAATAATCTCAGTTAGCTGGTACAGAGCAGTCTCCGTAGATCTGCCCGCTCTGTAGGCATGCTGACGATGATGAAGAGGCGATATACTCAGTACATCTTCTCTTAGGTAGTTGTCCACAGCCTTTTCCATCGTTTTGATAGACTTGGGTCCTTTTTTCCCACTTTCGGAATGAACACTACCTTCGCTCGTCTCCACTGGTTTGGTATGTAGCCCAGTGCCAGACTGCTTTTGAAAATTCTTGCCAAATGTGGAAGTAATTTACCTTGCCCTTTTTGTAGTTGGACTGGCGTAATTCCATCCACCCCCGGTTATTTAAAAGGTTGAAAGGAGTCAATTGCCCATTGTAGTCGCCCTCTCGAGAAGATTTCGGTTGATATTTTCCAATCCTCTTTCCGAGGTCTTTGAATATTGGTTGTGCTCCTATTGTCCGTACTGGGATGGCTGCCAGGAAAATGAGTTTCTAATAGAAGTCGTGCCCTCTGTTGCTCATTTTCTGTAAAGCTGCCATCCGGTTTTCTGAGAGACATTGATATTCCTTCTGTTTTTGCTAGTGCTTTATGCACTCTGGCCGCAACAGGAGTGTTCACAATTGTCTCACAGAATTGTCTAAAGCTTTCTCGTTTTGCTTTCCTTATTTCTTTGTTGTATGAAGTCAGTGCCATTCTGTAGCTCTGCCAGTCTCCAGTGCGCTTAGCTGTGTTAAACAGTTTACGCGTCGTTGACCGAAGTCTTGACAGATTGTTGCTCCACCATGGAACCTTATTCTTCTTTCCACTTCTGCTTATTGGGCAGCTAGTTTCAAACGCACTTTTGATGGCTGATGTTATGCCCTCCACTGTGTGTTCCAATTCCAGATGATAGCCTGGAGCTCTCCTAATATTTACTTGCTCCAGACTGCCCTCAATAGACGATTCAAAGAGATCCCAGTTTGTCTTCCTTGGATTTCTAACTGGTTTAGCTGTGATACAAGTGTTGTCTAGATTAAAGGTAATGATCCTATGATCAGACATAGATGGCTCACTAGATACTCTCCAGTCTCTAACAAATCTACTCATACTATGGCTTCCTAGTGTAAGATCTAGTACCTCTTGCCTAGCTCGAGTTACAAAAGTGGGGGTATTCCCTACGTTATAGATATCAAGAGAAGAGCTTAGGAAAAATTCTAATAATGACTCACCTCTGATATTAGTGTCAGTACTCCCCCAAATGGTATTGTGAGCATTGGCATCACATCCTATAAGCAACGGCAGTTAGAGCTTATTTGAGTGCTCCACAAGGCGTTGTAGTTCCATAGATACTGCTGGTTCGTCCCCAGCACAGTAGGCAGATGCGATGATGATGGTGCGGTACACTCCTTCCAGTTCCAGAGTTACCTGTAATGGCACCAGGTCTCGCGTAGCATATTCTGAAAGTAGAATAAAACTTAGTTTTTTGTTAATAAGAATGCAAGCCCTAGGGTTAAGTACATGAGTGTCCCAGATTACCTTTGCATTCTGGCATGCGAGTCCTTTGACTGCTCCTCTCAGGATCCACGGCTCCTGAATCAATACAATGCCCAGTCCATTAGTTGTGAACATCCGTGCTATTACGGCTGATGCCGCTATAGCATGGTGGATGTTCACCTGGGCCATTCTTAATAACGCACTAACTTCTTTCACTTATCTCTTAAATATTTCCATATCCGGCTTTGTTTTATTCAGGAAGGTTTAGTTCATTATTTATGTTTTATTATTATGTCCTAATCCATTTACCTACTTAGTTTTAAAATGTTTTTTATTCAGTTTTAATCGGTTATATTTATGCGCACTAACAAACATGCTGCTTACGTACTTCACGTGTGAAATATAAATGACGCCATCAATAGCTTTGCATTCAAAGGATTGCAATGTTTAAAATGTATTTTTATCGATTCAACACGTGTGTTATCAATTCTAAAAAAAGTTTTTGTAATATTGATAATCTGTATTTTGTTTGGCTTACAAACATTTTGCATACGTTTTTTTTTTTTTCAACATTTACAAGAGTGATTTTTGGTTCAATGTTATGGATATAACAAAAACTTTGTTTATTCAACAATAAAATTGTTCAATTGAAATCATATCGATTTATTAAACTGAAAATTGTGCTTTGTTAATCTGACAACGTAGTTTTTTAGTATAAATATTTTATCGGTTTGACAAGATGTCGTTCAAATTGATAGAACTTAAGATCTATTGATAAATTTCATTTATCTTACAACAGTTTTTTTTTTTTTTTTTTTCAGGTCAACAAAACTATTTTTATTGAAATTTTACAATATAATTTTGTCAATAGTACATTATCATGTTATTTTCAGTGATACACTTAGGCCAATTTCTACGCATAAATCTGAGATAAAAATTCTACGATATTCTCCAAAAATCGTATGATGATCAGGTTCAATGTAAAAAGTCTTCAGATGTTAGTTTTTCCTGATACCCATCTTTTAGTAGTCCAGCATACTAGTTATTAGCCAATACCCCTTCGCCATATACCATTGATGTCTTAGGCGGGGAAAGCCAACCAAAAACTTCAAAGTTAAGCAAATCTTGGAAAAAAACGCAAGAGTTCTAGATTGATACGCACAATCCTTTTACGATAGATTAACCCATGCGTCAATTACTGCCAAAGACATTCGTCTGTACAGGATGACGATTTAGAATTATCGCGCTGCTCCGTCAAAGTCTCTAAAAACACCACCGAACACCAAACGTTTTCATAACATTATTTCATAAGCAATTACAAGAAATTTACAAGCTGAGATCCAAGGTAACATTTTTCGCGAGTCACTTCCTTTTCGCTCCCAAGGTCGGTGGCAATCTTGGAAAACACTGGTTGGAAAATGGAAACATGTCAGGAATCGCCATGTATGCTGAAACTACTTCTCTGTTTTGTTGTGTTTGCAAATCTAGAAACGGGCCCTAAAAAACTGAGGCTAAAGTGTTTTACAAGGTACCTATTTAGGATGTGGTCTGTTTGCACAGTTTTACTTCTATTGTTTTTAACTATGTGAATTGGCTTAGTTACGCAATTTAACATTACTAGAGTTCGCTCAATGGTAGAAATTCTACCATTATATTCACCTGGCTTATACACAACAAATAGGAAATAAATAACAGACAACAACCCATCATTGCAGGAAACATCTCGTGGTAACATTAGATAATAAATTAATAATTCCTTTTTATGTTACATGAATGTTTTTTTTTTTGTGGTTGCTACTTGAATACATTGTTTGATTTTTGACCGATCGCTCATGCTGCTTTAATTAAAATCAGCAGTGGAAGTGGTTCTTAAATATTTTCCTTCGCCTATTTATATATAAAGTATTATTTCTCTCCATCATATTTCTTGTACCGCTGTGTGGTTATTTGCCTCAGTTTCACAGAGTGCGTACGCCATATTTTAATCCACAGAATCATTCTAAATCGTTTTTGACGTACTGAAATTACTATATTTCATAGATACTGCCAAATGTAAGTCAAGCAGACCAACATTGCCAAGTCTGTCTTGGCGAAACTGTTATCTGAAGCCATAATCTTAGACTTTGATGTACAGGTATGTATGCAAGAAGCAGATGACAATATTTTCCACAACTCTGTAACTCAAGGCTAAGCGAAGCTGGCCAATCTCTATTGTATATAAAACAAAGTGGCAAAAAGTGTATGTTTCCCTCTGTCGCCGTTAATTTTCAACCAATTTAGTTGATTTTCTTTTAAATGTCGGTAAATACGGTGATCAATTAATAGGTTAAACAAAAATTGGAAAACTAAAAATTAAAAAACCCAAAAACAAACCTTTCATTTTATCGAATCAATCGAGCTTCGATCTTTTATCTGTCTATAAACTCTTAGCTTTGTAAGGTCTACTGTACTGAGGCGTTGGCTTAAGGCTAAGTATTTCGGAGTCGAACGAATCAAAACAATTTTTAAAACAAAATTCCGAAATGTACTGTATGAATTTAACTACACGCTGTTTATTTAAATCCGCCTCCTCTGATGTTAGAACTTGAAGAACAAAATACATGTTTTCAGTCTTCGAAATCGGTTCTCGACATAAAAAAAAAAATATAAAACTAAAGCTAGGGTAAAAGCCTCAGTAGTGAGCCCCCTTAACGATAGTTTTGACTTTGCCGCTTCCGCAAAATTACCTGCTTGCACGTATGAAAACAAGTTTTTACTTTTATAAAGGATTGATTATTTTTTTTTTGTATTAGATGACTTATCTTTTCGTTAGTTTTCATATGAATTAAGGAAAAAGAAAATATTTAAAAAATACGGAGTGGTCTAGTACTGAGCCCCCGTGTTCCTAATTTGAGCTCTCCCTGTTCCAATAACGAGCCCGCATATAAATCTTCTTTTTTTTTTATCAAAATAACCGTTATTTTCAAAAATATTCAAATGCAAATTGTTTTTTTTTTTTTTTTCTTACGTTTTATTATTCAACGAAACAAAATAAATAAACAGGAACTTAATTTTAGATAAACAGGTAGGTAGGTAAAAAACATAACACAAACAAATTAATGAAATTAATAGGTAGGATTAGTAGGTAGATGTTTTTTTGTTGTTGTCACTTTAATTGGAATTCTTTTGTATTTATAAATAATCATTGGCTTTATTATTGGCCCATTGGCGGAAAAAGTAAGCATCATAGTTATACTTTCTTTTACTTTGCCTTTATCTGGCTCGTAACCGTTTCTTGAACCTTTCGGAGCCAAAACCGATCCACCTTTTGGACATACAAGAAAGCTTGATTAGACCATAGTTTTTTCATAAGAAATATTCATCTATTTGCTGAAACCATCCCCTTATATCCTTTTTAGATACACAGGCGCTAGCATCAGTTACAGCTTCAGGCGTTGTTTTGGCCATTTAAGGCTGCCTTTTTTAAACCCGATTGCTGTGTATAAGTTTAAAGTGGCGTACCGGCCTTAAAGTAGCGCATTTATTGATATCTGGTAACATCTTCTCGTGTCATAAAACCCACGATGTGGTTGACAGTGACAGCTATTTCCGGGCACTCAAATTGAAGTCAGCTTAGAGGCCAAACGTGTATTTCCGAACATTGATTAGTTTTTAAGTTTTTTGTGAATAAATATAACTTGAAGTAAGCATCGCGTGCAGTCTGTTTATTACATACACAACACCGATGTACCTGTCACGTCCAGGATTATTGTTTTTGAAAACGTTTTGTCTGGGGCAAGCATCTAAAAACTCCTTTACAACACCACAAACTTCATGCTTCCGTCTTGGAAAGCCTCTTGCATGATTTTCAAAAATACAATTTACAATTTGGGATTCCTCTTCATTTGTAAGAATTTTTAAGGGTCCTTTTTGTTTTTTTAAAGCTAGTTTATGCAACGGATTTCGAAGCGTAGCGTGCTTGTGGTGGCCATTTGACTGATGTTGTTTTTCATTATTAACGGCATACCTTCCTCTTTATTATGAAACAAACATCCGGTCATTTATCTCAAAAAACTGAATTTTTCTTTGAATACTACCAAAATAACACCTGTTATTGCATCCATTTTATATAAGTTGGAAAATCTAGGGTTAGGTATGAAGAAGAGAGTTTTACCAAATATGTAATTATAATATTTTTATTAACAACAGAAAAACATTCACGTAAGATATCTTGTAAATAAGACAAAATAAATATATAAAAGGGAGTACATAGTATTTAAGGTTTAATACGAATAATATTATAGCTCCGACTAGTTTTGCTAATTGTAATAATCAGAAACCAAAAAAGGTCATTTTTAACGTACTAAATTACTTTATCTCCAATTTTAATAATTTAATTCCGTAAAAGTAATACACGGAGATGCGATGAACGAGTAAATTTAAAAATATTTTATATGAAAATCGGCCTGGCTCGTAAATGGAACAAAGTTTTTTCTGTGCAAATCCAATAGTGAGCCCCCCCGGCTCATTATTGGATTTAATTGTTTTTGAATCCCAGTTATGAGCCCCCACTATATTTTAATAAATAAACTATTTTCCTGAACTTCAAATATAAAAATAATTGCTATAAATGCTAATTGTTAATATAAACAGGTATGAGTTAATATAAAATATAAACAAATTACTTATCCACTTGCTTTAAAAAAATGCTTTCTTAACAAAACTGAATAAAAACACTTTTGCACAACACACGAATGAAACGTCCGCACTTACCGAATTTCTTTTACCAACTGGAAAGACCCCATATAGGGAAACAATTAAAACAATACAAGTAAAAAAACACTGGAAATTGAAAAATATTTATTTTCAAATTTTAAATAACAGGAGCTTAGCTTTTGAGAGAAAAACATCCAGGGGGCTCATTACTGGGTGGGGGCTCAGATTAGGGGCCTTTACCCTACTATCAGACGGTTTGTAGATATACACAAATTTCATTTGAATATCGCTTACACTGATTTTATACAAATTCATACACTAATGCCATTTATGTAGTCAACAAACATTTGTGGTTCAGACGGTTTGTGTATTTTCAGAAAAATACACAAATTTCATTTGCTTAATCCCATACACAAATACGGCATCTACAAATTATTTTGTGTATACAGATTTGTGGTTCAGACGGTTTGTAAATTTCTATACAAATGGAATTTGTGTATATGTATTTCAAACTTGTTTTTATTTTCCTGTGTTGATTTTGACGTATATATCAAATCAAAAAAATTCGATTCGTTAAAATGAGAGTTAAAAAAATGTGCCTCAATTACAAGGAAGACGAAAGCCAAAAAAATGTCATCGTGTTTACCACGCAAGCACCGTTCGTGTTGGAGAAAAAATTGGCTCGGCCACCGCGAGACAGACGGCTTTTAAGAATTGTGTGCCGAAAAGCCGCAATTGTATCAGAATTTTGTCCGAATGACTGCAGTTCGGTTCAATCATTTGCTTCAATTGGTAACGCCGTACATTCAGAAGGCCGATATAGTTATGCGCACCAGCATTCCTGCATCTGTGCGACTGATATTGACGCTGCGCTTTCTAGCCTCTGGGGAGAGTTTCCGATCGCTACAGTATCTTTTTCGGATTCCACAAAATACAATTTCTACCATTATTCCGGAAGTGCTGGATACAATATGTATATAAAGTTCTTTTAGACGACTACCTGAAAGTTATTATTTAAAACTCTTTGTCAACAGCTGCTGGTTGGGAAGCTATAGCGCAGCAATTTAATGAGCTGTGGCAATTTCCCAACTGCATCGGCACTGTCGAGGGCAAGCACGTCGTTATTGTGGCACCATAGCCAAGCAGCTCTCAAAGCTTTTGACTCATCTGTCATCAAATTCAAACTCGTCTAAGAAACATTCTCAACCATCTACGAACTTTCTAAGAAAAACCTAGTCATGCTCCACTGGATTCCAGCCCATAGAGGATTTGAGGGTAACGAATCGGCTCACTGGCTCACGGAGCAACCACTCCACTCATTGGACCTGAACCATTTTGCGGAGTCAGCAAAAATCATTTCAGGAACTACATCAAGAACCAATCTCGTATAGAGTCTAACGAGATCTGGCAAAATACAGCTGGGCAGAATTGCACCAGAACATTTTTCCCCAAATTCTCCTCCAGAAAATCACTCTTCTTGATTAATCTGGATAAAAACAACCTGAGAATACTAACAGCAACAATCAGTGGCCACGGTCGCGTTAAAAAACAATTTCACCGCATTGGCATCTCACTGGATCCCATCTATAGACTTTGTCTCGAGAGTGACGAATCCTCTCTTCACATAATCACAGAATGTCCCGCCCTTTGTCGTTTCAGGAAAAACATGCTAGGTGATGAAATCGTTAATTCAGCATCTCTTGCGAATATACACTCAGAGAAGATCCTTGTCTCTGGTCTCTGGAGTGAAGATATGGCTCTAAGAATTTACCAGGGAAGGCACAATAGGCTCATCTAAGAAGCCGCAGTACCAGAGCTCATTGAGAGCTCTCCTGCCCTACAATCTAATCTAATCTATGGTGGCACCACCAATTCGGGTAGCGTTTTTTATAATTATAAGGACACGCACAGCATCGTACTTATGGGTATCGCAAACGACGAATATTAACTGATTTACGTCGATGTTGCCCGCACCGGAAGTTCGATGGCGGCGTTTTTTACCGCTGTACTTTTGAACAAGCGATATACACCCAACAGCTTTGCTTGCCACCGCCGAAAGTACTACCCGGCCGTGAAATACCCGTTCCGTATGTTCTCGTCGCTGATGATGCATTTGCTCTGCGGCCAAACATCGTGAAGCCATATAGCCAACGGTCAACGGGGTCTCAGAATAATAATAATCTACCATAAAAAGCAATAGATTTTAAACCATATTAATTTAATTTATAAATACATACGTATACAACTTACATATCAAAAAAGAGAAATCCAAAAGAATAGTTTTGTTTATTTAACACAAACAAAAAAGCAATGCGTGCTTGTGCAACTGCAGGTTGCAGGATATATTAATATTCAAGTGAAAACCAGTATATTTTTCATATATACATATTTCATCAACATTACTACCAAGTTCTTGTAGAGGAAATCTCATTTAATTTTTTTTTTTTCAACTGAACTCCTAAAACCATTTGTGTATTCGCATGATGATTTGTGCATGTTCTAATTTTAGGAACACACAAATGAAATGAGGTACGCAAATGATACACAAATGCAAACAAATAAGCATAAATAAATTTGTGTACCCGATCAGACGATTTTTGTTTATACACAAATTCGATTTGTATTATGCTATTCACAAATGATACACAAACCGTTTGTGTATCCCATTTGTTGCTATAAAATTTGTGGTTCAGACGGTTTATGTATGTTATACATAAATTTATTCACAAATTTTGGCGTATACACAAACCGTCTGATAGTATGTATAGCTTTACATTAAAGCCATAAGATTTTAGTAGCCTTTTTGAGTGCACAAAATAAGAGAAATTGTATAATTCTAAAATTTAATAACCACAATTTTTATCAGAGCTGGCGATATGTCGAGGACCAAAGAGTTTGTTTTTGAAAATAGATCTTAAAATTAAAGTTAAAATTGTTATCTAAAAAAAAAAAAACAATAAAAATCAGTTTTTCAAATGATTTTTTTTTAAATTGGAATAATTACGATTATAACAACAAAGCAAGGTATGACTATGCATAAAAATAAAGATAAGTAATACACACTTCAACCTACGTACTTTATTTGGTCATACGACTGGGCTCAAACTTTGGTAAATTTTTTAAATAACAGTCGCGATGCTTTAAACGTTGCATGATAACACTGCACAATATACAGAATATTTTGACAGTCTCTTAAAGAGTTTATGAAAGTGGAAGTGGTCGTCAGCTTTTTTAGCCTGAATCAATGCCAACCAAACTTCTATTACTTAAGTTATATAAGAATTAAAGCCACTTCTCTTTTAACCAAGGAAATTTTGTAAAAGACCCTAACCTACGTGCTTGAGCTGTATGACGCAAATTGTCTTTGTCGAAAGTAAATGTAAGCCTCTTAGTCTCTGTAAGAGCAAAAGCCTTCGGGTGCTACCTATCGATCTAGTTGGAGGTGCTTTTTGTACGTGTCTACCCTATATACCCTATATTTATACTGTAAGCGTAATGCAAAAGTTTCTGTATTCTGTTGTGTTCTGTTCACGAAATTGACTTCGTTTCCTATTCAATATTTGACACCTGTCCGAAAAGCAGCTCCCACTGTAAGAAGGTAAACGTAAATTACATTTAATAAAATATACAGTATCAACAAAGAACGATGCTTTTTTTTTTCTTTTTTTTAATAGATATTTATGTCACTCGTATATTTTGCCGGAGATGGAACAGACAGATCCGTTTGTCCGCAGTCAATGCTATCTCTGACCTGAAACCTCTTTTGGTTCCAGAGTTGATTTAAAATATTCCTTACCTCTGGTGGGGGGAAGCAATTGAAACGAATGACTTCTGAACGTAAAGTGAATTTATTTCAGTATTCTTATGGCTATTGGCTATTTATACTTAAATTCCATGGGAATAATTTTGTAGTATGATCGAAAAGCACCTGTAAATGTGCATGCGTTTTGATGGGAATGGGAATGGGATACTTGAGAATGCTGATAATATGGTGAAATATTATGGGAATGCGAAATTTTGTTATTTTGTATAGGGTGATCGATGTTAGCAGTAGGGTGGTCACAATAATTTATTGTTTAATTTTAAACACTCACTTTATCACTTCCGGAAATGTGCGCCACATGAAGTGTGGTCTTCTTCTACTGCGTCGTAGCAGACAATCATTGGATAGATGGAGCAGACTTCGTGTCGTAGACATCTTAAACCACTGATGCGCGATTTTTTGACTAATGTATATCGCTGTACGTGTACAGCTCGTATAGTTCGTCATTAAATCTTTTCCTCCAAACCCAGTCAACTTAAACGAACATTTTCAACTGACGCTAGCTTACGACAGGCGAGGCCAAACCAACACACTGAAAAAAAAAGTCGGCGTGTCGTATTGATGAATGGCGTTCATCAACATGATATTCATTGATATGACGTAATTTTCATAAATATGATGAACAAATTCATGAAAACTTTTTGACAATTGATGAACAGTTTTTCAATATGATGAAAATGAATTCATCAATTTTTTCAACAGGATTATGAAGAGAATTTAGCGTATGTTCTTATGAACTACGTTCATTATTTCATCAAAACATTTCATCAATATGACGAAAACACTTATTTTGATGAAATTATTCATTTGTTCATCCAGTTGATGATTTATTCGTCTTATTGATGAATGGAATCATCATATTCAAGTACGATTGCCAAGTTTTGAATTTTTATCATATTGATAACGACGTTCATCGTTTTGATGACGGCTTTTATTATATTGATGACAGCGTTCGTCAAAAAACAGACATTCATTTTTATTAAGGAGAACGTTGATGTAAACCTTCATAATATAGATGAACTAATTCGTTATATTGATGAAAAAAATTAAATTCACGGTTATATTCATCATATTGATGAATGGAATCTTCATATTGATGAACTTTTTTCATCGGTTTCTTCAATGTGATGCACAGATTGTTAATATGATGTATGCTGTAGGTGTACGCACGCGATGTTGGTACAGCATTTATACTCCACACGCATGATGAATCTTTTAATGTATATATGCGTAGATAATTATATGCCATTGCTCATCAAGCGTAAAGTATCTACACAGGGTGGCATAAAAGTAAATTGTGAATGGTTTTACGATGAACGATGAATATCTTAAAAGATTCGATATATGAGATTTAGAAATTTCATCACATAATTATTTGTTTATCTTTTAATTAATGTTCCCCCAAAAGCATCCATTTGCATTTTAAACAATGTATTGACAATTCCTTGCGGATGAACAAACTTTTTTTATTTTTGCTTTTACTACGGGCGACTGGTTTTGCTAAATAAACTGCAGTATATAAAATTTAAAACAATTAATGAAGTGTGAAAAATGCAATTAATGTAAAAATGGTGGAAAAATAAAAAATAAAATAACTTCGATTATTCACATTATATAAAATGTTATAAATTTTGCATAAATAGGTTTAATACATTAATATACCTATTTAAAGTTTGTATTATGTTATCAGTAGAATTCCTTCTTCCCATTTGCAGGTTCAGTAAAAAATTGGCAAAATACGCTTTTGACTTATGACGATTATGCTGTAACAGTGGTTGTTGTCTTCTAGTCTGTTAACTTCTACGCAAATTGTAGGTACAAGCAAGTAAGATAAATGCAGATGGACAAGTGGTTCAACGTTCCTCAAACATTCTACAATAGATTAGATCGGGGGAAGGAACGTTCGGCCAATCGACTATCTACTTTTACTGTGCTCACAAAGTCCAAGTTACCTATACCGACATTCAAGAAGCACTATCACAACTGATAGCGGTATAGGTGATCAGAGTAAACACGTTCGTTAATATTGAGATCTGTAACAAACTTCAGCCATTTTCCACGCACAAGACAGTAATCTATTGTCGAGCAAGCAGTACCTCTGAGAAACGTTAAATTACCCTTCATGTCACTTTTGCTACCCGTTTAGAACTATTAGCCAACCGACTCACACATTTCCATACATTTTCTACCATTTCTATCCGTTCGCACACCTGGTTGCGGCTAAGGCCTGCGGTAATAGTTCAGCTTCCACCTCTAAAAGTTGCGTATCGCTATTTTTTGTGCCCTTTTTTATACCATACCGACACCCTCCGCTCGCTCTTCCGTGAAAAAATACTCTTGTTGCTGGTATCCAATGCAGTATGTAGTTCTTTAAGTGATTTTCAAACCTATCCATATTTTTTCCTACAAATGTTTCAAATAAAAAGCAAATATCATACTGACTAATATATTCGAAAAAATCGTTGAAAATAAACTTTGTTTCCCAAACCTGATACTTTATAAGCAAGAATGTTTAAAGTTAAACATTATTTATTCTAGGGCTGACGACATTACCTACAAAAATTAATTGATTGGACACTAGTTGCCTGAACGCTGGGTTTGACAGTTTGGGAGGCACTGCTACTGCTCTGCTTATTGATTTTGCCCCTAAATTTAGGGTGAACAAAAGTGCATGGGGGGTTTTTTAGGGCGGAAAAAAGTTTAGGGGTTTTTTAGGGGTATAATTAATGGTAATTAATTTTTAAATTGAACACCAACAGATCTGTTTAGTGTGTACATCGCCTAAATTTGTTAATGATAGTTACAGAATCTACACTTATGTCGTTTTCCATTGGGACCAAAAGTCAATCTTTTTTTTTTTATCTAAATCACTTTTCACGTTCCATTGGGCAGAAAAATCAATCTTTTTTTCGATTCGGATCAGTTTTTGCAGATCTCGGTATTTTTTCAGAATTACATACATACCAATATACTTTGTACAGCTGTTTTACGTCAGTTTAAGAAGTTCGCTTTCGAGGCAAATGCGCAGTTTCGTGAAAACCAAAATAACAAAATACATAAATAGCTACGTTATGATTACGGAGGACTGAGCTGCTGTAGATGTGTCATTCCAACTTCCTCCTTGCATGTTAGAATGTTTGAGCCATCAAAATAAAATGTCGTTTGTCCTAATTTCAGTTTTTCGCCTTGAATCTGTATTTTAGTGCTTCGGTTTTTTTTTTAGCATTGTTAGTTGCCTTCTTCGTAGACGCGTAGCTGCTGGATAATCTCTGCGCAAAGAGATACCTACTTCCCTCAATTTTCCTGCTGCTCCGAGTATACGTCCTCTCTATCACGCACTTCAAGAACAACATTTTCGACGTTTGCGTTCCTTGATCGTAAGGTCCTAACTTAAGTTATTGCTGCAGAGTCTTGCTCCTTTAACAAACTGAGGCGAATGAACTTTGCCTTTTCAGCAGCGGATTCCCCTGAAACCCTGATTGTGCTGGAAGATGCATGACGATATTTTTCTCGTTTGCCTTCTTTGATAACGCGGCTCCATTTTCTCGAGTTTATTTTGAAGGTCTACATTGTTTTGTTGTATGGCGCGAATTTCTAAAGTGATCCCTTCCAAATTTTGTTTGCGTATCTTTGAATTTCTCATCCAGCAATGTTCCCATGGATCCTATTATCAACATTTGCAGGTCGGTGATCGACAACAGGCGTTGTTCTCATCGTCTTTGTTTATTTTAAGTGGGGGGTATTCGGGGGAGGTTTCCGATAATACTCTCTTCGTTACGACTTGACCGGTTGATTTGTTGTGTTATTTTTTGGGCTTTTTGTTCGTTTTCCTTACCAACAATTTAGTTAAAATTGTTATATGTAATTCCGTGTTACTTTTAAATAAAGATCTTAAATTGCCGAATTACGTGAAGCAGCATGTGTATAGAGGATCCAAACTAGAGAGCCAACTGAGAGCAGAAACGGTACATTTGCCCACAAGCTTCCTATAACCTTGTACAGCCTAGGAATTTCCTAAGTATTAGTGCCTGTACAAATCAAAGGAGCGTCATTGCTGCCGCACGCATACTTAGGAAATTCCTTGGCAGGAAATTGTTTGTCAATCGGACGACCATTACTAAGGTGGAATTTTAAGTTGGGGCGACTGTGTTCGTCGTTTTTGGTGCCGATTAGTTACACGGCGTTCACATCGCAGTTCAATTTAAACATTTTTAAAGCTTATGAATTTGTTGGAAAATCGAATTTCGGATATAATATACCTAATATAATTTCATCACAATGTCAAATACCTTTTAATAATCATTTGTCAATCTCATGTTATTAATCAGAGAAAAATTAACTAATACAGTTTTTTGTACTTTTGATTTTTTTTGTGGATTTTAATCTCTTAACTTCAATATTTAAACACAATGTAGGGGAAACAGTTTGTATGCCGTGGGAAAAACATATTTCAGTTTCAACATATTTTACAATCTCTATTTGATGCGTAAAATACATACTTACACAATATAAATATGTGCAAGCATGAATTTGTTAAATTCAAAAAATTATTTCAATATTTTTGTTCCGTTTAGCGAAATTCACACCTACTAACACTAACACCAAACATTTGTCATTTGTCAAATTGAAAGTGCGTTATTTTACGTTTTTACAGACGACAAGCCTGTGACAATTAGAGAACAATTCACATTTGGTCAGTATAATGGGTAAACATAAATTTAATAGAGTTTTTTTTAAACACAAACTACAATTTAAGAACAGCTGACTTTTAAAACACACACCACCATAAATGCAAAGAAAGAAAAATCTCATTTTATGTTCCATTGGGCACGAAAAATCTGAAGTCTGAGAGCAAATTCTGAAAATTCCAATGGAAAATGACATTAGTAATTCAAAATAAACTCTATTTTCCAAAAAAAAAAAAAAATGTTTGCAATAATGAGCCTCCATAAATTTAATGTCGAGACTGAAATTTGTTAAAAGTACTGCGCTATATCTACAAAACACGAAATAGAACATGAGAATACCTACAATATACAAAATTATTTGGATTCTCACGATTGAATACTCCAAATCCGAAATCGGAAATTATCGTAAAATCCAATTAAATACCACATTATTAGGCGTGTTTTTTTGAGCTTCGAGCTCAGCAAACCAAAGTAAGTAGGATTTTCAGCACGCAATTCCAACAACTACTAAGAGTCTGTTCGATAACCAGTTTCTGTCCGTGGACTGTATATTTTTTCTCCGTTCCGTGAAAACTCGTTTTTATTTCTTTTCCCAATCGAATAATAATAATTGTATTTTTTGACTAAATAAAAAAGGATGATTTGAGAAAATTGTTTTTTTTTTTTTTTTTTGTTTTAAGTGTTTTGTCGGCTTCAACAGCGTCCTCATAGTGTCAAATAGAGCGTAGTGTTTGTAATTAAGAGCTCAAAATCCTACTTTACTTTGCTTTGCTGAGATCGAAGCTCAAAAAAACAGGCCTATTGTATTTTTGTTAGGAGTTTAAAGACATAGCTACTTGTATTTTTACGATATTAATACGTCTTTTTTTTAAATATGGAAAGCATTTGTTTCTATGTAACATCATTCAACACTGTTCAGTGTTATTCAACTACAGAATTTCCAATCGCACTTTGATTGTGTACAAATATGGTGCTAAATAAACGAATTTGAAAACAACCAAAAAGCCCTCCACCAGTTGTCAAACTCAAACGCACTTGTATTGCGCTCTGAAATCTGAAAAGATTGTTTTTTTTTGTACCAAACGAACATAAAAACTGCTCTGAGAGCGCCCAATCGAATACCACATAAAGTTTACTTTTGCCCTAGTGGAACTGGAACCTTGGGCTTAACTAGCATGTTGTTAACCTATTTATGGAACAACCCCCAAGGTTTAGCTGCATGAATTCTGCTGTCAAAAATGTAATTGATATAAACAAAATTAAAAAGATCTGAAATGTGAATGGATGAACATTTTTTGGAACCGAATATGGATAGAGAACAAGTAAAGCTATATAAAGAACCATACTCAATATTTATTCGTGCTACATTTATTGTTATAAAAGTACCACCGGGCGGCCATTAATTAGACGTATTCACCGACAGGAAAAATAAGAGCACGCGAGAGAGGGCTGTCATTCAAAATTTGCGGGGAAAATCGGGTTGGCTCTCTAGTTTGGTTGGATCCTCTATGAGCATGTGCATACTCGGAATTATTATTATAATTGTTGTAGTCATGGCCATAGAGGATCCAAACTAGAGAGCCAACTGAGAGCAGAAACGGTACATTTGCCCACAAGCTTCCTATGACCTTGTACAGCATAGAGGAGGTGCTAAAACCGCAGTGGATTATCCTAAGTATTAGTGCATGTACAAATCAAAGGAGCGCCATTGCTGCTGCACGCATACTTAGGCACATCCTCTGCGGTTGCCATTTTGTCAATCGGGAGGCCATTGTTTGGTGGAATTTTAAGTGAGGGCGACTGTGTTCGGCATGTTTAGTGCCCATTAGTTACACGGCGCTCACATCGCAGTTCAGTTTAAAAGTTTTTATAGTTTATGAAATTGTTGGAAAATGAAATTCCTGATATAATTTCATCATAATACCAAATATTTACCTTCAAATAATAATATCTAGCAGCAATCCATTTCATGATAGTAATCAGAGTAAAATGAACTAACACGGTTAACTTTTAACTTTTGTTAAAAGAGATTTTGTAACAAACAACATGTGTTGTTTACCTATTTATGGAACAACCCCCAAGGTTTAGCTGCATGAATTCTGCTGTCAAAAATGTAATTCATATAAACAAAATTAAAAAGATCTGAAATGTGAATGGATGAACATTTTTTGGAACCGAATATGGATAGAGAACAAGTACAGCTATATAAAAAACCAAACTCAACATTTATTCGTGCTACATTTATTGTTATAAATGCATTTACAAATTGTTTTTAATTATAAAAGTACCACCGGGCGGCCATTAATTACACGTATTCACCGACAGGAAAAATAAGAGCGCGCGAGAGAGGGCTGTCATTCAAAATTTGCGGGGAAAATCGGGTAGGTGCACGGGAGTTGGCTCTCTAGTTTGGATACTCTCTGGTCATGGCAGTGCCGTTAAGGATGATTGTACTCATGGCAAAACTTTTAATATGACTTCGACGTTTGCAGATGTCGCAAACGGAGTCGATATGTTTGCAATCATTTCGCCCATGGTGGACAAAACACCCGGAGCACGATCGCCAAGCTGGAAATGTATTCGACTTACTTGGCTGGGTCTTCACTTCTTCAGTTGATGAACATCATTTGTGGTGGCTGCTGTGGAAGTGCTGCTTCCATTTATGATTTCAGATGCGGCTTTAGTTGACTCGTACGCCGACCATCGCGATCTCATCCAAAAGTTGGGTTGGGCTACCTATGGAGGATTTTCATCAGGTGCAAGGAGATTAGGTATGTATTGACATATCGGATTGGAAACAATTTTAAATAAAAGATAGGTATACTTAGTGTGGCCAATTCAATATTTGAAATCATATTAAGTTCAGCAATATAGCATTCTTTTTTTTTGTATAAAAAAGTGCTAAAAATCATGCTAAATATTTTTTGAAATCAAAACCTGCTAAAAAAAAATTAACAAAACAAAAAAAAACTGTTTTTGAGAAAAAGAAGAATATATATTTCACAAAAAGAACATTGGATGGTACGAATTAAACATAACAATTACTTTTTCTTAAAGGAAATGTTAAATTCGCTAATACTTCCTTTTGACATGTTCGAAAAGCGGCGCCACTTACCTTTTACTCAGATCCGTATGAATAAAAAGTAAAAATAATCTAAGCATTGTGAATTTTTGATATTTTTTTTTATACAATGATTTTAGATTGACAGTTCAAAAACGTCTCGGTAATTCATAGTTCTATATCCAATTGGCTTGGCGTGTCAACAAATATTTCTAACAAGCCTATGATCTGATACAATTCCCGGCACTTGAAGGAGAAATAAAATATCAACAACCTATTGGAAATTTGAGCTGTAGATTGCACTCATATTTCTGAATTAAATTTGTTTTCTAATTTCAACTGCCACAAATTTCATTTTTCATTTTCATTTATTTCAATAAAGTGGTTTGTACATTAAGATTTAAAATCTTTTATAGTACTTAGTCCGTTTACTTCAAGAAAATGTAAAATTACTAAATCCAATTAAACATTTATGGATCTTGGGAGGTGATAATGAAGGTTCAATTTTGGTGGAATGGGTTGGAATAATGTTGTAGGGATTGCACTTTTAAAATATGAGGGATTTGAGATATTTTTAATTTTAAAGGCTAAAGAGTTCCAAAGTCTGACAGTATGAATGAAAAAAAAACGTGAAGAACTAAGGTAGTTACAACGAGAGGGAATAAAGCTGATAGTTATTGAGGAGCGAGTGAAATTAAGTCTGTTATACAAGTAAGGCGACATTAAGAATTTATAATTTCATGTAGAAAGATAGAATTCCTGGCATTGATATATTCTTGCAAGGTGCAACCAAAACACCTAGCAAACACAGAGATATGATCATATCTACGAACGCCGTACACATAACGCACAACGCATTGCACCTCAGAATCTCATGAAAAGTTCAACAATTATAATTTACTGTTCAGGTTTGACAGAAACTACAAGGCAAGTACAGCAAAGTAACGTGGTATTCGATTGGGCGCTCTCAGAGCACTTTTTATGTTCGTTTGGTATAAAATAATTTAAAAAAAAACAATCTTTTTTCAGATTCCAGAGCACTTTTGCGAATCTAGATATTTTCTCAGATCTACCAATACAAGTGCGTTTGAGTTTGACAACTGGTGGAGTTTGTTTAGGTTTTCGTGAATTTTACAGCGGCAGACAAAAAGATTCATAAGCCCAGCTTAGCTTGAGCTAAACAAGGAAGATCTAAGGATCCTTACGGGTTATTTTACTGGTCACTGGCCACTAAGATACCATCTCAAAAAAAATGAGACTCACCGACGATGACTACTGTCGATTCTGCGGAGAAGAGGAGGAGACAGCGGAACACAAACTCTGCGAATGCTCTTCAGTGTCAAGGGACAGAGCGATCCATATGCAAGGGGCGTTTTTAAGTCCTGCAGACACAGGAAACATGGAACCCAGAAGGGCACTGCGGTTTATAAAGAGCCTCAACAGCTCCCTGGGTTAAATAATAGAGGCAAACATAATAGATCTCTTCTGGTCGCAGTGTATAGGGCTAATTACTTACAATACATTATCAACACAAAAAAAAAACAAGTGACGTTTTTATGTTCGATTAGCCACAAGACTTCTGAAATCGGAGAGCGAATCTGAAAAAGTCCAATCCAATACCACATAACTGCTATGTTTGAATTTTCGAACTTACTTTAGCAAAGTAGATACATTCCAATGGCCTTACTTCTTATTTCTCTTTTGGACCAGACTCGTTTAATGGCTTCAAAAATCTCTTCCGTTTCATCATATTGCCTTTTTTTCCTCCTTCGTAGACTGTTCCTGAAAGTCATACCCACACTTTTTTCATGATGTTCAGATCGGGTAAATATGGCGGCCATGGAAGTAGGTTTACATTTTGGTTCTTAATCTAGGCTTTTGTTGTCCGTGCGGTATGTATCGGTGCATTGTCTCGTTGGAAATTCCATCGCTGTGCACCAAGTTTCTCCGAAAACTGCGGAAAATGTATTTTCAGTATCGATTTGTAATAATGATTGCCGTCATTTTGAAGCTTTAGAAAGCCAGCTACACAGTTCCAAAGTAGCTTAATGCACCCCATACCATGTATCCATCAGGTCCATCCAAATTAAATTTGTTTTCGTCAGAAAAGACGATGGTATGCCACTCGATATTAAAACTGTTGATAAACAGTCGATCTCCTAGCTGTAACTCCAGTTTGTGCCTTGATTTTACTTACGGAGAGCCTCAAATTTGAAGCAGTTTTTATTCATACCGATTCAACTCAATATTGCTAAGGGTTTTTACGTTGTTACAAACTTTTGTTCGAATCAAATGCTAGTTTTTATTCATATGACCCAATAAATAAAGTGTGTGTTTGAAAAGCTGATTGCAATTGCAAGCTTGCTGAAGTAGTTGAATGACTGTATTCACTGTCAAAAAATAATTGTAATGGCGTGTTCACACTAAGGCAGAGATGAAATAATTAAAAGAGATGGATATCTATCGTACGTCTTTCACCCCAAAAACCATTTGTTTACACTGTTGTTTTTGTAATTTCAACCCCCGTCTGTAGATACGTGTGAGCAACAAAAAAGCATGTTCCTAATGGCCGACCGCGGAGTTTAGTTGTTTTGTGTTTCGTATCAAATTTTGCTTATTTTTCCCAGTACCTAACAAGAACAACCTCTCAATAAAGATGGTGTAGGTAGATACTTCGGGGCTAAGCATACCATAACATGCAACTGCGATATAACCTCTTCGCTTGAATCACTCGTAAAAGTGTCAAACATATAATGGTATACACAACAAGCCAACACAGGATAGAGAAAAATAAATGTATCTGCACTTGAATCCAAAAAAAAAAACATGTATACAACAGGACATGTGATAGGTAGTTAGACGACGTGGCATGGCAAAAAGGATGAAATCATCACATCGTCTACTTAATCCGATTCAATTACCCTGAGCACGTGACCTAGAACATTCGTGTATTATGAAAGCATTACATTGTGCTGACCACGACAAAAAGTCGTCACTCACTCACTCAGACACTCACCCAGTGCCAAACATCTTGTTCGCACAGCGAGTGAGAGAGGACGAAGAAAATAATGCCGAAATCAAGGAAAAGGCAAAATCCTTCAAACCTAACCAAATGAAGAATTGGCGTCAGGATTCAGGAAGCAGTTGTTGGAGCCAGCGGGAGAGGCAGATAAATGAAGTGCCAAACCATGTACTGGGCTCCGGTCGGCCAGAAGTTTATGTGTGCGGAACCAGAACAAGTGTCGCATTCATTCATCTAATCCATTCCGAGATTAAAACTTCTCGTGGAGCCGATTAATCACCTTGGTGCTTAACTATGCTACACGAGCCGTCGGTTCTTCTACAATTCTAACGAGAAAAATACCACCAAGCCGACAAAATTCGTGCGTATGTGTGGATATCTGCGTTGCAGCTGATACGGCGCTACCGGCTGCTGGAGAGGTAACAGCAAAAACTGCTATAACTTTCATTAATTACGCAAGTTTTTCTTCTCAACACCACCTCCAGCTGAGTCCGGTTAGTTGCTTTGACATTCAGCCAATACGGTGTCGTTAATGTGGGATTTACATTTCTGTGCGACACACTAACTTAAGCTTTTGTAATTTATTTTAGGTGGCGGTTCATTGTACCAAGTTGGATTGCAAAAACAATTGTTAATTGATTTCACTTGAGCTCAGCCAGACAGACGAGTCGTCGCAGAGGTGATCTCATGGTCAAGTGTGGAGCTTTTTTTATAGGCAAATCAGATGTGTGTCGGGAGAGAATTTATTTTTCTCTGCTTTACCTAATCCTCGGGGATGGGCATCGCAATTAATGTTTATTTTCCTTTCAGGTTGGATTAGATTGCCGGAGCTCTGTGAAATGTTAATTAGTGCTGGCAGGCTGAATTTATGAAGAATGTACCTATATATGCTACTTAAACATCACGCAGATAACTAAATCCAAACACATCGGATGAAATATAGACCCTCAGAAAGTCATCTATCATACGCACGTAACGACTTCGACATATCAAATCGAAAAGGTTTTTCGCATTAGTTACTGAAATCCAGACCTTATAACCTAATTTCATGCGGCTCGATTTAGTAATATATAATGGCGTATATCTTAAAATAAAAGCCAGCTAGTTAAAGGGCGTCGAAGGATATCCGTGACAAATCGGATGCAAACCTTGATGAGTAGGTATACTGTCAGAGAGGATTCGCATAGGAACATATAGTTTTGGGGGGAAATGAGAATGCATAACATACTGATGGTTCCAAAATTAGTGGGATTACGGGGTCAGGTCTCCATCGAGTTGGACCTATATGTGACCCGGACTTCCGGACACAAACAGTGTACTTAAAGCTGCAGACCTATACTAGCGTAATGCGCTAGGGCCCGCGAGTTTGACATGCTTGCGCTAGGCGAACGCCACCAAATCAGAAATGTCAAGGCCAAGGGTAATATGAAAACTGTGATATTGATGAGTGCAGCAAAAATAATAAAAATGGAACGAAGCTCCCACAAAATTCAATAATTAAGGGTATAAGACTTGCAATGGCTGTGCCTAGTAGGATTTTTCTTGGTTTAAACTTCAATAAGGCAGCCTCAAGGAAGTGTTCCACATTAAAGGCCACCATGGTTTCAAAGGCATTGTATGGCCTACCTCAAATCGAAAAAAAAAGAGTGTGCTTGTGACTACACGCCAGATGCGAAACTTCTCTCGCTAAATGTGGATGTTAAATTGAATTGTGTTGTATAGTTGAATTTTATTAAGAAATTTTGATTTAAAAACCAAATCTTTATTAATATTAAAATCTTAATAGGTATAGCGCAGTAGATAAGTGTATTCATTCATTTAAAAAAAAATCACAAGGCAATCCAATCCAAAGTTTTCTATTTCTATTTTTAGAGTTTTTGCTTACATTTTATTTTCATACCGATTTAATTTCATAAGTGTTTCGACCTGGAACCTCTTTTGATTCCAGAATTTTGTTTAAGCGCTCCTTACCTCTGGTGGGGGGTAGCAAGTAAAACGATTGACTTCTGAACGTAAAGTGATTTATTTTCTAGTTCTTAATTCTATTTATACAACATTTACATGCTAAGAAATGCAATACTGCACTTTTATCTGTGGGAATAAAATGGTAATAGGATAGGAGAGCACCTGGAATAAAGTGCTGGATAGACGTTTTGGTAGGAACAAACAGTCTGTGAAATTATGATACTGTGTGTATCTGGCGTAGATTGGGAGTGCATGCTTTATTAGGAATAGAGTGTGAGGTGTAAACGTGTGACAGGGTGTGCTTAAAATAATTTGAATAATGACTAAATTATTTCTGAACATTCTCCCCGGCGTTGAGGTCCTGGAGCTCAAATACAATGTTCTTCGGATTTAACGCCTGTTTCGTTTGTCTTCTTTGGTACAAAATCAGTATTAACAGCACTAGAGCCGCCAGAAGAGCCAGGTACCCGATGAAATATTGATGGAAGTCATGATGAGTTAGTCTATTGGGCAATGTTTGTTGCATTTTCTGTTCGGAGATCTTTTTCATGATGACTGCTAAGTCCTCTTCGCCACGAATGATAAGTTCACTATCTATTTTTGTTTCATGAACAGACTCTTGAGAAGGAATTTTGTATAGTGGCTTCAATAGTTGACTCAAGTTTAGGGCTGGTAGAAAAGATCCAGAGGATGTCGATGTATAGAAATTGTGAGAACTAATCGTCATAGTTGGTTGTTTGATGACACAATTTTGGGCCAATTTCAGTAATCCCACTCCAAGAAGTTTGGTTCGGAGTATGTCCATTTCACATACTATTGACAGAGTTTCTTCTTCTTGAAAAGCGAATATCCAGTGGTTCGGGTTATGTAATTGTATCCACATTTTACCTGGTCCGACGGTTTTGAGCGTGCAATAAGAGGATAATTGTTTTCTGTGGTTGAGTAAGTTTACCTCACACTGGGTCTCCGTAGAATGCGTATTAAAGACAGGATGTCGCTGTTTGCACAAATATTTCCGTTCATCAATTTGTAGACAACCTTGATATTCATTTTGCGATATTGGAAAATATTGGTCTCTATATGGACTTATGGCAAGGAATGGTGTGGATGGTTGTATGAACACGAATTCGTCGTTGCTTTGAACAGGTAATGGTATCAGTTTGAATATCTGGAACATTTGGTTGCCCAAGAGTGGTAACGTTACGAGGAATATAATTGCAGATGCAGTGACACGGGCCTTAACTCTTAAAAGCTCGTATAACTTAGGAAGGTTGTTCTCATCATACCCAGGAAGTGTTAGGCCAGTTGGTATATCCTTTCGAATTTTATTCAGCTGCGTTATTAGTTGTCTGGGGGATAATATTAGTGAACTTATTCTTCCTTGATGGGTGTCCGTGATGGCCTCCAGGATTGTTAGTTGAGTCCGCTGGAAATTGTCCATTAGCTTAGACACGTACATATAAACGGAGGTAAACAGATGTAATTCGACTACTGTGTGGTTAAGGTTGTTGATAGTTTCATAAGCCTGAGTTAGCTGCTGTTTAACCACTATGAATTGTTCTTTTATTGAAGACAGTGACTTATTGAGAACATTGGCTGTTGATTCGATAATTGATGTTTGGTTTTTGCTCAATTCTAGTAGGTATGCTTCGTTCTTGTTTGCCCTTTCGATGTTATCTTCAATGTAATGTGCGTAGTCCTGATCGAGAATTCCGAACAGTTTATTAGCGACGGTGCCTATGAAATCGAACGGGGATCGTTTTTTACGAATCGCAACCCCATTTCTATGCCTCAAAATTTTGTTCAAATTTTCTGTTAATTGTAGCTGTTGCTCTAGTTGTATTATGACATGGTTACAGATGTTGATCGGCTGCTGAGGCATGTTTGCACATTTTTGGTTTAATTTATTAATGCTTTCTTTAAGTCCTTGATATTCGTGCCAATAGTTCGACATGTTAAAATAAATGTAGAGATTCCAATCGTCAGTGATTAGATTAGCCTCACCGAGGTCTTCGAAGTATATTCCAGGGTTGTCCGTGAACCTCTCGATGTGGACTGCACTTGGGACGGTTACTTGGCCCAACGCCATTCCAACCAATAACAACCCCAAAAAAAGTGTTTTGATTGGATGAAATTTTCTTCTTTCTTCTGAAGAAGGTTCTGGAAGTCTTCTTTTAAGGTTAGGTTCTGCGTTATTCTTTCGACTTGTTATTGGAAGAAATCGACCTTTGAGGGGATGAGGAGTTGAGGTTTGTCTTGGCCGTCTGGCAACCTGTTCAGGAGGTTCCCTTGGTGTGTTCGGTTGAAGTTCATAAGGCAAGGGACAGACCTTGGTGATATTTCTTCTTATTTCACCATTTTGTGTCCTTATGTCCACTACTCGAGCCCTTGTGTCCTGCCCTGGAATTACTTTGACCACTCTGCCTAATGCCCATTTCAGTGGAGGTAAGTTGTCCTCTTTGATTAGTACCAGTGTCCCTTGTTGGATATTTTCTTGTGGATGTTTCCACTTATAACGTTGCTGGAGTTCTTGCAGGTACTCACTGCTCCATCTGCGCCAAAACTCTCGATGAATTGAGGTGACTAGATTCCATCGAGTAACATTAGTAATGCGAGAGGTTCTGCAGTCAGGGTCGATAATCGCCGTTAATGGTGCTCCAATCAAGAAATGTCCCGGGGTAAGAACTTCCAGATCATTTGGATCCGTTGACAGAGGAGTTAATGGTCTTGAATTGAGGATCGCCTCTATTTGTACTAGTCCTGTCGTAAATTCTTCTTGGGTCAGTGCGGCACCAGCAAATACTCGTTTCATGTGGTATTTAGCGGATTTAACCGCTGCTTCCCACAAGCCTCCGAAGTGTGGAGATCGTGGAGGTATTGGTTTCCATTCGATAGATTTTTCGGCACAATGGTTCAGTATGGATGCTGTTCCCTTTGTTGAAAATATGACTGCATATAGTTCGTTGAGTTCATTTCGGGCTCCAATGAAATTTGTTGCGTTGTCACAAAAGATTTTAGCTGGGCAGCCCCGTCTGGCAGTAAATCTTTTTAAGGCTCCAATAAATGCTTGAGAAGTTAGATCTGTTACTAGTTCCAGATGAACGGCCTTCGTTGCAAAGCATATAAAAACAGAGACATACGTATGGACTCGGAAGCGCAAAAGAATGGATAGCAGGTCATTCTGTAGGGCTGGGCCAGTATGCAAAATATCGTTAAGGGAGATATTTGTAGAAGTTTTAGATGATCCATCAAAAACCACTCGTAACTTGGTTGAGCTACTTTGCGGACGCAAAATACAGTGATGCGGTAAAAAGAAATGCGGAGTTTGGCTTGCTGATTTGGCGTCAACTTCTTTCATGTGGCCCAATGCGATGTACTCTTGCATAAATTCGGCGTACTGCTGGCGAATAATTGGCATCTTGCTTAGCCTTTTCTCTAAGCTGAGAAATCTTCGAGTAGCTATCTCTTTTGAAGTTCCAAGACTGGCTGGGTTATTCTTGAACGGTAGTCTTACAATGTAACGGCCATCATGGGTCCTTTTGGTCGATGCCGTGAAGATTTCCTCACACTGCTGTTCTTCCTTATTCAACCGCCCATGGTTGAGAATTGATGGAGTTTCTTCTAAGCTCCAAAATCTTTGGACGAGGTGGTCCAAACTGGAGGTTTCCACCCCGATGCCGCAAAATAGTGTTGAACACTGAAAAAAAAAGTCGGCGTCGTATTGATGAATGGCGTTCATCAACATGATTTTCATTGATATGACGTAATTTTCATAAATATGATGAACAAATTCATGAAAACTTTTTGACAATTGATGAACAGTTTTTCAATATGATGAAAGTGAATTCATCAATTTTTTCAACAGGATTCTGAAGAGAATTTAGCGTATGTTTTTATGAACTACGTTCATTATTTCATCAAAACATTTCATCAATATGACGAAAACACTTATTTTGATGAATTTAGTCATTTGTTCATCCAGTTGATGATTTATTCGTCTTATTGATGAATGGAATCATCATATTCAAGTACGATTGCCAAGTTTTGAATTTTTATCATATTGATAACGACGTTCATCGTTTTGATGACGGCTTTTATTATATTGATGACAGCGTTCGTCAAAAAACAGACATTAATTTTTATTAAGGAGAACGTTGATGTAAACCTTCATAATATAGATGAACTAATTCGTTATATTGATGAAAAAAATTAAATTCACCGTTATATTCATCATATTGATGAATGGAATCCTCATATCGATGAACTTTTTTCATCGGTTTCTTCAATGTGATGCACAGATTGTTAATATGATGTATGCTGTAGGTGTACACACGCGATGTTGGTACAGCATTTATACTCATACACGCACGATGAATCTTTTAATATATATATGCGTAGATAATTATATGTCATTGCTCATCAAGCGTAAAATATCTACACAGGGTGGCATAGAAGAAAATTGTGAATGGTTTTACGATGAACGATGAATATCTTAAAAGATTCGATGTATGTGATTTAGAAATTTCATCATATAATTATATGTTTATCTTTTAATTAATGTTCCCACAAAAGTATCCATTTGCAAGTATGGATGGAGAACAATGTATTGACAATTGCTTGCCGATGAACAAACTTTTTTATTTTTGCTTTTATTACGGGCGACTGGTTTTGCTGAATAAACTGCAGTATATTAAATTTAAAACAATTAATGAAGTGTGAAAAATTCAACATTAGTATAAAAATGATGGAAATATAAAAAAGCTAGAGTCTAATTTCGATAATTCACATAATATAAAATGTTATAAATTTTGCATAAATAGCTTTAATAATCAGTAGAATGAAACTTATATAGTAATTAGAAAGGTACTGTGCTTATCACTTAATTGAAAATATTTTGGTAGCATTCAATTTGTCGCCGCAATATTACCATAGTTATGAATTCAAATATAAATAATCTTAGGTTAGAACCTATATCTTCGATGGAGCGCCTCATTTACCCTAAAAAGAATGCAATTTACCTAGCCTTAAATAAAGGTATGCAATTAATGTATAACTTTAATTCAGTTGCATATATATATCTGGGAGGTGTTGACCAACTGATTTCGTTTCAATGATTTTGCTATGTAAACGAACGTTTTTCGGAATAAACTGTTTGCTCTAAATATTCATAGCGACGTTTTAAAAGCTAAATTATGAGTAAGACTATCTAATTTTCAAAGGGGCTTATTTTTCCGATATCTTGATATAGCTTTTTCATTTGTAAAAAGTAAAACGTAAATATCGACAAATGTTGTACGTGTTTTAGAATACATACTTCTAAAAAGTAGGTTAAGCTACGTTTCCACCGAATACAAATCCCAAGATTAAGTACAAGAGGTTAAGAATTAATCCCGAAGTGTTTCCACCAAATAAAAGAAGATTAACTTGACGTATTCTCTCTGGCTCTGTCCATTTGAGAGAAAATGACATTTCACGAGAGAGAGAGAGAGAGAGAGATAGAGAGACATTTTTCCATTTTCGATGTCTTTTCTTTCATTTTTTTTTTTTTTTCACTTTTGACATATCGAGCTGTGAAAAGTGTGTTTGTTTTATTTCTAATCTCCCTTTTTATGAGATTACTTTCGTATGATAAATTCCGAGATTTATGCGGGATTTACGGAAATTTTTCTAAATCTCGCAGTTATTCTCCGATGGAAACTTAGCAGTAGGGTCGATTTTTGACGTTAAATAAATATGTCATTAAAATAAAACTACAATTATCATGAATTTTCTACAACGATTTTCCTTTGGTAAAAAAAAAGAGCTCGCTATATAATTATAACGTTGTGATTTCATTACACACATAAATGTAAATAAATATTTACTTTTTAAAAATATTTTCAAAATCAATGTTATATTGTTATTTAACCAAACATTGTTCTCTCACGCCTCAACATTATAAAATTCAACAGATCAATAAAATTATAACTAAATAACAAAAAAACGCAAAAACACATTTCAAACACAAATGTATGCACATGCACCCTGTGACTCTCTGCATATGGCAGGCAAATGGCCGTTCTCTGATTCTCATTGGGATCCATTATGAAAAAAAAAAAAAAAATGGTCCCAGGAGGGATAAAAGTAACTCAGAAATAAAATTTATTTTTATAAATCTTCAATATTTCTTGAGCGCGTGAGTTTTTGCCACTACACTTTATTGACATTCGTGGTAAAACTGAGTTTCGTTTGAAAATTTTCCTTCCGCATGCAAAGAAATTCAATTGTTAAATTCACATAATATTATCTACCATTACCATTTTCATGACATTATGCTCGTTTAAGTCATCCCCATGAAAGTGGGAAGGCTATATCTTTACGATTTATATTGGTGTCAGTATTTTTATTTCATGTTTTTATTTGTGTGAATAATCTTACAACTACATGAAAACAAATTTGACAGCACAGAAAGTGTGCATCATATTGATGAACAAATTTGTCAATATGATGAATACATTCATCAGATTATGAAATTAAAGGGGAGTTTCGGTTCATCATATTGATGAATTTTTCATAATATTGATGAACAAAGTTGATGAATGATGAACAACATCATATTGACGAAATCGGTTTCATCATACTAATGAAAAAGTTCACTGGACTAAAATTGTTGATTTTTTCATCACATTGATGAACTTTTTCACTACTATGGTGTACCTTTTTTTTTCAGTGAAGGAACTTCAATTGTTGCTTTACCCATTACGACCCATCCAAGTAGTGTATTTTGTAATGTTGGCCCTCTGTGGATTTTAATTTGGCCTATGGACAGAAGGTCGGGATACAATTCTGCGCCAAGGAGGATATCTACTTCGGCAGGTTGGTTATAGTATTGGTCCGCCAATTTGATGTTCTTTGGTAAATGCCATTGGCTGGTATCAATGTACTGGCTAGGTTGTCGGGAAGTTATCGTTTTTAAGACGTATACTTGCAAGTCCGCACTGTACCCAGTAGCGCGAGATTGAATGCACACATTTACTTTCTTGGTGAGTTGGACTGGATTATTTCCCATTCCGGAAACTTCTACATAGTCGGGTCTCGAAGTGAGTTTTAGCTGATCTGCTAACCTCTCGGTAATGAAGCTTATTTGAGAGCCTGAATCGAGAAGTGCTCTTGTCTTGACGGGGCTGTTAGTTTGATTTAGGACATTGACAACAGCCGTTCCCAAGAATACATATTTTGACGCTGTATTATCTGAATGGATAGCTGAAAGGCTGGTTCTGCTATCGATCATTGGACTTGATGCGGGCGCCGCATGTTGATCGTCTGTCTTGTGAAGAAGAGTGTGGTGAAACTGGTTGCATTTGGTACAATGGCCCGATTTACAATTTGAGGTCTGGTGACCAAATCGTAGGCAATTCATGCACCTTTTTAATGACTTAACATGCTGAAGCCTTTCCCTTGTAGAGAGCTGCAGGAATTTGGGGCACTTGAAGAGGGGATGATTTGGTTGCTCACAAATAATGCATCGTTTCCCCTCGGTAGCCGCTGTCAGAGTTACTCGGTTGAGCTGTTTGGGTTCGGTGAAGCTAGGTTTATACGCTTTAGCACCCAGTGCTTCCAGAGATTGGAATCGCGTTTCCAGGAATGATAAAAATTCTCTCAAACATGGTAGCGCCTTTGGCTGTTTCAACGATTGTTCCCAAAGCGTGAGTGTATTCCGATCCAATTTTTTGAGAAGGATGCTCATCAGTAGAGGATCCCAGTTAGTGGTGTCTATGCCCAGATTTTGCAGGCTAAGAAGACATTCTTGTGTTGTGACGTGTATGCCTTTAACACCCGTCGATGTTTCACTTTGGCTTGTAGGCTGTGACATTAATTTGTTGATTAAGGCCGTTACCAGGAGTCGGGTGTTTTCATACCTCTCCGTAACCACCTTCCAAGCAGCGCTGTAGTTCGCATCAGAAGTAGAAAAATGCCGAATCAGTTTTTCAGCTTCGCCACTGAGAGTTGTTTTTAAGTAGAACAACTTCTGACAGTTAGCGATTGGCTGTTTGTGGACTAATTCATTGAACAAGTCACTATACTGTCTCCATTTGAGATAGTCCCCATCAAATTTTGGAAGAGTGATGTTCGGTAGATTAAGCACTGCTTTTGCCGGATTAACGGCTTCCACTGCTGTGGCTGGAGACGTTTTTGGCACCCTTTCTCCTTCTAGCCTTGTATTCAGGCGAAGAAGATGTTTTTGAACTTCATCTTCCAATCGATAGTATTCTTGGAGATCGTAACCCTCGTCATGAGGGTCAGCAACTAGTTCCGTTATGAGCTGATGGAGCTCCTCCATCTGCAACCAGTATTTATTGAGCATACTGATCTTTAAGGTGCAGAACGCTGTTGACCAGGTAACGTCATTGCTTCCTTCAATGTTGTCCAGTAATCGCTGAAGAGATGTCTTTGTTGCCTTTTGTCTGCGAAGGCTCCTCGTGATTTCCGCTAGTGGATTCGAGGTCGACGATTGCGGCTGGCGAATGGCTGGTACTGGTTTTTGTCGTCCCTCCAGCTCTTCTGATGCGTCTGATGAATCGCTCTCCTCTTCTACCTCAATAGCCTCGAGTATCTCCCTTATCTCTTCGACAAGCTGTTGTACTTTGGCAGGTGTATCTCCCTGGATATAGGGAGTGTCATGCTTGACTGTACTTTTGATGCTGTTGTGGTTCTCCTGGAACTCCGTCCAAAAAGTGTTGAGTTGCCTGAGCCTCTTGTCTCGGTACTCAGCTGTTTTTCGGGAGGGTCCATCTTTTTTTATATTTGTTTTTAGCCTTTGGAGTTCTTCCGTAATCGCCTTCTGTCTGCTCACAATCCGGAAGACCTCTATTTCCTCCATATTAACTGCTTCAGAGCTGGGGCGATGCCTTGTAATTGAGGAATTTTATGTTGGTACCAGTATTACAGCTCTGGTTACGCGTGTGTTACACTTAAGTGTAACGAGAACGAGATCGAGATCAAGAATATCGACCACGTTTTCTGGTGCTGATGATACGGTGAATTACTTCTTACCGCTGGTGGGGGAAGCAAGTTCACGCTAAGTATCACGTCGGGGTCACCAATGTTTCGACCTGGAACCTCTTTTGATTCCAGAATTTTGTTTAAGCGCTCCTTACCTCTGGTGGGGGGTAGCAAGTAAAACGATTGACTTCTGAACGTAAAGTGATTTATTTTCTAGTTCTTAATTCTATTTATACAACATTTACATGCTAAGAAATGCAATACTGCACTTTTATCTGTGGGAATAAAATGGTAATAGGATAGGAGAGCACCTGGAATAAAGTGCTGGATAGACGTTTTGGTAGGAACAAACAGTCTGTGAAATTATGATACTGTGTGTATCTGGCGTAGATTGGGAGTGCATGCTTTATTAGGAATAGAGTGTGAGGTGTAAACGTGTGACAGGGTGTGCTTAAAATAATTTGAATAATGACTAAATTATTTCTGAACAATAAGATTTAATTCAATTAACTGATTCAGTATCTTAGTGTCTGTGTCAGACATCGTTTTATCAGTGCACTCCGCAGGTCAGCATGCCCATACAAGTATTCATTTTAAGAATTTAGTTGAATGAATTAAAAAAAATATTTATATCCTGTTTTTCAAACTACACAACTAAAAAATTTCACTGAAATCGGTTGAGTGGTTTAGAAGATCGACAACAGCGCCACACCTATCGGGTGCCAGACTATCCTACCTTTTAAATTTGCAACAACCATACACCCACAAAATTTCATTGAAACCGGTTAAGTAGATTAGGAGGCAAGAGTGGCGGCGTATAGTGATGGCAAAAGACCAATTTCGATTTTACTCCCAAGTCGCAACAATAGATGGTTCACGAGATGGTGCTTTTTCAGGCTATGCAAAATAAGACCCCAAAATAAAAATGCAATAAGTCCCCAACAAATTATACAGGAAACAACTACAACGATATTTGGGGCCTTATTTTCAATGAAAATTGGGATGTTATTGTAATTTAATTTTTGGGGCCCTCCGACATAGAACACGTATGGGGGGGGGGTGTTGTTGCAGCCCCCAAGCTTGGGCTTACGAGGGTTGAGTATTTAGGTACAAAGTTCCTTTAATCTAAATTAGTTTACGCAATATCAACAATATCAAATTACAATCTTATAAGAAAGTAGTTTTTGTTATTTTCAATTTCTTATGAAATAACACTCCAAATTTGGGACCTTATTTCGTTTCCTCTTTTGGGGCCTTATTTCCTCCAGCCAATTGTTTCTGACGAAATCTGTAATAAAAAGGAAGAGAAAGTTTTATTGACACTTCAATTGAGGCTATAAAAGTAGAAAAGTTAAGTGATGCCAAATTGAGTTTTTTATCCAACAGTTTCACAAGTTTCCCTGCAGAAAGGCTTACTTTGTCTGAGAATTCCAATTGTAAGATTTTCATTACATTTCGAACTGATTGTACCCCATTTCCTTTTAGAAATAAAACGCACCGTATTACGGAAGCGGTGTTGTTTTTAATTTAGCCTCTGGCCGTGAATTTACAACAATTTATGAACTTGATAAACCTTAATATGTCAAGAAACACCGAAATACTAGCCCCAAAATATTGTTTAATCGATTGTTGCATATATTTGAACATACGATCTTAAATTAGTTTTTAAAAAAAACAATATCCAAAATAATAATTATGCACATCTGATTCAAATGGTGAAATGTCGTGTCCATTGACATCATATTGTGACGTCACGTTTCACCGAATGTTTGCAATATGGTTGGTAACTGTTGAAAGCAACTGTTGCCACAACTCAAAAATTAAATTTTTCTATGATCCGTATTGTTTTTGTTAAAATGTGAAGTAATGTTATAGTAGAGTTTTTACAGTTATAAATAATATGTTGCATTATATGACAGATATTCTTACGTCATTTGGAATTTAGCCTCATTCGTCGTCAACCACCGCTGATAAGTGGAATTATTTTTAAGCAGCTATGGGAAATAAAAGCAAAAACAAGAAAGTGTGCTTGTGACCCATCATCAGAAGTAAAACTCCGAAGCTATACCTATGTTTAATATGTTGATAATATTTTAAGCCTTTTCACATAAAAATGATTATTTTAGATTTAATATTAAATTTTTATTTTTATAGGTGGCGCCTATCGGATCCGAAACTGTCCTTTTCTGTTTATAATTCACTAGTGCTCAAGGGGTTTTTGTTCCATTATAATGCTAATGCACAGCATGAGTGGAAGGGTTAATAGGGAGGATAGAGAAGAGGTACTGGTGCACATTGGTCTTAAACAATTATGTAATTAGAGGGGAAAACCGTGTGAGGCAATGCATTCCACATGCGTGTTGTTCGACTCACAAAAGAATCTCTATATTTTACAGTACGTCCGAAGGTAGGCTTAAGGGTGAACTGATGTGCATTCGATGTGTGACGGGTGTTGCGAGAGAATTGTTGAAGGGGCGGAATGCAGTTAGGTATTTCATCAGAGCATCGGTAGTGAAAATATCGATAAAATAAGGAAAGGCAGGATCGCAGGAAACATTTCTGCGATGTTCGAGCGGGTAAATAGACTCCGCTATATTTCTATCACCTATAAGTTTTATAGCGCGCTTTTGAATTCTGTCTAGTAGGTGCAATGAAGTTTTTGGTGCACCTGACCAGATATGAGCGTTGTACTCAAGCTTAGGCCGAATAAAGGCCTTGTATATTGTAGCTAAGTCGGAGGGTGTAAAGTACTTCTTACATCGATTTAAAAAACCTAGACATTTCGCAGCGTTTTTGGCGACTTCGTATATGTTGTCATTCCAACGGAGTTTGTCGTTGACACTTATACCAAGTATGGAAAGTCGTTCGGTTTCGTCGATGCAAGTCCCATTCATGGATAATGGGTAGAAGGCAGCATTGTGTTTTGGAAGCATTAAATTCCACTCTGTTGGTTGTACCCCATTTTATAATTCTGTCAAGATCGGAATTTAATGTGTTTAGCATACGTTGCCGTTCCAGTTCCACGACCGAAGAGCAGGGACGTGAGTCCGGGAACGAATATGAAAATTTGAGAGTGCTATCACCAGCGAAAGAATGTATTGGATTAGAAGTAAAAGACAAGAGATTATTGATGAATATGAGAAAGAGTGTCGGAGACAAAACAGAGCCTTGGGGAACACCTATTTTTCAAACTGCAACAACCATACTCATCCACAAAATTTCATCGGTTGAGGTGTTTTTTTCTGCATACCTAACCTAACTAAAGGAATTCATTAGTAGGTACCTATCTAGTATAGAGGATATAATTATGTTGTAACAACTTACCGAAAGTAATACCTAAATCACTTTTTGATGGTTTCTATTTTTCACTTTATACTTTCCGATAGAATTCTAAATATTATACTAGTTGAGACTTGACTAGACTAGACTAGTCGAGCGAGTGGTTAAGGTTTTGTTTATAATATGTATAGGTCATATAAATAACAAAAAAAAAGTACCTCTCCTTCTTTCTACGTAGCGATATGTAGATGCACCCTACAGCCAACTGCCACACAGCCTCATACAGCAATGAAATTTTGCAAATAAAAGATACCTAGCTATAGTATCAGTATGAACAACAAACACAAAGTATGTAGGTACCTACCTCTCATTCTTTTTACCAAGCGGTATGCCGTATGGACTACGCACACATGCGAGGCATGCGCCTACCACCCCCAAAGCACAGAAAAAAATGCAAAATTTTCGATTCAGCAATTTGATCAACTGCGATCTTATTTGATCTCAAATTACTCGCGGTATTAGCTATAAAGAGATAAATAATAAATCGAATGAAGAATGAAGAAAATTCAACATAAAGAAACTCATCCTGCTAAAAGAATTCTACCCCCACACCACAAACACGTCAACCACGTTTCTATATAATGATATTACTATACTGCATGCATAATAATATAGCTTTCCTGCTCCTTCTCACTACGTTACAAATTTCCTTCTCTCTAGTTGACTGAAATTCTTCAAAACGTTACATGGCCTTAAAATTTCACTGCCACCTAATAAGTTTTACTTCAAAAACAAAAAATATAGGTACGTTTTTAAATTTTTTACGTGGTTCATTAAAAAAAAATACAATCCATAGTCAGCATCACCTGGATCCGCAACACAATACTTCAATCTTAGCCGAATTATTGGATACCGAAGCCAGCTCAATCTCACCGCCACCACCTCGCCTCCAGCCGATGATTCAAACTGTCTACTTTTCTACTGGCCCTACAATCCAAGCTTAGATCGTTTCAACGCCAACTCCTCCCGTCGTCGCCCCACGTAAGCCATCAAGTATTTTCTAACTACGTGGTCACCTTCGGAATGGTAACATAGAATTGATGAGCTACGTGTACGGAATCAGAAGACCACTCCCTTCTTCATCGAAGGCGCTCCACAGCATGCTGATGATGTTTCTAGGATCTCGGAGATCTACAAAAAGAGATTTGGTATCACCATCAGCCGTTGTAAAACGTTTCTGCCATCTCACCACAAAGGCAGGCGGAACTTCAAACTTGACATCCCGACCAAATATGAATGGTTATTTTAAAGTTCTGCGGTAAAAAGTTCAACCTTGGTAATATGAGTATGTGTAGATGGACGGACAATCTAACTGGATCCTCAAAGCCAACGATTTTTGCTCCTCCAACTCATATTCCCAACGAGCCTCCTTCAGCTTCTCCAAATCCGACACCTAACCATACACGTAAACGCGAGTATCCTTCAATTTAACTGAAACCTCCCTCACTCCCTCCTCTCAAAAATCCCCGCAGTCCATGACCACTAATTTCGACCTTCAAACTGGAGCTAAGTACCCTAACTTCATCGGATCCTATATTCTAAATCCTTCATCTGATCTTCATCCCATAGCCCTATTTTTGACCCCCTTCTGCCCACCACAGTTAAACTAACACAAAAAACTATTGATACTACAGAAAGTCGTTATGCACTTTCAAGGCGTAGAGAACAAAAGACATACGAGAATATACGACTCCTTCTAACATATATCCATAACAAATCCGATGTCTGCTATGAGGGTAAAACGAGCGTCATATGGTCTCCATCCAACAGGAATGTCTCCCTACTGACCTAAAGAATCTGAGGAACATATGTATCAAAATTCAATTCAATTCTGTACTTTACGTACTCACCAAACCCAAACCTTAATTAAGAGATTAAAAAGGTTTAGTTACCTATCGATCGGTCAACATTCTGTTAACAAATTTTAATAACCTTGTAGGATCGTTGCACTTCCTTTGTAAAATAAGCAATTTTAGGGCATCATTTTTTTGAAGAAAGCATAATTTGTTTCGGACTTAGGCATAGAAAGCTTTGATCCGGCTTGACATCACTGGTACCAACCACAAAAATAATTAAAGATCTTACAAAAATTAGTGATTATGACAAGCTTACCCATGCTGCGTCAGATATTTGTTTTTGTTATGCCTGACAGTTTTTTTTTGTAAAACTCATGTTCGTCATTTTGATAGATGGGGCACAATTTTTGTTCTCCGAGGTATATGGAAATCTTCTAGAAGACACTATGAGGACACTCTGCGCGTGCTCATAGTAGTGTGAGACTTTTACTCACTAAAACCACCTCCTACAAATTCGTTTGTAGGTACTGAAACTAAGTTATGACTTATCAAACAATTTTTTTATCACGAAGTTTTACACGTTTGGCAGGCACCATTCCGATGAAAGTTCCGCAATTTTAACGCGGTTGATAATTATCGGGCTAAGTCCGAAGGTTTAGTTCGTTGTAGACGCCGCAAGAAATTTGATTCATCGAGAATTTCACGGACCGAGCTATTAATAAGTCCTAATAATCGATTTCTATGTTTTGGAGCGCATATTTTCGTTTCGTCCTTAACGGTGCCCATACAGGCCTCATCACTTGCTTATATAATAAAAGCTTGTTCTCGAGGGTAAGCTTGGAATATTTTCCGAGTTACCAATAAAGTTCTCTATATTCGATTTTAGGTTCTTCGCATTTTTTCTTTACATGCGGTTTCCATTTTAATTTTGTGTCAAGAGTCATTCCGAGATATTTAGCCTCGTTTGCAAACGGAACTCGTACTGTATTTATAAATACTGGCAAGTTAGATATATGTTTTTTATATGATTCTAGAATTTTCCATAATCGTTCGGGGATAACTTGTCTTAATTTGCACTTGAGGCCTTCATGCCAAACCTTATCAAATGCTTGCGAAATGTCCAAGAACACGGCAGAGAAAATTTTATTTTCTTCTAGCGCTTTCTCTATTACGTCAGTAATCCGATGCACTTGATCGATTGTCGAATGTTTGCTTCTAAATCCGAACTGGTGGTCGGGTATAAGACGGTTTTCTTCTATAATTGGTTGTAAGCGTCTGAGTAACATCCTCTCGAAAACTTTGGAAATAATTGGAAGAATCGAGATGGGTCTATAAGACTTTTTTTCATTCGCAAGGGTACTTCTCTTCTTCTCTGGAGAGAGAGAGAGGTAACGGGCTTAACGACCCCGCGGACCCTAGTCATTAAAACCCAGAAGCGTCTGACCCATATTGGGCGGCTCCATGGTCAGCGTCTGTTCTCCATGTTAGGAGCGGCTGTGCATCCAACAGTTTAAACTTTTCACAAAAGTTAAAATGAATATGGAAGTTCAATGAATAAAACAAAAGATAGTAATACCCCAGGGGGGGTGCCGGTCTATTCGACAAAATTCATTTCGCAAATTTTATTTCGCATTATTTATCGAAATAAATTTAGTTCATCTCGCCACAGTTGTTTCGCAAATTTCCGTTCCGTCTTTGAATTCTGTTGCAACGTATTTACTTCGCAATGTTTTTCTCGCGCTTTTCCATTTCGCTTATGATTAGACATAGACAGCATGTTGTTGTTTTGAAAGAATTTGTTTCGCTTACTGTTAACTCCCGTTATTCTTTGTCGTTAGTTTTTATGTATTTGACAAAATGACACTTGGCACACAGTTGTTTTGCAAACTCCGCCGGCCGTGGTTCAAAGTGAGGTTTCACTCTTTAGGGAAATGGTAGTCCGGAAAACGTTTGTGTCTTATTTTAGAAAAAAAAATTACTATTCCGATCTTGGCTTATTAAAAGCACTTGCCTCTAATACAAAATTATATTATGTAATTTGTTTTTATTTTGTATTATATATTCAATGCTCACAATATGTATTTTTTTAATAGATTTTTGTAAATAAAACTGAATTGAATTCTGGAAAAAAGAGGAATTTGATTTTTTTTTAATAATAGAATTATAACTGTAGTTCCCTTTTCATTATTTCTATCTTGCGTTGTGATTTGTTCGCATTTTGCTATTTCGCATTGTATTATTTCGCGAAATGTTTTGTTTTACAATCCATTACATGATAAGAAATTTCGCGCGAAATTTTTTATCATGTAATGGATTGTAAAACAAAACATTTCGCGAAATAATACAATGCGAAATAGCAAAATGCGAACAAATCACAACGCAAGATAAAATTTTGCGAGATGGCGAATGCGAAATGATGTTCTTGCGATGCGATTACAAAGCGAAATGAAAGATTGCTTAACAAAAATTGCGATTTGATGAAGTGCGAAATAAGTAAAATGCAAGACAACAAATTGGGAAATGATTATGGCGAAATGATGAATTGCCAAAAAAAATTCGCGAGTTGACCCCTACCCCCCCAGGGGGTATGCCAGTTACACTGGTAAATCCACTCTCTTCGGAGGTCGGTTCCATGGATTCTGGGGGGGACCATTTATTGCTAGGCAACGACCCGTTTGGGAGAAGTAGAAGGGTAGAGAGAACACCCCCATCTAAAAAAGAAAAAAGTAGTAAAGTACTGAAGGCTAAATACTTAGAAGCCTGTGAAGAAAGAGATGGGTATAAGCAACTCACTGCTTAAGGAAATAAATAACCTTAAGAAAGAGTTGCAATTGTTGAAGGAAGAATTCAACAACCAAAAAAAAGTGAATGTCCAACCTGCCGAGTTCTCAACAGATGAAGAAGAACTTAAAAAAGAGACAGAAGGACAGCGTCACACGGCGAATAAAAATAAAAACGCAAGATGAGTATATCCCCAAAAATCTCATCCGCAAAAGAAAGCAGCACAATCACAGTGTATGCTTCAAATAAAGAAAACAAAATACTAAACTCAACTAAGCCTCCACCAATTATACTGGCCTCTGGCCAAAATACTGGAGGAAAATAAAATTAAAGCTAGTACAGCTCTAATTAACAAAAACGACATTAAAATTAATGTGGTTGAAGAAGAGGGATACAGAAACCTCACTAAAATTCTGAACCAGAAAAAAATGCAATGGTATTCTGTGAGAATAAGCAAACCAGACCATTAAAGGTTGTAGTGAAAAAACTGCATTACTCATGCTCACCCGAAAGCATAAAAAAAGAGTTAATCGACAGAGATTTTAAAATATTGGATGTCATATATATGGCATCAAGAACATACTTGGGATGAAAGTTCAAATTCATACCTTAAGAAAATCGAAATTAGTGCCCCAATGCAAAAATTGTCACAGGTATGGGCATATGCATAAATATTGCAGCTCAAACCCAAGACGTGTAAAGTGTGCAGGAAGTCACCAGACTAAAGAATGCATGAAGGAAAAAGTTGAGCACCCTAAATGTGCAAACTGCAATGAAAACCATCCTGCTAACTATAGAGGATGTTCAGTTGCAAAAGAAATACAACTTGCAAAAGATAAAAAACAAAAGAAACCTCTTAAAACGTCAGACAGTGAAGCTCAAAAAGTCAAAAAGGACTTACGAAGGAGCCCGCAAAAAGAAAAAACCGAAGACCAAGTGATCATCAAAAAAGACCCAAGACAAAAGCCAACAGGTCCCAAAATGACGTATGCTCAGGCAGCATCAAAATCAACTGGAATACCAGCAGAGAAAGCTGTAAAACACAAAGCAGAGCCAAACACTGCGATGGAAATCCTCATGAAACAATTCCTTAACAGGATTGGTTCCATGGAAAAATGCAATAAAACGATATTAGATAGAATATCATTGCTTGAGAGACAGAACAGCAACAAAAAAGCTGTGCCAAAAAGACAAACATGATGAACGGAATAAAAATTCTTGAATGGAATGCTAATGGTATCGAGAATCGAAAGGACGAGATACAAGTCATTCTCGACATAAACCAGACAGATATATGTCTTATTTCTTAGACACACTTCAAATTTACTACTGACTTTAAACTGCAGGGATATGAATTATATCACTCCCCACATCCTCACAATTGTGCAAAAGGTGGAGCTGCAGTGTTAATAAAGAATACGATTGAACACCATATAGAAGCAAAATTCCAATCATGCGCTATCCAAGGAATTTCCATAAGTATAAAAACGAGCAGTGGACAAATATCTGTTGTAGCAGTATACTGCTCTCCTAGCTATAGACTAAAGAAAAATGATTTTAAAAGTCTTTTCCGCATATTTCACAATAGATTAATCGAAGGGGATTTTAATGCCAAGAATAAATATTGGGGATCAAGATTAAAAAATACTAGAGGCAGAGAATTATATGAAACTATTAAGGAAGTCGGCGCCAAATATCACTCAACGGGGAAACCTACCTACTGGCCTACAGATAGGAATAAAACCCCAGATCTTGTTGACTTCTTTATAACCAAAAATATATCTTCAAATAAAATAAATATAGAAGAAGGTCCTGATCTTCAATCAGATCATTCCTCAATACTTCTTACACTTGGCGATAGAATAATAATAAAAGAACATAGCCCTAAACTAGTTAATAGACTGACTGATTGGAACCACTTCAGGCAGAAGATGGAAAAATATATCCGACTATCATCAGCTATTCAAACAGAAGATCAACTAGAAGAAGCAGTGCAAATATTTACGCTGGATATACAAAAAGCTGCATGGGCTGCAACTCCCAAAAGAACAAAGAAGATTAAACAAAACTCTTATCCTCGTGAAATATGTGAAATTATTACAGAAAAGAGTAAAGCTAGAAAACGTTGGCAACAGACAAGGGCGCCAAGCGATAAAACCACACTGAACAACTTAAATAATAAGCTCAGAAAATCTGTAAGAGAATTTAACAACGAGTCTTTAAAAACGTATCTTACCAGTCTTACAAATGATGCTAGTACCGACTACTCGCTCTGGAAGGTAACAAAGGAAATGAACAGGCCAATAACTCACATTCCGTCAGTAAAAACCAAAGAAGGTAACTGGGCAAAAAGCAGTCAAGAAAAAGCAAATACTTTTGCAGAGTACCTTGAAAACGTCTTCAAGCCTTATGAAGATAAAGATTATCAAGGCCGGTAACAGCTAAAGAACTTGCCAAAGAAATCAAAGAGGGCATAAACATAAAAAAAGCCCCAGGGTTCGATTTAATCACAGGGGAAATTTTAAAACAATTTCCTCGAAAAGGTTTAAAAAAGCTAGCGCAGATTATAAATGCTGCATTTAAGTTGAGATATGTCATATGTGCCAAGCATGTGGAAGGTCGCGGAGGTAATAATGATACCAAAACCAGGGCCGGCATTCTGTAAGGCGAAAACGTCTAAACGTTTTCGTGCGCACGAACGGTTTGCTTCATGTAACATCAAAAACGAAAGAAATTCTCGTGGCCGCGAAAAAAAACAAACGAACACATTTTTTTTGACGTTTTCGCTTTTCTTGCTTCATGTAACCCTAAAAACGAACAGATTTTATCGTGTCCACGAAAGAAAACAAACGACAGCTATTTTGTTGACGTTTATCATTTTCGTTTTTATTCTAATTGAATTTGGTGGTTTTAAGATTGTGCTGAATATTTTATTAGATATGTTAGCAAATTATTATTTTTTGACCAGCGACAGCGAAGAAAGTGAAGTTCAACTTGAACATGTGAACTTAAGAAAAATTAGAAAAAGTTTGCGGGATTGTTCAAATCCTCTCACATTACCTGACAAAAGGTTGGTTTATTTTGATTAAATAGTTAGTTAATAAGTTAGTTAAAAAGTTTGTTTTTCTATTTAGTTTTGTGCAACGTTTTCGATTGAACAAAGCCGCCTTTAAGTATGTGCTGGACAATATTAATTTGCATACAGGTACACGAACGACAAACGTGCCTCCTATTTTAAAACTTTCCGCAACATTAGATACTGGCTGGAGGAGGATCCGCTTCGTAAACAATCAAATTCCACTTTAAAAATATTTTCAATTGTCAGCTGTTCGTTGTCAAAACAACTTAACGAAAATAAAACGACATACTGAGACTGCCAAACTATAATTTTGCTGTCACACAGTTTCTCAAACCTAAACGAATGTGAAGAAAAAAACGTAAGGAGTTACATGAAGCAAATTTTCGCTATCTTGTGATTTCTATCGTTTCTTGAAAAGCGAAATCGTTTTTCGTTTCGTTTTTTACAGAATCTGGCCCCAGGTAAACCACCTAGCGAAGTAACCTCATATCGCCCAATATCGCAATGTTGTCCAAGCTATTCGAAAAAATGCTGGCAAAACGTCTGCAAAAAATAATTGATGAAAAATTGCTAGTTCCAATTCATCAATTTGGGTTTAGAAACAAGCACTCTACAATTGATCAAGTGCATAGAATCACAGATAAGGTCGAAAAAGCATTCGAAGAGAAAAATGTGTGCTCTACAATATTTCTTGATATAGCACAAGCTTTCGATAAAGTCTGGCATAAGGGACTGATCCATAAATTACAAAGGCAACTGCCGGAGCAGTATTCAACAATTCTGGAGTCATATATAACAGATCGATTCTTCAGAATTAAACAAGAGACAGAGTACTCAACATTAAGAGGAATTAAAGCTGGTGTACCACAAGGTAGTGTGCTAGGTCCAGTGCTATACCTTCTGTTTACTAGCGATCTACCTGAAAGTGAAGAACCTACTATAGCAACTTTTGCAGATGACACTGCTGTGCTTGCTGTTGGAGCAACTGTCGAAATTGCAACAGAAAAGCTCCAAATGGCAATAAACGGTATTACAGAATGGACCAAAAAGTGGCAGATTAGATTGAATGACCTAAAGTCAGTCCATATTAATTTTACGTATTAAAACGTACCACACATTCCAGTATACATTAATAACAATGTAGTGGAATTCTCAAATACAGCTAAATATCTGGGCATGACCCTAGACGCTAAACTGCGTTGGAAAGCGCATGTAAAGAAAAAGAGAGATGAGCTGAACATGCGATACAGTAAAATGTATTGGCTTATTGGGAGATATTCATCCCTGTCCAACTACAATAAATTACTGCTATATAAGCAAGTCTTGAAACCAGTATGGACCTACGGGCTCCAATTGTGGGCATGCACATGCCAATCAAATTTACAAAAAATTCAAGTCTAAAGTACTAAGGAACATAGTTAATGCACCTTGCTACATACGCAACGCTGATCTACACAGAGATCTAAATATTGAAATGGTTGAAGATGAAGTTAAAAAGGTTGCCCAAAGGCACAGAATTAGGCTTCTTAACCACGTTAACGTTGAACTTACAGAACTATTAAATACTGACAATGTAATCAGAAGATTGAGGCGGGTGAAACCCCTTGATCTATAAGAGTTAGCCAAGGCCAAGAGATTAGGCAATATCTTCAAACAAAAAAGTTTCGAAATCCGACCTTCTTCTGAATTTTCCAAATAGGTATTTTAAAAATAAATTGCCGATTAGTCGAACGACTCGGTGCAATCCCATTCGGGATGACGAAAGTCAGTCCTTCCCGGGAGGTTTTTTTAGAGGTTGTTCGAGTCCCTCACTATTGCAGAAGCATCCCTCGCGTACTTGCTCTGCAATGCCTTTCGATGATTTTTCCTTCCAGCGAACCCCAAAAAAAAAAAAATCGGTGGTTTGCCTGGTTTTAGAACCATTATGACTTCCCCGATTTTTCATTGACTCGGGATCTGATCCTGGCATTTATAATATGGAGAAGCTTAGTTAACGCTTTCCGAGGTAGCATTTTTAGGAGTTCACCCGTGATCAGATCATAACCCGGAGCTTTGTTGGGCTTAAGTTTACTTATTACTTACAACATCTTGGGTTAGGTATCTTAATTGGCGGCCCTGCGATCTTCGTCCTTTTTGTGGCTTTAATAGCCTTCACAAGAGTAATTGGATTCTTTTTTAGCTGTTAGGCTTCCGAGGTAATTTCTAGTCTCGTCATTTTTAAAATCTTTAATCGACTGCGACTTCTAGTTCGTAAGGCGTCTTGAGTGATTCACACAGTTCAGTATTATTCTGAAAATCTTTTTTGAAGCCCTCCCAGTCTGTTTTGCCATTTGTTAGCCTCGGCGGTATTTCATTTTTTATAAATGTCTCAGTCATTGTTAAAATTACCGGAGAATGATCAGAAGAAAGATCGAAACATTCTTCAACTTTAATAAGATTGGCGGGTAGTCCTTTTGTAATAAATAAATCAATTCAATCAGGTATTTTAGCGACATCAGTCTTTCGCGACATGCATCTAGATCCCCAGAAAATATGTTTGGTGTTAAAATCACCTCCAATTATAAAATGTTGTCCGAGGGAATTGATTAGGTTTAAATAATCATTTCTCTCTATCTTGCATCGTGGTAGCCAGTAGATAGAAGATATTTTTTAAAATGCATTTCAATATTGGACCTGTCGAGTTCTAATTGTAAATCGATTGAATGGCCCATAGACTCCTTTATATATAAGCATGATACACCTCTATAACCTTATTCGACGGGTGAACGGCGTGATAGTCAATGTAACCTTTGATCTTTAAATTTGATTTCTCCTTTATAATGACGGTAACGGTATATGGGTTTCTGATATCAAACATATATCGGTATCTTTTTCCCACAAGAACAATTCTAGCTCTCCGAGTTTTTGCCAAAGACCGTTGGCATTCCACGTAAGGATTTTAAACATTCGCTTCATATTTGGTTGTGTTTCTGTCTCTAAATATTACTTTCGAGCTTAACTAGCCTGTCGACAATTAGTTTATTCGTCTTGCTTTGTTCCTCAAGTCTCGACAGAATAATCGAAAAGACATTGGAAACAGCGTCTGGTGGATTATTAGTTTGTCCACTACACGATGCTGTAGCTTGCGCGTATGTCAGCATATCTGTTTTTTGATGTACGATGTCCGATGGCGTTTCTGTTGCCCGTTTTCCTTTTTTATGTTTGGGCTTATCTAATTTTGCTGGTTTCGAGGTACTGATTAACACGGTTTTAAGCCTTGAGTTGTTTCGTTGCTTTTGTGGCTCCACGGATTGCGTCCCTCTTTTTTGGAGCTCCTTAGCTACTTCGCAGCCCCGATAATTTGCAGGATGGTTACCATTACAGTTAATACACTCCGCGAGAGCTTTATTATTTGAATTGCAGTCAGTCGTCAGATGACTACCGGCGCATTTTACCCACCGTGGCTCTTTCTGGCAGTAGGTTTGCGTGTGGTTATATCCTTGGCACCGTTTGCACTGTGGAACCAATTTTTTGTTCTTACGCATAAGTTAAATTTTAACTACAATATAAAGGATTATATTTTTTCTGTTCTTCACGTTTTACGATATTGACGGCATCCATAATTTGAAAGTGCCTGTCCCTAAGGTCATTTATTACATCATTTTTAGAGCATGATGGGTGTAAACCTCTAGCTACAACGCGTATAGGTCTTTCCGACTAATTCTCATAAGAATACCATTCGACTTTGTCTGTATCTAGTTTACGAGACAATAGACTGTAACTTTCGAGGTCTTTAACGTTGACTTTCCACGCATTATTCCTAAGCGACGTTACTTTGTAAGCTGGTGGATCGAACGTAGAAACTGACCAAATTCGACATTACTTCCAATATTTTATGGAAACAAAGTCGATAGACATTATTTCCATCTATACCTTATTTCACGGCACCTGCTGTATATTACGATTTTCGTTCGCTCAAGGTCCAACTGCAAGTAAAGAGTTAGAGCTTTGTTGCTCCATTCGTACTGTAAAGAGCTGCCAATGAAGAAAAAAATAAGGAAGCTTGAGAGCTCAGGGTTATAATAAATTGAGCCATTGAGCGCTAATTGAAAGAAACGACGCATTTTCATTTGTGACTTGTGAGCAATATTTTAAAAATGAAGTGATAGCACCTGTTACTGGCACCATTGGAAGAACCATGAGATAAAAGGTCGTCTCCCTCTCTCTCTCTCTCTTTGTCTCTTGAATGATCATTCAGTTTGTTAGGTATTAGTATTGGCGTGCGTTTGATTTTTGGACAGCGACGAGGAAACACACTACTTTTTTCGTTTCTTCATATAAGTTTAATAATGAAGATAAGATACTTAATTTTGAATTATAAATGTGGAACCTATAGCACCATTTTGACTCGGTAAGTTCTATTCGTTTTCAATTATAAACTCGCTTGGTAGGTTTTTATCAATTCGGTTAAATCATTAATTTGTAATTTTTCATGGCGAAACCATGTACCATCGCATTCGATAAAAACTAATAAATAAACCCAGCGTGAGTAGTGGTACAGTGCAACCGCCCCTAAACAAAAGCATTTACATCTAGAAGCTGCTTTATCCAGACTTTATCATTATAAATGCTTAGCGGAAAACTGAAAGGTCTGTATGGAAGAGGACGAATCATCCGAACCCGTTGTCTATCTGTAAAACGCCCGATGCTACATTGGAATAAGATTTTTATTCTGCAAAGGATTTCTCAGTGGAGTTTAGAGAACTTACCTATTGTTTCTAGGGTTTTAAGCTGTGCTGAACGTCAGTTTTAAAGCTCTTCCGGTATATTTTTAAAGAATGTCCCTAAACTCACCAACACACACTTGCAAAATGTCAAATTGAAATGTTTGTTGTGTTGTTATGTCCAATTATGCATACAAAATGTAAACTTAAATTAAAACGTGTATATTGATTTGGCCTATTAAAACATTCATGTTTACTGTAGAAAACAAACAAAATTAACAACAGAAAACTAAATCTCACAAATGATGTCTACCACTATTACAAAAGTGTTCCATCGAATTTCATTTAAAAGAGCAATTCTGAATTTCTGGGCAATTCTCTTGGGTTTTCAACGAAAAACGCCATATACCTACGTTACCGATTACGAAAAAACAAAATCTCAACCAATGATTTTATTGGTCAAAAAAAAATTAAGTATGTAGACTGGGAGTGACACTCAATCTAACAACATATCCAAAGAAAGCATAATCAAGTTCTCTTTCAGAGCAAAAACTTCTTTCCAAGTTTAACATGCACATACGTATCCACGTAACTATAGGTATGAAGACGGTAGGTAGGTATTAAATGAAATATCGAAACTAAAATTACATCGTCCTTGTATAAGCTTTGATTGCTGAACAAAATCGTGGGTTTTTTGGAAGCAACTTTCAACATTTAAGCTATATGGCATGGTTATGAAAGTTAGTTGGTGCACAAAAGTGTGATTTTGACTCAACGAAAATCCGGCATCAACAGAGAATTCGATCAAATGCAACCAACGCCACCTTGCAAACTTCTTACTACTTTCGAGTTGCATCACTCCACATGGCATGGCAAGCATCTACTACTACGCTCATAACAAAACAGTTGCACATTGTTGTTGCGCAGGATACAAAAAAAATCCACACATGTAAAAGTTGTAGATTAGTTTAATGGAACTTATCACACATTTCCAATCTATGGGGTCCTCATTTTACGCGCATATCCTCCCTATCCATGTAAATAGGGACGATAACTAGGTTAATGTACACAACAATCTGTCATGACTCATGATAGCATAATAAACTATAATCCCGTAATTTTCATACCATAGCCCATAGCAGTCCCTGGAACTCAAAAAAGCCAGCCGCGACACACACATACACATATTCTGGAATTTAATTTATACATTCGCACGCTACTTTAATGCTACATCCTACATCGGACATCGCCAGTCACTGGCGAATGTGTTGCCATCGCCACTACTGTGGAAAGTTTATTTTACATAGCATCCCATCCGATAAATCACTTCAATTTATTATGATGATGGTATAAATCACAAATCTCCCTTTTGTCTTGCTCACGTTTTATGCGGTGAGTGTATGTTTGAGCCGAGTTTTTCATAGGAATTTGCTAGAACGGCTATAAGGATAATTTTCGGCCTCGATTTATTAGACTAGAAGTCGTGCAGCATCGTTTATCCATGAAGGGGACTCGCCACATTGAATTAGGATACTGGTTAGCCTTTGCAATCACAAGGGAACAAGAAACTTTGAATACACAAACCCACACACTTATCCGGAAGACAATGGAGCAAATAAAAAAAAAAAATACCTAAAAAAGGAGTGCTCTCCCAGCTGGTGTACACTTTTTTAGAAGTTCGTAGTAGCTACAATCTACAAACCCTCCATTACAACAAAAACATCACTCGAACCACTTCACTGTGGCGTAGTAATGCAGTTTGGCTGGTGGACCGCTTTTGCCGCATTCTCCACATAGTTTGCGCCCCAGTGCAATGGTTAACAATGCAGGACTGTGAAATAAATTTAATCGAGTCAAATTTTAACATCATTCGAATTTTGTGTACTCCAAGTAGAGGTCGGTGGCCGAAGAAGTCGGAGCTGTGCTGTGCGTTCATTTAATACTTACAGCCGCTCGAGGGTTAAAATGTCGGCCAATGTATTGTCGGTGATGTTGTTTTTGTTTTGACGACCAAACCGGAAGAAAATAGTGGAATATTTCGAGGAAAACTGTTTATCTGTGCGAAGGGTGAAATTGAATGTCGGGCATGATGAAAGTCAAATATGCAAAGGGAAAACTTTTGCAATTCGGTTGTCGGAACATTTCTCGAGGTCAGTTGGATAAAGTCAAGGGTTTCGCAAAATGGATTTTGCCTTTTGTTTGTTGGAGGTTTGAGCAATGATTTATTTATTTGCTGCCCATAGACCTTAATGCTAATGACAAGACCAATGCAAACTGAGATATTTACAATTGGAAAACGCACCGAGGGTATGGTGCCAAAAGATGCCACTTATTTTATACTTATGTAGGTACATAGTCAGCTATACTATCTATGTAGCGATAGCCCTCTTTCCGTTGAATATAGAGGCTTTGCAGACTTTACTTCGGTAAGATAAGTCTAAAAGTATAATCGCAGATCCCAAAAAAAAAATTATGAACATTGCCAAAAAAACGGTAGGTACCTTGTCAATATACTGTGAAGTTTGTCGGACATAAATGACAAACTCTTTCAGGAGGACGATCATTTTTGTATATCACTTTGCTTTGGGTTGCTAAATAAGCATTACAATATAAAACAAAAAAAAAATATTTTTTTTTAGAAAAAAGACTTAAACAGTGCCTCAAGATATTTACAAATAGGTTTAAGTTGTGCAATTAAAATATTTTAAGTTGTAGTCCTTCGAAAATATGTTCTCCAGGAAGATATTTCCAAAGTAGACAGTAAAATTTTGAAAAAAAAAAAAATTTTCTTTAGTTGATCGGAGTATCTGCCTTTAGTATAGGCAAATGTCAGCGACTAGGTTGAGTGTTGATTATCCTGATATGTGCTTTGCTGTAGATTTGATGTTGTTATTGGACCCGCTTTGACGTATGCTATCAACACTGAAACAAAAGACGTAGTCATATTGACGAATGGCCTTCATCATCATCAACATGATATTCACTGATATGACGTACTTTTCATCAATATGATGAACACATTCATGAGAACTTTTTAACAATTGATGAACCATTTTTTAATATGAAGAAAGTGCATTCATCGATAAAACAAAAACAGTTTTTGGATATCAATGAAATTCTTTATTCCTGTGAAAGTACGTTCGATGCCATTATAATATGGAACTCGATTTATTTTGCATGGCCACCACGGGCACGCTTGCAGAAGTCCAGACGCTGAACCCAATTTTCGACGGTTTTCAAGCATAAATCGGCCGATACTGCTGCAATTTCACGTTCGATATTCGTACGAAGTTCATCAATCGTCGCTGGCTTGTTGGCATATACCATAGACTTGACGTAGCCCCACAGGAAATAGTCAAACGGCGTCAAATCGGACGACCGAGGCGGCCAAGCGACTGAACCATTTCGTGAGATAACACGTTCTCCAAACTTGGTTTCCAATAAATTGATTGTGACATTCGCTGTGTGGCTTGTGGCGCCGTCCTGTTGGAACCACATGTCCTCCAAGTCCATATCATCCAATTGGGGCCAAAAATATTCGGTTATCATTGAACGGTAGCGTTTCCCATTCACAGTAACGTGCCGGTCTTCACGGAAGAAGTACGGCCCAATGAAGCCGCCGGCCCATAAACCACACCAAACCGTAATTTTTTCAGGATGCAATGATGACTCATGGAGTACGTGTGGATTGCTGCCTGACCAATACCGCATATTTTGTTTATTGACGAAGCCATTCAGCCAGAAATGAGCCTCATCGCTGAAGATGATTTTTCGATGAAAATCCGAATCATTTTCAAGTTGTTGCTCGGCCCAATTTACGAACATAAGACGCTTCTGGTGGTCAAGCGGCTTCAGTTATTACTACAATTTAATCTTGTAAGGATGTAGGCTAAGATTTTTTCGCAAAATTCGCCACAACGACGTCACAGAGATGCCCAACGCTTGAGAACGACGTGTGAGAGACACATTTGGGCTTTCTTCAACTGAAGCCTCAGCGGCAGCAATATTCTCGACACTACGGGCACTTCTTTGTCTCACTGGCGCGGGAACATTTTGTACTGTGCCTGTGGATTCAAATTTTTCCACTAGACGCGCAATTGTTGATCTGCTAGGACGATTATGACGACCATAAATTGGACGTAGCGCTCTTAACGTTGAGGCCACTGACTCCGAATTTCGGTAGTAAATTTTAATAATTTCGACTCGTTGTTGGCTCGTATATATTTCCATCATGAAATGGCAAACCTTATTGAAGTAGCGGCAAGGAATTCGGCGTCGTTTGCTGTCACTGTCGCTCTACTTTTGTAGCGTCCGTGTTGAAAAACCCTTTATTTGGCGTATTTTCTTATGAACTACTTTCATCATTTCATCAATATGACGAATACACTTATTTTGATGGATTTAGTTATTTGTTCAATAAGCTGGTTATTCATTCGTCTTATAGATTAATTGATTAAGTTTGAATTTTCATCATATTGATAATGGTGTTCATCGTATTGATGACGGCTTTCATTAAATTGATGACCGCATTCATCAAAAAACAAACTTTAATTTTTTTAAGGGGAACGTTGATTTTATAGATGAACTAATTCGTTACATTGATGAAAAAAATTAATTTACCGTTATATTTATCAAATTGACGAATGGAATGATTATATTGATGATTTTCTTTTATCGTTTTCTTCAATGTGATGAACAGATTGTTAATAGGATGTATGCTTTAGGTGTACTCACACGAAGTTGGTACAGCATTTATACTCACAAAGTCAACATGCCCCGTTTATTGTATGCATGAGCGGGTAATTACATGGCATTGTTCAAGAATTAGTGTAAAGTATCTAAACAGGGTGGCATAGAAAAAAATCATGAACAATGAATATCTTAAAAGAGTCGATATGGGATAAACTGCAGTATGTCAAATTGAAAACAATTAATGAAGTGGGAAAAAATTAATATTAGTGTAAATATAGTGGAAATATAAAAAAGCTATAGGTAGTCCAACTTATTATTGTATTATTATGCACATTATATAAAATGCTATCAATATTTCATAAATATCATTAATACTTATTTATCACATCACACTATTATATAAAGAGGTAATGTTTGTTTGGGGAAGGTAATCTCCGGAACTACCGAACCGATTTCAAAAATTCTTCTACTAATAGAAAGCTACGGGATAGAGTATTACGATAGGCTACTTTATTTTTCAATTTTTCCATTTTAGATTTTTTTGATTTTCTGCGCTATTTATTTTGACTTTTCTATATCAAAAATTAATTAGAAATCTACGTAGGTACCAACTATGTGCGGATTTTTTTTTCAAAAAGTGGATTGATAAAATCGAGATGAAATTAATGTATTATACGTTGGTTAACAGTGATGGTTTGTTTTTGATTTTGTGCATCGCTCCAACAGTTTCATTTCTTTTACACAGTTGATAAGTTAAAAGTTAAATGTACAAAGTTTAAACGCGGACAAAATAGTTATTGAAAAGCAAATTTAAGTTATTTTTTAAAAATGCCAAGACGTATGCGCACAAATATTGGCCGACGAACAAGGCAAGCAACTCAACAACAAATATCAACGAAGTCAAACTACAGAAGAAAGCGAATAGTGGGACATCGCATGGCATAAGACCAGATCAACAGTCAAGAAAATTGAGAGTCCAGGTAATGAGAACTGCGTCAAATCCTACTATTGCTGGGATGGGAGCAAGTTCAAATCGAAGTGGCAAGATGCACGTCGTTGCTGACATTCGAAGGACTGGCATTTCAGTAGAAAGAACAGAAAACTATGTCGGTGATGCGATTTTCGATATTGGAGCGATGACTATAATTGTGTGCCACCATTAAAACGCGCTAAAAAAACTGCTGTGCGAGTGGCAAAGTAAAAGTAGCACCTGCGGAGCAATTTGAATCGGAGGATTTTCTAAAGAACATTTGACAGTACAACTGCTGTTTTCGTATGACTACATTGGGAACAAAAATTATTAAAAAAACTGGTTTCATGCCGACTGGCAGGGCAATATTTTCTCTTATACATCATGCACACATTTTCTAACAATGACACGGGATTCTACGCCGCAAAATTCGGATTAACAGATTCAAGGCCAAATTTACCATCGGATGGGTGCCTTTTTGCCAGTAAATGAGGACTTACAGCAAAATTCGCAAGTGTACTTCATTTTGTCGGGGGATGATCAAGTCGATAGGCGTTACAGAGGGCAAACAGGAGTGACAAAAAACATAACTCGACAATTGCAACCATTATTATAATGCAATCAACGCTTTCATTACAATGTTTAAAACGGCGATAGAGAAAATGAACTTAGAAGATCGCAGATTTGTCTTCAATCCTAATAAAGGAACCGCACTTTGGAAAAAATAGAATGGATAGGAAACGGGTGGTATCACTTCCAATACAAGAAAAATTACCTATTTAAAATTTTTAATTTTCTAATTCGGATTTTCCGGACTTACTGCTTCACAATTTGAAATTAAAATTCGGCTCAGTTATCATTTTGTTGAACAACCTTAGGGCATGGGGATTTTTATACATATATGAAACTCCTCAAGTTGTGTTCAACTTCGAGTGAATAAAACGGCCCATAATGCACCGGAACTTTGTATCGGATCGCGTTTGATATGATTGTGAAGACTCTCAAATCAAATGTCATGTAATCACGATTCTGAGTTTAAAAGACAAACATTGTCATTTCGCGGACTCCGCTCACTCAGAACGATTTGGCATTTAAGTGTCTATGACAAATAATAAGTCGCAAGGATAATCGCTGGATATTTGTAGCATCAGTCTTGAATTCCCATGTTTTTCACATGGTCCAATTGTATGTGGCGTGCTCACCTGTAGGCAAACCACTTTAGTACAAAAGCGGAAGGTTCGTCGGCACGTCAATCATTGCGGTTTTATTGAAATACATCGACATTGCTATACTTCAGTTATTTCTATTGTATTCAATATAACTTTTGAATAAAGAATTTGAATTGACGGAATTACGTAAAGTAGCATGCGCTGTGCATGCTTGGAAATATTATTTTCATTACATTTATGAATTTGGGCGGAACGGAGTTCGCCGGGTCTGCTAGTTTATATATATAACTAGCTGACCCGGCGAACTTCGTTCCGCCCAAATTCATTTATGTAGGTAATGAAATTAATAATTCCGAGCTTTCGCTTCATTCTGCTTCATGTAATTCGGTCAATTCAAATTTTTTATTCAAAAGGTATATTAAAATTAAAGAAATAAATAAAATCAAATACTTGTCGGCCAACCTACCGCTTTTTCACTGAAATGCTTTATGGTACACAACATTTTTTGTTCTATTTCTATTATCGGGTGTGTACACGTACAAAGCGAGAGCTTTGTCGACACGTGAGATTCAAGATTTTTGCCACACACTCACACATACAGCGATTGTCCTTGCGACTTATTAATAAGCAAGAAGTACGGGAAATTGAAGACGCTTAAACACGAACGGAATAAGAACATCTTCGCCTTTGAATTTTCCAATAAAATTCGTTGCTTGAATAATATTTGATATTAAATTCTTCACAATCAAACGCGTAACGTTACAAAGTTTTGGTTCATTTAGATTGCGCAACAAAGTGGGATAGTTGGTGGCTTCGTTTTCATTCATCACGGAGTCGACTGATTTGTTTAATTGAATGCAACTCACCAGCGATTTGGTTTTGAATGGCGAAATTCAAAGGATCGACGTTCTTGTTTTTCGCAGCCAAAATCACTCTTACACTCAGCCAATCATGTTCAGTATAATTCTAAGCGATATTCGGGAAAACATTCATGATTAGTTCTTCCGGTCTCGTTGTAAAGTTGCAAAAAGTTGTGGAAACTCAATCAGGCCGGTGATTAAGTCTGCTCGAATCACACCATTACCCATCATAAATAATTGCCTGGACAACTCTGCAGCGGACTGGTCATTTTGTAAAGAAACTCGCATGTTTGTTGTCAAATGCAATTTCTTGACGTATCGCCATAAAGCAGACGCCTTCAGGCAAGCACTCAATTCATCTGCCGGAGTTGATCTCGAAATGACAGGCAGCGTTTGACGAAAATCACCTGATAGCAAGATCATTGCTCCACCGAAATGTCGCTTATCATTACGTAAACAATTCAGGGCCTCCAACGATATAATAATCTTACATTGCTGCAGTACTTCTTCATGCACTTGCAGATTCAATGGCAATTTCAATGCAGAATGAGCTGTTCGACCGCCTTCTAACAAAGTAGCCGCTATCCCAGAAGAGGCTAGGGCCAAAGCGATCTCAGATCTCGAACGAATTGTAGCCAACATCAGTGAAATCATGAATGTATTTCCAGTTCCGCAATTTCCGTTATCGACTGCTTGCATCAATTATTCATCGTACACTCAGTGATGCCAGATCGGGGGATTTATCCCTTTTTGTGGGATTTTCGCACTTCAAATAAGCTAAAAGGGTAAAAGGGATTTTTCAAACCTCATAGTACAAAAAAAGGGATTTTACTTTTTGGTCAATTTTTGTTCATAATTTGGTAGTTTCATTAAGAATACAAAAATTAGTCAACCTAAGATCAAATTAAATATTATCATGTTTATGTAAAAAAAAAAAAAAAATCATTGAAAACGTATCTTAAGAAGTATTTATTTTTGTTAGCTAATGTATAATGTAACTTGTATTTGGTAATAAGAAAAAAGACTAAAAGTCCGATTCTGGTAAACCTTACTGATACGTCACAAGTCACAAAACCCTCACAAGGTGAGGTGAAATTTATTTCATGAGGCTTTCGTATTCTGTCAGCACACTCTCAACTTGCGAGGCTCACAAAAACAATCGAAACTGTGATATCCTATGGAGCAGGTCACAAAATTGAAAACCAGTTATAACGGCTCATAAGTGACAATATTTGTATTGGATAACACTGGTACCCTATTTCAACATACTTAACCTTCCGTTAGTCGCGCGCACCTCACAGGTGCATACATTTTTTATTTTTGGCGCCAAATTCATGTACAGTGGTTTAGCACCCCGCCCTTTCGGCTACCTTCCTATTTTCCGTTGCTCTAGTTGCCTGTACCATCGCGACCTCTGTCCGTGTTACGTCGGAGTCAAAACGGGTCTTAACACGCCTCACAGGTGCAAGGCGCCTATATAGGTAATTTTTTTAAATTTGTGATTTTCAATTTTTTTTTTTCAAATTTGAGTGGATTTTACTAAAGCTATATAAAAACAGGAGGTTCAGTGAGTACGAGAACGGATTTTTTGCGTAAATTAGCCAAAAGTTTGACTGTGTAGGTCATGGTTCCACGAAACAACGAAAAAGAGTCTAATTTTGTTTTCTTTTAAGTTTTTTTATTACTTAACTATTTACTTACTTATTTATTTATTTTAAAATACAATAAAATATATTATTTATATAAATTTTGTTAACTATTTTCTTTTATGGATTTACGCGTTGTAAAATGTGTTTAAAGTCAAAACTTGAGAAATCACCTCACATGTTTAGCGCGACTAACGGTGTGAGAAAATAGGGCGCGACTAACGGAAGGTTAATGACCCGAAATTCCATTTCATGCTATATTTATAATCATTTCGGGAAATATAGATATTTGTTGCATTTGCATTTGATTTGTGACAAATGTCGGAAATAATTATTTTTCTTCAGTTCTAAAACATTTCTGTGTTAATAAATATTTCGCGTGTTCGCGAATCACAATAAACCTCACAAGAAATCAACCTCACAAGGTCTTGTGACTTGTGAGGGCTCCCAATGGCAGAATCTGGCTATAAATTTAATGAAATAGATGCTTATTTTAATTTTATATTTCGTGGGATAAATTTGGGATTTTTGAAATTTTGGCGAGGGATAAAAGGGATTTTTTGGGTATAACCGTGGGATAACCTGCTTCTAAAGTCTGGCATCACTGCGTACACTGTCTTTTATTCTTGATTCAACATTGGCACATTTGTTTCAACGGCTTGACTCAATGCGATTCGACCGAAGTCCATTTCTCGCTCCAATTCTGGATTAAATGCGTCTTGCATTGAACGATTTGGCTGTGGCATCCCCAATTTGCACAACAAATTGCCACTCCTGAGCAGACACATATCCTCGATCAAAATCAAAGCTTTGTTGCGCATTCCATCTGACATCTCCAGTTCATTATCCGATGTCACAGTACGAATTCGATGCAACTGACATCTCCAGTTCATTATCCGATATCACAGTACGAATTCGATGCAAAATATCTTCGGCCATATCATCTTTCTTTCAAAGTATCTACTTCATTTCAAAAAGTTACTCAATGTAACATAGTAAACATAATTTATTAGAACAAACTTTTTAGGTACCTATAGGTATTTAAAAAAAAAAACTTTCAAAATTTTTGACAACAACAATTTGGTTGGAAAATAATTAAAATAATTGACAACAACAATTGCTTTTAAAATTTAAAATATTTTTTTTTTTTTTTTTTCAAAGTGTACAAAAATAAATTTATTATTTATTTATTTATTGGCGGTTGCGCCTTTTTTCAAAAATGTATCATACCAATATATTAACCTTCTCTGCATGGTCTATTAACCAACAAAAAAAAACTAAATCAAAATCCGATGTGTGTGGCAGTCGGTAGGCTGTCACACACACATTTATCAAGTTATTTTTATATATATAGAAATAGATAGATAGATAGAAGATAGATAGATAGATACATTTATATATTATTTATTTATTTATTATGTTATCATTAGAATGAAACTATATCATTCGAAAGTTACTGTGCCATAAGAATCAACACTTTCATCGCGAGACGAATCCACTAATACAGAAATTAAGACAATTTAATTTGTAATTAAAAAATAAAATAAAACGGTTATTGTTTAAAATACTAAAAGAAAAAATCTTTCATCACTTCAAATACGTCCGTAAAGCGTACCAGATGGTGTTAATCGAATGATCTGGTAGGGGTTGGATGCTTCAAGTTGTTGTATCGGCTTCCGATCGTTTGCCAGATATTTTACGATGGTTCTCACGATCGTCCGTTGTTCCCAAAATAGTGTGGGAATTCTTTCCAGCCTCCAAATCAGCAAGTCCTTCGAGTTTATCAGACATTTTAAGGAATTTTCGTACCACTTTTTTAATGTTTTTTTTTTTTATGTACCTCGTATCTGTAATTTTTTATAAATTCTTTAAAAGCGTTTCTTAACTTTTTGTGCAATGTCATTTTGACAGTCTTTTCAATTTTTTTTTAATAAGTCCCGTGCCCAGTTCGATGACACTGCGACTTGAAAGAGCTATTCTATCACTGGATATCTAAAGGTTAATCTAAGAGACGTGTCTGAGAGACATATAAGTACTTAGTAGCAAAGTGCACTATATCTGCTGGTGTACGAGTCTCTCTCTCTTTTCCATTCCAACAACTGACAAATCTTACAAAAAAGACGGTATAGTCGAAAAGATACTTTTTCAATTGTGTCAACTTTGTTTTCAAGTTTGCACACACTCATATCAGAAACTGGTATATTCAATTCACTGGAACTTTTTGTCATAGTAATAATGTTGAGTTACTTTATATTTCTATTTTCGCATCTAGATCTTCACGAGAGACAATTGAACGTCTTTGCAAATCAGGCTTTAGGAGTCTATCGGTCTATTCTACTGGCCAAATTTCCCATTCCAAGTTTATTTGGACAGAAAAATAAGCAGATTTTTTCCAACTACTGCATTGAAAAGGTTATGCCCACGGGCCACAATTTAATCGACACGTAGGTACTTTATTTTATAAAAATATGCATTACAAAATAAAAGTAAAAAACTGCATCAACCAAAAACAAAACACATACACACACAATGTATCATTCGCCTGGCCTATTCAATATCCTCATCTACAACAACTGGCTTGGGCCTTGGTAGCCTCTTTCTCTGTGGTCCTTTTGGGCGCAGAGGATTCACTTTTGGTTTTGGATTTTCCAGCTCGTCGAGCTCGGCATCAGTCAAACGATCCTTGTACCATTCAGCGCTGCACAAGAAACAGGAAGAAACATACAGATGGAAATTACTCTTCTGTTGAATTAATAAATATTCATTTCGAGATATTTTCTCCACACAATCCACACCATCGCCATATAATTGAAGGCAAAACTGTTCTTTTTCTTACCAATCAGGAACTTTTCGTGCCCAGTCACAGTTCTTGGAGTCTTCGTTGAACACCTGACCTAATTTGCAGCCATTACGACGTGGCACATCGCCATTGATGCACACATAAAAGAATTGACAGTCATCCGGGTCGGCGTAACGTGGGTGGGTGAGAGCTTCGCTCTCGTTCACTTTGGGGCAGGTGAACGAAAAGACATCCTTCGAGGAGCAACCAACTTTTCCGGCCTCATCCGGCCAGGTACAGATGCCGGTTTTTGAATTGAATACCAGACCCGATGGGCAGGTGAGCATATTGAATTTGCCATCGACACAGTAGTAGAATGTATCGCATACACTTGGGTCCTTGTGTCCGAAGTAGCCGTTCTTGCGAGGACAATTTGCACTGGGAGTGGGAGTCTCTGCCGAAAAAAAAGAATACCATTCGAATGATAATTAAATGGAAACTGTATGAATGAGCGAGGAAAGTTGTTGGCCTAGGTAGACTGTGCTAATTGGGGATTCAAGAGATTGTATAATTTTTGCTATGAACATTTAAGTCGTTTAAACTGACACTGGAACAGTCTGAAGGGAAATCCATCTATGGGGTAGATTTGGTGCTGCGGAAGTTTATGCAAATCGTTGAATTTTATTCCATATGACAGATAGAGGCAGGTTACTTAAGGAGGTTCAGGTTTATTCCCTTTTTTACCTACGAGCAAAATTCGTCAGCAAAAGGAACTGAAAATAAATGATAGAAGTTTGGAAAGCACTAGCAAAGAGTTGAATGTTTGCGTAATTTTGTAGTACAGTAGGTTAATCCAGTTATTTCAATGAGTTTTCTTCTGACGTGAGGGTCAAGGGTCAAGCACAATACTTTCCATTATTATTTGATTGCGCATTAAATTTGTTACCCCCTTCGGGTAGGGGTTAGAATATACCCGAGGTAGGCATGCCTGTCGTAAAAGGCGACTAAAATCCAATCTCCGTATACCGAGCGAAATGGCGTATACAAAAAATGCAATGAACAAAACAAAAAGATTAAGTACCCCAGGTGGCAGTCCAGCTTTACTGGAAAATCCACCCTCTTCGGAGGTCGGCTCTACGGATTCTGGGGAGAGCCGCTTATTGCAATCCATAAACCCTTTTATTAAAAGCACAAGGGTATCTCGATCTCCTCCAACAAGATCGAATAACGCCGGGAAAAGAAGTCCGCCGGGAACGCTAGCGCGTGAAATACAGGACTCAGTGAAAGATAAAAGTCTTGAGGAAGAAAATAAAGCACTTCGAATCAAGCTTAATGAAATGGATCTACTCTATCAAGATCTTAAGAAAGAGATAGAACAGTTAAAAGAACAAAATAAGGTTCTAAGGCACACCCATTTGCAGAAAGAACGCGAATGTACTCCACCACGGTTGGCTAGTCGGGAATACCACACCGACGAAGAAGAGCTAGCACGCGAAACGAATTGGGTAACTAAGAAAAGACCTAGTAAGAAAAGGAGAGCCGGTTCTTCGCCCGAAGTCGAGCCCCTAAAAGAACTAACGCGTAAAGTACCGCAAGAAAAACAACTCCGAAAGCATATTCGCGCACCACCCCCAATAAACGTCGTTGGGGTAACGGATTATAATAAATTGAACAGCCTCCTTAAAGGAACGATAACATCGAAATTTAAGGTTACATTTTCGAGAAATAATGCGTGGAAAATTAACATCGATAACCACGAAGACTACCGGGCAGTGTCCCAAAAGCTAAATACCGAGAAGATCCAGTGGTATACTTTTGAAATAAAGTCAGAAAGGCCACATCGTGTTGTAGCAAGGGGACTCCACCCCTCATGCAAAAAAGAAGATGTTATAAACGACCTTAAAGCCAAAGGGTTTAAAATTCTTGATGCCGTTAATATCATCAAGAAGGAGAAACAGAAATCGGAAGAAGATAGGGATGTCCTGGTAAGGCGTGGACTGCCGCTCTTTATGCTTACTTTCGATAGGTCTGATAATATCGAAGATATCTACCGAATTAAAACAATACTAAATATTGTGGTAAAAATCGAGCCCATGCGCAGAAATTTAAAAATAATTCCACAGTGCAAACGTTGCCAAGAATTTAATCATACGCAAATGTATTGCAAAAAAGAGCCGCGATGTGTGAAATGCGCCGGAAATCATTTCTCCCAAGACTGTGGAGCAAATAAACAATCCTCCGCTACCTGTGCCAACTGTAATGGAAAGCACCCGGCAAATTATAGAGGTTGCGAAGTAGCTAAGGAGTTGCAAAAACGGAGAGATGCGCTCCTTAAGCCACAAAATATAAAAACAAAGCCGCCAACAAAGACAAAGCGTAAGACCGCCCAGGAGGTAGTAGGCAATATAAAACCTCCGCTTCAAGAGCGTAATAATGTCAAAGAAAGAGAGACAACAGAAAAGCCCTCGACCTCTGTTGTCAAAAGAAACGCTACTGAAAAGTTAAAATCAGGAAAGCCAATAGTGGCGAATAGTGGCCCTCGGTCAGCCAGAGTGCAGACCTACGCTCAGGCCGCGGCATCCGAAGGAGCAAAAAACGTTGAAACTTCGCCGGACCCTGCTTCACATGTTTTCTCAGTTATTTTGCAGAAACTTGAGGAACAAAGCAAAATAAATAAAATTATTCTCGATCGCTTGGTTAAGCTCGAAAATAATTCACGGAAAACGCGTACATCAAATAAAATATGAATGACAAACCAATGTTAAAAATATGCACTTGGAATGCAAACGGTCTTTTGCAAAAACTCGACGAATTGGAAATATTCATACGCGAGAAAGATCTTGACATTTGCTTGATTTCTGAAACTCACGTGAAAAGGGGATCGAGCTTAAAAATAAAAGGCTATAATGACTTCCACGCTTGTCACCCTTCGGGAAACGCGAGAGGTGGATCGTCATTGTTTATTAAAGAATGCATTGAACAATACGAAGACCTGAAGATAGAGCTTGAAACTATGCAACTGTGCACGATTCGAGTAAAAAATAGTCAGCGTAGTCTTAGAATTTCATCTATCTACTGTCCACCGCGTTCCGCGCTTGAAAAAACTGATTATACTAACTTGCTTAAATCGCTCAAACCAAACTTCATTATTGGCGGCGATTTTAATGCAAAACACACGTTCTGGGGTTCTAGATACATCTCGCGAAAAGGAAGAATGCTCTATGGGGCAGGTATGGAGTACAGTTGCGATTTCCACTCGACGGGCAAACCGACCTACTGGCCAACTGATACTTCAAAAATACCTGACCTGATCGATTTTTTCGTCGTGAAAGGAATATCTACCAACCACATTAAAGTTGAAGAGAGCTTTGATCTGTCATCTGATCATTCACCGGTTATTTTAACATTGAGCGTAAAACTAGTAAATAACCTTCAGCCAGCGAGATTAACTGGCAGAACAACTAACTGGGAAGGCTTTAGGAACGAAATTGAAGAGAATGTTGAACTGAGCGTTCCACTTACGACACCCTATGAACTTGAAGTTGAAGTAGATCGCTTCGTTGAGATCGTACAGCTCGCTTCCTGGAATAATACGCCTAATCCAAGGAAAACGCCGGCCAAATACGGTCTACGATATCCTCCCGAAATAAAAGAATTGGTCAACGAAAAAAGGAAGGCGCGTAAAAAATGGCAACAGAGTCGCGCCCCGCAACATAAAACACATTTGAATTATTTGTGCAATTTGTTGAAGACAGCTATCAAGGACTTTAAAAATCGTGCGATAGGTTCTTACCTTGAAAGTTTAACGGCTAAAAAAGATTCCAATTATTCACTTTGGAAAGCTGTAAAAGGCACCAAAAGGCCCAAAATCCCCGCGCCGCCAATTAAAATAAATCAAAATGAATGGGCAAGGGAAGATAAAGAAAAAGCGGACGTTTTTGCCGCGCATTTAGAAGAAACCTTTAAACCGTACGATGGTCGGGCGGTTCACGACAGTGTTATTGCGGCGGAATTACTATCCGACGATTTAGTACTCACAAGTGCAACGCTAAGGGAACTAAAACGTGAAATTGAATCCCTAAAACCTAAGAAAGCTCCTGGTTATGATTTGATCACGGGAGAAATTCTCAAAGTTCTACCAAGAAAAGCATTAATTAAGCTTCTTCATATTATAAATGCCGCGCTCAGACTAAAACACGTGCCGAGCCAATGGAAAGTTGCGGAGGTCATAATGGTTTTAAAACCAGGAAAACCGCCAAATGAAGTAAAGTCGTATAGACCGATTTCCCTTCTTCCAGTTATATCCAAAGTTTTCGAGAGAATTTTACTAACGCGACTACAACCGGTTATAGAAAACAATAATCTTATCCCTGACCACCAGTTTGGGTTCAGAACCAAGCATTCCACGATTGACCAAGTGCATAGAATTACTGACGTAATTGAGAAAGCATTTGAAGAAAAAAAGATATGCTCAAGCGTGTTCCTAGACGTCTCACAAGCCTTTGACAAGGTGTGGCATGACGGTTTAAAATTTAAATTGCGACAAGTTCTTCCCGTACGCCTATATGATATTTTAGAATCATATCTCGGGAATAGACTCTTCCGTGTTAGACATGGAAACGAATACTCTGAACTTAAGGAAATTTCGGCCGGCGTGCCGCAAGGAAGTGTCCTTGGGCCCCTTCTCTATTTGTTATATACTCGCGATATACCAAGAGAAGATGACACTACTCTCGCTACGTTCGCCGACGACACCGCTATCCTAGCAGTAGGTAATACAATTGAAGAAACGACTCCGAAACTTCAAATCGCGCTGAATAAGGTAAATGAATGGACGAGGGACTGGCGGATCGCCCTCAACGAAACTAAATCTGTTCACGTGAATTTCACGTATAAGAAAACTAATGACTTGCCAATTTTCCTAAACTTGGCCCGAATACCCTTTGCAAACGAGGCCAAATACCTGGGAATGACACTCGACGCAAAGCTGAAATGGAATTCGCACGTGAAAATGAAACGTAAAGAACTCGATATCAAATATAGAGAAATGTACTGGCTCCTCGGAAAATATTCCCAGCTCAGTACTGAAAACAAACTGCTTCTATACAAGCAAGTGCTAAAGCCGGTGTGGACCTACGGTATACAACTCTGGGGTTGTACCAAGAAAACAAATGTCAATATTCTACAAACTTTTCAAAATAAAGTGCTTAGAGAAATTGTACAAGCACCATGGTATATTAGAAACGACGATATCCACAGGGATCTCGGAATTCCAACAATTGAAGCTGAAACTAGAAGCTTCGCGAGAAAGCATAGAAACCGACTAATCGGACATGTCAACAATTCAGTCCGACAAATTTTGGACGAGAACAATTTATTGCGCCGGCTACAAAGAACGAAACCGTTCGACTTGGCAAGATAAGATTAACCGCGTCTAAATTGCGGAACATGCAGGATCTTTCATTGGAAAGTAGCCTGTCAAAAGTTGTTATTTCGTTATAGAAAAATTGCTTGATAAGTTATATCTTAGTTGCAGTATCTAACAATCTTTCGAAGGGTGGTGTTTTTAGTCAGTAAAAATCTGACACTACTATGAGCACGCGCTTGCTATTCTCATAGTGTCTTTGGAAGATTTTCACCTACCCTCGGTAAAAAAAAAAAAAAAAAAAAAAAAAAAAATTAAATTTGTTTGTGCAGTGACTCGGTGGTTAAAGTGCTAGATAGGTCTCAGGTTCCATCCCTGGAAAAATAAACATCTGAAAATCATTATAGCGTATAACTGTCCTGGAAAAGCTTCTCAATTCAGCCGTTTGGACCCCGCATAAAAAAGTAGGTCCCTTCTATTCATCATTTTCATCCATTCATCAAATCAAGTTATTACGGAAATCGATTTTGTTACAGAAAACAAACATACTGTTTAGCAACTACCAGCAGAACTGCAACTTTTAAAACGGAGCTACAGCAGTCGAGATTGAACTGGATAGTCTGAGAAATTCAGATAATATTGTAGTAAAAGACAATCGTTGTATCGTTGGGTGGCAGTTGATTTTGTTTTGCCATTTTTGCTGGACTGAAATAATACCAAATGGTCTGGCAAAATGTGGACTGGCATTTAGTTTCGGCGCGTGTCCTGTCATACTGAGCTGCCAGATTTATGACGGTTTGATAGATAAGCTAATAACAATTTTTTGCACATAAACCAACGGGTTTCACATTAAGTAGATCTTCTGAAACACACTTATTTTTAGATGTGCATATCAAAAGCAGTGTCCTGTGTTTACAAGCGGATTTTTTTGACACACAACGACCATAGCAGCATACACGCAAGACGCAAGGTAGCAGATTCTTTAACCTAATAGCACTTTTATTACGGACATATTCAATAGACAAAACGTATTTTAAATTTGCAAGAACAAACTCAAAGATGTAAAACGTAAACCAGCCAAAATGCAGACAATCCTTTCTACTGACCTTTTCCTGATCTACATTATAAATTTCGTTTCTGCTACTTAAACTGGACTTTATATCACACCTACTAGTTAGCCAGGCGAACTTCGTTGCGCCCAAATTTGTTAATGTAATGATAATAATAATTCGGTCAATTGAAATTCTTTATTCAAAAGTTATATTAAATAACTACTTCCCTTAGAAATAGAAAAAAGAAAAAATCGATTCTAAACTCCACTTTTGCTAGTGACACACTTAGCAGCATATTATAGAAATTAAAAAAATTTAACAAAAGTCAATTTCTGCTAGCTATTGTGACTCAATTTTGTTGTTTCACCAGAGCTTCAAGCTGTCGTTAATGTGAACAAATACTAAATAAATAAAAATGTTTTATGTTGAATTATTGTTTTTAAGAGAATATTTTATTTTATTATTTTCCCCTCAAAATCGTCGCTTTAGAAACTTTAGAAATAGCGTTTGAAAGTTTCATATTTTTTAAGCGGGAACTAACTATACACCTACACAAAATTTTATTGAAATCGCTTGAGGGGTTTCGGAGATCGACAACAGAGCCACCTATTGGGCCCAAAAGTATACTATCTTTTGAGACTGCAAAAATACGATGAAATTAAGCAATACGAACAAAAGAGAAAAATAATCATGTAAGTTGTCCCAGCGGTTGTCGATTTATAATATAACTTCATCGAGTTCCATCCCGAAAGAATTATATTTGTAGGTACTTGCTGAACCCCGCCGGCTTCGCCGACATTTAAAAAAATTCAACTAAATTGGTTGAAAATTACGGAGGGAAATATACACTTTTTACCCGACTTGACTTGACGCAGGAGGGTTATGTTTCGCGCGTATCCTACATTTATGTACGTTCCTACGTGACGCCCTGTAGCCCAAACGGCTTGACCGATTTTGAGGAGTGAGGTATTATTAAATGGTAATAATATAATAGTCGGGTTTTTTAGTTTTTTTAAATTAACTTTGTGTTTGCCAAATTTGTTCTATTCCTTTCTATGCGTGTGCTGTATCTATTCTTAATGTCGATTTTTAATTTCGATTGGCTTTCCTCATTCATTGCAGTTTGCATATAAATATCTTAGCATTTAATTTCTGGATGCGGTTGGTTCGTTTTACTTTCTTGCCACCCAAGCATACTCTACACGAATATCGCCTATATCACTATTGTGTTCTTAAGGACCTTACTGCTATTAATTTTCTTATAGGTTTAAGATATTCCCTGCTTTTGAAATGCGGAAGTTATAAGGCAAAACCTTAATTTTCGAGACTAAAGTATCAACAGTTTGTGTAAATAAAGTGAAGTCGGCAATAACAAGGCTCACTGCTTTTTGAGTGACCTGTAGCTGGCAAATCGTTTTTAAAAAAAACATTTTTATTTTTATTTTTTTTGCTTCTACACGCTTGAATTGAATTTGAATTGTGAACTTGTAGACTTGGTTGCATGGAATCCACCCCCATAACTTATAAAATGGTCTTTAATGAGTGAATGTGAAGTCCTTAAAACAAGATTTCTTGAATGAGAAATAAATAACACAATCACCCCCAACGCACAAAGTAAAGCAAAAGGGGTACTATTTCTACAACATTGTGCACAAGAGTAAATTAGAAAAATACTGATGGATAAAAGTCAATGAAAAACGTACGAACCGTCGTACATATATCAATTGAAACAAGGACTCATCTTCATCTCCTCATAGACGGACATAAGCATGTGCGGTTTTGGCCTCCGGAATCGATTTCCAATTAAAAAGGAAATCCAAAACAAGCAACTCTATCTTTACATAGTCCCTCATATAGGCATGAAAATATATCTATTGTTTTCTGTGCAGATTAGATATCACTTTAGTCGGATTTAAAATACGTACGTGCATTTCTCTCCGAACTTTTAAGTTAAACAAAAACACACGTAAATGTGAAAGTAAGCTCATATTTTACATATACATAGCAGTAACAGTGACCCGTAAGTAGCCGGCAATTACCAAAACGAATTGAATGGGATATTGGGTTTGGTTGATCATAAAACCAGAGATAATACTCATTGCTAATACAATTCGTATGCAAATTGAAATCAAAACGTGACTCCGAAATGCGCGCCCTGGTGTAGGCGACCTCCCACACATGGTTTGAATACCGATTGTGGTAGAAAAATTAGAATTAGAGCTGAACGTAATCAACATAAATACAAATGCTAATTTGTTCATTACAATATAGCGGGATTTGAATTTAATGACAGCCATCCCATGAACAATATTGAAGAAGGCCATTGATGGGTGGGGACACTTAAAGCAATGGAAGACTGTTCTGGTGTACAACGGATTGAAAGTAAAACATTAAATTAGGACAAAGCGTTGTGGTTGTGGTACTTTGATTTTACCGAGAGCGTCGGCTGAGTTCTATCTTGTCCAATAGACCATTTTTTGTGAAATTGAGTTAAGTACGCAGTCTTACTAATTTGGAGACCCTCTTTCGTTTGGTGAAATCCATTTTGTTCTATTTCTTTTAGTTTTCAAGTTATAGAGATCTATTTTGTTCAATAAACCACTTTTCTTAGAACTTTGAATATATTGATTGTTCAATAAACCTTTAAAAATAATGTTTGTAGTATATTGGACAAGATTCAATACGCGATAAAGAGAAACGCTTTATTTTTTATATTTTGTTCAATATCCACTAAAGTGGATATTTTGTCCAGTAGGCTTGAAATAATCAATTATTTCTATTTTGGCGGATATCCAATTTCCTGTATTTTTTGTTGAATACCTATCCAATAATAAGTTGCCGTTCTATCTGGTTCAATATCAAATGCAATAAATCAGATAGTAGTTGGTATCAATCATTCAGTTTTGATCTCGTCGGCATCGGGAAAACACGCGTCACGTCGGTAATTTTAAAATGGGCCCCAAAGAGACTAAGTGCTCCTCAAATATGTCTTTAGTTTAAAGTCTGGTTTTATTTTGATCATAATTTTGTTATCCATACTTACATAACTTTTCTAACAGTTTAATGGAAGGAATTGAGTACTTATCGTCTCCCGAGCCGAGGAAAGATCAGATCAACAGGCAAGAAAATTGAGAGTGCAAGTAATGAGAACTGCTTTTCGATATTGGAGCGATGTTAATTGTGTGCCACCATTATTCGGATTAACAGATTTACTATCGGATGGGTAGCTTCTTACCAGTAAATGAGGACGTACACCAATATTCGCAGGTGTACTTCATTTTGTCGGGGGATGATCAAGTCAATAGGCGTTACAGAGAGCAAACAGGAGTGACAAAAAATATCATTCGAAAATTTCAACCATTATAATGCAATCAACGCTTTCATTACAATGTTTAAAACGGCGATAGAGAAAATGAACTTAGAAGATCGCACATTTGTCTTCAATACTGATAAAGGAACCGCACTTTGGAAAAAATAGAATGGATAGGAAACGGGTAGTAGTGTCACTTCCAATACAAGAAAAATTATTTAAAATTTTTAATTTTCTCATGTTCCGGACCTACCGCTTCACAATTTTAAATTAAAAGTCGACTCAATTATAATTTTGTTGAGCAATCTAAATGCATCGACATTTTGTATCGGATCGCGTTTGACATGATTGTCAAGAATCTCAAATCAAATGTCATGCAAGGACGATTTTGAGGGGAAAATTAAAAGGTAAACATTGTCATATCGCGAACTCCGCTTATTCAGAACGATTTGTAATTGGTATTTAAGCGTCTATGACAAAAAATAAGTCGGAAGAATAATCGCTGGATATTTGTAGCATCAATCTTGAATTCCCACGTTTTCCACATGGTCAATTGTATGTTACATTCTCACGTGTGAGCAAACCAATTTATTGCAAAAGTGTAAGGGTGGCCGATACGTCAATGATTGCGGTTTGATTGAAATACATCGTCATTGCTATACTTCAGTTATTTATATTGTATTTAATATAACTTTTGAATAGGTAAAGAATTTAAATTGATGGAATTACATAAAGTAGCCTGCGCTGTGCATGCTTGGAAATATTATTTTCATTACATTATAACGAATTTGGGCGGAACGGAGTTCGCCGGGTCAGCTAGTTTCTTATAAAGAAATGAATAATTTAACTTTTTTTAAAGTTAAGTTGGAAGACTTTTTGTTCAATATTACTATTTGCAAAACTGGTTTCTTTATAACGTTTTCTTTATTTTCTATCTTGTTGAATTTAACTTCTTTTTGTTCAATATCCAACATTTTAACTAACTTTTACTCATCCCATACATCATTGTCCAATATCCAAAATGACTTGGTGATGCATTTTTATTTTTAATTAATTAGAAGAAACTTTAAATACAAAAATATTTTAACTATTAAATATAAAATTGTTTGAGCTTTCATAAAAAAATTACTTCAGAACAGAAATCTAGTTAATTGAATAAAAGCTTTGAACCTAAACTTTGAAAATCGATTTCCCAAAAATTTGAAAAATGGACATTGGACAAGATAGAACTCAGCCGACGACATTTAAACACGACTTCAGAAAATGCCTTAACGCCTTATTTTGTTTTCTTGCTTTATTTTGCCTTATTCAGTGTTTATTTAAATGCGTGTATTTTAATTTCAGCAACACACAGAAAAACAGTTTTGTTTGTGTAAGGCGTTTTATTCCATCCGGTGTCGAAGCACCCAACTAAATTTGGGGAGGAGTAGTTTTTAGTGCACAACAAAACGAAGTTTTGGAAATGTGCATTCAATCGATCAATAGAACTATTTGGATCATTGCATGAAGAGTATATTTTAAAATCATCGGCAAACAGCAGGATATTGCGAAGTGGAACAAATGTGACAACATCATTACCAAATAAAATAAATAACAGTGGGCCTATGTGACTTCCTTGTGGGACGGTGGACAGTTTTAACTATTATAGAATCCGCTGTAAGAAAATGCCGGCGTGTCGGTAACGTAGTTTGAAAATTCTTAGATTATGTTTACGCACCTCATCCGAACTCCATATAACTTTTGACATTTCAAATCCGCACCAAAGTCATTGCGATAGCAACGAAAACAAAAAGTGGAAAGCACCAAAAAGTACGTTTTAATTCATACACATTTAAGTTTTTGAATATAGTTTTCAACAACAACTCGAGTGCAATTTGAGAAGTTGGGTGAGGCAATGAAGAGAGAGCCGAATATTGTGAAAAATTTTACTAAAAAAATTAGCCATAACAAGATCGCTTTACGCGATGGGCAATTTTTTAGTCCACTGGAAGAAGATTGGAAACGTTAGATTTTGGAATCGCAAAAAATGGAGATGTGTTAACCGAACACGAAATTATTGGAATGGAAATTTTGGTTGAATTCGATGACGAAAACGAAAACCCGAACATTATCCCATCACCCAAAAGACGATCCACCACAAAAATGCTCTCGAGCAACTAAATGAAAGGAAATTGAATCCATTATTTTTCTATTTCTTATTTTGTTTAAAATTGTATTTCCTTTAACACCATTTTTCTGTATTTTTTTACAATTCTAAATTGTTTAATTTTTTATTTTTTTTTCTAGCAGCATCGATAAGAAAGTTGGAAAATGATAACGAAGTGTTATGATCGGCAAAGTTGTTCTGAATCCGGCGGATTTGATTATATTTATCGCGGATTTGAATGGACTGTAGATGGAGTCAACTCCCCGGGAATACATTTTTGCGGATTCTGTAATGGACATGAATAATTCACAAACTGAAATTCGACATAATTTCCCAACAGAATTTGTCAGAGTAACCCCCAAACAAACGAGAACCGTTGTTTCTCCTCGCTTCTCCACTCAGTAATTAACAAATAGTTATTTTTAACTTTCGTGGTCAATTTTCCGCGAGAATTTTTTTGTACCTCTATACTCAAACCAACACAAGTTCAAAAAATTATTTATAAAAAATATAAGGTAGTTTTTTTTACATTTTAATTTTACCTATGTATAAAACAACTAGACCACATTCAAGGAAATTACGATTTTTCGTTTACTATGCCATAATTGCAAAAAAGAAAATAAAGAAGTTCGTTTTTTCTGTTAAATTAAAAAAAATAATTAAGAAATAATAAACAAACAAAACAATAAAAATAAAACATCGAATTTAGTAATTTCGAACATTGGTTAATAGTCAAATGAAATTTTAATAAGTATCCACGACACATATTGCTTTGGCTAGGCAACCTCAAATCATATGCCCAGTCCCAGTGTATATTGTCTACTTCAACATGAACATTATATCTGAAACCTGTATTTGTCGTTAACTTTAAAGTATTCGCATATCTCTTTCTGAAATTGCATCCCTTCTATAAAGCTATCTTCCATATTGGCCGCACTTTAATTTGTAGGTACCTATTGACAGCTACTTCTCTGACAGACAAGCTGGTGTGGGTTATCACTTTTAATTAAACCACTTTAAGTGTTATCTACTTTATCAAAGACATAACAAAAACTACCATTCAACCTTTCCAACTGATATCCCTGTGAAATAAAACAAAAAGTTCACTACATGCTTTGTCGTTTGTCTCTAAAGAATCCCGTAAAACAAGCACACTTCGCTAAAGCCGCAACTTTAATTAAATATGCTCAATAGCAAGATCAACCCATTACCTACATACGGCAAACGTAATTCATTACACAACAGTCCTTAGTCAAGTTATCCCTGTCATCTATTCTGCCGAGCAGATTGTCAATTAAATCAGTTTTACGGTGCAAAATACACCCATACTTCTCATGTATCTGTATAATGTACTTACGTAACTCGGGTCGTTTTGAACAGTCCAGGTTGTATGGCAAATCACACTTTTCTTCATCCGGATCGTAATCGTTGAAGACCATGCCATCTGGGCACACTCTGGCTTCCGATTTGCCCTCCCTAAAACGCCGTAAATTAAAAATATTCAAAGTTTGGTTCTTTCGTTTCACATATATATGCTTACGAGCACGCATAATATTTATCGCACTGCTGTGAGTCTGGGAAAAAGCCATTTGACTCTGGGCATTGTTCGTTGGCCGGTACTTTTGGATGTTTCGCATCCTCGACTTCTTCTGGAGCTTTGATAGGAACTGGTCCATCCCTCGATGGAAAGACTCTGGTCCGTTTCGGATATTGTGCCACTGTCAATCCTAGATAACAAAAAAACAATACAAAAATATTTAATTATGTTTCGAAGAGTTCAGTTTGAAATTTAATTTTATTTCACAAAATACTGGCGTCAAAGTGACTGTGACACATTCACATTAGATGACAGCTACAAACGGCCGATAAGCGCAACAACGAACGGTTTCAAAGGCCTGATGTGGGCCATGTGATCATTCATCTTCATTCTTCAGGGGGAAAACAGATTTTTTAGAGAAATCCTTACAATGACAAATGCGCATGAAGCAGCACAGTGGGTTGGCTTATCGTGTAGGCTTTTAAATCTCAAAGGGAATCAGGCGCACCGGAAGGTGGAGTTGCAGATATATTGAAAGAATCTCCCCCAGCCATCAGCATCGTTATCCATGGCATTGGTATCATGTTGTCGGTGATGTGTGTGGCGGTTGTGCGTATCTCTTGCGGTGTACTAAATCATCGGTAGCAAAACAAGGGGGAATGCATAATGTTCACTTCACGCAGAGCAGGGGTGCCTGACAGGGGAAAATAGCTTTTGAATGGAAAAGAATAACAAAAAAAGACAAGCATTTTTAGGTCTTCTTTTTTATATATAAGAAGTGTTAAAAAAGCTAATTTTTTGCGGGAAAATTCACACTTGCTTGCTCTCGTATATTGAGAACAACAATTTTACAATGGTAAAAAATCAGGCTATCTCACAAATCGTCGATATAGAGAGTTAAAATTAAAACAGGAAACCGGCCAGCAGCTCCACAAATAAAACGGCAGCGAAAGCTCATCGTTTTGACTCAGAAACTAGCTGGCCCGGCAATGTTATGTTTCTTTGATACTAAAAAAGAAAAATTATCTTACACTGCCTAGTGTCACTTTTAGGAAAAATGTGTCGCTGTTTAGAGCAAGGCCTCATTTAAAAAACTGGACCACTGGACAAAAGCTAACCACATAAGACATGCTGCTGAAGCAGAGAAACTCAGAGTGCTGAAATTTTTAGGTATGGGCGCAGGGACAGAAGTCGCAATTTTTACTTTTGGAACTTATAACCCTCTTAAGTAAGGCATATACATCTCAAAATCCCACACCAAAAATGTTGGGGGTTATATCGCACTAAATTTTTTTTTTTATAAGCTTACAGAATTTTCCCAGAAGAGCACGCAACAAGAACGTATTTTTTTTGCGCTGTTATCTTGGTTAAGTTTTACAAATTCTTAGAACTAGTTTCGCTTGTGGTCGAAAATCGACCCTACCTTTTATAATGATGTGATACTATTAATTAATAGTAACATCATTGAAACCAACCGTCTCAACACCTCGCAGATAATGTAAACAATTATGCTTTTACATAAATTACCTTCTCTCGAAGATCCTACTAATGTTAAACGCGAGAGTTCTAAGTATGGATGGATGTTTGTTACTCTTTCACGTAAAAACTACTGAATGGATTTTAATGAAACTTTACAATTATATAGCTTATACATCAGAATATTGCCACATAGGCTACAATTTATAAAGATACTAGAGAGCAGCGTTCATTGGATTTTGTTGTTAAGCAACACAGGGAATGTCTGATTACTCCTACTGTGAGAAGCACTGTTAATGCTCGTAAACTTTGCAGATAAATTCTTTGGACTGAAAAAGGAATCTGTTCTTAAATTTTATATATTTAAAAAAAAAACAATGTAACTGCTCCAAATTGCCGCCCCTAGCAAAGTCCCGCACGGGGCCTGTGCCCCCCTCGCTACGCCACTGGGAGCAACTGTCGAAATAGCAACAAAAAAAACCCTCAAACAGTAATAAACAATATTTCAGAATCAACTAAGAAATGTCAGATTAGATTAATTGACCAGTCCATATCAATTTTACGTATAAAAACGTACCACACATTCCAGTCTACATTCAACAATGTAGCGGAATATTGAAACACAACCAAATATCTAGGCGCGTAAAGAAAATGAGAAGCCATGCTAGGTAAAAGAAACGCTTCATGAAGTATAGGAAAAGGAATACATAGTGTTAAATAAAATGCACTTTTAGTTTTTAAACATTGAAGCTCTTTTAACAGACAATTGTCGCAAGTTCTTGGTCTTGGTAAAGAGTTACCTATACTACCTTCTATACTATTTTATAGCTTTTATACTTTACAAGTTTTTGAGTACGAGAACAAGAGTAGGAGGAGTTTCTGATCTATTTGGGAATGATTTTTATTGTTTGAATTCTTTTAAGGTTCATTTTCAAAAAGGTTTGCTGAAAATTTTAATGGCTGTTGCAGTTTGAATTCTAAAGTGCGATAGGTATTGTGTCTTAAAAATATGTATTACAAGACTTGCTGTTAAACAACTATCTCCAAATTTAATCGAAGCCACAATCATCAGCGGCAAATGTAAAGGAGAAGAAGTGCTGATACCACGAATTCCAATGATTTCAATCGATTTACCCTTCGATTTCAAGCGATTACAGTTTCCAGTGCGTCTTGCTTTCGCCATAACCATCAATAAGGCTCAAGGCCAATGGCTAAGTGTTGCTGGTTTGAACTTAGAAAATTCCTGTTTTTCGCACGGCCAATTATTATATGTTGCTTGCTCTAGAGTTGGAACGCCAAAAAAATCTTTATGTTTACACACCTACCGAAAAAACTCAAAATATTGTTTATCCGCTAGCATTGAGATAAAGAAGTTAATGAATAAACAAAATTTACTTTTTTTGAAAACACACTTATTTCATTTTATTAGCGTAGTAGCACACGCAGGGTATCCGCTAATATTGAATATTTACTTTGTATGGGAGATTGGGAGCTGACACACCCACTGGTCCGATTACGCCCATTTTTCCCATGACTATTCACATTAACAAATAATCAACGTGCACAAATTTCTAAGACTATGGCTATTATAGTACTGTAGATATATGATATTAAATATTTACTTTGTATGGGAGCTGCCACTGCCACTGGGTCGATCCCACTCATTTTTTTCCTGATTATTCAAATCAGTAACATATGGGATACTGCAATGTTTCAAAACTCTTGCTATCACAATAGTCAAGATCTATGATGTTATTCAATTTATGTGGGAGAGGCCATGCCCACTTGAAATATATATAGCCAAAAACCTAATTTGGACTATAACCTTTCAAATGAAACTGGTTTGGGCCAAATCGGTTGGATAGTTTTAGAGTCTATAGAGGACAAACATACAAATATTGTATTTTATATATATAGATAGATTGTGTGAATTGTCCAAAATATCAAGTAAGTAGGAAAAATGGAGCTATTCTGGCGTGCGCTGCCAAAACCGCTAGAGTTACACATAATATGTGCAACATATTATGTAATGTATGATGGAAATGTTTATCTTAAATTGTCCTACAAAAAAGCCCGTCACAGTATATATCTATAGATTATGTGTAAGCCATTATAGCCAATAGTGAACCATCTTATATATAAAAATCCCGTGTTACAGGTTGTTCCGCGAAGGAATCCTAAACTACTGAACACTGAACCGATTTTAATAAAATTTTGCACACTGTGTGCACTTTTATCTCACTTGAGAGATATGATAGTTAAACTCATATTGGGTCGTATGAATAAAAACTAGCATTTGCTTTGAGTAAAAGGTTTTAGCAAAGTAAAAGCCCTTAGCAATTGTTTTGAATCGGTATGAATAGAAACCTAGTTTGCTAAAGTAAGTTCCAAAATTCGAACATACATAGCTTTTACATCGCTGCACGTGTACTTCTCTTGCAATTTCTGTCAAACCTGACCAGTAAATTTGAATTTTTTTAATTTTCCTCCTCTAACGACTTTTGTGGCGCAGTGGCTTAGTGGTTAGTGTGTTGGACTACTAAGCGAGGGGTCGAGGTTCGAATCCCGCAAAAACCCAAATTCCAACTTATGGTTTTTTTCCACTGCGCTACCTTTCGCGAACGTCTGACAAACATCCGAGAGTATAAATGTCTTGTAAGAGCTTCTCAATTAGCCGTTTGGAGTCGGCATAAAATTGTAGATCCCTTCCATTCGTTCCAAAAATGAAAAACTCACACAAAACGAATGGTTGTGAGAAGCTAGGCCTAGGGTCCCTCCGGACCTGTTGCGCCAACTATTTATTTTATTTTTAACGACTTTTGTGGAAATTGAAATTAAAAAAATGAAATTCAGAAATATGATTGCAATCTATAGCTCCAATTGCACCTGGAAATATGATTTTTGTTTGCCTTATAGGTTGCTGAGGTTTTATTTCTTCTTCAGGTGCTCATGACAAGAAATAGGTAATTGATTTTTTCACAGGTATTTTGATGATTTTCCTGCACGAACAAAACTTAATTTAACTATTTATAGACAAACCATCGAAAATTCACATTGCTTACTTTTTTTTTGTAAAACATGTGCGTACAAAATATTTATCAAAAGGTCTGAGTCAACTAAATAGCAGTCTCAGAATTTGCATAGCATTTGCTGTGTTTATTCATACCGATCTGAGTAAAAGGTCAGTGCCGCCGCTTTTCGAACATGTCAAAGGTTGGAACTAACTCAAATCAGTTTTTTTTCATACGAAACATAGCAAATGCTTCGACTTTGACATTTCTCTTGAGTAAAATCAATTGCTACGCTTTATTCATACGACCCATTATAGTCGCTAATTTTTTTATTGCAAATAATTTATTTACATTTATCGAAACTTATCAGCAACCGTTGTTCATGATTATTGTTCTGCTTTGGGGTGGTTGGGTGGCGCACATCGCACAAGTGAAACGAAAGAGAAGTAGGTATGCGAGGTTGAGGAAATGCGTAGATGGCTGATGACATACGATGATGAATGTGTAATGGTGTAAATACAAATTGAGTAAAGATTTTTTTTTTAGGTGGCTGCGAATTGTGATACGCATAAACTAGAATTAAATAAACCGTCAAGTTTTCAGAAGCAATAATAAACAAATTTAGCCGAGTAAAGTGAAAAAAGAGCTTTTCCTCAACAGTACAGTTCCAGTAACAAATTCTTTGAGTGGATTTGTTTTTAGAGCTTTGGAAAAAGTGAAAGCTAAAACATACTCGAGCTTTCCACAAAGTGGAAATTTGAAATTGGAAAAAAAATTTACAGAGTCTAAAAAAATGCCGTGTCATGTTGTTCCTCCGCGATGGAGGACTAGATACTGAACTGATTTTAATCAAATTTTGCACACTGTGCACGTGCAATTTGGTTTATCTGGAGAGAAAGGATAGGATTATAACTCAATTTATAGTCGCATTATTTTTTTATTGAAAATTATTTGTTTATTATTTAACAAAGTGTTATAATAGTAGGCATATATAATTCTTTCGGGGTGAAATTCGATGACCGCTGGGTCGATTTTCATGAATCTTTTTTTGTTTTGTTCGTATTGATGTATTTCAGGCAGACTTTTAAAAGATAAGATACTTCTGGACGCGATAGGTTTCACTGTTTTCGATCTCCGAAGCCACTTAACCGATAAAAATAATAAAAATAATAACTGCTTTTGGACCCGATAATTGGAGCTGTTGGCGACTTCCGAAACCACTCAACCGATTTCAATCGAATTTTGTGGATGTACCTATGTGGTTGGTTCCAGTTTGAAAGATAGGATAGTTTAGAACCGCATAGGTGACACTTTGCAAAAGATAAGCGGGATATGAAAACGGGTTGTGGCACCTCCCAATCAAAAAAAAAAATCAAACGACCTTAGCCACAGCAACGCATGGCTGGGTCTTCTTGTGATAAAATATACGAATACCTACGTTACTATGGCAATATGGCGACGACGAATAATTGAATGTCAACAAAATGGGTTCAATTAAATGATAAGCATTTTGTATGGGGAATTCTTAACTTCATTTTACCAGTTAATGGCGAAATATACCCAAAATTTTTTTGTTTGTTCACATCTATGCGGCACAGTACCTTTCGAATGATATAAGTTTCATTCTGTTCATTTTCTAATAGAAACTAAAAAAGTTTACGGAAACTTCGGATGTTCAAGTATTATAATAATGATACGGTAACTAACAATTTGCGGCACACCATGCAAGCATGTCAGTAATTATTTCTTAGTTTCTTTGAAAGTGAGACTACAAACACGAAAGCGAAATGATTTAAGCCCGATTTACTCTTTTGTTAACATAGTATTCAATTTTATTAATTAATTATGATATCAATATAGCTACTACATACAATTAAAAACTCGTCACCTGAAAGTAACACAGTTCTATGTGAGTTGACCGATGTTTCGAGATATGAGCGTTTGAAGTTTTGCATGATCCGTTTTGGCATTTTAAATTTATATTTTCAAAATATAGTTATGCAGAATCGTAAAATTGTACAAAATAGTAATTATAAATGTTAAATTTTGCTCCACGGTCAATAATTTTCTTTAAAAATTTAATTTAAATTTTGATACAAAGTGCCATCATCCAATAAGGTTTATTGAAAGTTTAAAAAATATCCTATGTACCACATACATACATTTTAAAATTAGATTATTGTATGAATATCACCCGTAGTTAATGTTTATGCATTTTTTTTTATATAAAAAACCCAATTAAAAAAAATCTTTTAAAAAAATTCAATTTAATTTAAACAGGAGCCATTAAAAAAAGGACAATTATAAAATTCCTTATTTACCTTGCCTGAAACCTGTGACCTGTATTTGTGATGGACATAGAACTTTTTTAATTTATTTTTGAAGTTACATAGTTAAAATTACAAAATCCTATGTGAGAATTTCAAAAACACAAGGTTCTGTCACCCTATATCCTAATGTTAATACATGTTCAATATGATTGAATGACAAGATTCTATGTACTAATATTGTTGCATAGAACTTTGTTACAATCTATCAGGACTAGACTTATTTTACCCCCGCGCTATTCTTGTTTAACGTCCGAGCGTCAATTTTTTGTTAATGCCACTAGGCTCTGGAACTCCCTACCGCGAGAAATCAGAGAAATAAGATTGAAAAAGAGATTTTCAACTGAATTAAGATCTTTCTTGTCTACCAGTTAATTTAATTTTTTCCTTGTAATTTTTAAATTTTTGTATTTTTTTCTCTTTTTTAATTTTTTGTTACTTGATTTAATTGTGTTTGTTAATTTGTATTAACAGTTTATATTCTTATATTTTTAAATATTATGATATTTGTTTAATGGTAGTCCTAATTATTTCTTGTAAATCTATAATTCAGCTTATCACTATTTTAAAAGATATAATATATCTTACTGTGTAAGCCTTCAAATATCTACTTAAATAAATTGAATTAAATAAATATGCTACATCAACTCAATTTTTAGTTTTTACAATTCAAAAATGTTGCTACAGAATTTCTATCTACGTACCTATTCTCCCTACACATTAACCAAATCTTGATTGCATTAAGTTAAACAAATTGCACTACTGTGACGAACATAAGATGAACCATATCAAGAAAAAAAAAACACAAACATTAGCACGTAGTTCAAAATGTGGGCCAACTATTGTTTTTTCAATGTCCTACAAAAAATATTGATCCTCCGGAAATATTATAACACTGCTTGGAATTTTTAAATGTTCATTCGACAACCTCTATTTGACTTCATAGAATAGCACATGCAAAAACAAAGACACTATGAGCCCTATATCCATCCGCTCGCATCATTTTTATCAGCATGACGGCTGACGCACGCAACGCAAGGGAGGGACAGGAAAATTTATTCATTTCTATCAATTTACCACATTCGATGAGCGACAAAAAGCTTTTCCTGTGGCTGTTAGTTACTGCCTATTAGATTGTTTGTATGCGTATCCCGTCTGCGCTGCACATGCTGCGAAACAAATTGATGGTAATTTAAATTCAAGTATCGTTCGATATTGTAATCGTGTTCTAACACTACATTCAACAAAAGACTAACGGAAAGCACAAAAAATTCTAAGCAAACAATAACAAAACCCCTGCTGTTGTCTTCGATTCACCGAGCTGATACAGCCTCTCGTTGGAATGCTTGGTTGTCCATGAAAATTTACCGGCTGATGTTAAAACACGTAACACCGAAGAGAGCGGTTCCACGTGCTGGTACTTAAATTCAGCGCCGTCTTGTTCTTTTATTTTTTGCATATTATCCTGTAGTATCTATCGAAAGTTAAATTTGACGGGGAAATGGGGCCGCCAGTAAGTACAGTGATTGAAGTTTAATTAAACTTAAATTTACAAGGTATGTAGGTCAAGACTAACGACTTCATCAATTAGAAAATTTGAGATGATATACGGCGTCCAAATTGGTCTACAAAAATAGATTTAAAAAAGAGTCTTAGTGAAAGTAAGCGGTTCAAAGATAAGGGCACCACGTTCCTTCTAAAAAGAAGAAATGTTTTGCCAGGTTGTAGAAAGTTTAAACAACCTTGAAACTGTAGGCAAAGTTTACAGCGATAAAGAACTCAAACCCAAGTAGCACTGATGCTTCCCAGTTGTCAGATTTAAATAAAAATAAAGATATAAGTCGCATTAAGCCCTTAAGCCACATCTGAAGTGTGAGAAACACAAACGGTTCAGGCACGCGACGGCGAGTAATCTTATCATACTGTGCATTAATAAATCGATTTTCGAAAATAAAACATCAAAAGATTGGAAATAAAATTCGATTACCCACATTTAAAGTGCACCTCTATGCTTATTTAGATACAAGACACATCCCCCAGAAATGTTACCGCTTTCACAAGTCACAACTTTTTGTGAAGTTCCATGAGACCAACATCAAATGCCGAGTACCAGTGGTATCGATTCCAAGAAACTACCATAAATAAAGCCACTGGTGTGCTAGGTTCAACGCGACCGACCCTAGCACTTGGTTTGATGAAGAGGGCCTCCAAGCACATGCAGAAAAACAACGCGGCCATTCGCTTAACGAGCAAAAGGGAAGATAGGAATATCGGCTCCTTCAGAGGAAACAAAAAAAGAGCTACTTTCATCCAACACAACCACTTAATACAACAAGATCCGAAAAGGCACCTGCAGAGTTAATCAAAAAAAATCTCATTGACACACTATCATAACAGTTTTGCATTTGTGCTGTCGTCTTTCCTGTTCATGTGCCATAACGATGTTCGATTCCTTCAACCCTTTCAAACTACAAAAAATAGCGGTATTGCTATCTACGCGGATGACACTGTTGTATTTACAGCGCATGAATATCCTCTTATTATCGAGAGGAATATTTCCAATGCGCTAGATATACTTTTAAGCTATTTCACTAAGTGGAAAATAAAACTAAATATGGAAAAAATGCAAGCTATCTTTTTCACTCGAAAAAGAAAAGCATGTTACATTCCCTCGAATCATCTACAAGTAGCTAATGTGTCTATCGAATGGAGCTCTTCCGTAAAATACTTAGGAATTCATCTTGATTCAAAGCTATTATTTAATCAACATGTGCGCGAAACGCTGAACAAAATAAATATAAGTATAAGACTCTTATACCCCTTTATATGCAGAAAGTCACTGTTATCAACTGAAAACAAAATGATATTACATAAAGTTATATTTCAGGCAATAACTCTTTATGGATGCCAGGTTTGGGGTGATTGCGCAAAGTGCCATACAGCCAAGTTACAGATAGCACAAAACAAACTTTTAAAAATGATGCTAAATCTCCCATGGTATTTCTCTACAAGAGTTTTACATAAAAGAGCGAATGTTGAACTGATCTCTGAAAGAATAAACTCCCTTACGGAAAAATTTAAGGCCCGCTGTGGTTACTCTGACAACACACTAGTAAAAAATCTTTTTTCCTAGTCGTTTTTTGTTTTCTTTTTGTTTTTGCAATATACCAAAGCAATTTGTATATAGTTACCTTTTTTAAGAAGTTACTTGTATATTTATTTATTTATTGATTTATTGTATATTTATTTATTTGTTATATTGTATATATATTTATTTATTTATTGGTTTATTTATTTATTTATTTGTTATATATATATATATTTATTTACTTATTTATTTATTTATTTTGTTATTTATTAGTTTATTTATTTATTTATATATTTACTTATTTATTTATTTATTTATATTTATTTATTTGAAAGTTATATACATTTATTTATTTATCCATATTTTTATTTATTTACTTAATACTTTTTTTATTTTTTTTATTTGTTGTGTACTTATATATTTATTTCTGCTTTAATGAGGTTTTTTTTTTTTTTTTTTTTTTTCCTCAATTTATTATTAAACATATGTATAATCTATCTTGTTTACCACAAATATTAAACTATTTCAGTAGAAAGATGCGATTAGGTATCAAATCTCTGTGTAAGGCAATGTGCGGTAATTCAGACCATGTAAACTTATTGTAAATTATCTGAATAAACTTATATCTATCTATCTAAATTCAGTGAAATTCGTACGCCTCGTAACCACAGCCTTCGTAAAAAGGACAAACCAAATCACCTCCAAGATGACGATTGGAACATTACCATCATTCTTTGTCCGACCCACAATATAGGACAGAATCTAAATTGCACTAACTATAGGTATAGGTGCTAGATGCTAGTCTCCTTAAAATTACATACGGACCGGTAATACCGTGAGAACGCCCAAGTCCACGTATCAAGGAACCGTATTGCGACTAAAGTTGCAATATGCCACTTTTTTTGAGAGCCTACCACAATTTTTTGCTATTTTGGACCTTTTTTAGTTGCGAAAGGCGCTTCAAAAAAGTTGAAAAATACTACATGTTCAGAATAGCTTCAGAAATGGCCCTTTTTTCTCATTGGCCCTTTTTCTTGCATTGAATTTTCAGAATTCTGCAGTGGTCACGCTGGCATCCGGCACCCCAACGAAAATATCTATGCTATCTATGTGCTTATGACTACTTGTCTTCTTTATCTGTATTCCCTACGTCTCGTGTACAGAATCGGGGCAGCTTATCCTCGGATAGGGGAAGGGTGACCGAAACAGTCTTCCCCTCGCCTGTAATCCTCAAACAACTCCTTGAAAGGAGGAAACTGGGGTTAACTAATTGGACGATATGTCTTCGGACATATGCACTGGGTAACCGAAACAGTGTGCCCTTCGCTTATTACCTTTAACGTCTCGTCATAATAGCGTAAACCGTATATGCGCCATCGGTGATTAGTAGATCAGGCTTTTCATTGTGTACCTTACTTGAGGTTTAATAAGGCTGGTCAAAGAGGAAGTGACCGGTCGACAGTATGCCTTCGGATGGGCGGGTGGTGACCATATCGGTTAGACCCTCGCTTGTGTCCTCTGGCAACTTACCAAATTGCAGCAATCAGTATAACGCCGATTGCAAATAAATTTACATCGAGAATTTTTTTTCTTATGTTCGAACAGTTCGAGGAGACATCCAGGAGGCAAATTTTAATAAATCGCCTTTAAAGAAGTAGTTAGACAGCCTGAGCAAAATGCGGGTTACCAATTTGTCTAGAGCACCGAAGTAAAATTTGCATAAGCAGTAAAAAAAATACTTTTTCGTAAATTTTCCCAAAAATCTAATTAAAATACATATTTTTTAAAATGTTTCTTAAAATACAAATTAAATTTTGAGCGAATTTCATGTTATTAATTATAGTTGAAAATTTTTTTTTGGGGGGGGGGGGGGCAGCTCACCCCTGTTGCTATTCGCTAACGGAAAATGAGTGTGACTATCCTAAGGATACTTAAATAAGAAATTGGACTAAAGGACAAGTTCTTTGGTATTCACTTTAAATAAGTCGTTAAAGAACCCAGCTAGCAGCTTCCTGTTACTGTAAGAGAAACAAAAGTTATCCTGGGATGGGACGCACTGCACAGCGAATCGGACAGAATATCTGAATATGCAAAATGCCTACAGCTAAGACATTCAGGTAACAAGGGACATCAAACTATTAAACATTCAATGTGAACTGCATCTGCCTTGGTTCAGTTACAGACTTTCATAACGGTGCAGGAAAATAAATCCACGGGAATTAACTCCACATGGGAATTAAAACCATCCTAAATGGGAAATAAATCCACTTAACAAAGGTGGATCCCATGTGGAGTTAATTCCCGTGATTTATTTACCTGCACCGTTCAAAACTGGCATCACAACACAAATCATGTGAAGAGTTTTCACTTGCCAATCGCTGTTCCTTTTAAGAAGACAATATTGATTAGTAAACCCTTGTTAAGAACTACTTAGCAGAAGTATCGATATTCGCGAAGCCGACTGTAGAGATCCTTGGTAGTTTTAAAAGCCAAAATTTCGGAGTGATTGTCGATCCCGTTTGCGTTGATGGGATTTGGAGAAGGTAATTTAGCTACAAACTATTCAGCGATGTCCACTTGCTCAGAAACGTCATAGTGCACCCTAACGATCCGGAAAACTTTTCGACTCTGACCCGGAGGGACAACCGCAAGAGAGGAAGACTTCGGCCTTACTAATAATCAAACACTAATGTCGGCTATTAGTTGCCTGCCAGTTTACAAGAAAATGTACAGAATTTTCGTAAGCGTACCAATAAACAATTTGATCCACACCTTTACTAGTACGAAAACTTTCTGTTGAATCTATTACAATTGTTGTCACGCAGAATTTGAATTTCATAAATTCATTTTATTCTAAAAAAGGGAATACATAGATTGCAATTAAATTTTCCTAACCGATATCTTTCAAAGGCTTTTGTAGGCTTATTGTAAGCAAAAAAACAAAACACAAAATATCCGCTGATCTGTCAAATGTCATTATGCAAATCAGTAATGCCCTGTCTTTCGTTCCGGCACAATTTTCGGTTCTTTTTTAGACACTTTCCTTTGATTTCTAATACTTTATGTTTGATTGATGAGTACATTTGTGTCTTAATAAGATACCTTTCAAATTATTCAATAATCATAACACAGTTTATTAGAATGCTTTGATGCAAATCAAACCTTATTGGTGGTGTAAAGATCACAATATTATTATTTAATCTTTAGCAAGTGAATAATTTCGCTGTATAATTGCCTGTTAATTCATTTCAGAAATATCGCGTAGGAAGCCAAAGCATTTTAAGAACCTATCGCTTCTGTTTTTGAATTTCATTTTGCAACGAGACAGTGCTTGCCAAAGTATATAGAAGTGTGAAAATAAATACAATTTGATCTTTTGAAAATTTTATAGATTAGCTATAAATTACTTAATTCGGGAAACTTAGAACAAAATTGTAAATTCTCGCAGAAAAATATAAATCTGTGGCGTACATTTTCATGGGCGAAAACTGTCAGGTTTCCCCTTCCATGAATTGACACATACTACCTATTATTCTTCCAGAAATTCCTAAATTTGTTAAATTACTTGTATCTTGCTGAGTAGTGACAATTTTATTCTTATATCTATATTTTCCGTGAAGTCAACCTTATCACACCAACCATTGTTTCCTCATCCTCATTCTCGATAAACAAACTCCTTTTGCAAAGAGTTTAATAAGGGTTTGGTTGCAGCCAAATATCTACCTGAGTCACCTTAGGTTCTGTGAATTGTTGAAAAAATTAGGTATGAGCCGATCAAACTTAAGAAGCAGATATTTTATTCCGTTTTTTTTTTTTTATATACTTCTCCCGGGAAAGGCGAACCTATAACGCTTCAACAGCGCCCCGAGATGCCTGCAGATGTATGTTTGCTCTGCACTTAAATTGCTGCAAATTGAAGACTTCTGGAAATATGTATATCCCCAGGAAGCGAGTTCCAAAGTTTGCTTGTCCTGTAACAGAAGGAGTTTTGGAAAGTTGATGTCCTCGCGGTTGTCATGAGCATTAGCAGCCTGTCTTGTTGGGCGCCCAAAAGTTGCATTTCGAGTGATAATGTCTTTGAGTTCCTCAGAACATCTACCATGGAAGTACCTATAGAACAAGCATAGGTCAGCGACTTGTCTTCTGTGCACCAACGGTTGTAAATTCGATGTGAGTGTAGGGTCTCCAATGAGTCGAACTGCTCGTCTCTGTATGCTATGTATCAAGCAGGTTAAGTGAATGTTTTGGGGACTGTGACTCCTAGAAGGTGCATTGAGTCCTTGTGATGGATTGGATGGTCATCCATTTGGATCTGAGGAACTGTTGATGCATTTTTTCTGGGAAATATTTTGAGCTGTGTCTTGTTTGCATTAAATACAACCAAGTTGTCCTTTCCCCACTTCAAGATTTTGTCCAGATCATCATTTAGAGAATTAATTTGTTCACATCTCTGATTGTGTGATGTAGCCGGAGAAGAAATAGAGTTGGAGAAAGAATAGATCCTTGGGGCACTCCTGCATTTATAGCAACCGAATTAGATGATACACCATCTACAACAACTTGGATCGATCTTCCCAGAAGAAAATTTTGCATCCATCCACAGAGTTGTTGTGGTAATCCGTAAGACGCTAACTTGCCTATTATGGCTCTATGCCAGACTCGGTCAAATGCCTTCGATATGTCCAAGGCTATGGCTCTGGATTCGCCGTGTTGTTCAATTAATTGTGTCTGTAAGTGCGTTACGTAGCTTAACAGGTCACCAGTGGAACGACGGCTCCGAAATCCGTATTGCCTGTCACTTATTAATCGATGGCCTTCTAGATATTTGATTATTTCGACATTTATTGCCTTTTCCATTACTTTAGAGAGCATTGAAAGTAATGCTATTGGACGATAGTTTTGTGGCAGACATTTCTTCCCTTTCTTTGGAATAGGTTGAATGCGAGCGGTCTTCCAGCAAGAAGGAAACGTCTTCTGGGAGTACGACATGCTTAACAGCTTACAGAGTACAGGTGAAAGTTCTGGTGCACAGTTCTTGAGTACTACAGCCGGGATTCCATCGGGTCCCGTTGCCTTATTGCAATCTAGTTCTTTAAGGATGCGTTGAATTATTCGAGGCCGAAATTTCACTTCTCGATGATTGCATCCTCGGGATATTTGGTGGCTCTAGTTGTGCAGAATCTTAGGGTGGAATTCTCTGAAAACATGCTAGCGAAAATATCTGCCTTTTCTTTAGGTGTTGTTGCTAGCGTGCCGTCTTCTTTTACTAGAGTTGGAAAAGAAGAGTGTTGAAAAAAAAGTGTTGGCAACCCACTAACAACGTACACAACACATAATATGTAATTATAATTAGTATGTAAGCGTTTCTCTTTTTCTCATTTATTCATGAATTCATTCCTCATTCAATCTCTGAACTGTAACCATCCATTTTTCTCTATACGATTAAATAAAAACTAAATAGGTTATGGGCCCAGGAGTGCTCTGTAAATTTTTGTGAAAAGTTTAAATAAAAGATAATAAAAATGAATTATTTCCAAATAGAAAAGTTTGATGATTTTAACTATGATGTGTGGTGCATCCAAATGAAAAGCATTCTAATTCATGGTGGTTTATGGAGAATTGTGAATGGCGATCTGAAAAAGGAATCATTAACTGTCGCTGCAGAGAAAGAAAAATACGACATCGACGATGAGAAGGCGCTTGCATTGGTGGTATTGAGCGTGAAACCTTCGCAATTGGGTTACATAAAAAATGCAAAAACCTCAACAGAAGCGTGGACGAAGCTACAAGAAACGTATGCCCCAAAAGGTCCGATACAAAAAGTGTGTCTCTACAAACGGTTGTTAGGTCTTCGTATGATAGAAGGAGACAATATGGTACAACATTTGAATACGTTTGTTAAAGTGACAGAAAAATTGGCTGAAGCTGGAATAGACCTGCAAGATGAACTTCTGGTAATTATGTTGTTGTCCAGCTTGTCAAAAGAATACGAAAACTTCGTCATAGCAATGGAAACACGAGATTCCTTACCTTAATACAGTTTTCTTAAACAAAAACTTCTGGAAGAAAGCGAGAGACGAAAAGGGCAAAACGAGCAAGAAGGCGCACATCAACAAGCATTTACCGCTCGCACAAATAAATATGCACATGCAAAGAAAAAACAGTTTACCGAAAAGAAATCTTTCATAGGCAAATGTTTTAATTGTGGTATAGCGGGACATCGTGCAAGTGAGTGTGACAGAGAAAAGAAGAAGAACCCACGTACTCGCATACAACAAGCATTGTCTATTATGACCGCAACAGCAGAAAAAAGCCCAAAAAGAAATGCATGGTATATAGACAGTGGCGCGACAGCGCATATGTGTAACGATAAGAAGATGTTCGCGTTTTTAATACAGCACAATGAAACAATTGGATTAGCAGGCAATAAATCGATTTTAGCAGAGGGAAAAGGTGATGTACAATTTCAATATAAAAATATAGACTTGTTGTTTCAAAACGTTTTATATTCTGCAGAATTGCAGGCGAATTTTTTGTCTGTCAGCAGAATGGTTGATAAAGGGCTAACAGTCAAATTCGAAAAACAACATGCCACTGTACATCGAGCTGATGGTACCATTGTACTTCATGCCAGCAAAGAAGACGGTTTATTTGTGGTGGAGAGCTGTGACCAGAAGGCGTTTGCCTTGCAAAGTACAAGTGATATGTGGCATAACAGATTTGGTCATCTCAACAATAAAAGTCTTCAAGAACTTTCAACAAAAGCAATGGTGAAAGGGATAAATGCTTTTAAAAATACCAATGCAAAGTGCCAAACTTGTATGGTCAGCAAAATACATACGCTGCCATTCCCTAAAGAATCAGAACATCGATCAACTGAATTGCTGGAGCTAGTGCATTCAGATGTTTGTGGACCTTTCAACACAGAATCACTCAGTGGCTCAAAGTATTTCATAACATTTATAGATGATATGTCGAGGAAGATCTATGTATACTTTATGAAAGCGAAAAGTGAAGCCTTAAGCAAATTCAAGCATTTTAAATTACAAGTTGATCGTCAAACCGATTGCAAAATAAAAATGCTCCGCACTGACAACGGCAAGGAGTATGTGAATACTGCTTTCGAAGAATTTTTACAGATGCACGGTATACAGAGACAGCTAACTGTTCCCTACACACCGCAGCAAAATGGTGTGTCAGAGCGAGCAAACAGAACATTAGTAGAAATGGCCCGTTCCATGATAATTCACTCTGGTGTTAAAAAGAATTTGTGGGCAGAGGCTGTAATGACTGCAGCGTACATAAGGAACAGATGTCCTACAAAGATTCTTGCGAATAAAACTCCATTTGAAGCCTGGCATGGTAGACAACCAAATATCAAACATATGCGTACATTCGGTTGTGTTGCAGTAGCCATGAAGAAACCAAAAGGCAGCAAATTCGATGCAAGGGGGGTAGCATACAAGTTAACTCAGTTTACGTTCACTGACAAATTCCCATACTCCATTAAGCGCAGACCAGGTACCGACATCCGAAACCTGCACGCGCAACGTCCAACATCCGCAACATCCAACATCCAGCACAGACGACATCGGAAACCGCCATCCAACATCCAGCATAGACGACATCGAAATTGCACAATAGCCACATTCCTGCACGTACGACAAAGTGTAATGCTTGAGTACCTGTGGGAACACATCGCCGCCGTTAGGGTTAGAATAGTATTTAAGCTGTAGATTTTAAGTGAAAATTGTTCAGTATCTTTGTAGGCAGAATCGCTGCCGGATTGTGAATTGATTAATAAAGTTTTTTTTTAATGTAAATAAAGTTCTCTCGAATTAATTGGCGCCCGAGCAGGGACCCGGTATCATTAGCAAAAACGCGTATAAGTCGACCTTAAGTAGCTCGCTACGCGTAACAAATAGTGCGTTCAAGAAACAAGTCCGTTTAACGTAAATCGACCTAAAGTAGCTCGTCGTGCGTGACATTGTCAGTGAACTTCGAAAAGAACACTACGCGTAACATATAGTGCGTTCAAGAAACAAGTCCGTTTAACGTAAATCGACCTAAAGTAGCTCGTCGTGCGTGACATTGTCAGTGAACTTTGAAAAGAAAACTATATAGTGCTTTTTGTGCCGGGTCCAAGTGCGACATCACCGGGAATCTGTAGATCAAGGAACCACGTAAGGGTGTTGAGGAGATACCGCAGTAGCTGAACAAGGTGAAAAGGAGCATATCGAACCAACCGACGTGGGATGTTCGCCGTAACTATAGTGTTGTAAGCATAGAATTAATTAGTATATAAGAAGTGAAATTATAAAACTAGTGAAAAACCATTCATTAAGCAAGAATTATATTGAATACAAACATATATTAATAGGAGATAAAAAATATTGAATACGAAATTACATTAATAATATTGAGTAAGAAACTCAAATTAGAATTTTAGAATTAAGAATTAATCGCATTTATATTATCTAATCAACCATTCATTAAGCAAGAACTATATTGAATACAAACATATATTAATAGGAGATAAAGTATATTGAATACGAAATTACATTAATAAGCTTGAGTAAGAAACTCAAATTAGAATTTTGAATTAGGAATTAATCGCATTGATATTATCTAATCAAGCATTAAGTCTAACTCAATAACACTAAATTCATTCAGTAAATTCTAAACAACCAAAATGCCGGACCTTAGATCAGGAAACTCTACAGTTCCTCCACAGCCAAATCCTCCTCCTGTCGTAAACCCGTCTCCAGCTGTTCCTCAAAATATTCTTCCTATTCTACAACAAGTGATTCATAATCCCACTCCAACACCACGGCTCGAAAATCTTAACAATTCATTTTTGTCTAGCGCTTCACACCAGGATATACCTCAACAAAACGTTAGGGGGACTCCAGAACTAGACTCACTTATTTCCAGTATTGTATGTAGGATATTTGAGCAACAAGGACGAGATTTAGTTCAAAGTGCACTGAATCCCGGTGCTGATAGGTTTTCAGGTGTAGATCAGATCATTGCCCTAGAGCATAGGGAAAATCTCACTGATTTAGATAAAGTCCCCGATGTAGTCCGATGTTTAAGGGATTTTTCGGGAGATCCAGGAGAATTTAGCTCCTGGAAAAAAAGCGTGGACCGGATCCTTCAAATCTATGATCCAATTAGGGGCACCCCGAAATATTACGGGATCTTGAGCGTCATCCGTAATAAAATAATAGGGAACGCCGATATAGCCCTTGAAAGTTACAACACGCCGTTAAATTGGGATAGCATCTCACGATGTCTGATGATGCATTACGCCGATAAAAGAGACTTGGGTACCTTAGAGTACCAAATGTCTTCATTAGTGCAGGGGAATAATTCGATTCAAACATTCTACCAAATGGTATATTCTCACCTCTCGCTTATTCTAAATAAGATCGCATGCATGGATGTAGGTACAGAATCCATGAACCTATTGACAAATACCTATAGGGACAAGGCTCTAGACACGTTTGTCAGAGGCCTCAAGGGTGACCTACCTAAGCTTCTCGCGATAAGGGAACCAATAGATTTACCACAAGCACTTCACCTGTGCTTAAAATTGGAAAACCAAAATTTCAGGACAAGCTATGCGCACAATGTCCACCACAATTCAAGGAGACCAAATAATCTACCAGTTCCAAAACCCCATCAGAACCAAAACGCTTTACCTAGCTTCTATTCGACGCCCCCACAGAATCCATATTTGCAGCAGAGGCAACAATACCATAATAACACTAGATTCTCTAATCCTATCCCACCAAGGCCTCCATATCAAAATTACTCCCAACCTAGTCTACCAAACTTACAATTCCGGAATAACGCCCCACCAGGCAATTACCCTCCACCGAGGCCGGGATACGCTAATAATATTAAAACAGAACCTACGGGTCAAAGCACTCAGATGAGAACACAACCAAATCACTTCCAGCAAAGAGGCCAGACCCCTAGACCACAATATTTTAATCAACAAAGACGGCAACAGAACTTCCATATTTATTCCGAGGAGCCAAACCAAGCTGAGTACGAACAGGCTATGGCATCAGAAGATGCCGGGTGTGACGAAAGCCTAGTTGATTACATACAGGCTCTAGATATATCGGAAGGAGGCACACATGGAGGCGATGAACCAATTTACGAAAGCAGCAATCTGAATTTTTTAGATTAGGATCCTCTTCGTTACCATACTTCGAGTGTGAAACGAAGAGTGGCAAAAAATACAAATTCTTAATAGATACAGGATCCAGCCGGAACTACATACAACCTGCAATAGTACCAAAACCAACCCCAAATGAGAATTCTTTTTACGCTAAATCAGTAGCAGGTGATGTAAAAATTAGTCACCACACCCTACTTAATCTATTTGGACTTAAAGATATTAATCTGAAATTCTTCCTTCTCCCCAATTTGAAAACTTTTCATGGAATCCTAGGTAACGACAGCCTTAGGGAGCTTTCTGCTGTTATTCACGCAGAAGAGAGTTATATGTCAATACTTGATTCAATAAAGATCGGATTAAAACAGCTACCGTCTCAGGCTGTGAATTTGATAAATATTAAAACAGATCATATGTCCTCATTGCAAAAATCTTTGCTAGAAGGTATAGTAAGAGATTTTCCAAATTTATTTTCGGACCCTAATGAAAGCCTTACTTACACAACCAGAGTTGTTGCAGAAATCCGAACCTCCACCGACTCACCGGTCTATACTAAATATTATCCTTTTCCCGCCTCACTTAAGGGAGAAGTCGAAAAACAGATACAACAATTATTGGACGATGGCATTATTCGACCTTCACGGTCACCGTATAATTCGCCTGTCTGGATTGTGCAAAAAAAACCAGACTCTACCGGTGCTAAACAATACCGAATGGTGATAGACTATAGAAAACTTAATACAATAACTATAGCCGACCGTTATCCCATCCCGAATATCAATGAAGTCCTAGCCCAACTGGGAAGTAACAAATTTTTTACCGTCCTTGATCTGAAAAGCGGTTTCCACCAAATTCCCCTCAAGGAATCTGATGTGGAGAAGACAGCCTTTTCTATAAACAACGGGAAGTTCGAATTTACTCGACTTCCATTCGGACTCAAAAATGCTCCGTCAATTTTTCAGAGAGCACTTGATGACATCCTACACGGACAGATCGGAAAATTCTGCTATGTCTATATCGACGATATAGTCATATTTAGCAAGAATGAAGCCGACCACACCAAGCATATTCGTGAAATATTTCACACACTTCTTGCCGCTAATATGAAAATACAAATTGACAAATGTCATTTTTTCAAGCAAGAAGTCGAATTCTTAGGATTCGTTATTTCCTCTACCGGAATAAGGACAAGCCCAACTAAAGTCGAAGCCATTCAAAATTTTCCCCAACCGACAACCCTAAAGGAACTGCGATCATTTCTTGGCCTCTCAGGCTATTATCGCCGGTTTATACGGGATTACGCAAGGCTTGCGAAACCCTTAACCGTCCTTTTAAGAGGGGAGGACGGACGAGTGTCCAAAAACAAATCTAGTAAGAAAGACATTTTTTTAAACCCAGAAGCTCTAGAATCATTTAACAAACTGAAAAACTCACTCATCTCCCCAGACCTTATGCTCTCATACCCGAATTTTAATAAAGATTTCGAGCTAACTACCGACGCTTCGAACTTCGCTATTGGCGCTGTCTTGTCACAAGATGGCAAACCAATAACATTTATCTCAAGAACGTTGAGCACTACAGAAGAGCATTACGCAGCAAACGAAAAAGAAATGCTGGCGATCATTTGGGCTCTTAATTCCCTGCGAAACTATCTGTACGGGTCAGCTCACGTAAAAATTTTCACAGACCATCAACCTCTTACGTTTGCTCTTAGCAATAAGAACAACAATAGTAAGATGAAACGATGGAAAGCCATACTTGAAGAGTACAATTACCAACTACAATATAAGCCCGGTAAAAGCAATGTGGTAGCGGACGCTCTATCACGTCCGCCTCGAGATTCACAACTCAATGCCCTTACCTCTACTCAGCACAGCAGTGAGAGTTCATCTCACGATCTCATCCCCAGTGTTGAAGTCCCGATCAACGCCTTCAAGAATCAAATTTTCCTTCAGATTGGTGCAAACTCCACTCACAATTTTGAAATCATCTTTCCAACCTACCACCGTCATCTAATAATGGAACCAGTATTTTCCTTCGATAAACTAAAAGAACTTCTAAAAAAATATCTAAATCCGTCTGTCATAAATTGCATTAAAGCTGAAGAACCCATAATGGGCATGATTCAACATATTTATCCCTTAAACTTTGGTAACTATCGAGTCCGATTCACTCAAATGCAAGTTGAGGATATTACAGACGTTGGAAGACAGGATAACATAATAATCGAAACACACAGACGTGCACATAGAAATGAAAAGGAAAATAAAGCTCAAATTCTAGAAAAATTCTACTTCCCAGGAATGTCAAACAAAATAAAGAAAATCATACAAAACTGTAACATTTGTAAGGAAAACAAGTACGACAGACATCCGAATAAGCCCGAACTCCAACCAACAGAAATCCCCGAACACCCAGGACAGTTAGTCCACATAGACATCTTTTCCACAGCTGGGAAATTAGTTCTCACTGCGGTTGACAAATTTTCGAAATACGCCCGCGCCCAGATCCTAAAATCTAAGGCGATAGAGGACGTTAAACTCCCGCTTAGGGAAACACTATATTCTTTCGGACTTCCCAAATCAATAGTTATAGACAATGAAAAATCTTTCAACTCTGTCGCAATTAACTTCATGATAGAAGACGAAATGGGAGTAAAAGTCTTTACGACGCCTCCTTATACTAGCACAGTAAACGGCCAAGTGGAACGCTTCCACTCCACTCTTATTGAGATAATGAGATGCATTAAGGCCGAAAATACGCAAATACCATTCGCTGAACTATTAGCAAAATCTGTACATGAGTACAACTCATCAATTCATTCTGTCACAAAACAAAAACCCATAGAAGTCTTTTTCGGCAACAGAGTTAGCAGTAATCCAGTAGAACTCGAACAAAACAGGCTTAGAAACATTGAGAAATTAAAACGCAAACAGGACATAGATCTAGCAAACCATAACAAAGACCGCCAACCCATAAAAAATTACTCCCCAGGAGATATTATCCATGTTAGGAAAAACAGAAGAGTGGGTACAAAACTCTCAAGTAAATATAAAAAAGAAAAAGTCAAAGAAAACAGGCACACTACCATTTTGACAGAAAGTGGTCGAATAGTACACAAAAGTCACATACGTAATTAGGACAGGAAACCACTTCTAAACTAAATCCCCATTCTTCCTTTCTCTCCCCATCTAGGCTGTACGCTGTAGGCTGCTTAGCCGATGTCCAAATCTTGGACTATACAAGCTCCCAACTAGTTTCCATCAAAACTGGGATGGCCAAAGTACAAACTGGAAATATTAAATTGATCCACGACATTGATCTAGGAGCGTATCAGAAATTGGTGGATAATATCGCTGAAACGGTACACAAAAATATAAGTACTACCTATTCAACTTATCCCTTCCTGTCCTACGAAGTATCTCAGCTCCAAAACTTACTCCAAAAACTTACCCCGATACGAACTAAAAGATCTTTAAATTTCATTGGAAGCGCGTGGAAATGGATTGCAGGAAATCCGGATCACGACGACTTCAAAATTATTCAGGGAAAAATAAACAAGGTACTAAAGAATAATAATCAACAGGTATTAATTAACAAAAAAACAATAGAAAGAATAAACAAAATAAGTAACATAACTAATGAAATATTTAAAAGATTGAAGAACAATAATATGATTAAGGACAACCTTGCTTTAAGCACTCAATATAATATTAGATTACTGAAAGAGGAATTATTAAATATCGAATATGCCGTGCATTGGGCAAGAAAGGGTATAATAAATTCTTATATTTTGTCTATGATAGAAATTAATGAAATTAAAGACATATTAAAAAATGAAAACGTTGAATACAATAACCTAGAAGAAGCACTAGACTTCGCCGAACTTAAAATCGCAATAAACAAGGAAACTATTATCTATATCATAAGTATACCCAGTACAACTAAGGAAATATGTAATAATATCTTGATCAAACCTATTAAAAAAGAAAATATAACAATAAAAGTCGAATACAAAGAAATTTTAGAATGTCCAAATAATATATACGGCATTAAGTTAGTATGTAAGGAATATAATAATTTAAAGATCTGTAATAATAACAATTTAGTGGATATTAGTAAGGATACGTGTATACCCAAACTACTAAGAAGTCTACATTCGGATTGCACCCTAGTTAACAGTCAACATTTAACTCCAGTTGAGGAAATCTCATCAGGAATCATATTGCTTAACCAATACAACGGTTCGGTGATTATAAATAACGAAAAAACAAACCTAACAGGCACATTTTTACTAAAGCTTGAAAACGCTACAGTAATTATTAGAAACAGAACCTATGCATCCAGCACGGTTTCCAGATACAAGCCATTACCAGCAGTAGCGCAACCTTCATCTGACGTGAGGAACACCGAAGAATTCCTATCCTTGGAATTGTTGAAAGAGCTAAATCTTAGGAACATCAAAACCATCGAGCTATTGAAGACTAATAACCAACCATACATAATAACCTGCTTTGTGCTATCAGGGATAATAACTATCTCCCTCATAGTCATGATCATACGATTTTTTCACTCCAGTCACTCCAGGCCAACATCCAAAGATAACACCATCATAGAGCTCAACGAAAGATCCGAAGAAATGGCATCAGCAACACCGCCAATAGAATCACCGGAAGCGATTATTACAACCGCTATGCCACAATCTCCACGCATCCCCAAGCAAATAACACCACCCACGGTATCGCGAATTAGCCAGATACCATTCTTTTAACTCAAAGGTCAAACGAGGACGTTTGCATTTAAGAAGGGAGGAGTTAACTCAGTTTACGTTCACTGACAAATTCCCATACTCCATTAAGCGCAGACCAGGTACCGACATCCGAAACCTGCACGCGCAACGTCCAACATCCGCAACATCCAACATCCAGCACAGACGACATCGGAAACCGCCATCCAACATCCAGCATAGACGACATCGAAATTGCACAATAGCCACATTCCTGCACGTACGACAAAGTGTAATGCTTGAGTACCTGTGGGAACACATCGCCGCCGTTAGGGTTAGAATAGTATTTAAGCTGTAGATTTTAAGTGAAAATTGTTCAGTATCTTTGTAGGCAGAATCGCTGCCGGATTGTGAATTGATTAATAAAGTTTTTTTTTAATGTAAATAAAGTTCTCTCGAATTAATTTACACTATGATTGGTTACTCTACGGTTTCAAAGGCATATCGACTGTTTGATAAAAGTACAGGAAAAGTGGTTGAGCGGCGTGATGTTATATTTGATGAAACAAAGTTCGACAACAACAATACAAACAACAACGTCATTGATAAAAAGGTAAATGATTTTATGCTTCTTCATTTTGAAAATGAGACAGCAAAGCAACATTTTGTGGGACCGGAAACTGACAAAAACATTGCCAAAGTTGAAGGTGAAGATGGTTTTGAGACTGCTAATGAAGACGATGAAGATGATGCCGATGAAACTATTCACGCAAATCCTGGTGCGGTTGGTGAAGGTTTTTCTGAAGCGGTTGGTGAAGAACCCCCTGAAGCGGTTGTTGAAGGAGATTCTGAAGCGGTTGGTGAAGAACTCCCTGAAGCGGTTGTTGAAGGAGATGCTGAAGCAGTTGGTGAAAGGGGCAATCGAATTTTGAGAAGCGGCAAAATCTATAACAAATTGCAGTTATTGGTAAATATAAAAATACCGCAAACTGTTCATCAGGCGTTTTTGTCACAAGACAGTGATAAATGGCTTGATGCTATGGAGGCAGAAATGACATCACTAAAGAAAAACAACACTTGGTCGATAACAGATTTACCTGAGAAGCGGAAAGCAATAAATTGCAAGTGGGTTTTCTCTGTTAAACGAGACAAAGCAGGCAATATCGAGCGCTACAAGGCACGACTAGTAGCAAAGGGTTGCAGTCAACGTTACGGAGTTGACTATCAGGAAACGTTCTCACCGGTAGCCAGGTATTCAACAATAAGACTGGTATTGACGTTAGCGGTGGAATGGCAAATGCATCTGCATCAAGTCGATGTGGGTAATGCATATCTAAATAGTGATCTGTGCGATGAAATTTATATGCGGCAGCCTGAGCACTTCATAGACGAAAGAAATTCGGAAAAAGTGTTGCGGCTGAACAAGGCAATTTACGGTCTCAAACAAGCAGGCAGGGAGTGGAATATCAAACTCGATGGTGTTTTGAAAAATATGGGTTTTCATCAAAGCCAAAATGATCCCTGTTTGTACCTGTCAAAGCGAAATGGAAAACTATTGTTGGTCGTCGTATATGTGGATGACTTAATAATTGGTTGCAAGGATTTAAACATCATCTCCAACATTAAAAAAGAACTGTGTGCTGAATTCGAATTGTACGACAAGGGCGCTCTTCATCATTACTTGGGCATCGAAGTAGATCGTGACGGCGACACTGGTGACATCAAGCTGGGTCAAAAGCAATATACCAAAGATGTACTTAAGCGTTTTGGTATGGAAAACTGCAAAAGTGTTTCGGTTCCTTTAGATCCTGGACATAAATTTCACTGCGATGGTAAATGCCAAAGGGTGGATAAGAATCAATATCAATCTATGGTCGGCGTTTTAATGTATCTTGCCATAACAACCAGGCCAGATATATTACATTCCGTTGGAAAAATGGCACAGTGTAATACAGACCCGCACATAGAACATCTACAAGCAGTAAAACACATCTTCCGATATTTGGCTGGTACCTGTGGAAAGCAGCTGGTGTATAAAAGAAGCAAATCATCTTCGATAAACGGCTATGTTGATGCTGACTGGGGTGGTGATGACTCCAATCGAAGGTCATACACAGGATTTGTTTTCTTCTTGGGTAGTTCGCTGATCAGTTGGGAATCGAGAAAACAAAACTCTGTTGCACTAAGTAGCACCGAAGCAGAATACATGGCAGCATCGGATGCAGCAAAAGAGTCCGTTTATCTGCGAAGAATTCTAATGGAGATCGGCTGGTCGAACGGCGAGCCAGTCATATTGCACATCGACAACCAAGGGGCGCAGAAATTGGCGTGTAATCCAGTACTTCACAAGCGAAGTAAACACATTGATATAAAATACCATCACATAAAGGAAGTAATCCAGAGTCAGCAAATCGTGTTAAAATACTGTCCAACAGAAGATATGGTGGCTGACATCTTGACCAAGAGCTTGGCGAAACCCAAACACAACAAATGTGTCCAACTATTAAACTTTAACTAACAATATTACGTGACATCTACGTTGAGGGGGCGTGTTGAAAAAAAAGTGTTGGCAACCCACTAACAACGTACACAACACATAATATGTAATTATAATTAGTATGTAAGCGTTTCTCTTTTTCTCATTTATTCATGAATTCATTCCTCATTCAATCTCTGAACTGTAACCATCCATTTTTCTCTATACGATTAAATAAAAACTAAATAAAGAGCAACTATAGTTAATACTGATTGCCTTTGCCATGGACCAGAAGGCGCGTGAGCCACTAGGACATCCAATCACTTTGTTAGTGACTCTTTCGCTGTGAGTTGTCTTCGCCGATTCAATAATTAGGTTGCATCTATTTCGAAGAATTGTAAATTCAGATCTTTTTAGTTCTAAAGGGTTTGACCGCCATTCACGGAAAGCCTTGTTTTTCGCTGCGGTAGCTCGCTTGCATTCTTTATTAAACCACGGTTTATTTGAAGCTAATTTTTTGATGCAATATATATTTTCGGTTACGGCTTCTGCGCACATATTGACATCAGTATCTCTAAAGCAATATCAGCCCATGGCAACGAAGCGAAGAAATATTTAAATTAGCTCCTATAACGAAATTTAATACCGTGATTTTGGATGGCTGGGCAACACTCGTCTTCAAAATGACATTAAGGGAGGATTTATTTAGCTAATGGCCGAGATAAACATGACTTTCTCACCATATTAACGTTTAACCCTACAGTTAGCGATATTCTGGCAACTATATTTTTTTATTGGTAAAGCGATTTTGGAAAGTCTGGAGTCTTTGCGTAAACTGCCAGACTAAAGTTGATTATTGGTAAAGCCGCTTGTCTTAGGTGACACGCACTATACGGAAAGTAACATGACAGAACTCGGCTTTATGGCGAGTTTTAAATTAATCTCTGCTTCGCACCAGTTCATATTTAATATATAAAATACTAATTAGCAATGATATAACTTCGCGATTCGATTCGATGTTTGATAATGAACACCAAGGTTCCTCCATACTCGTATGCCTGTCACGTCACAAATTCACAGTCAAAGTATATGCAGTATGTGTTAACAGGAAACTGAGAACTAGAGCCCACCATACGAGTGCCCAACTGCCCATAAGTGGTTAACAATTTATAGTGAACCACCGCATCCGTATATTCACAGCCGAACCAGGCAATTACTCAACTGGTATCACCAGTTAACAACAATTCGCTTCCTTCAATTCGAGCTTCGTCATGTAACAGCAAAGACCATTCCGATGCCTACACTCACGTCCCATCCGTATTCAAGCTATTATGTGTCCAGGGCCGTAATTATACACTCAGCACTTAATGCCGGCCTGTAACTCTCATCGACATCGAAGCACACCAGTTGACTGACTACGCGATGTGAGTGCTGGTTCGGCCCATATGTGCATGTGCATACTTTGAAATGAATGTCACCTACAACCTAAATTAAAAAAGCTGTCCACCTTGTGGTAACCTAAAGCCGCACCGTGACCACTCCATTAGGCAAACAAACCAATCAAGGTGTGGATGTAACATTTTTTTAATGCACCCCTGGAAATGGAAACGTTGCAATATTGACAGCCACTAGGTGGTCCCACGCATTTATTTTAAATGCGAGCGATTTTTCAATTTGCTTAAATTTTACTCGTAAAAGGATTAAAATGAACACTTTGCCATAGCGGTAGTGTTTTAATACATTCTTCTCGCGTCCTTCTGCAATGTTGTTTGGAGGGGGGCGTTCGTTTGCGGTATGGGTTCCCATCTCGATGACACTTAAAATAATTAATCCCCCGGTGATGCTCCAGTGCTGGTGTCGTTGGGATGTATGTTTACCTACCTCTTCTTGCAGAGGTGGGCCACTTTATTAACGCTTTGTTATTGTCGTTGGCGTTGAGACTGTCATAAGCGGATGATAAACCAATTGCGGTTCCTCTGGAGGGCTAATGCTGTTAAAATTTATTACCAACATACAAGGATGTGTGATGTGCTATGTGTGGGTGCGCCCCCGAAGCTGCTTAAAGTGAAATTACTGCGTTGGGATTAATTATGATACTTTAGCACAAGCACTGTATAATTCCCGACAATCTAAGTGAAGTTTAATGAGTCAAGAGTGACTCATATAAGTTGCGATGCACATGATTATCATGAGCTGCTGCTACAATTCATTGTGCAGCAACAAATTCAACCAATTATTGAGGTAATTTCGAGCAATGTGTGTGCGTTTACTTTGTAAATGAGGTGAAAGTGAGTCGTTTATGGTGGAAAAGATGGCATCGTCCCTATACTGGGGATGGTCTGGATAAGAGTTTAAGCTTTACGCTAATTGCAATTGGGGGAGGTGCATCGTATATGTGTTTTATTTAAAAGAAAAATAACACTGGTGGTGGTTAACTGATACCTGACTGGTTAAGTTCTCGACGACTGCCTTCCCTTCTCTAAACGAATCTTCGTATCGTGCCACCTCATACATGCTGCAGCTGTTTGGCTTTTTTGCTACGGAAACTTTCTGTTATAGTTCGGAACTTGAAAAGTCAAAACTTCTATAATTGACTTCTACAGCATAAAACTCCGTATACAGGTAACTTTCCCACGTGTCATAAATATTGACGCGAACTTGAAATTAAATTTTAAAGAGTCTGTACTAAAAATGCAAGTCATTTCAAAATATGCATAGTATATGTAACTTAAATGTGACCAATACAATTTAAAACTGTCGAAAAAGTGATTTCTCAGATGTTATTATGACGTTGAAAAATGTGTCCCGAAGAATTTTATAAATAAACGATTTTATAAACTTGACCTAAATTTACCCCAGACACAAAAGTCTTCCTTTTTCATAAATCTCTTTACTAAACAAAAAAACAGCGTCCATGGTTCCAAGGTTATGAGGGTATTAGAATACTTTTACTAGGCTATATCTCAGCTTCCCATTTTGAGTTCACAACCTCCCTGACAGGTAAATGGGTATCACAAATAACAGATTTGAGAGCCTGTAACAGCCTTGAATGCGTGCATATTAGATCTGTGAGGAGATTTTAACAGCTCTGTATGTACTGATAGCTCACTTGGATGTCTTCAAATATTTTTGGTTGGTTACTGCACCTCTGTAAATGTGATGTACCCATGTAACTGTAGACATCCCACCTTACTTTTGGTTATAGCAGCCACAAGCTAGCAGTTGATGTGCCTACATACAACAGAGGTGGAACATTTAGTAGGGCTATCTTAGCTCTGTAGTTTTCTGAATGCACTTTCAAACTTGAAAAACTATCAAATATATTCAGTCGGAAACGCGTACAAATAGATATTATATTCTTCCTATTTTATTATGAAAAAAAAGCGAAATTCATTCATTCATTCAGAAGTTGACAGGAAAAACTAAATCTGACAATTTTCACTGGACCGTTTCCATTTGCCAAAAAAATCAATCCATTTTTTTGATTTGAGGCTCATTTGAGAAATGTCGATTATTTCTCAGATCTACACATACTAGCTCTAGGAATGCCAAAGATACATCGATGTTTGCAAAACATTTTTGACTGGAAATTTTGTTTCTTGGGTACAGTACGTCGTAAATATAGCCAACAACTTGTGTGATGGCGAAGATAAATAAAACATCGGAAAAACATCGATTTATCGTTGTTAATACCGATGTTTTTTTAACATCGATGTTTGTCGTGGAACCATCGATGTTTTTGAGAAGGATGTTGCATTCCTATTCCAGGTCTGTTCCAGTGATGGGACTTCTACCACTCAAAGGGTATTTCTACCACTTTTTACACTTTCGGTAATTCTACCAACCTGAACAGGAAATCTACCACCTTTTACTCAGAGCTATTCGCTAATAAAATTTATTTTCCATTATTTAAATAAATAATTAATAAATAATTGGCGCAACAGGTCCGGAGGGACCCTAGGCCTAGCTTCTCACAATTATTCGTTTTGTGTGAGTTTTCATTTTTGGAACGAATGGAAGGGTTCTACAATTTAAGGCCGACTCCAAACGGCTAATTGAAAGCCATTCAAGACAGTTATACTCTCGGATATTTGCCAGACGTTCGCGAGAGGTGGCGCAGTGAAAAAAACCTTAAGTTGGAATTTGGGTTTTTTGCGGGATTCGAACCTCAACCCCTGGCTTAGTAGTCCAACACACTAACAACTAAGCCACTGCGCCTTCTCCATCATTTGATTAAATTAAAAATGTCACCTATACCTACTCACATTACTTTTACCAATACAAATTCAGCTATCAGTATTTTTCTCTGAGAATAAAAATACCAGTCCAGTACCTACAGTATTTCTCTATTTGATTGTATTTGTGCGAAGGTGTTTTGATATGTTTTGACATTTTGTGTTTAATGATGAATTGAATCTACATAGCTATGGCTTTTTTGTTCTGTAGTTCTTTCGAAATTTCAATTCAAAATTTAAAAGATGGCATGGAAAATTTTACATTCGAAACCTTTTATCATAAATGTTACAACTTTGTTGTTTACCTCATAGTGGCATAGCTGCTGAAAGTAAAATATTCATATCAAAGAAATATAAAAAATGAGAAAAAGTCACTTTTGGGGAACGATGGAGATTTTGAACCCGCGGAATTTTTGGTAAAATATGTTTCAAAATATAAATTCACAAATGGTTAAAATACGAAGTAATAATTTTGTTTGTTTTGAACGACATATGTAATTTTTCAAAATAATTTAAATTAATTATAATGACTGATTTATGTTTATTTTATTTCCCTTTTTTTTTTTTTTTGGTTTTTATTATTACATTTTAATTGGTATAAAAATATATGAAACTTTTCTACCACCATTTTTAAGGCTATCTACCGCTGCTTCGGTCTCATCAAGTCTCATCGCTGGTCTGTTCCCTTACTTTCTGGGACAATATTGGCAATAAATATATCACATTTCTTTGACTGCGAGAGTATTCGCTCGCCGAAACTAAATATGACCAAAAAGAAAAGGAACGCGTTGAATCACAAATTTGAAAAACGTGAATTTTGTCTAAGTGGGAATATTCAAATATCAGTTGAACAAGGAACAAATTTATGTTTAAGACCAAGATTTGAATAGCTTTTATTCCAGAATTTAATAGTATCAATAATTCTTTTGCTTCGTGTATCTACTTTAATACTATACAAGCACAAAATCAAATAAAAAGTCAGTTACAAATAAGCATTTGAACGATTTGACAACCATCTGTCAGCAACAACCAACTAGTCTAAAGAAATTTCTTGGGCTAATATTTGGGAAGTTTGACTAAATTTGGCTAATGAGCTCGAATACATTATCGTTAGGGAACAGACCTATTTCACTAACACCAATGTTTTTGACACACAGCTGGCGGTTACATTTTTTTTTTGTCATTGGAGGAATTACTTTTTTAGCTGAATTATTCATTTTACTCGTAAGGAAACGAGTTTTTTTATTAAATTATTTCGAAATGCAAAAATCCAAATCGAAATATCTGTGCTGAACGACCTTGATAAAGGTTTACAATTTGATGTATTTTATACTGACTTTGCCAAAGCTTTTGACAGCGTTAATCACCATAATTCTAATTTCAAAACTAAAGAGATTGGGATTTCATTCCAACTTTCTAGAATGGATTCGCTCCTATCTCACGGATCGCATTCAGTATGTTCGTATAAGGGATGTACTTTCATCACCAGTTTATGTCACCTCCGGAGTGCCTCAGGGTAGTCACTTGGGCCCTTTACTTTTCCTTTTATTTGTTAACGACATACCTGATTTGTTTTTGAATTCACAATGTCTGATGTTTGCTGATGATGTAAAAGTGTTCCGGCATATTCAGTCTGAACACGACTGCATACTTTTGCAGGAAGATCTTAAGAGACTTTCTTTGTGGTGTCATAATAATCAAATCACCTTCGACTTAATGTCTCTAAAAATGTCAAAGCATGCCATTTTGTCTTAACCTCTCCCCAGTATCATATACGTACAGGATCGATAATATCCCACTATCTGTTGTCTCCTCTAAAAAAGAGCTGGGAATCATATTTGACAAAAAACTCGATTTCTGTAAGCATATTGACTTTCTGGTTGCTAATAGTAATTCTATGCTGGGTTTTATATTACGGAACTCTAAAGACTTTCATGATCCGCATACTCTTGAATGTCTATGTATTCTTTGCTTTTGTTAGGTCTAATCTTGAATACTGTAGTATAGTATGGAATCCATTTTACGAAGTAAATACCAGTAGAATTGAGAAGATTCAAAAACGTTTTACTAGAGCTCCCGTTCGTAGATTACGCTGGAATATCGAAATGCCATCGTATGAGACAAGATGCAAATTATTTGGTATCTTACCTCTTTTTAAGCGTAGGCAATATTTTTCACTTATGATTATTCGGGATTTGATAAACAACCATATTAACTGCCCTTTTCTTTTATCATTAGTTGGTTTTTATGCTGCATCTAGAGTGCTTAGAAATCGCTTTTTATTTTATGTTCCATATCATAGAGTTAACTATGGTTGTAATGAACCAATTACCAGCTGCTTAAGAGAATCTAATAATTATAGTAGTTTGTTTAAATTTGATCTCAGTAGAGACTCATTTAAGAATAAATTAATTTTAACTTTAGGCTTTGGTGGTATTAAATAACTATTTAAATTTTGTATTAAGTAATAAATAAATAAAGAAAAAAAGAAAATATCGACTTTCGCCTTTCCGGCCAAAATTTATCCAATTTCTACCGATTTGATCTGAAAAGTGACTTCATCTACCATTTAACACAACCAAATCCCTAATATCAATTTTTTCAAATCCAATTTTTCATTACAATTATTTTTTAGCCAGACTCCATTTATTTATTACCAGTTTATTTTGTTTGCTCGAATGCGAGTTTTTCACATCAAAAACAAAAACAGCCACTCGAAGTCAACCAAAATCAACATACCACTTAGTATGTTAAAACACTGCCCACTGCTCTCTCCCGTCCCATACACCGCCGAGCACTCCATTTAGCAAACAAACCAACCAAGGTGTGGATTGTGGACGTGACATTTTTCTTCTTTTTTACAGTATTCACCATACCCAGCGTTTGTTGCATATTTACTTCCAATGGAAACAATTTTTCAATTTGCAAAGCATTTTTTTCTAAAAGGATTCCAAATGAGCATGTAGTTGCGCACAGTATTTTATTTGACTGGGGTGTATGGAGGCGTATGAGCGATGAGCGTATCTGAGATATTCTCGCGACTGCATTGTTATCTCAATGGCACTTTGAATAATTAATCCCCTGTTGAACTGGCGAGATTTATACGGTTGCCCTATTGGCAACGATGGGTTAAGTCAGTATTTCTTATCGTCATTTATATTGCATTTCCAGTTTTGCAAACATATGAAAGGGAATATGTGTTATCATTATCACCTATTGGGGTTTACGCACAATATGTGTGTTCACGCCAGCCGCTGAGTGAAATGGGATCGATTCGATGCGGTGAAATAGAATCTTATTATCGAGGAATTATACGGGTTTTACACTCTTAACATGAAATCAGTCTGAAAGCGGGGTTGAAAGAGGTCAAATGTGGGAAGCAGCAAATGGACGCCATTTTATATTGGAAGTTATTATTACCTTGAAAGCTTAACACCTGAGCAGGCCCTGACTAACCCTTAGGCTAATTAGGCTGCAGCCTAGGGCGCGAGCATCGGAGGGGGCGCTCTAAAATAATGTCTTCGCAAGTACTAATCTCAAAACACTAAAACTAAATGTGCTTAAGAGTCCCTGATTTTAACAATAAATTTTGAAATTTTAAAAAGCGCGCGTTAAACAAACACTCACTTGTTACTTGAATCGGTCGGTGGTCGAGCGTGTGGGTGGGCTGGTAACAGAGTGCCTAGTCCAAGTTTTGTATTATCCGCTTCGCAATAACGGATGTAAATTTTAACTTCATTTTGTATGGGAAATTCGGAATTTAAACAATGCAAGCTAGTTCTCGCGTTTGTCGCTAGACGACTCTGTATCATATTCTCACTCTACCCATTTACTACTTTTTAAACCGTCCGTAACACACCTAACAGGGGCGCGTCCTCAGAATTAGCCTAGGGCGGTCAGAACTCTTGATCAGGCCCTGAACTTGAGAAAGAAGCCAAATATATTCTCTCTGGAGACTATCAAATGCTCAAAAAGCCGATGTTTCTAGCGCCGCCCGTTAAGGCAAGATCACCAATGTTTACCAGTTGGAGTCAATCAACATCGTTGATCGGTGCTTCCCAAATAGCGGTATTTGCGACAAACAATACGGAGCTATCCTGTGAATAAAATTAGCGCAAGGGCTACCACCGTCACTCCCAACAGTTGTTACTTCTAACTTCAAAGTAGTATCGCGACCGCATCATAGTTGTGTATAATTGGCAATTAGAATTATAGCGATTAATGAGGAAGCATCCTTGGGCTATGAATTATACCTATTATTTTCACATTATATACCCCAAATAGAAGGTCCTACCGTAGCCAAGTTTACGGATGATAAACTCGCAGTTGGTACAACGACCGAAGAAACAAAGAAGATAAATTAAAATTAAGGAATTAAGGAAAAAGAAAGAAATGCGCCCTCGTACAATAGAAATAAAGGTGTTTACAGTGACCTATACCATTTAGGACGAAACAAAAAAATGCGCAAGCGTTTCTTTTATTCCCATTTTTTTTTTTTAAATATAGCTTTTGAAAATGTATATAAATAACAGAAATACATTTTTGTAATAACGTGACAACCGAAGTCGTCCTCATTCCCAACGAAACAAATAGAGTGTAGTGATGCCAGAGCGTCGGTAATACCCGTTTTGTGGGTATTTCGCATATCAAAGCGCGAATAGTTTTTTTTTTATTTTTATATTACCCAGAATAAGGGTATTTACTATTAGAAATTATTTCATTAATTGGAGCGTTTCGGCATCTCGCTTTTTAAAATCCTGTTTAAAAAGTTTTAAAACACCATTTTCTAAAATCCCGTTTTTTTTAAATACTGCCTCTGAAAAAACCGCTAGTTCTAAATCCCGATGTATTATAACCCTGCTTTTTAAAATACCGTTTAATACCGCTCTTGCCGCGAAACCTACTTTTTTCAACAATTCTCAGTACCTTAGGCTACTCAACATATTTGTTGAATAGGGAGTTTGTTTCTCGAGAATGTGAATCTCTAATGAAACAGTGGTCCGTGTAAAAAGTTTGACTTCGCGGAAAATATATGTAAGAATAGAACTTTCAGCCTCAGCATCCAGCTACATACACGCGAAATAACAAATTTAGGATCTTTGTTAGTATGAGTATGACATGGTATTAAATGATCAGTGGATATTTTGTGCATTTCCTATTTTCTGTTTTGTTTTTTGGCTTATAATGAGCTTCAAAAAGTCTTTGACAGATACCTGTTGGCCAAATTTAATTGTAATTTATGTATTCCTTTTTTTGGAACGAAATCCTCGTTGTGATAGAAAGAAGAAACCGTTGACCTTGTTTCTCACGAAAGAAAATTATGCTTGATTATTAGTTGGTAAGGCCGAAAGACTTTTAGTAGGTCCAAAGAAGTGATCGAGTGGCATCAAATCGAGTGACCTTGTTGGCAAATTTCTTGCTATACGTCTCGCGATATAATACCGTTGAATCTAGTTGCCGGTAACTAAGTATGATCATTGATCAATTGAGTTCGTCTCCGTATTTTTAAAAATATTATATCCAATCATTGTCCGGTAATGTTGGTCTTTAAATGTGACATCTTTAAAAAAAAGATCGATGATATGACAGATGAGCTACGAAATCGAATATGTGCCTTTGGGATTTGCTACATAAGCGTTCTTAAGTGTAAAATAGCAAGCAATACTAAACACAGAATTAAAAAAAAAAAACGGTGAAAAATACCAACCTAAAATTTAATTTAAGCCTTTTCAAGAATCAATAAAACTCTGGCAGTTCATGTTAAGAAGGTAAATGCTATAGATATAAATACGTTCGGGAAAATGAAGAGTATGGTGGCGTGAGGCCGTAAATATTTTCTATTTGTTGAAATTTCTTTCTCGTGCCAATTCTCTAGCAATTTTGTTAAGGAAGTCTTTTATTTACGAACGACCAACAGAAGTTGTATAGTAAAAGTAATTTCCCGTCAGGCAAAATTATTGCAAAAACAATAAAATCGCAATAAATACTCTTTTATATTTGCGTGTGGTCCTGGTCCTGTGAAGTTCATAAAGGTTCACAAAGTAGATAGCTTACTTTAATGCATTTGGAAGAAACGTCAACAAATTCGTTCCTTATTCATACACTCTATCCAGCACTAATAGATTAAGGACAAAAGATTAACTCTGCCATATTGACTGAAATATTGCACGCCAATAAGGCTTAATGCTGAAATAAAGTGCCACGTTAAAATGCAAATACTTTTACAAAGAGAAATCTAATTTCTTACGAACTCATATCAGTGTAGCTTCTTAAACCTCTTACATAAGTCGGACAGGGGACAAGTTGACATCTCGATTAAATAAATTGACCTTGATCCAGTTATCCATACACATCAAAATTGGAAATAGAAAGCCGAAATTGACTGATCATAATAGCAAAACTGTTCCATCCGGTTGGGTACAAAACGTGTATTTTAACGAAAACAAAAATACACTCAAAGCTGTCCACAGTATTCCACACACTACTTATTGCATTGACATTGTATTTCTTGATCGGTTTACACTCGTCGTGCACTGCCTCTCAGGCACTTTTGTCCAATTCACGCGATGGATTTCTTGATCTCCCTCACTCTCCATTGCGAACGTGATCGATTGATTTATAACAGTGCTGTTACTAATATTCAATTAAATTTGCATAAACCCCTTAGGCAATGCATAAAGTTTTTAACTAACTTATCAATTTCACAGATTGCGAGATTTCCGTTTATTTTTCAAGTTTTTGCACATTCAGCCACATAACGCTGCCGCCCAACAACGGCCACCCGATCATGTAAACACTGGCGCACGAAAAACAATACACATACAGACCGATTCAATACGTATAAGAGATACTAAGGCACAGTAAACACTTTCACTTTTAAGGTCATTTCATAATACCGTGCCCAAGATGGTGCCGTATGCCGCACCGCACTGTACTAAACACGTTTTAACTTTTAAGACCTGTTTTGCGCTAGCCCGATGACATTTCCAAAAGCGATCGTGCGAAACACTCGTGCTCTATGGCCCATTCGGTTTTTTTTTTATTGCTGATTCTTTGAAGCGTCAATATATCTAGGCATGCTCAGCAAAATAACTCACCTATTGCTAGGAACAGAACTAAGATCCTTATTGCAGCCATTGAGTCTAATATCTAAGACTATTCAAAATTGAAATTGTGATTTATATCCACTTTCGACTGCACTACTAATGTTGACGTGTGTACACCGTGCAGTTGCAAAAAATCGACTAGGAGATCTCAGAGGTTGTTTCTTTGTTAAATATCTTCAATCTGAGAGCTCAGTTTGACTGGCTATACATAAAATGCTGAGAGAGTTTTCTTCAAGCTGCCAGAAGCCAGATACCAATACCAGTTGTCGAAGCGAAGACTTTCCAGTTTTCCTAGTTACTGCAAAGACTCTTTTACTCTTGGTGCTCGCCGCTCGGTGGTTCGTTGTTCTCGTGCGTCTCTGTGGACTGGAATTGGTGAGCGAAACTCTTTTCTTGTTGGCCTCTGGTGGGTCTGGCTCTGGACTCTGGAATCCGGCGTCTGGAGCTGGACAGAGGTTGTCCTCTTGCACACATTTCTGGTTTTCGTATGGCACAACTAGTGGAAAACTTGATTGTCGAGGCTTGATTTTGTGGGTGAAATATTGTAGGTGGCGAGCTTCGTCGTCAACAAACTTGTTTTTGGGACGTGATTGACTCTGCATGTAAATATACTTTTTGTTGTTTATTTTTTTGTTGGCAACAAATTCGTTTGGTTGGCACATAACTCAACCAGTGCTTTAAATGACTTATATCACGTCAATGTTGATTTGTGTTTCGTTTAATGGACGGCTGTCCAGTACAGATGCATGAGTGTTAAATTTAGCATAGAACTTAATGCGTAGGAAATAGTTGTAAGCCGGTTTTAGTTTTGTTTCGCTGGAATGTTAAGCTTTATGGAAAATTTGTATTTGTTGAAATTTCGTGATATACTATTGTGTATTAATTAAGTAGCTGTTTCGGTGACCTTTTATATGCATTAAGTGTGCCCGCAGGTGACAAATTAGGCATGTATTCCTATACGAACCTGTTGCAGGAACTATACTTATTTTTTTTTTATGCCCACAGAACTCATGTCGTTATTTTCTTTTTCGTTTTTATATCCGCTCTGTTACAAGTCACAGTCCCAAACAGTGCAGATCTTTACAGTCAAATTGATGAGCGAGTCGATGTGCTCTATAAGTAACGCCAGGGTGGTTTTGCGGGTTACGGTATTTGGGACCGACTGGGATTTTAAATCCTAAAAATGTGCAGATTGTATTTAGGATCACATTTTGTATCCGTCGGTCTTAGGCCCACCTTTTGTGAACGCCTGGAAACATCCCAGAGTAAAACATTCATGAGCTTCGCAATTTAGCCTTTCGGATACAGAATCAAATTTTGAAAGTCATTAAAGTTGTCGCAAACATTTTTATTTACAGCTTGATGAAAAAACGATAATAAGTTTAATATTTTGACTATATAAACTTGGCTGTGTCATAGGATTGGGTAATTCAGAGAGAATAAAAAGCTTGTTCTGAAACAGCTGCCGAAACTCGTCTTGCTGATTCGCCGGCTTTTCCTCTTGCCTGCAACGGCTTTCTGTCCAGGAACCCATAGCTCCTGTGTTGATTTCAAGGCCGGCTGCGATACGGTTGGAAGTAATTATGTCTATAAACTGTAATGCATGAGAATGTCGTGGAAGCTTGGACGAGTACTAAAGAGCCCTTACGAAGAAACCGAGTCTTTGGTTTGGAATGGAACAGAAACGTCATCTTAGTTTAAAGCGAATTCAGGGGTGTGGCACGGCTGTGCCCTTAATCTAAGTCTATTCTAGTTTATCAAGGGCATTGTGGAACCTTATTGTCAGCATGCCCAAGCCAAAGATGATTTTAAAAAAAAGTGGAGTGAAAATCAACCTTAAAGAAGCATATATCACTATACAAATCAAGGAATATAAATACCTGGGAGAAGTTTTCACAAAATATTTAAACATGGAGAAACATCTTCAAAAAAAACTAACCAATTCTAAAATAGCCACTCCACTCACACCGCCGGGAACAAATGCTTCAGCTATAGATACATAGTACGTTTGTCGGTAGCAGAATCTGCAGTATACTAATGTATAAAAACGCATTCCGTCAGCAACCCTATGCTCCTAATAATATAAGAATGGTCGGAACATGCCTATCTTCACTCTACACACTAAAAAGCCTTAAAACTGCACGTGAATTATATCCTAAATATCCTGGGCACTCATTCCGTAACTTTTCAGACGATTAACGTCGAAACGATAGAGCCCAAAACTAGCAACTAAGTGCTAAAATTACAAGTTCGAGAGATTAATCTAGTTCATTTCCCACAAATGTAATGAAAGCTGACGATATTCAAAAAAATTCGAGCAGATTATAACTTCTAATGGTGATTAAAGTTTCCAGAACGATATCGTTCAGACGATCATTGATATACGGAATCTGCCCCTGCTCAAAATGGAGGATAGAAATCCAACAAACACTGAACCCGAAACAGTCTAAGGGGTGGTATAAAATGACTAAAGATGGCCAAGCTATACTCTGTCCAAGAAAAATTGTCAGTACAGGCCTTATGGGAAGCTCTTTTTTCTACCAGTGGTGCCTGTAGTACTCTCACGGCACTCAAACACAGGATTTGCCACTGAAATAAAAACGAAACCACTGGCATTCCAAAGCATTTTGTTGTTGTAATTTTCCCGAAATTCGCATACATCCCTCCACAACCAGTCTGCCACGCAGCCGCGGGCAGAATGAGCACGATCGCTTGTGTTCGCTTGCTATTATCATCAACCAAAATAAGCAGTGTGAGTGACTGAAGCACATCAGAGAAGTCAATGTTAGCATATCATTAAGGGTTTTTCTTCGAATTTTGTCAAAGAACTTTCGGTTTTGGTGCTTTTTGGAGCTTTTGAGAGCGGCATATTATGTGGGGTGCTGCCATTCGGTTTTAATTTGTTTGTATTTCTGAAAGATCCAATAATATTCAGTTAAAACATGTTTTTGAATGTTGTCTTTTAGAAATAATGTTTATTCGGGAAATGTTTTAATGCATTCATTTCATTAACGCAACAAGTGATCATATATGTGCGTTGTAGAGATATTGCAATAAATTAATAGTGATTACTAGGGCAACTCAACCGGATTCATGCAAAAGCATGGTATTTTAAGGGATAAAATTTGATTAAATATTTTATTATAGAAAACTAAGTACAAATTTTCAGCCTTATTCGTTAGGGCATATTTCTGCATGTTTTGGTAGGTATAAATTCATATTTCACTTTGTAGAGCATATTTTTCACACTGAAATATTAAAATGATGAAGCAGGTAAACCTATACTGTTTATTTTCGGTTGTTGGGTTTTACCATATCCGGTCACTCCTCCCCAGTAAAGCAAATGCCTTGAATTTTATGATCCTTTTTTTGCTACTGTTTCCGCGAAGTTCTGCATTGACGGGTATTAATTTTTTTAACAAATATGTAATCTAGGTATTATGTCTATATCGTCGTGGTTATATAATTTTGTCTAATTGCCTGTTTGTGTATATAAGGCGGAAACAATGGTTGTTATCTCAATAGCGGATAGTGCATCTAAACAAGTGGTTAACTTTATTGTGCATATGAATAAACAGAAACATGGCTACAAAGTCTTCAAAGGATCTAAGTGTAGAAAAGAAACAACAAATTCTTGATGCAACTGAAAAATGCTATGGCTTTTTTAAAAGTGAATCGGAAGCCGTAGGAAATGCGGCTACGGTTTTTCCTGTTACGGAACAAACTGTATACAGGGTTTTAAGGGAAAAAGCAATCAAAGGCCACAATTCACCACCAAAGAAGAAAAATAATTCCGGTATCAAGATTTTGGTGGATAATTTTGACAAATGTGCGATTAGGCGGATAGTTCATCAGTTTTTTATGAATAATGACCTTCCAATGCTAGACAAGATATTATTGGAAGTACAAAAAGTGAAAATATAACAAAACTAAGCAGATCAACTTTGCATACAATATTGCAAAAAGATCTCGGACTTAAATTCATCAAACGTCAGCGAAAGAATTTTTTGTTGGAATTTATTTCGTTCAGCAATATTTGTATTTTAAATTGGAAGATGGTAACCCTAACAGTATTGCTCTCTGAGTTATGGCGAATTATCATACATACTATGGCAACCCTGTGAGAGCTTTAAAAAGGGACCGATTTATGTAAGTCATTGCAACCAGACTGAGAGACAAACATCCTATCTTCCCTGTACTGACAATTTTTCTTGGACAGAGTATAGTGTTCAATCGACTTGCAATTCTCTGAACGAAATGGGTGAAGCTACAGCTCTATCAGCTGGTATTGGTGAAAGAGGCAGAAATTTTTCATTTAACAAGCTAACGAATCTATTCATCGTTTGATTTAAAGCAGCCTAAAGTGAAATCCTGAAACTTAACTACCAGATGATTTACAGGTTACTTGTGACCTGTACAACCTGAAGGAAATGGAAGCTATTTTTTCACTTCATTGAACATTGCACTGCCCGATGTTCCCAAAAAACTCATGCAGTAAATTTAGGCATTCTTAAGTCCATAAAATACTCAACGAATGTGATGTCAAAAGTTATATTGTAAAAATGTCCTTCTTTATGGTTCTTGTATTTTCTCAATATAAAGTGCATACCTATAATCATTATATTACTACGTGAACACCCGAAGTTTCCGTACAGTTTTGGAGTATTTATTATGAAATGAGTAGAATGAACCTTATATCTAGGGTTGCCAGATTTTGTTCCCAGCTCGACGAGACAAATAACAAAAATATGGAAAAAAAAACCGGGATTTCCCAAATTTCTACCGGGACAAATAAAAAATAATTTTTATTCATTTGAATGACAGCTGTCAATTAGCAAACATTACTTTCTTATTCTCTCATTTTTTTTGTGGGCAAAAAATGTGGTTTCTTAAATCCCGAAAAATTGGTGCGTCATCATACAGTGTCAGCATGGAGGATAGTAATAGGGCGTTACGATAACCCTCGATTGTTAATCTCATTTTCCATATCGAAAATGCTGTCCCACCAGAATTTCCAAATTGGAAATGCCAAATCAATCCGCAGTTTACACGACAATATACAAGAATGTTTGCTAAAGGCTAGAAGGATAAGAGGTGGGTACAAAGGTATGGGACCCGATCTTGCTTCGCCTGTTTCTTAAAAAATTGAACACGGATACGCACAGGTATATATGCCTAATCTACATTTTAAGCTCCTTTGACTTACAACGCTTAATTAAGAAATTTTAATCATTTCCTACACAAAACCAGAACATCTTGTGATGTGTTTGATTTAAGAAACCAGAGAGGTTAAATGATTTCAACCATTTCGCAACTTCAGTAAAGTGGTAGTACCCAACTAGGTGGATTTAAACAATTCAATCAGGTTCTTGCAAAAACTAGACAGAAATTTCGATTTAAATTTTCTCCTCCAAACGCATATATGCACACGTATATATATCCGATACCACGAAGCGAAACTGACTTAAATTACATAGATCCTATTTAATATGGAAATTTATTAAATATTTTGCTTATTTTTATTTTTATTTCCATCCCCACTTTGCTGATTTCTCTTTTTTTCAATTTCGTAGCAAAACTGAAAATCCTTTGAAATACATTTCATGCACGACTGACTGCGACTGGGTGACACTTTAATCAACGGAAACTAAGAATAACCAATCTCGCATTCTGCTCCGCTACAATAAGTGACTTTAACAAAGGACAAATAGTTAATAAAATAGTAACACTCTCCCTGTCCTGTGCTCGGTTTTCTTTTGTTACACACTTGATCCGAAAACATCAATTCACTTACACTTTTCACGCAGCGATGCCTTCGCTGCCATTTATTTTCTCATACGCGCTCTTGAATACAAAAGAAAATTGCACTCTCCTTGAGATCCCCACCAAATGGTACTCTAGCCGTAGTACAACCGCAGCACAGCAGGGGTGTAAATGTGCTAGAAAATTTATTTTGTTCTCTTATATACTTACAAGGATAAGATTTTTATTGGTTTACCGCAAGTTATATGATTTTATGGGGTTTCTTACCCGGCAATCCGCTTTAACCGAGGGGATAAGATTGCCAACAGTGGCAACGTTTTTTAAGGTTTACAATCCATTAAGCAATTAAGATTACTATGGAATACGACGACGGCACCCGAACACAACACACATTCCTTGCGCCAAGAGTGATAAATAGGCCCAGTTGGGGGAGGCCGTGTCGCGCTGTACTGCGGAAAAGCCATAATATTAAAATCATATCGAGGGTAATTAAGTACTCCATCAAATAGGAGGCACACATGTATGGCATGCTTCTACACTTGCTACTGGATGCTCGTAACCTGTATGGCAATCCCTCGCTGCTGCAGTAGTAGGATTCCTGTGTGTAGCGATGTTAATAGCCATATTAAACAGGATATCGGGGGCTAGGGGTGCACGCAGATAATGTCGTTTTAATTTTATTACCACACACCATCGGCTTAGGGTAATTGCCTACTTCCGAAGGGGTAACACACAACAAGCTTAAGTTGCTAAGGGGGCGCGGTGTGCCGTCGGAGAAAATCATTTCGTGGATTATTGGATTTGCTTCCCATATAAATATCTTAGCAGAGCTGGTATTTAAATCCAAATGGAATTTATTTGGTCACGCGCAATATAGAATTTGTTAAGAAATATGGCGTTCTCAGCAAGGGTCAAGAACTTTATGTAAAGTGGTTAAATTCATTTGAAGGAAATGGGATATTTCGGTAAAAGTAACTATGAATGGAAGGTGTCTAGGCATGCCAATTGAAAGCAATAAATGTGTCTAGAGTCTAGACAGGCGAAAGGATTTCAGTGTAAGCAAATAAGCTTTGGCGGTGATTGATGTTTTTGAAACCAGAGTGAGCTGGCGATATTTAATTGAAATGTTATTTCCACAGTACACATCGCATAGTTCTGAAAAAAATACTCAACGGAATTGAAGGTTACTCTTAAAGACGTTAAGGATTACCCACAGAATGTAGCTATACTATTATAACGAAGCAATCACAAATTAATTAGAGAGTTTCTGGGAGTTTGTTGATCCCGACCTCTTGCAGTCGTTTCGCAACCATAATCTGGACAAACATGAAAAGGGAAACAATAACAAATGAGTTTCATGAATATCGTTTTATAAAGGATGTATAAGAGTTGGGTGATTAATGGGTACCGTCTTGTTGGAAAAAAGCCGTAATAAAAACATTTAATTTTCTATATGAATGGCATAATACTTCCTCATCTAAGAAGGATTGATCGATGACTGCGAAATTGTAGAGCCTATCAAGTATCAATATATTCAATCGAAACAGCGAATTCCTTTCTGAAGGATCCTTGAGTAGAAAAGAAGAAGGTGATTCGAATTGAAAATTAAGGACGTAATAATTTTAAGAACCTCAATTTTAATCTAAGTTTGAATTTTATTCAAAATGGTTATTGCCGTTTTCAGGTAGACTATAAAGAAAACAAAATTTAAAAAATGAATTTTTTCAAAATTGTCTTCAAAAAATAATTTTACGATAAAACATAGTAAAATTGAGTTTGCCATTAAGTTGGAAATGACCATATTAGAAATCAATTTTTGTTACAATCCGTTGGACCGTTTTCGAGATATGTCCGAAATTCAAAAGTACCGTTACTCTAATTTTTAGTCAAAAACTGGGTATGTAGTCATAATAACCTCACCCACTTAAGCTTAAATATCAATTTTGGTTGAAATTGTTATAGCCGTTATCGAACAAATCAAACTGATACGAAAATTTTGTATGGATAGTACCGTTAATATTGAGGTTACCTTGAACAAAAAAACTCTAAATCCGAAGTTTGAAAAAAATACGCAAAGCTGTTTAGGCTGTAGGTATGTGGAAGGACGGACAGTTACTTACTTAAGGTGAACTTACCGGGCGCTACAGTCCGGGGTGGACCTGGGCCTCAACCAATACGCCCTCCAGTTAGCGCGATCTTTGGCTAACTGCCTACCTTCCACTTGAGCGCGCCACCTAAGGCGAGGTCTTCCTCTACTGCGTTGTCCCTCCGGGTTGGAATCGAAGACTCTCCGGGCCGGAGCGTTGGTGTCCATTCGCTCTACATGTCCCAACCATCTTAGACGACTAATGCGTACTTTTCTGACCAGGTCGATGTCGCTGTACAGCTCGTAGAGTTCGCTGTTAATTCTTCTCCTCCAAATCTCGTCAACGCAAACGGGACCAAAAATCACTCAAAGAATTTTGCGTTCGAAACGACCAAGAAGATCCTCATCCGTTTTTGCTAGGGTCCATGCTTTTGCACCATAGAGCAGGACAGGGGTGATGAGAGTCTTATATAGAATCTCCTTAGTGCTTCTTGACAAGGGCTTACTAATCAATTGCCGTCTTAGGCCAAAGAAACAGCGGTTGGCAAGTGTGATTCTTCGCTTGATTTCTGATGTGATGTCATTATCAGAGTTTATAGCGGAGCCGAGGTAGACAAAGCCCCTAACTACCTCAAAGTTATAGCTGTCTATCGTGACGTTCTGTCCGATTCTTCGATGTTGTGTGTCCCTTCTTGTTGACAGCATATATTTTGTTTTACCCTCATTCACCACTAAACCCATTTTTGCCGCTTCTGTACTAATACTTGCAAACGCACCAGTGACAGCTCGCTGTGTTCTGCCAACAATGTCAATGTCGTCAGCGTATGTAAGCAGTTGCACAGACTTATGGAAAATTGTGCCTCTGGTGTTGGAGAAGTCACATGACAGCGCGTCCTTGACCTTGACCTTGTCTTAATCCTTTTTTGACATCAAAGGTCTCGGTGAGATTGTTTTCGACCTGTACGGAGCAGCGAGCGTTCTCCATCGTCATTCTGCACAATCTGACAAGTTTGGCAGGAATGCTAAAACTAGACATGGCTCTGTATAGCTCGTCTCTATAAATGCTGTCATATGCGGCCTTAAAATCGATAAAAAGATGGTGGGTATCGATCTGGACTTCTTGGGTTTTCTCCAGGATCTGCCGTAGTGTGAATATTTGATCGGTCGTGGACTTACCGGGCCTAAAACCGCACTAATAGGGACCTATCAGATCGTTGACGAATGGTTTCAGGCGTTCACACAGTACAGAAGACATGATCTTATACGCAGTGTTCAGGAGACTGATGCCTCTATAGTTGGCGCAGTTTAGAGAGTATCCTTTCTTGTGGATCGGGCAAATGATGCTGAGGTTCCATTCATCAGGCATACTTTCGTCTGACCAAATCTTGGAGACGAGTTGGTGTATACTCTCTACCAGGTCATCTCCCGCTGCCTCGAACAGCTCGGCAGTTAAGCTGCCCGGTCCAGCAGCCTTGTTGGACTTAAGCTTAGATATTGCTATCCTCACTTCATTTTGGTCAGGTGGACGGACTTCTTGTCTTTCATCGTCCAGGTTGAATGGCTCGTTCTGCCTGACAGCGGAATTTGTGTCGTCTTCGCCGTTTAGCAGTCTGCAGAAATGGTTTTTCCATGTCCTCAGCACCGACTGTGACTCTACTACAAGGTTTCCTTGTCCGTCTCTACAGGTCTCCGTTCGGGTCTTGTTGGCATGACACGTTCTTTTTACCTTTTGGTAAAACTTCCGAACATTGTTCCTGGAGTAACACCTCTCTATATCCTCGATCGCGCGCTTCTCATGCTCTCTCTTCTTTCTCCGGAGAAGCCGATGTTCTTCCCTCCTTTTTTGCTCGTAGAGCTGACGAGCTGCTCTCGTCCTTCTATGCAGCGACGCTTCGTAGGCACTTTGTTTTGCTGCATGTGCTTGCCGACACTCTTAGTCAAACCAGGGGTTTCGGGGGGGTGGGCTGGTGAAACCGAGCACATCAGTTGCGGCGGTTTTGATGTCTTCTTGGCATCGGCGCCACTGGTCTTCGGCACTTGATGCTGGCAGCATAGGACTTCTCGAGAGGTTGAGGGATACGCGATCGGCATAGGTTCTGGCGGTTTGTTGCGTTTGTAGTCGTCCAACGTTAAATCTCCTCACAGTATTTTCTCGTCGTTGTGGCGTCTTGGATATCTGCATCCGTACCTTGGCTACAACAAGGTAGTGGTCCGAGTCTATGTTGGCCGCTCGGAAAGTTCGGACATCTAGAATACTGGAGGAGTGCCTTGCGTCAATCGCAACGTGATCAATTTGGTTGACGGTTTGATGATCATGTGATCATTCCTTTGTGTATATTGAGGTGAGGAAACCGTGAACTAGCTATGGTAACATTACGTCCCACAGCAAAATCAATCAGCCTAAGTCCGTTTCCAGACGTGGTGTCGTGTAGGCTGTGTTTTCCAATTGTGCTACCAAAGATGTCCTCCTTTCCTATTTTGGCGTTAAAATCACCAAAGACGATTTTAACGTCATAGAAACACTCTTTGGTAGTATCGTCTTTTTCTTCTGTGGGGGCGTGAGCGCATATTAGGCTGATGTTGGCGAATTTAGCCTTTATGCGGATCGTTGTAAGGCGTTCACTTACGTGTCGAAAGCTCAAGACTTCTTGCCTAAGTCTGCCGCTTACAACAAATCCGCATCCAAATAGACGATGCTTTTGTTCCCTATAGCAGTCACCGTAGTAAATGTCACAGTTTTTCATCCTTCTTTTGCCCGGCCCATCCCACCGCCATTCCTGGATGGCGGTGATGCCTGCTCTGTAGCAGTCAAGGGCCTCCGCTAGTTAGGAAGGACGGACAGACCGGACAGAATTTTGCGACCCACTTTTTTGAGTAGGTCTATCATCGTAATGTCGTTGTACGAAAACAATATCTTTCTCTTACTACGAAGTAATGGATAAAGTTAAAAATATAGGTATTTTATGGCAAACAAGTTTAAATAAAAGTAAAAAAAATCGTTCAACTAATAAACTGGCCAACCAAGCCTACTGTCATATTGCTGTTCTTGGGCCTTGGCCTCGAAAAAAAGTAACAGGGTTCTCTTACCAGGAGTAATGTGTGTTTGAAATCCTTTTGAAATTGAATCGAAATTTCACTGTTTGCTTGATTTAAATATAACTACTCCTTTTCTACTAGACGAGGACAAGCGATTAATGATTAACGATTTATTTAATTTAAATGTTCCGATTGCCAAAATACTTTGGCTTGGAAAAATGTTTCCTAATGGCAAAAGGCTATTTATTAAGTAAGTACCTACGCAACCTCTACTGATGCTAACATCCCTGCCACCCAAACTCAAACGCAACTCATGTTTGGTATGAAAAAAATGTGAATAAAAACTGAAAATGCGAACGCCATTCGCCATTTGGTCTCCACAGGATAACTCAACGGAGTTGTCTAACACATGTTATCGAGCTCGATTTAACATCCTTTCAATTCGCTACGCTACATCATTCGAATTGTATTTTATATGCTGTTTGTCCTCAGCAGGAACTCGAAAATAAAGTAAGTGCCTCTCCCAAACTGACTAACATAAAAACGAAAAAATATGTACATTGTCCTACGAGTCACTTTGTATGTCATCCTTTGCTTCTCTCGTTTTTTTGCAATTTAAAATAAATCTGTGATTCTAATCATCTACATCTGGAAGTAAGCCAACCAACAATTCGGAAGTTTCTTTTGCATCGGGAGTTTTCTAATTTAATATTCCAATGGGAGACCGCTTGTTTTGTCGGCAAAGATCTTATAAACTGCTGCCTTCATAGTATCCTTCCATCTTCAGTGTCGAATGCCCCGTGATATTATGCGTATTCCTATATATATAACCAAAACTGTTTGCGAGGATTGAGATGGTTTTCAATTGCATTTTCAAAGCGAATTTAATATCTTTTAACTCGTATTGTTCTTATTTTTTGTTGCTGTTCGGTTCGCTGTTAAAACAAAAGGAAACCACAAAAACCTGACCTCCTCTTTCAATGTTCAGCAATTCACTCTCCGAACAAAGAATTATTAAATTACAAGCATAAGCGGAAAAGGAGATGACGACTGGACTGGGATCTAGGACGCGATATTAGTTCAAGTAAATAAAAGTTTAATTTATCGATTCCATTGGGAGAACAAGCGCTTCATTTTATATCATTTCATTAAAACAAAAAAACAAACAACAATGCTACACTGTTTCGATACCAACAGGAGTGTGTAAATGCGTTGCCGGTGCCGCAGTTATTATTCGGCTCGACCGGTCTGCAAAAGGGATCTGTAAACCATTTTTATTACTCAAAACACATTATTAAATTTAATGGCCTGGCACTTTGGAGAAGGACCAATCCACACGCCGGCTCTCCTCAACATAACCAGCAAAAAACAGTTTACCACCAAAAGTGAATATTTTCCCACATTACGAATACACCAACAGAGTTGTAAATATTTCAACGAAGGACCGATGCGAATATTAAATAATGATACTTACATACCACTGTTGCAAAAATGCTTACTATTGTACTGATTTCAGTACTATTTGACGCAAGTACCAATTTTTAGTACTATTCCTATTTTTTGAAAGAAATCGAACATATGCGGTTAAGAAGAAGAAAGAAGCTCAAAAAATCTATTTCTTTTATAAAGTGAATAAAATGTTGTTGTCTTCCACGTCAGAAGACAAATTTAAGAGCTGATAGAACAGCTGATAGTCAGAAGACAAATTTAAGAGCTGATAGAACAGCCGATAGTGAATCAGTGATTACGATGTCGTGGATTTTTGGGAATATTTCCGGCCCAAAAAAAAAGACATTTTGAGGGCTGAATTCATAATTAATACAATAAAAATGAAACTCGGTACACCTCAAATCAAATCAATTCCAAATTGACTAAAAAAATATAATTTTATGTGAAATTTGATATTACATAGGTTGAAAACAGACTAAAATCTTTTTGAACTGATGCGTTATCTAGTGGGTTTAATACATGTTTTTAAGTGAATATTATATGGTTATAGACTTAGATCGTCGGGCTTAAAAAATGCGGATTAAATGGTCGTGTGTAAAATTAACTTAAACCTAACTCACTCTCTGACTGAATAATATGACCGTTAGAAAAATGAATTTTTATTTTGCTTGAATGCAATATTTATGTAAATACTATTTTGAACTATTTTTTTCGATACTATTTCTTTTCAGTTTTCAGTACAATTGAGAGAAGTCGATTTGCATCTCTGTTACATACATTACATACAGTATGTATCTCACACTACTGTGCGGGTGCAATTGGGGTTGAGTCCGCTGTTTACATTTCAGAATCAGAAGGACAATCGCTTAAGTATCCCAATCCCAACTACGATCGGACATAAAATCAATTTACGGATATAAAGTGTTGTCATTGATTGATATTTGTCCAGCGGATTCCTGTTGGGACTATCCATCTATTTATGTAATGAATTTTGCGGGGGAATGGGTAAGTGCTGATTTTAAAATGCATATTTATAAATGCACGCATTGCCAGTGTGTTTAAAATTTGGAAAACAATTAATCAGGAAAATGGCACCCTTCAAAATTGGACCTAAGAGCTTTGTTGATGTGTTTGGAAATTAGGTTATTCTTTGGAATATATGGGGGAAAATGGCAAATATACCAATTTATAAAGTGCTTAGTGTTATTTGGGAAAACGCAAGGGGTTTCCCCATAATTACATATTTATATTTAAATCATGCAATGTAGCAGCTCATGCACTCGTTTATCAATAAGTTCTAAAGCAGATGAATGGAATTGTGTGCACAGACCAAACGGATGAATTGATAAGTTGGTCTAGAGCGGATATACCTACCATCAGATATTTGCCGGCATTTAAGTATAGGGCAGAGAGATCCCTCGCTCTCTACGCAAACACACTTCACACAGAGCCGACATGAGGTGGTCCAAACTTTAACCGAAGTTCGACTGCAGAAGGTCAAGGGATCAGGATACTGGTCAGAATCTTGTCAGGCAGTGCCTTCTGAGAAAGCATTGAGAAGGACTCAGACTGACAGACACAAACACATACTAGTTCTGCGATGACCAGCAACGCAAGCCGAGATATAAATATTACACACATACTGTGCGAGTGCGAAGCAATGTCTCGCAACTACAGGTTTCAGTTTCTTGAAAGGTACTTCTTACAAAATTTAGAGAAGAAGAAGACGAAGCTAATTGCTTTCTGCAGGAAAGGTGTTTTCCAGGAGAAATTGTTTAGATTTTCTTTCATTGTGGAAAATCGCATTCCGTTATGCTGCACACTTATTTTCAAGTGGCTTCTGCGTGTGATGAGACATTTAACTCGTGCTCTGCTTTCATATTCGAATTCGAACAACTTAAGATCGTTTCTCAAGCTCTCTCAGTTTAAGTTTGTCGATGAATATCGGCCTAAGGGGCCAACATTTGAAGAATTGAATGAAATTTTATTAATTTATTAAAAAAAAAACAGTTGAATACATAAAATTAATATGGGTGGCAAATGTATGAAATACGGTTAGAAGATCGGACGTTGATAGTTTATTATGACGTATTTAGGAAGACCATTAGATTGTATTTTGCTATTGACAAAGCCCCTAATATTATTTAAGATAACAGTTCGTAACTGTAGATATTTTTACGATTGTTCCGATTAGTGAAAAATTTAATAATTGCTTTATCTTTTCTGTTCACTGAAACAGACAATACATACTCGTACTTATGAATTATTTAAAAATTAATTCTTTCTAATTTTCTTTACGTTTTGCATTTATTCATATTTAGATTATATATACTTTGGAAATATGTTCACATTAGGTTTGTTTCCTAACGATAATGCATTCGAACTTGACATTATACAAATTTAGTCAAACCTTATTCCCTTGCGCAAAAGTTTGACAGGAGAGAGCAAAAAGGGGAGAACAAAACATTTCTCCTCCATAAAAAAAACCTGCAAATATTAGCCCAAGAAATTTCTTTTGGGCTAGTATGTCATTGCTGACAGATGGTTGTCAAATCGTTCAAATGCTAATTTGTAATTGATTAATTAATTAATTAATTTTGTGCTTCTATACCATTAAAATAGACGTTAAAAGCGAAAGAATTAAACTTTTTAGTTTCTGCAATAAAAGCAATTCAATTCTTGTTCTTAAGTATACATTTTTACTTTATTTTACTCGTCCCTTTTCGTTTTGGTTATATTTAATTTCAGTGGGCGAATTCTCTCGCAATGAGAGAAATGTGAAAAAGCCATATTATTTGCGAGCCAAACATTTCCCACAGGCCACAGGAGAGCCATTGTTGGAAGAGCTCTGTAAGCTGTGGCTTCATCTTGTTGGAACGATAATTCTGCCTTGTTCTCTACCTTTGGCCTTAAAAAATCATAGCCCGATATTGAATGCAATCCGCATTTACCCAACCAAAAAAATATGATTTTGATATGGGTTGGTGTCGAAGTGTCAAAATTCCGTTTAACAAAGTATGCTTTACAATTTCTGCTTACAAAAAAGATGTAGAGAACATTTTCTTTTTTTTAAATTGTTAATTTTCAACATTCTTTCTTATATTTCCGTTTTTTGAAGTGAAACTTCTTATGCGACTTCCAACTCAAGGTCGCGTTAAACATTTAACGCTAATAATTGGATACTCAAAGGTGTGAGCGAGCGTGAGGGTGGCGCACATTGCACAGCACAAGCACGTTCATATGATTAAAAATGAGTGGTGTTTTCTCCAACAAAAGTGAAACGAAAGAGAAGTATGCGAGGTGAATGTGTATAATCAACAGCCACAATGTTTTTCTGAGGAAATGCGCAGATGGCTGTTGACGTGCGCTGATGGACTTATGGTGGTGTATATAGAAATTGAGTTCAAGGTTTTTGTTTTAATGGTTGTTATAGTACATACCTACATACTTTGATACCTACAGTAAAGAATTGAAGAATTCAAGAAGTAAAGACGATATAGGTGAATTATGTTGTTTGATTTATTGAAGTGAAACTTCTTAAATGCTTAATGCTACTATAAGCATTGCATACTCAAAGGTGAGAGGGTACCGCTCACGCTTCAGAGTATGCAATGGTTAGTGAGTTTATTGGCACCAAATGCTGGGAGAAGAATATTCTGTGGTGAAGATTAATTTCCAAAAATAATGACTAAATTGGCAATTAATGTCTTATTGAAATGAAACTTCTAATGCGACTTCCAACAAGGTTGCGTTAAACGTTCAACGCTCCTGGGGAGGGGGAATAGAAGGAGACAGAGCGAGAGTGAATGCGTGGCACTCGAACGTATGCGCGTAGTATACCTGTTACAGGCCAGCGTGAGCGTTAGCAACGAGTAGCGTCCTCATTATTTCATTTACTTATTTTAGTTTGATTTGATACACATATAATTTAATAGGGTAGTATTTTTGAAGTGAAACTTCTAATGCGACTTTCAACGTTTCGTATCTTACTTTAGTTGTCATAATCCCATTGTAAATGTTATAGATTTGGATATTTCTCCACTCGAAAATGATAATTATGAGATGCGATCAATTGTGAATTGCAAGCAATGTTAATAAAGTTTGTCTTAAAGCCTAGTATCCTGCTCGCGCTAAATTTTATCTCCCATACAAAAATGTCTACAAAGATAAAATTGAGCGAGGCAGTTTAGCAAAGCATCAGTATCCTGTTCGCACGCTAAATCCTTAACTTCATATAGATGGGCCGATGAAAAGTCTCCACTCATTTAGCTCGCGAAATAAATGTCCGGTGCATTAAATCGAAAATAAAATTTGACATAAAAAAACGGAGGAAAGTGTTTGTGTAGTGTTTGCAATGATTTTTTTTTTTTTTTTTGGCGGAAAACGCAGACAATGTTTACAACAGAGCCAAAACAGAGATACATATAAATATAAATAAAGCGAATCGATTTTCAGGGGGACTTATGCTCTCATTTGGCGTCGTCTTTTGGGTAATATAATAACAAGTGTTCCACTATGGTAAGGAGATTGTGGAAAGTTTGAGGAGACATGTCGAACTTCTTCTTATAATTTCTAGGTTTCTTACGTCTTTCAAGTTTGAAATTCGAAAATTCTATTAAAATTACGTTTAATGATATCTGTCATGGTACTCATGGTTCATAAGCATATGGGTTTTGTCCCATCTATATCATGTTTAATAATAATTTAGCGACCATTTATCTTTGGTGTGGAGAAACGAAGTGGAGGCTAGGGGCGCTAAAATTTAGCGCGAGCAGGATACTAGGCTTAAAGAAACAATATGATTTCACTAAAAATCAATTTCTACTCCTTCCTATTTTCATTTCCACATTACGAAGTTTCACTTCTTCCGCGCGGAGGGACTCCACGCACTAATTTTTTTTTTTTTTTTAATTTTTAACTTATCTTTTCTTACTTTTTATTGTTTTCTAATTCAATTTCAGTTTTTTTCGTTTATTTTTTTTTTTTTTTTTTCAATTTTGAATCTAATTCTTATTGTTCCCTTTAATTTAAATTTTATTTTGGTTTAAACTCTTAAAGTAGATATATGTATAATGTTTTTTGTATAGTTGTAAAATAACTTTAAATGTTTTTTTTTTGTCTGTTCATAATAAGCAGAATTTTATTACTTTAAATTTACAAAACAAACTTTTGTAATGAAGAACAGTAAAAAAAAATTAATTTCGAAAAGCATATTTATTGTGTGGGAAGATAAAATTTTGCAAAGCAGCATTTCAACAATTATTTTTGAATTTTGGGTGTCCCTTATTCTGCAATTTAATTTATTCACGTTACCATTGAAATTAAAGTGGGTCTCATCGCTCGCTATGAGTTCGTTAATTGAATATTTTCGGAAAAACGAGTCAGCTCGATTTATGCAAGAATTAGGAGATTAAAAGCTCCTCATGGAACAAACTCTGGTAAAAGTAAATCTTGCTTTCATTTCTATTTATTTCTGACCGTCCTAATATATCTAGCTTTTATATTTTATAGGTTAGGTTAGGTTAGGTTAGGTTGGGTGGGGTTGTGAGATCGTCACAAAAGACCAGGCACCAAAGCGGGCCCATCGCCATCCCCAGGGAACCATTACGGTCAAAATGATATTTTATAAGGCGAACAACAAATTTATTTTCCTTATAACTTTTGCTAATAGTATAAGTTCATCAAGGTTCAACAAATTTACAAATTTACTTTTCTCTAATATATTTATTGCAATTTTTGGTAACAATTTGAACGTTTCCGAGGGAAAGATGGGTTACTTAACTGAGGAAAACCTTAACTCAGGGCTTATGAGTTATTCAATAGTTCTTTAGGAACAGTCTAATAAGTCAAAATCCCAGGAAAACTAAACTTCACTATTAAAGTGAACATTGTCTCCAATTATCATCGCAGCCATTGTAATGCTGCTACGCCATCGTAAACACCTTACGACATTCCTTGCCAATGGCCATAAATTTTCAATACCCGTCTTTGGTATTGGCACCAGTCAAAGGTGGATCACAGCCAGTCCATAATATCACCATGCCGTCATTACAATCAGTCTGCTGCGGCTATTTACGTTTCAGAATCTACTGCCAAACAAAACGATTTCAAGGATGTTTGCCCACAGGGCGCTGACAGATAGTTAAAGGCAAAGTGCACTCACTTTATCTATCATCCGGTTTCAATTGCAGTTTATTGACAAAGTTGCAATTACTCCATCGGTGATCTATTCCCAATGGAAGTCATAAAAATTGGTTACTTTGCTGACTGACAGTTTCAGTCAACCCGAAGTGAATCATTTGTTTGACAATGATTTCACGAAAATGGATAAATACGTTCGCCATTATATTGTACAGTGGCATTCAGCGGAATGAGTAATGTTGAATTGTCGATTGACGATATTGGGAGGGGTTTCGTTCAGTGTGCTATTTCTTCTGCAGGAAAAACAACTCCATCTATCTCTTAGAAAATCCGTGCAACAAAGTGGAATCGGTTAAAAATGGAATATCGTAGAAAAAAGTAAATTCAGCTGGTCTTATAACTTCAGCCGTGTCTCGAAGGTGCACTTCCCCACCCTCATTGACAGCTTTTTATATATACATATCATTGAAAATAATGCGCACTTAGGGCAATAACAAACCACTGAATACATTTTACATAGCTCGAAAAAGCGAATACAATTTGAAGAGCATTACACACAATTAAGGCGAACTAATTCCCTAAAGTGGTTTCTACATAACATCATTTTAATTGGATTTTCAAACGCAGAAAGGAAATACATCATGCGTTCACTTAAAATTTAACTTAACGTCCACTTTGAATGGACATGTCTTGCATTGGAACAGTTATAACAATTATTTACCCCAAACTTAAACCTACTTCCTTCCCATCGTCTTATTCGACCAATGACCAGGAATGCAATTATTATGATGGATGTTTACAGAATATATGGCAATCCTTCTAAATCAAACAAAAATAGCACCCCCATACCCCCAACCATAAATAAATTGCACACAAATTGTGATATACCTACACAGTATTATTTAAGAAGTTTGTAAATTTATTTTGGCAATGCAAGTGTCAGTCAATAAACTTAAGGACATATACCGTAGTGAAGAGGACAGCCGTATGTAATTCTGGCGCCATATGTCTCCTGAAATAATGATAAAAACTTTATTCCTACATTGAGAGGAATCAACAAAATTGTCGAATGGATGATTTAAAGAAAGTTCCTTGCCAGCTCCTCTGTACAGCACGTCAATAAGTTCGTAAAGGTCATCTTATAAGACTGAACTCAAGATGTATCTTCATGCATTTGAATGCCATTGGCTAATATCATATCTGGTGACTTTTTCTTTTCATAGAATGGAAAATGTTTTGAAGAAAGCATGAGGCTATTAACATGTTTATGAAGTAGTCGCAAAAACTCTTGTTTGACTATGTGCTTTTATTACGCAAGCATGGTCAGACCTATATGTAACATTGAAGCAGACAAAATTGTCGCTTAGGCGCCATGCAAGTTAGCGTTTTTTTAAGGATCCTCTGTTGTAGATGTCCATCCATCCATCCATCTTGCGCATTTTTTGATTAGATTTTTGCTATTATTTTTTGGTTACATTTCGAAACATTTCTTTGGGCGTTTTTGGAGCATTGGAGGGAGTCTTATGTTAAAATTTTTGTTTCTCCGGCGATTTTTTTTTTTTTTTTTTGTGTGTTTTTTCGGAACTTTTCTTAAGTCGTTTCGGGCGTTTTGCAAAATTGGTCTATTTACCAGAAATTGTGCTATATTTTTTTTTTTGATAGCACAGTCTCAATTATATAAGCTATTATACCTGTAGATTTCATAATAGGACACGTCTATATTTCTTGCTTATTCACTGTCAAGTAGTTTACTCTCTCTTATTCTAGCAATATGACAAACATATTATTCATACTCGACATATTGATCATAGCCATTTTTATAATAATACTAGCTGACCCGGCAAACTTCGTGCCGCCAAAATTTGTTAATGTAATGAAAATGATAATTCCAAGCATGCATATGCATTTGCTAATATGTATATGTAATTTTGTCAATTAAATTCTTTATTCAAAAGTCATATTAAATGCAATAGAAATAAATGACGTATAGCAATGTTGATTTTTTAAGATCAAACGGCAATGATTTTGACGTTTCGGCCAACCTTCCGCTTTTCCACTAATGTGGTTTTCCATTGGGACCACCTGAAAACTTTTTCAGATCTCAGATTTTAAGGTGCTCATGGAACGCGCAACGAAAAACTGAAAAATATCGAGATCTGCAAAAAGTAATCCGAATTGAAAAAAATATTGATTTTTGGTCCCAATGGAACGTGAAAAGTGATTTAGATCAAAATAAAAGATTGATTTTTGGTCCCAATGGAAAACCACATAAGTTGACCATGCCATCCACATTTTTATTCTTACCCGCTAAAATTACTCGCTTACTCAACCATTCTTTATTTTTGTGGTTATCATTGATGTTCAGGAATACTTTCTTTTAATGAGACCGAATTTCAAAAATTCGAAGGAAATGAAATCAATCCGCTCAATTCGTTGATAGGAACACGGCCATTTCTAATAGCCAGCAATTGTTTCGACAAATCTTAGGCAGATGGATCGTTCAGCAATGCAACTCTCATGTTTGCTATCAGCTGATGTTTCTCACATAGCGCCACAGATTTGATGATTTGAGGAAATCAAAGTCGGATTTCTTACGAACACTACATTCATTTGAACTAATGTGTCTAATCCAAGCCAATAAGATTCAAAAGTTATATTAAATACAATAGTAATAACATAAGAATAACATTGTCGATGTTTTTCAATCAAATTGCAATGATATACGTGTCGGTCAACCTGCCGCTTTTTCACTGAAGTGCTTTATGGTGCTTTATGGTGCACTACATTTTTGTTCTATTAGATATATGTATAGTGCGTACACGTACATAGCGGGAGGTTTGCCACATACAATTGACCATGCAATGTCGTTTTCCTTGGGTCAAAAGAATAAGTCTTTTTTTTTATCTAAATTATTTTTCATGTTTCATTAGGCAAAAAATCAAATCGTTTATTCGATTCGGATCACTGTTTGCTGATATCGAGAACTCTGTAGCGGACTGGTCATTTTATAAAGAAACTCGCATGTTTGTTGTCAAATGCAATTTCTTTACATATTGCCATAAAGCAGACGCCTTCAGGCAAGCATTCAATTCATCTGCCGGAGTTGATCTCGAAATGGCAGGCAGATTGTGCATTCGTCTCATATGATAATCTTACATTGCTGCAGTACTTTCGCCATCGCAGTGTTCTTTGAAATGTTGCATGTAGGTTCTTCATCCCCTTGCAGATTCAATGGCAATTTCAATGCTGTTCGACCGCCTTTTAACAAAGTAGCCGCTATCCCAGAAGAGGCTAGGGCCAAAGCGATCTCAGATCTCGAACGAACATTTCAAAAAGTTACTTAATGTAACATAGTAAACATAATTTATTAGAACAAACTTTTTATTTATATTTAAAAAAATATGTTGTTTCAAAATTGTTGACAACAACAATTTGCTTGGAAAATAATTAAAATAATTGACAACAACAATTATTGCTTTTTAAATTAAAATTTTTTTTGTTTGCTTTGTATTTGAAGTGTCACTACTCGATTTTATCCAGTTTCTTTTTTTTTTTTCAAAGTGTATTTCCCCATAAAAAAAAATAAAAAAATTCGTGGTGGACCACCCTTAACATTTAGGGATATGAAAAATAGATGTTGTCCGATTCTCAACCCTAGCCCATATGCACACTAAATTTCAAGAAAATCGGTTGAGCCGTTTCGGAGGAGTTCAACAACGCACCCCGTGACACGATAATTTTATATATTAGATAGTAGATACAGATTTTGTCAATATAACAATACCAATTATGCCATAAATCATATTCATTGACCGATTCCAATTAAAGTAATTTAATTTCACTTTAATCTAATTCATTACATTCTTATTCCGTATATACCTTCTTATAATTTTCTTAACGTAACCTTTTCTCTTTCCCGCCTTTCTTCTGTCATTCACTTTAATAAAGTAAGTTGCGGTCTTTAATTCGCCGTGACTACACGCATTTAACGAGATTATAACTGGTTATGGCACGCCCATGATATACCTATTAATCATATACGAAAAGGGAGCCTTCTTATAGAATTACCAGAAGAAATTTTCATTACATATTTTTTTTATTATTTTTTATTTGTATGCTGCATTTTTTGCAACATCACACATTCCTAACACGGAATATTAAAGGGTTGCCCAATTATAAATAGCGGTCTGACTGAAAGGGGATGAAATTACGTGTAACGTATTTTGGCCGGCCATCTTGTTTACGTGTTTGGAATATTGGGAAATTTCACAATGTTGATATGAGTGAATTAAATTGAATGTTGGCTTGCGAAGATTCGCTTTCCAATAAAACAAAATGGCTTCCGGAAGTGATGCACGGACAATTATTTATTTATTTCGTATAAGTGATATATGAATTGTTAGTTTAACTTACTGACACTAACCACCCCTCTCATTTTACATGTGTTAAATCATAAATAGAAATCTTTTCAAGTGATTGCAGAAAAAATCTTGGTGGCCGGAACTTGTGTTTATTTCCATTTTACGTATCTATAACAACTAGTTTCGCTTGTGGTCGCAAATTGACCATACAAATTTTCACATAATTATGTTGTTTTTATTTTAAGCGAAATAGCGACATCTAGATATCGAAAAAATACACCGCTTTGAAAAAAGTTTTACTAAAGATGAACATTTGAATACGTCATCATGAAATTTGGGAGCAAAGAAGTTATGTCGAAATAGTGATCTTTTCCACAGTTACGCATTATTGAAACCAACCGTCAATACCTCGCAGTTCACAGATATACATAATGCTACTGAATTAAAATTCAGCTTATCGCTTATTTTAGTATTTCTTAAAAAAACTTTAGAGCTGTGTTACCATCATTGGTATTTCCAGCTATTTCTTTTGGCATGTCTACTAAAAGTCACAATTTGTTACCGAAATTTGTATTGCATAAACTTTTTTCTATTTGCAACTAAGTCTTTGCGATCTTGCCTTTATCCAGGAATGCAATGGAGAAATAGAAATACCAAAGGTGAATTGTTTCTCATCCCGCTTTTTTATGACACTTCTAAACACACATCTTTCCGTCTAACATTGTAATTTGAAACTAGGATTGTTAGAATGAGTGTATTTCTTTGATCTTGCATTTGATGTTGATTTTATTTCCTTTTTTAAATAAATCTCACAAATCAGCAGTAGGTACCTAGTTGAATTCGGCCGTTTTTTTTTTTTTTTTTTTTTTTGCCATAAGACTCTCCGAGAAATATCATCAACCAAACGAAATGGGAACAGAAAATAAATTCTCGCATCTCTGCATCATCTATGCTAATCTTATACCGACTTTGTGCTGAGCTACCATCACAACCCCACTTAAATATAAGACTCATGAGGATAAAACATTTGAACCTTTGTAGCGTAACCCTTCCAACGATAATCACAACATCTCCGTATTTACTTATTTTTGGTTTGTCTGTTCCTTCCCCTCCTAAATTTAAAATTAACTGCCAAACTGCATTATCATCGCGTATATGGCGCACTCCCACAGGAAACGCCACTGCACAGACTTAAAACCCAACACATCCATAGTTGGAGACTTGTCGGCTATGGAACCGTCTATGACTATGTCTATAAAAAGCCTTGTGCACTCGACCTCCATCTTTTATTTGAAAAAAGTTTAGCGAGAGTGTGAGAGTATTCGATCCCGCGATTTAGACCGAGTTATTCCAAAAAGAAAAAAAAAAGTTTTAAGGAAAAGCATAAATTGTCGAATATACACTAAATCACCCATCCACTTGGATTTTCATTGTGTAATAAATATCTTCCTAATATCATTAAGGGTAAGTTCAGTGGTTTGCAAAAAAAAAAAAGGGGGGGCAATGCGCTAATTTGTGTCTTTTATAGTTTTGCACGTGCTTTCAGTGCACTAGTGCGAGCCATTCTTCCGACATACCACCAATCGCGAAGCGCACCGCACTATACGCAATCCATCAATCCACAACCTCAAGGTTTGCCACGTTTTTACCGTCCCGAGGGTGACGTCCATTACGCCTAACCTCCAAAGGGCATCCACTGTCCTCGAGACTAATAAAACCCAAATTGCAGAGACACGTGTGGGAACCTGCATCTCCCGCTTACCACCAGAAACCTTTTTTTTTATAAAATTCGTGCGCAGGAGTAAACGAAAATATCCTTCGTTTCCCTGCGTACCCTCAACGTACGTACGGGTACACAAAAACCACGCCCAAACCACAACCGTCTTGGGAGAATAATCACCACGTGTCGAGCTGGGATGCATTCTTCCTCACCCAGAACAGCCAGGGTATTTTCCACAAGAGTCTTTGCGTCGAAATCGTTGAGGCCGTAATTTCCGTCAGCGCAATACCACCATAATTCTGCTGCAGTGTGACCATCGAGCGGTGTACGAAAAGAAAAACCACAGCAATCCATCTGACGAGCTACACGCTTCATTTCGGCTCGGGCTAGCATAGAGTGCACACTGGCAGTGACCGCCCGAAGAATCATCAGGTCTGGAGCTAGACCCCCGGCACCTTCCGACACATCGTCTGCCGTAGAAACCATCGAACCACGAGGAATCATCGACATTCCGTCGATGCCTGGGACTATTGTCAATAATTAAGTTAGATTTAGGTTAATTGATTTGTCTTTAGCTTTAGTTTCAATTAATTTTAAGTATGATTCATCCCAGGTAATGCCATCCCAAAAGATCATACAATTTTCATATTATCAACCAACTCTATTCCATACAGCATATCAACAACACATAACATACATTAGGCGTTTTTCTTTTTTAGTTCAGAGCACAACCTGAACTGTTATACAAAAAGTTTGTGTTTCTTTTTTAGCTCAGACACTTCAGAGCTCGAATTTGTGTTTCTTTTTTCGTTCAGAGCATGATCAGAGCGCGCTCTATGAGCTCAGAATTAATTGACTGAGCAGGCTGAGTAAAATGCTGATTACACATATACAATCACACTTCCAGTCATATTTGAGAGAAAAAAAAAACAGGAAAAACAGAAAATCCTCAGAACGATCTGAGCACGCTCGGTTCAGAGCGCGCTCATATAGCTCGAGCTCAGTTCAGTGCTCAGCTCTGAACTAAAAAAGAAAAACGCCTATTAAAGCAAATCCGCGGAGAACCAGTACCCGACAACCAATTGTGCGCACATGCGGAGTCAGCTGCTGCAGATAGATGTTCTCTAACTTCGAAACTTTCATCGCTATACATCAACCAATTTTAAAACGTCCGTAAGTCAAATTTAAATTGTACTATCTTTTGGCAAACCAACCACAAAATACCATAGATCCCTTATTATTATTTATACTATTATCATAATTACTGAATTTAAACTCACCTTCCTGAACGATAACATTACTAGTTCATAGTCTGTAAGCGGAACTAATTCCTCTTACGATATCATTTAATTATTAATACACATATACATAATACATATATACTTAGTCGACGAGCTGAATGAAGTTCTCGTATAATTAAATCCTAATGATAACTGGTTTATGCAGATGGCAATTGCCCAAATTGATGATTCTTTCCTCGTTCGTTTATTATACTGCGTTTTCTAGGCGCGAAGTATTTAAGACAGGATTATTATTCCATCTTCCTAACTTTATTTTTGTTTAGTTCAGATGAATAAATTGTGTACTGCTATTGAATTTAATTTAGATATTTTATTTGGGGTAAAGATGAATGGTTAGTAGGAATCATGGGCGATACAGGGGTGTGAAGGGCGAGTGAAAGTGTCATAGGCGAGACGTAACATACACCTTACGGGGCTACTTATCAATATTTCCGGCATAAAGTAGCCATGGAGCTGCGGAGAACCTTCTGCAGTAGGGCGGGTATAGCCGAGGTTACGGTAGCCTGGAGGAGCATTCTCCTACCAAAACACCGTATGGTCAATGACAGCTGATCATTCTCTTATTTTCTCTTCATTCTCTTTCCTTTTCCTAACAACATTTTCTTTTCCTTTTTAAATTTAGATTACCTTTCTCTTAATGCTGACTACAGATTTCTCTTCCTTTTTCCATTATTTTTTTTTCTTTTTCATTTTCTAAATTACGAAACGGTAATCCTAGTGATTACAACCCCCCCTTCGGACAGGTCCACATAGATGTATAGATCAACCGCGTAGGGATATTCTTACGTGGTTCGGTAGCTAGAAGCTACCGTGGCACGATATTTTTATTTTGTAGCAGGTTTAGTAGCAGGAAGAACCCCCCCCCCAATCCGACGAGCTTTTGCCCGGCCTTCCGCAAGCGTGCCACCCTCTGCTACATGGGTGTAACAAGACCCTCAACCCGACCTGCGTTGCACCTTATGATGTTAAATATTGAGATAGGTCGTTTTGAGCTTTGATATATGCGCTTTATTATTTTATCTAGCAAAGCTTGCGATCTTACTTCAGCATAAACATCAGTCACAGTAAGTGTTTCTTCTTCAGGTAGCATTGGTAGCATTCTTTCTTTGTCTTTTGAACTAAATAATTAGCCGGGAATATACATTTGCATTTATTGTTTTAAGCTGCTGGCGCATTTTTTTTAACTTTATCCATTATTTTTTTTGTACCAAAAAGTACTTAATTTTGTGTGAACCATGAAAAAAGCGCTTTTTCTGGAGAGATCATTTTATTCGGCTCATGCTGAGTTAACCTAAGCCTTTTTTAGGTTTGTAGCCCTTGCAGGAGAACTAAGAACAAGCTCATTAATCAGATTTGCTGCATCCCTTTTATCAATCGCAAAGTCACTTCTGCCGTAACAGCAATTTCGCTTGGCATTCTACTGCTAACTAGTTCATATGTATTCGTTTTTGCACTTTGGATACACATTCGCCGAACGATTTTGAAGGTCGGCCATGATTCGGTTTCGCACTTGTTGTTGGAACTTGGTTGTAGAACTCATCCGGCAACTTAATCTCCTCATTCGATCATTTTTCATTGTCCTTTCGGAGTCTTCTCAGATCCCGCACGTTACGTTCCCACTTTGCTAACATTTTGCAATTGAGAGAGCTTAAATAAATTATTAACACTAAGGAACACTGTCCATGTCCGCAAGACCAAAGCTTTTTATAAAAAAAAACGGAATATCCCTATTACGATGCTCTTTCTTGGAGTTTTTCGAAATATCAAAAATTACTTGATTTTTCATTGTACTATAGGTCTATGCAAAACAAACAAAAAAGTTGTATGGGGTGAGCACTCAAGTTCAAAAACTGTAAATGGATTTTGACAAATAATTTTAAGCGCTTCACAAAGTCACAAGATACAAAAAAAAATGCAGGCGTAAGGCCTCCAAACAAAACGAAGATTTCTTCACTTTTTTAAGTTCACAAAAATTCGTATCTAACTTGAAAACTTAGAATATGCAAAAAAATATATATATATTTATTGGGCTAACTGCTTATTTCAATAAACACGGAATGGCCAATTGGACGCGAAAAATGCAACTAACTATAAAAAAAATAATTTGCTCAAGTAAATGTTTTAATTTTGTTTTTTTTTTTTTTTTTTTTTTTTTTCTTAGCATGTTACTGTCTGATGTTCTACCTTTCATATCATACACCAAAATATAATCATTTCCGCTAACTGTGTGAAAAAGCACACTCGGCGCCTCAAAACATATTTAAGGTCAACAACGAATGAAAACCGCCTCCGAGGTCTGGTTCTGATTCTGATGCACATCCACAGATATATCAATATTGACGTTCTAAAAGTAATTGCAAGATTTCATAAATCATTACGTAAGACAAATCAGCTGACTATTAAGTTTTCCGGTCTTGAAGGCCAAAAGGTTCGTCAAATTGTTATAAATACAAACTGTTCCCGTATTTTAAATAATTCCACCTTTCTCAAAAAGTGGTTATGGTTTACAACAACAGGTTTTTAACAACAGTTAGACCTCGTATTATTGTTGTAAACCATGGAAATCAATGGTCTATAGATTATGTGGTCATAATAAAATCGCCTAATGTCTCTCTCAGAATAGCAGTCAAAAAAGATATCACATTCAATTTTTTGTTTCTTAGAGTGGATAATCCATACAAAACAAAGCTCTGCCTCCATATTTTACGATGCAGAAATTCAGATGCCAAATGAACGGCTTCGCCCAAATTGCAAAAACTGCATCGAATCTCTGAACCTAATTTGCATTCTTAGAATCCATCCGCAATTATACTCGATTACACTATCTGAAGTCTGTATCTATATAAATCCGTCGTAATGCTTTAAGGAAATTATTAAATCACTGAACTGGAGATATTAGTGTCGAATAGTTTCCGGTGGTCCGCTGTGCTTCAAATATATACCCTTGAGTGCCTCAAAGACATTGCACAGACACTAAGGTTGTGTAGCTTGGCCATCTCCCCACGACACCGACCGATGGTGGCCCACTAACTCCCTCGTCGTTGTATGCAGTTTCTGCAAAATGATTTATTATTAATTTGCAATTTGCCTTGGTTTGACTGAGATCCGGTGTCCTTAGTTGCAAGTATTCCTGTCTCTAAGATCAACGCCTTAACGATGCCAGACTGCGGATGCAGAGCGGTGCGGACGTTAACATAATTTGTTCCCATGGGTTCAAAGAGTCAAATTCTATGAAATTTCTTAGCAGAAGTAGCAGAGGTGGTGCAACGCCCACATCTTGTCGGAATAAAATTATGATGTCCTTATGTTGCTAAGTTTTGTTGATCCCAGAATGGCTTTACAAACTGTATGCTAATGACAGTGCTTCATAGCATGGATTATTCATAAATTTCATGTTGCAAACTGCAGATTGACGGTATCGACGACGAATGAGGGATTTGGGGAATTGAATAGGCTACTATCTGCTGACTGAATGTTTGGGTTTGTGGTGATGAAATTGCTTTCATTGGAATTTCTCAGTCCGATGGACTTCAGAAATGTATTCAATAGATATTGACAAAGATGGCAAAAGGTAATTTACGGATTTAATAATTGTTTCGACGTGAAATGCACCTGCCGGTAATTAACTCCCGTAGTAGTATTATGGTAAACTCGTTAAGGATGATCCATCGATATCACGGCCATTCAGTTGGGATGGATGGATACAAAAGTGCGACATTACCTATGGTAGCTACAACCGACAATTGAAGAAACGTCTGAGACAATTCGTATTCCTCCGATGAGAGAAAACTGGCTTGGCAGTTAAAAAAAAAAAGTATAACTTGAAAGTGAATATCGAAAGTGTACGAACACTTTTTTAGTATTTATTATGAAATGAGTAGAATGAAACGTGTATCATTTGAAGGTACTATGCCATAGATGTGCACAAACAAAATAGTGCACGACTGGGTCGAACAAAACTTTCTCTTTTATCAAAAGTCTTGTTGGATGTTTTTTTATTATATTAGATAGATAGGTAAAGATCTGAAGATCTGATGCTATATAAAAAATGGCAGTAGATACATACATAATAACAATGTGAGTTTTTAGAAGTTGAAGCTCTCAGTCGCCAGTTCTGGTTAGAGAGTTATATGCGCCTATTTTATAAGCTCTTAAGCCGGAACCACACTTGTAACGTGTGTTGTGATGTGGAGTGGCGTGTCGCTTTCTTTCCAATGGATTTCATATGCGTAGAAACTTATATTTCTCGTGTGTTGTGTTGCAGTGTTTCGCGTTGTGTCGAAATCGCTCCTGTACCGATTCCGATTGCGCCACCCACAGCGCTATATGGCGCAATGAAACGAGACATATATATTTCCTATCTGAAATTGCATAAGTGAAAGAAAGAGTACACATGAACTAGGAAATTAATAACTTCAAAAAAGCAAAACAAACAACATTTGAATTCATTTAAAAAAATTACAGCACACTAGATAAGTGTGCACAGAACAGGAAACGACAGACCATACCACAACACACCAGTGTTGTTATATCGTGGGATTTATCCCTTTTCGTGGGAATTTCGATGTCCGAAAAGCCTTTCTTACATTACCACAACAACTCTGCGGATGGATGCAAAATTTTCTTCTGGAAAGATCGATCCAAGTTGTTGTAGATGGTGTATCATCCAATTCGTTTGCTATAAATGCAGGAGTGCCCCAAGGATCTATTCTTTCTCCAACTCTGTTTCTTCTCCACATCAACGATTTGCTTGGATCAAAAAATAATAATATTTTAAGGCTTTGCAGATGACAGCACTCTTATATCCTCCATCTCGAACAATGGGCCTGTGAATATGGCTACATCGCACAGTCAGAGATGTGAACAAATTAATTCTCTAAATGATGATCTGGACAAAATCTTGAAGTGGGGAAGGGACAATTTGGTTGTATTTAATGCAAACAAGACACAGCTCACAACATTTTCCAGAAAAAATGCATCAACAGTTCCTCAGATCCAAATGGATGACCTTCCAATCCATCAAAAGGACTCAATGCACCTTCTAGGAGTCACAGTCAATTCAGGAATCACATGGCAGAACCACATATCCTATATCGCAAAGTCGGCGTCCGCAAAGTTGAGCTACCTATTTAGAGCAAAGAGGTACTTTAGCCCCAAGCAACTTCTCCTTCTCTACAAAGCACAGGTTAGACCAGGCTTGGAATATTGTTCCCATATATGGAGCTCGGCCCCAAAACATTCACTTAACCTGCTTGATAGCATACAGAGACGAGCAGTTCGACTCATTGGAGACCCTACACTCACATCGAATCTACAACCGTTGGTGCACAGAAGACAAGTAGCTGACCTATGCTTGTTCTATAGGTACTTCCATGGTAGATGTTCTGAGGAACTCAAAGACATTATCCCTCGAAATGCAACTTTTGGACGCCCAACAAGACAGGCTGCTAATGCTCATGACCATACAGTACACTTGACAACCGCGAGGACATCAACTTTCAAAAATTCCTTCTGTTACAGGACAAGCCAACTTTGGAACTCGCTTCCTGGGGATATATTTCCAGAAGACTACAATTTGCAGCAATTTAAGTGCAGAACAAACATACATCTGCAGGCATCTCGGGGCGCTGTTGAAGCGTTATAGGTTCGCCTTTCCCGGGAGAAGTATATAAAAAAAAAAAAAAAAAATAAAGCACCACGTCGTGGGATTTTGAGGAATCTAACAAAAAACATTGAAACTACAAATTTTTCTGAAATTTCATGAAAACTCCTACATTTCACGATGATTATTAACACACTGAATGTGCATAAAAAACTGCTTATATGAATTGTCTCTTATCAAAATTTTCTAGTACCAAAATATAATCGTAATAATGTTACAAACTGTGATTTTTATACTTAAAGTTAATTTACCGTGATTTTCTTTCCTTGTATATCAAATTTTACTTCTAAAAACTGGATTTTGAGGCGAAAAAGTGTCGTGGGATTTAAAAGGGATTTTGAGTACAGTGAAAAAGGAAAAAAGGGAAAAATTACCACGCTTCGTGGGATAAATGAAGAGAGAGTGCTAACAACACTGCAACACACCACACGTTACAAGTCTGGTGCGGGCTTTACACTTTACAAGATTTTTGAGTACGAGAACAAGCATACCTAGTAGGAGCTTCTCAATTTTGATCTGTTAGGAAATGATTTTATTTTTGACTGGAATATATTAATGACGCTGGCTTAAGTTGTCTGTGATTGGAAGTATTGTTCGTGATAGATCGATATCTTCATATATAAACATATTTTTTATTTTTTTTATTTTTATAATTCACTAGTGCTCAAGGGTTTTTTTTCCCTTATAATGCTAATGCACAGCACGAGTGGAAGGGTTAATAGGGCACATATGTATATATATATGCATATGCAAGAATTCAGAGATTTGTTTTTGTATTTGCTTTAGTAGTAATAAACTGAATATCACGATGAACGAGTGTGGGTGTGCAAATGAAGTGGGATATTCTGATTGTGTTAACTTTAAGTGGTTGGAATTATTTTAAGGTGCATATTCAAAATGGTTGAAAAAAAGTAAAAGTAGGTAATATTTGCTGAAAATAAGTAATGCGTTACTGTTATTGCATTTTTAATGGTGGTTGCAATCTGAATTCTAAAATGCGGTATTGAGTTTTAAAAAAACATATGAACAGAGATTTTGGGTAGCCATTTTTGAGAAATAATTAAAAAACGGATTTATTCGAATTTTTTGAGAAAAACTTAGTACGGGATCTTATTTCGAGTACTGATATTATCTTTAGTATGTTGGCAGACAAAACAGTACCAAATATTGCAATGTTTAGTTTCAAAAATACTTTTTGTTAAGTATGTATAGGTATATAGCTAAAAACAGATTATGGGTTATTGTTCGGGATATAAGCGTTATATATAGATTTCGAGAGATATTCGAATCAGACCACCATTGTCGGGTCTCTTTTCGTCTCTCTACCACTATAAATCTTACCAAAAAACAAAGCCACCACCCATTTCAATGTTCCTCGACTCATGCTTAGAACCCTTCTTTGAGTGGAGCAGGTCGGCCACTTAATTGCCATTTTAGCCTATCTACATTGTTCCACGGTTGACCACCTTCTCAGATGTTCTGCCGTGATCCATTTGTGAATCAGCTGTTCTACCATTTCTTTGCCAATTGAAGAGAATGGTTCTGGTCCCAGCAACTTTTCAGTTGACCCCTGTTTTGCAAGGGAGTCCGCCTTTTCGTTGCCTTCGATCCCTATGTGTCCTCGTACCCAAGTCAGTGTTACCTACTTCATTTTTAGATGAACACTTATTGAGATTAAGTACACATTCCAATGCCAATGATGTTGTGATGTTTGTTTGTTCCATGCATCTGATCACCGCCTGATTGTCCAGTGCTATATGGATATTTCTTCCCTCCACCTGACTCTCAAGCAAGTAGTCCAACGCATGCAGCAATGCAATCATCTCAGTCTGGTATACAGAAGTGTAATTCCCGAACCTAACGTGACGGGCTAGTTCCAGCTCTGCTGAATAGATACCGGCACCCGCTCCGTCATCCATCATAGATCCATCTGTGAAAATCCCTATTTCATCACTCCTTTTTTCTGGAAGTAATCCGTTCTCAATTTGAATTTTGTGATTCCTTTGCATAATACGCACCCTTGTTATCCCATCCATAGGCATGTTACGCTCCCTAATCTCGTTTTTGACAAGTTCCAGGATCTTCCTATGTCCATAGATGGTTCCACGATTGTGCCATTTCACATCTCGATGCAAACGAAGTGCCGCTAGGGCCGTTGTTTTCTTAATAAATAAGTCTAGCGGTAAGATCCCTAGGATCACTTCCAATGCGCATGTTGGTGTTGTCCTTATTGCACCTGTAACTCCTAAACATGCTAAACGTTGGACCCTATCCAGGTGCTTCCTCACAGTTTTCTGGGAGGCTTTCGCCCACCATACAACCGAGGCGTAGGTAATAATGGGTCTAGTTATCATCGTATACATCCAGTATGCTGACCTAGGCGAGAGTCCCCACCTCTGTCCACATACACGTTTGCACTGATGTAGTACCCTTTTTGCCTTCTCCTCAACATGGTAGTTCCAAGTAAGTCTAGTATCTAGATGGACTCCGAGATACTTAACCTTCTTGGCCATTTTTAGTTCCGATCCGAAAAGTGTTAAGGGTCGAAATTCCAGATTTTTCATCTTCCTCGTGAAGATTATTAGATCTATTTTCTCCGCATTAATGGAAAGCCCTTGTTCCAAACACCACCGTTCCACCACTTTGAGCGCATTCCTCATGATATCTACGGTGACGTCTATGAAATTGCCTCTGGCCATTATTGCTATGTCGTCGGCATACCCCACTGTGTGAATGCCATTCGCCTCAAGTCTGTCGAGAAGAGAACCCACAGTGATACACCTCCTTGTGGGCAACCTCTGCTAACCCTTCCTCTGAGTTTTGAGGTTCCCGTCTGAATATTTATCGCCCTTGTGTTCAACACCCATCTTACCACCAATGGGTTAACCCTACGTTTTTCCAAGGCTTGTTTCAGAGTAGTCGCAGTAGCTTAGTGGTTAGTGTGTTGGACTGCTATGCGGGAGTCCCAGGTTCGAATCCCACAAAAACCCAATTCCGACTCAGGGTTTTTTTCCGCTGCGCTACCTCTCGCGAACGTCTGACAAACATCCGAGAGTATAAATGTCTTGAAAGAGCTTCTCAATTAGCCGTTTGGAGTCGGCATAAAATTGTAGATCCCTTCCATTCGTTCCAAAAAATGAGAAACTCACACAAAACGAATGGTTGTGAGAAGCTAGGCCTAGGGTCTCTCCAGACCTGTTGCGCCAACTATTTACTTTTTTTTTTTTTGTTTCAGACTTTCAAAGCATATCTTATCGAAGGCACCTTCAATGTCCATTTTGGTGGTCATCGCAATGCCCCGGTATTTAGCTCGATATAAGCGTTACTTGTTTTTTAAATTTTTGTCGAAGTCAAAGTTGGGGTTTTCGAGATATGAGCAGTTTTTAAAATTACCGTTTTCGGTGATTCGAATTTAAAATTGAGGACGCAATAATTTTAAGAACATCAATTTTACTGTAAGTTTGCATTTCGGTCAAAATCTTTATTGCCGTTTTCAGGTAGACTTAAGAAATTTTAAATAATAAATTTTTAAAAAATGCCTTTTTTCAAAAATCCATTTTAGGATAATACAGAGAAAAACTGAGTTTAAGTTTGAAATGACAATATTACCTTAGAAATTAATTGGTGTTACAATCGTATGGACCGTTTTCGAGATATATGTCCAAATTTCAAAAGTACCGCTATTTTATTTTATTTTTTACTCAAACTTTTAGCCAAAAACTTGGTATGTAGTCATGGTAACTTCACCCACTTCAGCTTAAATAATGATTTTGATTAAAATTGTTTGAGACGTTTTCGAACAAATCAAACTGGTAGGAAAATTTTATATATGAGGTTAGGTTAGGTTAGGTAAGGTGGCTGTCTAGAAAGACACACTAAGGCCGCATAAAATTTCGGCCCTTTGTGATACCACATGAGTTAAGGGAATGGGGGGGTGGGTAAGGCCAGAGTGTTCTAGGCCGGACATACTAGTGGGCGTAAATGCTTTCTTTGTGCCTGTGACTTTTGTCTTCTTTGTCCAAAAAGAACAATTCTTACGTCTCGTGTAGAGAGTTGGGGCAGTTTGACCTCGGATAGGGGAGGGGTGACCGAAACAGTCGTCCCCTCGCCTGTAATCCTCAGTCAACTCCTTAAAGGGAGAGATTGGGGGATAACTAACTGGACGATATGTCTTCGGATACAAGCGCCGGGCAAACCGAAGCAGTGTACCCTTCGCCTGTAATCCTACAACGTCTCGTCATGGTGGCAATTCTTATGTCTCGTGTAGAGAGTTGGGGCAGTTTAACCTCGGATAGGGGAGGGGTGACCGAAACAGTCGTCCCCTCGCCTATAATCCTCAGACAACTCCTTGAAGGGGGAGATTGGGGATAACTAACTGGACGATATGTCTTCGGATACAAGCGCCGGGTAAACCGAAGCAGTGTACCTTTCGCCTGTAATCCTATAACGTTTCGTCATGTTGGCAATTCTTACATCTCGTGTAGAGAGTTGGGGCAGTTTAACCTCGGATAGGGGAGGGGTGACCGAAACAGTCGTCCCCTCGCCTGTAATCCTCAGACAACTCCTTGAAGGGAGAGATTGGGGATAACTAACTGGATGATATGTCTTCGGATACAAGCGCCGGGTAAGCCGAAACAGTGTACCCTTCGCCTGTAATCCTATAACGTCTCGCCATGGTGGCGCAGCCGTATGCGCCATTGGTGATTAATAAATCGGCCCTTTCATTGTGTCCCTTACTTGGGAGATTTGTTAAGGCTGGTCAAGGAGTAGGTGACCGGTCGACAGTATGCCCTCGGATAGGCGAGTGGTGACCGTATCAGTACGACCCTCACTTGTGTCCTCTGGCAACTTATTGAATAGGGCGGATGCAGCAAAAAGCGCGGTATTTGTGGTGATTATAGCCATCAGCCTACAAACGCATGCTGCGGGGGTATTGCAGCTTGGTCAAAAGGTGAGTTTGACCGAGTGACGGTTTGTTTCGGATGTGCGAAAAGGGACGACCGAAACAGTCTGCCCCTCGGTAGCAATCCACAGACAGCCCGTCTAAGAGAGAATAGATGATATGTGAGATCATTGAAGCCATTTGGTCTTTGTAATGTATTTGCTGATACAGCGTATGTCTGTGTTAGACAAGTCGCTGAGGTCATCGAAGAAGTAGACTCCTAAGTTTGCCCTGCGCAAATTTGCAAGGGCTGGACAGTTGCAGAGAAGATGAAGAACGGTCTTCTCCTCCTCCTCATCCATGCAGCTCCTACAAAAGTCATTGTAGGGTGTACCCAGTCTACGGGCGTGCCTACCTATTAAGCAGTGTCCTGTTAATGCTCCCACAACGGAGCTGATTCTGTTTCTGCCTACAGAGAGAAGTCTTTGATAGAATAACGTGTAGTTTTTTGCCCTTAGTCCAAGAATGTTATTTTTACCATCCACCCATGGTTCTTGGATAAGGACAACGTCTTCTCCGCCCGTTAGCAGGCGAAGCAATAAATTAGCTGATGCTTTTTTGGAGTGATGGAGGTTAATCTGTAGCAGTCTTAGCATCATTGCTGACCGATACAGACGCCTCTATCACCGTTCTGTTGCTTTCCTCCGAATCAGAGGAAAGCTCATCACTGAGGTTGATGGTAGAAGGAGGTTCATCGACTGCCTTGCAGCCATCCAAAGCAGCTGACTGCACGACTGCGACATTGTCTCTAACCTCTATGGAGACTGTTGAGGGCCCGTCCACCCCGGCAGCCAGACCAAGGCTGTTCAGTGTGGATACCACCCCCGACATAAGTCTCTCTTCCTTTTCCTGGACCCTTATGACAAGTTCGTCCATGCCATAGGAGAACTTGTAACCTCTTCTGCTGAGCAGGTCTAGCGATTCCTTATTCATAAGGAATGAGACCAGCCTGCCTCTCTCTTCTGCGTTGTTCCACAGGGGATTTATTTTCGGGACCGTTGTTCTCAGAAAGTCGACCGCACTCTTGTTCTTGCATTTAACAAGTTTTACCCCGCTTGAGAACCATCCTCCATCCACGAAGGACGGCGGATCTGCTGAGGGTTTGCCATCCAGGAAATTTAGCACTTCTCCGGCTAGGATAGCTTTGAGCGCTAGCCAGTTGTCCCCGCTCATTTTGCCCTCGTCATTACCATTGTCGTATAGACCATAGAGCATGCTGTCTTTTGCGACCTCATTGAAGGGTCTGTGTGCCGTATCAGCACTCTTCGCCTTCTTTGAGGTCGCGGAGATTTCCTCGAAGGACCTGGGTCGTTTGGTCGTTGAGACCTTTTTGGCAGGAACTACCGATGATCTTCCCGAAGCAGGAAGATTTCTCGGGTTGCTGCTAACGGCGTTGGGGACTCCTGAAGCAGGAGTTGAGGGTTTTGTAAGTCCTTCCCTGCGAAGGGGTCTCTTGTTAGGGTTGGACTTACAAGGGCCGTTTGGAGGTAAGGACGGTTGGGTGGCGCTGCTGGTGGAGGGATGCTGACTACCCGTAGCAGGTTAAATAGCGTCTCCTTGCAGCACCTCGCCAGCCCAACGAATCGTGTCCCTGTCCTTTTGATCCCAGGAACTATCTGGTTTCGCCAGGACTGCGGCCAATTTGTGTCTTGCAGCGCGTATCTGCTTCTGTTTTACTGCGCTCGGAGAGGTATTCTTTCCGCGCCAGCCAAACGTCGGTGCAACTTTATATATGAAGTACCATTAATATTGAGGTTACCTTGCAAACCCCAAATCCGAAGTTTGAACGAAATCCACAGCTGCAGGCCTGTGCAAGGACGGACAAACAGACAGATAGACAGACAGACAGACGTACAGACCGGACAGAATTTTGCGACCCACTTTTTTGAAATGGTTTATCATCGTAATGTAATTGATTAACATCTCGAGTTCGAGATTTTGTACGAAAACAATATCTCTCTCTTACTACGTAATGGAGAAAGTTAAAACGATCTAGGCTAGTGCTCAAACACAGTATTTCGTAACACAGGCCTGCTAGGTATATGGTTTTGTTTTTCTAGGGATGGTGGAAATCTTAAAAGTTATTGTCCATATCATTATTTTCAAATCCTTACCATAATAAAACTGTAACTTTTTTTGCGGCTGTAAACTGTTTGCTATGAATAGACTCAAAAAGTACTGCACGCATGTGATTTCGGTTTTCACAGTTGCATAACGTCGGCTTTCTTTCAAAAACTCGTAAGTCGAAAATGGAAAATTTTTGAGGAGGCGCAAAAAATCGATTTAAAAAATTGAAAAAGGAAACTGTTAAAGTGAGACGTGCGAGGGACATACGAGCTTTTAAATGGAAATTTTAGACTTAGGAGGTTTTGAAACTGGTTGATAGAGGCAAAAGGAATTATGATGGAGCTACGAGGTATTGATATTTAAATTCAGTAATTTTTTTTCCTCAGGATTCCATTAAATGTAATTTTTTCATAAAATTCAGACTTAAGAAAGCCGACGATAGGAAATTGTTCAGATTTGGTTATAGGATATGTTTTACCATTATTCGCTGTCCGGAAGCGGAAATCTAAACTGATATCTAAGAAAAGTTGTAATTCTCGAATGCCTTTTAGCTCCTAGCTTTGGAATGATTCAACCAAATTAAATGGATTTTTTTTTAGTACAGAGTCTAATTATTTACAAAGATTTTAAGATATAAATCATCTTTGTACGGTATCCTGAAGTAGAACAATAAGCAATCTATACTATACTTATAATAAATAATAAATTTTATACAATTCAAAAAAGAAAAATGTTCGATTAAAGTTATACTCTGTTCAATTTATATTTTCAGTACAGGCCTTATGGGAAGCTCTTTTTTCTACCAGTTGTGCCTGTAGCTACTCTCACGGCACTCAACACAAGATTTGCCACTGAAATAAAAGCGAAACCACTGGTGATTCCAAAGAATTTGTTGTTGTAATTTACGAAAAACCCAACCAATTTTCGTCAAAGGCGCATACATCCCACCATGACCAGTCTGCCGCAAAGTCGCGAGCAGAATGAGGATGACGACGAGGGTGATATTCTCGTGTGCGGTTGCTATTTTATCGCAGAAAATAAACATGTGTGTGTCAGAAGAGTGTTACCATAATCTATTTGCAAAAATATCTTTACGGGTTTTTCTATGGATATTTTCAAAGAACTTTCGGTTTTGGTGCTTTTTAAAGCTTTTGAGAGCGAATAAATGAATTTGATTATGTGGGATGTTACCATACAGTTTTTAGGTACTCCTTTAATTATTTTGTATATCTGAAGGATCTGTTAACATGCAGTTAAACCATTTTTTCTTAATAAAGGGTTGGTATTTGGTAGCCCTACCGATATTTGTGAGAGAATTATGCCAATTTATATTGCTCACTATGGCAACCATGTGAGAGCTTTAAAATGGAGACAGCTTATTAAAATCCCTAATAGTAAGGGTGAAAGGCAAATAGCCTATCTTCCCTGTACTGAAAATATAAATTGAACAGAGTATACTTCACTCATTATTCATTAATACTCCAACTCCAGTTCAATTTAAAAAAAAAAAAAAAAAACAACGCAAAGCCCAAAAGGTGCATAAAAAAAGAGGAAGAAAAATCGCACCGCAGAAAGTGTACAGAGAGAGAAACAGAACTTGCAGCACACACCACAAAATTTCCTCCACTGAACGCCGGGAAAATCCAACGATCTATACTCTGTTCAATTTATATTTTCAGTACAGGGAAGATAGGCTATTTGCCTTTCACCCTTACTATTAGGGATTTTAATAAGCTGTCTCCATTTTAAAGCTCTCACATGGTTGCCATAGTGAGCAATATAAATTGGCATAATTCTCTCACAAATATCGGTAGGGCTACCAAATACCAACCCTTTATTAAGAAAAAATGGTTTAACTGCATGTTAACAGATCCTTCAGATATACAAAATAATTAAAGGAGTACCTAAAAACTGTATGGCAACATCCCACATAATCAAATTCATTTATTCGCTCTCAAAAGCTTTAAAAAGCACCAAAACCGAAAGTTCTTTGAAAATATCCATAGAAAAACCCGTAAAGATATTTTTGCAAATAGATTATGGTAACACTCTTCTGACACACACATGTTTATTTTCTGCGATAAAATAGCAACCGCACACGAGAATCAGCGATGCCAGATTACAAGATATATCTTTTTTTTCAAGATTTTTGAGCTTAAAAATATGTACAAGACTTCTTACCTCAAATTCATCAAATTTCAAGATTTTTGAGATTAAGAATTTTCTATATCTAATCTAACAAATTAAAACAACCTTTTCTATTGATTCCGTTATTATGTGCAGAGCCCATGCACAAATTTTGTTGTTCCAACCTTCGATCGACTCTAACGCAACATGAATTTCAACGAAATTTATCGCTTTCACATTCCACTGCAATAATGTTGAAGGAATATTTTTTGCTGTTAATATTAGTAGGTAAATCAGAAATTCGTAATCGTTTGAGTACTTAAACAGTTGGAAGTTTAATCTGTACAAAGGATTTCTTGCGCTTTAATAAACCGAATTGCTATGACCTTCATATAAGCTATGAAATTATATGTCATATATAAATACGTTCCAAAATTTCAAAAAACCAGTAATATACATTTTTTGAGCAGTTTTTTTTAGGGATATTAATGTAATTTATGTATTATGTATATATATATGTATCTACCTACTCCAATTTCGCGAAAAAGGAAATACATATAAGTTTTATTTAAAGTATAGATACCTACATATATTTTGAAAAAATCTTGAAAAAAAAGATTTTTTATTTCGGAAATACAAGATTTTCAGATATTTCATCTGGCAACACTGACGAGAATATCACCCTCGTCGTCATCCTCATTCTGCTCGCGACTTTGCGGCAGACTGGTCATGGTGGGATGTATGCGCCTTTGAGGAAAATTGGTTGGGTTTTTCGTAAATTACAACAACAAATTCTTTGGAATCACCAGTGGTTTCGCTTTTATTTCAGTGGCAAATCTTGTGTTGAGTGCCGTGAGAGTAGCTACAGGCACAACTGGTAGAAAAAAGAGCTTCCCATAAGGCCTGTACTGAAAATATAAATTGAACAGAGTATAGTAAAGCGAATGAGATGCATGCAGTGTTGCCAGATAAAAAATCTGAAAATCTTGTTTTCCGAAGTAAAAAATCTTTTTTTCAAGATTTCTTTAAAATATAAAATACAATTTTGAAGCATTATAAACATAACTTATATTTATTTTTACGACAAAACCATAGTAGGTATATTATAGTAGGTGTACAATTATACACATTTGAATACAAATGGCCTAGAATTGCAAAATCAGACTAATTAGATTCATTGAAGCGAAACAAATCCTCTGTAAAGATTAATTTTTCAACTGCTAAAGTTCTCCAACTATTACGATTTTTTGTTTATTTAAATTTAAAAAAAAAATAGTTGGCGCAACAGGTTCGAAGGGACCCTAGGCCTAACTTCTCACAAACATTCGTTTTATGTGAGTTTTTCATTTTTGGAACGAATGGAAGGGATCAGCAATATTATGCCGACTCCAAACGGCCAATTGAGAAGATATTTCAAGGCAGTTATACTCTCGGATGTTTGTCAGACGTTCGCAGGAGGTGGTGCAGTGGAAAAAACCCTAAGTTGGAATTTGGGTTTTTGCGGGATTCGAACCTCGACCCCTCGCTTAGTAGTCCAATACACTAACCACTAAGCCACTGCGCCTACGTTTATTTAAATTTACAGCAAAAAATATTCTTTCAATATTTGCAGAGGAATGTGGAAGCGATAAAGTATTGAAAATAAAATCTATTCATGTTTCTTTAATGGAAATAAGTCCTTAGAAGCAGAGTGCGCTTTATCTGCTGGCGTACGAGTCTTTCTATTAAGGACACGTTTTCTTTACCAAAGAAAAGACGGACAGTCACAGAAAATATGTTCAGAGGATTCGACATCCTCCAGACAGAATCTGCATTCTGTTTCCGGGTAAAGTTTGATTTTGTTGAAGTGATATCTAAGGCCAAAATGATCTTTGATATGCTTTCTTATCTTATCCTTATTGAGCTTAAGGATTTCCTTATAGGAGTTACAGGGACATGTTCAGAGTGTTTAAGTAGAAGTTGTTTTTCCCATTCATTAATTATCCTTAGCGCAGTAGTCCAATTGACCGTGCAGTAGGATTCACATGGGTATCGAGACTTTGGTGATGGGTCCAAAGATACCAGCTCCAACTCCGGAATCCATTTTTGATCCGTCGGTGTACCATTGGTCCAAATAGCGCCTTCAAGTAATTTTACCTCTTATAATTTCCTGAAACTGTACTTCGTAACCATAGTGTCCGGGACGGAGCAGAACATGTCCAAGTTTGGTATTTGTTTAAGTATATTTTTAGGTGTCCCATCAACTGATTTAAACCTACATTCTGGCGCATCTAGCAGCCGTCTTTATAATGAAGAATTGCAATGATGAGAGCCCAATAATGGCCTCAAGTGCTGTTGTTCAGACACCTGCAGGCCCACATGGCTCTAGAGGCACGCTTGTGGCGGACTTGACATGTAAGTTCCATTTTAGTTACTTATCAGAGATGATTTCGAGATATTTAGTCCCTTGGATTAACTTAATGTCGTTCCAGAATAATGGGTTCAAAATGGACCAGTCTCCTTCTGGATAAAGGAACTAGAATAGTTTTATTAGGATTGATAGATAAATCTTCTGTAGTAAAAATTCTTCATATCAAAAATCTTGAAATTTGATGAATTTAAGGTGAAAAGTCTTGTACATATTTTGGAGCTCAAAAATCTTGAAAAAAAAGATATATCTTGTAATCTGGCATCACTGGATGCATGGAGCATGGGATTGAGAGAGATAGGTCTGTAATTGAGATTGAGAGGGAGTCACACTCAGTTGTGATTGTGATTTAAAATGCGTTATAGCGATTCTGATTATATAGTGATTCATGTGAATGCAAAAACCTGTTTGTGCAATTGCACCTTTTTTGCTTTATGTTTTTTTTTTTTTAATTTGAACTTGAGCGTGAGCGTGAGCGAGAAGTGAGCGAGTGTGGCGCAAAATATGGGTTATGGGATTGAGAGGGAAGGGGTATAGATTGTAACAACTAACATGAGATTAAGAGGGACTAATAGAAGTTAGAAGTTAGTTAGTTAGGGACATCAACGTTGGAGCTAATCCTAAATTCGCTGTTGCTGTCAGAAGCGCTGTGTTTCTCGCATTACTTTTTTCTTCTCTTTTTTCAGGTAGGTAAGCTACATTTTGTATAACGCTAATTATTTTGTTTTAAATTTCAGAAGTGGAACTCTGGCGAAGCAAGGCGAGCACGGGTCAGCTAGTTATATATAAATATAGAGTTCACCCAGTGATAGAAATTCTACCATTACAGAAACCGGGCTTATTATGTAAAATATTGGAAAACAAATTACACACAGCATTGCATTCCTGCACGACCTTCCCAACAAAAAAAATCAAACAAGCAAATATGTTGTATTTCGTTTTGTTATTTAGGAAATGAGCGACAACGAATGTAATGACGAGACGATTGCAATTATGAGGGTTTGGATAGCTAGATCTCGAATTCAAAGAGAACACGACAGCCCCCCCAAATCCACAAACACAAAAAAAATGTTTTTTAACTACAAATCTATTTTCACACAACACACGTCTTATCCACTGCTTTTCAAAATTCGAAAGAGCGGTCATTTTCAAAGACAACAAAAACAACATGGAAAAAGTGTATCAACTGAGAGACGCGTGACAATCAAATGTCACTGAAAATCCATGACATTTTATTTTTCATTCAGTTCCAATTCCAACAGCGAGTGACAACCGACAGACACGGTTGCCATTTTAGTGACTTTGTCACTATATCTAGTGGATTTTTCAAAAGTTTTATTTAAATTTAAATTTTAGTTACTTTTCTAGTGACTTTTTGCAAAAACATGTTTTTCTAAATTATTACGCCCCTGGTGATGTTACTGTTGAAGCCGACAAAACACTTAAAACAAAAAAAAAAACAATTTTCTCAAATCGTCCTTTTTTATTTAGTCAAAAAATACAATTATTATTATTCGATGGGGAAAAGAAATAAACACGAGTTTTCACGGAACGGAGAAAAAATATACAGTCCACGGACAGAAACTGGTTATCGAACATGGTCCATCAAGCCGGATTTAAATTCAGTTGTCCCCCTTCGTTTAATGTGATGCAGGAAACAAAAAATTTTACAAAATCAAATAAGCGATTTCGGATGCATAATCCGTAACACGAAAATGATGGAGGACGGTGAGCTGAACTCCAGTGAATTCAGGATTAAAAAGTTAAGTCGTTCAATGTACGCCGTTTTCATTTGTAAGATTTTTGAGAACCTCTAGTTTTGTGCGATAAGGAGCAATGCACAAAATTGAAGGATTTGGAAGCGATTTGCGAGCAATTCGGCGTCGCGTCCGTTTGTAAACATTTCGTTAATGTATATATTTTAATTTTGAGGATCTTTAATTTTGTGCGACAAGGAGCAATGCACAAAATTGAAGGATTTGGAAGCGATTTGCGAGCAATTCGGCGGCGCGTCCGTTTGTAAACATTTCGTTAATGTATATATTTTAATTTTGAGGATCTTTAGTTTTGTGCGACAAGGAGCAATGCACAAAATTAAAGGATTTGGAAGCGATTTGAGGAGCAATTCGGCAGCGCGTCCGTTTGCAAACATTTCGTTTGTGTATTTATTTTAATTTTGAGGATCTTCCGTTTTGTGCGACAAGGAGCAATGCACAAAATTGAAAGATTTGGAAGCTATTTGAGGAGCAATTCGGCAGCGCGTCCGTTCGCAAACATTTCGTTAGTGTATTTATTTTAATTTTGAGGATCTTTCGTTTTGTGCGACAAGGAGCAATGCACAAAATTGAAAGATTTGGAAGCGATTTGAGGAACAATTCGGCAGCGCGTCCGTTTGCAGACATTTCGTTAGTGTATTTATTTTAATTTTGAGGATCTTTCGTTTTGTGCGACAAGGAGCAATGCACAAAAATGAAAGATTTGGAAGCGATTTGAGGAGCCATTCGGCAGCGCATCCGTTTGCAAACATTTCGATAGTGTATTTATTTTAATTTTGAGGATCTTGCATTTTGTGCGACAAGGAGCAATGCACAAAATTGAAAGATTTGGAAACGATTTGAGGAGCAATTCGGCAGCGCGTCCGTTTGAAAACATTTCGATAGTGTATTTATTTTAATTTTGAGGATCTTTCGTTTTGTGCGACAAGGAGCAATGCACAAGACTGAAGGATTTGGAAGCAATTTGAGGAGCATTTTGGCAGCGCGTCCGTTTGTAAACATTTTGTGGTGTATTTAATAAAATTGTAGAATTCCCTTATTTTATGCCATAGGGGGCAGGATACAAATCAAAGGTTAATTGCTCAGTTGTTAACAATTAGTGGCTTATAAGTCTGCATTTGTTTTCAAAAGTGCATTGAATCACCGGAGTCAATTAGGAACATTCCATTCGAAAAGGAAATGCGTTGCTTACTTTCCTTTCGGATAAACACAATTATTTCTTACAGCTGATGTACCGATGCAAGCACCAGGAGCGGGCGTACGCATTAGCGTAGAGCGGAAGTAGATCGCGACAATGCAGAGGCGAGCTCTGTCATTTCAAGTGCATTGCGAGCAGATTTTCAAGAGCTACAGCACTTAGCGACAATAAATGCGTCAAGTGCAGTGTTGCAATTGTCAACAATTGAAGTGCGTCTTGAGCATCTGGAAGCACTCTGGTCTGCAATTGAAAACGAATGGAGCAAAAAGAATGGGGCAACTCGATGCTTCCCACTTGTAGCACTTGAATAATTACTTACGTAATTAAAACTGGTCTACGCGAGCGCTTAGCAAATGTGTGCATGCAGTTGGTGCACAAGGCCAAGTTATTCAGATTTAACTAGCCGAATCGGCCATTGTACCACGTTTTTCAGGTCGCGATGAAGACTGGCCCAATTTTCGTGATGCATTTACATCAGAAGTGATCAGCAGTACTCGGTACACAGATAAGCAGAAGCTGCAGCGTCTATTGAACGCAGTCGATGGCCGAGCGCGCGACATTCTAGGAAATTGGTCAGTCACGAGCGGGGACTACGAAACAGCTTGGAGTGCACTTTGTGATTCATATGACAAAGAGTTTAACACAGTCCAGGCACACTTACGTAAAATGCATTCTCTCAGAGTGCAGCAGCGGCCAACGCGCTCTGGCATTCGAGAAGTCTTGGATACAATGCGAAGCGTTCATCGCCGATTGCTTTTACCTGCGGAACAAGTATCCGAATTTTTGCTGTAACACCACATCGAACGTCTATTGGATGAAGAAAGTCAATCGCAGTGGGCGCTGCGTCGAGCACCGAGAGCGCTTCCGACCTTAAGGCAAATAACCGACATTGACAGGACAACAAGATAGCTTTCGTGTACAGAATTTCGGAAGGGAGGTGTAGAATTGCCGTCGTCTGGCCGCCGTGATGAGCAACCACCAGCATGAGGTTTATCCAGGAACAGACGGATTAGTGCGAAACGTAAAAATCCAGATGCCGCGCACAAATTTAAAGAAAAAAAACAAAACTTCTCGAGCGCCCAGTTCAGAAATTGTGTCGGCTTCCAGTGGATATTGAAGCACAGCGTTCAAGGGCGCAGAGTGTTGAAGCCGACAAAACACTTAAAACAAAAAAAAAAAACAATTTTCTCAAATCGTCCTTTTTTATTTAGTCAAAAAATACAATTATTATTATTCGATGGGGAAAAGAAATAAAAACGAGTTTTCACGGAACGGAGAAAAAATATACAGTCCACGGACAGAAACTGGTTATCGAACAGTTACATCCATGGTATTCGAGTTTGACACTTGCAAATTGCAATATTATTCCAACTTGCTCGAACTGTAATGTCGCTTCCACATTTAAATGCCGAAGTGGAACGCATTTTTAGTATGATGAAAATTAAAGTTAAAAATAAGTTGAGAACTAAAATGTCAACAAAAACTTTGAACTCATTAATGCTCATCAGAAATCAACTAAAAATACAAAAAGAAGTTGTCATGAATCCCTACGAAATTCCTAAAAATGTTCTTTTAAGAAATGATTTTAAAAATGCCTGAGGTAAATGAAAGTGATGAAGATGAAATCGATCTAAAGGACTATTCACATGAGAGCGAACTGCGAATAGGCGAATTGCGAAAAAATCAATTTAACTGTATTTATGAATTGAAAATTGCTATTTTTTCTATCACAAAACCATTATATTTAATTAATCTTAAATCTAGTCTAAAAAAAACATTAACATTAACATTAACAATTAAAGTAATTTCCCTGCGAACTGAAAATTCTTGCCGCGAACTGTCACACTTTATTCACAAACCCACGAATGAAAAATTCGTTCGAACTTAACCTTTAAAAATGAAACTGATACGCGGGTATCTGCGACCAAAAAAAGTTTTCATGTGAATGAAGTGTCAGAAACTACGAATATTCGCGTGTTCGCACTTTCGCAGTTCGCAATTCGCTCTCATGTGAATGTGATTTGTAGTGATTTTAAAAACTATTTTGTTTTTTTATTGTAACTTTGAGACTGATTTTTTTTTTTTTTGTAAGTTAACATAATCTATTTACATATTGTAAGTTTTTGACTAATTGTTAAAAATAAAAATGTTGTTAAAATTGAATATTTTTTTTTTTTTTTCATGTGTAGGTAGGTAAACATTTTTTCTAGTAACTTTTTTTTTAAATTTAACATATCTGGTAGATTTTTAGGTTCGAGTTAGTGACTTTTTTTAAGTTAATAGCAACCCTGGACATTTTAGCTCTGTCACTTGTGTCATGCGCTGTGACAGCCCATGTGAACAGACGCTTGACAAGCGATCACACGTAATGACAAATTTATGACAAGGGTTTACGTCATATTGAAGTCGACATGTCCTAATTTGGATAGTATACAATAACTATTACTTTGCAAAGCCTTTGTCCATTAGGACAATTTACAACAGAATTGGAAAAAGTGTTTTGCTTCACAAAACGGTGCCCTGCATCATGGTAGCTTCAAAGATTGAGCTGAAGCAGCGGCCGGTAGTAAAAATAGTTCCAACTGTCGTAGTTATATCCTCGACAGAAATCAATTTTTTTTTTTTCGAATTTTTAATTAAAATTTTTATTGTGCAGTGCACTCATTCCGGAACTTTTCAGAAGATTATCGTCGAAACGATAGAACCTAAAAATTATCAACAACATAACTGCATAAACTACAAGTTTGGAAGTTTAATTCCAGATTATTTTCCACAAATGTAATGAAAGCTGACGATAGTGTAAAAAATTCGAGCAGGATGCAACTTATTGTGGTCAGAATTTGTTTTAAAAACAACAAAAACAACATCCTCCAGACGATTATTTTCATACGGAATCTGCCCACAGGTCATTGTACCCAGCACCCAGGTAAGTCTTGACAAAACAAGGCGTCCGTAAGACATTTAACTTCTTAGTTTTTATTCAGAATATCGTATCGTACCCTGACATTCCTCTCCCCCGCTCACCAATTAACGCATCTGGTAGGGGTTACAGGTTACACCCTCCTTGACCAGTGCATATAGTTCTGTTTTTTTTTTTTTTTTTTTTTTTTTCAGTTTATCGCTCTTGAGGCGACTACTGCGTCAAACGGCGGAACCATTGCAACTTAAGTCTATACGTATACCTATACAACCTTAAACATGACGCAAGGACAAGGTAACTCGCTTAATAACAGGTAATGGAAATCCACCAGTCACTATCAAGAAATAGCTCGCTCTACGAAATACACTACTGACTAAAGAAGCTACTTGAGCTGTAACCAGTCAGTCAAAATGACTTGAAGTATTTTTTTTTTTTTAGTAAAGATAGTTGAAAACTAAAGCTCAACGTATCGAGGAGCTCCGTACTGTTTTACACATTCCATCTATTCTTTGTTAAATCGCAAGTTTATGTGCGATAAAGCTTCCACCATTTTCAACCCCAAATAGATCATCTTCCCCTGTAAGAAATCTCTGCACCGACATTGCTAACTGAACATATTTCATGATTTGAACATCGTTAATTTATAGATTTTTTTGTTGGTAGCTGCATGTACTCGTGTAACGTGCAACCATAAATCACTTCCAAGTATACCCTCACTCTCTAGTGTTGCTTCGGAAAAACAAAACAAAACCAACTTTCCTCCCCCCGCCGTTCTGGTTATTGCTCCAACCTGTGTTAAAGCATTTCGTTAACGCACGTTAAGCACCATCAGTGCCACAGTGGGTATGCTGCTGCATTCTTCTGTGGTAGATTACTTTCAAATGAATTACGAACTTTAAAAGTCATTGCCATCCTAATTGGAACTTTCTTGGTCAATTTCACACCTCATCCTCTGACACTACCCGAAGTAGCTCCATTTATTTAGGTGTTCTCTGCGGAAAGCTAATTAAAGTTGGCAACATTTGCCAACACAGTGGACACCAACTATATAGTGTCCTTAAAGTTTCGCTTAAAGTTCATGAGGGTATTTTTGCTCTAAAGTGAAATGCTGCCAGGAAGTGTTCGCTCGTAAGGGGAAATAGCTTACCGAGACCGGGAGAGTGGGTTTGACGTACAAAGGCAGCCCGCGCTTTACTTATTCGAATGCATAGGACATGGTCGTAAAGTGCATTAAAACTACCGAAGGCAGATACGTGCGCCCATATATGAATTCAATAATCCCGTGATGGGATTATGTCATAAATTTCACCCCGTAACCCTCTGGTGTGGGGAATAACACTAAAAATCAATTTTGATTTGTGGGTTTTTATCCTGGCTAGAGAACGTATGGTGCGGGACGCATCGTCAGCACTGCCACGGCGCAGTAGTGGCAGGAGTATGTAGACGTGCATTTGGTGCCGTTGAAAGGGTGACCCATAGACCCGCATTTTGAACGGTTTGGCTCTTTTGTTGGCTTATCCTACAGTAATCTATTATTACTGTCGTCTACTTTTGATGGCGCTTCCACTAGTGTTACTGCATGCCATTGATGGTGTTCTGATGCAATTTAATGGAAAAGTATTTATGGCGGCGATTTTGCATACATGGGTCAACTTGTAAAGTAAATTAATACCCCATTGGAGTTTATGGTGGCCAGGATTGTCGAAACGCATAAAAAGGAGGCTGCATTGTGAAAGGTTGTCCCAAATGGACTACGGGTGGCTGGAGGTCCGCATGTTTGGTTTGGGCTTTATTAAAATGTGAGTATTAATTATGCGGCACAGGGGTACGTAAATTTGACAAGAGGATTAACATTTAGGTTAGAGAGCGCTTGGTTGGAGCTTTACCAAAAGAAAATTTGCGCGGCAAGTGCTTATGGTTTGTTCTGTCATTTAAAAAGCTTCAGTAACCAATTGGGAAATATGATGACCCTGATCCGAACCAAACAGGTTTTAAAAGATATCAGCGGAACCGTAGCTGGTAAGGGCTACAGAATGATGTTAACGAGCATTTTTTGGGACACGTTGCTAAGCTGCGTCCCGAGCATTGTGTGTTCCAGACTTCCAGCAGGATGAAGCAACCGCTCACACAGCTCAAGCAGCAATGAAATGGTTCGTTCTGCCTGACAGCGGAATATGTATCGTCTTCGCATTTTCACAGTCTGCACAAGTGAACACTTTCTTTTAATCGACATCATTTCCGGCGATTTCAATCTGCCTCAGCTACACTGGACTCCATCAGAAGATGAATCCTTTTCTTTAAAGCTTGAGCTCAACATCACCAAATGCCAATTTTTGTTCGCATATTGCCGAAATAATTTGTAAGGCCAACTCATCACTCGGCTTTGTTAAACGATGGTCTAAAGAATTCTCCGACCCTTACGTGTTTAGATCTCTCTATATCACCTCAGTTCGCCTCCACCTTGAATACGCTAGTCAAGTGTGGTCTCCTATTAATCGAGTTCATGGACACAGAAGGAATTGAGAACGTCCAACGTCGCTTTCTTCGATTTGCCCTTTGAGGACTGCCTTGGGACGATCCTTTTATCTTGCCACATTACATTGACCGGCTCAATCTCATTAACCCGAATGCCGTTGAGGAATGCAGAAGCGCTGCAGACATTATTTTCATTTATCGTTTTCTAGCAGGCTCCGTCGGTCGATTGCGCGTCTCTTTACAACTCCATTTTCGCTAACACAAACCCCTGTTACTTACGTTGCCCTCGACTCTTATACCAATCAAACCATCGTACCTCATATGGCTCCAATGAACCTATCTCCCATTTTCGATTGCAACCGCAGCACTGGTCATCTCAAACTCGATCTCCTTAAAAATTCTCCTTATCTTTAAGTCTTAGTTTTAAGTGTCGTAGTTTTAAGTTGTAACTTTAAGCCTAAATATTAGTTTTAGCTTGTATTAATCCAAATATATGTGGGTATTGTCCCCGCCAAAATTTAAAAATTATTTTTAACTTCTAGTAATGCTTTCGGGCATTGTTACTGGAGTATGGCCTCTCTACTTTCTATTTTCTCTATTTCGCGCTTCTTATGCTCTTTTTTTTGTAGATGCCGATGTTCTTCTCCTTTCTTTTGCTTTTAAAATGTAGAGCTAACGAGTTGTTGTAGTCGTGTTTCCTTAAATGGCCACTTCGTAAGCACATTGTTTTACTGCATGCAGTTGTCAGAACTCTTCATCAAACCAGAGGTTTCATGGGGGCAAGTTTAGTGAAACAAAACACTTCTTGATATCCATGGCAATCTTGAGCACTTGATGCTGGCTGCAAAGAACTTCTCGAGAGGTTGGGGGGGGCAACAGTTGTGGCAGTTTTTTGCATTTGTTGCCGTTGAACTTAGAATCTCCTCACATAGGTACCTTGGCTACAGCAAGGCAGTAGTCCGCGTCCATATTGACCGCTCGGAAAGTGCGGACATCTATAGTATGGAAGAATCGATCTCAACATTATCAATTTGATTGAGTTTGTTGATCCTATGATGATTTGCGAGCAACAGCAATACAACGTCCTGCAAAAAAGTGATTTACCCTAATTCCATATCCATAGGTAGTTTCGTGTAGGCTTTCCGTTGTGCTGGAACAGAAGACCTCCGTTCCTAGGTTAGGTAAGCCCACGCACAACCCCTAATTGGGGGGCCAGGCCTTAGTTTGAACAGAGAACATCACGTTGGATATTTCGGTGTCCAGTAACCCACTTCGGGTATGTTTGGGAACTGCCTTTGGCCAACAAAAGGATGCACCCGCTACTATCTCTGTTTCAGCACTCTTGAAAGTGCTAAAAAATCAATACTTTTTTATAACATTAAAAATTACATTTAGCTGCTGTGATTTCAAATATTGAAAATGATTTAATTTAAAAAAGTGGATTCATCGCTGCACGTCCTCTTTCTAAGGGGTTTATGTTGTAAGGTAGGGGGGGTGATCTAAGGATGATATTGTTCCCTGGTAGTACTGGGTGGCACGCTGGTGGTCGCACGGCGACAGCTCGTCGGATGGGGGGATCTTCGTACTACCAAACCTACCCACAAAATAAATTATCTTGCCGATATGGAGATAAACATAATCATATTTCGATGGCCTTGAATGCCGGTTAATATTACACACCCTTAAGGGATGGCAAGGTAATGAAAAGTAAAATTAAAGAGTGAAAACGAGAATTAGAAACAAAATTAAGAGAGAGTTATGTAACAAAAGAAAAGAAGAAGAATAAAGAGAGGGGTAGAGGAAGTCAGGTGTCGTTGACTTTTATAGAATATCAATGTATTTCTATGATAGGCTATCCCACCCTTAAGCATGACCGAAATCATAACTCCGTGATTATCTTCAGCCTGACGTTATTTGAGATAATCCCTAAATGGTTCTACATGAGTTCTAACACCCTACTCTCCTTTTCCCTTCGCTTAACCACCACTCATTATCGCCAATCTAAATCACTTAGATGATCATAAAGCAAAGAGCCATCTGCTTATAACCAAATTTAATATTTATCATAATCTTCAGCTCTTCATTTCAATAGTTTTTATAAAATAGCAAATTAAAATAATCTCATGATCATATCTAAAATCAAATCTGAGTCAAAAATTCTTTAAATGATTAATTTGTATAGCATCGCATGTGCAACAAATTTAATAGGTCATTAATAGGGATCGGATTTCCATGCAAATGCATGTTTTTTTATGAACACCTTGGATGCAAGGCAACTTATTATGTATACGTATCAGGAAATTTCCTTTAAAATGGCATTTAACCGTTAGTGCATATTTTTGCATATTTTACTATAAATGCATATTTTGCAATTTTTGTGCATATTTTACTATATTTGCATATTTTGCATATTTTTATAATATTAATTCAATTTTTTGGAGCAATGACGAAAATTACACAAAAAACTTTACCGTCGAGGAGATTTGTTCTTTCAAAAATGCTCCACTAACTTCAGTTGACGTCGAGAGATCTTTTCCGTTGTATAAGCCATTCTTAAGACAGAATCGCCAACGTTTTGAATTCGAAAATTTAAAAAAAAAAATCATAATCTATGCAAATAAAACTTTTCAAAATGAATTAAAGAATTAATGATTTTGAATTATTTATTTTTATTAAACAAAGGAAGATGTTTATGTTTACGTTAACTGTGTTTTTGTTTTTGTTTTTTATTAAATGTTGATCTCGTTTTAAGTTATTATTTTATTAAATAATAAAAATAAAAAATTGAACGTATTCTTAGGGCTCTAATCGCGTAAGCACAAAACCATTGAACGACATCATCTCGACGATGCTTCTACATCGTATAACAACCAAAAAACGATTATCGTTGAAACGTTTCGACCATCATCCTTTTTTGTTGCTTCACGTTACTAATTCAAATGTCAAATACCCTCGTCGAAACGATTCGATTGAACGATGGCTATTTTGCAATCGTTTCGTCTTTCTTGGTGCATTTTTTTAGTTTGAATTAGTTCAACTATAAAGAAATATTTAAAGGAAGACCCACACTTATGATGTCTATAGAGGCGACTCGCTCCTATCCGAGTTGTAAAAAAAAATACATTATTTCCAAAAAATAAATTATTGCACTTGGATTTCATTTATTTGTTTTATAATAATTTTTTTTACAACTCAATTTTAAGCAATACAAAATTAAATGCACTTCTTCGTGATACTAATAGAGGCCTTATTCCTTAGTACCTATCCATTTTTGAATTAAATGTCCCATTCCATGTCAATCAATGACAACAAACAAAGAAAAATAAACAAATTCAAGAAAAAAAAAGAAAAAAAGAAAACATTTTCCATACATTTGTTATTTTTTAGGTGTCAGACTTTGTTTACAGTCATTTTCAAACTGTTCAAAATGAAAACGATGAACGATTCGATTGAACAATAGACGATGATGTTATATGAAGCAAACTAAAAACGAGATCGTTTTGTTCAATCGTTTTGACGACTATCGTTTTAAAAATTACGCGATGAGAGCCCTGAGAAAATATGTTTTTAAATTGAACCGAAATTAAGTTTAACTAATTTTAAGTGCATATTTTAAATGCATATTTTGCATTTTGAAACGCATATTTTAAGCGCATATTTTAAAATCTTTAGTGCATGAAAATCCGAACCCTAGTCATTAATAATCAAATAACCTTTATGTAGTTATAACTAGGTCGGTATTCGATATATATATATATATATGTACGTAACACTATTAGAGATTAGGTTATGTGTTTTGTGCTGATGGCACATCTAACTAGCAAACTATCTTATTAACTAACCTAAATGCATGTCGATAAAAAAATGAACTTTAAGTAGCCAAAAGATTACTCACGGTTTAAACTTCTATTTGTTAATATTATTTATGTAGGTATTTGTTGTCCTTTTTTTTTTGTTGATTAAAGTTGGTTTGATGTTCCGTTTCTGCAGACTAGTTGTGCGCACATCTGGGTCTGGAGTTCTTGTTCTATATTATTTGACTGTTTAGAAAAACGTTTAGATAAGCAAGTATATATGTATTGTAAATATTAAGTAAATCTTTTGGCGATTCTTACCTGTGTTCGACTATTTGCAATATTTAGCAGAATTTAAGTATACTTATTATTATAACTAGCTTACAATTTTGTATTTAATTAAAGGTGTAGTTACTTCAGTATGTTTTGTGTGAAATGTTGGTAATTTAAGAAGGAAATGGTGGTTTAAAAAAAAATGTTAGGTTGTTGGATGATGTAATGCGATATGTTGCGGGTAATGGTTGCCAAGTCCTATATATGTGTTTGCATGTTTCAGTGTTGTGTATGATTTGTATGTCCGGTTATTGATGTTTTATTTGGATTGTTCTGTCTGGGATGCTTTTGGGACGCTTAACTACGAACTGTGTAGTTAAATTTGGCGATACTGCGTAATCTAGTGAGGCGATTTAATTGGCAGGTTGGAGCGGTGTCTGATGATAATTTCGTTAGGTTACACTTTTTTTCTTCTAAAGAAGGTTTGTAATTTCCTTGTTTCTGGCTTTAAAGAATAGCACGAGTGATCTTTCCTTCGACTATTTAGGGGCACCAGCTCGTTTGGTCAGACGAAGCACTGAATTGCCTGTATTCACTATTTGAAGCGAAATCGGAAGTCACTCGTGCTCGTTTCGATCGAAATATTCCTGGGATTTGGAAAGGAAAATCTCTTAATAACAACACAATCTTACCGATTTAAATTTTAATAGATTAGATTACACCACGTGATTAATCTAAGCTCTCTTCCACGGCTGGTATTCAGTTGTGAGACGCTTATTGCTGAATCACTCTTTTAGTGCTTAAAATCTGTAATTCCTGTCAACTTACAGTAGGCTAACAGGTATAAATTTCTAACAAAATGGATTAGAAAATACAAAAAAAAACTAACAAATTCTAACAAATCACATTTTACCATTTGACACCGTACAATGCGAGTACTACCAGTTGCTAACCAAGAAAAGGCAGCTAACAGGGCAACGTGAACTATATATTAACGATTGGAGAAAATGTGAACACAAAGTGTGGTGTAAATTTCGCCTGATGAAATGTACAGCGGTTTTGGCGGTTTATGTATAAGATAAATCAGTACCATCAGTGCATATTTAATGATTTGTGCGACGTCAAATCAGCATTACACACTAAAATGATTTTCAATGCGCGCGCTACAATGTTTAACCTCTAAGAATCCTTCGAAGCGTTAAGGATTTGCTATTTTCTCACTCGAGTTTATAAGTTTTCCAAGTCATAACTGGATAGGCAAAACCTGTTGATGCGAATTAAATTCCTACAGAATACCCAACAATACCCTCTAGGACATGTTTTTTCACTTCTATGCTGCCAATCGCATTATAAATCCAATAATATTACTGCCCTCCTGAAAGATCCAGTAATCAATTTATACCATAGGTATTACAGACATCTCTGAATATCTGTTTATACTTGCGGCTGAAAGCGGTTTCCCTTTCTCTTGTAATAGTACTCTCTTTCACACCACAGACACCCGATAACTGCTCGTTGAAATAATTATCCTTAATGTAATTACAACACATAACGCATTCTAACATCTGCTTCATGCTTAAAGCTAATTTAAAACGCATTAAAACAAAACTTCCCATATATCGAATGCACAATGCCAAAGATAAGTACGTGGCATACGTGTACATTATAATCAAACCAAATGCATACATCTATCTTTCTGTTCCACACACTACATCATATGTGTATGCAGTACTCACTAATCTATCTAAATGGATTATTCCATGGGAAAAACGTATCTTTTCAGATGTTATTACAAATTCTGAATGTGTGGTAAAATTGCCTTTCACTACGGTTGGCATCTCACCACCGTCAAAGGAAATGAATAGATAAACAAGTCATGTTTCCATGAGCATTACATCTATATATAGCAGCTTTTGTGTAGGATAAGGTGTACTGCTTTTGTACGATGGCGTTCAAGTCTATTTTCCATAGATATAGACGTTCTTTTATCTTGATGGTAAAAGTGTGAAGCACAAACAACTCTGTTGTGGAGCAAGTCAACACGACAGAGCTCCCAGATTGACTGATTTTAATCACGCACAGGCGATATTTAAGGATAACCGAAAATGCGAACAATACCTACCACTGTATTGGAATATTTTCCTTGACTCTTTTCCGTTGCTTAAGGATAGAACTTTGAAGATTAAGTGGGAGCGTGAAGGTTAGGTTAATTGTGAGATGGGGTTGTGAGATCCTCTTCTCGCATAGAAGGTGGTCTTCCGTGACTTGTAGGTCTTCACAGTACCCGCATGTATCCGTATTAGTGAAATCAGGTGAAACAGGGTCAAGTTAAGATATCAAACTATATAATATGCTACGACATACCCAAGTAGAAATTTGTGACTATTATCCAAATTTATTTTAAACTAGCTGACCCGGCGACCTTAGTTCCGCCCAAATTCGTTAATGTAATGAAAATAATAATTTCGAGCATGCAAAATGCACATGCTGCTTTACGTTATTCGGTCAATTCAAAATCGTTATTCCCAACTTATGCTTTTTCAATAGAAATATTTGAAGTACCTATAGCAATGTCGATGTGTTTCATTCAAACCGCAATGATTGACGTGTCGACCAACCTTCCGCTGTTTAACTATTATTTATTATTTATGGTACACAACGTACAAAGCGAAAGGTTTGCTAACATATTAATCAAGTTAAACGCGATCCGTTACAAAGTTTCGGTACATTGAGGTTGCGCAACACAATTATAACTGAGCCGACTTTCAATTTTAAATTGTGTAGCGGTAAGCCCGCAACAGCCGCAACAGAATTCAAAAATTAGAAATTTTAAATAATTTGTGTTGTTTTGGTTTTCTATCCAGTCTATTTTTTTTTTTTTTTTTTTTAATGCGGTTTTTACACAAAATTATATTCCCAATCTAATACCCATAAAGTTTTGTTTTCACGACAGAGAGTAGCATATGTCCTTAATTGGGCCAAGGCGAATTTAAACCACAAAATCAGAAAAATCTAACGATCCGTTCCCGAGTTATGAGTGCAAATACGGACGTCAGTCTTTATGTGTAGTTGTACCCACCGCCACCTGGCTTTGCCTGTACCTTTCGTATTGAATCCTGCTCACATTTCATAAAAGTGCTTTATTTGGACAATGTCCATCAATAATTTTAATTATACAACTTAGAAATAGCTTTTGATTTTATTTTTGAATGGGAGGTGCCACAACCAGTTTTCCTATCCCTCTTATATTTTGCAAAGTACCACCTTTAGGGTCCAAAACTATCCCAAAATAGCGCAATCTATCGGGTCGAAAAGTATTATGTCCTTCAAGTGGGAACGAACAATATACATCCACAAAATTTCATTAAAATCGGTAGAGTGGTTTCGGAGATCGCCAAAGCGCTACCTATTGGGTAGAAAATATCCTATCCCTCAAGCTTGAACAAACCATTTTCATCAATAAAATTTCATTTAAATCGGTTGTTTGGTTTCTGAGATCGACAACAGCACTACCTATCGTGGCAAAATTATCCTATCTATCAAGCGGGAACCAGCCATACTCATCCAAAAAAAATTCATTGAAATCGGATGAGATCGAAGATCGACAACAACGCCACCTATCGGGTCCAAAAGTATCCTATCTTTCAAGATTGCCTAAACCTGAAATACAACAATACGAACAAAACAAAAGAAGTATCATGAAAATTGGCTCAGTGGTTATTTTATCAATCTAATTTGTAAAACCAAAAAAAAATCCGCACATAGTAGGTACGTAGTTTTTTAACTAATTTTTGAGATAGAAAAGTCAAAATAAATATTCAATATTAAGAATTATTGGATGCCAAATCAGGACCGCACGGCGATTTTTCGGAATTTTCTTTCTTCCTTAACCTGATATACAGCAATACGAACGAAAACAAAAAAGAATCATGAAAATCGTCCCAGGGGTTATCGAGTTATAACATCATCGAATTTCAGCCCGAAAGAACTATATACATATATAATATTCTATATTATAGAAGAAGAAGATTATAGTTACCGCACGCCGTACGGTATATTTTTACCAATTTTGTGTCGATAAAAGCATTTTAATAAGATGGTAACTTTGTGACATTTTTGTTACCATTACGCGTCTCAAAGATACAAAAAATGTCCTTTAGTGTAACATAGCAAAACACACAAAAACTGTAAATTTACTATTAAATGTTAACACTTAACAGCTACGCGAAACAATTGCACATAGAAAAGAATATATCGGAATATAAACAAACGAGGGAATTCTGAGATCCCTTTGGCCCTAGCCTCTTCTGGGATAGCGGCTACGTTGTTAGAAGGTGGTCGAAGAGCTCAATCTGCATTGAAATCGCCATTGAATCTGCAAATGGATTTCAAAGAACAATGCGATGGCGAAAGTACTGCCCCAATATAAGGTTATCATATAGGATGAATGCACAATGGCTCATAAAAGCGCATTGGAGGCCCTGAATCGTACTTTGAATGATTTACGTAATGATAAACGACCTTTCGGTGGAGCAATGATCCTACTATCAGGCGATTTTTGTCAAACGCTGCCTGTCATTTCGAGATCAACTCCGGCAGATGAATTGAATGCTTGCCTGAAGGCGTCTGCTTTATGGCGATACGTGAAGAAATTGCATTTGACAACAAACATGCGAGTCTCTTTACAAAATGACCAGTCCGCTGCAGAGTTCTCCAGGCAATTTTTGGCGATTGAGTTTCCACAAACACATTTCAACTTTACAACGACACCGGAAGAACTAATCATGAATGTTTTCCCGAGTATCGCTCAGAATTATGTTGACCATGATTACCTCAGTGTACGAGCGATTTTGACTGCGAAAAACAAAAATTGCGCCATTCAAATACAAATCGCTGGTTTTCGAGTTGCATTCATACAAATCAGTCGACTCCGTGATGGGTGAAAATGAAGTCACCAACTATACCACCGAGTTTTTAAATTCTTTGGATGTTTCGGGCTTGCCTCCATACAATTTGAAACTAAAAATTGCCTCAGTGATAATTTTGTTGTGTAACCTAAATGCACCAAAACTTTGTAACGGTACGCGTTTTCCACTTATTCAGTACGAATTGCCGTTCGTATTTAAGCGTCTTCAATTTCCCGTACGTCTCGCTTTTGTGATGGCAATTAATAAGTCACAAGGACAATCGCTGGATGTATGTGGCATAAATCTTGAATTTCCATGTTTCTCTGATTGCAAAATAGTAATCGTTCAATCGCAATCGCTTAATCGTCTGAATTTCATAGTTGAATGAGTTATACGAATCATTTGTTGAATTACAATACTCGAAACGACATCGTCAGACGATCTTCGTCCTACGCGATTTAAATTTCGCCAAAAAAAAAACGTTCCTTATATTTTTTTCAAGAAAGTCAATTCAAAATATATGCGAAAGGACACACTTAAAGACCAAGGAATATAAAGGAGCTTTGTACCGATATCTAAATCATGTCATAAAACAAAGAAAAAAGGTTACGTATACGACACAGTGTTTTTCTTATTTGGTTTAAAAAGTTTGATTGTTGTTTTTTTTTTTTTTTTGCATAGCATGAACAGAGTTCGTTTGTAATGGAAATATTAAATAGTCAAATATTGCTTCTAATAAGACTTTACGTATTTACGGAATATTTTTGGGCATTAAAAAAAAAAGTATTAGCTCGTATACGTACTTTAACCATTCGTTTTGAGTGAGTTCTTATTTTTAACAAACGAAAAGCCCCTTTACGTTTGCGAGAACTGGTGCAGTAAATTGTATGGACAATAAGAGAATAAGAACATGCAACTCAATCCAAAAGCACTCTTCATATCATATCAAACTTTGTTCGAATGCATCATTCATTCTTTTCTTTTCAACAATTTGTAGGTCAAAATGTTTTGTCATCTCTATCTCAAATCTTAGTGAGTCGTTGCGCGTTACATAGATTTCCAATTCATGAATAGTTACGTGAAGTTTCCTGTACGATATAATGTTCAAGTTATTTTCGATTTCAATTGCGAAATTGTCTATACAAAGTTCACTTACAAAACATTTAGTGTGAAGGTTAAAACTGATTATTAATAAAGTCCTTTGTATTTACCAAATAGCTTTAGTTGATGGCACACTAAGTAAGGTTTCCGCTCCTAGATTCGAGTTTTTCGATAAATATTAAATGGACTTTTTGAAGCTCAATAGATTTTGCTCAACGTTGACTTTCCGTTCATTCTCATTCATAAGGATTCCTAAAGCGGCATATACGTCAAAAACTCTTCAAGCATGCGAGAGTGTATTCGTAAATTCTATTTGAAGTTGCATATACACATTATAAGCATGTGGCTTCAATCATTAATTTTTACTTAGATTTTGAGGTGAAAGAGTGCACGCGGTTGTTTTTGAAATCGGTAAATATGCATAAAAAAAGAAAGAAAATATGAGTGACAACGCTGGTAAAGAACCATTAAGTTCCATGAATTCCAGAACAAAACATTTGTCCTCCATTCTACACAAAAAAAAAAAACGATTAAAATAAGTTCCGCTGATTTTGCTTCCTCGCCGTCCACTCGAAAATGAGCATATACATCATCAAGCAGTCAATCACCAATATACACTAATCATATATATACCAAACAATCACAACGTATACGTGTCTCATTTTCACTAATAAACTCTCACATGCTTGAAGAGTTTTTGACGTGTGTGTATGCCGCTTTAATACAATTCGCCTTACGACGTAAAGAAAGAAAAGAAAGGAACAAAAAATAATTCTAATTTATGTATTTTTTGATTTGAAATCTATTGGCGAGACTTGGGAGTAAAATCGACTCGAATGAGACGGAATTTCCGGCGTGATGGCGGAAATTGGCCTGTCGCCATCACCACGCGGCCACCCTCGACTTCACTCCACCGATTTTAATGAAATTTTGTGGCTGAGTATGGTTGCTTGCAAGTTGCAACTTGAAAGGTAGGATAATTTTGGACTCGATAGGTGGCGCTGTTGTCGATGTCGATCGCCTAAATCACTCAACCGATTTAAATTAAATTTTGTGGCTGTGTTGGTTGCTTGCAACTTGAAAGGTATGATGGTTTTGGACCTGATAGGTGGCGCTGTTATCGATCGCCTAAACCACTCAACCGATTTCAATGAAATTTTGTGGGTATATGTATGGTTCGTTTCAACTTAAAAGATAGGATAGTTTTGGGCACGATAGAAGGGCCTGTTGTCGAAAACATTGGATTGGATTCCGTTATAAAAACTTTTTTTTAATGAATGAATACACTACTGCGCTGTATTAAGATTATAAATTTATAAGGATTTGGTTTTTAAATTAATTTCTTAATACAATTCAACTACCTACAACATAATACATCCACATTTTCACATCTGATGTGTGGTCACAAGCACACTTTCAGTTTGTTTTTTTTTTTTTTTTATTATTATTATTAAACTAGCTGACCCGGCAAACTTCGTTCCGCCCAAATTTGTTAATGTAATGAAAATAATAATTCCGAGCATGCACAATGCACTTACTAATTTATGTAATTCGGCAATGATGTTGACGTGTCGTCCAACCATCCGCTTTTTCACTAAATTGACAATGTGAGAAACATGGGGAATCAAGACTGATGCTACAAATGCACAAACATCCATCGATTATCCTTGCAATAAATTATTTGTCATAGTGAAAGCGAGACGCACGGGAAATTGAATCGAACGAATGGTAAATCGTTCTGAATAAGTGAAATCTGTGGAATAAGAGTGTTTGCCTTTGAATTTTCCCCTCAAATTCATCACTTGCATGACATTTGATATGAGATCCTTCACCACGAATCAAATGCGATCCGTTACAAAGTTTCGGTACATTGATGTTGCGCAACAAAATTTTAACTGAGCCGACTTTCAAATCCAATTTATGTTGAGGTAGGCCCGGAACATTTAAAGAATTCGAAAATTCAACTAATCCCCATAAAGTTTTTTTTCACAACAAAAGGTAGAATTATGCCCTTCCTTCCAACCAAAAATCATAAAAATCGAACGATCTGTCCCCGAGTTATGGATGCACATACGGACGTCAGTCTCTTTTATATGTAACTGTAACCACCCGCTTTGCCCGTACCTTTCGTATTAAATCATGCTCACATTTCGCAAATTGCTTTATTTGGACAGCGTCCATTAATAATTTTCATCATATAACTTTAGAAATAGCGTTTGATTTTGTTTTTGAATGGGACGTGCCACAATCCGTTTTCTTATCCCGCTTGTGTTTTTCAAAGTTCCACCTATAGGTCAAAAACTATCCGAAATTTAAAACTGGAAGCAACCATATCCATCTACAAAATTTCAATCAACTTGGTAGCGCTGTTTCGGCGATCGGCAACAGCGCCACCTATCAAGTCCAAAAGTATCCTATCTTTCAAGCGGGAACGAAGAATATAAATCTATTAAATTTCATTGAAATCGGGTGAGTGGTTTCGGAGATCGATTACAACGCCATATAGCGGGTCAAAAATCCTATCTTTTAAGTTTGCGTAAACCTGAAATACAACAATACGAACAAAACAAAAGAAGAATCATAAAAATTGATCCAGTGGTTATCGAGTTATATCATCATCATCGAGTTTCATCCCGAAAGAATTATAGGTATGAATTAAGAAGATTATTATTAAAGAAAATTTAATTGAACTGAAAAACGACATACGCCTACCACGCCACATGTTGAGGATTTTCCGACGATGTGCACTAAGAAATTCAATTTTTGTTAAAAATAATAAATTAATTATTTGATAGGTATGTATTTTATCAATATAATAACTCCGATCGAAGCATCTGTTTTAAACGATATTTATTTTGTTTACATCCTCGTTGACGATATTTGCAGCACGCATTCTGTCAATGTTATGCCAACGCCATAAGGTTACATCAAAAAAGTTTGAATTGTAAAAGCGCTATGTTTACATTCTCCTGACAATAACAAACACAACAAAAAAAAATTTAGCGAAATCGGTCTAGCCGTTCACGCGTGATGCCGTGACCAAGGGAAATAGGGATTCATTTTTATATATACATATAGATTCAACATTGGCACATTTGTTCGAATAGCTTGACTCAATGCGATTCGTTCGAAGTCCATTTCTCGCTCCTATTCTCGATTAAATGTGTCAAATCAAAGCTTTGTTGCGCATTTCATCTGACATCTCCAGTTCATTATCCGAAGTCACAGTGCGAATTCGATGCAAAATATCGTCGGCCATAATAGCTATCATCTTTGTATAATCAAAGAACCTATCTACTTCATTTCAAAAAGTTACTTAATGTAACATAGTAGATAAACATAATTTATTAGAACAAACTTTTTGGGTATACCTATATTTAAAAAAAAAAAAAAACTTCAAAATTGTTGACAACAACAATTTGCTTGGAAAATAATTAAAATAATTGACAACAACAATTGCTTTTAAAATTCAAAATATATTTTTTTTTTATTTGAAGTGTCACTACTTGATTTCTATCCCGTTAATTTTTTTTCAAAGTGTATTTCCCCATTCAAACTTTAATTTTCTAATTTTCCGCGCAATTTTCTTAATTTTTTCTTTCATAACTTTGTTCTCCTGACAATAACAAACACAACAAAAAAAGAATTAGCGAAATCGGTCCAGCCGTTTGTGCGTGATGCTGGGACCAAGGGAAATAGGGGTTCATTTTTATATATATAGATAGGGATCGCGTTTAACGTGCAGTGGTGAACAAATATATCACTTTACAATATTACAGAACGAGAACAACCCTGACAACAATTTTGTATAATATTTTATTTTGATTCTTAGACAGACTCAACAATCGTGTCTGATAACAGTGATATTAACTTTATACAATGCTAGTACAAATTTATTACAATAATTGACGATCTATGATAAATTTTCCGTTTGCTTGTCGTGTCTTTTACACTGCGATTGTCTCTCAGACAAGGGACTGGACTATCAATTCTGGCATTCAGTTTTAAATGTTATAAATGTAAAATACCCCTAAAAAATGTTTAAACTGAAGTTTCGAAACTTTTGCTTATTTTATTTTGAATTAAAAACAAATGCCGATAGACACCCTCTATACAATTTAAAGTGCAAGTAAACAAATCCCTGCAACACACTTAGTAATATATTTAAAAACTACCCACAATACTAGTAAAAACTATTTCTGAAAACTGAAATACAGACAATATGCCACCAATATCCCAGCGACTGCACATTATACCTAAAAGACATTCATACGTAACTAGGCATCCTATTCGATCCAGTCACTGTAGCGCATTACATCCAAACGTCTGCGCCTGAGCTCATATGAGAACTGAAAGCAAAATTGTACCCCTAGTAACTATAGCTATCAACAAGCTTCCTAAATTAGGTTATCATCCAAGCACACGCAGGTTTCCCGAAGCAATAAATAATGAATTACCTTCCTCTAACAAAGTGGAATCAATTGTTGGCATTCGTAAACGTAACTCCGAAGAACTTACAAAAGTCAAACAAAAAACCGAATAACATAAAAGCGAACATTTCTAACAAAGAAAGACAGTCTATAAAATGCGAATCCTTCATCAAAGGACCGTATCGAAGGAGCGCCCAAAAAAGATGGTAATAAAGTCAAAATACCGTATCTGCCGCTACACTAAAGTTAATTGAACTGGAATAAATAAGATTTTTGTAAGGGTTCAACCTGCTCTCACCCTGATACTGAAAGTGTGCCTTCGACTCTTAAAGGGCTTCCTTTAAAGGACGCCAGTAAATCTGGAGTGAAACTTGGAGGGCAATATGTTCTCTTGTGTTTATAAAAGTCATTTTTTATGATGTTTATATTTGAAAATGCTGAACGTACTGGGATTACATGGACAATGATCAAAGATACCTGCAGTTGAAAGTAAATTAATATTTTTTATCGTACTAAAACAAAGCAGCACAACACTGTCCAAGTTTGTTTAAAATACATTTTACATATTTCAGATGCGGCACTTTGTGTACATTTTGCTTGCAGTACATAATAGCAATTTATGTGAAAATGTGACTGGTCGGTGAATTTATTGACCGAAAGTAATGTTGAAACAACTACAGCACTAATAAACAAGAGCAACATGAAATATGAATGTGGATGAGGATTATGGGGAAAATCATTTTTTGTCCGTATTTTTTAAATAAATATGTACTTTAAAATTTTAGATGTTGTTGAAATGCTCCAATTTGTAGGAAAAATTAAAAACCTTAAGGGAGTCCAAACTGGTTTCACAAAAATGTGCAAAAGTAGGGACGAAAAGAAAAAAAATGGTGATCGAAAAATTGGTGGGTTGTTTTTTTTTTTTTTTTAGATAGGTAAGTAAGGATCCGCGATGCAAGAAACGCTACATCAAATATAGGAATAAAAAACATAAATAGTTGGCGCAACAGGTCCGGAGGGACCCTAGTCCTAGCTTCTCGCAACCATTCGTTTTGTGTGAGTTTTTTTCTTTTTGGAACGAATAGAAGGGATCTACAATTTTATGCCGACTCCAAACGGCTAATTGAGAAGCTCTTTCAACACAGTTATACTCTCGGATGGTTGTCAGACATTCGCGAGAGGTGGCACAGTAAAAAAAAACCCTAAGTTAGAATTTGGGTTTTCGCGGGACTCGAACCTCGACCCCTCGCTTAGTAGTCCAACACACTAACCAATAAGCCACTGTGCCTAAAATAGGAATAGTGTTAATAAAATCCACTTTTAGGTTATTCATCCGATATTGCAAATAGCGAGTTCTTATAAGTTGAAGCTCTCAGTAACAGGAATTTTTCGAAAGTTCTGATTAAAGAGTTAAAAGCGCCTACTCTACTATTTTATTTTATAAGCTCTTGAACTTTTCATGATTTTTGATTATCTACAAGGCCAAGCGTAGTCGAAGTTTCTGTTTTTTTTTTTTTTTTTTTTTTGATCTATTTGGCATATTTTTATTTTTGACGGGAATAGTTTAGTGTTGGATTTGTGATTGTGGGCTGCCTATGCCCCACCTTTTTTACAACAAAAAAAGAACACCACCACCCGACCGAACAACCCACTTATAAATATATAACATATTACATATGGGCATCTTGTCAGTTGTCACAAATAAAACGAAAAAAAGATGGCTACCTAGGTAGCTTTAACCATGTTGGAAGTCAGTAGCCGCTTTTTTTATTATCAGCCATGATCCATTTTGCAATTACAACAACAGCATATGATCCTGCTTTTCACCGAGATCATGTTGCAAGACTAAAATATTCAACACCATTCATAACACAAACAATCAAAAACCATATTGTTCACAAGTGAATAAATTTCCCGTCTGTTTTTCGAGATGTTGCTTTTTAATTCTGTAAAGGTATGCCCAGACCAGCGAAATATTTCATAATTAAATGTTTAATAACCATTTATTTAACAAAAAAAATATTTCGTATTTTCCCAATTATAATAATAGGTAATTTATTCTGATGGGATCTGTAATAAAAAGTACAAGTTCCGGAGATTTGAAATATAAAAAGGAAGAGAAGAGTTTTATTGACATTTCAATTGAGGTTATAAAAGTAGAAAAGTTAAGTGGTGCCAAATTAAGTCTTTTATCCAACAGTTTCACAAGTTTCCCTGCAGAAAGGTGAGAGTTGTTTTATATTGTTTTCTTTTAACGTAAAATACAAATGTCCAGAAAATTGTGGAATAATGCAAAATGGAAGCTCGCAGGCTGCATAGATTTAAATTAGTTTCAGAACTAATTATTGGTAAACACATTTCTTTTTTATCACATAATAGTACAAAAAAAAAGTAATTGCCGAATTTTTCGTAACTAACTTTAGTTTGTTCTCCTGGGTTTTTGCGTTTAACCGCTGTCATTTACTTCGTGTAAGAATTCCAATTGCGGACCAGAGGTGCAAAATGCAAAATCTTGACAGAAAGTCAGTATCATACCTCCGTGAAACGGAATGAATCGCTCTACGCTTAAACAACGTTGGGTAATATTGAAAGTTTATTTCCAAAGTGGGTAATGTGTAGTGTAGCCCAAACAGTGTGTTTTTTGAAAAAAGCGTTTTGGCCGAGATGAAGCACCCATCGCGCCTGATGTACACAAGTTTGTGCAAAAAGTTCATGAGACTAGTAGGTATATTAGTGGACAACACTTATGGTTCCCGTCTCGACCCCTCGCTTAGCAGTCCAACAAACTAACCACTAAGCCCCTGTGCCTACATTGCTCTTACTTATAAAGCCATAATATGTACATGGAAAAATAACTATATTAGGTACCTCAGGAATGAATTTTTATTTCAGTCGTATTGACAGTTTTCAATATATGTATATGTATGTCCAAATTTCAAAAGTACCCTTATTCGATTTTTAGCGATATACTGAGTCTGCAGTCAATGAACAAGGAATTAAACAGTAGGTGTATTCACAATTCGGTGTAAAATTTGCGAAATTTAATTTATTGTTATCAGATCGAACACACTTCGCGTAGTGATACTACACCAGCTGCGTCGGATCGTAAGTACCCCTTATATTTTTTGGTATTTTTTTTTTTTTTTTTGTTGGGAGGATTATTATTGAAATACACTACTTAAGTATGGAATGCTAGAAAACCTTGTGTGCATTCTTTCTTAAACGCCAAGCCCATAGAATTCGTTGCTTCCGTCCATCAATGTTGACGAGACGATCAAAAACACCCGATGACTGTTTCTCTCATTCTCTTGATATTTCCGCCAATTTGCATCATGCTGTACCAACTTCCAATGGGTGCGACGGACAGAAAAGTAGAATTTAAACCTACTTTATCTATCGCATCTGGCACGTGCGTTAACGCAAACGGATTGGAAATTTTACAAAGAATCTTCCTCTCAAAGCTATGGAGGATATCTTTAACTTGCGGTTCTCGTTATATGAAAATGTGAATTTAAAATGTTTCATCTTCTCACCGCAATTTCGATTTTCGTTCTACGAAAACGTGAAACTAAACTTCAAAAATGTTCATATGAATCAATTTTTTTCAATGAGAGTTTGAAAATTGAGAACCTAATATCATACAACACAGTGTGCGATATTGAATTCACCACGATAGTATCATTTATTGAGCGAGAATCGCTTTTTAGTACCAAAAAAAAATTGTTCGATTCACTCTAGAACCAGAATTGACCACCTGGTTTAGACAAAGTTCATGTCTCAAGATTGGGGTTACCATGAACCTATATAGAGATATGGCAAAACCCGTCAAAAAACGCGCATAAAACTGGTGAAAAAACGCATGAAAAAGCCTGAAAAATTTATGGAAAATGCAAGAAAAATCACGTGGAAGTCGGGTGAAAAAACGCATGGAAAACAAGTAAAAAAGAACGAATGGAACTTGGAAAATATTCGTTGAAAATCACATTAAAAAATGCGTACAAGAAAGCATGACAAATCTGCCAGTCTCTTCCGATTGTAACTTTTCGATGTCATACTTTCTTCAAGTATTTTTGTTTTATTCTTTGCTTGTGATAGTCAATGTCTTAGTCAATTTGTGAGTGTTTGAGCTTCGATATATCGAACACATACAGAGTAACCGCACCTAAGTACTGATACTGCAAAACTTCAAAGGGTTCTTTGGGATCCGAGGTCTGCCCTCTATCAAACATTAGCAAATGTGGATTGTATTCTACCGTTACTAAACAATAGGTACTGAACTTGAACAGTAGTAATTGGCTTCATTATCCTCCCGCAGCTTAGTCGCTGGAGTGCATGCCATAAACTATTCTCCCCTTATTTCTATCACTCCACAGTCTTAACTAAAACCAGTTTCTTAACTTAATTGGGAATTCCTTCAGTGCGAAATTTCGTTAAATTCTTTGATAAATTCCGTCAAGTCTACTCCGAAAATGTCTACCATTAGTTTCACACGATAATATAGTATGCCACCGCACCGATGCCATCACAAAAGGAATTTTAAAGTAATCCCCGCGGTAATCCTGAAAATTTGTTGAATCGGACAATCTGGGACTCTACTAGAAACTACGAGATAATCTTGCATCCTTAACGATTCCATTTTATCGTGCGACATCAAAAGCTAAGTGCACATTCCCAAGACTTTGCCGTCCGAAAAACCACAAGAGAAGTAGCATCGTCATCGGTACCAGCAACTATTCCCACAACCGACCGAAGCTCCTTCGAAACACTTAGCTTGCCGTAATAATTATTCAATAATGTGGATAAAAGGGAATCCTTTGCCTTATACTCATTCAAGGCTCTGGCTATTTGCTTCTTCTTTTTTCCGAGTCCTTTTAGTTGTTCTGGTTTTTTTTTTTTTTTTTCTTTGGTGGGCGCAAATTTACCAGCGAATTTCTCTAGTAATCACTTTCCGACACATAAAACTCACAGAATGAATGTAGTGCCCGGGTGCCCGTGGGCGGAATTGAAGAGCGAATTAATGAAAATTGAACGATAAAAGAAAATTACAAAATCAAAATTCAATTATGAATGCCTTGGAAGAAAGGAGAGAGAAGTAGGGAAGAAATCATTCGGTTGAACTGTACACAACCGGAAGAAAGAGTTGGTAATGGCTATCCGGTTGTGGTGGGCAGGATCTGAATTGAAAGAGTTGAACGATGGGGTCTACCTTATTTAACTGCTTGTTGAGGTGGCGTTAACCTTTTTTTTTCAAAGTGGTTTGTTGTCGGATGACTTTATAACATAATCAGGGTGAATGGGAATTGGGAAATCGCTGGAAAAAAGTACAACGGTTTAGGGGATGTACGAGTACTGTATATAATCAAGTTATGTTACATTTTGATTGGAGCTACTCTCGAGGAGCATACATTGAATTTATTAAACGAAGGATGTTATAAAATGAGGATCAACATGTAATTCATAACTGATGGGCGGATGAGAAAAATTAATTTATATATCGGTGTCGTAGTTCGTGAGATGTTTGTGGACATACAAATTTTGGATTCAGTTGCCTGAGCTTTTTGAAATTCTCGTAAAATATATTTTGGCTTTTTATAAAAAAGGAAATTGTTTGTGATGCACAGCATGGCTATATGTGCCTGGCAAGTTGACTACCAGTTATCTGGCTTGCTTCTTATATTATGTCACTATATAACGATATCGAAGATTGTTATCAAGTCGACTCTGCTTGCAGTGATGGTAAGGCATTGTCCGTCAATCATTATATTTTTCCAGCAATGCTAGAGTAGTTCACGGAACTAAAATTATTCTCAACAAAAAGCAATTTCCTTTCTTGAATCGAGAAAATTTAAAAATCAACAAATTCTCCTTTATTCGAATTTAGTTTTATTTGATTTTAAACATTAATCCTTGAATCAAGAAAATAATTTTTGTTGGTAATAAATATCATGTTACTTAGACGAACAAATATTTCTTCATTTAAGAAACGAATATTGTTAAGAAATACATTCTAATATAAGAAAATAATTCCGGCAGCTTGAGAGAATTTAATGAAACTTATTGAAAAGATAGGATTTAAATCTACTGTATCTCCGATCATCGTCTTTTGTTTAGACGGAAAGGGTTACTTGCTATTTACTGCTTATAAGAGACAAATGCACAACAAAAGGAATTCACCCCTCATCTTGGTTCTCCTTTTTTTTTAGTGTACTTCCTTATACGCTACCTAGAATAAAAAAATTCTAGGATAGAAAAAATATGTTTCTTACGCAAAGCACGCAAAGTCTACGATTCTGGAAGGCATAAAGAAAGAAGGGATAAAAAGTGTCTGGGAGACCATTTCACTAATTTATTAAAGAAATTATACGACTCCTTACCCAAAAGGATGTACGGAGGGCATAGTTAACCGCGGAAGCACAACACATTATTAATTATTTTATATACAACTTCCAAATTTATGTAATTAAAAAAATATATATTTATATTAATTTTCTAATGCTATTTAACATGGACTTTTCATATTTAATTCGTTAACAATCTGTTATATTGATATTAATTGACTTACTAACGTAAATATCATTTATTTTCGCTTAGAATATTATAAACTTTCATTGGCAAAAAAAATATATTTCAAAAGGTCTATTTAATTGGCTGATATTAGACTCCAAAAACACGAAGCATAGGGGGCGCTAATCGTTTGTCGGGCCTTGTAGGTATTATCATGATTTTGATTTGCGGTATCATGTATTCAGTTGGAAAATGTTATATTTTTGTTGTTCCATCTATTCCTCTATTACTAGGATATAAGAAGCGAATTGTTGCGAGAAGCATTGTTTCAGTTACTTGAAAATGTCTTATTTTGTTATCATGGATCCACTCTTTATCTAGGTAATTTTGTAATTCACACAGAAAAAACAAATGAATTTTACAAAGAAAAGATTTCAAGAACAAAAACAAAATGACTTATAATAACATATAATTTAAAATAATCCAAATGATGCATAACTTGCTTTTCTACATAAAAAAAATAAGTCCTTTTAGATTTATTAAAAAAATAAGTCCTTCTAGATTTTGTTTTCCCCCCATTTAGTTCTAAATTATTTATTGACTGAAGAAAATGATTTCTATGAAAATCCAAAGAAGAAAGTATTTGATATCAGAAAATGAACTTAATATTACATAATTCAGAATATTTTAAGATGAAAAAAGTTATTGAAATAAAAGAAAAGTTCCTAAGGTCACATTCCGTATCCAACATAATATAAGAATAATTATTCTTGATTTCAGAAATAAGTTATTGATTTAAGAGAGTTGTTTCTGATTTTACATGTATATTCAAGCAACGAGTTTCTTGAGTAAAGAAAACCTAAGAAAAAAAATCATATTGGAGGAAAATAATTCTAGAGGCAAAACACCTTATTAAACACTTGTTTTCGTAAATCAAAAAGAACTTTGTTATTTTAGTATTTTTTTTTTTGCTCGTTCTTGACTTAAACTGCGACTACGCGGTCAATTTTCTGTGTCATTTAAATGGCGCTCTGACGTCAGGAAAAAATGTCGCATTTGAGAGACAGTTAAGCTACGATTCGTCATTTGTCATTTGCTAGTCAAATGACTATCATCGTCATTTTTGTCCCAAAATCAAATGACGGACACTGCGCGTCATTTAGAATTTTCCGTTGGGATGCCATTAAATGTCGAGCGAAAAAATGGCGGTCACACGGTAATGACATGCCTCATCAAAATGGCAAATGTCACCTTTCCTATTATTTCAATTTCGCGTCATTTATCTGTACTGCGATCAGACGGCAATGACCAATGACAAAAATATAGCTACTGCCATTTGGTGTTTTTCTCTCGGGGAAGACGCGTATTTGTGACACGACTTTATTAAATTGAATAGCAGTGAAAAAAAAATTATAATAAATACAAAATGTCGAAAAGGAATTTTGCGATGATGGTGGAAATTGCGGAGACATTGTATTTGGCAGCGTGTATACTGGAAAGCAGTGACGACGGTCTTGATTACGAGCCAACGCGACGAAAGCGGAGTATTTGGCAAAAGAGGTGGTTGAGCCGTAGCGAGAAGAGTGGATTTTGTGCTGAATTACTGCTCGAATTGCGCGAAGAAGAACCTGAACTATATCGCAATATCCCTTGTATGTCAGCCAATCAATTCGATTATTTGTTGAGGTTGGTGAAGCCACACATTGAAAAACAGAACACAAATATGCGAGAGAGTGAATGTTTCAGCGGAAGCACGACTGGTGATCACACTGCGCTACCTGGCTACTGGCGAAAGTTTTCGATCGCTGCGATTCCTTTTCCGCGTATCGCAGCCAACGATAACGTGCATCATTCTGGAAGTTCTCAACGCTATTTACAAATATGATTCGACTCTAATCTAGAGATAATCATTTTTATTCGAATAAAATTGTATTCTTTTCTTTAGGTGCCCTGCCAGCACCAAAAGCACTGCCTGACATACTGAAGTTTGTATTCTGGAACTGAGCTCCCGTTGCTTTTGCACCGTCACAATCAAACTCGATTCCTCTTCGGTGATCCACGAGTGCCTAATTTACCTATCCTGATTCAGTCCTATTTTCTGCGTTTTACCTAATTTTTCGACTTTGTTGTACATTGTGTATTCAAACTCACAACAAAGTTGACGGGGAAGTCCAAATTGTCGGCACTTAAAGGCGACGCGACGGTTCGTATTCCATTTCTCTCAATAGGTTCCGAACAACACAACCACAACAAAAAAAAAAACAGCTTATTAATTATTTAAACGTCCTTTCGCCACGAGAAAAACACCAAAGGAAAGCACAGATATCGTATTAACTGCTGCGTCATTTGTCATTTGCATAGAAAAATGGCTGTAGTCGCAGTAGCTTAGTGGTTAGTGTGTTGGAATGCTATGCGGGGGTCCCAGGTTCGAATCACGCAAAAACCCAATTCCGACTTAGGGTTTTTTTCCGCTGCGCTACCTCTCGCGAACGTCTGACAAACATGCCGTTTGGAGTCGGCATAAAAAATTGTAGATCCCTTCCATTCGTTCCAAAAATGAGAAACTCACACAAACGAATGGTTGTGAGAAGCTAGGCCTAGGGTCTCTCCGGACCTGTTGCGCCAACTTAACTTAGTTATTAGTGAGGAAAGCGAAAAGCTACGTATAAAGTAAAAGGATTGTTCCGTTGGCGGGGACCACCAAATATTAATCATTTACATGGTGAACAACCGAAATCTTCACTACCTTGTGTGATCTAGATATTCCAATGTTAAACAACTCATGGGAGCATTCAAAGACTAACCTTGTTTAACAGCTCCATCTTGTATACAGAACAAAGAGCTAATGTTGTAAAATTTGGATCAGTAATGTGCATTTTTTGTTAAAAGCAGGAGAAATATGGTCGAGAATTCAACAAAAAAGAGCACAGAAGCTCACACTGCTTGCCCGGTATTTATTTATGTAGATATAACTTTTCAATTCATGTCTTGGTGACCCGCATTTTCTATTTAGATTTGCTTGAGTTTAATACTTACATTGATAAAAGCACAAGAGGTTAAAAAAATAATAATTGCAAATGACCGCGGTCATAATCTCGATTGCATTTCCCATCTTTAAACGAAATAGATTGACACATCCCGAGGATACTCTCACGCGTATGCCACGAGCTCCATAAAATTATCTTCGACAGAAAATATGCAAATTTTCATCGGTAAAAAAATCTCTTGCAACAATGTCCTTGTACCACCTTATCACCACAACTCAAACAAACTTGACGTTAATCCCGAGAAAATTACCTTCTTTCCAGAACTGCTGTGTGCTACTGCAGCAGTACGTCGGACCCTGCCTACCCCACCACACTACATGTCCTCTCTTCCGAAGCAGGAATGCTACATCACATCCGTTTCCATCTCCGAATAATTTAAATTTTCATTTCCTTCTAGTCTTTTTCTCTCCCACGAGAGCATAGCAAACCCAAAATGAGCACAAAAATTATCATATTAATGGTATGGTCTTTCAGCAAATTAGTTTAAATTACCAAGACTCTTGGCCACACACATAATAGTAGAAGCAACAGAGAAAAAAATACGCAATCCCTTCCAGACAAAGGGGAGAAAAACAACAAATGCACACAGATCCTTCCAGCTGTACAGCTTCCTGACGGAATAATATGGAAATCATGTCGTCATCACAGTCTGCGAACGCCAGTCGGGTTCCTGCTCTATTTATCCACCTGATACAGTGAATACCATGCAAAGTGAAGCAACGCAGGAGTCAGAAAAAAACAAAAACTTGTTAAGTTTTGTCCCTCCTGAGTTCGTGCTGAAATTAGTTCGCTCACCATTCCATGCAGTGTCGACTTTGCTTAACCACTCGTCTCTGGAAACTTAATTAGCTGTGAATTAAGTTTTCGCAGCATGACTTCCAGCCACGTCAACTATAGGACACACATTTACAATACCCCAAAGCCCGACCACCATCGCATCCGCATTAGCAGCACTCAGCCATGTTAAAGCGCAAAAAAAAGGGACAAGTATCCGTCCGAACGTTTAATTCAAACCCTTTTGGCAGCAGAGCCATGAGAAGACGATGATGGCTATAATTAAGGATATGCTACAGTATACCCTGTCCCATGCGCATCGGGAACGCTCCGCTTTGTTGCCAACGTGCAAAATTGTGCTCGCCAATTAAATAAAGGATACAAAAGTACACCGAAACAGCGGAAAAATGGGACACAAAGCGGCAGCGGTACAGTAACCGGATGTAAAAGGACCAACAGACATTTTCCCTATACCAACGCAGCATAGTGGCACTGCAGTCCCGCTCACAAAACTTAAATCTCCAAATGAACGAGACACCGTGAATGGGGATCTGTGTTTAATATTTCGTTCTCGCTAGTCAGGACGGGTGGACGGGGGAGGGATTAAATAGCACCATTCATAGCCTTCCCATGAGAGCAAAGGCAAGTGCGAGCATGTGTGTGTAGGTAGATGTGTTTAGAATTTTTTTTATTTTCTATCAGTAATATAAAGAAGAAGAAGCACAAGATGGACGAAACTGGTCCTGCAAACTTTGAAACTATGGTAGAATTCGCTTTTCATTTTTTTTTTTTTTTTTTTTTTTTTTTTTTTTTCTTTTACAAGAACTTTAACACACAATCTATAGAAAGAAACCGGCAAATGATGGAAAGGAGTATTTTCCTAGCAGGCTATTCTGGGAATTTGTTGATTCCGTTTTTCGTTCGCCCTTGGTGAGTTCCTTTTCCTTTTAAAGTAAGATAAAAAAAAAAAAAAAACTCTTCATATTTTTTCCCTCGTTTCGATTTGTTTTTAATTTTCCAGGCTATGAAATTACTTGTGTAAGTTTTACTCACAAAAGAATTTAAGTAGGAAAGTTGTGAAAGCGTATCACCTATTACATAAACTTTAGGGAGATTCCTTTTCACAAAAATGTGCAGAATTTATTTTAAGCGAATTTTAAACAAATGAATTCATTACCTAAGTATACAATAGTGGCGGTCCGGTGGAAGATTAAGGTATTTCTCCAAGGAGGTGGAATATTTTAAGGAGTTTTCTCAGAACAGCTCTTCCTTATAAGAGAAATGTTATCACTTTGGCTTCAAATTTCGATCGAATAAATTATTTGATAGTGGAACTCAGCTGAATAAATGAGCTACGCAATTCTATTCGCATATCTAAACGCTTTAAGGGATAAACGAATAGATTTATTGCAGGCTTTGGCTTTGTGGGTTTTGTATGCTCCTAGATAAAGTTTATTTGCATGTAATATTTTGTAAAGCCTCTTTTTCTCATGACTTTCTCAATATGTAATATTTGAACATATAGATCGTGGCATGTTTGCATTTTAAAATGTCTATACATCTTAGATGAATGATTAAGACGTTTCTGGTCAAAGCCGACAATGTCTCTAACTACATAATTCAATTTCAAAGTTGTAGCTGTCTTTTATGATGTTCTGGGCGATTCGTCAATGTTAGTTAGTTAGTTATACGAATATTATTTTATTTCAAAATAGTTTACAATAAAACCTTTTTAAACATCGTAAAGCTTTGTTTGCTTTAAATAATTGTTGCAATTGTAGAATGATGTTTTTTGTCACTCCTGTTTTCCCTCTGTACTTGACTTGAAAATCATCCGATTCAAACAACGATCGGACTCTGGAGAAGTTCCGGAGGCCGGACGTTTCGCCTTTAAATGTCGGCGCGTTGCAATGGTAGCAGACCACCACCACCATAGTTTTTGGTTGGTTCATACCGAAATGAAAGTCGTTCGAATATCGGCAACGATGCGCGTTTGCGACTTTCGATTTTAACTTGATGATTAGATACAATCTCAAATTGACTGCCTGTTCCCATCGTGACCGCTGCAGAATTCTGAAAAGTCGCAAGAAAAATGGGCCAATGAGAAAAAAGAGTGCCATTACGAAAGCTATTCTCAAAATTTAGAATTTTAGAACTAAGGGTTTTCCAATAAGAGATGTTATTTTGGTATTCAAAGAAAAATGCCATTTTTTGAAATAAATGATCGGGTGTTTATTTTATAATAAAGAAGGTATGCCGTTAATAGTGAAAAACAACATCAACATATCCTTTCACAATAACACCTGTTATTGGAAATAATTTTTTTTACATTTTAAGGGTTCATTGGAAATATGTACCAACATTTGGAAATTTTGCGTATCCCCTTTTCGAACTAAAAACTGGACCAAAATGTATGTGAATATATGTCAACCTATTGTCAGGCATTAGATTTGTGTAAAATAATTTTACTTTATTTTGTTACAAAGCTAGTCACAGATGATGTCGGTTTCAAAGCAAAAAGTAATAGATTAATAGATTTCAGTGCTTTTTCTAATAGTCTATCGAAATTCTTACCTTTTTAGACACAATCCTCCCTAAGTAAAGTTACCGTGGAAAAATGATTATAAATAACAACTTTAGCAAGGCTACGTAGAGGCTGCGTAAGTACTTACGCGATTTTTAACATAACAACATCGTAGAAGCGTCGTAAGTGAACTCAGACGGGTACGGGAACATGTTTTTTTCCACGACTTAATGAACTGAACTTCTAAGGCATTTGTTTCCGAGAGGACAGAACAGCAGCTCACACTTCAAGGTCATCTTTCGGGAACGGCTAATCTCAATGCACTTCCAATTTGCATTTATTTTTGAGTTTTATTTTTAAATCTCGTGATAAAGTCAATTTTTCACGAAACCTACAAAGCTTAGCAACATCTGGACAGAAATTGCCGACGTACCTGTTGCTCTGCTGTTCAAAACTTTATTCCTACCTACTTAAAGTAGAAATAAAATTAAGAAACAAACTGAAATTCGACATAGTTTTCCAACAGAAATTGTCAGGGTAACCTTCAAACAAGCCGATTCTCGCTTGTTACTCCTCTGTTCTGTTTTATAATTTGTTTCTTTTTGCGATTTGAGAGAAGGAAATCATTGCTGCACCCTACACTTTTATGAAATTTTGACTTTATAGATATGTACAACGCAACCTCTAAGGATTTGAAATACCCTATTGTTAGGTAAAATCCCAGTGGCCCTTATTTTATTTACATTTTCAATTGCTTTTAATGAACTTTTTGTATATCCAATTTGACTTAAGGCTAGGTAGCAAATGGTGGTGAATAATTAATATTTAAATATGTTCGCTCAACAGCAGGGGCCCAAATGTAGTCATTGTTTATTTTTGTTTATAATCTCTTTACACAAAATTATAATTGTTTCCTCGGATTCATACTCAGGGTGTTCATCATCATCATTTTCCTTGGTTTACCTCAGGGTATTCATGTCCGGATATTTATAATGCCCCATATATCTGCCTTTGTCGGAATTTTTATAGCTGACAAGATAATAGACACGCGTTAATAGCCTATGAACCGCTATAGCAAATCTGGTAAAAATGCGCGCACCTCTTCACCATTTTAAGCTATAAAAACCCAAGTGGAGAACTAATTTTGTTCACCCAGCGAATGATACCCATCTATGTACATATTTCTCTCTATGTTCCGCACGAACGCCAAAAGTTCCCTTCAAAGAACGGAAATTTTGTACTGCCTAACCGCAATTTGGAGCCACTTTATTACACCTTCCGTTATCGTTTCAAAAGCCCCCATAAATTCATCCTCTCAATTATCAAACCTACAAATAAATTTCTTCTCCGCATACAAAGTAGGCCTCCAAAGGATACTCATAAGTCATTTCCGCAGCCCTTTCCTAATTTATAATGTGACAGTAATTTCTACTGCAATATTTATTCCGTTTGATCTACTTAAAATTCCAGACCACGGTGAACTAAGTAACCCCGGTAAGAGACAAAATAAGCTTAAAAAGTGAAAACGGTCCACCTTATACATATAGGCCAGGCAACCTAGGACTTTATCTCACCCTGGTGGCGGTAAATCAAACGTCAAGTTCAAACACAATTTTGGTGAGAAGAAAAAAAGCTAAGCCATACCAAGCCAGCTATAGAAGAAACCCCTACAAAGGCAGCCGTAAATCCTTTGAGCAGGCTACACGGCTACCGCTACATCAGCAACATAAATGGTGCACCAAGTGTATGCAGCGGTTGCTTCATAACGCCACTAGTGCATAAGAAAAGTGTAAATCCATTCAGCGGCTGACTACCTTTTGACTTTGAGTCGTTTGCTTTTCCTCGTTGCTCGCTCTCATATCGAATAAGCGTTTGACTGAACACATCTTGGGGCTTGTACATATACGAGTAGTCGCTCCATCGTTCGCCCTAAGCCTCACACGAATTTCAAAGGAGTAGAGTATCCATCACCTAGCCCCTTTTTGTTATATTCTACTGTGGCTGTACCCACATGTAACACCATTCGGCTGTTGGGAATAAATTTAACTATCTGTGCCTTCTCTGACTCTGATGATGTGTTTACCCCAAGCGGTGGGGAATTTCGGAACGCGCATAGCAAAGCTGAGTGGGTGTCGGTATTCAGAGCACGTTATTGGAATTCCTCTGAAGCGAAGTAAGCAAAGTGTATCCACATCACATGGCATCGTGATAAAAAGGACTCGGAACTCGGAAGCCACCAAAGTATGATTTATTATTGTTTGCATTTAGGCGTGATGTGTCATGACGTCGAGTTCCTTCTTTGCCCTTATACAGGTACCAGCGGCACAAAGTAGATAAATGCAACGTTAAATAATGGTGGTTTGCCAAAATTTGGAATGCTGTTCACAGTAAATGCTGTGTCCTATTAACAAATCAGATTCGAACAGATGCACCGTTGGCGATAAAAGGGTGTGGTATACGTCAGAGCGAACAACATTGAACCGCATGCTGTATACCTACTGCCATCGTTTCGATTCGTTAAAATGAGAGTTAAAAAAATGTGCCTCAATTACTTTGGCTACGTATTTATGTACATAGTTGTTATGGGTATTCCCGACAGTATATTCTGTAATATGAAGGGTTGAAAAATGTGTTACAATCGTAACTTTTAATCAAGTAGAGCGTAGTAGTTGTAATTGCTAGCTGAAAATCTTACTTTACTTTGCTTTGCTGTGATCGAAGCTCAAAAATATAGCCTATAGTAGGATTATTTTTTTAGGTGAAAGAAAAGAAAAATAAAGTGCACGACTGGGTCGAACAAAACTTTCTCCTTTATCAAAAAGTTTTTCCTTTATCAAATGATTTTCTTTTTGACTGGAATATATTAATGACGCTGGCTTAGGTTGTCTATGATTGGAAGTATTGTTCGTGATAGATCGATATCTTTACATATAAATATGTATATATATATATGTATATGCAAGAATTCAGGGAATTGTTTTTGAATTTGCATTAGCAGTTATAAACTGAATATCACGATGAACGTGTGTGAGGGTGCCAATGCAGTGCAGGATATTTTGATTGTTGAAATTATTTTAAGGTGCTTATTCAAAATGGTTGAAAAAAAAGTAGAAGTGGGTAAGATTTGCTAAAAATAAGTAAAAATTTTAAAGTGCGGTGTTGAGTTTTAAAAATATATATGAACACAGATCGGCTTTTGGGTAGTGATTTTTGAGAAGAAAATAAAAAAACGGATTTATTCGAATTTTTTGAGAAAAACTAAGTACGTCATCTTATTTAAAATACTGATATTATCGTTAATAAGTATTTTGATCATATTCGTTAGAGCGGTTTTTGTAAAATTTGGCAGACAAAACAGTACCAAATATTGCAATGTTTAGTTTGAAAAATACTATTTGCTAACTATATAGCTGGAAACCGATTACACGTTATTGTTCGTGATATAAGAATTACTTGGTTTTTAAAGTTTTATCGAAGTCAAGAATGGGGTTTTCGAGATATGAGCGGTTTTTTTTTAATTAGCGTTTTCGGTGATTCGAATTGAAAATTAAGGACGCAACAATCTTAAGAACATCAGTATTACTCTAAGTTTGTATTTTGGTCAAAATCCTTATTGCCGTTTTCTGGTAAACTAAGGAAAACTCAATTTTAGAAAAATGACTTTTATCAAAAATCCATTTTACGATAGTACCGAGAAAAACTGAGTTTGCCAATAAGTTGGAAATGACCATATTACCTTAGAAATTAATGTTTGTTACAATCGTGTGGACCGTTTTCGAGATATGTCCATATTTCAAAAGCACCGTTACTCGAATTTTTAGCTAAAAACTGGGTATGTAGTCATGGTAACCTCACCCACTTAACTTAAATATCAATTTTGGTTGAAATCGTTAGACCCGTTTTCGAGCAAATCAAACTGGTACGAACAGTTTGTATGGAAAGTACCATTAATATTGAGGTTACCTTGCAAAATAAAAAACGGCCCCGAGCCTTAAGCCAACTCCAAATCCGAAGTTCGGGACAGACCGGACAGAATTTCGAGACCCACTTTTTTGAGTTCGTGTATCATCGTAATGTCAGAATTGACTAAAATCTCGAGTTCGAAATTTTGTACGAAAACAATATGTTTCTCTTAATACGTAATGGAGAAAGTTAAAAATTGGTAGAATAACTTACTTCTTTATTAAAACTAAATTTCATTTTATCTGTCAAATCACAAAATTTTAATTCATTTGGTTCAATGACAACTTGAAGGTTGAAGCTCGTCTCTGGTAAAACAATAAAATATTCTTGTCTAGCAGAATTGACTCTTGTTAAATTTATTTCATTTGTGTAAAAAGCTAGTTGGGATGTAGACTGTATATAGCAACTTTATAGGGAAAACGAAATGGTGGTTGCGGTAGAGTTTTCCGAACGTATAGGAAGTGTAGTATAATCGTAAACACATACAGCGGTGGTAATTCAGTTTCCAGGTACAACATGTAGTGTGTAGGAAGAATCGCAAATGTTTTTCAACTTCCTCGAACTGCTTAGCATAGCGCATGATTTTTTTTTTTTTTTTTTGTTATTGTTGAACTTCAACTTCAACACAATGGGATTAGAAACCCAGAGTAGTGTGGGACTCTAACCGTACTAAAAACACCTCCTTAATCATGACCAATCAAAGAAAGATCGACAAATGATTTTAGTTTCAACGTTCAGTTGCGTTTGAGAAGGTATTAGAATTTGAATAAGGGTTCTCATTATTTAGATTATAAGGTCGCGAGGCCTAATTCTTCTTAATCTACGAATATTGTATCGTACATTTAAGACGTCCTCTATTTCAGGATTAATATGCATCTGCAGACGCTAAGCGCATGATTGATCTTATAACTACTTAAGGAACTCAAAGACGATATAAACTAGATGGTCAACTGAGAGCAGAAACGGTACATTTGCCTACAGGCTACCTATTGCCTGTCCATTTTTTTTTTTCCATTGCTGCATGCATTCTTATGAGGTATTCGATTGGGCGCTCTCAGAATACTTTTTTTGGATATATATAATTCCTTAACATGTATAAAAAAGAATAATAATTGAAAATACAAATAATAAATTTATATTTTTGTTTAGCCGAAAACAACGGTCACTCTTGCTGGAGTTAGGACTTAATAGTAATCCATTTGATCTTCCTGATGTCCGTTTTATTCAGCTTTTTAGATTGGAGAAGGTGAATGCTAGAATTCTAATGAACAAATTAGAACAATTTATGCAAGCCACAAATACGACCATTTTATTTCAAATTGTATTGGTCATATTTTTGAAAGCAGAATGCATGCACCAACACCTGGCTAAATGTAAACCTTGGGGGTTGTACCAAAAATAGGTTGATTTTGATTTGTGCAGGCACGAATACTTAGGAAATTCTATAATTGACCATGTAGTTTGTATCATCTTTGTCTGTGATTTAAGCGATGGATTTGTTTCCGAAAACGATACAGCTTAATTTCTCTCCATCACCAGTTGGGTGATGAGTATTTTTTCCCACTTTTCGTTTAAATTCAACGTTGCATATCATGGATATTCAGCGATTCGGACTTGTGGATCTCTTTCATTCGTCCCAAAAATACAAAATTTATAAAAACGAATATTAGTGAGAAACTATGCTAGGCTAGGCTACCTAGCTGGGGTACACTAACCAATTATTTATTTATTTATGTCGCGAAAAAACATTAGTTTTATTCTTATGTTGTTTGAAATTAAAATAAAACTTAATTTTGAGGATCATTTTTAATACAAAAGGGACAGCACAGTGTGCCTTCTTTTTCAAACTGAGATGGCATTTGACAATATTTCACATGAGGCTATCAAATGATCGCTGAAAAGAAAATCCGGCAAAAGCAACCATAGTTCCATTCACAATTGTAGTGGAAATAATTTCAATCAGTCCATTTAATTATGGCATCTACTGTAAATGCAAACTATTTACTATACTCTACATAAAATACGTTAAACAAAAATTATGATTGGCCTGTATGATCGGATGATCCAACCGAAGTCTATTTACCATGCACCGTTACTGTACTCTTATAAATGCTATAAATTGTGTGTAACAGAAAAAGTCGTGCGATTTAATAAACTTCTTTCATCCAAAGCAGTCGTCGAGTGTTATTTCTTCCTACAGTAATTTCAGAAGTGGGATGTGCGATTCACGATCTGTGGTCTGTCATCTGTGTACCTAGTTAACGGGAGCATAGTGAAAAGTTTTCTCGATTCATTGTTCGATAATTATTTTTTCTGGAAAAGCGGAAAATTTGACACTAGTGTTTCACGTGGTTAAAAATAACAAATAATGTCTGAAGAGTGGATTCAGTATTTAGAATCAGCGACAGTTGTTGTGTTAAAGGACATTCTAAGGTGTTTAAAGTTATCGACCAGTGGAACAAAAGCAGAGCTGAAAATCCGTATCCAAGAAGCAGTGGTAGACGCAACGAGAGAAGATTTACTTATCCTGATGCAAGATAATTCGTTACCTTTATTATTATTATTATTATTATTATTCTTTATTTAAATAAATTCAATGATAAAGTACATAGTTTTATATATTATATAAAGAGAAAAGCATGGCTTTATATTGCCGTCTGCCGATTGATTGACATTTCATAATACATTTTATAAATTAAAAAAATGAATATAATAAAAAAAACATTGATTAATTATTATTATACAAAAATAATTCTGACTGTATGATTGTGTTTCAGTTTTTTCTGTTTTAATATTGTACAATTTTGAAGATCACAAACTCAAAAAGCTATTGCGATACTTGTAGGCATGTATGCTATATTGGGAAAGACACTTCCAACCAAAAAGACCGTTCAACAATTCTTTTGCTTCCTGAAGTGTGAGAAAGCTCTTGGAGAAATAAAGTCTCCTAATTTCGAGGAGTATAGGACATTCTGCGAGGAAATGAAAAACGCCTTCCGGTACATTTAAATTGCAGAGGCTGCATGTTCTTTGAAGATCCTGTCTTCGCGGTACAAAATTTAGGCATAAAGTCTCTGTTCTGATTTTGAAGATTATGCTGATTTCGTAGGTTGTTAACTCATTGCAAAAGTAGTTATTTGTGTCCAAAGAATGGCTTAGAGTTCTATATATGGACCTAGAGTCGGAGGTTTGCGCCCTGTTCAGGCAGTTCTCATAAAAGCGTTCGTCTATCTGCGCTATGAGATCATAAAATTTATAATGCCAGTCATTGACGTTTTCCAGGGTTAAGTTTAGTTCAACACCATATTCTGCTGCCAGATCGAACCAGTCACTAAAAGGCGTTAATTTGCAGCGAAAAGCATATCTTAGTAGCTGGTTCTGAAGATTGGTGTTGCGCCGTTTTAATACCTTCACCAAGTAGTCCGCGTTTGCTTTCAGATTTTTATAATAGATTTCCGGAATTCCTGATTCTACGTAAATGGCATAGTAAGGGACTGTTGTGGGAAGTTTAAAGATACGTTTAAAAAAGAAGCGTTGTAGGCTTTCAAACTGTTCGATTTTCTTAAACCCGAAAATTTGATTTGCATAACAAAGGCAGGCGTTAATGGTGGCATTAAATATTTTAAATTTAGATGCTATGTCAACATGTTTGTTGCAATAAAATCTTGACCACATAAGGTTTATTGCTGTTTTTGCCTTAACTATTTTATCCTCCACATGTGGACCCAATCGAGGTTGTGGGTTAGTAGGAGACCTAGATATTTAAATTTATCAACGACCTCAATAGGTTCACCAGCCAGTTGCCAACTCTCAGACTGTAATCTTCTGATGCGGTTTGAATGATGGAAAATCATTATTTTTGACTTTTCAGTGTTAATTTTCAGTTCCCAACTATCGCAGTACTGCTTCAGTTTATTAATCTGCAGTTGCAGCGTGTGAGGATTATCTGTAAGGATAACGAGGTCATCAGCATATAGCAAGACTTTGATGACGGTGTCTCCCATTGAAACACCACCAGGCAAGTATTCGTTTACATCATCAATAAAAAGTGCGAATAGAATAGGACTGAGAACGCAGCCTTGAGGAACACCTGTATCGGTCTCAATTAAGTTAGACCTCTCATTTCCATTCCAAACTGATGCTGACGTATTGCATATGAGTTTCTTATAAACTTGTAGGAACTTTGTTGATACACCTATTGAGCTCAACTTATAAATAAGTGAATTTCTGTTCACGGTATCGAACGCCGCCTGAAAATCAACAAAAAATGCGTACAACTTTCTTTTCCTTGCTAAGAATCTATTGGCTATTGTGACTAGAGAAAATATTTGGTCGATCGTCGAAAGTCCAGCTCGGAAACCCCCTTGAAAAACACTGAGTCGATTATTACTTTCCACCCAGCTTATTAGACGGTGATATAGAATATGAGCAAAAATTTTTCTCAAGCTACATAGAAAAGATATACCCCTATAATTTTCAGCTAGGGCGCTATCGCCCTTTTTAAAAATTGCGAAGATTAGGGATTTCAGAAAAATATTTGGAACGTCTTCATTTATAAAGACTTTATTAAGAAATATAAGTAGGCAGTTCGAAAAATGTTCAGTGCCATATTTATAGAACTCAACTGGTATCCCATCTAGTCCTGGAGCCTTATTGTCCTTCATATTTCGCAGAGCGATTTCCAACTCGGCCATACCTATAGGTGTATCGAGTTCGTTTATAGTGATATTCGGTAGTGCATACTGGTATTGCATTGGATTGGATACCGGACCTAAAAGTTTGCTGAAGTGTGAAGCTAGTGATTCTACGCCGATCGTTGATATTGCTTTTTGTTTGCAGTGACCTAGCTGACGAACTCTAGACCAAAAACCTTTTGAGTCCTTGCAGGTGCTAAGCTCCAAAGCAACTCTCTTGAAATAATTATTTCTTTTAGTTTCGCACATTCTTTTGTATTGCTTATTACAATTGATATATAGCGTTTTGAAAAGACCGTTGTTCGTTTTTCGAAATAGATTCAAATAAGAGAATGATTTTTTCCTCTGCCGTATGCATTCCCAGTCGTTCCATTCTTCTTGAAACTTTTTTTGCTGGCATCTGCTTTGGGGGCAGGCGTTTTTGATAGTTTCAGACAAAATAGTCACAATTTCTTCACTTGAAGAATCTTGCAGTTCGTGAAGTATATTTTGTTGATCATTTAAATTACGTTTATAGCGCTCGACCTGCTTAGGATTCCATTTTAATTTTGGGATCTTTGGGTCAGTAGGAGGTGGGGCTGCATCTGCAAATTTCAGATTGGTTTCAGTTGGCAGGTGGGCAGAATAGTTCGCCGTTACTACTTTGAAATCTAATAAGACATCAATTCGTTACCTATCGTCGATCCGGTACGAGCATGTGAGCACGTGTCTGGGCAAGAGAGTGTACGAGCATGTGAGCACGCGCCTGAGGAAGAGGGTGATTCGCATGGTACAGAGGAAGAGCTCGATGAAGAATTGGCCAAGCTACGAAGAATCTGCAAAAAGAAGGAAGAAATCGCTACACTAAAGCAAAAACTGCGTGATCTGCAGTTAAGGGACGAAGGGGTCAGTTCAAGGCCGTCCACATCGTTTAACTTCAGAGACATCGAAGAATCTGTTCCTGTATTTAGTGGGGATGACCATTTTCCAATCCTCCGCTGGATCGAACAATTTGAGGAATGCTCTGGAATTCTGGACATGGACAGCAGAACCAAGTTTATATACGCGAGGAGGCTACTGACGAGTACGGCGAAGTTATTTGTTCGAACTATAAATCTTAAAAGCTGGGAAGAATTGAGAAGTGCGCTTATTATTGAGTTTCGGAAGGTCGTAACGAAGGCCGATACTTACGAGGAACTTCGCAATAGGAAAAAACTTCGAGACGAAAACATGCAGCAATATGTATTATCCATGCAAGAGATTGCTTCGCATAGTGAAGTTGAAGAAGAAGATCTTATTCAGTTCATCATTAAAGGTATTTCCGATGCTGAAATTAACAAAACTATTCTCTACAGTGCAAGTGATATTGGTGAACTAAAGACAGCTTTGCGGAAGTACGAAAAATTAAAAAACAATTGCCGTGATAGCCATTGGAATAAAAATGTGAGGCCTGCACAATCAAATTCGCAAGGTCATAGCAAAGTGCTAAATAAATATCAGAAAACCTGTGACAGTACAACATCTTCGGGTCATCGCAGCAGTGCCGAGCACGTCAGGCCTGATAAGAAACTTGTCACATGTTTCAAGTGCGGAGAACAAGGTCATATATCCACGAAGTGTACCGGGAAGAAGCCCGTCATGACCCTGCAACCAATTGCCACCGATGAAGAACTCTCCAGAGACTTATCAACTACCGCTAAACCTGTTATTGTACGCGCCGAGGAGGAGTTGAGATCAACCGCTAACAACTTTGAGATGAACATCAGCTACCAATTTGTTTCGGAGCACATGGTAAACACGACAACGCTTTTGTCATTACTGGATTCGGGAAGCCCAATCAGTTTTGTTCAGGAGCAGTTCATTCCATCATCGATGCTATCAAAACGAGACCTTAGAGGGCACAGTTATTGTGGCGTCAACAACAGTCCTCTTGATGTGTTGGGAAGTATAAGTTCTAATGTTATGTATCAAAATACTCTTATTACTTTACAAATACTTGTTGTTAAGAATTATTCTATGACTTATCCTATTATTCTAGGTAGAGACTTTTTTGGAAAAATGGGTTTGGTATTGCAGAAACCATGTAAAGACGATTCAGCAAATATTTGTCAAGATCAAGGTCACCAGGACGACTCTCAATCCACTCAAAATGCATCCATCGACAGCACCGTTCTCCACGACGGGGACGAGTACCTTCACCGAATACTGAATATCAATCTTGAATCTTTTAATTAAACAAAATTTATCAAGTAGCGTTAAAAACAATATTATGGAAATAGTTAGACCTGCTTATCGCTTACTAAATGATAGTTCGTTTTCGCCTCGCAGCGATTTTAAAATGCGAATAGTTTTATCTAAAGATATTCCCTTTCAATGTCCACCTAGGAGACTGCCTTATGCACATAAGTTAGAGCTAGAAAAAATCCTAAATGATTTACTACACAAGGGCATAATCCGTGAATCAAATTCTGAGTATTCATCTCCAATTGTTCTTGTACAGAAGAAGAACAAAGAGTTCAGACTCTGTGTTGACTACAGGGAGTTAAATAAAATCACTTTACGTGATAACTACCCGCTACCCTTGATAGAGGATCATCTTGATCGCCTTAGGGATAAAAAATATTTCACGGTTTTAGATATGAAAAATGGATTTCATCATGTTGCACTAGCAGAAGACTCCATTAAATACACGTCGTTCACGACACCCATAGGTCAATATGAATTTGTCAGGATGCCATTTGGGCTTAAAAATGCCCCATCTGTATTTGAAAGGTATATGAAACATGTGTTTGGCAGCTTGATTTCGAAAGAAAAGATTCTTACATACCTGGATGATATACTCATCGCTACACAGACTATTGAAGAAAATCTTCAAATTCTGAAAGAAGTAATTGGTGTGGTAACCGAACATCGTTTGCAACTCAGATTTGACAAATGTTCGTTTTTACAAACCGAAGTAGTGTATTTGGGTTACTCAATAAATTCCGAAGGTATAAGGCCAAATGAAAGTAACATAAACGCCATAAAGAACTTTCCAATGCCTACCTGCACGAAAGATGTTCATATAGTTTTGTAGGGCTTTGCTCTTACTTTCGTAAGTTCATAATGAATTTCTCTAATTTAGCAAAACCTCTCTATGACCTCTTAAAAAGAGATGCACCATTTACATTTAGTGTAAAAGAAATAGAATCTTTTGAGCTTCTGAAGGAGAAACTAATAGCATCTCCAGTATTATCAATATATAGTCCTAGCAATCCTACCGAATTACACTGCGATGCAAGTAGTGAAGGTTTTGGGGCAGTGTTTATGCAGAAGCAAGCTGATAAAAAGTTTCATCCTGTCTTTTACTTTTCCAAGCGTGCCACCGAACCAGAGAGTAGATACCACAGTTACGAATTGGAAACACTTTCGATAATTTATGCCTTGAGAAGGTTCAGAATATATCTTATCGGAATTCCATTCAAGATTGTTACCGACTGTCAAGCGTTAATGTTAACTTTGCAGAAGAAATCTCTGAATCCTCGAATTTCGCGTTGGGCGCTAGAGCTCCAATCGTTTGATTACAATGTTGAGCATCGAAAAGGTAGTCGAATGACTCATGTTGATGCTTTGAGTCGGTCATTTCACATTCTTCACGTGGATGATGATTCCTTTCAATTTGTGCTAGCAGCCGCTCAGCGACAAGATCCAAAGATTGTTGCCATCGCCGTAGAACTTGAAAATTCTGAAAGTCCATTATTCGAAATGATAGACGGTTTAATATATCGTAAGGACAAGAACTATTTTTTACGTGCCATCGCATATGGAAGATCAGGTGATACGTACATACCACGAAGCAATATGTCACCTGGGAACAGAAAAATGTTTTGAATACATATCAGGAAACTACTGGTTCCCCAATATGAAGGGCAAAATAAGAGATTACATCAAAAGATGTCTCAAATGTATTTACTTTTCTCCAGATTCTGGTAAACTTCAAGGAACTCTTCACAGTATTCCAAAGGGCGATGTTCCTTTTGACACGTTACACGTTGACCATCTGGGTCCTCTAGCAAATACTTTCTCAAATAAGAAACATATTCTTGTAGTAGTAGATGGCTTCACGAAATTTGTTAAACTCTATCCAGTCAAGACTACACAAAGTAAGGAAACCATTATTTGCTTACAATCCTTTTTTGACAATTATTCAAGGCCAAACAGAATCGTTTCAGACCGTGGAACTAGTTTCACATCCAAAGAGTTTGCCGACTTTTTGAGTGCAAACAATGTCAAACATATTTTAAACGCTACACACTCACCACAGTCAAATGGACAAGTTGAACGGGTTAACCGTATCCTTGTTCCGATGTTGGCAAAGGAATGTGAATCAAACACAACGAGTGGTTGGGATAAACACTTAGCCAAAGTGGAATTTGCGTTAAACAACACAGTGAATAGGAGTACTGGGTTCTCTCCAAGTACCCTCTTATTCGGCAAAAACCAGAAAGGCCAATTTTGTGATAGGGTCATGGAATATCTAAATGAAAGTTTGGGGAAAGAGCGTGCAAAATTAGAAGAAATAAGAGCTAGTGCTGTAGAAAATATTGAGAAGGGTCAGGCATATAACAAAACCTTGTATGATAAACGTCATAAACCTCCCCATTCATATAAAGAAGGTGATTTGGTCATGATCAGAAATATTATAACTACCCCTGGGGTTAATAAAAAGCTTTTTGCTAAGTTTAGGGGACCGTATGAAGTCAAAAAGGTATTAGCCAACGATCGTTATGTCGTAACTGATATCGAGGGATTACAGTTAACACGACTGCCATATAAGGGAGTGTCCTCGCCTGTTAATATGAGACCATTCATGGTGCAGTCGATGAGTTGAGACGAGAGGTTGATGAGACGTTCAGGGGATCTTGAAAAAAAAAAAATTTGCGTTTTTATATACCTATATAAAAAAAAAAAAAAAAAAAGTTGAATTTGATAAAAATATTTAATAACCCAAAACATTTTTCCAATGATATCTTTGTGAATCAAATTTATTTGCTTGCATTGTTCAATTTATAAAAACACGGGAAAACATATTGTAAATTTTTGTGAATTTTGTAATTACCTACATATTTATTTATCTATTTTGAATACAATTCTCATAAATGAAAAATATTGTTAGTTATGTTGAATTAACTTTAATGCTTATCTAAATACCTAACATGTACACAAATTTTCGAAATAATTTAAAACTCTTATAATGTATAAGTCATTTTGTAATCGGGGCGAATACTCGATCAGGCTGGCCGAACTGTAGTGGAAATAATTTCAATCAGTCCATTTAATTATGGCATCTACTGTAAATGTAAACTATTTACTATACTCTACATAAAATACGTTAAACAAAAATTATGATTGGCCTGTATGATCGGATGATCCAACCGAAGTCTATTTACCATGCACCGTTACTGTACTCTTATAAATGCTATAAATTGTGTGTAACAGAAAAAGTCGTGCGATTTAATAAACTTCTTTCATCCAAAGCAGTCGTCGAGTGTTATTTCTTCCTACACAATGCATGTCCAGTAGTTATAATCAACGTCTTGATGATGATGCTACAGAATTCCTTCTGCACCGTACAAAAATAACGCTTTTCGGCAGTAGTAGAAGTAGAACAGAACTCCATGCTTCTCTGAACGTTGATACCTCAGCTGTGTTCACGATTGCAAATTTTGGGACTAAGCCTCCGTCATAACAGTTGACCTCCATATTATTCTTGGCCTAGCAACTCGTCTTACACCTAGAGGGTTCAATTGGAAGAACTGCTTCGCTCAGTGTTACCTTCGGGACGCTTTAGAGTCATTTTGACCCCTCCTTTTTGAGCGCCTGGACTCCGGAGTCATCTTTTCGAAAATTAGTGATTTCGGATTTCTTTTAAAAATATAGGACGTTTTTGCTATAATTCACAATTGTTTGACTTAGATAAAGATTGGAATGTGACTCCTTTTTTAATCCAGGCCCGCTTTTATTTTACTCTATCTGAAAATTTTCAGAGGTGACACTGGTTTCGATATGTTGTCATCTGCTTTCCTCAGTGTATGGTCACCGATACTCTCTCAGTTTGATGTCAACGGCTCCCTGAAATTACGCCGAAAAATGTTTTGGAAAAAAGACCAAAATAATTGGAGCGTAATAATTTTGGAAAAAACGCCTAAAACTAAAAATGAAAATTCGCCAGAATGTCAGGAAATTAGGCCATATTTTTGGGAAAAATATCCAAAAAATAAAATGGAAATTACGCCAGAAAAAGTTTATTGTATTGGCATAATTTTCCAATTTGATAGGGAGGGGGGCTGCGTGCCATCGCGGGGTCGCGTTGCCGCGTTTATATAGTTATATAAACACCTGAAGGATATCTGCGACAACATAGGCATTTATAATGGTCTTCTGCATTTTTACGACTAAGCGAAAACCCAATAACTTATATACTGATTACGCGTGATCGCACGTGCTACATCAGTGCTCTTGAAATTAGTTAAAAGTATTTAAAGTACAGCAAAACAACATAAAAAGTAAGCCAAAGAATGCAACTTTATGGAGCTTTTCCAAAATATTTTTATTTGGCTTTTTTTCATTTTCCTTTAATGGAAAAAAATGCCCAAAACATTTATGGACAAAAAAGCCAAATTTCGCGGCCTTTGCGGCAAAATATTTGGGCGTTTTTTCCTAGGAAAAAACACCGCAACTTTGTATAGAGATTTTTGGACTTTTTTTCCATTTTCATTTTTTGGCGTAATTTCCTTTGGCATAAATTCGGGGAGCCGATGTCAACATCCACTTTTTTGTTGTCTAGCTCCTAAGCCACAATTCGTAGTTGGAGATTGACAAAAGCTTATAACTTGCTGGAGATGTTAGCAGAGCACTTCAACTTTTGACATGCGTAGCAGTACCTACAGCTTTTAAATTGGAATCAAACACTAAGTGCGAAGCGATAATTTGCTATAGAGTTCCACATTGGGGAAAGGATTCCGAATGCACTACAAGCTCTATTCAGTCTATTTCTGACATTCACGTCTGTTCTACCATCGACTAACACATAACATAACTTACCGCAAAATTTGAACTGCGTGACCTCCTCTATGGTCTTCCGTTTCAAGATAACCTGCTGTTTTTGGTCTCGGTTAGTGAGTGCATAATTTGTGTTTTGTTTGCGTATCCTTAAGGCAGCCACCACTCCATTCTGTTGCATTTTAACACATTTTGTTAAGGATATCAATGTCGTTTGACGGGAAAAAGGTTCTATTTGTACGCACCGTGGGTAGTCATTACATCATCGGGTAAGAACAAAATCGGTTACAGTACATCTCCTTGCCTCACTCCTTGTCGCAATGAAAATATGTTCAGTATGCAAAACAAATCACCTATAGCGTTGTTGTTCGACTCTTTATAGCAATTTTTTTTATGTTATTTATTTGAAACAATAGTGAGGTGATTCCTTTTAAAATTGTTTATTGTCGGCCACAAAACATTTAACTTGAAGGTATATATGGGCCATAGATTTAAGAGTTTGTCTAATTTGGAAAATACTTTTTATCCATCTCTTAGCTGAATTACTACTCAAATAAACTAACACGAGCTTGCACCGGCCTCAAGTGTTGACTCTATTGGAAGTGCACTTACAGCTGACCCAATAGGCAATTGCTTACATGCCAATTCAATTTACGATTATGAACAGTTGTAGGTTCGTTTCACTCAAATACTCTCCAAAAAAAATTCAATTTTAACAAAAGCTGTCATAACTTCCGAAATAAGTTAGTTTATGAAAGTTTCCCATCGAGATGGAATATACCAACAAAACTCCGCAGGATACGACAAAGTTAATCCGAAAGAGTTGCAAAGTTTGGCAAGTTTCGACAACAACGTGTGCATTGATGCAAAAAGTTGCAGTTTACCCAATCCCGGAGTAATCATTGCCAAGCACTTGCTACTCCCTCGACGCCAAATAAGTTAATCACAGCTCAGTCACTTGAGCTGCACATGTACATGGGAGTTTCTGACTGCTGGTGTCATTATCAATTATCCAAAAATCCCAGCACCAACGATGGCAGAATTATTATCAAAGTTCTATTAAAATTGCGCACAAAATGTTTCTGAAGAAATTGCAAGATAATCCCGGCTTCCAAGAACATTCTCCACTAGATACCAAGTTCTGTATTTGGCCAAGGAGCAAACAATCAGGCAAAGACGAACAATAATAAATTATGGATATCCATCCTTAAAGTTTCGGCGATATTCTGCAGACTCAACTTGTTAGCAAGTTATTTGATGGCAAGGACCGGCATTATTTGTGAACACTGTCGATATTTTAATGAATCGTTTTGGCTGTCTTCGCGGTCGTGCAGCCTAAACAAACTTTAATATTTGAGACAAAGAAAGAAGTACAGTTGAAAGAAAATCCTGTGCATTTATGCGTGAACCGTTTAAGCAAGTACCTAAGGATTTAATTACACAAGCATATTTCTCCTTAAAAATCTCAAATTTTTTTTCTTACAGGAAATTTCCAAGCCTATAAAAATAGTGATTTTTGCACGGGTTGTTTCTAAATCCTAGGCTGATGTATGATTTTCTTTGAAAAAGGAATTAACAGAATTAACAGAGAAAGGCTATTTAATTGTTCACAGGGTGATTCAAACATTTTTTTTACAACAGCGGATGCTAAATAATGTTTTTAGCAAGTTAAACAGTATTTTTTAATTTTATGGCACATCAGTATATCCCATAAACTGTTTGAGTAATATATTTTATTTTATTTTATTTTATCACATCACATCACACTATTATATAAAGAGGTAATGTTTGTTTGAGGAAGGTAATCTCCGGAACTACCGAACCGATTTCAAAAATTCTTTTACTAATAGAAAGCTACGGGATAGAGTATTGGGATAGGCTACTTTATTTTTTAATTTTTCCATTTCAGATTTTTTTGATTTTCTGCGCTATTTATTTTGACTTTTCTATATCAAAAATTAATTAGAAATCTTCGTACCTACTATGTGCGGATTTTTTTTTTCAAAAAGTGGATTGATAAAATCGAGATGAAATTAATGTATTTTATGTATGTTGGTCAACAGTTATGGTTTGTTTTTGATATTGTGCATCGCTCCAACAGTTTCATTTCTTTTACACAGTTGAAAAGTTAAAAATTAAATGTAAAAAGCTTAAACGCGGACAAAATAGTTATTGAAAAGCTAATTTCAGTTATTTTTTAAAAATGCCAAGACGTATGCACACAAATATTGGCCGACGAGGCAAGTAATTCAACAACAAATATCAACGAAGCCAAACTACAGAAGAAAGCGAAAAGTGGGACATCGCATGGCATAAGACCAGATCAACAGTCAAGAAAATTGAGAGTGCAAGTAATGAGAACTGCGTCAAATCCTACCATTGCTGGGATGGGAGCAAGTTCAAATCGGAGTGGCAAGATGCACGTCGTTGCTGACATTTGAAAGACTGGCATTTCAGTAGAAAGAACAGAAAACTATGTCGGGGATGCGATTTTCGGTATTGGAGCGATGACTATAATTGTATGCCACCATTAAAACGCGCTAAAAAAAACTGCTGTGCGAGTGGCAAAGTAAAAGTAGCACCTGCGGAGCAATTTGATTCGGAGGATTTTCTAAAGAACATTTGACAGTACAACTGCTGTTTTCGTATGACTACATCGGGAACAAAAATTATTAAAAAAACTGGTTTCATGCCGACTGGCAGGGCAATATTTTCTCTTATACATCATGCACACATTTTCTAACAATGACACGGGATTCTACGCCACAAAATTCAGATTAACAGATTCAAGGCCAAATTTACCATCGGATGGGTGCCTTTTTGCCAGTAAATTTCACAGGTGTACTTCATTTTTTCGGGGGATGATCAAGTCGATAGGCGTTACAGAATGCAAACAGGAGTGACAAAAAACATGACTCGACAATTGCAACCATTATTATAATGCAATCAACGCTTTCATTACAATGTTTAAAACGGCGATAGAGAAAATGAACTTAGAAGATCGCAGATTTGTCTTCAATCCTGATAAAGGAACCGCACTTTGGAAAAAATAGAATGGATAGGAAACGGGTGGTATCACTTCCAATACAAGAAAAATTATTTAAAATTTTTAATTTTCTAATTCGGATGTTCCGGACTTACCGCTTCACAATTTGAAATTAAAATTCGGCTCAATTATCATTTTGTTGAACAACCTTAGGACATGGGGATCAAGTTGTGTTCAACTTCGAGTGAACAAAACGGCCCTTAATGCACCGGAACTTTGTATCGGATCGCGTTTGATATGATTGTGAAGAATCTCAAATCAAATGTCATGTAATCACGATTCTGAGTTTAAAAGGCAAACATTGTCATATCGCGGACTCCGCTTACTCAGAACGATTTGGCAATTAAGTGTCTATGACAAATAATAAGTCGCAAGGATAATCGCTGGATATTTGTAGCATCAATCTTGAATTCCCATGTTTTTCACATGGTCCAATTGTATGTGGCGTGCTCACCTGTAGGCAAACCACTTTAGTACAAAAGCGGAAGGTTGGCCGGCACGTCAATCATTGCGGTTTTATTGAAATACATCGACATTGCTATACTTCAGTTATTTCTATTGTATTAAATATAACTTTTGAATAAAGAATTTGAATTGACGGAATTACGTAAATTAGCATGCGCTGTGCATGCTTGGAAATATTATTTTCATTACATTTATGAATTTGGGCGGAACGGAGTTCGCCGGGTCTGCTAGTTTTATATAAAATAGTGTAGGAAAAAAGTGAACGGACAAACAAATATAATAAAATAAAATCAATTGTGATGTTCGCTTTTTTCTTTTCATGATCCTTATCATATTTTATACTTAGAGCTGTGGAAACACTTTCAGTCGAAATATGGCTCGTCACTGTCTCCAAGTTCATCACATTTGATTGTTAATGTTCCATTCAAAAAGTCTTCATGTTTTAAAAGAAATCTTGTTTTTAGTCTAAAACAGTCAACAATTATTTTTTTTTAAACGAGAGTATAATCTTTGGATTTTTTTTTTTTTTCGCTTCATCGTATTTGTTTTGGATCAAAGTTACAAATTCTTAAGAATTCGAAACAGTGTTTCCGGAAGGAAATATTATAAGATAGTACTGTAGCCAAAAAAAAGGAGTATTTTGAAAAGAATAGTAGTACAGACAAATAAATGTAGGCACAGCAAAGAAACAGCAGCAGACTCATTTGTTTTAGAACTTCCAGCAGCACAAGACACACTTAAAGCTTTTTTTTAAGAGCTCAGTTAGAACTCAGAAGATCCTTACCTAGAAAAGAACAAACACTCTCTCTTCGGATAAAGTCTTTCGCGTTCTTGTTGGAGAAAATTGGACTGTACTGTTTAAATTTATATAATTTGCTCTAATTTACCGGCTGCAAATAATAAACTTCGCTTTTTAGAAATGTCAATAGTAATGAGAAAATTATATAATATTAAAACCCTTTTTCTCTGTCGACGACAAAAGTCAAAGCTTACCTATCTTTAATTGCAATTATTGTAACAACTACTAAATCATTTTTTGCATTAATAAAGTTACACTACTACTAATTTTGAGGCAATTGAAAACTTCAGATCACCAAGTTAAGAAATAACCCATGTCTTCATATTATTTGCTTAATTTGACTTACTTTCAATTTATCTTTACCTTGAACTTCAACCCACAATACTTAATAAAATAAATTTGTTTGTCGAAACTTGTCTTCTGTTTTTAAAACAACTAGGTATATGGTTTCAAAAACCATCATTGTAAATACAACCCGATGGTAGGTATGCGCCACCAACTGCAAATTAGATTTTATATATTTACAACACAAACACAAAATTACCCAAAAGCAGATTCAATTTTTCATAAACAGATTGTTAAGCACTAAAATACTAAAGTGTATACATGACTACATGAGTATAATTATTGTCTGCATTCTATTCCTTACGCGCTTGTGGATTTTAATTTCGCTGGCATTACAAGCAGTTTTCTATGGCACAGCTGTCGCCAAACATACTCGTGCAGCTATACCTTCTTCAAAATATTGTCTCGCAAGATAAATTCATCAGTCCTGTCAACATCCAGCGAATTTCAACAACAAAATAACATAAATCGAAGATGCTACTGACAAGAAACCTACAAACAGCTACAACTCACATAGCCAGGATTAGGTACTTAATGAGTTTAGAAAATTCAACGAGGAAGAACTGAATAAATAAACTCATGACTGACTTAGAGAGAGAACACCTGGCGACGCGACGAGTCTTAGCGTCTTAGGTACCTTTAAAATTCTCTTACTGCCTCCCACTGCCACAAGTGGTATTAATAATTTCAAAAATATACGGAATTGACTTTTCCCAAGTAGCTAGCTGCTAGGTATGTTGTTTAATTTTGTTTTGTTTTGGATTCTGAATTCCGAACGAATTAGTTACACCTTAAGGAATATTATAAAACTGACATTTTACACATTTTTGGAAATATAATTTAAAACCTAGAGTAACATTAAAACAATGTACTTCGATATACACAAATTTGTCTTCTTTCCTTTTCTTTTTTTTTTTGCTTCCTTCTGCCCCGTTAAAACTCTCCTGTCAGAAGCTCTTGAAAGTGTTTTTATGGATCTATTAAAAATATGTAATAACTATATCAATATTACTATTTGAGATGGAAGTTATCGTCAGAGACAATACTGAGAACCCCATCTTCGGCCGATTTTCCGTTACTTGCCTACAAGCTATATTTTTATGGTGTAACCAGCGTTGCCAGATTCCACGATTTATCGTATTTTTACGATATGATACGATACGCTAAAAAATCATAAAATTCCAAGACTTTTCAAATTTATCGAATACAAAAATTCATTTGCAAAATTCAAGACGCCGATGCCGAATTTCGTAAGATAAGTAACCCAAATTTTGAAAAAAAAAAAAATGTCTGGACCTCGATCTTCAATAGATGTAACAGTTTTTGGGAAAAACTACAAACAAAGCATGGTAATGAAAGTTTAGCATTTCCGTTAGTGAAAAAAATTCATTTTGCATCACTTCCGAATTTATTTGCTATTGTTGAACGTATATTTTCAGCGGTTAACCTAAATAAAACGAAAACAAGAAATTCGTTGGCCACAGAAAACTTGCAAGGAATTTTGAATACCAAAGATTTGCTAAGAATGCAAGAGGTTTCTTGGTACAATTTTAATATAAATAGCAGCATTTTGAATCAATTTAGTTCAAGTATGTATGTGTAATGAAGTATACTGTAGTAGATTGCAGTAGTTAAAACATATATACAGATACGTTTTTTTTTTATTTAATAAATTAAAACTGTTATGTTTTGAAAAATGTTAATGTCATCCAAAATAATTTATGTTGTAATAAATTGAAGTAGGTATAATAACGTTCTTCTGTGTTCCTGTTTTTTTTTTTCCAACAAAATCGTATTTTCATGATTTTGAAAGCTAGTAATTAAGATTTCTGGTGAAAATATCTGGCAGCACTGTTTGTAACCCACAATTTTTGTTGATTGCTGTCTGGCGTTACATACATTCCTTATATTATCAACTACCAACTACAACTTAATAAATACTAAAATACACAGCTATTGTACATTTGGAAGTTATTTTTATAAATTAAAAATAAAACAACTAAAATAAAGTTCACAAAAGAAATTAAATTATAGTTCGGGGTTACACCACTTTTGCGCTGATAGCCTCAATTACGCCACTAGCCGATGGCACAGCAACGAAGCGTTTATAGTTTGGGGTTTTCCCCACAGATTTTGTATTCTCGCCGTCAGCGTAACGCATTATTAATTTCTGAAGCTATTCAGCACATTTAGTATTTTTGAACGATATTTCAAAAGTATTGGCTTGCTTATTTAGAATTAAAAGCATTTGCAAAGTTTTTGAAGTGAACTTTTCAACTAAAAAAAACCGGCCAAGTGCGAGTGCCACTAGTGCACCGAAGTTTCCGTACTTCTTTAGAGTTGGAAATTGTAAATTTTTTGCAGATGATGAGCTTACCACATGAATGTAAGCGGAAGAGTAGAGAACACGCTCTAAAGAATGAAATTAATAAGAACTTCCACACGGTTTAATGAATGGAGAATAGGAGTATTGTACTCCTCTCAGCCTCTCCGTACTCCCGTTCTCCTCCTTTCACATTCGTACTCCTATTTTGTTTAAATACCTAAAATATCTTACACTTGCAAGAAAGTGTAATGTCAACCTTAATAAATTTAGTTCACCTAAAATTTAATGCAAATTTGGCAGCACTTTTATCTGCCAAATTCTCGTTAAAAAGGGAATTTCCCTCTTTCTAGTTTGTTTTTGTTTTTGGCTTCATGCAATTTTCAACTGTTAGTTCGGTATTTATTTTATTGTTACCTGAGATTGTGGTTTTGTGATGCTGTATTTTTTTAACTCCTTGAATTTTTATGTAAAGCTTAATGAAAAAAGAAAAATTAAAATTAAATTAATGCTTGAAATATTATTATTCCTATTAGAATAAATCAAAGTAGATTTATGTTTAGCAAAATCACCTTACGCAAGAGCCAACGATAGCCAACTTTTGTTATTAGAATTAATAATACAGACGAATCCCTCTAAGTCGAATTAAATAAAAATTAATTCGATTAAGAGGGATTTCTGGAAAAATTCGAGTTGGAGGGATTTACTATATTTTTTTAAGCGAATTTATTTGAGGTACAAAGTAGCAAAGTAGGTACATTTTGAAGAAAATTTGTTAAAAAAATAAGTTATTTTTGATTTCAAATTTGCTACTCAACCAACAACACAAATAATGTTGGGCACCTGCATTTTTTTTTTTCTTTTTTCCCATCACTCTAATTAATACCATGTTCCCACCAACGTCATTTAGCTAAATCCACTTGATTTTTAAGTAAATCATCTCATAAATTACGTGATTTATCATACATTTTCGTGATTAAGATTTACGTGATTAGACGTGTTTAAATTTTAATTACGTATCTGTCCACACAAAATAAAATCGAACATACCTTTATTATGTTCAGCACTCCATTCAGCAAACGAAAAGTCAGTGATGGGACTTGAAGAAAGTGAAACGGTGGTAGAAAAGTGTTAGAAAAAAAAATTGTTCATGATAAATAATTCATTTATTTATACCGATGAAATACTAATAATAACAAAACAAAAAAAAAAAACGGAAATAAAATAAATATAAATAAGTCTATTTATTATTCATGCTTATTTTGAGATTCGAACGAATAGCCAATTCAAACGAAAGCCTATTAAAATACACAAAGTTCATTCCAACGAATAGAGACATTCGTTAGAATTGGCTATTCGTTCGAATCTCAAAATAAGCATGATTAATTTCAATTATTTTTAAAAATCACATTTGTTGCTCAAAACCAAAAACTTAATTATTACTTCGTATGGCAACCGTCTGCAAATTTATATTTTGAAGTTCCTGGCAGCTTTTAAATTTTGAATTAAAATTTTGAAATAACTACAGAAAAAACGGCATAGTTTCAACTCATCATTAAATACAAAATATCAAAACTTAGCAGAACACCCTCGCACTAATATAGTCAAATAATGAAGTATTGGCGCAGTAAATGGTGTATACTGGACTGGAAGTTTTTGCTGATGCAATTCTTCGAGAAAAATACTGATAGCTGAGTGTGTATGGGTAAAAGTAAGGCTAGCAGCAGTAGGTATAGGGTACAATTTTCAATATAATGATGGAAAATAAATATTATTAGCGAATAGCTTTGTTAAAAGGTGGTAGATTTCGAGTTCAGGTTGGTAAAATTTTCGAAAGTGTAAAAAGTGGTTGAAATACCACTTAAGTGCTAAAAGTCCCATCACTGATATGGCAAAGTTGACGTAAATATCACACTAAAACACTTAAAGTTCGGTAGAGATGCGTTTCGTGATTTATAAATCACTTCGGCTAAATCACATTGGTGGGAACATGGTATTAGCCTGAAATTGAGAAATGAGAAAAAACTTGACGTTTAGGTGTGGTTCACATTCAGCATCGGCCCTTAAAAGTTAACCACCCTTTATAATTTGAAATTATTTTCATTAGCTTTTCTTTCATAAAATATTAGAAAACAGTGTGATTGCAACGGTTTTTGTCCGATTATTTGAGCAAATAACTTCAATTTTGTGTCAAGTGGTCACCAGTGATGCCATATTACAAGGTATATATTTTTTTGTTTTTTTCAAAATTTTTCAGCTCCAAAATATATCCAAGACTTTTCACCTCAAATTCATCAAATTTCAAGATTTTTGATATCAAGAATTTTTTAAATCTAACAAAACAATCTTTTCTATTGAAGAAAAACGTTTTATATTATTAGGAACTAACGTTTCCATCAAAGAAACATGCATTTCAACGAATTTGGTACACTAATTGATGTGATACGTTTTTAAAAAAATGTTATAGAAGTAAAAACAGCGGATATTTTTACTGTAAATTTAAGTTGAAAGTTTAAATTTTTAAAAGGATTTGGTGCGCTTTAATGAAGCGAAATATATATTCCAAAACTATAATATAAGTATGTACATATAAGTTTTATTTATAAAAATAAATAAATAGTTGGCGCAACATGTCCCTGTAAGGACACTAGGCCTAGCTTCTTACAACCATTCGTTTTGGGTGTTTTTCAATTTTAACTAGAACGAAGGGAAGGGATCTATAATTTTATGCCGATTCCAAACGGCTAATTCAGAATCTTTTTAAGAATTGCATTTTATATTTTTTCTTTTAATAATTTGAAAAAATCTTGAAAAAACAATTTTTTACTTCGGAAAAACAAGATTTTCAGATATTTTTATATAGGAACACTAGTGATCATGAGTTTGACAAATAACCTTGTTTTGATTATATTTGCAGGGAGTGCTGAGAGAGCCAGAGCAAGGTTGAGATCAAAACGGAAATGGAAAATGGTATATGAGGCGTCATATCGTGGCTGAAAATCGAACGTAGGTACTGCAAATAGATATGTCAAATGTACGCCGAACATAGAAAAACATTGTAGTTCAAAGAATTTAAAAATATTTGTTTTAAAAATGCAATTGTTGGCAATGACTGAGAAAATAGCTTATAGTAGGTACGTTATTCATACGCTATATGACTTGATTCTTGGTATCAAAAACAATACTTTGAATCGAGAACTTTCAGCTTACAATTTTGTTTACAATCAAATCCAAACACTCTTCCACCCCTTCTACGGTTCAGGGCACCGTCGGTTAAGTAATTCAAACTTGTTCTTTGAACGAATTTAATTAGAAAATTTGTTCAACTCCCTTCACCACAGGATAATTATAAAAATGCTGCATTTCACTCGTACAAACGGGCGGATAACCTATCACTTTTACACACGGAGACTTATCTCACATATTTGCACGGTATATCCTCATAGACTCAAAGGAATTTCCTGCAGCAATTACAAACAAAACGCCCTTGATAGCAACATATGTGTAGATAATGGTATGTACGACCATTGTATATAAAGTCTCTCTATACAAAGGCACGACGTAAGAGTACGTATCTCCTACATATTTGGTTAAAAAAAAACAGCAATCGTAAAACTTTAATGTCTGTTACTTTGCGTTCCACAAAGACGTACTATATACCTACGGCTCCGCAAACTGTCCTTATATTTCGGAGAATTCTCCTTAATCGCTTTTCTTTCTTTTTTCTGTGGTGAATTTCTATCCGCAAAAATTTAGCATCATGGTTCATGGCAGCTACAAATATTTGTAGGTACATTTCGCTGCCGGGATTCAACGAGTGCTGCTGTTCTTTCAAATATTCGCATTATGTTGAACTTTGGTTAACCATGCAGAGAATTCAAGTTGAAACTCGAATGATAGTAACTGCCTGAGAATAAAAGAAGTCTTGTGTTCATGTAATCCATTGCCAGTGCCACATACGGCGGCGTCTACAGCACGTGGCGTTGTGTAATATGCTCACCAGGCACCAACCCGTGGTTGGAAAATTTCCACCGACTTGTGCGGTTTTTGAAATTCCTTGACGAAAAATTGTAATTCAAGATCTGGAAAGAGTAAAAAAGAAAAGCAATAATTTAGAGCAAAGCGCCTGCATATGACAATGGAAGTTAAATACAGAAAATGCGTACTTCCTGTGGAAGGGATGTTGATGGGAAGTTGAATGCTTGTTGTTATAATTATAAGCAAACTAGCTAACCCGGCGAACTTCGCTTCGGTATAAAGCGGAAGGTTACGCCACATATAATTGACTCAATGAGAAATATGGGGATTCGAGATTGATTCCACAAAATCCATCGATTGACTTATTAATTGTCATAGCGAAACGGGAAATTGATACGCTTAAATACGAATGGCAAATCGTTCTGAATAAGCGGAACTCGTGGAATTAGAATGTTCGCCTTTGAATGTTCCACTCAAAATCTTCTCTTGCATGGCATTTGATTTGATATTCTTCACAATCAAATCAAATGCGATCCGTTACAAAATTTGGGTGGATTGAGGTTGCGCAACAAAATTATAACTGACACGACCAGACGACTTTCAATTTCAAATTGTGTAGCGGTAAGCCCGGAACATTAAAATAAACCAAAAATTAAACATTTTAAATAATTTTTGTTGTATTGGAAGTGACACTACCCGTTTTTCTATCCAATCTATTTTTTTTAAGGTGCGGTTCTCCATACACAGTTCTATGCCCAATTCCATTCCGTTAAACTTTTATTTTCACGTAGCATAATTATGTCCTTCCTTGGGTCAATACGAATCCACCAAGCACGATCCATTACCGAGTTATGAGTGTTCACATACAGACGTCAATCTTTTACGCCCCCACTTCCCCCCTTGTGGGTAAAATTTTGTAAGAACGGATTCTTACCTGACCTCTACTCGGCGAAAGGAATATTCCTACCAAATTTTAAGTCGCTACGCCTTAGGGTTCCAGAAATATTGGGATGAGTCAATATATATATAGGTGGAAATCTCTTACGCCCCCGCAACACCCTTGTGGGTGGAATTTCGTAAATCCGTTCTTAGCTGAGCTCTACTCGGCGAAAGGAATATTCTTACCAAATTTCAAGTCTCTACGCCTTATGCCCAATTCACAATTCGGCGTTGCACGCGTGCGTGCGTCGACGCGCTTTGACACGCTTTATCGAAATTTTACGATTTTAAATGCCAAAGCGCGCGAGCAACAATTTTGTAAAACAAAATGCTGCTTTGAAGCGAATACGCGTTAACAGGAAAACGTTTGACAAACTAAAAGTTCTGTTTGTTTTTTGGCTGAAAAATACAAATTCAGAGCAGAATTAAAATTTCAAGTCTACTCCCTTTTTTCTTGAAGCTGTAATTTTTATGCACGGATTGAAAAACGATTCTCCAAAATACAAGAAAATCATATTTAACAATATATCAAAGCACACAACAGCCTTAATACGGATACAAGACCCTTGATTAATATTTTTCCTCCAAAAAATGTAAAGAAATTAGTAGTTGCCCTACAAAAAAAAATGTTGTTCCTCATTTCCACACACTGAATTAATTAATTATGCTTTGAAAAAACATCATATAGCTTTTTAAAACTTGTGTGTAATAAACATTAGGGGATCTGTGCTACTCCAACTATAAACGGCACATTCTATGACTTCAAATCGAACAATTCGAAATTCTAAAGTTGTCAAACGCGCGTGATAGTAGAAAGTAGCTCTACTCAGGCGTCGCGTTGAACTTTACGATATTTACGATCTAAAGTCGAGTCAACGCCTGAAGTTGTATTTTGTGTGGCACCATATTAACGCTTTGTTTCTACAAAATCTGTCAACGCACGCGCGCGTCAACGCGACATTGTGAATTGGGCATTATGGTTCCAGAGATATTGTGATGAGTCAATAGGTGGAAATCTCTTTTATATAGATACATGTATATAGATTTATAACAAGTGCCTAATCTTCTCCTTGAAGGAATATAAGTTGCAATATAAATAAATATAGTAGGTTGTAACAAATGCTCTTCCCACCTCATCGATTTGCGATAAACTGCTATCCCACCGATTCCTGTGAACATAGGAACTCGTACAGAAATCATTTGATCAAAGGTGAGTGGTCCTGATTTTGTTCATGTCACAAAAGAAACCAGCAAACATACAAACAACATTTACTAGCGGTCATCTAACCATACATCAAACAGCAAACCGTACATAAAATTCCTATCAAACGAAATCCCTTCAAGAATACAAATCGTCACCTAAGTATTGGAGTGACACATTTACATTTTCGCCATTTTTGAGTTAGGTATGTTTTCTAAGAGACAAAAAGGAGATCTTTCTTTTGGGGTAATTAAATCTATCCTATCTCAATGACTACCAAAGATATCAGTGTTACAAATGATATAAACGCACTTTTGGGAATTAATGGTCAGTATTGGTCCACATAAGTCTCCGTATGTGAAGGTCATATTTTCGTAGGAACTTTTTTTAAATTTCTTAAATATTTTAAAAGACCTATACCTAAATACAATTGAACTAAAGTTATCCTTCATTTTAAAACACAAGTTCAGTGCTTAAATTATCTAAACATACAATAATATAATAGTGCAATAAACTCGTTTGGAGTGCCACAAGGAACAATATTAGGTCCACTGTTATTCCTAATCTACATAAATGATATATGTCAAGTTCTAAAATATTGTACAATTTCGTTGTTTGCAGATGATGCACTTTTATTTGTTTACGGAATAGACTTACAGTTAATAACAGAATATTTAAAATATGACTTAAATAAAATTTGCGAGTGGCTGGTCATGAATAAACTGAAAATTAATGTAAATAAAACGAAATGTATGGTTATAAATGCGGATTTTCAAGCTAACATACAAATTAACAATAATCAAATTGAACAAGTTCAGTCAATTAAATACCTTGGCGTAGTTATAGACAGTGAACTTAACTTTAAAAAACCACCTAGATTACATCGTTAGCAAAATTTCGAAAAAAGTGGGCTTTCTGAAAAGGATACGTAAAAATATATCGACAATATGCGCTATAAACATCTACAACTCAATAATTAAACCTCATTTTGAATTTTGCTCAACTTTACTTTATATGGGTAACGCAACTGAAATCAACAGGCTACAAAAACTTCAAAACAAGGCGATGAGAGTAATTCTCAAATGCAGTTTTTATACACCAATCAGCTGGATGCTCTCGTGCCTACAATGGCTCAGTATCAAACAGAGGATAACCTTCAACGCAGCAGTATTTGTATTTAAGATTAAACATAAAATGGGTCCTGAATACCTTTCATTAAACTTAAGTATTACACATGAAGTTCAACCTTATAACCTTAGATCTAATGACAATTTTAGATTACCACTTTATAGAGACATTAGAACTCAAAACATGGTTATGTACAAAGGCATTCAATTTTTCAATGAATTGCCAACTGTGATTAAAAATGAATCAAATTACCATTCTTTTAAAAGACTCCTAATAGTCTACATCAAATCTAATGTGTAAATAAAATTTAAGCATATCTATTATTATTAAGTTACTTAAAATCCTAGTGATTATTGCATAATGCACTCATTTGTAGTAAATAGTAAAACATATACTAAATAAACGAATACATACATACATACATGCATACATACATACAATTCCTCCTCAAAAGTAGTTTACTTGCATAATAATTTTTCAGTTTTTAAGTGATACATATAGGTACAAGCCAAGATTAGCGTTGCCAGACGTCCCGGTTTGTCCGGGACGTCCCGGATTTAAGACAGAACTTTGGTTGTCCCGCCGGGCGCTTTTGTCCCGGGTTTCGACTAAAATTCATAAACAAAAAAAACTACTGCAAACATCTTTTATTACATTTTTCAGACTTTTAAAATTAAACAGCAGCAGTACGAGAAACCACAACGAAAATTCCCGATATAGAGCGAGTGCGTGCACCCCAACCTTATTAACGTAAAAATATCAGCTGGAAGTTTCTTTTTTGTTGACATTTCAAGATTATTTGAAAATAAATTCGTTTGATAATTTGTTCTATTGCACTTTAGTCTCTTTTACACGCAACTGTCTTTTTAGCCTGATTTAATGTAAACAAAAAATGAGGAAAACATGAGAGAAAAATGTCGTATCATACGGGTTTAACAGATTCTCGTTAACATTTTCAACCAAGCGCACCTAGCATATAGGAATGGGGACGTTTGGATTCCTAGTTTCTGTAAAACGTCAACTAGATAATATGTCGGGACTAGGTATAGGTATCCGAAAGCGTTGACTATACAACTTGAATAGTTTTTATATTCTCGCGGTCAGCGTTACCCTTGTTATTTAGAAAAGTCTCTTCATACATTTTCAAAAAATTTTATTTTGAAATAAGTACATTTAAAATGTGCCCACCCAACACTATTATACTGTTATGCGAACTAATGGTTGTTAAATATCGTGCGAAAATTCTAAATTTGCAGAGTAGCTTTAGAAATGACACCTTGTTGGCTTTTTCTCTCATCGGACCTTTTCTCGACTCTTCAGAATTCTGTTTATTTTAAACTTGACTCTTCGAAAAGTCAATTGAGTATGCAGGCAGGATTTTTTTTTGACCCTATTCGTCGGCTTCCCCTCCATTATAATGTCAACTGCAAAAACTATACACGTGACCACTCTGGGCCAATTAAAACTCAACTCAAATCCATCTAGTATCTTACTAAACTAGAATCCGAACGTCCCCAATCTATTTTTTTTCAAATTGACAGCTGTCACTCAAATGAATAAAAATTATTTTTTATTTTGTCCCGGGAGAAATTTAGAAATCCCGGATTTTATCCATGTTTATGCAATTTGTCCCGTCGAGCTGCGAGCAAAATATGGCAACCCTAGCCAAGGTCCAAGTCAAATTTGTAAATCAGTGCATAAGTGACACATATAATACAGTCGGCTTCATAAATGCCTTAAAGACAGTAGTTACTGTTCAATTTATGTTTGTTTTTTCTGCATTAGATTGTAAGGCGGGAGACCCTTCAAGGGGCTCTGGCACTGCGGCTTCTTGAAGGAGCCTATTCTGCATTATAATTATTTTATAGTATATTTTTTTAGAGTATGATCTGAATCTAAAGTTGGATAAAATACATATTTTGTTTTTTTTTCTTTCAGGGCACTAAATTAATTTTTCAAAAAACTGAAATATTGAGTTTTAAGATCCCTGATATAAGCAAATGAAGTTATATTACAGAATTATTTTTCTTTGAAACGGAAACTTGCCTTGTTTTTTCAATAAAAAATAAGTTTAAACAAAAAAAAATAACAGTACCAGGTTAAGTAAAAAGATTTTATTTTAACTTTTGTATGAAAACATGCCACATGCGCATTCAAAATTCACAATCTCGTTCAATATTTAAATGCCACATAGGTTGGTCAAAAACTGCCTTATATACCATACAAATACGCACTACATAATTTGAAAAACAAAATCATGCCACATATGCAATTTCCTTTTTTTTCAACTTGAGATTAGAAAGAAACTAATTACCCAACTGAAATAAGAACTAAAGCGTTAGTGGAACTCATTAGCCACTTAATTAATAAATTTGTTTAATGGTTGTTTTACTGAAGGTTTTTGTTTTATTCATATGCAAACTTCAAACGTCGTCTTCCTGAAACTAGGTTTTCGTCGGTTAGATCACTCCAATACCGAGGTGACGAAATCATCCTTGGACCAACATCATAAAGAAAAAGTGAGTAGTGTAGTTACTAAACAATAAAAGTTTAAGTGAATTGGCTACCAAATTATCATAATTATGAACTAACGCCATAGTGGTGCTAATTCATTTTCAAATGCGAACTAACGACATAATTAACTTATGGCCTTATTTCACTTTCAAATGAGAACTAAAGTCATATGGTGTTAGTTAGTTTTAGAAAGTGGCCTTAGTTCTCATTTCAATGTGAATTAAAGTCACATTGTCAATAATTTAAATTATATAACTCCAAAAACTAATAATGTATAGGTACTTCTTAATACATACGTATATCGACATCACATAAATCATAGGTATATAAGGTTTACGGCGAATAAACAGTAAGGTACCTATGGGGCAACCCCCCTGCTTGCGGTCACTGTTGGATTTCGAGTGTGTGCGAGTTTGGGTTTATGCAAATTTTCTTTTGGATTATTTTTCATTTAAAAAACAAATTGTACATACCCAAACTTGCACCCACTCCAAATCCAACAATGACCCCAAGCGGGGGGGTTGCAGCTGGGCAGCATGATCCCACATAAAGAAAAATATTTAACCCAACTAGCCTGAAGTGAACAACAAATTAGAAACGGAAGCGGAACTTTGTGCTCAAATTTCGACATTGGAGATACATAAGTGAGTAGGTACAAACATTGGCCGCGTTCCACTGCCCGCTAGAGATAGAGCAGTGGAACCCGGCCATTATTTTTCTTTATTTTACCACTACTACTGGTTTCATCGGGCGTTGAGTTTTCATCGGAAAATAATCGAACTTTCAGAAATTTTAGGTCGCTTCGGTAGCTAACAGAGCAACATGCTATACTTTCGCTGCCATCTACGTACCTATATTCGGCGGACTGGGTGATTGCATTCCCTGAGATGGTGCATGTACCTGTAATTTTTGGAACACTTGAGCCATTTTTAGCCGGTCAATGTTATATACCTGGTATACAATAGACAGTGGCTGCCATTTGACTGTTAGCTAGCGTCATTCTGATATCAGCTCCTCTTCTCATTCAAACATCGTAGAGAATTCTTCTACCTTCACGTTAAAGGCCACCATTACAATAATGGTCACGAATATATCTAAATCATATAGAAAAAAGTAACTTGAAAAACGTAAGGTGGAATGTATATTTGGAATTGTGCTAACAAATATAGCCTTATCTGCCCCGAGTTAATCATAATTCAGCAAAATTAATTTCAAACACCAAGCAAACGATGTTTGGTTCATAAATAACTGATAACAAGTCCAGCCAGAGAATACCATAAACTTTGGCGAAACAGTGATTAAAGATAGATTTGCTACGTGGCCACTATCCCATATCCTTAACTAGTTTTTTCTCTGATCTGCATCCATTTCTATACCTAATTGCAATCAAAACATTTTAATAACACTGCAGTGTGCATGCACACTGGAATACTTAGGTTCTATCTATCCCCCCACATTCGCCCCCTCCATCCTCATCAAACATGGAAATTCACTTAACAGACTCACTAGCTGCTCTGAGGAGCCAACAATAATGTCTACATAATTAATAAACTTTTAATGCACTTGCCCGTGACCTACTGCGAACGGCGAAGGGTGGTAACACGGACGGCGAGCTACTAAGAGCTGTATATTTATACAAAGTAAGGAACAGAGAAGTGGGTGTCGGTGGGATATTCAGATGGGCTAAGTGGTCAGTAGGGTGCAACGATGCAGCATTTATTACTGCTGAAACCTTAGGCCAGTCGGGAAGTAAGTGCTTCCGTTTGAACGGAGACTTTTGGGGATAAGCTAACATTTGCATCAAGGGTTCAACTGAGCAAATATATCGCACCTAGCCGTTGTTAAAATGAGTTTACGGTTCTTGCATATATTTCTGGAGAAAGGAGCCATTCATGGACTGCCATATGTGGGCAAGGGACGACTTACGGTGCTCGAGAGGTAACTTTGGAAGCGTAAATTTAACTTTGCTTATTTTTTCCCTAATCTAGTAAATATTTATAGAGTCGTCTGGCTTATATTGACATTTGTGGCACTTGTCTTTTGCATTATTTTGGCATTGCAGTCCTTGGACAGGTTCAATACAAAAAGCACTGTTATATCGATTGAGCGAGACTTTCACTATTGGAATTCTACGTTGCCCAGTATCACCATTTGTCCGATGGAGAGACTGAGCACCGATAAATTTACTGCTTATTGCGAGTAAGTTGGGAAAAATATGTAAAGTGTAAGTTTTTAGTTTAAATACCTACGGTTGAAAGGTGTTTCGTCTATTAAGTAAGAGCTCAAGGATTATTTCTGAATTCGAATGTCTTGACTATGAGCGTGTGATGTAGCTATATTTTTTTGTGATATTGTTAGCTATTGCTGAATTTGAGTATAGGAATCAACTGAAGTGTTTTTGAATACGCAATATTTTCTGTATTTCCTTTTGGTACATATTCGAATATATCGGAAAGTTTTCCAAAGCAGAAATAGTTCACAATTTGTTTAAATTAAAATTTTAAAACAAAATATTTAAACCAGCAGTGTTTGTCTGGTCTTTTTTTCAGTCTAACTTGCTTTGATTGTCGTCTGTTTCCGACTTTTGTAAACATGGCGGCTTTTGCAGAAAATGGGCCAGTGCAATGGCATTACTTTTAGTAGGGATGATACGGAGCTTCGACTCCGAATCCGATATGTCGGAACCTCCGGTTTAAATTGCACCTCCGAATCCGGTTTCGGTTCCGATATAATCACTGTTCGATAACCAGTTTCTGTCCGTGGACTGTATATTTTTTCTCCGTTCCGTGAAAACTCGTTTTTTTTTTTCCAAATCGAATAATAATAATTGTATTTTTTGTCCAAATAAAAAAGGACAATTTGAGAAAACTGTTTTTTTTTTTTTTTTTTTAAGTGTTTTGTCGGCTTCAACACTCTGCGCCCTTGAACGCTTTGCTTCAATATCCACTGGAAGCCGACACAATTTCTGAACTGGGCGCTCGAGAAGTTTTGTTTTTTCTTTAAATTTGTGCGCGGCATCTGGATTTTTACGTTTCGCACTAATCCGTCTGTTTCTGGATAAACCTCATGCTGGTGGTTGCTCATCACGGTGGCCAGACGACGGCAGTCCTACGCCTCCCTTCCGAAATTCTGTACACGAAAGCTATCTTGTTATCCTGTCAATGTCGGTTATTTGCCTTAAGGTCGGAAGCGCTCTCGGTGCTCGACGCAGCGCCCACTGCGATTGACTTTCTTCATCCAATAGACGTTCGATGTGGTGTAACATCAAAAATTCGGATACTTGTTCCGCAGGTAGAAGCAATCGGCGATGAACGCTTCGCATTGTATCCAAGACTTCTCGAATGCCAGAGCGCGTTGGCCGCTGCTGCACTCTGAGAGAATGCATTTTACGTAAGTGTGCCTGGACTGTGTTAAACTCATTGTCATATGAATCACAAAGTGCACTCCAAGCTGTTTAGTAGTCCCCGGCCATCGACTGCGTTCAATAGACGCTGCAGCTTCTGCTTATCTGTGTACCGAGTACTGCTGATCACTTCTGATGTTCTGATGATTCGGCTAGTTGAATCTGAATAACTTGGCCTTGTGCACCAACTGCATGCACATGTTTGCTAAGCGCTCGCGTAGACCAGTTTTAATTCGTAAGTAATTATTCAAGTGCTACACGTGGGAAGCATCGAGTTGCCCCACCTCGCATTGTGATAGAAAACCATTGTCGATTTTGCTCCATTTGTTTTCAATTGCAGACCAGAGTGCTTCCAGATGCTCAAGACGCACTTCAATTGTTGACAATTGCAACACTGCACTTGACGCATTTATTGTCGCTAAGTGCTGTAGCTCTTGAAAATCTGCTCGCAATGCACTTGAAATGACAGAGCTCGCCTTTGCATTGTCGCGATCTACTTCCGCTCTACGCTAATGCGCACGCCCGCTCCTGGTGCTTGCATCGGTACATCAGCTGTAAGAAATAATTGTGTTTATCCGAAAATAAAGTAAGCAACGCATTTCCTTTTCGAATGGAATGTTCCTAATTGACTCCGGTGATTCAATGCACTTTTGAAAACAAATGCAGACTTATAAGCCACTAATTGTTATCAACTGAGAAATTTACCTTTGCTTTGTATCCTGCCCCCTATGGCATAAAATAAAGGAATTCTACAATTTTATTAAATACACCATAAAATGTTTACAAACGGACGCGCTGCCAAAATGCTCCTCAAATTGCTTCCAAATCTTTCAGTCTTGTGCATTGCTCCTTGTCGCACAAAACGAAAGATCCTCAAAATTAAAATAAATACACTAATGAAATGTTTGCAAACGGACGCGCTGCCGAATTGCTCCTCAAATCGCTTCCAAATCTTTCAATTTTGTGCATTGCTCCTTGTCGCACAAAACGAAAGATCCTCAAATTAAAATAAATACACTAACGAAATGTTTGCAAACGGACGCGCTGCCGAATTGCTCCTCAAATCGCTTCCAAATCTTTCAATTTTGTGCATTGCTCCTTGTCGCACAAAACGAAAGATCCTCAAATTAAAATAAATACACTAACGAAATGTTTGCAAACGGACGCGCTCCCGAATTGCTCCTCAAATCGCTTCCAAATCTTTCAATTTTGTGCATTGCTCCTTGTCGCACAAAACGAAAGATCCTCAAAATTAAAATAAATACGCTAACGAAATGTTTGCAACCGGACGCGCTGCCGAATTGCTCCTCAAATCGCTTCCAAATCTTTCAATTTTGTGCATTGCTCCTTGTCGCACAAAACGAAAGATCCTCAAATTAAAATAAATACACTAACGAAATGTTTGCAAACGGACGCGCTGCCGAATTGCTCCTCAAATCGCTTCCAAATCTTTCAATTTTGTGCATTGCTCCTTGTCGCACAAAACTAAAGGTTCTCAAAAATCTTACAAATGAAAACGGCGTACATTGAACGACTTAACTTTTTAATCCAGAATTCACTGGAGTTCAGCTCACCGTCCTCCATCATTTTCGTGTTACGGATTGTGCATCCGAAATCGCTCATTTGATTTTGTAAAATTTGTTGTTTTCTGCATCACATTAAACGAAGGGGGACAACTGAATATAAATCCGGCTCGATGAACCATGTTCGATAACCAGTTTCTGTCCGTGGACTGTATATTTTTTCTCCGTTCCGTGAAAACTCGTTTTTTTTTTTTTTTTTTTTTTTTCCAAATCGAATAATAATAATTGTATTTTTTGACCAAATAAAAAAGGACAATTTGAGAAAACTGTTTTTTTTTTTTTTTGTTTTAAGTGTTTTGTCGGCTTCAACAATCACATCGAAGGTTTTTCGGAGCACAATCGACGACGAGGCGACCGATGAACATGAACAACGAAGAATTACGAGTTGCGACATCTTACAATACGACTGCCTTTTCATTCTTTTATTTATTTTACATATGTATGTGGACTGAAGTTGAGAGTGCGTGCGTCAATAATTTTATATTTTAATAATTTCTGTCTGCACGCGACCCCCGATTCCGACTCCGATTCAACTCCGACTCCGCGGAGGTCGGTGTGAGGCCTCCGACTCCGGTAAAACCACCTCCGGAATATCCCTAGCTTTTAGATACAGTTTTGCATTTTGAAAGGTGCCACGCCTAGTATTTGCTTGCGCCCACATTTTGTGAAGTACTTTTGGTATTTCATATACCTAGTTTCATGATCCAAATTTCGACAACTTTGCAATACATAAAAAAGATAAAAACACTGACAACCGTCTAAGGATCTTGTTTATTTAGAGAAAACGTAAGACAGTAATGAGCAAGCAATAAATAAAATTATGCGACGTGTAGATAGGTGTTACTTACGTTAAATATACGGAAATAATTAATAATAATAATTAATTTCGTTTAAACCATTTTCCATGTACCTACACACACCTTAAAACCATTTTCGTCGAATACCTAGCGGTAAGAACATCACTGGCAGCGATAAGACGGAACTCTTTGATTTTCTGGAATCTTTAGCCAATTCAACATACTTCAATTTTGACAGCATCAAGGAATTTCCTAGCATTGATGTAAGCATACCTTTTGTTCCCTCCCCAATGTCGAACAACTTGGTTTCTTCTGCAGCAACACAACCTGGACCCTAACGACTATATGAACTTAATCTACAACCTTACCGAAAATCATCTGCATCGGAAAGAGATCAAGGGTGAAGCTGACATCTGGACTATACATAGTGAGCAGGTTCTTACCGAGTGGGGAATTTGCTACACGTTAAACAATTATCTCATTAACAATTTGTCAACAAGCAGCTTGTTGCTAGGAAGAGCTGCAGCAAGTAACCCTTATGAGGCCACGGAAAACCTAGTAAATGTTTTGCGTATGAATGTATTTGATGGACAAACAAGTCTCAACTTTATAGGATTTCCGGGGTTTATTGTGGTGATTAAGCTTTGTGGATGTACGACACACAGAATTAAGATTCGGTTTGTTTATAGGTTTACATCCATGGGGCATTCGAGGTGATGGAAGTCGAGAAACATAGTGGTTCCACTAACGTAGCTCAGGAGTACACTGTGAGAGTTTACGATATCACTGCATCAGAAGATTTTGAAAAGTATGACTAAAAAGTGACTTATTTGTTTGTTTTACTTAGTCAAAAAGTATAATCCGCATAGGTCGACAACTGTGGGTCAGAGGAAATGTCGGTTCCCCCATGAATCCAATTTGGCACATTTCCCGATTTATACGAGAAACCTTTGTCACCAGGAATGCCGAATAAATCTGGCGTACAAGTTGTGTAACTGCGTTCCACATTTCTACCCCAATCGTGATACAAAAAGGCCCGTTTGTCACTACAAGATACTGAAGAGTTGTCTCGTCGAGCATGCTGGTAAGAAAAACATTTGTCCTTTTATAACTCATAGCTTTGTATTGAATACTTGTGTCCAAAATAAAGCAAAAGCCTTTCGGCTTTCGGCCAACAATTTTGGGTTTAAGCTAGGAAGTTGATTTTTTCTGAATTGTACCTATATGTACCGCTCTTTTGGGGAATGGGGTTCTGTATTCATAATAATTAAAGTTTTTAAGTTGATTCTTTATATAACACTTATATAGGTTTTCAAATCTTTTATAGCGATGAAAAGACGCTGTGCCACAATGAAAATTACTAATTTTTAACTCACATGCATTAAATTTATATCAAAATAAAAAATAATTAAAATAAAATGAAAGCTAAATGTAAATTTACAGGGGTAAATCTCTGCTGGTAGAGAAGTACCTCTATATGTGACATGTAAGACAGAAAACCAATTCCAATCCCCATCATCTATAAATAGATTAGATAACGACCTTAAGGGCATCACCTTTTCAAAACTCCATTGTGTGATACAGGTCAGTCAAACTTGGAGTGCATTCCAAACATTTTAGGTGCACAACACCTATCTGCAAGTCAGGTTTGCCAGATTGAAATATTTATCAGAAATTGGATTCTCCTTTTCCTAAATTTCCGACAACAAATTTAGTATGATAGTTCAATCGCAATTGGTATGAAGCTATGCTATCTTACCAATTGGGCCATAAATCAAACCATTTTTCTCTTGGCCGAGTATTTTTCTATAGCGCTTTTCTTCCTCTACTACGTTTTTATTCACTGATTTCACTCATCGATTTTGACAGTTCTTATTGTTTTTATTTGTTATTTTATAGGAATGGGGAGGGGAACGTAAAAGTATGTAGTTTAGTAAGTCTGACAGCTGTCTGACTAGATGTATCTCAGTTTTGATTGACTGAAATCGGTAATATGAGCAGCTGTTTTAATTCCGTGAAATTCTTGACTGAGTAGGTACTAAGTTGACAGTTCGCATATGTGACTGACGTAGGAAAAGTGACGTTCCCGACCAATACAGTTTTTGCGATCAGGTTACATCTTATCCCGATTAATTTAGTCAACTTAAGATAACTAGAACTTTGAATGTGCGCAGTTTTAATTGGCTTAGATCCGTCATATAAACAGGTGTTTCAGGTGACGTTTATGGAGCGGTAGCCGACGAATCTAGACAAGATATTTGTGACTGAGTTGGTACTAATGGCGTTTTCGATTGAAGAAAAGAATTGATTTGGTTCAATAAAACTTTAATATTTATTTTATAAAACAGTAAAAAAGTGGCAATAGAAAACCAAATCTCACATAAATGGTGTATTGTAAAAGTGCTCTAACGGATTTCATTAAAAAGAGGAATTCTGAATTTCAGGGCAATTCTCTCGGATCTGTAATGACCAATTCCCGACCAATCTAGTTTTTGCTTTGAGGTTACATCCAGCCCAGACTTTTAAATGTGCCCAATGTGTTTATTTTCTGTTTATTTTTAAAATAAAAATAAATTCTTATTGAAGTTATAAAATAAATTTTTTTTTTTTTATTGGTCTGCTTTTTGGCTACTTTTTTGTTTCTGATTTTGACTACAAACCTCGCAACCCTACAGCAAGCATCTGAGCTCTGAGCTCTGAGTCTAAGGGGCTGTTGAAGAGATAGGTACATCATGTTAACCTTTCCCGAGAGATGTTTTAAAAAAAAAATGGAGTCTACGATCTACGTATGCGTAGAAATGGGGCACAGCTTTCTATTTTTCTTTACAATTTTTAATACCGAAACGGTTTTCCTTGGTTTAAAATAAATGACCCTCTGTCCTCATCCTCATACAAATTTCTGTTAAAGTGATGCGTTATTCCCACTTAGTTTCATCCAAATTCCGATAATCTTACAATTGTAATAGTAATTGCTGCCTTAATGCGCTATACCTATAATACGGAATCCGGTGTACAGTATCTAAGTTCCCAATTCGTAACCTTTATACACCTAAAATACAGAAATGGGTGAATATTTCAAAATATTAATATTTAGCGGTCCCATTTATGGGCTAAAAAACATATATTATTTTTAAATATTTGACTTAGATAAGCTTTTACCGAAACTCTTTTAACATGTGCACATATAAAAAAAAACAAATATTCATTTTTACTAACGCCGAAATTTTAACTAAAACCTCAAAAATGTCATTACCATATTATGTCCCCAGCTGTACCTTCCTTCAACAAATGCATTTTATTTGTTAAATGTAAGCCGGTTTTCAAATTTTATTGATGAAGGCTTAAAGAAGAAGGAACAATGGGGACTGTGGCCAAGTCAATTTATTTTTAGAGAATATACAAAGTTATGTTAAAAGTATTTAGTGAGTGTCCCCAACATCATTGTCATTTCCGTGACAAAAAATAATTCTTTACAAAATTGAATTTAACGGCCGCAGAATAGGCAGCTGATTTCACATTAATAACGGGACTTGTTACTGGCTTTCGGAACATTTTGCAATAAGCCCATATATATATATCAGTAGTGAACTTTCTTTCATGTTGTGGGGGTGTCTTAGGTTTTCGTTACCCGAATTTGTCATTACCGTGGTAAGGCTTTTTGATCATAATAAGCATTCGGGACTTATGTCCCATTTTCAACGATAAAAATTCGGGACTTGTGACTCGATTAGGTGTGAAATTTATCCCGAATTCAATTCGGGACTTATGTCTCGGGGACTTATGTCCCTGCGCCAAAAAAAGGAGAAAACACAAAAAAAAAACTATTTGCTGCCATTTGTCAATCGGATATGGATGATGATGGAGATGTTGAAGTTATTTTGTTTAAAAGCTGCAAGGGAAAAGAAAATCAATATTTCATACTAAACCATGATGATGTATCATACAAAAGCTCAATTCAAATTGTTGACATTTTGTAGAAACCAATCATGGTTCACAAAGTATGAAATGTAATTTACGTGCAAAATGCGTTTTAATTTGTTTTAATAAGGTTAAGGTCATTTTCATACTGTTTCGTCTTTCCATGATGGGAATTTATCATTTCCATGTTAGTTCTGTCATTCCCTTGGAAAATAAAATCAGTTAAAAATAACAAAATTGGGTGGCCCATTGGCTCAAAATGCTTAATAACGTTTCTTAAATACAGAGTACCTAATCAATAAATTCTTAAATTTGTTTATATTAGTAAAGGTCCATTTCGAGGTGCAAAATATTAATATTTTGAAAAATTCACCCAAATATGTAATTTGAAGTGTTTAAACTATTTCTCATATTTTGTTTGTAGCTAAATGTCTTCTAGTAACACTAACAGTTTTATGGTTTTTTTTTTTTTAACTGTTTATTGTAGCTGAATTTATATACATTTTTCTTATTACTAGATTGCACAATTTACAGAGAAATGGTATTTTCTACCTTACTACTGAAAAACTTATAACATTTAAACAATAATATTAACACGGGTTCAATTTGTTTTAGAAGTTAAAGCTACAAGAAAAAACTTCATTTAATAATTTTCCTGAGGAGAGAGAAGTGGGTTCGTGTGATCACAAAAAAGATGTTGCTTACATATAAATAAATAAATAAAAAGTTTGCAACACCTTAAGTTGTTAAATTTAATATTAAGTTATTATCAGAGCAACTGCACAGTACTTTATAACGATCATATAATTTTGAGATTCTAATTGTAACTTTTTCGATCTTTGCCCCTTCGTGGAGATCCTCCGTAGAATAGTGCCAGGGAAGATTAAGCATCATTTTTAAAATTTTATTTTGCATAACTTGCAGCCTGCGAATATGACTCTTGGCACATGTTCCCCAGACGGGAGATCCGTAGAGCATTATGCTTTGAAATATTACTTTGAACAATAACAACTTGTTTTCGACACTCAATTTAGACCTACGATTTATAAATGGATACAGGGTTTTTATCGCCATATTAAGTTTATTTAGTGTTTCTTGGATATGCAGACTAAAGGTCAAAGTTTTGTCCAGGTGTATCCCAAGATACTTGGCACTCGATTTCCATTCAATTTGGACCCCATTCAACTGAAGCCTATTGCTTGGAAGGTAACAGGCTTTTCTTTTTCTAGCGAAATAGAGAGCCTGAGTCTTGGAAGCATTCAATTTTATTTTCCAATCATGGCAATATGATTGAACTAAACTCAAAGCAGATTGTAGATTGGTTTCAATTAAGGAACCAATTGAATCCGTTGAGTAGATGCAGGTATCATCCGCGAATATTACGGTTTTACAGTTAAGGGGTTTCGGAAAATCATGTGTGTATGTAATATACAATAACGGTCCAAGAACGGATCCTTGGGGTACACCTGCAACGATTTCAATTTCATCGGAATACCAATTGTTTACAGAAACTTTGAAGGTGCGTTTTGTGAGGAAGGACGAAATCATTTTTACTAGGTAAAGTGGGAAATTTAAAGCAAGGAGTTTGTGAATGAGTCCATCATGCCACACAGAATCAAATGCTTTTTCGACATCAAGAAACACCATTCCCGTACTTTTACCTGTAGAAAGATTATTTTTAATATCTTTAGTTATTCTGTCAACTTGTTGAACAGTACTATGATGTCTCCTAAAACCAAACTGTTCTTGTGGCAGGATTTCAAACTGATCAACATGTTGCAATAATTTTTTTTTTTATTAATTTTTCTAAGCATTTACTTAAGGAGCTTAATAAACTAATAGGCCTGTAGCTAGAAGGCAGGCAAGCATTTTTTCCCGGCTTAGAGATTGGAATAACTTTAGCCGTTTTCCACGTTTTTGGGAAGTACCCAATTTTGAAACACGCATTGAAAAGCATAGTTAAAAATTTGACTCCTTTTTTAGGAAGGTTTTTCAAAAATACGTTTCTTAATCCATCAAATCCAGGTGATTTAGTATTTTTGAGACTTCGTAGAATTTCTTTTAGGTCGTCAATAGATACAATATCATCCGTAGCATCAATGGAACTTGTATTAAGCAATTGTATTGATTGGAAGACGTTGTTTTCAATATATGTGTTTACAGTTATGTTACTTGCAACTAAGTGGTTAGCACAGAATTCAGTTGCTAAAGCACTCGCTTTTTCCTCGTTAGAAAGTTTTATGGTTGTCAACGAATACTAATCTCTGCTTTTCTTTTTAGGAGCCTTTCGTAATTTGAATGCACTAAACGACTCCTACAGTGACGATGATGAAATAAAATGTCATTGTTTGCCTAATTGTAGAAGTTCAGAAATTTTGGAAAAAAAAGTGCAGGTGGGTACTTTCAATTTGAATAATAAAAATTGTACCTAGGTATATCCACTCCACTTTTTTGTTACAGCCATTGACGAATGCTGACGGTCTTTTAGGAGGAACTGGCGCTTCGGCAATTATGAAAACCTATCCGCACGTGAGGTACCAGCGACAGACAATATTTACTCTAACGGATTTTTTAGGTTGCTACGGTGTATACTGTATATGCATGTGTAAATTTAATTTTACCGTCAATTTGTATTTCAGTCTCTGTTGGCGGAACTGCAGGCTTCTTTCTTGGATCTAGTGTGCTAAGTGCAGTGGAGATAATTTACTATTTCACGGTTCGTCTTATCTGGCACTGCTGTGGTTACAAAGAATAAGACGTTCCGAACTATTTTACATTTTTTAAGTAACACAGTACATTAAGTTTAAAAACCTTTGTGCAAACAAAAATCACCAACAAATTTTAAGAACTGTTGCACCCATTTTCTAAACAACATTACCTATTGCTTTTATAGACATTTGAAAATAGCATGCCTGCTTTTTGACAAACGCACGATCACTGCGAAATGAATTTCGGAATGTAAAACCTGTGGGTCTGGAACATAAGAACGTCACTTAGTGTTTTTGTTTGCTGAAATTCGTGCGATGGTAATATGTGTAACCTTTGACGCTTTTCTAAGCGTTTTCCATTCCCTGGTTAGAGCAAAAAAGTGCCCAATCGAATATCTAATAATTTTGGATGTGGGTAAAGTTGGGTGCGCCACATTGGAATTTCGCCTTGGGATTTAATTGTCCTATTCTTGATTTTGTCACTCTTCGGGAAGTGGGAGATATTGTGGCGGATCTAACTCACCGGTAAAGCTAGATCCGCCTCATTGACTTTTAAAGAATTTGTTTCGCGCAAACCCATCACCGATTTAATCGCTTAATGTTAATGTCAGTTTTTGTGGGGTCTTGTGGTTAAAAAATTGTATATCGTGAGCGTAAAGAGAGGACTGTGTGTGTAATGATCGTTTATAGTAAAGATGAATTGAAAGAGGTCTAGATGATCGCCTGTGGCACACCAGAGGTGGCAAGGAAAGCAACAGATGGACGGATCGAAAGCGAAGGCTATAAAATCTGCTTTCTTGGTAAGAATATTCCCATTTCAGAAGTTCAAAGCAAAGGACAGACAATCTATATCTATAATAAAACTGTAGGCATTTTCATTGTTACCTAATGGCGTGAAAACTACTGCATACATTTCGATGAAACTTGTTTTGAAATGTTCCTTAAGATTCTGAGAAGGACATAGGCTATTCCTTTCATTGCCAGGCCTATTTTTTGGAGCGTATTTGACCAAAATGTGTGGTTTTTTTTTCTGACTTTAATGCCTTTTACTCGCCGTTACTCAAACAATTCTTAATCAATGCAAACAAAACAAAATACTTAGGGGAGCCAACACTTTTATAGTTATTTCAAGCCATCAATCAGCTTTATATGTCCTCTGAGCTACAACTTAAAATCTAACATGAAAAAAAATAAATTTATTTTCTAAAATCGAACATTATCAGCAGCCGCGGTTCTTGATCGTTGTTCTGCTTTGGGGTGGTTGGGTGACGCACATCGCACAAGCACGTTCATATGGAAAAAAAAACTGTGTGGTGTTTTCTCCAAATTAAGTGAAACAAAGGAGAAGAGGGCGACGTGATTTTGTATGTAATCAACAGCGACAATGTGTTTCTGAGGAAATGCGCAGATGGCTGATGGATGACGTGCGCTGATGGACGTATGGTGGTGTATATAGAAATTGAGTTCAAGGTTTTTGTTTTAATGGTTGTTATAGTACCTACGTTGATACCTACAGTAAAGAATTGAAGAATTCAAGAAGTAAAGACGATATAGGTGAATTATGTTGTTTGATTTATTTATTGTTGGTGTAGATACAAATTTCCGTTAAGGCTTTTGTTTTACTGGTTGTTTTGATATTACCTGCGTTGATACCTACACCTACAGTAAGGAAGTGGGACTTTAGTACTTACGCTGCTGAATTTAATTTTCTTAAATTGGTGTTTTAGGTAAATAGATTTGTTTGATTTACTTTTTAACATTGACAATGTTCACCATTTTGTTTTAGCTAGACTGTTGATTTTAAACATGACCGAACCTCCAATATTGTATTTCAGGAAGCTTTTTAAAAAAATCATCATAAAAAATATAGTTATCTAATGTATTGAAACTTAACTATTATTATCTCTTTTATTGGAAATTACACAGTCTCACGCCGCGTACGAATTTGTGGGCACAGCTATGGAAATCTTATCGTAGTCTTTACTGAAATCAGTTGGAATAACGTCGACTTCTTCCCCACTTCTAAAGTTCATATTACAGAGGACACAAGAAGAGATAAGTGGTGGTTAATCTTACTTTTGGAAATGCATGAATGCAATGAAAGCTTGAGGATAAGGCTTCGTACAGAACTCTCTCTCGAGTAGTTTGGATAGATGTGACAATTTGGTTATCGGGCGATAATAAGTAACTTTTCGATTTCGAACTTATATTGGGGACGTTCGGATTCCTAGTTTAGTAAGTCAGGCAGCTTACTGACTATACTCTGTCAAACGAAAATTGTCAGTACAGGCCTTATGGAGGAGCTTTTTTTCTACCAGTGGTGCCTGTCGATACTCTCACGGCACTCAAACACAAGAATTGCCACTGAAATAAAAACCAAACCACTGACATACCAAGGATTTGTTGTTGTCATTTTTTTATAATTCGCATACATCCCACCAAAACCAGACTGACACACAACCGCGGGCAGTAGTGTTCCTTAAACATCGATAGTCTATCGATAGTATTGATAGTTATTTACTATAGTTTTTTACTATCGATACTATCAATGGTTCAAAAAAAAACTTTCGATACTATCGAAACGCATATGTATATGAGCACATATTCAAAGCAAACGTAGAAGTACTGATAAAAGATAAAACCGGTGAAACATGTATGTACGTTAAAGAAGTACTTCGTTTCCACTGACAAAAGATAGACGATTGGGCAAAAATTCAGTTATACCTGCTGTACATAAGAATACGTGAAGCACCCATCTCTTTCATACTTACTGAAAAATGTAGCGCCTTTACACTCAAGTAAAGTACTAATATTCATACGTCAAAAGTACTTCTGTAATAGGAGTACTACTTTTCTACGTATAAAGATAGGCGCCCTTAATCAAAGTTAAGATTGGACTTTCTGACAGTTCTCCTGTCAAAATATGCACCCCTATCGAGGTATCCGTTCGAAACGTAATTTTCTCCGATCTGTACGAAATCGGAGAAATTTCATTCTAGGTATCCGTTCTGATACAACTTTCGGAAAAATTCTCCGATGACATATAGCGCACCCTGTCGCACTACGTTGTACCGCGTTTATGTCACTTAATTTTGACAGCTACACGGAAAATTTTCTCCGAAGCTCTCCGACAACCAATTGCTGCGAAATATTTTAATAAACAACAATGAAAACTCCATCAAAATTGTTAGTAAAAATAAATATTTGTAAGGATTTATTTCAGCGATGTCTTATTTCAGAAAGAAAACAACAACGAGGGCTCAACAAGGGCGATTGGTGAATATGCTATAATACTATATCTAAATGAGTTGTTTTATATTCTAAAAACAAATTAGGACAAACATTGTTTTGTATTTTCCGCTTTTGAATATTATTAACTTCACACATGAAGTGTACATTCTTCTTAAATAACTGAAGAAAAATTGCTCAAAATGTTTTTATTTTACTACAACCATTCTGCAATAATCATTTTTCATAAATATTTTCAGCAAAAGTGAACTTATTCCTAAAATAAAATACTATTCACACGTAACGAATAATTTCAAATCCAACGGACAAAATTCTATGAACGCTGGGAGCAACATTGCCGACAGCGGAAGTGGGACATGTGCGAGTGTGCTGGTGAGTGAAGTTACGTGACATTATGTCAAAAAAAATTTCTATGTAACAATACTAACGCACTTAGCATGTACTCGGCCGAAGTTGGGAGTCTCAGTATTGTCTCTGATTGGAGTGAGAAGAAAAGAAAATAGGTATCCGTCAGCTAAACGATTTTTGGTGGTATAGTAGTTGGGTTTGGGTACAATGCACATTGTGCAATCAATTTATACATTGGGCTAGGTCATTTTCAGCCATATTCTAATTGTATCATTTTTTTCTATTGCTACGGTTCGATATTTGCCTTATGATTTTCTTATAGAATATGTTGGTTTCATTGCTTTAGGTTTCGCTCCAGACTCCGGTATTTGACTCATAAAAAATGAATTTGGTATTACTTTGCGAATCATTTTGCAGATAAAATTGTATAGATCCATTCCAAAGTTATAAACTCGATCAAACGTATGGCTGAAAGAATTATTTAATTTATTTTATTACGAAACTTATGTCGTGTTCCATTGGGAACACCAAAAACCTTCTTCAGATATCAGATTTTACGCTGCTCATGGAACGCGCAACGAAATTGATCTGCTTTTGTAAATGGATTATTGCGTTAATTGACAACAATATCAGCTGTTCAAATGGCATTCCTTTTTGGCAAAATCACAAATGGATATCGACCTGAAAAATGTTTCGCCTGTTGTAGATACAAATGAAGTATTATTTGTGATGTGTAGTCTTCAGATGACGAGGGAGACATTGAAGATATTAATTCCTCCGAAACCATATCCATAGCTTTTTGTGTATTTTGTTATTTTGGTTTTCAAGAAACTGTGCGCATTTGTCTCAAAAGCAAACTTCTTAAACTGACGTAAAACAGCTGTGTAAACTGTATTGGTATGTGTAAATCTGAAAAAATATCGAGATCTGGAATGGAACGTTAAAAGTGATTAATGTGGTTTTCCATTGGGACAAAAAATCAATCTTTTTTTTGATCTAAATCACTTTTTGCGTTCCATTGGGATGAAAAATCAATCTTTTTTTCGATTCGGATCACTTTTCGCAGATCTCGATATTTTTTCAGATTTACGCATACCAATATACTTTGTACAGCTGTTTAACTTCAGTTTAAGAAGTTTCATTTCGAGGCAAATGCGCAAAGTTTCGTGAAAACAAAAATAACAAAATACATAAATAGCTATGGATACGATTTCGGAGGAATTATTATCTTCATTATCTCCCTCGTCATCTGAAGACTACAAACCACCAATAATACTTCATTTGTATCTACAAGAAGGAAAACATTTTTGAGGGCGATATCCATTTGTGATTTAGCCAAAAACGAATGCCATTTGAACAGCTGATATTGTTGTCAATTAACGCACTAATCCATTTACAAAAGCAGATCAATCTCGTTGCGCGTTCCATGAGCACAGTAAAATCTGAGATCTGAAAAAGATCTCTGGTGGTCCCAATGGAAAACCACATAAGATAAAAAAAAAGAATGAATGATTTTTGGTCCCAATGGAAAACGACATAAGAATATAAGATATAATTTATCAAGCAATTTTTCTATAACGAAATAACAACTTTTGACAGGCTACTTTCCAATGAAAGATCCTGCATGTTCCGCAATTTAGTCGCGGTTAATCTTATCTTGCCAAGTCGAACGGTTTCGTTCTTTGTAGTCGGCGCAATAAATTGTTCTCCGATTTATTCCAAAAAATTTGTCGGACCGTATTGTTGGCATGTCCGATTAGTCGGTTTCTATGCTTTCTCGCAAAGCTTCTAGTTTCAGCTTCAAAAGTCTGTAGAATATTGGCATTTGTTTTCTTGGTACAACCCCAAAGTTGTATTCCGTAGGTCCACTGTCCACACCGACTTTAGCACTTGCTTGTATAGAAGCAGTTTATTTTCGGTACTGAGCTGGGAATGTTTTCCGAGTAGCCAGTACATTTCTCTATATTTGATATCGAGTTCTTTACGTTTCATTTTCACTTGCGAATTCCATTTCAGCTTTGCGTCGAGTGTCATTCCCAGGTATTTGGCTGATACGTATTGGTGTTTTGGATATTACCTTTTAGCTGAGCTAGCGATCTCAGATGTATTGTACTCTGGCCTTATCATGGTTTGGCCAAGAGGAAAGCGATTTTATGCTAATTTTCCCAAACACCTCTGGCAATTCTTTAAATAAAATATAGCTGAGATGCTTTTTTAAAAACTTTTTCGGTACGTTATGAAGAGGAAATTCTGTTCTTTCAAATGCATTCAGTTTCAATTCAATTGCTCCAGTAATAATTTATCAATCTTGGAAACAGAATGCCATTTTATTCACTTTTGCTCGATTTCTGGGTAGAGGCCTCTTATGTGATACCTCTTATTGCACTGTTTGTATATACATAATTATATCAAATTGTAAAGTGTTAAAAAGAGAAGATTGAGAAGATTGTGCGAAACTCACAAGCCAACACCAGAGGCACAATTTTCTATAAGTCTGTGCAACTGCTTGCATACGCTGACGACATTGACATTGTTGGTACAACACAGCGAGCTGTCACTGGTGCGTTTGCAAGTATTAGTACAGAAGCGGCAAAAATGGGTTTAGTGGTGAATGAGGGTAAAACAAAATATATGCTGTCAACAAGAAGGGACACACGACATCGACGAATCGGGCAGAACGTCACGATAGACAGCTATAACTTTGAGGTAGTTAGGGACTTTGTCTACCTCGGCTCCGCTATAAACTCTGATAACGACATCACATCAGAAATCAAACGAAGAATCACACTTGCCAACCGCTGTTTCTTTGGCCTAAGACGGCAATTGATTAGTAAGGCCTTGTCAAGAAGCACTAAGGAGATTCTATATAAGACTCTCATCATCCCTGTCCTGCTCTATGGCGCAGAAGCATGGACCCTAGCAAAAACGGATGAGGATCTTCTTGGTCGCTTCGAACGCAAAATTCTTCGAGTGATTTTTGGTCCCGTTTGCGTTGACGGGATTTGGAGGAGAAGATTTAACAGCGAACTCTACGAGCTGTACAGCGACATCGACCTAGTCAGAAAAGTACGCATCAGTCGTCTAAGATGGCTGGGACATGTAGAGCGAATGGACACCAACGCTCCGGCCCGAAGAGTCTTCGATTCTAACCCGGAGGGACAGCGCAGTAGAGGAAGACCTCGCCTTAGGTGGCGCGCGCAAGTGGAAGGGGACCTCAACCAACTTGGAGTGCGCAACTGGAGGCAGTTAGCCAAAGATCGCGCTAACTGGAGAGGCGTATTGGTTGAGGCCCAGGTCCACCCCGGACTGTAGCGCCACCTAAGTAAGTAAAGTGTTAAGTGGAGCTAATGCTCCTGAGATTGTGGTATCGACCGAGGATAAGATCGCTGATACAAGCTGTTGAAATGAGATTTCAACACGCAGACTCGCAGAGGTCGTTTAAAGCAAACCAGAACATGCGAAGTACTAAATGTCAAACAGATACTTCAACGATCAGAGTCGGTCATTCTTGGCTTGTGCTCAAGTCGGATTCGAAGACGTACTGTGGAATCGGTGCAATCGATCAGTCGTCCTATAAGTAGACGCGAATGAGTTGGGTAAATCATATCCAATACATTTCCCCTATTCGAGTGGCGACTACTCCTTATAATAAGTAGACTGGACAATTGAAAGTGTTATATTTTAGAAACAAAATCGTGGCAGTATTTAAAAGGATTGAACAGAATAAGACAAAAATTTGGATTTGGCACTCTTTCCATAAGTCAATTTACCAGCTGACGATAGTGGTGCGCCCCATCACATTGAGTCACAGGTATTTGCCCAAAACCGTTGCGACGATTCAATAACCTCGATTACCGTTGTCGTTTGTCGAAAACGACTTTTGTCGTGTCGGTTTTCAATCCTCATCACCTCACACATACCACTCGCCGAATTTGTATCAAATTCCTATTCCGAAAATCTTTTTTTTTTTGTGGAAATGTTTTTAAAAGATTGCAAAAGATTTATGAAATGAATAGAATTGAAATGTTTTACAGTTCAGATATTGATTAAGAAAGGAGTCTCGAGCAAACGAAGCCCTTTCACTGCAGTTGCAAAACATTGCACCGCATTGTTTCGCAATTAATACGAATCTATTAGGAACACTATGATTAAAATAGAAATCTCCAGAGAGACCGCCCTATTCAAACCACAAAATCCATAACCGCTTTTGACTTTCCCGCTCGGAGTTACCTCTGTTCGCACCTAGCATTGAGTTAGTGGAGCTTTCAAAACCCTCGGCCTCGACACCTGGAACCGGAACTGCGGTCTAACTTTTAACCCCCAGAAAACCGAACTGGTTAGATATATTCAGGAAAGTACCACAGTTTGTCGCACCTTCTGTTGGTGGTATACTGTTTACCCCTCAGAATATCTGACCGAGCAAAATACTTGGGATTTATACTGGACAAAAAGCTAAATTGGAAACCGAACACATACGAGAGAATCAAAAAAGCCACAGTAGACTTCTACTCCTGCAGCAGAATTTTTGGAAAAACCTGGGGACCATCCCCCGTGTATTGGCACTACCAGTGCGACCTCCAACTGCAGGTCTTGAGGCTGTCCTCAATCTGCTGCCGCTAGACATATTTATACAATTTTCAGTCACCATTAGTGCCATGAGAATAAACCAATCAGTAAACTGGAAACTGAATGAAAAGGGTACAGAAATATTTTGGCTATGTACCTAACACTAGACTACATTACGCCATACTTAGAGTTCACAAGACCTTTCTCGAGCGCCTATCCCAGCAGGAAAGAATGGAGAGGCGGTTTTTACGGACGGATCTAAAACGGAAACCGGGGTGGTGTCAGGCGTCTTCTCCGAGACGTTGAGTATATCAAAATCGGTACGCCTCTCCGATCACAGCAGTGTCTTCCAAGAAGATGTCCTGGCAGTGACAACCGCAGCCCGTGAATCTGTGGTAAGGGCAATACCACCTGAAGGTTCTTGGCACTCAGCATAAGGCTCTGCTGGGTTCAGGGACATGAAGGCATTCCAGGCAAAGAAAAAGCGGACGAATTAGCTAGACTAGGTTCGACAGCTGCTGTATCAGAACAATCTGATCCCTCTGCGAATATCCCGCATTGCTCACTCAAGCTTGAAACCGGAAGAAAGGCCACAAGAGAGGCGAACTCTAGATGAACTGCACTAGAAACTTGTCATATCACAAGAATGCTATGGCCAACCTTCAATGAAGCCAGAACCGAGAACCTCATACGAATGAAAAACTAGAATAGAATAGAAAATCTCTTTCGTAGGAATCATAACCGAGCACAACACTCTGCGCTATCACATGAAAAAATTACGCTTGATAGAAGAACTGTGTGGAGGCTGCCGTGACGAGGATGCTTTTGAGGACACAACCCACTTTCTATGTCACTGCCCAGGTCTGCAACACAATAAGCACAGATTCCTAGGGAGACACTTCTTCCACGACCTAGACGAGCTTCTCAGCACAAATTATAGACAAGAGAATGAGCTTTATCAAATCCACAGGATGGTTTTTGTATGCAACAACACAGCGAGTACTTAGGCACAGGTAATTATAGACAGGGTTAATATAGGTAAGGCACAACCTTTTCCCTCAATGAGCATCACGATGAGCCATTGTTGACCTGAGTGTGCCACGGAGTACTTCACGCCAACCCACATACCTAACCTAACCTAGCAGTGAGTTCACTTCAACAGGTTGCAGTAGACGAATAAAACAAAACAAGCAGCCACGCGAGTCATACTTTGTGACTTTAGAAAGAGGATCAACTCACGTACGTCTAAAGCGCGAGCAAATTAAGATATACACCATACTAAGATTTTGATACACAAATGATCCTCTAACTCCTTGCTCGTTCCCAAATCCGTTTGAATAGATTAACGCAAAATGATGAAATCCTTAAAAGATATATATATATTTCTTCTCCACATCAACGATTTGCTTGGATCGACAAATAATAATATCTACATCTTTGCAGATGACAGCACTCTCATATCCTCCATCTCGAACAATGGGCCTGTGAATACGGCTACATCACACAGTCAGAGATGTGAACAAATTAATTCTCTAAATGATGATCTGGACAAAATCTTGAAGTGGGGAAAGGACAATTTGGTTGTATTTAATGCAAACAAGACACAGTTCACAACATTTTCCAGAAAAAATGCATCAACAGTTCCTCAGATCCAAATGGATGACCATTCAATCCATCACAAGGACTCTATGCACCTTCTAGGAGTCACAGTCAATTCAGGAATCACATGGCAGAACCACATATCCTATATCGCAAAATCGGCGTCAGCAAAGTTGAGCTACCTATTTAGAGCAAAGAGGTACTTAGCCCCAAGCAACTTCTCCTTCTCTACAAAGCACAGGTAAGACCAGGCTTGGAATATTGTTCCCATATATGGAGCTCGGCCCCAAAACATTCACTTAACCTGCTTGATAGCATACAGAGACGAGCAGTTCGACTCATTGGAGACCCTACACTCACATCGAATCTACAACCGTTGGTGCACAGAAGACAAGTCGCTGACCTATGCTTGTTCTATAGGTACTTCCATGGTAGATGTTCTGAGGAACTCAAAGACATTATCCCTCGAAATGCAACTTTTGGGCGCCCAACAAGACAGGCTGCTAATGCTCATGATCATGACCATACAGTACACTCGACAACCGCGAGGACATCACTTTCAAAAACTCCTTCTGTTACAGGACAAGCAAACTTTGGAACTCGCTTCCTGGGGATATATTTCCAGAAGACTACAATTTGCAGCAATTTAAGTGCAGAGCAAACATACATCTACAGGCATCTCGGGGCGCTGTTGAAGCGTTATAGGTTCGCCTTTCCCGGGAGAAGTATATAAAAAAAAAAAGTAGAAGATTGTAAGCTATGCGACAATAGGTGGCAAAAAGTATGTGTTTCCCTATCTCGCCCGTAATTTTCAACCAATTTAGTTGATTTTTTTAAATGTCGGTAATTGAGGCGATCAATTGATAGTGCGTGGCGGAGCCGGCGGGGTTTAGCTAGTTTTTGATGTGTAAACATCTAAGCGCTCGTTGTCGGAATCTGGTGGAGTAATTACACACATTTAACTTGCGGGGATGGAAATTCGTCACTGTGTTTTATCATTGCATACATTTTTTGGAATCCGGTGGAGGAATTCCACACATTTAACTTGAGGGGACAGGGAATGCGTCACTGTGTTTTATCATTGCATACATTTTATCATTCCATACGTTTTTATCATTGCATACATTTATGAGCTTGACGAGTTGAGTTGGACGGCTACAAACGCAACAAACCGCCAGAAACTTTGCCGATCGCGTATCCCTCAACCTCTCGAGAAGCCCTATGCTGCCAGCATCAAGTGCCGAAGACCAGTGGCGCCGATGCCAAGAAGCTATTAAAACCGCCGCAACTGATGTGCTCGGTTTCACCAGCCCACCCCCTCGAAACCCCTGGTTTGACGAAGAGTGCCGGCAAGCACATGCAGCAAAACAAAGTGCATACGAAGCGTCGCTGCATAGTAGGACGAGAGCAGCTCGTCAGCTCTACGAGCAAAAAAGAAGGGAAGAACATCGGCTTCTCCGGAGAAAAAAGAGAGAGCATGAGAAGCGCGCGATCGAGGATATAGAGAGGTGTTACTCCAGGAACAATGTTCGGAAGTTTTACCAAAAGGTAAAAAGAACGTGTCATGCCAACAAGACCCGAACGGAGACCTGTAGAGACGAACAAGGAAACCTTGTAGTAGAGTCACAGTCGGTGCTGAGGACATGGAAAAATAATTTCTGCAGACTGCTAAACGGCGAAGACGACACAAATTCCGCTGTCAGGCAGAACGAACCATTCAACCTGGACGATGAAAGCCAAGACTGCCGTCCACCTGACCAAAATGAAGTAAGGATAGCAATATCCAAACTGAAGTCCAACAAGGCTGCTGGACTAGACGGCTTAACTGCCGAGCTGTTTATGGCAGCGGGAGATGACCTGGTAGAGAGCATACACCAACTCGTCTCCAAGATTTGGTCAGACGAAAGTATGCCTGATGAATGGAACCTCAGCATCGTTTGCCCGATCCACAAGAAAGGAGACTCTCTAAATTGCGCCAACTATAGAGGCTATATATCGGAGATATCAGTCTCCTGAACACTGCGTATAAGATCATGTCTGCTGTACTGTGTGAACGCCTGAAACCATTCGTCAACGATCTGATAGGTCCCTATCAGTGCGGTTTTAGGCCCGGTAAGTCCACGACCGATCAAATATTCACACTACGACAGATCCTGGAAAAAACCCAAGAATACCAGATCGATACTCACCATCTTTTTATCGATTTTAAGGCCGCATATGACAGCGTTTATAGAGACGAGCTATACAGAGCCATGTCTAGTTTTGGCATCCCTGCCAAACTTGTCAGATTGTGCAGAATGACGATGGAGAACGCTCGCTGCTCCGTAAAGGTCGGAAACAATCTCACCGAGACCTTTGATGTCAAAAAAGGATTTAGACAAGGTGATGCGCTGTCATGTGACTTCTTCAACATCATTCTTGAGAAGATTGTGCGAAACTCACAAGCCAACACCAGAGGCACAATTTTCTATAAGTCTGTGCAACTGCTTGCATACGCTGACGACATTGACATTGTTGGTACAACACAGCGAGCTGTCACTGGTGCGTTTGCAAGTATTAGTACAGAAGCGGCAAAAATGGGTTTAGTGGTGAATGAGGGTAAAACAAAATATATGCTGTCAACAAGAAGGGACACACGACATCGACGAATCGGGCAGAACGTCACGATAGACAGCTATAACTTTGAGGTAGTTAGGGACTTTGTCTACCTCGGCTCCGCTATAAACTCTGATAACGACATCACATCAGAAATCAAACGAAGAATCACACTTGCCAACCGCTGTTTCTTTGGCCTAAGACGGCAACTGATAAGTAAGGCCTTGTCGATAAATACTAAGGAAACTCTGTATAAGACCCTCATCATCCCAGTCCTGCTTTATGGTGCAGAAGCATGGGCGCTATCAAAGGCGGATGAAGATCTCCTTGGTCGTTTCGAACGCAAAATTCTTCGAGTGATTTTTGGTCCCGTTTGCGTTGACGGGCTTTGAAGGAGAAGATTTAACAGCGAACTCTACGAGCTATACAGCGACATCGACCTGGTCAGAAAAGTACGCATTAGTCGTCTAAGATGGTTAGGACATGTAAAGCGAATGGACACCAACGCTCCGGCCCGGAGAGTCTTCGATTCCAACCCGGAGGGACAACGCAGTAGAGGAAGACCTCGCCTTAGGTGGCGCGCTCAAGTGGAAGAGGACCTCAACCAACTTGGTGTGCGCAACTGGAGGCAGTTAGCCAAAGATCGCGCTAACTGGAGAGGCGTATTGGTTGAGGCCCAGGTCCACCCCGGACTGTAGCGCCACCTAAGTAAGTAACTAAGTACATTTATGAGCTGGGGCATATAAATTTCAGCTTTTTGTTGATGTGAAATAAAATTTCTCCATTTCGTCCTTGCACCGTACTCAGAAGAAATTTCAAGAATTCTGCAGGGAGATTATCATCTTTTACCAATGATCATAAGCGGAGAATTCAATATCAATTTTGCAACTCCAGAAGCTCAACCATTTATTGATTTTATGCAAGATAAATTTAATCCTCAAATGAACTCCAACCGCAAAATTTTAACACCACGATATGGAACAACCATCGATGCTGTCTTCCAGCGTAATCTAGATCGATTACAGTCTCGAATGTACATATCTTACTTCAGTTACCACAATCCGATTGTATCTATTCTACCGAAACTAGCAAAGAAAGAATAAATAATTGTTATTTTATAATATTACAATTCCCTCTTTTATCAATGACGTGTATCAAGTACATTCGCCTCTTGTCATTATGACAACTGATTGTGCTCCACTATTTCATACAAAAAGCTTTAGTTTCATGTAAAATTTGCACCTCTGTAATTTATATATTAATTTAGATCTAAGCTGTTTTGATATGAAATAAAGTATTCTTATTCTTATTCTTCTTAACAGCTTGTTCCTCGCCTATAACGGTGTCAATCGATTTGTACTTCACAACTTCACCGGGTAGCTTCAATTGAATTTGATGGTTTATTTTGTTGACATCATCATTCTGCGGAGCCAAAATTGCTCGTTCGCAAAGTTAATCATGAGGTCTGTTCCTTTACTTTTAAATCTTACGAATTTTTACTAATTCTTACGAATTTTTACTCAATGCCGTTCCTTAACTCAAAAAGTTCGTAAAAGAGAGCGTCATCGAGAGAGCAATATATTACCCCTCCACTGAGAATCTTACGAATTTTTACTCAACAAATTTCTTGGTGTAAGAAGTGAAAAAGCTGTCAGTCACCTTACAACTAACAGCTGATTTGAAATTTGTTGTCCCATTTGGCATATGCGTTGATTATTTTTTGACTTCTTGCTTATTAAAATGGTATCAACAGGCGGCAAAATAAAATTGAATGTTCTCTTTAAGATTCTTTTCGATATTGGCGTCGAAATTCTTCCTTACTGTAACAAGGTACAATCTCTTCCATGTAATTCTTAATACAGTGTCGCTTTTTCCTCTTCTCGAATGCTTGTAGTTCAATCAGTACAAACTCTTCCACATACTCAGATTCATCAAAATAGAGTTAAAAATAAATGATAGAACTAATTTTGTTAGTAAATTAACAAATTCCTCGAGTTTATCAGACATTTTAACGACTTTTCGTACAGTTTCTTGAATTTTTGATTTATGTATCTGTCATTTTTCATAAATTACTACAAAAGCGTTCCTTAACTTTTTCGTAAGCGTCTCTCTCTGTGAGCGAATTTATCCCCACCACTGACATTTTGACAGTCTTTTCCATTCTTACTACAAAAGTAAAGGAACAGACCTATGGTTTTTGAAATAATTTGCAATATCGGGAAAAACTTTCTGCACAACATTTTGAATTGATGACTGCATTTGGCAAAAGTTGAGCGGAAAAGATATTTCACGTGTACGGAAGTACGGTACATACGGAAGTTTTCCATCGCCCATATCCAAAAGCTGTTGGCAAATATTTGTGCAGCAGCATCTTGAAGTAAATTCACACGCATATTTGTCGACAATGTAAGTTTTTTTACATGTCTCCAAAGACATGACGCTTTCAAACATGCATTTAGTTCATCTGCTGGTGTTGATTTTGGAATCACTGGCAAAGTTTGTCGAAAATCACCAGCAAGAAGCAATAGAGCACCACCCATTGGTCGATCATTTGCTCGGAAATCTTTCAGAGAACGGTCAGCTTCAAGAGATTTCTTGTGTGCCATAGTGCATTCATCCCATACAATAAGTGAGCTTGTATTAAATATTTACTTTGTATTTTACCATTTTTTTCCTGATTATTCAAATCGGTAACATATGGGATACTGCAATGTTTCAAAACTCTTGCTATAACAATAGTCAAGATATATGATGTTATTCAATTGATGTGGGAGGGGCCATGCCCACTTGAAATATATATAGCCGAAAACCTAATTTGGACTATAACCTTTCAAATGAAACCGGTTTGGGCGAAATCGGTTGGATAGTTTTAGAGTCTATAGAGGACAAACATACAAACATTGTATTTTATATATATATAAGAAGACTAGTACACAAATGTAGTATTTTTGTAACGGAAAACAGTACATTCACTCTCGTTACCCCTTTAATTTCAAGATCCATTAGCTTGAGCTTTATTAATAATGAAATCATATCTGCCTAATGTCAAGTGTCACAAGGTTGACAACATCGTAGAAGTATACGTTGTTTTCAGAATGAATTTGACGACATTGTTAAAGATCAACCCTGTATTACCCTTTGGCATCGGAGTTGTCCTGCTGGCAGTCACTACTCTTAGCACCACTGTTGTCGCCAGCACTTCTGCCACCGACATTTCTCCGCCTGAACAGAATTTCCGCACCATTTTCCTTTATTTGTTCAATTTTCTCAGGCTCTAGCGGTGGAGCATCGCCAACAGTGTCTTCGCCATCGTCGCTATCCTTGTCCTTCTTCCTTTTTCTTGACTTTTTGTCGCTTTTGCCTTTGTTAGCTTCCGAAATATACTTGCTCTGGAAAATTAGAATACATTACTCCCACGCTCAACGGTAGTTTCATAAAACTAACCTCGTATAGGGGCCAAAAGGATGCAAAGAAGCCCACATCTTCTGTTAGGTTTGGGAAAATCCAGAAATGCCATTTCGCTCGTGTCACCACCCATACCATAGTGTAGATCAGCGATCTGATTACAGTCAATGCCAATAAGAATACCAAGAAACCAGCTGCCGCCACACCTAAATGGTACACGCCTTTTCGCAATACCTGCGGCCACAACGGGAACAGACATATCACAATAGCTCCCAGCAACAATATAAAGCCATATATCCAATAGTGGATTGGAATTGGATCGTATATCCAAACATATGCCTCAGATCCATCGACAAACACCTGCTCGGGATGCATATCGAGTCGAATTTTTCGCTTACGCTTCTCCTTTCCCTGAACATCATCTGTAGCTGGACCGCTTTCAACTTGACTGCTCTCCGCGTCACCAACTTTTTCCACTCCTGATCCTTTTTCTGTCTTCTCCTCCTTTGGCTTTTCATCTGTCGATTCTTTCACTGAGTCTTTTGGCTTGGATGATTCGCCTGACCGAAGCTCTTCAATGCAAACGGGCACCTTTTTGGCGCGATGGAAAAACTTGTGCTCTAACATCAAGTCGAGCAACGTGACTGCATGTTCACGTGTCGGAAATACTGGCTGCTCACCAGTGGCGAATTTTGATTTCATTAAAGCATCAATAGCTTTATTCGCTGTAAAATATTCCACATTATGGCTAAGAAGCTTGGTGTTCTTAGTCTTTACATTGCTGCGGAGCCATTTGGCGATTCTATACTCCTGTTTCGAGGGTTTGTCGGCTTCTTGTTCCCCAGGACCAACATATTCCTGTAAAAAAATTAAAAAGTTATTAACAATATTTGTGTAAATTGATGCTAATTGTAGATAATCACCCCGAAACACTTATTCATCGAAACTGTGGCACTGAAATTGTGCCTCAAGAGCTGTTAGGAAAAAAATGTTTAACACAAGTGAATCTAACGGAGGTAGAACAATGATTTATATAATGTTATTAGAAACAACATAGATTTTATCAACCAACTGCGCAAATATCAAACAAGTTAGTTATTTTCACCAGGAGACAATCTAGTCGCTCACAAATTTGTACTTAGCAGCTGGTATAATATGAAATATGCAAATCGTATAGATGTATAAGTACTGCCAATTTGATAGAAATGTGTGCAAACAACACAACACTGAAACAAATTTAAGAACTGTTGTACCCATTTTCTAAACAACATTATTGATTTTATAGACATTTGAAAAAAGCGTGCCTGCTTTTTGACAAACGCAAGATCTCTGTGGAATTATATAAATTATGATGAATTTCGGGGAATGTAAAACTTTTGAGTCTAATGGAACATAAAAGCGTCACTTGGTGTTATTGTTTGCTGAAATTCCTGCGATGATAATAATTATGTGTAGTCTTTGACGCTTTTCTAAGCGTTTTCCATTCCCTGGTTAGAGCAAAAAAGTGCCCAATCGAATATCTAATAATTTCGGATGTGGGTAAAGCTGGGTGCGCCACATTGGAATTTCACAAAAGTACTTGGGATTTAATTGCCCAATTCTTGATTTTGTTACTCTTCGGGAAGTGGGAGATATTGTGGCGGATCTAACTCACCGGTAAAGCTGGATCCGCTTCATTGACTTTTAAAGATTTTTTTTCGCGCAAACCCATCAAATGTTAATGTCAATTTTGTTGGGGTCTTGTGGTTAAAAAATTGTACATCTATAGATCGTTTATAGTTAAGATGAATAGAAACAGGTCTAGATGATCGCCTGTGGCACACCAGAGGTGGCAAGGAAAGCAACAGATGTACGGATCGAAAGCAAAGGCTATAAAATCTGGGGTCGAATCGCGTCCTCCGTGGTCGAGCATTTCGTGACGAAATTTGTTTTTGTTTCACATGCAAAACCAACTTAATTCCGTGCACGGGTAGCTCGTTCACGGAAGTGGCGATTCGACCCCTGTTTTCTTGGTAAGAATATTCCCATTTCAGAAGTACTGGTTCAAAGCCAAGTACAGACAATTATCTAATAAAAAAGTAGTTTATGGGAATCTTATCGTAGTCTTTACTGAAATCAGGAATGACGTCGACTTCTTCATCACTTCTAAGTTCTAAAGTTCATATTACAGAGGACACAAAAAGAGATAAGTGGTGGTTAATGTAACTTTTAGAAATTCATGAATGCAATGAAAGCTGAAACTGCCTTTACACGCGCATTTTTGCACGAGACGGGACAGAGAGATCCGTTTGTCCGCAGTCAATGCTAACAAAGGCGTAGGAATGAGATCACAAATCAGACGCCTTCATGGATGTTCTACCCATAATTATAGATACGTAAAGCGGAAGTTCCGGCAACCAACATTTCTGCAATCACATGAAAACATTACTATTTCCGATTTAAAATATGTGAAATGAGAGTGTTAATTAGTTTCAGTAAATTAAACCAACAATTCATCAATCATTTATACGAAATAAATAAATAATTGTACGTTCATAACTTCCGGAAGCCGTTTTGTTTTATTGGAAAACGAAATTTCGTAAGCCATCGCTATAAAAATATCAACATGCATAGCTTTCCCATAATTCCTACCACGTAAACAAGATGGCCGACCAAAAAACGTATCACGTTTTTTTGCGTGTTAGGTAATGCTGTCCCTTTCAGTCAGACGGCTGTTTAGTATTGGGCATCCCTTTAATTTTCCCTGATAGGAATGTGTGAGCAAGTGGTATAACGCGGTTCCACGCAATACGACAAAGAGCGTTATATGTCATCGGAGAATTTTTCCGAAAGTTACTTACCCAGTTTAATTGGGTGCATTTTGGACTTTAAGTGATACCTCTTATTACTGTTAATGTTTGTATATTATATCAAAATGTATAATGTTCATGCAACATCACAACACATTTGCTACTCTTTGCAACGACATGCAATCTTGCACTTTCCATTTATTTCTATAAATTAAATTACACATTAATAATTGTATTCTCATGTCTGTAATTCAAAAAAACGAAAATGAGAACATTTCATTTACTAAAATTTTTGTTTCAGTTATCATTTGATATTGGAAGTGTTAATTGCCCGAGAAAAATTAAAAATACAATAACAAAAATTGCATCATGGTTCGCCGTACTTTTTGCCGGTGAAGCTGAATGTGAAAAGACGCCGCTGCAGTTTTGTCGGCATTTAAATACATGTGTTGAATGTTTTTTTGTGAAGTTTTAAATATATGTATATTTTATTTATATTTATATATAAAATTTGTTTAAATTAAAAATGTAATTATAAAATAAAAATATTCTATAAATTGTAAACATTAAGAATATTGAGAAACACTTAGAAGTTTGTCCAAATGAGGTTTCAAGTAAGCACCAGTGCTTGACCTGCTGCTCTTCGGCTCGTTTTGAATGTGTTTTTTGTTTTATTTTCTTTTAATATATTTTGTATGACCTATGCACATCGATTTTACTCCTGGGTCGATTTAGTGGACATACAAGCTTCTTTTTATCGCAGTGAAGAATCAAATTTACGTTTCTAATTGACGTTCTGGACGTCACTAGGATTTATTATTTCATAGTCCTTGCCGGATACATCTGAGCCATCGCTTTCTTCTGATGGTGTACGAGACCTGGAAGGGAACAAAATTATAGGGTGATAAATATTCTTGAATTTTGTAGTGCGAGTGGTAATACAATATATAAGTCAAGACTGTTAAAAGGAGAATTCAATGATTCAGTTTGTAGAGAAGAAGGGAAACTTCGTAATGTGGGAATGAAAATAGGAAGGGGTAGAAATTGATTTTTAGTGAAATCATATTGTTTTTTTAAGACAAACTGTATTAACATTGCTTACAATTTACAATTGATCGCATCTTTTAATTATCATTTTCGAGTGGACAAATATCCAAATCTATAACATTTACAATGGGATTATGACAACTAAAGTAAGATACGAAATGTTGGAAGTCGCATTAGAAGTTTCACTTCAAAAATATTTAAACCGTGTTAAGTTGAGCTAATGCTCCTGAGATTGTGGTATCAACCGAGAATAAGATCGCTGATAAAAGCTGTTGCAATGAGATTTCAACACCCAGACTCGCAGAGGTCGTTTAAAGCAAACCAGAATATGCGAAGTACTAAATGTCAAACAGATACTTCAACGATCAGAGTCGGCCATTCTTGGCTTGTGCTCAAGTCCGATTCGAAGATGTGCTGTGGAATCGGTGCAATCGATCATCGAATCATATCCAATACCTTTCCCCTATTCGAGTGGCGACTACTCCTTATAATAAGTAGACTGGACAATTGAAAATGTTATATTTTAGAAACAAAATCGTGGCAGTATTCAAAAGAATTGAACAGAATAAGACAAATTTGTAATTGGCACTCTTTCCATAAGTCAATTTACCAGCTGACGATAGTGGTGCGCCCCATCACATTGAGAATCACTGTTGTTTGCCCGAAACCGTTCCGACGATTCAATAACCTCGATTACCGCTGTCGTTTGTCGAAAACGACTTTTGTCGTGTCGGTTTTCAATCCTCATCACCTCACACAGACCACCCGCCGAATTTATAGCAAAATTACAGAAGACTAGAATGTAGTAAAAGCTTTCGAAGGATTGGTAGCACTTGTATTTGAAACTGTCAAAAAGTGTGTTGTTTTTTTTTTTATTCCGAAAATATATTTTTCTTTGTGGAAATGTTTTTAAGAGATTTCAAACGATTTATAATATGAATAGCATTGAATTTTCTTACAGTTCAAATAGTGTTTAAGAAGAAAGCAGTGAAAGGGCTTCGGTTGCTCGAGACTGCTTTCTGTTATGCACTAGTTTTTGTTTCACTTTATATTTGAAATGTTCCCAAATCAAATGAAAACAAACAGATTATATAAGATACACAATTCACTATCAAAATTAGTACCTTGTGACACATTCTTTACATCTGTTGTCGGAGAGCAATAGTTATTTATAGTTGTACCAATACCATTCCAAAAACATTAAAAATCGATCTTATTTAACTCCCTTGCTGAATCCTTTCTTCAGATGAATAATCTTGTACGATAACATATAGTTAGCATAAAATCGAACCTTCGATGGCTTTGGTTCCTACTATATGTTAAACTAAATGATTGACGAAACGATGATGGATGAAGCAAAAACATGAAGCAAACTTTAAATCGATACTCAGATCATTATAGCACTTCAGAATCGTATACATAGGAATAACTGAACGAATTTCTGCTGTGTTTTTCTCCTGTTTTGTGTCGACATCATAAACTTTAAGAACATTATTTAACTGTGGGTCTAATACCTCTTCACCTGAAGCCTTCTCTTTTGGTATAAGTTCTTTGAATTTGTTTATTGATGTGTAAACATTTATGCGCGCGTTATTGGAATCTGGTATAGTAATTCCAAACATTATGCAACGAAAAATGCGACAGTTTTTATGTGTATTTTCTTCTAATGGACTTGGAGTTGGAGTTGGAGTTGGGAGTTGGAGTTGGAGTTGGAGTTGGGAGTTGGAGTTGGAGTTGGAGTCGGAGTTGGAGTTGGAGTTGGAGTTATGCGCGCGTTATTGGAATCTGGTATAGTAATTCCACACATGATGCAACGAAAATACTTAATGCAACGAAAAATGCGACAGTTTTTGTTTTATGTGTATTTTCTTCTAATGGACTTGGAGTTGGAGTTGGAGTTGGGAGTTGGAGTTGGAGTTGGAGTTGGAGTTGGAGTTGGAGTTGGAGTTGGAGTTGGAGTTGGAGTTGGAGTTGGAGTTATGCGCGCGTTATTGGAATCTGGTATAGTAATTCCACACATGATGCAACGAAAATACTTAATGCAACGAAAAATGCGACAGTTTTTGTTTTATGTGTTTTTTCTTCTAATGGACTTGGAGTTGGAGTTGGAGTTTGAGTTGGGAGTTGGAGCTGGAGTTGGAGTTGGAGTTATGCGCGCGTTATTGGAATCTGGTATTGTAATTCCACACATGATGCAACGAAAATACTTAATGCAACGAAAAATGCAACAGTTTTTGTTTTATATGTATTATCTTCTAGTGGACTTGGAGTTGGGAGTTGGAGTTGGAGTTGGAGTTGGAGTTGGAGTTGGAGTTGGGAGTTGGAGTTAGAGTTGGAGTTGGAGTTGGAGTTGGGAGTTGGAGTTGGAATTGGAATTGGTTTTGGAAATGGAGTTGGAGTTGGAGTCGGAGTTGGAGTTGGAGTTGGAGTTGGAGTAGGAGTTGGAGTTGGAGTTGCAGTTGGAGTTGCAGTTGGAGTTGGAGTTATGCGCGCGTTATTGGAATCTGGTATAGTAATTCCACATATGATGCAACGAAAATACTTAATGCAACGAAAAATGCAACAGTTTTTGTTTTATGTGTATTATCTTCTAGTGGACTTGGAGTTGGGAATTTGAATTGGAGTTGGAGTTGGAGTTGGAGTTGGAGTTGGAGTTGGAGTTGGAGTTGGAGTTGGAGTTGGAGTTGGAGTTGGAGTTGGAGTTGGAGTTGGAGTTGGAGTTGGAGTTGGAGTTGGAGTTGGAGTTGGAGTTGGAGTTGGAGTTGGAGTTGGAGTTGGAGTTGGAGTTGGAGTTGGAGTTGGAGTTGGAGTTGGAGTTGGAGTTGGAGTTGGAGTTGGAGTTGGAGTTGGAGTTGGAGTTGGGAGTTGGAGTTGGAATTGGTTTTGGAAATGGAGTTGGAGTTGGAGTCGGAGTTGGAGTTGGAGTTGGAGTAGGACTTGAAGTTGGAGTTGGAGTTGGAGTTGGAGTTGGAGTTGGAGTTGGAGTTGGAGTTGGAGTTGGAGTTGGAGTCGGAGTTGGAGTTGGAGTTGGTGTTGGAGTTGGAGTTGGAGTTGGAGTTGGAGTCGGAGTTGGAGTTGGAGTTGGAGTTGGAGTTGGAGTCGGAGTTGGAGTTGGAGTTGGAGTAGGAGTTGGAGTTGGAGTTGCAGTTGGAGTTGCAGTTGGAGTTGGAGTTGGAGTTATGCGCGCGTTATTGGAATCTGGTATAGTAGTTCCACATATGATGCAACGAAAATACTTAATGCAACGAAAAATGCAACAGTTTTTGTTTTATGTGTATTATCTTCTAGTGGACTTGGAGTTGGGAATTTGAATTGGAGTTGGAGTTGGAGTTGGAGTTGGAGTTGGAGTTGGAGTTGGAGTTGGAGTTGGAGTTGGAGTTGGAGTTGGAGTTGGAGTTGGAGTTGGAGTTGGAGTTGGAGTTGGAGTTGGAGTTGGAGTTGGAGTTGGAGTTGGAGTTGGAGTTGGAGTTGGAGTTGGAGTTGGAGTTGGAGTTGGAGTTGGAGTTGGAGTTGGAGTTGGAGTTGGAGTTGGAGTTGGAGTTGGAGTTGGAGTTGGAGTTGGAGTTGGAGTTGGAGTTGGAGTTGGAGTTGGAGTTGGAGTTGGAGTTGGAGTTGGAGTTGGAGTTGGAGTTGGAGTTGGAGTTGGAGTTGGAGTTGGAGTTGGAGTTGGAGTTGGAGTTGGAAGTTGGAGTTGGAGTTGGAGTTGGAGTTGGAGTTGGAGTTGGAGTTGGAGTTGGAGTTGGAGTTGGAGTTGGAGTTGGAGTTGGAGTTGGAGTTGGAGTTGGAGTTGGAGTTGGAGTTATCAAGCCACACACATACCGCACGCATGGTGTTTACACATATTTCGGGACTGTTGTTTACAGTCAGTCGGGCCTTTTTTTTTGAATGTTGCTCTACCAATACGACTACGACAAAAAATGCTTACTCAGTATTGTGAACCTCTACGGAATAACAAATTCATATGTTCATTGAATTAATACTTCAATTGGGTAAAGCTCCTCCATATTAAAAAAAAAACTCGGAGGAAAAGCTGTTCAAGTTGTTTGAAGAAAGGCATTGCCGTCAGTAAAATAGAAACTACGCGTTTTAGACATGACTCCCCTTTTTAACTCGCTTATATAAGCTTCATTTAAACGCAATTTTGACCCACTTTGAACGGTCGGATTTCATTTAAACTTTGTAGACTCATCAAGGACTTCATTTTATAAGCTTCACCTATATGTGTGCTTGCTTGCTGCAAGGTTGTACAGTCGATCATGCAGTCATTTATTTAGGCTCGCGATTGTTTGCTGCTGCGCAAGCTTATGTGGCACTTAGTCGTGGAAGATCTTTAGACGGTATTCGGATTGAAGAACTTGATTGCTCTAAGTTAACAGGAAAAACCCCGTGTAACAGCGAAGCACTAGATGAAATGATTAGATTACGAAATAGTTTGTAAGTCATTTTTATATCAATTGTCCGCAAAGAGCTAGCTGACTTCAATTTTGAACGTCATTTATCAATATTTGATCGATGTTACTACTCAAAACTTCACTACTGTACGCTAGAAAATGTTTGAGCCTCAATTCAGGCAAAATACGATGAGGTATGTTACGTACTATTGAAAAGTGGAGTTGTTCGCTACAGGAAATGAGACTAATCTGACTAATCATGTTTTTGTCGTATAAAGAGCTACTGACATACAGTGGCGTGGCGTGAACATTTTCAAATGGGAAGTCGAAACAAAATTAATCCCATACAAATGTAAAAAACATTACATCTGTGTACCTTGAAACTAAATCATACATTGAGCATTTGCAAATATGGTTCACAATACTAAACTCACTTTAAGTCACGCACTGCAATCTGCCAGCCAACTGAATTTTTAAACCAAAACACACCCTTACCTACCTCAACAACTACCTGTTATTAATCACACAAGAGACAATAAGAAAAGAAGAAGTAAAAGCAAATCGAATAACTCGAAGAAAAGCGCGTTATTTTGTTCATATCATAACCAAACAAACACATACGAGTGTTGCCAGAATTTCAAAAAACAAAATGCTAGATTGGAGAAAAAAATATGCTAGAATGTATGAATACAAAAAATAAAAATGCTAGAAAAAAAAGTGTTTTCACCAGCTTTTTTAAAAAAAAAAAAATATTATTTTGTCTTTTTAACTTCAAATTCATCTGAATGCATTTTTTTATTTTTAGTTAGGAATTTCGACCCTATCTCAGAAAATAAAAAAATATAAAAAGGGTACATTTTTTTTTTTTTGTGTTTGAGGTCCACCATAGATAAATAAATCCTTCCCCACATGTCTCAATTAATAAGCCCATGTATCAAAGGGCATGGTAGTACCCATTGAAGTTCTAGCACTACACCCTTTTTACAGGAACAAACTCAGGCGATTTTTGACCCTCCTCTATCTTCAGTATCAATGAAGTCAGAATATTCAAATTCGGAATATTTGCTAAGTTGATCAAGCACAAGCGCCTCAGTAAACTTTTTAGCATAAGTGGTTCCTGAAATACAGGGCTTCAAAAATCACAAAAACCGTAACTATGTCGGTTTTTTTTATAGAAGAACTCTCTGGTTCTTTTTTTTTAAATTTATGTTTTTGGTCTGAAACTTATATCCACGTACCTAATAGACACGATTAATCGTACTCACACATTATCCGTTCGCACGTTTCACATTTCATATGCGTGGGAAAGTGTTGGCAAACATCTTAAACTTCGAATTTGTACACGAATGACAAAATTTCCAGAGCAAATATCGAAAAATACAAAAAATCCAAAAAAAAAATGCTAAAACAGCATCTGGCATTTTTCTTTTTAAAAAAATGCTTTCAAATCTTCGAAAATGCTAGATCTAGCATTAAAAATGCCAGAATGGCATCACTCATACGACATACCCAAAACACAACCCAGTGGCCATGGCCAGTACCAGTAACAACTAACAAGCTCTGGCTCTGGGAAGAAAAAAAGAGATACAAACAAATGTTCACTCAGTACTCAGCAGTCAAAATGAACTTTGTGAGAACCGCGAATAACTCGAAGAAAAGCGGGTTATTTTCTACAATGGGTGTTGAACAAAGAGGTGTCAGAGTCAGACAAAGTACTCAGGGAAAAAAAAAAGAGATAACAAGCAAATTTTCTCTCAAAATGAACTATAAAGTGAGAACTTTAATAACCGAATCGAGTTATATGGACGCCACGCCACTGCTGACATATGAGATATGAACGCCAATATTTATCATGTCAATAAAATATAAATCATTTTTCCAACTATAGAATCGAAATGATTAACAAAAAATATAATTATTATTTAAAGAAAAGCGTGGGGTGCTCAATAATATCAGTTCTTGTGCGAAAGGCATGAAAAATATGGCACAGAGCACCCCACGCTTTTCTTTAAATAATAATAATATTTTTGTTAATCATTTTGATTCTATAATAAAATTTATGCGTTCAAAATTTTTTTCCTGTATTAAAAGTTTATTTTTCAGTTTTTAGGTCGATTTATCATTTTTTAGTTTTTTTTTAAACTATTATTTGCTGTACTCCCAGTACAAGATTTGATGTCTAAGTCGGTCAGATGAAAGAAATACTTTTATTATGCCGCTTAAAGTTTATGGGTACAAGCAGTAATGGGATATTAAAACAACTTTTCAAAGCCTTTAGTCGCACTTCTTGCAGCTTATCGCTGAGACTAACTAATCATTTGACCGCAGTTGCAATACATTGCATCGCATTGTTTAACAATCAATACGAATCTATCAGGAACACTATGATTACAACAGAATCGGTCCTATACAAACCACAAAATCCATAAACGCTTTTGAATTTCCCTCTCGAAGTCACCTTTGCTCTCATCTAGCATTGAGTTGGTGGAGTTCTCAAGACCCTCGACACCTGGAACCGGAACTGCGGCCTTACTTTAAATCCCCAGAAAACCGGACTGGTTATATTCACAAATAAAAGGAAAATACCACAGTTTGTCGCACCTTCTGTTGGTGGTATACCTATATATAGATTTCGAGAGATATTCGAATCAAACCACCATTGTCGGGTCTCTTTTCGTCTCTCTACCACTATAAATCTTACCCAGAGAGACTTTCTTGATTTCTCCAGAGTTCTTCCCTGAGCTCAATTCCTAGTGTTATCGCTAGCATCTGTTTATGGGAGATCTGTTTCATCGACTGTGAAAATCACTATTTCATCACTCCCCTTTCTGGAAGTAATCCGTTCTAATACGAGTTTTGTGATTCCTTTCCATAATACGCACCCTTGTTATCCCATCCATAGGCATGTTCAGCTCCCTTATCTCGTTTTTGACAAGTTCCAGGATCTTCCTATGTCCATAGATGGTACCACGATTGTGCCATTTCGCATCTCGATGCAAACGAAGTGCCGCTAGGGCGGGTGTTTTCTTAATAAATAAGTCTAGCGGTAAGATCCCCAGGATCACTTCCAATGCGCATGTTGGTGTTGTCCTTATTGCACCTGTAACTCCTATACATGCTAAACGTTGGACCCTATCCAGGTGCTTCCTCACAGTTTTCTGGGAGGCTTTCGCCCACCATACAACCGAGGCGTAGGTAATAATGGGTCTAGTTATCATCGTATACATCCAGTATGCTGACCTAGGCGAGAGTCCCCACCTCTGTCCACATACACGTTTGCACTGATGTAGTACCCTTTTTGCCTTCCTGACCTTCTCCTCAACATGGTAGTTCCAAGTAAGTCTAGCATCAAGATAAGACTCCGAGATACTTAACCTTCTTGGCGATTTTTAGTTCCGATCCGAAAAGTGTTAAGGGTCGAAATTCCAGATTTTTCATCTTCCTTGTGAAGATTATTAGATCTGTTTTCTCCGCATTAATGGAAAGCCCTTGTTCCAGACACCACCGTTCCACCACTTTGAGCGCATTTCATGATATCTGCGGTGCCGACGACATAGCAATAATGGCCAGAGGCCAGAGGCCATTATTTTTATGTCGGTGGCATATCCCACTGTGTGAATGCCAGTCGCCTCAAGTCTGTCAGTCTGTGGAGAAGAGAGTCCACAGTGATATTCCACAGTGTAGGTGAGAGAACACCTCCTTGTGGGCAACCTCTGCTAACCCTTCCTCTGAGTTTGGAGGTTTTTACGTTTTTCCAAGGCTTGTTTCAGACTTTCAAAGCATATCTTATCGAAGGCACCTTCAATGTCCATTATGGTGGTCATCGCAATGCCCCCGGTATTTTGCTCTTCTTCTGCAAAGCGTACTACTTGATGTAGCGCTGTTTCTGTAGACATGCCTGCCCTGTAGGCATGCTGTCTACTATTTAAAGGATACATCTTAGGCCCAGTACTCTCCATATAGTCCACCACCACCCTTTCCATTGTTTTCAACAGAAAGGATGTTAGGCTAACTGGTCTGAAGGCCTTTAGCCTATTGCTAGGCATGCAACGTATATATTCATGAGCCTTGGTGCAATTACGTCTACTCCCTATTGCATTAGACCTGGAAATACACCATCCGGCCCGCGGTTTTGAAGGGTGAAAATGTTTCTATCGCACCCTTGACCGCTTCTGGTGTTACGATCCGTTCTGCTTCCGTCCTATCCATCCTGTTCACTCCTTGTTTCCTTGGAGCCCAGGGCTGATCTGACTTATAGCTTCCTGGAAAGTGTACCTCCATTAGGACCTCATTTGTGTGATCCAGTGTTTCCAACATCTCCCCAGCTCTATTACGAATGAGTCCGATCTTGGAAACTGGATCCCTGGTGGTATACCTACCGTGACCAAATTTTCGTCACCTCAAAGCGGGACCCTACATCGGGTATGCGGATTATACACAGAGGGGAAAGAGTAAAGGGGGGTAGTTGTGTTTAGAGAAGAGAAGAAAAGAAAAGAAAAGAAAATAACATAACAGTAAAAAAGCAATCTTTTTCTTTGTGGACTGTATTTGTCAAGGTGAGTTAAAGTGAGTGAAAACTCGTACGTACATTGCTACTCATTGCAATGCATGTTATTGGATATTAATTTTTAGTCATTTTTGTGTTGGCCCAAAACGGGACTTTTTGGGACACACACCCTAAAAGTGGGACGTCTGGTCACGTTAGGTATACCCCTCAGAATATCTGACAGTGCAAAATACTTGGGGTTTATACTGGCCAGAAAGCTAAATTGGAAACTGAAAACAACCGAGAGAATCAAAATAGCCACAGTAGACTTCTACTCCTGCAGCAGAATTTTTTGAAAACCCTGAGGACCATCCCCCAAAATTAAACTGTGGATGTACATGGCTATAGTAAGACCTATACTATCCTATGGCAGCCTCGTATGATGGCCGACAACCAACAAAGCCACCTACCTAAAGGCTATTACGAAAGTACAGAGTGTCCGCCGGGAAGGTTACAGCCCTATTATGGCTATCAAATATCAATTATGATAATTGATAACATCTATCAATTCATCGATAATTTGGTATTCATCAATCGATAATTTTTACCCCATTGTGAATGCTAATGTGTAAAAAATCATTGAGGAGTGGTTCTGTTTTGAGGTTGTACGTTTCAAATTTGTATTTGTTTTTTTTTTTTTTTTTTTTCAACATTATTTCCTTCAAATAATCACCCCAATCATTGAATCCGACGGATGCTCTGCGGAGGGAGTAGTACCTGTTTTGAACATTTCCCCTATCATTGAAAACGCCGGTAGGTAAGTGAGCGGATGTCGGTAGCGAAGTTCACATTTCATGCCTATCATTGAAAACGCAACCGATCCGCGGTTCATACAAATGTTGTTGTTTTCAATCCGCATCAAAATCGATGCGGATCTCGAAGAGATAACACACATACACGCAATAAAAGTTTTATTTTTCGAAAAAAAAGGATAAATTTAAAAAGTTTACGAACAGTTAATTGATCTTTCCGATTTAGAAAACAAACAACCCGTCCTCAGTTTCAGGCAATTGTGAAACTTATGAAAAAACATCCAGACATCTTTTCCTCGCACTCTAAAACCTCTTCTAATGCTCCTAGTATCACTATTACTAGCAATTTCTTCTAAATTTAAGAAAAATACAATGCTATCCATGTTCGTACACTTTATAAAAACAAAATCGAATAAGAAAAAATGTTCATTTGACAGCTGACTCGCTGGACTACATGCAATCGGTAATGCGGTTTTGCGGACCGATAATGTAGTCCATCCGCCGTTTTCAATGATAGGTTTTCACTTGTGAAGTGATCAACTGCGGATCGGATTGAATCCGTCCGCAGAGCATCCGGCGGATTCAATGATCGGCCTGAATACTCTACCGATGACATTTCGGTCTAAGGTTGTTTTTTGAACAATAAAAACAAGGAAATAATTTTTATGATTTGATGTTAATAGATAATTTTAATTTTAGCCGCGCGGGTATTAGATACGTGTCAACAAGCAATTTGTGGTTGATAGAAAATCTGACGAGTATCAATTTTTTTGACAACCCTAATACCAAGTTTATCGATAAAACTATTCACAATAGATCTAAAATCTTATATCATTCACAACTCATCAAAAATGTTGATAGGTTGATAACCATAATACCCCGATTCATTCATTTTGTTAATACGTATCAATTATTATCAAATATCGTGTTGATATTTTTGATAGCCATAATACGGCAATTATGTAAGGAATACAATATCAGGAAAATGTCCGCCTCTGTTAGTCTCACAAATGCGAGCAGTTTTGAGCAGCTTTTTTATTACATTCTCACACATTTCACGCGGTATTTCATTAATTTCATCACGAATATGGAGTTGCTCAAGCGTTTCTGGTTTGTTTGCATAAACCTAGCTTTTCAGGCGACCGTGGAGGCCAATCAACATCACCATTTCTTGAAATAACTTGTTTTGGAAAGAGGTCTCGCAGTAATTCCATTGTATTCCTGGCTGTATGCTATGTGGCACCGTCTTGTTGATACCACATGTTAATCAAGCCCAAAGCATGAAGTTGTGGTGTTAAAAAGTTTTCAATCATATCACGATATCGCTCCCCATTCACAGTTACCGTTACGCCGTTTTCATTTTCAAAGAAGTAAGGTCCAATGATTCCTCCTGACCAAATTGCACACCAGACTGTAACTTTTAATGGATGCAAAGGTGACTGAGGAATAATTTGAGGGTTTTACATTGGCCAGAGCCGACTATTCTGTTTTTTTTTCACAGAAAATGTGCCTCGTCACTCATTATGATTTTTTCATGAAAATCGGGGTTGTCATGGGGTAGCTGTAACATTCTATTGGCATGTGTACGGCGGCGTAAATGGTCTTGTGGAAGAAGCTCTTGTGTCAACTGAATCTTAAATGGAAGCAAATGCAAATCCTTGTGCAAAATTGTCGCCAAAGTTGTTCTTTGAAGAACAAGCTCCTGAGCACGGCGTCGAATTGAGGTTGATGGATTGTTTTGAACACTTCCTTGAGCAGCAGTAATGTTTTCAGCCGATCTTGCAGTACGTTGTGGTTCATGCTTGGGCCTATCAACTACAGACCCTCTTTCTTCAAAATCATTCACTACACGATAAATAGTACGTTTTGTTAGCACGTTGTTTCTCCCAAAAATTTCACGTAACTTTCTCATCGTCACAGTAATCGATGATTGATTTTGATAAAATGTTTTAACGATTAAAACACGTTGGTCTATCGAATATTCTTCCATAATAAATTTGCCACGTGTCTACTTCACGACTGCCAAATATGAACTGTCAAGACAAATGTTTACCAAAATGGCGGCAAAACAGAGTAGTATACCTTCCCGGCGGACACCCTGTACAAAGACTAGCGTGTATTGGCACCACCAGTGCAATGAGGACTAGCTAGAGCTTTATTAATAGTAATATCATATCTGCCTAATGTTAAGTGTCACAAGGTTGACAACATGGTAGAAGTATACGTTGCTTTCAGAATGAATTTGACGACATTGTTAAAGATCAACCCACAATTCCAAGGTAACAAACTTCAAAAATGGACAAATTACAAGATGTCATATTTTTTACAATAAATTGTATTACCCTTTGGCATCGGAGTTTTCCTGCTGGCAGTCACTATTTTCAGCACCACTGTTGTCGCCAGCACTGCTGTCACCGACGTTCCTCCGCCTCAACAGAATTTCCGCATCGTTTTCCTTGATTTGTTCAATTTTCTCGGGCTCTAGTGGTGGAGCATCGCCAACAGTGTCTTCGCCATCATCGCTGTCCTTCTCCTTCTTCTTTTTTCTTGACTTTTTGTCGCTTTTGCCTTTGTAAGCTTCCGAAATATACTTGCTCTGGAAATTTAGAATACATTACTCCCACACTCAACGGTAGTTTCATAAAACTTACCTCGTATAGGGGCCAAAAGGATGCAAAGAAGCCCACATCTTCTGTTAGGTTTGGGAAAATCCAGAAATGCCATTTCGCTCGTGTCACCACCCATACCATAGTGAAGATCAGCAATCTGATTACAGTCAATGCCAATATGAATACCAAGAAACCAGCTGCCGCCACACTTAAATAGTACACGCCCTTTCGCAATACCTGCGGCCACAACGGGAACAGACATATCACAATAGCTCCCAGCAACAATATAAAGCCATATATCCAATAGTGGATTGGAATTGGATCGTATATCCAAACATATGCCTCAGAGCCGTCGACAAACACCTGCTCGGGATGCATATCGAGTCGAATTTTTCGCTTACGCTTCTCCTTTCCCTGAACATCTTCTGTAGCTGGACCGCTTTCAACGTGACTGCTCTCCGCGTCAGCAACTTTTTCCACTCCTGATCCTTTTTCCGTCTTCTCCTCCTTTGGCTTTTCATCTGTCGATTCTTTCACTGAGTCTTTTGGCTTGGATGATTTGCCTGACCGAAGCTCTTCAATGCAAACGGGCACCTTTTTGGCGCGATGGAAAAACTTGTGCTCCAACATCAAGTCGAGCAACGTGACTGCATGTTCACGTGTCGGAAATACTGGCTCCTCACCAGTGGCGAATTTCGATTTCATTAAAGCATCAATAGCTTTATTCGCTGTAAAGTATTCCACATTGTGGCTAAGAAACTTAGTTTTCTTAGTCTTCACATTGCTGCGGAGCCATTTGGCGATTGTATACTCCTGTTTCGAGGGTTTGTCGGCTTCTTGTTCCCCAGGACCAACATATTCCTGTAAATGAATTAAAAAGTTATTATTAATAATTGTGTAAATTGATGCTACTTGTAGACAATCACCCCGAAAAGACTATTCGTCGAAACTGTGGCACTGAAATTGTGCCTCAATAGCTGTTAGGCAGTTTTTTGTTAGTACAATTGAATCTAACGGAGGTAGAACAATGATTTATATTATGTCATTAGAAACAACATAGATAATATCAACCAACTGTGCAAATATCAAACAAGTTAGTTATTTTCTACAGGAGACTTAGCAGCTGGTATAATATGAAACATGCCAAGCGTATAGATGTGTAAGTACTGCCAATTTGATAGAAATGTGTGCAAACTGTATAAATCGCAATTAAAAAGACCGAAACAACCTCTTCAAAGCGATAGAAAAATTGTGAACTGAAGTGCTCGCAAGTATCACTTGAGGACGACAACTGCTATCTAAAATACACGCGGAGCAGAACATTGTCATGAAATATAATTTATCGCGGTAGCTCCGGATCGGGAATGGGTAATGGGAAATTACCAAACGCTGATATTATATGGTATTAAGTGGTGTGCCAGCAACGCCAATTTTTTTAGTTTTATTTCCTCAAATTCTCAGAACCTTAAATTTTATAAGTTTCTTTTCGCGCGCGATGCAAAGCCTGAGCCTTACATAATATTTGATTATAGTCTCACTTTCCATTTCCCCGAAAGTAGCTTATAATATTAAAAACTGAACTAACTAAGAAACCAAATACTGAAATGCTTGCATTGTGTTCCACAAATTGTCAGTAAACTCATTGCTTTTTTTTTTTTTTTTGTAATTTTAAGTAATGCGTTTGACTTTCCTCTGGGAAAATCTGTAAGCTTATAAAAAAAATTGTTGGGTGGGACACAAGGCCCAACATTTTGGTTTGGGACTTATGTCCCGATGGTGTGTGACGTAAGTCCCAAATCGAATTTGGGATTTATGTCTCACTCAAGTGGGTCATAAGTCCCAAAATTAAAAATTGGGACTTATGTCCCTGCGCCGAAAAATATCTCTACTATTCAGAGCAAGAGGAGAATTATTGTTAAATCTCAACGGCACACCTTTCAGGAAAAAACAACCACTGTACTTTATGCAACCTACATGCTAAAGGAGATGCATTCCATTTTATTCGCATCTGCCCCATCCTGACGCAATGGAGATTAGAATACTTTAATAAAACAGTACTGACGCTGGAGAAGGTGATAATTATACTTAATGGATAGAACTGGGAGATGTTATATAGATACTGTGAAGCAGCGCTTAGGTACCGGGGTCTTATAATGAACGAATTCCTGTGATAAGAGAAAAATAAACAAAGGAAAAAAAAAATAAAAAATTGAATCTATATATGTACATAGTACAGTAATAAATAAAATATTGTCTTTATGGCAGACGGCCTAGCCATTGTCTTTAATTCATTTAAATCTATATAATAGACTAACGAACAACAATTCATTTTTATATATTATATAAAAATGAATTGTTGTTCGTTAGTCTCGCTAAATCTCGAGAACAGCTGGGACAATTTTCATAATTTTTTTTTGGTTTTGTTCGTATTGCTGTATATAAGGTTTATATTTACTTTTTGTCGCGAAAAACTTTGAGGGGATGAAAGAGGTTATGAAAGTTTGTATGGGGAAATACACTTTGAAAAAAAAAGAAACTGGACTGGACGAGTAGTGACACTTCAAATACAAAAAAAAAATATATTTTAAATTTTAAAAGCAATTGTTGTTGACAATTATTTTAATTATTTTCCAAGCAAATTGGAAATTGATTTTGGCTACAATAAATTATGTTTACTATGTTACATTAAGTAACTTTTTGAAATGAAGTAGATACTTTGATTATACAAAGATGATGTGGCCGACGATATTTTGCATGGAATTCGCACTGTGACATCGGATAATGAACTGGAGACGTCAGATGAAATGCGCAACAAATCTTTGATTTTGATCGAGGATATGTGTCTGGTCATGAGTGGCAATTTGTTGTGCAAATTGGGGATGGCACAGCCAAATAGTTCCTTGATGCGCCCGGTGGAACTGGAAATACATTCTTGATTTCACTGATTTTGGCTACAATTAGTTCGAGATCTGACATCGATTTGGCCCTAGCCTCTTCTGGGATAGTGGCTACTTTGTTCGAAGGCGGTCAAACAGCATTGATATTGCCATTGAATCTGCAAGTGGATGAAGAACCTACATGCAACATTTCAAAGAACACTGCGATGGCGAAAGTACTGCAGCAATGTAAGATTATCATATGGAACATAATGCACAATGGCTTACAAACGCGCATTTGAGGCCCTGAATCGTTTACGTAATGATAAGCGACCTTTCAGTGGAGCAATGATCTTGCTATCAGGCAATTTTCGTCAAACGCTGCCTGTCATTTCGAGATCGACTCCGGCAGATGAATTGAAAGCTTGGGCTTGCCTGAAGGCGTCTGCTTTATGGCGATACTTGAAGAAATTGCATTTGACAACAAACATGCGAGTTTCTTTACAAAATGACCAGTCCGCTGCAGAGTTCTCCAGGCAATTGTTGGCGATTGAGTTTCCACAAAAAATGTTCAACTTTACAACGACACCGGAAGAACCTAATCGTGAATGTTTTCCCGAATATCGCTCAGAATTATGTTGACCATGATAGGCTACGTGTAAGAGAGATTTTGGCTACGAAAAACAAGAACGTCGATCATTTGAATTTCGCCATACAAAACCAAATCGCTGGTGAGTTGCATTAATACAAATCAGTCGACTCCGTGATGGATGAAAACGAAGCCACCAACTGTCCCACGGAATTTTTAAATTCTTTGGATGTTTCGAGCTTGCCTCCACACAATTTGAAACTAAAAATCGGCTCAGTAATAATTTTGTTGCGCAACCTAAATGCACTCAAGCAACGATTTTGATTGAAAAATTCAAAGGCGAAGATGTTCTTATTCCGCGGATTCCACTTATTCAGAACGGTTTGTCGTTCGCTTTTGCTATGACAATTAATAAGTCGCAAGGACAATCGCTGGATGTGTGTGGCATAAATCTTGAATTCCATGTGTCGGCAAAGCTCTCGCTTTGTACGTGTATGCACCCGATAATAAAAAAAAAGTTTTATACCATAAAGCACTTCAGTGAAAAAGCGGTAGATTTATTTAATTTTAATATAACTTTTAATATAACTTCATTACCTACATTAATGAATTTGGGCGGAACGAAATTCGCCAGGTCAACTAGTCATCATCTATATAAATGTATATTTTCGACATCTAATTGTTTAATAATTGTACTAAATAAATTAATTGTATCTATCTATCTATCTACGGGCGTTAGGTCTTATCGCCCAAAACCATACGCCCAAATTGAAAAATGCCATAATTTATTAAAATGAATAAAATTAACTTTTCACTTTGGCATAACTATTTTGACAAATACGTTTTATTTAAAATTAAAAAAGGGAACAAACTAAAATGATTTTATAAAAAAATATATCTGCTAGCAAATTTACAAGGCTAAGTTCAACATTTCGGGAAAAAAAATCGAAATCAAATGTTACTTCCTACTGAAACATCAACATTTTAAAATGACAGCATGTGTCAAATTTATTACTGATCTTTTCTGTTTAGAAATCAGTAGGTTGAACCTGAAGAATTTATTTTGTTTAGCTATAATAATGGAAATATGAATTTAAGTCTAATTCAGACTATTAAATATACTGCTGACTCAACATAGAGGTATGCATTATGCAACCACTTCCTTCTTCTTTGTTTACAACGCCGGCTGTACATGCAATCGCTTTACTTTGATGAACTTGTAGTGAACACGTGCGACGATTTTCTGTGCACGGACTGTATTCTCTTCTTTTGCATCTGTTCTGTTCTGTTTCCGTAAAGCGTCATTCTTCAAATATACAATACAATACATCGATACTCGTGCAAAAAAAAAGTAGTGCACGAAAGTCGATGAATGAATGAATGAACTTTGCTTTTCGCTTAAGTGGTTGGGTTGCAGTTTCGTGCGGTGCTTTTGATTTTAAATACAAAGGTTTTATTTTTCTACATTTAACTTTGAAAATAAATAAAGATATCAATAACATCAGAACATGATTGAGAAAAAAAATAAATGCGAAGTGTTTTCAGGCAATTAATTGATATTTAAAAGTATGAATGCAGTACCACATTCGCGGTAGTCAACGAACAGGGTAAAGTTCTTAAAAAAGGACTCCTCCCACAATGCTCATCAATACTAACAGCCGAAGCCTTCGCCATCCTAAGTGCGACCAAAATATACAAAAAGAAGAAAATTCTTATATGCACAGACAGCCTCTCGACCCTCAATGCTGTTAAAAACATCAACAATAGAACCACAATTATCGAACATATAAGAGAACAGGCCATGCTGGAATAACTGGAAACGAACTGGCTGATAGTGCTGCTAAATCAGCACACAAAGAACCGTTGACCTTGTTTAACGCACACAATAGAAAAGATATTCGCAAAACAATACAAATACACTGGCTTAATAACTTGCTAGACTCCTGGCGCCAATACTCCCACCACTATTCCACTATCAACCCGAAAGGTTTGAGAGCTATCTACCCCGCTAATATGCCTAGACATATAACGAAATGTTTCACACGCCTTAGAATGGGGCACACCAACATAACACACAGCTACCTTCTATCAAAAACTGATCCACCAATGTGCCACATATGTAACATAGAAGTCCTCACCATCCCGCACATTACCCAACACTGCAACGTCACAAAATCTATATCTATACTCTATACTTATAATAAAACTGTAGGCAATTTTTCTGTTACCTAATGGCGGGAAAACTACTGCACAGATTTCGATGAAACTTTTTTTGAAATGTTTCTTAAGATTCTGTGCAACATATAGGCTATTCCTTTCATTGCCATGCCTATTTTTTGGAGCGTTTTTGACCAAAATGTGTTTTTTTCTGACTTTACGGCCTTTAACTCGCCATTACTCAGGTAATTCTTAATCAATTCAAACAAAACAAAATACGTAGGAGAGCCAACACTTTTATAGTTATTTCATGCCATCAATCAGCTTTCTATGTCCTCTAGAAGCTGAGCTACAACCTAAAATCTAACATTAAAAAAATAAATTTATTTTCTGAAATCGAATATTATCAGCCGCCGCGGTTCTTGATCGTTGTTCTGTTTTGGGGTGGTTTTTGGTGGCGCACATCGCACAAGCAAGTTCATATGAAAAAAAAAAACAGCCACAACGTGTTTCTGAGGAAATGCGCAGATGGCTGATGACGTGTGGTGTGGTGGGGGACGTAATGGTGGAGGTGGTGTATATAGAAATTGAGTTCAAGGTTTTTGTTTTAATGGTTGTTATAGTACCTACGTTGATACTTACAGTAAAGAATTGAAAAATATAAGAAGTAAAGACGATATAGGTGACTTATGTTGTTTGATTTATTTATTGTTGGTGTAGATACAAATTTCCGTTAAGGCTTTTGTTTAAGTGGTTGTTTTGATATTACCTATGTGGTACCTACAGTAAGGAAGTGAAACTTCAGTACCTACTTACGCTGTTGAATTTAATTTTCTTAAGTTGGTGTTTCAGGTAAATAGATTTGTTTGATTTATTGTTTCAATGTCGACAATGTTCACCGCTTTTTTTTAGCTAGATTGTTGATTTTAAACAAATATGCCATTGAGAAAACGGTCAAATCTCTTTTATTGGAAACTACACAGTCTCACGACGCGTACGAAGTTGCGGGCACAGCTAGTCATTAATAAGAAATAACACAAACAACAAAACATTTACAGACATACTCCAACACCCTACAGAAAACAACATTAAACTCCTAAATAAGATATTAAAACGTATCAACCTAGATAACCTTATTTAAGTCCTAATACCCTACAGTAGCCGAAAGCCCTGATAACTAGTGCCTTTCTGTATTAGAGTGTAATTTATTACATTGTAATCCTTAGTAAATAAATAAAAATAAATTATTAATAAACACTGTGTAAAAGTTATCAACTTGTTACTCAGCAGTTATGTCCAATTTTTGTATGCTATCTGACGTTTGCTAGCTAACTTACTTGTGCACATTTTTTTATTATACTCTGTCCAAGAAAAATTGTCAGTACAGGGAAGATAGGATGTTTGTCTCTCAGTCTGGTTGCAAAGACTTACATAAATCGGTCCCTTTTTAAAGCTCTCACAGGGTTGCCGTAGTGATAGTGATAAAATGATTCATACGTTCCCACAGTAAAGAAAACAGGATATAGCATTCAGGCAGGATATAGCATGCTTTTGTAAGGAGACTGGTACTGATAACTAAGCTTAGAGAATATCTACTCCCATGCAGCCTATAGACCGCTTTGCATGTTGGATACGGCAGGGAAGGTTAGGTTAAAATGGCTGTCGGCTAACTGGTTAGGTTAGGCGACACACTTAGACCATTATAAGGTCCCTTGTGATACCACGTGAATCTGTATTCATTCCTCCTACTCGTTGAACCAATTGGAACTTCTAATGAAGCGTAGTAGATTTCGAATGTCTATGTTTATTAGATCGTTCAGATCACTAAAGTAGAACGCTCCCTAGTGGAGTTTTCGTCTTTGTGAGAGAGCCGGACAAGTACAGAGAAGATGGGGAATAGTTTCCTACTCCTCCTCGTCAAAGCAGCTTCTGCAAGAATCGTTAGAGAAAACGCCAAGCCTTTTTGCATGCCTGCCGATAAGACAGTGTCCCGTGATGACACCTATTGTATCACTAATATGCTTCCTATCGAGGGAGATCAGATGCCTAGAACGTTTTAGATCCAGCTTTGGCCAGATTTGTTTTGTCGCGAGACAAGTCGAGCCGGTTGACCACCTAAGATTTGTTATTTCGATAGCGTCCAGCTTTATTTTGAGTTTGCAAGTAGCGATTGGAATACCTAAGGAAGCCTTCATTGGAAGCAGAGGTATTGTAGTTCCGTGTTTGGCGAGTTCATCAGCCCTGCAGTTAACTGGGATGTCCCTATGCCCCGGCACCCAACAAATGTGAATGTTGAACTGCTCCGTCATCTCTCTGAGAGACGAACGACAGTCTTGGGCTGTTATAGAATTCGTGGAGACTGATTCCAGGCACTTGATAGCGACTTGACTATCAGAGAAGATATGGATATCATTAGCAGATATCACGTTTTCCCTTAGCGAAGATAATACCTCTTTTATCGCCATTATTTCCGCCTGAAAAACGCTACAGAGATCAGGAAGACGGAAGGAGAGACTAAGATTTAGTCTAATAGAGAAGACACCGCCACCAACACCGTCCACAGTTTTCGAACCATCTGTGAATAAATGGATCGATTCATCATCCACGGATGCTTCGTCCTCCCAGAATGATCTAGTAGGAATGGAGAGTTTTTATCAAATTGTAGTTCTGGTGTGGTGTAGTCGATGTTTTCTGGAAGGTTCTCAATGTTGTTGAGGATAGCGGCATGGCCAGTTGTTTTTCTTGTCAATTGGGAAATAGCTTTGAGGCGTACGGCTGCAGAAGCTGGGAAACTACTATAAGAAAAGCTGTTGAAACCCCGGCTAACCACTGCAATCCAGAGTGCAGGAGACCTATCCGAAAGACAAGACAGACTCAGAAAAGGATACTCAACAATCGAAGCAGTTGAGGAGGTGGTGAAAACAGCGAAAGCCGCTCATCAGGGAAGTCATAGCTCGAAAAAGATCGCCTCTCAATCGCCAAGATCCAAAACTACCGCTAATCACTGCGGGAGCAGCGCAATCCTTTGACTCGACCTTTGGAAGATATTTTATGATGAAATTCTCCGTATCGAAGTGCCTAACGACACCTATTTTATAGGGTACGGGTAGACGACATTGGCGCGGTGATAACTGCGAGGGACACTGAGGAAGCACGAAGAAAGTTTAATCAAATTATGAGATGTGTCTATTTTTGGATTTTTCTACTGATCTGAATACATATCTCGAGGCAAATTAAATTCCATATAGGCCCAGACGTAATCACCAGCAAAAACGCAGTAAAGTAGGTATATTGAGATAACTATCGACTCAAAACTTACTATCTGGAGTCATATATCGCTTCCGAGCAAGGTGCTAAAGTGACCACATTCCTTAGCAGACTCATGGCAAACGTTGGAGGACCAAGAGAAAGCAAATAAAGCTGCTCATGACAATTACGCACGCGATACTTTTATATGGATGCGAAATATGTGCCGATGCACTTTAACGTGAGAGAGAAATACAAGAAACAGGTGGCAGCAGTACAAAGACGCAAAACCATCAGCATCGCAAGTTATTACCGCACTGTATCAGAACCGGCCGATCTTGTCGCTGCAGGAGTGGCACCAATTGACCTCTTAACCGCAGATATAAAGCTATTATGTATGTGAGAAGAGGGCAGAATTAGAAGTAGAAGCGGCAACAGGCCACCAAACATTTATGGCAACTAAGGTGGAACTCTTAAACAAGAGGTAGATGGACAGCCAGGCTGATCAGAGACAACGCAAAAACTCGGAGAAATAAATTATCTTACCACGCAGTTTCTAACCGGACATGAATATTTCAATGCATACCTACACAGGATGCCAAAGGTAGAAAAGTGCCAGTACGGCAACTCAGTGGTAGACAACGCTTTTCATAGCTTCTTCACAGAAGCAGAGAATTTGGAATCGGAGATAGGTTATATCTCCTTCGAAAATATTTGAAACATGTATCAGCATTTATCGAAACCGTACTCAAAAGCAAGGAGAAAGAAGAAAGCCACAGCACACCCTCATAGAAGAACAGAAAAGTTTATGAGGTAAAAACAACCTCCTAATGTGCGCATTATTGCTATATTTGTGCTTGCGACTATATGTCATTATCTGCAATCCTCCTTCGTCTCGTATAGAGAATCGAGGCATTTTATCCTCGAGAAGGGGAAGGGTGACCGAAACAGTCTTCCCCTCGCTTCTAATCCTCAGACAACTCCTTTAAGAGAGGAGACTGGGGATAACTGCTGGACGATATGTCTTCTCATATACGACGGGTAACCGAAACAATGTGCCCTTCGCTTATTATCCTTTGACGTCTCTTCATAATAGCGTAAACCGTATGCACCATCGGTGATAAGTAGATCAGCCATTTCGTTGTTTACCTTACTTAAGGTTTAATAAGGCTGGACAAGGATGAACTGACCGGTCGATAGTATGCCTTCAGATGGGCGGGTGGTTAAAACTTGCGGGGTGTTAAAACTTGGTCAAAATAGTCAGTATGTGGAAGATCATTGAAGCCATTTGGTTTTGTAATGTATTTGCTGATACAGCGTATGTCTAGACAAGTCACTGAGGTCATCGAAGAAGTAGTCTCCTAAGTTGGTTTTGCGCAAAATTTGCAAGAGCTGGGCAGTTACAAAGAAGATGAAGAACGGTTTCTTCCTCCTCCTCAACCATGCAGGTCCTGCAAAAGTCATTGTAGGGTGTTGCCAACGTACGAGCGTGCCTACCTATCAAACAGTGTCCTGTTAATGCCCCCACTACGCTATTTATGCTGTTCCACCTATTGTTTGCGACCTTTATTGCCTTTTTGAATAGGAGGAATTTAATAGATTGCATACGCTGTACAGGTTCACTGTTGTTGGTTGAGTGAAGGCCGCTTCCTTGTCTGACTTGTTCATCCGCTTTGCAGTTGCCCGAAATGTCGCTGTGACCTGGAACCCAGCACAGGGCTACTGAACAGTGAACATCTGTCCGCAATCCCGTTAAGAGATTCCCAGCATTGTTTTACCAACTTTGATTGGTGTATTCAGGGCTTTTATGACTGTCTATATAGAGGGCGATAGCTTTACTGTCTGTCGCCAACAAGGCGTAGGCAATATTCATCTCGGATGATTGAGAGAAGACTCCCGCTCCCGTGCCTTCCACCATTTTGGATCCATCTATATAAACTTCAGGTGCATATAGTTATTTTCTATTGTGTCATTTTACCATTCGGAACGCTCTGGGATTATTGCTTTGTATTTTTACAGTTACATTTACTCCCGCATGTTTGTCGAAAATCAAAATACGGTTTGTTGCGAACTATTTCTTGAACTTGCGCTGACAAGTACAAATAAAATGCTTATGCAACTTTAACAATAGATGACCACTACCAATGTGAGACCGAGAAGATAGCTTTAGTTGCCAGTGAACTTGAACGCGGATAGTTATAATTAGTATGAACATTTCCTCCTATCTTGTAACTTGACTTGAAACGTAATTGAAGCAGCAATCATCACGCACATGTATTATATGAAAATCAATACAAAACCGCTAATTACTAAACATGAACTCAATCAATATCACTCAATTCTTATTCGATACTTGATAAATAAATAAACAAACCGTATATTTATTTTTCGAGCAAGTAGGCCATTATAGTAAAAAACTGGATATTAACTGCACGCAAATTAAACCATTGCTCATCTCCAACAAATAAACATATTTGTCGACAAGATAGAACAAGAAGCGCTCATCACGGTACAGACCTACACGTTTCGTTAGAGAGAAAAGAAACGATTTACTAATAGAAAATATGTTCTAATTAGCATGATTGATAGTTCAGTATTAAATGTATGTAAATATGAACCAAACAAATGGAACACGAAGAGCAAATATATATAAACGCAACCAAGCTCAGACTTGAGAGCGAAAATAACAAGAAATTAAACCAGAAAGGCACAGCACTTTCTCCAGAGTTATCGCGCCTAATCACTTTCCTCAAAGTGATGAGGAGGGAATAGAGCGACCAAAACCAGAATTGATTATGTGCCACAAGAAAATACACAAAATGAATACGAGAAGTAAGATAGGTACGTAGTTAAACTTTGTCGGTTACAGTACGGAGCAAAAGTATCAACAACATTTTTTGTTTAATCAGTCTCCATGTCGGAGATACTGAGAGCATGAGCTCTCAGTTATCCAAATGGGATATCTATTTGTTGTATATAGGCTAGTGGGTAGGTGCGTTTTGGCATCAAAAAATAAATAATAAATAGTTGCAGCAACAGGTCCGTTGGGACCCTGGGCCTAGCTACTCACAACCATTCGTTTTGTGTGAGTTTTCCGTGTCCTACATTTACTGATTCAGGCTTTAAATCTATATATATAAAAAGAAAACCTTAAAATTGTGTTCGTTAGTCGTCGATTCACGCCTTAACGCATTTACCGATTTGAACCAAACTTTCACACATATTTGCTATTGGTCTGTATATCATTTGTGTGAAGTTTTGTCGCGAAAACAAAGCTTTGAGGGGATGAAAAAGGCTATGAGAGTTTGTATGGGGAAATGCACTTTGAAACAACAAAAAAATGGATAGGAATCGAGTAGTGACATTTCAAATACAAAAAAAAAAAAATTATTTTACAAGCAATTGTTGTTGTCAATGATTTCAATTATTTTCCGAGCGAATTGTTATTGTGAACAATTTTGATTTTTTTTTTAAATATAGGTACCTGCCTAATAAGTTTGTTCTTTTAAATTATGTTTACTATGTTACATTAAGAAACATTTTAAAGTGGAGTAAATACTTTGAAATTTGTTTGATGGTGTTTGAATCCATTATTTTCAGGATCCTTGCATTAGTACGAGTGAGTAAGTTGAAATGTAGGGGTGATTGAGATGCGTGGACAATGATGTTGTTCATCGTTTTGAGTTTTCACGTAGCGGTTGTTACGAAAAATGAGCGAGTAACAATCTTGGTACTCTGCTCATTCGTGAGTAGGGTTATGGCACCTGCAACAACATTAACCAATTTTTTGACACTTGCCGAAGCCACGAGTTTGCACGAACACTTTCTTATTGCGAAATGCCCCGATATTGGAATGCGTCGTCGAAGAAGTTCAAGCGGCGGAAACAAGGTGAAGTAGTTCCCGCATTTCGTGGTGTTTATGCAAGTGATGCAATTGGTAGAATATACACAGTTCACCCGAAAAACAACGAATGCTTCTATTTCAGAATGCTTTGGTCAATGTTTGTGGCGCTACTTCGTTCGAAGCGTTGCGAACTGGTGACGGTGTGTTGTGTGCTATGGCCGACGATATTTTGCATCGAATTTGCATTGTGACATCGGATAATGAACTGATCGAATCGGATAATCATCTGATGTGAGATGAAAAAAAAACAACAAAGTTTTGATTTTGATCGAGGATATGTGTCTCCTCATGAGTGGCAATTTTTGGTTTAAAATGATGACACAAAGATATTTTCAGGAAATCTAGATGGTTTTGGCGTTCATCAAGATTATATGGCCTTTTATAGTGATTTGACGTCTCAAGATGTCGTTCGAGAAGTTAAAAACTACGAGTTGGAAGATTTTGACAATTTTTTTTACAAAAAATGGTGCAAAACAATTTTTTTTTTTTTGGAATTGTGGCAGAATTATCGTGACTATATGACCGGAGATAGCTTGAATAGAATGCATCGTATTTCTAGAAATCAGGAATTAATCATTATACTCGAAATTTATAAGAGGCATTAGTTATAATTGAAGATATTATGTGCTTAGCAATTGCAAATAAAACATTGTCACAATTAGGTTTGCCAGCTCCTAATCGACCATTGCATAACGTATTCAATCAAGAAATGCAACATGAACAACAATACGATATAAATGAACTGAACATATTTATAAATTTTAATCTGCCGAAATTGAACCGAGAACAAAGAAATGTATATGATACAATAATTCAAGCTATACAAAACGAAAGCGGAGGAATGTTTTTTTTATACGCGCCAGGTGGTACCGGAAAAACGTTTTTGATTTCCATGCTACTAGCTACTATAAGATCACCGAAGAATATAGCATTAGCACTTGCATCGTCTGGAATAGCTGCTACATTGGATGGTGGTCGTACAGCGCACTCCGCACTTAAATTACCTACCATTGAATATGCAAATCAATGAAAATCCAACGTGTAATATTTCTAAAAATTCTGGAATGGGAAGAGTTTTGCAACAATGCAAATTAATAGTATGAGATGAACGTACAAATCACATAAGAGATCGGTGGAAGCCCAAGGCTAATCAAGAAATATTTGGTGGCGCTTTAATATTATTGGTTGGTGATTTCCGTCAAACACTGCCAGTGATACCCCGTGCAACTCCAGCAAATGAATTAAAGGCATGTTTAAAGTCATCAAGTTTATGGAAAAATTTACAAACACTCACTTTAACAACAAATGTGAGAGTACAAATACAAAATGACCCATCGGCTGAAGAATTTTCCAGGCAATTACTGTCGATAGGAAATGGACAAATTCCTATTGATAACATTGGATTAAACAGTTTGCCAGATAATTTTTGTAATTTCTCACAAACAGAACAACAATTGGTTTCAAGTGTTTTTCCAAACATTGCGCAAAATTATAAAAATCACAATTGGTTAGCTGAAAGAGCAATATTGGCTGCCAAAAATAAGGACGTCGGCCAATTGAATGCGGATATTTTAACTGACGTGCCTGGTGAGATTGTAACGTATCAATCAGTAGACACGGTCACAAATCAAGATGACGCTGTCAATTATCCGACGGAATTTCTGAATTCGTTGGATTTACCTGGATTTCCGCCTCATTGTTTACAATTGAAAGTTGGTGCACCAATTATTCTTCTTCGGAATATAAATCAGCCTCAATTGTGCAACCGAACAAGATTAGCAGTTAGAAAGGTTATGAACAATCTTATTGAAGCTTTTGAATTCAAAAGATTACAATTTCCGACACGTCTTGCGTTCGCTATGACAATAAATAAGGCGCAAGGACAATCGTTGGAATTGTGTGGAATCGACCTAGAGTATCCATGCTTCTCCCACGGACAATTATATGTATCATGTTCACGTGTAGGAAAGCCATCAGTTCTGTTTATTTATACTCCTATTCAGGGCAAAACGAAAAATGTAGTCTATGAAAAGGTTCTGCCATAGTTGAAAAAACACATAAAAAAAAATAAAAAAATAAATAGTTGGTGCAACAGGTCCACAGGGACCCTAGGCCTAGCTTCTCGCAACCATTCGTTTTGTGTAAGTTTTTTCTTTTTGGAACGAATGGAAGGGATCTACAGTTTTATGCCGACTCCAAACGGCTAATTGAGAAGCTCTTACAAGACATTTATACTCTCGGATGTTTGTCAGACGTTCGCGAGAGGTGGCACAGTGAAAAAAACCCTAAGTTGGAATTTGGGTTTTTGCGGGATTCGAACCTCGACCTCGACCCCTCGCTTTTGTAGGCGCAGTGGCTTAGTGGTTTAACCATAACCACTAAAAAAAAAAAAAAAAACATACTTTAAATAAAAATAATAGTGATTAAGTTGTCCGCAACATTTTTGCTTTTTATTTTTGGCGAAACATTTTTTTTTTAGTTTTTTAGATTTGGCATCAAAAAATATGTTTAATACCAAATCTTCACCGAACCACGATCCATTCCCGAGTTATGAGTGCACATACGGACGTCAGTCTCTTTTACATATAGCTGTACCCGCCATACCAAAATAGTATCCTATCTTTCAAACTGTAACCAACCATACACAGCCCCGAAATTTCATTGAAATCGGTTAAGTGGCTTAGGAGATTGAACACAGCGCCGCCTATCGTGGCCAAAATAGTCATATCTTTCAAACTGTAACCAAGCAAACACAGCCACAAAATGCCATTGAAATTGGTTGAGTGTTTTAGGCTTTTAGGAGATCGACAACCAGCGCCACAAATATATTTTTTTTTTGCACCGGTTTTTGTAAACAAATTACACAAACATTATGTTTACCATTTGCAACCCAACTTCACAAAAATCATATAAAGACCAATACCAAAGATGTATGGAAGTTTGGTTAAAATCGGTTAATGCGTTAAGACGTGTATTGGCGACAAACGAATACAATTTTAAGGCTCAATTTTTATATATATGGATTTGGGCGGAACGAAGTTCGCCGGGTCAGCTAGTTTTCATATAAAATTTAAACGCGCCAAACGCTTGTTTTCATATAAAATTTAAACGCGCCAAACGCTTGACCACAAAAATCTTATCCATAATGCATTAACGTAATTTCGACAAATTTAAAGAAAAATGTATGTTGTTTGACAAGGTTCTGTCACTCACTTGTCAATACACAGATCGACCTTCTAAGCTCAAACAACAACTTGACGTTAACTGATACAAATTTGACAAGTTTCGATTGACACTAATTTCTGATTGCGGACCTTCAAGTATCTAGTATCTAGTGACAGCTGGCTGACTGGATGTGTCTCATGCCGTTTTACATTGGGGCCACCGGGATACTTTTTTTTAAGATCTCAGATTTTATGCTGCTCATGGAACATGTAAAGAAATTCATCTGCCTTTATAAATAGATTAGTGGCACAATATCAGCTGTTGAAATTGCATTCGTTTTTTTTTTTTTTTTTGATGTGTAAACATCTAAGCGCGCGTTGTTGGAATCTGGTGGATAAATTCCATACATTTTACTTGCGGGGACGGAAATGCGTCACTGTGTTTAATCATTGCATACATTTTATCATTGCATACGTTTTTATCATTGCATACATTTATGAGGTGGGGCATATTAATTTCAGTATTTTGTTTATGTGAGATAAAGCATGTTTTTCATATATGATGGTCTCACATTTCTTCCCTGTGACGGACATCTCGAGGAAATTCAGTGCAAAATCTTTCGTGAATTACCAGGCACGCAGAAATCACAGCTGGACAACAACTTACAAAAATGTCGTAGACCAGCACCTCTACAATATGCAACGCAAGCCGAATGAAATTCCAATGACACTTTCATTTACTGTATAACAGTTGACGTCATTTAACTTTCGGGGATGGAAATGCAAACGGGTATTTTCCATTGCATATGTTAGGAGTGTTTGTTGGTGCGTAAACATCTAAGTGCGCGTTGTTTCACTGTTCGATTTAACTGTTTAATACACTGCTTATAATTTATTCAGTTGTGACTCCTTAACCTCAACTGTCATCCAACTCGCATCTCTAGGTACCTACATGCGTTTCAATAGTAAAATACAGGAAAATACGTAATTGGTACAATTCCATATTTCTGACAATAATGCAATGTTTTGCCGTCATTGAAGATGCATTAAAATATTTTCAGATATGGGAAAGACAGATGCAGAACGTGCAAAAGATTACAGGGCGCGTTTACGTGCAAGTAAACCTCTGAAACCTCAGGGAGATTATCATCTTTTACCAATGATGATAAGCGGAGACTTCAATATCAATTTTGCAACTCCAGAAGCTCAACCATTTATTGATTTTATGCAAGATAAATTTAATCTTCAAATGAACTCCAACCGGAAAATTTCAACAACACAATATGGAACAACCATCGATGCTGTCTTCCAGCGTATTCTAGATAGATTACAGTCTCGAATGTACATATCTTACTTCAGCTACCACAATCCGATTGTATCTATTCTACCGAAACTAGCACAGAACGAATAAATTATTGTTATTTCATATTATGAAATCAAGAATACCTACGGTTATTACAATTCCCTCTTTTCTCAATGACGTGTATCAAGTTATGTTAACAACCCTGCCTCGACAGCAGCCGAACTTGACAAATAAACGTCAGTATAAACTTCATACAACCTGTCAGTGAAAACACGCTTAATTTGAATTTGAGGTTACGAGTAGAGACAGACAGAAGAAAAGATAACACGTAAAAGAAACTAAAAGTATGTATATTTCTTAAATTAATTATTAACTATGTATATTAACGTAATTACGAATTAACTCTGTACAGGAATTTTGTAACAAACGAAAAGGAAAATAAACACCAATTTGAATTACAAGGTAATTTCGCTGGCGTCCGATTCATTTGTTCACAAAAACTGAAAGTAGTTGCCCGGGGCGGCAACATTTTACAAAATTCTTTTATTCTGCTCTACAAGTAGCCAAGATGTCTACAACGCCTGCAGCGTTTATGGTCAGAAGATCCCTGAGAAGGTCCCCGCCTCCCACCAATGCGGATGAAGACCCAGCCCAGCCAAATTCGGAAAGAAATGATGCAAGGGAATATAACTGCAAAGCGTGTACTGCATCCGACTCAACAGATAATATGGTCTTGTGTGACAACCAGAGCTGCGGCTCTTGGTATCATTTCGGTTGTGTTGGAGTCGACAGTGGCATAGCAGATCAACCATGGAAATGCGCTTCATGCATCATGGCAGAGGCAGACAATATCCCAGGGACCTCCAAAGCAGAGTCAACCGCTGTCTCAAAACGAGGATTATCAGCTCCATCCAAATCGTCTAAGTCATCGAAGGCATCTACTGCTCGACGGATGCAATTAGAGTTGCAGAAATTAGAAGAGGAAAAACGTCTTGCCGAGAAAAGAGACCAAAAGGAGCGTGAAGAAAGCCGGAAACGTGATCAAGAATACGTCGACAAAAAATATCAAATTTTGAAGCTAATGGAGGATGCCGAATCTGATTCTGAAGAAGAAGAAGTTCGTTCGTCGGTGTCAGTAAGACGCAGAACACACAATTGGATCGAGGACGTTAAGCAGAAGTCCAATGGAGTTTCAGAAGGGCAAAGCGCTGCAATGTCACGCCCAAATCTTCATCACTTGTCGACGGTGGCTAGGGGAACACGCCCTGAATCTGCAGGGCAAAATCAACAACAACCAAACTGCAATCGAAAGCAAATCAGCACCACACAAACAGAAGCGAATTTGCCGTCGGACGCAAACATCGGAGGTTCGAGAACAAACGCAGTGTGGCGTGGAGTTGTTGTTGGGAATCAACCAGAGCAGCAACAACAATACAGACAACTATCTTGTAACGCAACTCAACGGCAACCGCAGCCAGTGTGCGATATTCAGCAACAACCACAAACCACCCGGCCGCAACAGCAGCAGTCATCTTCACCCATTCAGCTCACCACCAATTGCCCCGACTCAGCCGATCGTACCATCACAAGGAATAATTTAGCTGCTCGTCACTCGTTCTCTAAAGAACTATATAATTTTAGTGGAGAACCAGATGAATGGCCACTCTTCATTTCAAGCTTCGAGCGAACGACAGAGTTGTGCGGCTTCTCGAGTGTGGAAAATCTCATACGACTTCAACGAGCCCTTAAAGGAAAAGCTTTGGAGTCTGTGAGAAGTATGCTTATTCAGCCAAATTGCGTACCTCGCGTTATATCCACACTCAAAATGTTATACGGGAGGCCGGAACTCATAATCCACACGCTGCTTCGAAAGGTTCACGCACTTCCACCACCGAAAGCTGAGAAACTGGAGAGCATTGTTAATTTCGCAATCGCTGTTCAAAATCTATGCGCAACCATAGAAGCATCTGGTCTTGTTACACATCTAAGCAATCCGACGCTGCTGCAAGAACTTGTGGATAAGCTGCCTCCTGCGATTCGCCTTAACTGGGCAATTCACACGCAAACTCTCCCTTCCGACACATGCAGTCTTTCACACTTTAGTTCATGGCTCTACCAAATGGCTGAAGCTGCCAATCGCGTCAGTTTACCAACTTCGTTTAACATCGATAAGCAAAGTGGTCGACACACCAAAGAGAAAGGCTTCCTACATGCACATTCTGGCGATGTTGACGAATACAGGAAGTGCAACAATAAGCCAATAAGTAAGTGTTGCATATGTAGCGGAAAGTGTCGATCGGTGTCAATGTGTAAAATGTTTGAACAGCTGAGTCATAATGCAAAGTGGACAGCCGTGCGAGAACAACGCCTCTGTCGACGTTGTTTAGGTAAACATGGAAGGCAACGGTGTAAGACTGAGTCAACGTGCGGCAAAAACAACTGTGTGTTTAAGCACCACCGTATGCTTCACAACGAAGATAAAGATGTGCCAGAGCAGAAGAGCGAGTTGGATGAAGAGAAAACTGATGGTGTAACGGCTCATCACAACATCAATGACTCCTCCCGCTACGAAAAATCTGAGTCGGTCTACTTCAGAGTGATGCCTGTGACCATTTACGGAAATAATTCCGAAATAGAAGTTTGTGCATTTCTGGACGAGGGTTCTTCCTTAACCCTCCTAGATGAAGAAGTGGCTCGACAATTGAACGTCCACGGCCTGGCGGCCCCGCTACGTATAAAGTGGACTGCCGATACGCATCGGTACGAGAATGACTCCAAGCTAATGGATCTCAAAATATCTGGTACCCATTCGCAAGGCAAAACATATACACTCCGGAAAGTTCACACCGTCAAGAGCCTTCAGTTACCGCCACAGTCGCTGGACTATGAAAACCTTCAAAGGGAGTATGCACACCTAAGAGGTTTGCCGGTAAGTTCATAAAGCAATCAAAGGCCTCGCTTACTCATTGGAATCAATAATTGGAACCTGGGATTACCCCTTAAATATAAAGAAGGTAATGCTGGGGAGCCCGTTGCTACTAAAACTCGACTTGGGTGGTGTGTTCACGGTATTTGGGGTAATAGCCGTCCGGATGCCGAGATTGTTACGGAAAGCTGTAATTTTCACGTTTGTGATTGCAAACAATGTGATGACGACGCAGATATACAAGACTTGGTTAAGCAGTTCTTGTACAATGACCACCTTGGGGTGTCTAAGCCGTCAAACCTGTTGATACCCGTGGAAGAAAAGCGGGCTTTAGAATTACTTCAACGGATGACCTCTCGCAAAGAAGGGCGCTTTGAGACTGGCTTATTATGGAAGCACGATGATATTGAGCTGCCGGACAGTCTTCCGATGGCACTCAAGCGTTTCAGAAGTTTACAAAAGCGGATGTCGCGCGACCCGGAGTTGGCCAAGGCTCTTCAGCACAAAATCCAGGACTATCTTTCAAAGGGTTACGCTCGGAAGCTGTCTACAGAAGAGGCTGAAGGAAGGTCTGCACGTTCGTGGTATCTTCCCATCTTTCCGGTCACGAACCCGAACAAGCCTGCGAAACTGAGGATTGTGTGGGATGCCGCAGCAAAAGTTCGAGGCATGTCTCTGAATTCAGCTTTAATGAAGGGCCCCGATCAGCTAACTAGTTTGGTCTCAGTACTCTACAAGTTTAGAGAAAAAACAATAGGCCTTTGCGGTGACATCATGGAGATGTTTCATCAGATCAAAATCAGAGATGAGGATCAGCCTTCCCAGCGCTTTCTATGGTGTGATAGCTCAGACCACCACCCCGACACTTACGTGATGACTGTCATGACATTTGGCGCCACCTGCTCACCTGCTTGCGCTCAGTATGTGAAGAATGAAAACGCTAGAGAGTTTGCCGAAAAGTATCCAGCGGCAGTAAAAGCAATCCTAGACAACCACTATGTCGACGACTTGCTGGTTAGCGTCGATACTCACCAAGAGGCTGTTAAGCTCGCTAAAGATATTCGCTTCGTTCATAGCAAAGGAGGATTTGTCATAAGGAACTGGATGTCAAATTCGGCAGAAGTTATTCAGGCTCTACAATCAGGCAGCACGGTCACATTGGATCTAAACATGGGATCTGAACTCGTTTCTGAAAAGGTGCTGGGAATGTGGTGGTGCACGTCCACGGATATGTTCATCTTCAAGCCGACAAGGAGACCCCAGCTGGCAGAAATACTAACGGGGAATCGACGTCCTACCAAACGGGAGGTTTTGCGGGTTCTGATGACCATTTTCGATCCCTTGGGGTTGATTGCCGACTTTCTAATGTATTTAAAAATTCTCCTCCAAGAAATTTGGCGCTCTGGCACCGAATGGGATGAAGAGATTCAAGACGAACAACATAAGAAGTGGCTGAAGTGGATCAGCTTTTTGCCGGAGATCGAAAGCCTTAAGATACCAAGGTGCTATACAACTACGAGATTCGGAAATCGGCCTGAAATACAGCTCCACCTCTTCGTGGATGCGAGTGAGAATGGCTATGCAGCTGTAGCGTATGTGCGATGTTCCGATGGCAGTTCGACAGAGGTTTCCTTGATAGGTGCGAAAACACGAGTAGCCCCTTTAAAAAGCCTTTCGATACCGAGGCTGGAACTGCAAGCAGCCACTCTCGGTGCCCGTCTATCCAAATTCATCATCGAATCTCATTCCATTGCATTCACCGCAAAAGTGTACTGGTCCGACTCCAAGAACGTTTTGTCCTGGCTGCGCTCAGATCATCGAAAGTACAAGCCATTCGTTGCCTTCCGTGTCAGCGAGATACTAGAACATACAGACGTAACGGAATGGCGCTGGGTTCCATCAAAAAACAATGTGGCCGATGAAGCTACTAAATGGTGTAGGCACCCAGAATTCTGCTCGTCCAGTCGCTGGTTCAAAGGACCAGCCTTTTTACGTTCGCCTCCAGGGACATGGCCCGAAGAAACACGACCGTCGATTATTACCCAAGAAGAGCTGAGGACGCAGTATAACAACGTACATATCGAGTGCAACGAAAGTTTGTTCAATGTGGAAAATTTCTCTAACTGGAAAAGGTTGCACCGCTGCAGTGCATCATTGGTTCGATGTGTTAACAAGTGGCAAGCAAAAGTCAAGCTGAAGAAGGAAGATGTGTATGAGATTCTACAGCCCAAGGACGTCCAAGCGGCGAAACAAGCGGCGATTACCGATGGTCCCTTTACCCAGATGGAGTTGCAGCTAGGAGAAAAGCTCTTACTAAAGGAAGCGCAGTTCAGTGCATACCGTGACGAAATTGGCTGTTTATCAAAAAATAAATCGGTGAGTAAATTAAGCCCAATTTACAAAATGTGTCCCTACCTAGATGAAAGCCAATTAGTACGTGCAAGAGGAAGGATCGAGCTGTCAAAGGATGCTAGGGACGACCTAAAACGCCCAATTATTCTTCCTGGAAAGCATCACATCACTAAGCTGATCATTATGGACTACCACCAGCGATACAAACACCACAACCATGAGACTGCCCTAAACGAAATTCGCCAGCGATTCCATATTGCCAAACTTAGAGCTGTTTTCAATTCTCTTCGCCGAACATGCCAAATGTGCAAGATCCTAAAAGCGAAACCACAGCCTCCAATCATGTCTCAACTCCCGCCGGCCAGACTGGCTTCCTTTAGCCGACCATTTTCATTCGTGGGTATCGACTACTTTGGCCCCATACACGTTACAATTCTGCGAAGAACCGAGAAGCGATGGGGGGTTTTAATCACGTGCCTCACTACCCGCGCAATCCACATTGAAGTTGCACATTCCTTATCCACCGACTCCTGCATCCTGGCGCTTCGTAATTTTATAGCAAGACGGGGAACACCACTGGAGCTGCATTGTGATAACGGCACCAATTTCCATGGTGCAGAGCGAGAGTTAGCAGAAGCTTACCGAAATGTTGACAAAGAGAAACTGATGGAGACCTTTACATCTACTTCCACCAAATGGGTTTTTATTCCTCCCGGATCACCACATATGGGGGGAAGCTGGGAGAGATTAGTTAGATCCGTCAAAACAGCCCTGTCGCATATGCTGCCGACAAGACATCCGTCCGACGAACTTTTGCGGGGAACATTAACCGAAATAGAGAACATCGTTAACTCGCGCCCGTTAACATATCTTCCTATCAGCGACGAAGACGAAGAAGCCCTGACTCCAAACCATTTTTTGCTGGGATCATCGAGCGGAATGAAACCCCTAGCCACGTTCAGCGATGACCGATTGGTGACCAGAAAAAACTGGTTAACGAGTCAGCAATATGCTGACAGTTTCTGGAGGCGTTGGGTAAAGGAATACCTTCCAAACCTAACTCGTCGGTCGAAGTGGTTCACGCCCGTTAAGCCAATTGAGGTTGGCAATGTGGTCATTATCGTGGATCCTAACAACCCTCGCAACTGTTGGCCCAAAGGGAGGGTAATTGCAACAAAACGCTCTAAAGATGGTCAGGTACGAAGTGCAACTGTTCTTACAAGCTCTGGAGTGTACGAACGACCTGCTGTACGATTGGCTGTCCTTGATGTAAGTGCAATGGATGCGGTAAAGACCACATAGTTCCTAGTGGCCATACCGGGGGGGAGTGTTAACAACCCTGCCTCGACAGCAGCCGAACTTGACAAATAAACGTCAGTATAAACTTCATACAACCTGTCAGTGAAAACACGCTTAATTTGAATTTGAGGTTACGAGTAGAGACAGACAGAAGAAAAGATAACACGTAAAAGAAACTAAAAGTATGTATATTTCTTAAATTAATTATTAACTATGTATATTAACGTAATTACGAATTAACTCTGTACAGGAATTTTGTAACAAACGAAAAGGAAAATAAACACCAATTTGAATTACAAGGTAATTTCGCTGGCGTCCGATTCATTTGTTCACAAAAACTGAAAGTAGTTGCCCGGGGCGGCAACAAGTTACACACATACCGCACGCACGGTGTTTACACATACACATATTTCGGGACTGTTGGATACAGTCGCACCAATTTTTTTAAATCTCAAATGGATACCAACTTGAAAATACTTTTTTTTTTCACAAACTATCAAAATGGTTTACTTGACGTGCGTAAAATTCTACCTAAAAAAACCTTAAAGCTTTGAGGGTACCAATTTTGTTGCTATGCGAACATTTTAGGCGGTATACGTATTACCATTGTATATAAATATAATAGTACTCTCACTTGAGGAAATCGACACTTGCGCAGGCTATCGGCCCGATTATTTTATTTTCCTATCATTGACGGCAACCATAGTTTTGCACTCACCACAGACACCACTTTCTGTCACTGAGAATAGAAAAATGCAAAAGAGAACCAAACGAAATAGCAAATACAATGAAACCAACAACAAGTTTCGCATACTTACCTATTTAGAGTTTAGATTTTTACTCGGAATAGGTTAGGTATACGTAGTCATATAGGTAGATCCCAGATTAGGATCATGAAATACTTCCGGGTTAATACCTACATAAAATTTTACTCGTAACTATGCATTTTGGTCAAAATCGTTTGTGCTGTTGTCCAAAAAAAAACCTGCTTTTGTACTCATTTTATTTATTTAATTGCTTGATTTTTTATTAACATTTACTTTCAGTACCACATGGCCGAGTTTGGAAATTTATTGTGACAGACAGAATCTTTGACGCATGTCATTAATTTTAGGGATGTGCTATTTACTTCGATTAATTCAACTTCCGTTTTTAAAATCGGAAATCGATAATTTCTTTTCGCAGCCGAAACTTTTTCGTTTTTTGTAATATGTGGGAAATAGAAATATAGTAAGATTTTAATTCGAAAACAAAAAATCGCCAATAATCGCACATTTTTGAGTATGTTGCCAAACTGATTTTCGTGTCGCCAAATGAGGCGTTAAGTCGCCCATAGGGCGATAAATCGCCACACATGACAACCCTGTATGTAGCACTAGTTACTACGTATTCTTTAATTCTGAGTAACTCTCTAATTCGAAATCTAATTCTGTAACTGTAAGTTACGTGTTTCATGGTTTGCCTTTGAAAAACTTCCAAACCTGGCATATAATGCAGAGGTTATGTTTGCGGCCCTGTAATCTGACTTGGTTATGACTCTCAGGATGGTATTTTGGTAAAATGACAATGGCGAACGGCCGATGTCCCATTAAGGCCGGAAAAAGTCTGACCGAGACCTTTGTTGTCAAGAAAGAATTAAGACAAGGTATGTGCAGTGATGCCAGATTACAAGATATATCTTTTTTTTTCAAGATTTTTGAGCTCAAAAAAATATACAAGACTTTTTACCTCAAATTCATCAAATTTCAAGATTTTTGAGATTAAGAATTTTCTATATCTAACAAATTAAAATTTTAAATTTTTTCTATTGATTCCATTATTATGTGCAGAGCCCATGCACAAGTTTTGTTGTGACAACCTTCGATCGACTCTAACGCAACATGAATTTCAACGAATTTTATCGCTTTCACACTCCACTGCAAAAATGTTAAAGGAATATTTTTTGCTGTAAATTTAAATAGGTAAATTAGAAATTCGTAATCGTTTGAGTACTTAAGCAGTTGAAAGTTTAATCTGCACTAAGGATTTCTTGCGCTTTAATAAACCGAACTGCTATGTCCTTCATATAAGCTATGAAATTATATGTCATATATAAATGCGTTCCAAAATTTCAAAAAAAACAATAATATACATTTTTTGAACAGTTTCTTTAGGGATATTAATGTAATTTATGTATTATGTATGTATATATATATCTACCTACTCCAATTTTGCGAAAAAGGAAATACTTATAAGTTTTATTTAAATATAGATAGGTAGGTACATATATTTTGAAAAAATCTTGAAAAAAAGATTTTTTATTTCGGAAAAACAAAATTTTCAGATATTTCATCTGGCAACACTGGGTATGTTATGTAACTTCTTCAACATCACCTTTCGGAAAATTATTCGAAACTCAGAAGCCAAAAGCAGGAGCGTGCATTTTTAGGATTCTGTCCAATTATAGGCATACACGGGTGAAATTTACATCATTCGCAATACTCAGCGAGCAGTGCTTTTACAAATTATTGGGTCAAAATCGTGAACGTTCACAAATCCATTTATATGCTGGGATTTAATAAGGGATACACAATACCGACAAATCGGACGAAGGGAACTATAGAATACTACACCCCGCTTAGTTGAAAGATTACTGAAAGGTATTCGCTTTGCCAGCACACAGATTTAAGGAAGCATTAAACAAGAAAGTATTGCTTTCTGAATCAATTGCCAATATGAATTTGTAATAAAAAAAAAAAACAATATCTTGGGAAACCCTTATCATAACAACTAGCAGTAGCTTTGGCAGCTGATTGTGTCACCTGCCTTTCCATATTGTCCCGTAGTAGGTATTCAACAAAAGCAAAAATTGCATTAAAACCACCTCAGATAACAATTTTATCTCAGAGTAATGAAACCAATCTGCCTTGTTAAGGTAGGTAAATTGCATGCGCAAATGAAGATAAACAACCCGGCACATGTGTTGGAAGTTGAAACTTGCTATCATTCGAATAGTGTTCGAAACCCAATGATGTGTTGTTTCTTGTTTGCCACATGGCAAAGTTGTTGTCCTTCCTTTATTCGTAATCAAGTAGGCCAGCAAGTTATACAGAAAATAAAAAGAAAGTTCTGTAGGTATAATCTGGGTTGCAAGTACAATACAACACTGCCTGTGTTCACTTTGGAATTACTATCAGCTGTGCAACACATGTCGATTTCAGGGTCAAAATGTAATGTGAAGTGGTTTTAAATGATTTGGATGCAAACATGGAACAGTGCACATTGCACAAATCTAAATGAATTAAGGGCAACTGAAAATCCAGGAAATTTGTTTTTGAACTTTTACTACCTACTGTAAAAGAGAAAGAAGACATACGAATACGAATACGACTAATGACAGCTTGATATATGCAACAAAAAGGTACCTCTCCATAGTGCCATTGAATGCGGTACATGCGCTGTTTTCCTCGCCTCTTCGCGTCTGTTTCGAATATTTTTCTTCGCAAAACTGCATATTTAGCAGATCAGGCAATTAGTTTTTCTAATCAAATAGCAAAAGGCAGCTAATTTATATGTTTCATTAATTCTAACTATATAGAAATAAATAGACCGTAGCCGGAAAAATCTCCAACCACAGAATTTTAACCTCGTACGTAAAATATACATATAAAAAAAAAGCAAATCCACACTTGAGGGAGACCCCTACAAAGTCACAAATCTTTTCGATAACAAGCAGCTAGTTCATCAAAAACAAGAACCTCAAGCTACATCAAGTCTGACGCAAAACGATTATTTAATACGCAAAAAAAGTCCAGAGAAAAACATTTGTTCAATCCACTCACACAAATAACATGGGGAAAACAATTTCAATTGTTTCACGTAGGTACCTACAAAGATTTTTATTTCTGGTTTTCACCAAATCACTTTGGCCGCTATCCCCCCACGAAAAAAAAAAAACTTTTTTTTTTTGATGAAGAACTGTCACGTCACACAAACGGCTGGTGGACTTTTACAAGTAAATCGTTGATTTTAAATAACATTTTACCACGGGAATGCATAAACAATACTCTAGTCACAGTTTAGAAAGCAATTAGGGAATTTGCGATAGAATTTATAGACAAAACTTACATCTTTACGACGCCTTGATCTTTTTTTTTCAGACATTTTTCACGAAGTGATTCAATCAAACTAGTACTGGACTGGAACTGGAGAAAATCTCATCTCAGCTCAGAGTCCAACGATTTTCTCTCTTTGTGGAATTTGGGACATATGTTTTGACAGAAACGAAACGGTGGAAGATGCTAATTATTTAAGGGTGATGTTATATTTAGGTACCTACGCCCGATATTTACAGATAAAGTCCGAAAGTTCATGATACCTACCTACCTAGTTGTAATGTATGTCATTTTCGCTTTGGCTTTTCAGATTTTGATCTGCGATTCCAGATTTCTGCTGCCAAATCGAACATGAAATCCGCATTTTATTGGTTCTTGTGTGTATTAGTTGGACGCAAAAAAAAGACTTTTCGATTGAGTCTTATAATAGCCCTGTTTTTTGAGCTTCGAAAATTATTTCGAAACGCGTTATTAGGCGTGTTTTTTGAGCTTCGATATCAGCATAGCAAAGTGAAGTAGGATTTTCAGCACGCAATTACAAAAATTCGCTCCCACACGTTTAAAATAAATAATTCATCAGCTAAAAAAACAATCCTTCTAGAGATAAACAATTCGGAACTGACAGCAGTGTGTTATAAACATTGGCATTAGTGAAAGTATGTACAAACCTGAGAAAATATCGAGGTTTCTCAAAAGTGTTGCTTTTAACCCCCTAACCACAATGGGAATGTTTTCTTATAAAAAATGTAGTGCCGTATTCTTAAAACATTAAAGGGGTGTTCACGATCCGGTTCAACAGGTCTTGTATCATTGCGAAAGTGCAACTTTTTTTCGCACTACAACAACAAAATATACTGACAAAAATTCGCTACACTTTTGCACTTTATCTATACCCTCACCCTATTGTTACCGAGAAATACAATAGAGTAGCCTTATCAAGTTGACAGTTCGATAAATCGGGTGCAGCTATCGGAAAAAATAAAGAGAATGGAAAACAAAAATAAGTTTCGCCGCAGGGGAAATCATAATTTTCATTATGTAATATTAATTAATTTTAATTAATTTTGTCTTTTGTCTTCTAATAAACATTGAATCGCTTTCCTTTTTCGTTTTCAAAAGATTTTTTCCAGAAGAAATGTCAATTGTCAAATTTGTTTCAATTTTGCTAAAGATGAGAAAAAGTGTGTTATCTGATAAAAAAAAATAAAATTTTACAATTTTACAAGGTCTGTTACACCGAATCGTGAATACCCCTATTATCACAATCGAAAAAAAAATTGGCAGCACAATGATGAATTTCAACTTCTATTTCAGTTTCAATAGTTCGTAGCCCTCTGCATGTAAACGCGGTAGACGGAGAGAAGTTTTAGTCTCCGGAACAGACCAAAATATGAACAGCATCAGCTGTTTGTTTTGTTCATCTTATCAGCAGCATCAACACCAGAGATGATTGATCAAAAGAGATGGATATCTTCCTTACGTCTATCCCCCCAGCCCACAAAAACCATTTGTTTACATTGTTGTTTTTGGAATTTCAACCTCGTCTATGAATACCTGTGAGCAAGAAAAAAGCATGTTCCTAATGGCCGGCCGACAATCATCTTGCTTTTATGTGCATCGCGGTGTTTAATTATTTTGTGTTTCGTATTGAATTTGTTTGGTTTTTGTGGAAGTTTTGATTAGATTGAAAAATAATAGTGATATGCACATTAGAGAATACCAAATTATTAAAGTCCAATTCATGGCCTCACACAGAGACAATACTGAGACCCCCAACTTCGGCCGATTTTCCGTTACTTGCCTACAAGCTATATTTCTATGGGGTGGTACACGCTAAGTGCGTTAGTATTGTTTCATAGAAATTCGTATTGACAAATGTCACGTAACTTCACTCACCAGCACACTCGCACCTTGCGTGTCCCACTTCCGCTGTCGGCAAAGTTGCTGCCAGCGTTCATAGAATTTCGTCAGTTAAATTTGAAATTATTCGTTTCGTGTAAATAGTATTTTATTTTAGGTATAAGTGCACTTTTGCTAAAAATATTTATGAAAAATGATTACTGCAGAATGGTTGTAGGAAAATAAAAACATTTTGAGCAATTTTTCTTTAGTTATTTAAGAAAAATGTACACATCAAATCGAAGTTAATGATATTCAAAAGTGGAAAATAGACAACAATGTTTGTCTTAATATGTTTCTAGTACATAAAACAACTCATTTAGATAATATTATTAACCAAACAAATTACATTAATCGTCTTTTGCAAATTTATAATAACCAACCAATAGCATTCAGTTATCTTGAAATATGGTATTCTTGAACTCTATCACATTCCCCCATGGTTGGTAGCAGTTGGCAGCATTGATTTTATATTTTTTGTATGTTTTTGCATGTCACACGGATTCTAAATAGACATAACACCGATAGCAAAACAAAATGGCGAATTTGAAAAAAAAAAAAAACTGAGGGGGCCAGCGGCAAGAGGATTGTGAGTTGGGGTGGGGGTGGGGTCTCAGTATTGTCTCTGGCCTCACATATCCTAGAAAAGAAATGAGCAAGAAATGAGCATGACTTCGTTATTTTTTCGAAACAAAAGCTTGTAGGCAGCCGGTTCCCATTTGAAAGCTATATATCTCTTTAATTCCATTATCTTTGGTCGCAGGCAGCATATCGTTGTTTTCTTACGGTACAGATTGGAATATGGAACATTAGCAGATGTTGCTGTTATCACCAACGTCAGCTGTTACATACAGCAAGCAAATAGATCCAGCAAACATTTCGGATACTAGTTAGTAGTTGGTGGATAGTGGCAAATATTTTAATTTTTCGCAGTTCCAGCAACACAAAATTTAAAACTTAAACTTTAAAAAGGTACTTTCTATATTCAACTTAAAAGTATATTGCCTTGCTCTCAATGACACTCTTATGTAGGATACGCATTCAATAGAAGAGGTATTTGCGTTTTACGTTTGTAGAAACGAGAAATGCTGCGACTGGATGTCTTTTTTCGAAATAAAGGGAACTTGTATTTGATTCCCAGACGTTTTATGCAAATTAAGCGCTTGGAATTGTACCAGGTAACATTATTTGTATATTCACACGGCAAAGGAGCAATCGACAACCTTTTTTTAATTTCAAGTACGAAAGCCAGAGCAGAGAACTCTTAAGTAATATTGGCTTGGGTGTGATTAGGGTACCTTTATGCGTCCATCTTCAGTTCAATTTTTTGACTCCGCAGCAAAGTTTCAAAAGCAGACTTTAATAATTCACATGGCATATTATGTTGCTATGCCTTTCATGTAGTACAAAGTTACACCCGTTTAGGATTTTATGCCTGTGTGAAGTGTGAGGACGGTATGTTCCCACTGGTATGCTTTTCCGCCTGTAGGTCAGGAATTTAAGAACATTTTTAAATGTTGCCTAAGACAGGCTGCTCACATTTGCATTCTCATATCATCGCGCTGAAACAAGCGTATGCCGTTGCCGTGCCGTCGATATAATATAACAGAGTGAGTTGAATAAATTGATGGAGGACAGTACCAACTGAGCGCTTAGTCCGGATATTCTCATATTCTTCATGCTAGTTAGCGTGTTGCCTATTGCTCCGATGCGAAAGCAGCCATACAATTTGCAATGAATCTTCTCTATTCTGTATATAGAAATGTTACCGGATTCTCGGAGTAGATGACACTTCTGACCAAAACACCGTCCGGCGAGCTTACATCGATCTTGTAAAAAAAGTCCATCCGGATAGTGGCCACAAAGATGCTTCTGCCGAACGTTTTCAAGAAGTAGATGAAGCCTTCAAGGTACTCCAAGAGAAATTTGCAAAGAATCGGCGAGGCATACATGAAAACGAAGAGGAAGAAGTATTCGACATCAAACACACGGCACCCCAGCATCGCCAGTATCTAAACTATGAAGGCTACGGGATTGGTAATCCGTTTCAACGTGAAAAGCAGTACCAACAGGTAAAAGCTATGAAGGCCCAGGAAAGAGTTCTCAGCCATCGCCTCGAAAAGTCTCAAGCGGGAGAGAAAAGCCTCATGAAGAAGGGCTCCTTCTACAAAAGCCATGCAATAAAGACAAAGTATGGCTTCGATCGAGTCGTAGAAGACCTTATCCAAGAAGCAATGGGAAAGGGTGATTTCAATAATCTCACAGGCACTGGAAAACCATTATCGTCATCGCAATCGCAGAATCCCTACTTGGACTTTACCACGCATAAACTGAATAAAATTCTCCTTGACAATGGATTCACTCCTGAATGGATAATGCTGCAGAAAGATATACGAGACGCCATTCAAACGTTGAAGGCAAATTTAGCGAAGGAACGTTCTTATTTCGGGGTCTATCCTTTTGTCAACGATCAAGAGACAATCAAGTGGGAATTGACCGTTAGCCAGTATCGCTCGGACGTCGAACAAATAAATAGAAACATAGATAAATATAATCTCATTGTGCCTATAATCCAAAACCAGTTATTCCGAATCCAAATGACGACTATTGCGGAAGAGATTTTAACTGACACATCTCTTCCTATGAATCAGAAGCGGGTTGAAGAACAAAGTGGAGACACTGCCGCACCAGTGCCAAAGTCGGATTTTCTATCGCTCTTTGGTTCTTTGTTTTAGTTTTGAACTGTGATATGTTTGTATATATAAATATTTATGATTAAAACGGTTTTTGAGTTAATTACAGTTCTTTTCTGGTATACATCGCTGTCAAAGTTATATAGGTTGTAGGCGCAATAGCTTTACAGATGACCCTAGAAATTGCTTCGCGTAGGCATCGGTTTGCACGAGCTTTCTCCCTTTCGTCCAAGGGGTAATTTTTTTAAGAAAGTGCCCAAAATGCACAACGACAGGTACAAATTTATTGATTTCAAGTTCGATCGAACCTTTAAAAAAATCCAGTCACATTGAAATTGTGTGTATTTTCTGTTACCACGCCATTCCTTAAGCATTATCTCTCCTTTGTGTGGAAAAATATGAAAGGCGTATATTTATTCTACTGTTTTGTTTTAGATACTGTATTTATCAATGCGGATAATAATAACAATAGCAAAGTATTCAGTGGAAATGATTTAAAATAGGAAACAAGAAAAATAAATAATTAAGGTGTATGAATATTTTTAACATGTACCTTTGAAATAATGTATAGATGACAAGTAGTCATAATAGAAGTTTATAAATGCGCTTATGAGAAATTGGAAGGGGTTCTTAAAATGAATGATTTTGCATGACTTTTCCGTCTTCATTCATCTCCACAGCACCTGTTGCCACAAGCCGCAGTGCTTTTGGGAAGGCATAGTGTTCGGCTTTTTGAATCCTCTGCGCCAATGCCTCTGCTGTGTCTCCAGTTATGATTGGAACCCTTTCTTGAACAATTATTCCACCTGTATCCACACCCTATTTGAAACACAAACAGATATAAATAAAAAAAAATTGTTTAAAGAATTACTCTTCGACTTACCTCATCGACAAAGTGAACAGTGCATCCAGATTCACTATCCCCAGCATCTAAGGCCTTCTGTTGCACATGCAAGCCCGGATGCTTGGGCAGCAATGATGGATGAATATTAATAAGCTTTCCCTTCCACTTGCGAACAAAAGTCTCTGTAAGGACACGCATAAATCCGGCCAAGCAAACAATATCCACTTTCTTCGTTTCTAAATGCTGTGACATTGCAAGGTCAAAGTCCTCTCTCTTCGAATACTTTGAATGTGGAATAACAACCGAAGGAATACAAGCCTTCGCGGCACGCTCTAATCCGTATACCCCAGTCTTGTTTGAGATAACAAGAACGATTTCGGAAAACAGACCCATTGCTGAGTTTCTGCTTGCGTCTATCAGTGCCTGAAGGTTGGTACCTGAACCAGAAATGAGAACAGCAACCCTCTTTCTGGGAAGATCTAATCGACGTTGCACACTTACTAAGCATTCGTCAAAATGTTCCACAACAACTTGGGGCGTGTTGGTTGATTTTCTTCGGATCACACTTCCAACTTTTGTTGCTCGGTGTTCGAAGCGGAGTTGTTCCAAGAGTTCAACTTCGTGCTTGGGATCTACAACAAGAATCATTCCGAGGCCACAGTTGTAGGTGCGCTGCATTTCGTAACTTGCCACGTGTCCTTTAGCTGCAATCCAAGCAAACACTGGGGGGATTATAAATGACTTTGCATCAAGGCGAACACCCAAGTCTTTAGACAAAACGCGGGGGATATTCTCAATTAGACCACCGCCTGTGATGTGAGCTAGGGCCTTGATGAAGCCTTTGGGAAGCAGTGATGTGATTGCCTTCACGTAAATCTGAGTTGGGGTTAAGAATTCTTCACCTGGAAAGCAGAAAAATCGATGATAAGTCTTGTATTTCAAAAATGGATGTAGGGTCTTACCAAAGGTCTTCTGACTGAAGGGCGTTTGATCGAAGAAGGAAACTCCAGCCACCTTCATTACAGCGTGCACTAAGCTGAAGCCATTACTGTGAACACCACTCGACGGAATGCCGATGAGGGAGTCTCCCTCGCAGATTTCGCTAGTTCTGGGAAGAATGCGATCTTTTTCAGCTATACCCAGTGAGAACCCAGCCAAATCGTAGACTTTCGGTCGATATAACAGCGGCACTTGTACAGTGTGGATATCTAAAACAAAGATGAAAATTATTGCTTTAGTAGCTAAGCTATCCAATCAACATTTTCTGCATTTGATGCGGCACTTACCAATTAAGCTACATCCGGCTTGTTGTGACCCAACAATAACACCTGTCATCACATTATTTGCAGGCAATCTATCCAAAAAGCCGCCTGCGTAGTACGATAAAAATGTGAAGGGCTCAGCCCCATTGCAGAGGATGTCGTTAGCACACATGGCCACCAAATCAATGCCCACTGTTGAGTTAAGCGCTGTTTCTTGGGCAATTTTAATTTTTGTTCCAACTCCGTCAGTGCCGATGATCAAAATCGGATCCTTGAATGTCTTAGGAACACGAGTAAGACGTTTTCCTCCGTGGGATACAAACGAATCCGAACGATGTTGAACTTCATTTAGCAATCTCATTCGCTTATCACTCTCAATCTCTGCCTGAGTGCTATCAGGTATTGCTACGTTGCCAGGTTTCCCACTGTACTTGGCAGTAACATTATTTAGGGCGACATCAAAATTAATTATTTCCACCGGACAAGATCCGGTGTCTGACTTGATCTGGCCAATTAGCTTTGCGCCTGATATCTTCTGCCATTCTGTGCAACTCTTGGACACCACAAATGCTAGTCCCAAGCCACAGTTGAAATTTTCCAGGAGGGTACTACTGGAGAGTTTCAGCTTAGCTGTTAACCACCCAAAAACGTCCGGAACGTGTAGGTTACTTAAATCGACCGTAAGTTTGAAGTCGGGTGCCGATAGTTTTGCGATGCATCCGTTTAAGCCTGAAGAAATGTGGGCTATCGCCTTAATTGAGTTCATCCGAATCAATGGAAGTACGTCTTTCACGTAAATACGCATAGGTTCTGTTAATTGTTGACCTTGGGAATAAAACTAGTCTTTAAAAGCTCTTATAAGATTGCAGTGCGTACAACTTACCCAACGTCTTTCTTTGATCACCGAACTCTGATGGTTGGGTCCAATTTACACCGCTGCTTTGCAGTTTGTCATAGACTCCATCAAAACCCGCGCAATGCAGACCACTAGAGGGAAGTCCTATTACAAGATCCCCATCAGCGTACAGATCAAATTTGGGAAGCTCTGTACCATCTTCCAAAACTCCCAAGCAGTAGCCTGCAATATCGTATTTTCCCACTTCGTAAACAGTAGGCATCTCGGCAGTTTCACCTCCTATAGTTTTGGTGTACAAATTATAAAACAATGGTTGTTGAATACACAAAATTCACTATCTACCAAGTAACGCGCAGTTGGCAGCCCGACAGCCCTCTGCAATTCCCTTAACAATTTGCGCCGCGATCGGCACTTGGAGTTTCCCACAAGCTATGTAATCTAGGAATGCGACTGGCTCTGCTCCAGATTCTAAGACGTCATTGGTACACATCGCCAGCAAGTCGTACCCTATGCTCTCGAACATCTGGTTATCGAGCGCCAGTTTGATTTTGGAACCAACGCCATTTGTTGCCTCACACAGAACAGGGTTTTTATAAGATAACTGCCATTTTAGTGCAGGAATTAGAAATGTTAATATCTTGTTTCGAACAACTAACCTCGTTTAGGCTGAAGAGGCCTCCAAAACCGCCAAGCCCACCGATAACTCCCTGTCTATGAGTGCCGCGGCTCAATGGCTTAATCCGTTGCACCAAGTCATCGCCAGCATCGATATCCACACCACTGGCCTTATACGAGAGAGGTTGACTTCATCAACGGAAGGTAGTCAAAAAATAAAACAGATCAATTAGTTTTTTTTTTTGTTAGAATATATTTAGAATATATTTTAAATTAAATAGGTTGATGGTATATACAATAAGTTTCATATAATAAAGAATGAGGAGCTTCTTATTTTTGCGTTTAAAACTCCAGCGTGCGTTTACAATACGCTACATCCATCAAATGAAACGTAATATTTTAGGCTTTTCGAAAAATAGTAGGTAATACATTTTTCGTAAGTCAAAACCTTCCGTAACGTGCTAATTTTGCGAAAAGATTCCTCCTCTAAATCTGGAGGAGGAATAAAAGAATACAAAAGCAAATGCTTGTGTGCCACATCAAGCCTAGTGGATGTACGCAATATAAATATGATCAAGTGCTAGAGGTAAATAATTTATACACCACTTTAAAGAAGTAAGTAATTAAAATTTAACTAAATATAAATGGAAACGATAGAACACTTCTTGTCCAAAAGAGAAGAGAGAAAAATGCAGTAACTCAACAATTGATTGACGTTCAATAAAGCAGTCCGACTATTTTTTCAATATCCGAAGAGCATTAGCGTGCCAAGAAATATCAGAAATTAGATCATTCAAAAGGAAAGTTTTGAAATGACTAAACAAACTTCTACGACCGAAAGAATCACCCCTATCGAGGTATCCGTTCGGAGAAAATTCCGATACGTAAGTGAAATCATATCGGAACTCAAATTGCGTTCGAAGTATCCGTTTCGGAACAAAATAAATGAAGCATACAAACGCGTTCATTTTACATGAAAATATTCTGCAGCAATTCGTTGTCGGAGAGCTTCGGAAAAAATGTGCCATGTTGGCTGTCAAAAGTAAGTGGTATAACGCGGTTCCACGCAATGCGACAAGGTGCGCTATACGTCATCGGAAAGTTTTTCCGAAAGTTGTATCGGAACGGATATCTCGAATGGAATTTCTCCGATTTCGTACAGATCGGAGAAAGTTCCGTTCCGAACGGATACCTCGATAGGGGTGTATTCACTTTCGCTGGCTCCAGAGAGCTTACAGAACAGATGAGTGAATTTAAAATGTTTACTCTCTTATTTGTAGTTTACACAAATCAACGCTCGCAAATCATCTTTACGAAGCGCTGTAAGGAAATACAGAAACAGTTGTCCTCTATGCACTATGCATATAAACTCAATGCTAATATTGCAATGGTTCTGTATTAAATGCAAATAATAACTTTAACTATAAGTATATACCATCATATCAGTTATAATTAATTACAATTTAAATGCCTTCTGAGCGATATCAGTTCGGAATTGAGCTCCCTTGCCGGAGAAAGTTATTTGTTGACACATTTTTGTGGCTTCTGCTGCAGCGACCTTGAGGTCCTTACGTAGAGCAACTGCAATCAGCACCCGTCCACCATTTGTAACATACTTTCCCGTTTCATTTACTGTCATACCACTGTGAAATACGATGTGATCTTCTGAATTTTTGGGAATTCCTAAAAAAGAAAAACGAATAAAAAACATAAAAGTGCCATTCTTAAAACAAAGAATTTATTTACCTTCAATGACGCATCCTTTTGTTGATGTCTCTGGGTATCCAGCACTTGCCATTACAACACCAACCGCTGTAATGTCGTTTTTCCATTTGAGCTGCACTTCGTTTAGTTTATTGTCGGTGCAGGCACTCATAACTTCGTACAGATCGTTCTCTAATAGTGGCAGAATAACTTGGGTTTCGGGATCACCGAAGCGGCAGTTAAATTCCAAGACCCTTGGTCCATCAGGAGTCAACATCAAGCCAGCATAGAGAACGCCGCAGTATTGAATGCCCTCCGATCGAAGACCATCTACCGCTTTTTGTAGAACCTTATTTGTAACCATTTCAAGATCGACTTTGGATATGAGTGGACACGGGCAATAAGCACCCATTCCACCGGTGTTTGGTCCTTCATCCTTTTCTTTCAGTCTTTTGTGATCTTGTGCCGGAAGCATAGCGCGAACATTATTAGAATCAACGAAGGCCAGGACCGAAATTTCTTCCCCCGTTAGGAGTTCCTCAATGACTAATACTTCTCCAGCTTGTCCATATTTCTTCTTTCCTAAAATCTCTTCGACGGCTAGACAAGCTTCATCTGTGTCCGCGGCCACTACAACACCTTTTCCAGCTGCTAAACCACTGGCTTTCACCACGAGTGCATTGTAGGGGGCACTGTTGATGGGGCGTATTAATTGATTGAAGGGCGTGCAAAAGTTCAAATGCCTTACCTTTTAATAAAGCGTTTTGCTTTTTCTGTATCGGTGAACGATTCGAAACGGGCTGTTGGAATTTGATGTCGTATCATAAAGTCCTTAGCCCATTTTTTATCTGACTCGATCTGCGCTCCTTGTTGTTGTGGGCCAAAGCATCGGATTTTAGCGTTCTGTAGAACATCACCCAGACCATTAGCTAATGGATCCTCTGGCCCAACGATCACTAGGTCAATGGACGTTTCCTTACACCATCTACTTATGGCCTGAAATTTAAAGAAGCAAAACATTGTTGGTTGTCAGTTAATGATATAAATTTCAATCAAAATACTTTCTTTACGAGCGAAGCACAATGCCACTGAACGAACGGATTTTTCTAAATGAAAATATCGTTAGCATCGCGTCGTTAGGTACGTTTTATATTCAAAAAAAAGACGGACAATGAAATGATAGATTTGTTTCAACGTACCGTGTCGCCTGTTTTCATAAAACCTCTTAACGCATGAAAATTCTAAGACCGGCATTACCAAAGTATGGTATAGTTCAACAAGACGAAAGAAAGGGTTGAGACCACGATAAGAAAAAAAATTGCGATTTGTCATAAATACAATCCATCGGAGGCGAATACGGAACATTTTTATAAAGCGCATTAGTTCCATGTTTTCAATTAACGTGATTATATCGAAATTGAAATGAAAGAAGCATCTAAAATCGTACTGGTTAGCTATACAAAAATTATTTAATTAGTAATCAATATTTATATGACCTCCGTTTTGAGTTAGACGATAGGTCTTTTTTTTTTTAAATCCAATAATTGAAGTAACTATTGTATGACATTTTGTTGTCCAACCAAATTAATTGCAGCCAGAGTATTCGAAGTTGACCGACAGCTTTTCATGGCTATTTATGGATTTCGTCATATGGATATGATTTCGTAGGAATTATTATCTTCATTATCTCCCTCGTCATCTTAAAACCACAAACCAACCAATAATACTTCATTTGTATCTATAACAAGGAAAACATTTTTGAGGTCGATATCGATTTGCGATTTTGCCAGAAACGAATGCCATTTGAACAGCTGATATTGTTGTCAATTAACGCACTAATCCATTTACAAAAGCAGATCAATTTCGTTGCGCGTTCCATGAGCACCGTAAAATTTGAGATATGAAAAAGATTTCTGGTGGTCCATATGGAAAACCACATTAGATCAAAAAAAAAATTGATTCTTGGTCCCAATGTAAAACGACATAAATCTTAAAGCGATACAACAAAGAATTATAATGTTTAATCAAGGTTTGGAGTTACTACAAAACTTATATAAAAAAAAGCTTGGGTAGGTACAGGTGGTGGACCCCTTAAAAAAAAAAGTTGTAGATACTTCCATGGAAGAAGCGATGATAACAATCATCAACAATCATCGGTGCCAATAAAAATAGTTTTCCATAGTTCAACCTCAATGATAGTGATCATGTAAAGGAAAACACTTCATCGGAAAATTTGTCACTTAATTATGCATCATATTGTTACATTCAGGCTGGGATTCGAAAAGATAAAACACTATTCTGCTTAACTTTTCCAATAAAATCACTTTATTTACACTTTCTAATTATTCACTTATTAAGTACCAAAACAACATCACTTAAACCAATTCTTAAACTTTTCAATCCAATCGCTTTATTCACTGTATTACTTTACACTTATTATTATTAGGGTTAATCCCTACTACACATACATATATTGAAATATTTGTCCAACTTTACGAATGAAAAAAACCCTCAATCGCTCTGCAATAAATAGATCAATAAATAATATTAATTAGGCGTTTGTGTCAAAATCATTATCAAATTATTTATCAAATTCGCAGTCTCAAAAACTATTCTCGTTAGTAATTTGTTGTGTTGTAAACAGCGAATGAGTCTCAACATTTTTTTGATGCGGGACCCAATTTTATAGAAACACAGTAGTTCATTTTTTGTAATACATAGTTAAGGATTTATTCACCAGTACCCCGGATAATTTGACACAGAATCGGGCCCTAGGGACACGATTCATGAGATTCTCCCCAAATTGAGATTTCCCCCCAAGTTTCTGACATCCCAGAAACAGAAATAGTTGGCGAAATGCGCTCAGAAAACGTTACTGAGGTTTATAAATTCAACAAAAAAGTTGAAGACAAATTTATTCCCTCCGGCCTCATGTTGTTCACCTTCGACCTCTATCAACCACCTACCACTGTAGAAATTGACTGGTACAAGGCCAAAGTCAACGAGTACATTCCTAATCCAATGAGATGCCGGAACTGCCAGTTGCTTGGCTATACAAAGAAACGATGTGATAAACAAGAAATTTGTGAAACATGTAACCTCCCACCACACAGGCCTGAAATCTGCACACGTACCATGTGCGCTAACTGTCAAGAACCACACCCCTCCTCCTCCATAAATTGCCCAAAATACAAACAAAATAAGGAAATACTAACGATTAAAACAAGAAACAAGTGCACTATGGCTGAGGCGAAGCGCACTTACTATCAGCTTAATCCATCAAATCCGCAATACAATGAAAACAGTTATTCCCAAAAAGTCCGACAAACCAACAACATCAAAAGCTCACACCCCTCAACAATAAAACCCGCCGAGCCAATCGGCACTCAAAAGCAGACCACAGCTGCATCTTCTAGTTCTTTAATTTCAGAACAAAATTTAACTCCAACAATTGAAAAACAAAAATCTCCACCTCAATCATCAAATTCTTTACTTGCAAACAATAACCCTAAATCAAATTACACTGTTTCACAAGCAATCGGCACTCAAAAGCCACCCACATCTACACCCTCAACCTTTTCAATTTTAGAAAAAACCCCAACCCCGACCAGTGATAAACAAACACCCCCTAAATCATACAATTCCATCATTAACTTTACAAAATCATAATTCTCAAAGTTCATCTCTCTCCTCGCTTACAAACAATTTAATACAAAACAATTCTTATTTTATGAACATATCCGATGATGAACAAACATAACTCTACTAATAACAACCCAACAATAGGCCACGATCCCCTTCGGTCGTCGATCGCGCCTGTTTATCTGATAACAGATTGACAGGCGCCATTGGCGACCGTGGAGGATCGTGGCCTTCACCTGATCAACATTATACAACAGCACCCGAAAAACCTTCTACTCAAATAATAAACAATCCAACTACTTCTAACCCGGGCGCTAGTAAACACAATTTTTTTGTCTCGAGCAAAAATAATCAGTGCGACTGCCAAGCCAAGAATATGACTCTTAATATTCTGCAATGGAATATGCAAGGTTTTTTTAATAACCTTGATGAGTTAAATGTTCTATTAAAATACCACAATCCAAATCTTGTATCACTTCAAGAAACTCATGTACCCTTCGGCTCAACGCCAATCGTACCAAAAGGCTACAAACCCTACTTTACAAATATAGAGAGTAATACAACCTGCAAGCAAGGAATAGGTTTACTCGTCAAAAGTAATATTCCTCATAAAATTCGACCAATTAATTCAAATCTACAAGTCATCTGCCTCGACATCGAGCTTCAAACCAAATTCACTTACATAAATATATACATTCCACCCCTACAAATCATTCAAGTAAGCGATCTAAACAATTTAATTTCCCAGGTTGATTCTCCAATTGTAATCGGTGGCGACGTTAATGCCAGAGACAATACTGAGACCCCCAACTTCGACCGATTAACAGTTATTTGCCTACAAGCTAAATTTTACGCTCCCAAAAAGTTTAGGTGCGCTAGTATTGTTGCATAGAAATTCGTATTGACAAATGTCAAAAATCCTCTCAACCAACACATTCGCACCTAATCTTTTTACATTTCACTGTGGGCAAAGCAAAACGGATAGGAATTGGCGTACACGGATAGGACAACAAAATGGCAGATTCCTGGCAAAAATTGAGGGGGCCAGCGGCAAGAGGATTGTGAGTTGGGGGTCTCAGTATGATTTGTTTATGGTTAATGCATGGAGTACCCTCTGGGGTTCTCCTACCACTAATAAAAGAGGTCGGATAATTGAAGACTCCCTTCTGAATTCTAATCTCATAATCTTAAACGATGGTTCACCTACCCACCTTTCAACACAACACCTTCACACCAGTGGCGTCTCGTCAGGGTGTGCAAGGTGTGCATTGCACACCCTGATCTAACGAAAATAAGTCCCTCATCAAACACTGTGTAATAATAATTACACACAAATAATGATATGCACAATTCCATAACCCATAAAACCTCCATAACACAGTCAACAGCTACAGCCTACACCATACCTATTCATATTCATCCTTTATAAATTATAAATCTTCTTTCAAAATTCCTTCACCGCTGAGAAAAAAAAATTAACTCGTACAAAAACTCGCTGTGCACCATTCTGTTGATTTCATCAAATAAATTCATCCAACTCCAAACTATATCCCTCTACAAGATTTATCCAGTATTCATCCCCATCGTCATTCATCAGTCGTCACCCGCACGCCGCACGCCGCCGTACTTAAATCACTTTACTTTGATGAACTTGTAGTGAACTATACTCTGTCCAAGAAAAATTGTCAGTACAGGGAAGATAGGATGTTTGTCTCTCAGTCTGGTTGCAATGACTTACATAAATCGGTCCCTTTTTAAAGCTCTCACAGGGTTGCCGTAGTGTGTATGATAATTCGCCATAACTCAGAGAGCAATACTGTTAGGGTTACCATCTTCCAATTTAGACAGGTCTCATCAGTAAAATAAATCTTTCTTTTCTCTTCTCTAATTTTTTTTACTTCGCGTAGATAACTTCGTCTCCAAGAAATAATGTCACTTCTTTCCAACAACAAATTCTTTCGCTGACATTTGACGAATTTAAGTCCGAGATCTTTTTGATCTGCTTAGTTTTGTTATATTTTCACTTTTTTGTACTTCCAATAATATCTTGTCTAGCGTTGGAAGGTCATTATCCATAAAAAACTGATGGACTATCCGCCTAATCGCACATTTGTTAAAATCATCCACCTTGCTCTTGATACCGGAATTATTTTTCTTCTTTGGTGGTGAATTGTGGCCTTTGATTGCTTTTCCCCTTAAAAGCCTGTATACAGTTCGTTCCGTAACAGAAAAAACAATAACCGCATTTTCTACAGCTTCCGATTTATTTTTGAAAAGGCCCATAGAATTTTTCAGTTGCATCAACAATTTGTTGTTTCTTTTCTACACTTAGATCCTTTGAAGACTTTGTAGCCATGTTTCTGTTTATTTATATGCACAATGCAAAATAAAGCTATTGAGATAGCAACCATTGTTTCCGCCTTATATACACAAACAGGCAATTAAAAAAAATTATATAACCACGACGCAATGTCACATACCTGAAGAGATGGTAAAAGGACTGCACTTGTGCAGCTCTACATACATTTTTTAATATAGACATATATACCTAGATTACATATTTCTTAAAAAATTACTACCCGTCAATGCAGAACTTCGCGGAAACAGTAGCAAAAAAAGGATCATAAAATCCTTTCAAGGCATTTGCTTTACTGGAGAGAAGTGACCGGATGTGGTAAAACCCAACGACCGAAAATAAACAGTATAGGTCTACCTGCTTCATCATTTTGATATTTCAGTCAGAAAAATATGCTCTACAAAGAGAAATATGAATTTATACCTACCAAAACATACAGAAATATGCCCTTACGAAAAAGGCTGAAAATTTGTACTTAGTTTTCTATAATAAAATATTTAATAAAATGTTATCCCTTAAAATACCATGCTTTTGCATGAATCCGGTTGAGTTGCCCTAGTAATCACTATTAATTTATTGCAATATCTCTACAACGCACATATGATCACTTGTTGCGTTAGTGAAATGAATGCATTAAAAAACCTCACGAATAAACATTATTTCTAAAAGACAACATTCAAAAATATGTTTTAACTGAATATTATTGGATCTTTCAGAAATACAAACAAATTAAATCCGAATGGCAGCACCCGAAATAATATGCCGCTCTCAAAAGCTCTCAAAAGCTCCAAAAAGCACCAAAACCGAAAGTTCTTTGACAAAATTCAAAGAAAAACCCTTAATGATATGCTAACATTGTCATATGGTAACACTTCTCTGATGTGCTTCAGTCACTCACACAGTCACACTGCTTATTTTGGTTGATGATAACAGCAAGCGAACACAAGCGATTGTGCTCATTCTGCCCGCAACTGTGTGGCAGAGTGGTTGTGGAGGGATATATGCGAATTGCAGGAAAATTACAACAACAAAGTTCTTTGGAATGCCAGTGGTTTCGTTTTTATTTCAGTGGCAAATCTTGTGTTTGAGTGCCGTGAGAGAGCTACAGGCACCACTGGTAGAAAAAAGAGCTTCCCATAAGGCCTGTACTGACAATTTTTCTTGGACAGAGTATAGTGCGAAGGTTTTCTGTGCACGGGCTGTATTCAGCGTTGCCAAGTCACTCTGGCGTTCGAGCACCGTTTTTAAAATTTAAAGCGTTAATTTTGACCTCTTCGGCACCAAAACTGACTTTTTTTTAAACAGCTCCAAAGTAGATAACAAAAATAAAAGTAAATAAAAATCAACAAAAGAAGTTTATTCATATTCGGTCATGTAGCAATTGCACAGTAAAATAAAATTAATACTTCAATAAAAAACTAATTAAACTTATAATAGGTAGTTACTGGAAACATACATTTAATTTGTTTTTCAAATTGCCTTGTGATATATGCCTGCAAAGTACCGATTTTGGAAATTACATATATTCAGGAATTCTTATAATAATAATAATTTTTAGTTTATTTTTGCATTAAACTCATTTGGCTGAAAACCCTTTCCATATCTCCATTTGAGTTTGGCAAACAAAGCAATTTTAAGGCAAATTCACAAATAATTTGGAAAGGCTTTTCACTTACTGAATCCCTTAAACTATGTCTGACTATGACTTCAGTCTTTGATTGCCACTTCAAATTTGTTGGGATTCTCCATTCCATTTATTCCCTTTGTAGGTTTGCAGTTTTCACTATAACGATTAAATAACTTTGCGAGATCAATCAAAATTAGCGAAAAGGCAAAGAGAAGAACGCATTGGCATTACATTTCAAGAGGAATGAACTTGTATAAAAGGTGGCTGCATTCGAAGAAAGAGAAAAAAAAGGCGGTGTGCAGCGGCACTAAAAAAAACGCCCAAGCGCTAAATCTACTTTTTCGGCACTAAAACTAGATTTTGCGCACTAAAATTAACGATGAAAGCACTGACTTGGTAACGCTGGCTGTATTCATTTTCTCTTCTTTTGCATCTGTTCTGTTCTGTTTCCGTAAAGCGTCATAAGTCAAATACACAATGTATTACATCGATACTCGTGCAAATAAAAGCTGTGCACGAAAGCCGATGAATGAGTGGTTGAACTTAGCTTTTCGTTTAAGTGGTTGGGGATTGGGGTTGCAGTTTCGTGCGGTGCTTTTGATTTTGTATGCGAAAGTTTTATTTTTCTATATTTTATGTATTTTGAAAACAAAATAAGATATCAAAAACAGCAAAACAATGATTGAGAAAACAATAAATAGGACGTGTTTTCAGGCAATTAATTGATATTTCTAAAAAATTTATAATTTTAAAGAATTTGGCCACCCACCTAAATAATTCACGCGACGCTGCTGCTTCACACATATAGATATAACATGTTGCTCTCCAGATCTATTCCCCGGATGATTTTTGTAACAGTGATCACTACCCCATTATAACTTCGAAGTTATGGCAACTCTTCGGAAAAATACCCCCCCATTCTAAAATTCAAAACTGATTTAGCTGACTGGTCAAAATATCAAATCAGAATTCAGAACTATCTATCAGAAAAACAACCGAGTCCCAACAACAACAAAGAAGCAGCTATTCTCCAAAAAGCTATACGAGCAGCTGCCAACGCCTCTATCCCCCAAACCAATCCCTCACACAGTTCAAAAATTAAGAGAGTCGTTCCTTGGTGGAACTCAGAGCTCACAAAACTTCGTAATGTAAAAATGTCAGCTCTGAAAGCATTCCAGAAAAGATCCACACAAACAAATTTAATTCTCTACAAAAAATCCAACGCTAAGTTCAGAAGGGCTCTAAAAGATAGCAAAGCTAAAAGCTTCGGTGAGTTCACCGCACAAATAAACCCCAATTCTACCCCAAAAAAAGTATGGCAAAATATTCGCCGTCTGACAGGTAATTCTTCCCCATCTAAAATCGTAAGCATTCAATCGCAAAATGAAATAATCACAGACTCAACACTAATGGCAGATCACTTTGCACAAACATGGTCCACATACTCAAATGACACAAACTTCGACCCAAACTTCAGGTCTAAAAAAAATGAAAGTACCAACTACATTCCAGGACAGCAAATTAACGATCACTTCATCAATTCAATTGAAAGACAAGTCACACTTCTTGAATTTGAATCATCACTGAGTAAGGTCAAGGGTAAAACTCCAGGAAGAGATAGAATTTCCTATCCCATGATTAAAAATCTCCCTCTAGCAGCTAAATTAAGATTAATTCAGCTTTATAATAACATACTTGACACCGCAACTATACCTCAGAACTGGAAAACTGCTATCTTAGTTCCAATTCCCAAACCAAACAAAGACATAGCCCTTATAGAAAGCTATCGTCCTATTTAGCTAATTTCATGTTTATCGAAAATATTAGAAAAAATTATCGCGAAGCGCCTTCTTTGGTTTGCAGAACAAAAGAAATGTATATCACCTAAACAGGTAGCCTTTAAACCAAACAAAGGTTGTATAGATGCTCATCTTCATATAGATCACTACATCTCTAAAGCTATTTCATCTAAAAACCACGTATCTGTACTCGCACTTGATTTCGAACGAGCATTCGAAAGAATCGGTAAACATGTTATTCTTAGCAAACTTAAAAAATGGGATATTGGTTCAAAAATCTTTAAATATGTCGAATCTTTTCTGTCAAACAGAAAATTCTGCTCAAGAATAAATAATCATCTTTCCAAATTATATCCATTAGATAATGGTATACCACAGGGGTCACCCCTCTCGGTTATGCTTTTCACAATAGCGTTCGATGACATTAGCTAGTCATAATCGTTTAGACCACTGCCTTTACGCGGACGATGTCTATATTTTAAGTAAAATGTCCGACCTAACTAAAAGTTTATACCTTTTATTAAATGCTGTTAACGATATTTTAACATGGTCTTCCGAATCCGGAGCCAAATTGTCACTGACTAAATGTAAACTTCTTCACATTTGCAGAAAACTTAAATGTCCTAATCTAAAATTATCTGTAAATAATATTCCCATTTCAAATGTTAATAGTTTAAGCATCCTAGGATTAATCTTTAGTAATAAGTATTATTGGAGAGAACATTGTCTAGTATTAAGAAAAGCCTTAGCTGCGAGAGCCAACATTATAAAATATTTGAGTAGCAACAAAAGTAATGTCCACATTAATACACTGTCACATATAACAAAAATGTTAATACATATTGAGTAAAATTGACTTTGGAATTTATATTTACGGCAGATGCCCAATATCAACCCTCAACATTATTAAACCACCATACCATCAAGCAGCTAGAACGCTTTTCCAACAACACCCATCAAAAACTTGCTAACCGAAGCCGGACTTCCATCGGTAGAACAACGAAGAGAAGAAATCACATTAAAATTAACTGCGAAGCTAGTCTTTTCGAGATATTCGGTGATTGATGAGGACATCGCACATGCTGTAAACCAAAAATCGAAAAAAAGAATCCCATCAGCCCTAAAACTAATCTTAGTCAAATCGAAGGAAGCGAGGGTATAAATTCAAAACATCATCTCCCCCTTGGCTAACAAAACCTGATCGGATAATGATGGACCTGGCGATATATAGCAAAAATAGCACCAATCATCGCACCTATCAAGCTCTCTTCTCAGATATCACAGCAGAACTTCGTCATCAAGGATGGTCATTCTTCTATACCGACGGTTCAAAGACTCCAGAAAATACATCATTTGCAGTTACACAAGAGGATGGCCGAATAGTGAAAATTGGGATCCTACCCAATTTCGTATCTATTTTTACGACCGAAGCATTCGGAATCCTTCAAGCGATAATAACAGCATCAAAGCTTCGTGGAAAAACCATAATCTGCTCCGATAGTAAATCTGTGTTGAAAGCCACTGCCTACCCAAACAACAATGTCAAATTAATAACCGAAATAAGAAGCCAACTGTTCAGGTTTTCAAACAAAATAAAGCTCATGTGGGTCCCCGGGCACTCTGGAATTTGCGGCAACGAAGCAGCAGATCGAGCTGCCAGCTCAACAAAGCATGCACCTGTTTACTACTTTAACTCTTCACAAAACAGGACTTGATTAACAATATAAAAAACTCCCTGAGAACAAAACAGTTGAACGATTGGAGCGAATAGCATCACCATTATAAGGAAATTAATCGTAATAAATCCCATCCTCGATACCCTAACCTCCCGAAAGTCAAAATAACAAACTTTGTCCGCCTTAGACTTGGACACACTGCAATCACCCACGAACATCTCCTCACCAATCAACCCCCTGCTTTATGCAGCACCTGCAATATAACACTAAATCTAGACCACTTGATAAAAAATTGTACAATTACAAAAAATCACTTAAAAGACTCAAATATATACGAAATTCTTAGAACTCCTAATGGGGCATTTACACGGTCACACATTCCTATCACGGGAAATTAAAGGGATGCCCAATACTAAACAGCCGTCTGACTGAAAGGGACAGCATTACCTAACACGCAAAAAAACGTGATACGTTTTTTGGTCGGCCATCTTCTTTGCGTGGTAGGAATTATGGGAAAGCTATGCATGTTGATATTTTTATAGCGATGGCTTACGAAATTTCGTTTTCCAAAATGGCTTCCGGAAGGGATGAAGGTACATTTATTTATTAATTTCGTATAAATGATTGATGAATTGTTGGTTTAATTTACTGAAACTAATTAACACTCTCATTTCACATATTTTAAATCGGAAATAGAAATGTTTTCATGTGATTGCAGAAATGTTGGTCGCCGGAACTTCCGCTTAACGTATCTATAATTATGGGTAGAACATCCATGACACCTTAGGCGTCTGATTTGTGATCTCATTTCTTCGCCTTTATTAGCATTGACTGCGGACAAACGGATCTCTCTGTCCCGTCTCGTGCAAAAATGCGCGTGCGTGATAGTGTAAATGCGGTTTAATCCTTTAAATATTGAAACAGTAAACAAACTCTTGTCTAATCTTAAATGTAAAATTTGAACTTGTAGAATAACTTCAGAGCTAATAGTCCTCGCAGATAGGCTCCAATGTTTATATTTACCAGGCTACTTTGAAGTTTGAAGTACCTGTTATTTAATAATAATAATAATAATAATAGAACTTATCAAACGCTTGCATAATGTCAGACTGACTTGGAGGAGGTAACACTAGTTGTACTTTACTTTCGCTGAGATAGGATGTTTGTTTTCAGTCCTACAACAAAAACAAACGAAAATGGACCAATCTTCAGAATTTGATGTTTCTGTCGGTGTAGCGGTTGGAATCTTTATTTCTGCAAGGACCGAAGTGGAAAAAACCGGGGCGTCCAATAAAAAAAAAATTGGATTAAAGTAAGTTTTATCGTATTCACCAGGAAAATGGTAAAAACCCTGGCGAATATGGCCCTACATACCACATTAATTGTATTACCTTAAACTTATTTATCTCACAACCGATTTCGAACTTTACCAATCACTGTTTAAAAAGCAATCTTCTCAAACATGCCCTTTTATGCCTGTGACACACATAGGGTTTCGATACCATGGTATCGAGATGAACCACATGTCTGTCAGGGTATACTACGGGACATATTTTCTTATAGCACAATTATTTGTTGTTCCTTTGTTGTCTTTAAAATGCACAAAAAACGTATTAAGGTTTATAAATAGTTACCTAAATCGTAAAAAAGTACTTACTTTTGTATATATATTTTTTTTTAATTCATTGCAAACTATCTACAACAATATATTCAGCTGTATGAATTGTATGACAAATTTGCAGTTAAACTGCTGTATGAAGTGTATGATAAATGTCTGTGAAACAGAATCATAGAACTTTCCAATATTTCTAGTCAATTTTTATTTTATAAATTGTTGTATGATAGCAGATCATACATCAATTCTGTGAAACAGAAATCATACAGCGGAACTGAGAATATCATACAATAGCCGTATTTTATTATCAGCGTGATCTGATCCGGATCAGATCACGATAATAAAACAATACGGATCATTGAAGAATTTTATTTTTAAGTTGTGGCTACAGTTGCTATGAGTATGGCAAACCTCATTTTGCCACCGGGCCATATTGCAAGCATTCGGTGCAACGTGAAGACAAACTTCATACTGCCACCAGCCATATTGCAAACATTCGGTGCAGCGTGACGTCACAACATGATTTCAATGGACATGACATTTCACTTGCTTGTCGAAGGTGTTACCATTTGAGTCAAATTTAAAAACTAATTTAAAATTGTATGTTGAAATATGCAACAAATAAACAATATTTCGCGGCTAGTTCATATTTGGGTTTTTCTTGGCTTATTAATGTGTATCCAGACCAGCGAAAGATTTGTTCAGAAACATTTTTTTGTCAAACATTTCGGAAATGTTTTTGACGTTGAAAACGCCGATGAAGTATTTATTAAATATTTATGAAAATGTTTTTAATTATTATCATGGCCAGGGGCTCGAAAACAACAACACCGCTTCCGTTATAACTTATACGTTGCTCTTTGTTTTTAAAAGGAAATGGTTTACAATCAGTTTGAAATGTAGGTAATGAAAATCTTACCGCAGTTTGCACTTCTCGTCGGTTATTGGAATTGTAAGACGAAGTAAATGACAGCGGTTTAAACACGAAACCCCAAATGAACAAACTGAAGTTAGTTACAAAAAAATCGACGAAAATTGTTGCAATTACATTATTTCTTTGTTCTATTTTGTGATAAAAAAGAAATGTGTTTCCCAATAATTAGCTTTGAAAATAATTTAAATTTATACAGCCTGCTAGTTTCCATTTTTCGTTATTCCAAGATTTTTTGGAAATAAAAGAAGACAACAAAAAACAACTCTCACCTTTCTACAGGAAAACTTGTGAAACAATAATTATTTACGATTGGGAAAATGCGAAATATTTTATAAACAATTTTTTGTTAATAAATGGTTATGAAACATTTACTTAAATGTTTATGAAATATTTTGCTCGAAATACGGACGGGAAATTTATTCGCATGTGAAAAATATGCTTGTTGATTGCTTGTTCTGAATGGTGTTGAATATTTTAGTCTGGCAACGTGTGGCTTGGCTATCGTTTACAGGCACACCAACATATAAAAATGAAACAAACAGCGCCAAACAACGCAGCGAGAAATAGTAGAAATAATTTTCAGATCATCATTCATGATCTCGATGAGTAGCAGGATCATGTGCTGTTGTTGTAATTGCATGTAAATCGATGATCTATATAGATCATGGCTGATAATAAAATACGGCTAATGTATCGATTGTATGATCTGTGAAACAGGCCCCTGGTTGAAATGGTATGACACGAACAATTTAAAAACATTCAAACAAAAATTCATCCAGCTAAAAAACCAGCCGGCTGGATTGTACAAAATCTTCTAGCTAAATGCGTATCAATCCAGTCAGATCTGACTGGAAAACAGTTAAAATGGCAACTCCATAATGAGATGAACTATGTACACGTATTTCTATTGTGGAATTCGATTGGGCTTCTTCAGATTCGCTCTCAGATTTCAGATTTTAGGCTAAACGAACATAAAAACGTCACTTCTCACTTGCTCTTTTTTGTGTTGATATTCGTGGGATTCAATTATGTGTAGCCTTCAACACTTTTTAAAGCGTTTTCCATTCACTGGTTACATTTTATATTAAAACATTCGAAATTTGCGTTTCGATTGATTTATAAATATTTATACATAAATAATTTACAAAAAGATTCACCCGATGCAATGCCTTTCTTTGCTGTAGAAAAAATGTAAGAAACAAACCTAAATAAATGCCACCAGTTGTCAAACTCAAACGCACTTGAATTGGTAAATCTGAGAAAGAATGTAGATTTACGAAAGTGCTCTGAAATTTGAAAAATTATTTATTTTTTGTATTAAACGAACATAAAAAGTGCTCTGAGTCCAATTGAATATCACAATCACATAAGTTCCACCAAGTAGGTAATTGAGTTTACGTTAATTCCTCTCAAAGTAAATAGATTAGTATTTGCGATAACAGAAATTTTAATCCCAGCTCGCAAATCCAATTTCGATAAATATATTTGGGGAGTAGGTATGTAGCATGTAGGTATACTTACATTAAAATCTTTAACATCGACGCTTTTTAAATTTTCACATTTATCCACTTGTTCGATGCCATGACTGCCGGGCAAAGCGTAAATTTTTTTGACTTTGGCACTTTGAGATAGCTTCCAACAAATTGCATGCTCTCGGCCTCCATTACCGATCACTAACACTTGGTTTCCGGACATATCTTATTTTTATATTATATACAAAATTACAAACAATCAAAACTAAAATCAGTCTATCTGTCAAAATTGCTTATTAATTTCCACAGTTATACTTGTTGCTAGATCTACAATCACTCAACCCACGTGTTATGAAAACCGGTTAATATGATACGCAATTAAAAGTCTCGGATCAGTATTCAGTAGTCTCTGCGCCGATCGAGCACTAGTTACGAACTGAGTGAAAATCCGGCACCGACTCGGAATGAAACCTTATCAACATTTCATTAACTCTTGAGTGTTGACTGTTGTGTTGAGTCTTGTTTGGATTCTGAAAAGTCGCAAGAAAAGGGCCACTGAGAAAAAAAAGGTGCTATTTCTGAAGCTATTTGCACATTTATGTCGTTTTCGATTTGGCAAAAAGATCACTCTTTTTTTGATCTGCAACTGACGCACTTTTGAGAAATCTCGATATTTTCTCAGATCTATATACATACTTTCACTAATACCAATGTTTATGACACACAGCTGGCGGTTACGAATTTTTTACCTTTGAAAAGATTGCTTTCTTGCTGAATTATTCATTTTACGCTTGTGGGAGCGAGATTTTATAGGTATTAAATTATTCCGAAATGCGTTATTATAAATGTGTGAAAATCAATGGATTTTCAGTGCAATGAAAGCACTTTTTTTTTGCCGCCAACACAATACATACAAGAACCAATAAAATTCGGATTTCATGTTCGATTTGGCAGCAAAAATCTGAGATCTCAGATCAAAATCTGAAAAACCAAATCGAAAATGACATTCGTTTTTTTTAGCGATATTTAACAACCATTGGCTCGCTAAACACTATAATAATGTTGTGATAGGCAACTGCGTTTCATTTTAAAGGTTTTTATTTAGAAATATCGTAGGCGCAGTAGCTTAGTGGTTAGTGTGTTGGACTACTATGCGAGGGGTCGAGGTTCGAATACCGCAAAAACCCAAATTCCAACTCAGGGTTTTTTTCACTGCGCCACCTCGCGAACGTCTAACAAACATCCGAGTATAACTGTCTTGAAAAAGCTTCTCAATTCGCCGTTTGGAGTCGGCATAAAATTGTAGATCCCTTCCATTCGTTCCAAAAATGAAAAACTCACACAAAACGAATGGTTGTGAGAAGCTAGGCCTAGGGTCCCTCCGGACCTGTTGCGCCAACTATATATATATATTTAGAAATTTTGAAAATTATTGAATCGCCTTCTTCAACTAACAAAAGGGCCAAAATAGCAAAAATAGCTGCCTCTCAAAAAAAGTGCCGAATTGCAACTTTAGTCGTACAACGGTCACGCTGGTTGTCTGTCGTCTGTGGCTGTGCTGTGAGTGTGCCACTGTGCCTCTCTATCACTCTCTGTTTCTACATGGTCAATGCTCAAGGTATACAGAACTACAAGGTATATAGAATAACATGGTAAAACATTGCGCATGTCCGCATCCTATCTCACTCGCACACTGTTACGTCACGTGTATCACACTGTTTTGACATTTCAGTGCAAGTTCGACGTTCTCTTAAGGTTTTTGTGGAATATTTTTTAAACAAATAAAAATAAAATGGTTATTTGTGCGATATTCGGCTGTAATAATAACAACGACAAGAAACGAAAGCAAAACAAGGTTCCCGGGCGCGAAAAATTGTCGTTTTTCAGATTTCCCAAGGATGAATCTATGAAAAAAGTGTGGTAGAAAAGACAAGTTTAATGCAAATAATGCATTTGTTTGCTCGAAACACTTTAACAGTGATCAATATGCGCGAAACTTGAAACATGAGCTTCTAAACTATTCACCCAAAAACAGTAGGAATTGCCTTTCACTTCCAAGGACTCTGACAATAAGCGCCAGGAGAATTATGAAAGGCGGAATACAAAACAAAAAATTGAGCGCGAAATTTTGTGAGTTTTAAGTGTGAACCAATTATAAATATGTACGTAATTAGTACCTAATTTAAAATTTGTATTTTCAAAGGAAAACCCTTCCAAGTGAGCAAGTTACCCAGGACACCAATGAACCTACTGCAAAATTATGCTGAAGAACAACCGACCGGATCCTTCACATGGACAGATCAAGTCAGCGATGGTGGACTTCGAAAACCCAACACTATTTTTATCGAAAAAATACGACTTCTTGAAAGTATTTTTAATGAATATAACTCGACTGGTCTAAAAACTGGACAAAATTACATAAAAACATTGTTAGACCTTGCCGAACCTATTGATTTAGATCGCGCGATCAAAAAGTTGTTTTTCCGGGGCAAAATGTTCTTTAAGATTCGAATTCTTAACAAAACACTTATTACGAATATCACTGCATAAAAAAGAAAAATGAATAAAACGCTGAACTAATTGTTAAACTGATATGTACTTGTTTTTATTTCTAATATTTTCGCAGATTATAAAGGACTATTTATACATTATGGTTATGAGATTTGATTATTGATTGATGAATAAAACTGCGAATAACAGCTGTCAACATTAGATTTCTTTGTTGTATTGCTGTGGAAACAAGTGGTATCGTACCACCATCAGCTCACTTTAAAACAATTTCGCCACTATATCTTGCAAATCACATTTTTATTAATTTAAAATCCACAACCCTAATATAAAGCACATGAATGCGAACTAATTTGTTCTGAAGTGTCAAAATATGTGATACACGTGACGTACATGCGCAGAACTGAACCAATATTTTCCTCCGGAATATCATACCATGTATTCTATATACCTTGACAGAACTACAAGGTATGATATTCCGCGATTAATTTTTCGCTTGTTCTGCGCATCTACGTCACATGACGACAACTATTTTGACGTTTCTCTGCAAATTTATTCATATACGGGTGGTTTTCTGTTTGAAAGTTATATTTTTAATAATAAAAGTATTTTGTGTGCTGTTTTCAATTAGTGTTATGGTGTACAAATTATAAAATTGCTTATGGATCATTAATTCAATGTGCATAAAAGCTTTTGTCATGTGGGTAGTCCACATTAATATATCGAAACCTATGAAGGTCGCTCAAATGATATTTTTGTCGGTGAAACTATTTTGTGCATTTCAATAAAAAGATTAAAAGCAACTCGCTACATCTTTTGTTCCAGTGTTAAAGAAGACAAGATGCGTCGAAATGGTCACCGACTGGACAAGAATGTTGAAGTCAATCAGAAAGATTAAAGAAAGAAGCTGCAAAATGTTAACTTAAATCAATGGTATGGGTAATAAAATCTTCTTTTTTTTTTGTATCTAATACACAATTCGATATTTTGATATCCTTAAAGGCCTTTTGATGCGCATGAGGATGACCAGCAGGAGCAACAGTAGCAAAGATGACAGAATTCCTCAGAAGTGGTCCATTGAAATCATCTCCATTTGAAATTTTGGAAAAATAGGAATTATCAACTTCCAATCCTGATCAACGGGCATGACGACGGCTAGCCGAAATGTTATCTGCTAGAATCTATTGGAAAACAAAGGAGTTAAATAAAAAATGATATTAGTTTCATTTTATTATTTTGTTTATTTTTCGTTTATTCGTGTTTACATTTTCGTGCATTTGTGAATTTAAAATTTTAATTTTAAAAAACATTTTTCATCGAAAAAACAGTTTCTTTATTTCTTTTTCCAAGGTACAATTTTCAGACTGCAACATTAACTGATTGATGTAATTAGAGCAGCATTTAAGTGAGGTGGAATTGTACATAGAGAATATTTTATCAAGGGTTTCTAGGTTTTGTACGAATTCCTGATTTGGTTGATGAAGCCCTCCTTCCGAAACTAAGTTCGTCCAACAAAATGAACTTGTGTTGTTAGCATCCGAATATTTTTGCATAATTTCTGGCATTTTCAGTTTAAGTCTATAGATAATTATATCCAGCTACATGCTCAAGTGAATCATACTGAAGATCCTCCATATCTCGAGCAGCATCTGGGATACTTGTATTGTGGTTTTCTTCAGTGAAATCTGAGAGCAATGTGGAAGTAATTACACTATCGGGACAATCTTCAGATTCCATTATAAAAAGCTCGTCTTCTTCATTAACGCAGTTCGCTAGTGACCCATCCAGTTTTTTCTCATCGCTGCTGTCACATTCAACATTGGCTGATTGCGACACTCGTTGCGACCCAACAAAAAGCCTCTCAGACGGTACTTGAACTGTAAGGCAGTTGGATGATCATAAAGACCTCCTTTAGCTCTCATAACACCAAAAAACATTTCTAATGGATCTTGATTCAAACGATATGTAAGCAAGTACTTGATTTTATACTTTTCCTTTAAGTCCGCGAATAGCAATTTCAATGCGCTGATGTTGTTCAATATGCCCCTTTGAAATGGTAAGAGTGTTGAGAGTTTTTCAATTGTTTCTGTCTTATTTCGACTTAACTTTTTGTTATTGTTGCTGTTGCAACCAAACACTGCACATTGTACCATTTTCAAATCACTAATATTTAACTTCTTTTTCTTTTAAATAATTATTTTTCGGGCTAAAGTAGAAAACACTAGCTACGCTTTTACAAACATTTTCACCGAAATTTCAAATGTGTTGTCGTCGAGTGACGTAACAGTGTAAGAGAGAGATGCAAGAAGACATGCGCAATATCATACCATGTAGTTTTATATACCTTGGTCAATGCTCAATGGGCTTACTAAGAGTAAGAGCTACGATTGTGTACAAGTATGTGTAGAATTTCGGAGGCAGGGCTACCTTAGGGACCCCTTAGGTTCCGATTGAACCCCTATTGCAAACAGTCCAAATCGGACCCCTTTAAGAAACTTCAAGACACTTTTTAACGCCTACGGACCCTTTTTTAGAATTGGCTATTTACAAGACGCAAAACATATTCTTAATTTCAACAGCCGTCGATTATCGACGTAGAATCGACATAAAGATTGTGTTCACAAATGTAAATACACGTACCTACTATTTGTAGATTTTAGTTATGGTGTTTGATATATTACATGTATCCATAATTTTCTTTGGAAACACATACAGTTTCTCTCCGATTTAGTCCAGAAGCTCAGCATCAGGTCTCATTTTATAATTGAAGTTCTTAACTGCATTTACATCATCACGCACGAGCTTTTTGTACGAAACGGGACCGAGAGATCCGTTTGTCCACAGTCAATGATAATAAAGGCGTAAGAATAAGAACACAAATAAGACGTTAAGTTGTAATGGATGTTCTACCCACAATAATTGATACGTAAATTGGAAATAAACACAAGATCCGGCGACCAATATTTTTGTTTTTTGTTTTTTAATAAATGGATTTACCAATATAAAGGGTTTTCCAATAAGAGGTCTTATTTTGGTATTCAAAGAAAAATGTCATTTTTTGAGATAAATAATCGGATCTTCATTATATATAATAAAAAGAGGAAGGTATGCCGTTAATAATGAAAAACAACATCAGTCAAATGGCCACCACGAGCACGCATACAGGACCATATCCTTTCACAATAACACCTCTTATTGAAAAACCCTTTACATACAATATACTATATGACGTATGGTTTTTATTCTTTTAAATGATGTAAAAACATTTGGGATACTGTTTAGATACTGTTGTTTTCTTGAATTTCTTACAGACACATTTTCGGACCCTGATCGGAGGGCTACTTTTATGTGGTTTCACAAGTTATTGTGTAAATATATTACCCCATTTTAAAACCAAGAATATAAACATTAACTAGGTAGGTACCTACTGATTATTTTTATGAAAAACAAACCATGTATTTTTCAATTTAGAATCCCATTATCATTTCTAAAGCAACAACTGTAAATAAGTTTAATCAACTATGTAGGTATGTATAAGAAAGAAAAGAAGAAGAAAGAGAGAGAATACAAATTTGAATTTCAAATCCTAAACAAGTTTTAAACCAGTCGATGATTTTGGAACTCATTAGGCATGGGCCTTACAATAGGGCTAACTCTAATGTCGTTTTTGTCGATTTGGCTTTTCAGATTTGATCAGAGATTTCTGCTTCAAAATCGAACATTAAATCTGAATTTTATTGGTTCTTGTGTGGATTGCCTGGCCGCAAAAAAAAAACACACTTTTTTCACTTGCACTGCAAATCCTCTGTAATTGATATTTACAAATTTATACCAAGGCATTTCAAAAAACATAATTTAATATAAAAACTCGCTTCCATACGCGTAAAATATATATAAATATCAATCCTTCCAACGATAAACAATTCGTAACCGCCACCTGTGTCAGAGAGATAAAAATTGAGATATTTCGAAAATTCCCCAGATCACACAAAAAAAGCATTCACAACCATTCGTTTATTTGTGTTTTTTTTTTTTTTTTTTTTTTTGAAATGGATGTAAAGAAGAATATTGTAAAGAAGTAAACAGAATTTTTATTTCGAATTTTTTAGTTGCACCCGATGTTGATACTGCTCTGCTGTGCCAATTTGTTTTAATGGCTCAAATAAACGATATAATAAACAGCGATGCCATTATATGAAACCTACTAGAAATCTCACGTTCCAGCGTTTTTCTATTTGCACTGCCAAATTAGTTTTCGGGTTCTCGCTTTTTTAAAGAACTATTTTCATTTGTTGGCCCTACTGACTCGAGCTATACCTCGGAGAGAAGAAGGAAACTTTTCATCTATCAGAAACTATTGAACAATTAAAAAAGCTATAGAGCTGGGTATCCAAAATGGTGCTTACGAAAAAGAACTTAAGAACTTTAAATCTTAGAAAGGTTGATAAAAAAAATCGTTTAAAACATATCATTCTACAGTCTGAAACCCTTATAAACTCTCTGGAAGGTTTCAAGGAAACTGAAAGTCCCAATAACACATAATCAACCACTGATAGCCAAACAAGGCTTCTGCGATTCAGAAGGCATAATCTATTTTTTGATTATCTTGAAAATGACTTCCAACCGTACGAATATCAATATTAAATGTTCGTATAGGTATGAGGCGCATCAGATTGCCAAAGCAACAAACAAAGCACATATAACAAAATGTTCAGCGATTTGATATACTATTACCGGACCAAAATGTAGAGCAATATCCAAAAAAATATTTTTGCCATGTATTTCACATGGTAACAAATGACAATATCACTTCATATTCTGTAGGACTGCTGCAGGACTAATGAGCAAAGTTCGTATCTTGCCGATTGTCTTCTCTATTGACATATGGGGTTTACTTACACGTACTTACAAACTAAGGTGGCGGTACAGCTCGGAGTGGGTATGAGCCTCAACGAATGCGCTTATCCAGTTGGCATGATGTTTGGCTTACTGACTCCAGTTGCTCACCCCAAGTTGGTTGAAGTCACCTTCCATTTGCGCGAGTTCGTCGTCCACTACGTTGTCCCTCGAGGTTGGAGCCGGAGCCTTGATATCCATTCGGGCTACATGTCCTAGCCTTCGTAAAGTACTGATGTGTTTTTTTTTACCAGGTCGATGTTGTAATCCCACAAATCTTTTAAATCTTACGAATTTTTACTCTTACTTACTTAAGATGGCGCTACAGTCCGGGGTGTACCTGGGCCTCAACCAATACGCCTCTCCAGTTAGCGCGATCTTTGGCTAACTGCCTCCAGTTGCGCACTCCAAGTTGGTTGAGGTCCCCTTCCACTTGCGCGCGCCACCTAAGGCGAGGTCTTCCTCTACTGCGTAGAGGACCTCCGGGTTGGACTCGAAGACTCTCCGGGCCGGAGCGTTGGTGTCCATTCGCTCTACATGTCCTAACCATCTTAGACGACTAATGCGTACTTTTCTGACCAGGTCGATGTCGCTGTACAACTCGTATAGTTCGCTGTTAAATCTTCTCCTACAAATCCCGTCAACGCAAACGGGACCAAAAATCACTCGAAAAATTTTGCGTTCGAAGCGACCAAGAAGATCCTCATCCGTTTTTGCTAGGGTCCATGCTTCTGCGCCGCAGGACAGGGATGATGAGAGTCTTATATAGAATCTCCTTAGTGCTTCTTGACAAGGCCTTACTAATCAATTGCCGTCTTAGGCCAAAGAAACAGCAGTTGGCAAGTGTGATTCTTCGCTTGATTTCTGATGTAATGTCATTGTCAGATTTTATAGCGGAGCCGAGGTAGACAAAGTCCCTAACTTCCTCAAAGTTATAGCTGTCTATCGTGACGTTCTGTCCGATTCATCGATGTTGTGTGCCCCTTCTTGTTGACAGCATATATTTTGTTTTACCCTCATTCACCACTAAACCCATTTTTGCCGCTTCTGTACTAATACTTGCAAACGCACCAGTGAAAGCTCGCTGTGTTCTGCCAACAATGTAAATGTCGTCAGCGTATGCAAGCAGTTGCACAGACTTTTGGAAAATTGTGCCTCCGGCGTTGGCTTGTGAGTTTCGCACAATTTTCTCAAGAATGATGTTGAAGAAGTCACATAACAGTGCGTCGCCTTGTCTAAATCCTTTTTGACATCAAAGGTCTCGGTGAGATTGTTTCCGACCTTTACGGAGCATCGAGCATTCTCCATCGTCATTCTGCACAATCTGACAAGTTTGGCAGGGATGCCAAAACTAGACATGGCTCTGTATAGCTCGTCTCTATAAATGCTGTCATATGCGGCCGAGTTGGTGTATGCACTCTACCAAGTCATCTCCGGCTGCCTTGAAGAGCTCGGCAGGTAAGCCGTCTGGTCCAGCAGCTTTGTTGGACCTCACTTCATTTTGGTCAGGTGGACGGAAGTCTTGGCTTTCATGGTCCAGGTTGAATGGTTCGTTCTGCCTGACAGCGGAATTTGTGTCGTCTTCGCCGTTTAGCAGTCTGCAGAAATGGGTTTTCCATGTCCTCAGCACCGACTGTGACTCTACTACAAGGTTTCCTTGTTCGTCTCTACAGGTATCCGTTCGGGTCTCGTTGGCATGACACGTTCTTTTTAAACTTTCGAACATTGTTCCTGAAGTAACACCTCTCTATATCCTCGATCGCGCGCTTCTCGTGCTCTCTCTTTTTTCTCCGGAGAAGCCGATGTTCTCCCTCCTTTTTTGCTCGTAGAGCTGACGAGCTGCTCTCGTCCTTCTATGCAGCGACGCTTCGTAGGCACTTTGTTTTGCTGCATGTACTTGCCGACACTCTTCGTCAAACCAGGGGTTTCGGGGGGGGGTGGGCTGGTGAAACCGAGCACATCAGTTGCGGCGTTTTTGATTGCTTCTTGGCATCGGCGCCACTGGTCTTCGGCACTTGATGCTGGCAGCATAGGACTTCTCGAGAGGTTGAGGTTCCTATGTTAAAATCACCCAAGACGATTTTAACGTCATGCTTAGGACATTGCTCATATGTTTTGGCGAGGAGCTCGTAGAAACACTCTTTGGTAGCATCGTCTTTTTCTTCTGTGGGGGCGTGAGCGCATATTAGGCTGATGTTGGCGAATTTAGCCTTTATGCGGATCGTTGTAAGGCGTTCACTTACGTGTCGAAAGCTCAAGACTTCTTGCCTAAGTCTGCCGCTTACAACAAATCCGCATCCAAATAGACGCTGATTTTGTTCCCTATAGCAGTCACCGTAGTAAATGTCACAGTTTTTTATCCTTCTTTTGCCCGGCCCATCCCACCGCACTTCCTGGATGGCGGCAGTGATGGTACATGTAGGGTAAAATCCCTACATGTAGGGGTTTTCGATCTAAAAATGACGCCGTAGGGAAAAAAGGACAGATTTGTATAACGTAGGGATTTTTTTCGGACGAAACATTTTCATCTTATTTGTAAGTAAATTGATTTGCTCAGTCAAAAAATGTTTATTATTTTTGTTTATCTATTATATTTTGATCATACATTCGTTGACAGCTAAGGAATAAAATGAGATGACATAATTTGAAGAATCAACAAATAAAAAAAAAAAATTCATTTATGATTGAAATTGAGTATGAGAAGTTTGATTCAATTTTATTCGTGTATGTATGGATAAAATAGTTATGTATGTATTGTATTGTATTGAAAATTATTCGACGGTGTAGGGAAAAGTAGGGATTTTCTTTGTGTACTGTAGGGATTTTTCTGTATTTTCTGTACCATCACTGGCATGGCGGTGATACCTGCTTTATAGCAGTCTAGGGCCTCCGCTAGTTGTTCGGCTGCACGCGGTCTGTTCAGAGTTCGAACATTCCACGTGCAGATCCGAACGTCATTGTCCTTTTTTCGTTTTGCAGGGTAGTCAACAGTGAATCCGTCCTTATCCGAGGCTATTCGCTATTGGTTGCTTCGCAACATGTTTGGTTTTCCGTGGTAGGGTAGTTAGCCCCACGCACAACCCCCAACCTGGAGGACCAGGCCCTTTCTGCGACCCCTTGGGCAAAAGGAGCCGGAATATTCCGGAGTCAGTAACCCGCTGCGGGGATGTGACAGCTGCCTTTGACCCATTAAGGGCTCTTCCGCCACCATCTCTATTTCAATACCCTGACTAGAGTTGAAAATCCTCAATGACCTCAGCTCCAAATACGTCGAAGTAGCTCATTGAGGTATCTGCCATGTTGACTGTTGACGCCACCGTTGATTCAACCATGTGAATTCATCCGCCGTACGTCCTCTTTCTGAGGGGCTCATGTAAGACTTCTGAGACTCGAGCAGACAGTCAACTCCAACAGAGCATTATAGTGTTGCTATTTTCTACGTGTCCAACACTCGCACTTATAAGTCAATTCCGGATGGACATAGACCAGTACCCGGTGGTGACCACTAGGAGGTAAAATAAGCACAATTGGTGTATCTGAACAGTTGCAACAGCTGGGCATCGCCAAGTCGACGCCAATCAGTGTCTACCCTATTCATCAACACCCAACCACCACGAATTTTTACTCAGTGCCATAAAAGTAAAATAGATCATAAAATAGAGCGTCATCGAGAGAGCAAGATATTACCCCTCCACACTCCACTGAGAATCTTACGAATTTTTACTCAAAAAATTTCTTGCTGTAAAAAGTGGAAAAGCTGTCACCTTATAAATAAAAGCTGATTTGAAATTTGTTGTCCTATTTGGCATGCATTTGTTTTGATTGCTTGCGTATTAAAATTGAATGTTCTCCTCAAGATTCTTTTCGAAAGTGGCGACGCTTAAGTCGCTATGAGTACTATCAGCAAACGGGCCTAAGTCCTATCTTGTTAACTACCTATATAAATAGAAATGAATTTGTGATTCTACTCATTTCGTCATTGAAAAGTGATCAAACTCTTCCCTTCATCCCTTATCAGTTTGCATTATTCTTGAAAACACATAATCTGAAATAAAATTGAAAAATATTTGCGATCAAGTTAAAAATATGGAATATTGATTTTGTTTAATCAAATACGCTTCTGCGGGGTCACCTGATAGTGTATACATCGATAACCCTTCGCTAGGGGTCTGGAGATTAGATGTACTGAACTGCAATGTTGATTCCAGTATTGTTTTCAAAATATATGCCTTTATGAGACGATAAAGAATATTATTTTAATAACAGAAAAGAAAAGGTCAATATAAAATTAAGCGAGGGCAACCCATAGCAGTGATCCTTGACTTTTGCGTATAAACTAAACATCCTATGTAAATTTTATTTATTTGCAGAAATTCCACTAATAAATGTGAAAATAACTCGGGCGTCGGGCTGTCTATAAACTTTTCACAGCTAAGGCTCTGAGTCAATCGTAATGTAATTTCACAAATAGATAGCCTGGGAGCTGAAACATTCAATATCGAATATCTCAAAAACCACTAAATTTATTGAGCTTACATTTTAGAACCAATGTATTTTAATTACTTTGAACACATTAGCACAGCAACATCGACAGCGACGTCAACGTTAGAGCTAATCCTAAATTCGCTGTTGCTGTCGCTGTGTTTATCTGTTTCTCGCATCAGACATTCTTTGGTGTTTTTCTGAAGTATGCTGAATCCAAAGGGCTAAATTGAGAAACTTTCTCAGGACAGTTACAGTCATGGATATTTGTCAGACTTTCGAGGTTGTTGGCGCAATGGTTAAAACCTTGAGGTGTTATATATTTTACGGAATAGCTCAGTATTTCAATACACATATCAGTGAGCCTGTGAGCAATACTTCGCCACACATTAAAAGTGATAAAGAAAGAAATAACAAACAGTCGCCAAAAACCCACCTTGATGATCTTTTTCTTTCGTTTTCGCTTCCTGGAGAAACATTTTCCGCGAAACAGGTAAGATAGATTCACAACCAGAATCACTATTACGAATCTTCAAAATAAAGATTTACGGTTGGCGATTGAAAAACGCTTCAGTCGTACATTTTGGCAGTGAGATTAAGCTGAAATGCATAATTTGGTAGAGCCGCCAAGACCCCCACACACTACACTTGCTGAATTTAGAAATAGGTTTTCTGTAGATTGTATTAGGCGTTTTTCTTTTTTAGTTCAGAGCACAACCTGAACTGTTATACAAAAAGATTGTGTTTCTTTTTTAGCTCAGGTACATCAGAGCTCGAATTTGCGTTTCTTTTTTCGTTCAGAGCATGATCAGAGCGCGCTCTATGAGCTCAAAATAGGCGTTTTTATTTTTTAATTCAGAGCACAACCTGAACTGTTATACAAAAAGTTTGTGTTTCTTTTTTAGCTCAGATACATCAGAGCTCGAATTTGTGTTTCTTTTTTCGTTCAGAGCGTGATCAGAGCGCGCTCTATGAGCTCAGAATTAATTGACTGAGCAGGCTGAGTAAAATGCTGATTACACATATACATTCACACTTCCAGTCCTATTTGAGAGAAAAGAAAAACAGGAAAAACAGAAAATCATCAGAACGATCTGAGCACGCTCAGTTCAGAGCGCGCTCATATAGCTCGAGCTCAGTTCAGTGCTCAGCTCTGAACTAAAAAAGAAAATCGCCTTATGAGCGCGCTCTGAACCGAGCGTGCTCGGATCGTTCTGATGTTCAGGGACAATACTAGGCGTTTTTCTTTTTTAGTTCAGAGCTGAGCACTGAACTGAGCTCGAGCTATATGAGCGCGCTCTGAACTGAGCGTGCTCAGATCGTTCTGATGATTTTCTGTTTTTCCTGTTTTTCTTTTCTCTCAAATAGGACTGGAAGTGTGAATGTATATGTGTAATCAGCATTTTACTCAGCCTGCTCAGTCAATTAATTCTGAGCTCATAGAGCGCGCTCTGATCACGCTCTGAACGAAAAAAGAAACACAAATTCGAGCTCTGATGTATCTGAGCTAAAAAAGAAACACACACTTTTTGTATAACAGTTCAGGTTGTGCTCTGAACTAAAAAAGAAAACGCCTACTGAGACCCCAACTCGCAATCCCCTTGCCGCTGGCCCCCTCAGTTTTTTTTTTTTCTTTTTTTAATTCGCCATTTTGTATACCTATCGGTGTTTATGTCCATTTAGAATCCGTGTGACATGCAAAAACATACAAAAATTATAAAATCAATGCTGCCAACCGCTACCAACCATGGGGGAATGTGATAGAGCACGGGAATACGACATTTTATCATAACTGAATGCTATTGGTTAGTTATTATAAATTTGTAAAAGACGATTAATATAGTTTGTTTGGTTAATAATACTAGGTATCTAAATGTGTTGATTTATATACTAGAAACATATTAGGACAAACATGGTTTTGTATTTTCCGCTTTTGAATATCGTTAACTTCGATTTCATGAGTAAATTTTTCTTAAATTACTGAAGAAAACTTGCTCAAAATGTTTTCATTTTCTCATACAATGTACATGTTTCATTTTTCATAAATATTTTCAGCAAGAGTGCACTTATTCCTAAAATAAAATACTATTCACACATTATTTTCATTCGTTCATACATTCACACACGCATACACGACACAGACATGTCGTTGCAGACCAATATATGTTTTTGTTGTGCACAAGTTATGTTTTATTTCAATTTAATAAAATGATTCAAAGTAGTGTAGCTAAATTTTATTGATATATTGTCTTCGAGCTCTCGAGTAGAAGTGAAGTCTTCTACTCGACGATAATCTTAATCAAGCGTTACTTTTTTTGAAAGAGATTGGTGGTCCCATCACAAAGCTGATTTGCTTTGTATTTTGATTACGAATGAAATTTAATATGCAAAAGATACTGCATCCTCTGTTGCAGTATCTTTTGTTTTTCTTTCAGACAATATTTCATTTGTTGCAATGTTGCAGAGTGCAACAAACGAACGGTTTCGTTCTTTGAAGCCGGCGCAATAAATTGTTCTCGTCCAAAATTAGTCGGACTGTATTGTTGACATGTCCGATTAGTCGGTTTCTATGCTTTCTCGCGAAGCTTCTAGTTTCAGCTTCAATTGTTGGAATAATATACCATGGATCTTGTACAATTTCTCTAAGCACTTAATTTTGATAAGTTTGTAGAATATTGGCATTTGTTTTCTTGGTACAACCCCAAAGTTGTATACCGTAGGTCCACACCGGCTTTAGCACTTGCTTGTATAGAAGCAGTTTGTTTTCGGTACTGAGCTGGGAATATTTTCCGAGGAGCCAGTATATTTCTCTATTTGATATTGAGTTCTTTACGTTTCATTTTCACGTGCGAATTCCATTTCAGCTTTGCGTCGAGTGTCATTCCCAGGTATTTGGCCTCATTTGCAAAGGGTATTCGGGCCAAATTTAGGAAAATTGGCAAGTCATTAGTTTTCTTATACGTGAAATTCACGTGAACAGATTTAGTTTCGTTGAGGGCGATCCGCCAGTCCCTCGTCCATTAATTTACCTTATTCAGTTCGATTTGAAGTTTTACAGTCGTTTCTTCAATTGTATTACCTACTGCTAGGATAGCGGTGTCGTCGGCGAACGTAGCAAGAGTAGTGCCATCTTCTCTTGGTATATCGCGAGTATAAAACAGATAGAGAAGGGGCCCAAGGACTCTTCCTTGCGGCGAGCCGACCGAAATTTCCTTAAGCTCAGAGTATTCGTTTCCATGTCTAACACGGAAGAGTCTATTCCCGAGATATGATTCTAAAGTATCATATAGGCATACGGGAAGAACTTGTCGTAATTCAAGCCGTCATGCCACACCTTATCAAAGGCTTGTGAGACGTCAAGGAATACGCTTGAGCATACCTTTTTTCTTCAAATGCTTTCTCAATTACGTCTGTAATTCTATGCACTTGGTCAATCGTCGAATGCTTGGTTCTGAACCCAAACTGGTGGTCAGGGATAAGATTATTATATTCTATAACCGGTTGTAGGCGCGTTAGTAAAATTCTCTCGAAAACTTTGGATATAACTGCAAGAAGGGAAATTGGTCTATACGACTTTACTTCATTTGGCAGTTTTCCTGGTTTTAAAACCATTATGACCTCCGCAACTTTCCATTGGCTCGGCACGTGTTTTAGTCTGAGCGCGGCATTTATTATTTGAAGAAGCTTAATTAATGCTTTTCTTGGTAGAACTTTGAGAACCAGGAGCTTTCTTAGGTTTTCTTCTTCTTCTTAGTTTCCGGTTGCCGTTGGCAACACTTTAACTCCTCCTGGAGCATAGGGCGGCAACCAGATAGCTTGACGATAACTCCGTCTTTCCATTCCTTGGGAAAGGTTTCGTTTTCCCAGATAGCCTCAACAAGTGGCAACAATATAACGGCTGTCAATTCGGGGTCTGCTTTGAGGAATTCGGCAGGTATGCCATCCAGTCCAGCTGCTTTGTTGTTTTTTAGAAGTAAGATCGCGGTTCTTAACTCTTCCCTTGACGGGGGGTCAATATTAATGCCTCTGGAAGATCTACGTATGTCCGGCAGTAGGTTATCGGCATTTGCATTCTGGTCATCATTTAACAGTGCACAGAAATGCTCCTTCCACCTTCGCAACTGGTTTTCTATTGACACTAGAATTCGACCGTTCGTGTCAAGAACAGGGTGGTTGTTGTTGCTACTTTGTTGACCTGCAAGATCCTTAGTAGTTTTATACAACACCCTTGCGTTACCTCTTCTTGCAGCGTCTTCCGCGCTCTCCGCCAATTTGTCCAATCTGGCCCTCTTCTTAGGTTTTAGGGATTCAATTTCACGTTTTAGTTCCGTTAGCTTTGCACTTGTGAGTGTTAAAACGTCGGATAATAATTCCGTCCCAATAACACTGTCGTGAACCGCCCGACCATCGTACGGTTTAAAGGTTTCTTCTAAATGGGCGGCAAAAACGTCCGCTTTTTCCTTATCTTCCCTTGCCCATTCATTTTGGTTTATTTTAATTGGCGGCGCGGGGATTTTGGGCCTTTTGGTCCCTTTTACAGCTTTCCAAAGTGAATAATTGGATTCTTTTTTCGTCGTTAAACTTTCAAGGTAAGAACCTATCGCACGATTCTTAAAGTCCTTAATAGCTGTCTTCAACAAATTGCACAAATAATTCAAATGTGTTCTATGTTGCCGATAACTGACCTGTTGGTCTTTGCAAAGCAACATTTTCCGGTAATTTTATTCGGGTCTATCACAGAATCCGTCGTATTCGGAATGTTGCTATGAACCCCGAAAGAACTGTAACAGAATCCGTCGTAGGGTAATTTTGAAATTCATAGAAAGTGGTATCACTGAACATACCACGTTCTACGAATTTCGAAAACAAAAAATGTACCCTACGACGGATTCTGTGATAGTTCTTTCGGGGTTCGTAGCAAAATTCCGAATACGACGGATTCTGTGATAGACACGATTATTTTGTTTTTTATTTCGTTCGGAATTTTCTTCTTTCGTTGCACAATTGAGCGTTTCTTGCCTATGGATTTATCCTGTGCAAATTTGTTGGACGATGAAAAAATGTTTTTTTTTTATTTTTTTATTGACACAAGAATCCCTATCTACAATTATAAAGATGAGGAGCATACCTACCAACAAAATTCAATAAACTTTTATGTCAATGTACACCAAACGAATCAAAAAACAACAAAACGTCTTATTTTGTTACATTCTGTTTCGCTTATGTTAAAATAGAAAGCTTGTTTTTCATTTCCGAATCAAAAACGTTTTGTTTAACGTTTTTTTTTTTCTGCTTAACCAAATAACAGCTTGCAGGTAGATATGATTAAACATTAATACCACTTTCAAATAGGTACAAAGTTAAAAGATGATGATGCTTTATCCAATGGTCTTCTTAAACTGCTGCGCTTGACTCGTTCCTCCACAATAGACAGAATAAACTTAAAATATGTAACTGAGTAAACTGCGTTCAATTTATTCTTGCATATAAGACGTTTTTTCCTAGATTATTTTTCTTTAACCATACCTATAAACTACCGATTGTTGGTTATTCCTGTCGGTACTTTAATTTACTACATACTTATCCGAAATCATACAAAAACCGTATTTATAAAGTAAATGGAAAAATACCCATCTGACATACACATCGCTTTAACATTTAATTCCATTTATACATTTGAGTAAAATTTAATATTTTCAATTTTGCTTTAGAAAAATAATTTAATATCGCATCTTGGGAAACGTCCTCTCCGCTTTCAGAACAAAAAAAAAACGATTAAGCAAACGTGTGTGGCGAAAGAAAAAGAGGTCTTTTTAGAGTACAGAAAACAAAATAATATTCTGCCTTAATGCGGAGATATTTTTATGTATAATTAAATTAGGAAATTAATAATAAAATTAGATATACATAAATTGGAAAACCAAAATTTAAAAAAAAATCATCTTTGCTCATCGCTGTTGGCTGGGTGTCGTTTGTTGATACACTACCGCCGCATCTGGAATCCGGACGTCCCATCTGGACCTTTGGGCATTCGCAAGACATTCTCGTTATACCGTAAGTTTATCCCACCGACCATCATCGTGGATGTGGGTGAAAGGTAGCCACCGCTGACGCCACCAATGCCGCCACCGATACCAACTACAATCCCTGCTGGAGACATGGGATTATTCATCATCGTCGACTGTGGCCGTGTGCTTGGAATCGATATTCTATTATTTAGCTGGATAAGCTGCTGTGATGACTGTGCAGAAACAGAGTTCGGAATATCCGCTGGCGACTTCGGATTTGCCTTTGATACTACCGTCGCGGTCGCAGCAGCTGCCCTAAAATAAAAATAAAAAGACTTTTAATACTTTAATCATAGCGAGCTTATAAATAAACTTACTCCAAGTCATCTTCAGGATTTTTCGCTGAACCTAATATCCTCAGTCTTGCTTCAGCGTACTCTTGCTCACGCTGTTGAAGAGTTTTTATGGGCTGCTTCGGTCGCATACCATTGTCTCTGTTCGAATCAGAGTTTTGTTGTGCAGGCCTACGCAGAATTTTCACCGTCGGCATTGCTTGTGCTGCGTAGCTTGAGGAATTGTATTCATTTTCAGCTTGTTGCATTACCATCATCATTGGAATACTATTTTGGAAAGACATTGCTGAATCGCTTATGCTCTGTTCGTGCTGAAATTGTTCTTGTTGATTTTTGCTGGGCTCTTGCCGATCTCGCTTAAGTTTGTCCAATTTGCTATTAAGCTGAATCGAATAAACATAAATGGCCATTAATTTGTACTTTTATTTTTTCCCCTAATTTTATAAAAACTGTAAAACAAAAAAATTGGAGCAATATTCTATTTGCTTATGTAAGACAAGTCAATTGTTCAGTTTAAAACTAGTTTAAATAAAATAACAATAATAGAAAAGCCAACATTAAGTTGAACAGTTCTCATTAGTGACATATTTTCAATCGACTAAAATTGTACTCATAAATTCATAGACATAATCCCATGTATTTAATGTGATCACTTATGAAATTAAATTAAAGAACGAGTCATTTGCATTACACCTACACCATTTTAATATTTTTGTACGTAAAGATATTGATTGACTTAAGCACCAAGAAACGTAAGTAAGTCAATGGGCTATTATTGTTTGTTTAGTTAACAATGAACAACTTAAATCGGTACAAAGGATAAAAAAATGTATGCAATGATAAAACACAGTGACGCATTTCCGTCCCCGCAAGTTAAATGTGTGGAATTACCCCACCAGTTTCCAACAACGCGCGCTTAGATGATTACACTTAAAAAAATAAAAATGGCCGTATTCTCAGAGAGCTGAAAGGGACTTTTTTCGGTGATAAGTCCCATGTCTTTCCAAAAGCACCCTCACACTGCCAAAAAACTGAAAACAATTTGAATGTGTTCGACTTGACTTCGATTTTACTACTTCACTTTGATCTGTCTACAATAGATAGTCGTCTGCAAATTCGGCAATAACAAAGTTTTGTTGTCGAAATCGAACCACCGTCCGGGCTTTCTTACCCTGATTACCCTATGGGGAGTGATGCATGTGATATTCGTGAAATAATCAAAGACAGGCAATCAGTTTGTTTAATATCAACTTGATTCATTATTTTGGCTAATTTGTTGGGTTAGGTACCAAACTTTCGAGGAGTACAACAAACATGAACTTAGAAAAAACAAACGTTTATACTCAAAAACCATTGCGCTAGAATAAATCTTAGTTCTAACACACGTGGAAAAACCATATTTATATTTTCAGATAGCCAAGCAGCTCTTAAAGCTCTCGACTCATCTGTCATCAAATCCAAACTTGTCTTAGAAACATTCTCAAACATCTATGAACTTTCTAAGAAAAACCTAGTCATCCTCCACTGGATTCCAGCCCATAGAGGATTTGAGGGTAACGAATCGGCTGACTCACTGGCTAAAGTCGGAGCAACCACTCCACTCATCGGACCTGAACCCTTCTGCGGAGTCAGCAAAAGCCATTTCAGGAACTACATCAAGAACCAATCTCGTATAGAGTCTAACGAGATCTGGAAAAACACAGCTGGGCAGAATTGCACCAGAACATTTTTCCCCAAATTCTCCTCCAGTAAATCACTATTCTTGATCAATCTGGACAAAAACAACCTGAGAATACTAACAGGAATAATCAGTGGCCTCGGTCGAGTGAAAAAACATCTCCACAACATTGGCGTCTCACCGGATCCCATCTGTAGACTTTGTCTCGAGAGTGACGAGTCCTCTCTTCACATAATCACAGAATGTCCGGCCCTTTGTCGTCTCAGGAAAAAAGTCCTTGGTGATGAAATCATTGATTTAGCATCTCTTGCTAATGTACACCCAGAGAAGATCCTGGTCTTCCTGACGGCCTCTGGGGTGAAAATATGGCTCTAAGAATTTATCAGGGAAGGCACAATAGGCTCCTCTAAGAAGCCGCAGTGCCAGAGCTCATTGAAAGCTCTCCCGCCTCACAATCTAATCTAATCTACTCAAAAAAAAAAAAAAAAATATAGCTGGTTGCTTGTGCAATTTTCTGTTTTACCAATGTAGGTTTTTTTTACACAAAAACAAAGTCACATATTGTTGACGTCTTGCATACAAATTCTTCGAATTCAAGTGTGTAAATCTGATCAATCATATCAGTTTCTTGTTATTTACGTCACAAATGTTTGGACTTAATTCGTGGACATATTATGTGGACAATTCAATCAATAATTGTGTATAAACAAACCTACAGAATTTTGTTAAATTTAAATATTTTATTCCATAAAGGGTACTTCAATTTCACAACTGTGCTTTCTAAAATTAGACACTTTACTTTAATACTCCGAGTGAGGTTAAGATAATATTTATTAACAAGTCTTCCACCTCTTTATTGTAAAAAAAAAGAAAAAAAAAAGAAAGGAAACGCATAGTAGACGAACGACAATCCCCACGCTTCTATTTTTATTTTATTTATTTTTTTCGTTTATGTATTATTAATTATTATTTAAAAAAAAAATTGCAAAAGTAAACACATTCCATGTGCTCCATAAAGTTTGCCAATTTCGTTTATAGAATTCAAGTCTTCGAGGTTTAAACAAAACCCAGATGTCTCAAGAAAATGGAAGCAAGAGTTCGATAAGAAAAACGATTCACTTACCCCAGCCTCGTCGATTTCTTCCCAGTTGTCTAGCACATCGTCAGCATTGGACATTATTTTTGCAAAAGTCCACTAACTGATTATCGTACGGCACCCAATTATTCATAAATATTCCATATGGCTTTGTGAGTTTCCTTGCTGCTAAAGTATTCCAAATTTCCTTGCAAATTAAACTCATGAACAAACCATTTGGGTGGACTTGGACTTGATTCTTTCCTTTTTTTGCTGCTGTTCTTTTCGAGAACTTGCCCTCTGTCGCTGTGTGATTTTGACAGCAAGTTAAATGGGAAAGAGTGAATGAGATGAATATATAATTGTCTGAATTTTCACAACCAGAGGGAGCTGCTGATGGAGCATTTAAATTCGAAAATTAAGGCTGGCGTCGTACTTAAGTTAAAGTTAAATTCAAGTGAAAAAGTTATTTTTTTTTGCTGCCAACTAATACACACAAGAACCAATAAAGTTCGGATTTAATGCTTGATTTGGCAGCAGAAATCTGAAAAGCCAAATCGAAAACGATATATGGGGTCGTATGAATACAAATTAGCATTTGCTTTGAGTAAAAGGTTTTAGCAAAGTAAAAGGTATGAATAAAAACCTAGGGCGGTATTTATCAAGCGCTCTTAAATCAATTATTAGTTTACGAGGCTCATAACTACGAGTTTTTTCGTTGTATTCAACAAGCACTATTAGGGCTGTGTCCGTGCTATTTCGAATATGCGAAAAAATAAAATTCGAATTTCCAAACGCGTTCTAAAACGATTTTATGAACTCTTTTTCGAAAATGTTAATTGTCAAAATCAATTCGTGTAATTGAAATTAGATTAACATTATTATTATTATTATTATTAATATCCATTAACAAGTAAAATTAAATTACAATATTAATGCCAAACGAATTAAACAGCACTAGCTACATGGGCTTTCGGCTGGTCTTTATAATATACATAGTTTTAAGATAGTTTGGTGACGATCGGGAGCAGAGAGACCCACGACTAAGACTACTGTGGCCAAAGAAAGGTCCGTGCGCCAGGTCGTGATTTCCCTCCACGCCCTTTCGTCAATTAGATTAACATAAAATTTATGTTAGATTAACATAAATTGTATTCTCCGATTAAATTTATTGGTGAAATAACTGCAACTGCTAGCATATTATGGGTTGCAGATTGGGGTGGTTTCGGAGGTGACCAGGGTTGTTTTCATCTACATTTTTGTTTAGGCTCCTCCACCCGTGCAATATACGCCTCCATTTTATTTGCAGGAAGATATTTTTTTCAGTTGACTTTAGGAATTTTGAAAATATGCTTTAAATTGTTTCGAACTTCTTTTTAACGAAGTGCTGGAAGCATAAAACTCATCCATTATTTGCTCCCAGTACTTCTTTTGTTCGACGGTGCTTCTGCAGTCAGTTTTTCATTTTCCTTATCGGAAGATTTGGTTTCTTTCCCTTTCCTTCCATTTTGAAAACGACAACTGATTTCGAAGAAAACTTAACTTAACTATTTACAGACGAAACATCGAAAATTCACATTGCTTACTTTTTTTGTGTGAAAGACGTGCGTAAAAAATATTTAGCAAAAGGTTTGAGTCAACTTATTAGCAGACTCAGAATTTGCATAGCATTTGCTTTGTTTGATAAGTTTTTGTTCATACCGATCGAAGTAAAAGGTCAGTACCGCCGCTTTTCGAACATGTCAAAAGTTGCAACTCAAATTGGTTTTTATTCATACGAAACGTAGCAAATGCTTCGATTTTGACATTTCTCAATTTCAATTGCTACTTTTATTCATACGACCCATGCCTTGTGACTTGCACAATCTAACAAGAATAATGAGTCATGGCGTGAAACGCAGCCATTGGTTTTCCCGCAGTTGATCATGTGACCGAACCTTTAAATATACAGTTGTCAGGGAAAAGTCATTATCAAAATATTCCATCGATTCCATCAACGGTGTAAATAATCGCAATCGATTTTCTTTATTTCGCAAATTCATTTATCTTTTCAATAAATTTTGTGACAAACAAAAAACACTACAGACAGTTGTTTTCGGATTTGCATTAATTTAATCGCCTGCGCTAAACAAAATGGCATTCGTTGTAAACGACGTTGATATAAGCCCTGACCCAAAGGATCTATTTTTTGGCAAACACGTTGAGTACATTGCCAACCACGGAAACGACCAAAACGACTTCGAATACTGTATGACGGAGTTTTTAAGAATGTCTGGAATTTACTGGGGAGTTACCGCTCTTGATATCATGAAGCAGCTTCCACGACTAGACAAGCAGTCCATTGTCGAATTCATCAGAAAATGCCAATGTTCATCGAGTGGAGGAGTTGCAGCATGTGATGGCCATGATCCACATATTCTTTACACCTTGTCTGCAGTTCAAATCCTCTGCATTTACGATTGCGTTAACGAAATTGATTGTGACGCCGTTGCGAAGTATGTGGCAAATTTACAACAGCCTGATGGGAGTTTCTTTGGCGACAAATGGGGCGAAGTTGATACTAGATTCTCGTTTTGTGCAGTTGCTATCCTTACCCTTATTAATCGAATGGATGCAATCGATGTGCCGAAAGCCGTTGACTTTGTACTCTCCTGCTGTAATGCGGACGGTGGATTTGGATCGAAACCAAGCGCGGAGTCACACGCTGGTCTTATTTACTGCTGTGTTGGATTCTTGTCTATCACTCAACAGCTACATCGGTTGGACTGTGATAAGCTGTCTTGGTGGTTATGCGAAAGACAGCTACCGAGTGGAGGATTAAATGGACGGCCAGAAAAGCTGCCCGATGTCTGCTACTCATGGTGGGTGTTGGCCTCGTTGACTATTATGGGACGCTTGCATTGGATCAGTGCGGAGAAATTGAAGTGCTTTATATTATCATGCCAGGATTCAGAAACCGGTGGTTTCAGTGATCGCACGGGTAACTTGCCCGATATATTCCATACTTTGTTCGGACTGGGAGCGCTGTCGTTGCTGGGCTATCCAAATTTGCAAAAGATCAATCCGACGTTTTGTATGCCGCAGCATGTTCTAGATCGTCTCGGAATAAGTGCACAGTCGTTGTGTCCATGAGGGCACTTTTGATAAGAGAATACAAATTGTTAATGCTGCAGAATCAATTGCTGTGATTTTGCTTAGCAGAGAAGTTTCAAACTTTATCGTAAAGTAGCGCAAATATATATTTATTCTAAAAGACAAAGGGTTGTTTAAATCATCGGACTCAGGAAAGTCGTCATTAGTTACATGAGTCGCGTGATATATATATTTATTTTTATTTTTGCATGGACGTTCTTAACCCACTTATGGTTTATAGTTAACAGTGCCTTACGCACAAACACGATTTAGACTTTTAGAGCATCTTAAGCAATTAAAACCTGTATCAGAGATGCACGTTTTCGGTCAAGTTTAAGCTTTTGAAAACAACTTCAAATGGATGTTCGAGCTTGAGCAAGCCATGTAAAGTCAAAACAGAATCTTAACAAAAAAACAAAGTTCTCTTTATTAATTCCCTCCAAAAAGGCTTCTAAAATTTAGCTAAGGTTTTCACAATACGAAACTTATAATATGTAATTAAACTATTACAAACTGAATGCTCGCCTTAGACCGACTCATCTCCTTACACTAAGGACAACATTTACAAAAACAAAATAATAATAATGAAACCAATTGAACAAGGGATACCAACACGTAGTAATACAATTAGTTTGTCATTTGTTTTCTATGACTTCGTCAAAATCATAAAATTACAATAACATGATTTCGGAATAAAATGGAATTCGTACAGTTAAACTGGAACAACGGTTGATTGCTCACAGCTGGAAATGAGTGAAGGTGTGAGTTGATATGCAGGAGTACATAAAAACAAAATATGTACACGAATGGAAGGTGCTTGTGCTTCGTTGTGTTTCACGATAATCAAATAAGCCAATCAGACTAGCTATTATCTTGTTGTTGATGTGCGAGCTTTGGACAAAAAATGATGGCTCCAGTTTTCATTACATTAAGGCACCAATCGTATCGCTTGTTTTCTATGGGCATGCACGTGGGAACATTGAATGTACTTATACTTGGAAACGCTCATCGTTGGTCAGCACATTATACGCGCAGCCGAGTGCCCATGAAATTTCGTGATTGTCAATCTTCTTGTATAACTGCAAAGAGGGAAAACAAACTTGTGGTAATGAAAAGAAAAATAAATGTGTTATTTTGACAAATATTACTTTGATTTTCTTTGTGTCTGATAGTCCAAATCCTTCACGTAGTAGCACAGAGATGAAGGTCAAGTCGAAGCACATGAAAGCTTGATCATCGTTTGGTATGGCGCATATTTCTCGCGCCTTTTTGCGGTAATCCTCTACGGTGATTTCACCGCCAGCGAATGGATCGATTAAACCAGATTCGATAGCCCGCTCGAAGTAGTAACTAAAGGCGGCAATTGTGTGTTGCTTGAGTGTAAAAGGCTTTGGCTTGATCAGAGGCATCACCTGACTCTTCACTAATTCCAAGCAATCTTCGAAATCAACAACCGGGTTCTCTAGTGTTGACTTTGAGTTGTCTCTGCCACTATTAGGAAGAAATACGTAAAATTGTTGATATAAGAGTTAAAGTAAATGTAACAATAAGTTTCTCGGACTTTAAAGATTAGTTTCAAACACCTAAAGTAAAATTAAAGCCAATTTGCGAATTCTATCTATCAATAACTGAATTAATTGTTTAGACACTGAAATGCTATAGGAAAGAGAAACTTATTTCAAAAATAGATAAATTACAAATTGTGAAACAGAAAACTTTTGATAGAAAGGGCAATTCTTTTCTTCAATCCAAGACACAATTTTTTTCAGGCAAGTTTGAGCCCAAAATACTTAGCCTTAAAATCAACTTCCTAGGCGGGGATAAGCTAAACTATGCGCAAAGGAAGTACTAAGTACAAATCAGACAATATAAGGGTGCAAGGGGGAGAATACAACGATGTAATGGAGTCGGCATTAAATGTCCTGTGCCCCGGTGACTTATTACTCAGTTCTAAGTCTCTTCAAACGAAACAACCGAGAAATAGCCCTCTTTTCATACTCATCCAAGTTTGATGAACAGCAGTGCTTCGGAGGAAATCTGGCATGAACGTAGCATGAACGTTCTAAAAGTAAACAACACACATCTTACACTGAACTCAACGCAGAGCACTATCTGTATGTCAACAGATGGAGATCCATCCATTTAAAAATGTATTTATGGAAATCTAGTGCTAGAGACTCCTAAATATTCCAAGTCACCTGGGTCGAATCGTAGATCGTTTCGAAGAGTGTTAGGGAAATGCTTAAAGAAGGGGCAAGTGAGATATCAATGAGCTGTGTACAGAATACCCAAAACGTAAGTTATTGGTCAAAAAAAAAAAATATTGATCAACCTGAACTGGACCCAGTTCAATACCCATTGACACCGAACCATCTTAAAGATAACAAAGCAGCTGGGCTTGATGGCACCCCGCCAAAGGGGCTAGTATTTTAATTACAGTAGTGACGTCCCCGTATGCGTTGGGCTTCCTTTCGCCAATTTTAATTTCCAGTCAAATCTGATTTCTCAATAAGTTGAACAGGGCAGAGTCTAGAATCTTATATGAATGTGGTCATCTTGTGTGCAGACTATCGTAAAGAAATGAAAAGTACAAAGGCAATTGAAATAAATCAATAAAAACTTACCTTAGTTTATATTCTACGTTTGCATACGTCCACGTCCTGTTGTGTATAATCGGATTCAAGCACGCACTTTCCAAAACTGTATCACCCTTCTTGTAGTCGCGGGTGAACACAGCATGCCTTATTGCCATCAGCCCTAAACCTAGGTAACTGTGTGTGAAGACATTTATTTGCTTATTGAGTGTTTGTACGGGGTGAATGTATTTCTCATAGATGGGAACTTGTTCTGGATCAGCTGGCGAAAATGTGACCTGTGTACTACCGCCGCCCAAATCCAGCGCAGCTGCCTGATTTGACTTTGACAAACGACCGAGCAGGAAATTCACTGTAAACCAGGAGAATATACCCTCATCCGTACCGTCCATAATTTCAACAGCATGTTGATCCACATTGAACTCAGATTTTGCAAACAAATCCCTTACAGCATTGAGTAGATTCTCTGCCTTCACTTGGGGTAGTAGTCTTAAACCAGCTGTTGCTTTTAATACCAAAGGTGTATCGGACCACTTCTCTTTGGGAATGAAGACTTTTGCTTCATCCAACAGTAGTTTTATTGTATGAGATCCTTTTAAGGGATTGTCAGCAAAAGACGAGAGTCCGGGTTTACGTTCCTTAAAGATTTCTTCATCCAAAATAAGCTTATTGTCTGCGAGGAAAAAGAAAAATAATTTCTAACCTATTTAAATATTCCGAGTTACTTACCAATGAGACTTCTGTGAAACCTGTAAGCGAGTACACGACTTCCCGTCGAGCCTGCGTCAATTACCACGGCATACTGGGCTTTATCATACCCAAATTTTGATGCGATCTTCTCGAATATAGGGCTCATTGAATCCATATAGACGCCTATGTGGAATCTATAATCAATTCAAGGTCATTTTAAGAAAGCATCGCACACCCTTACCGAGAACAAACAATATCAGAACAACTGATACTATGAGGCATAGGAAAGATAATTTTAAGCCGCTTGTTGCACCGCCGGAATGTGACTGCGATTTCCGCCTACTTCCTGATGGTCTCTCGGATTCCTCCGACTGGTTAAGCTAAAAATACACACAATTGCATCAATACTAGTTACACAATTCATCCGACTAAACGAACCAATTGATATTCGACCTTCATGACTAGATACAATACAAATCTTCTAAAAACCTATTTTATTATTCAACTATTTACACACTAGTTTACTTTTGTTCGTTGATTACATTTTAATGATATTTTAAGTTCGATTAAAAAAACGAGATCCAGTCGCGAAAAATAGAATCGCTTTTGATACGTCGAAGACAAACTGTCAAAACAATTTGTGTGGTCACCAAAGGCCAAACGCCGAACCCATAAACTAAGTACTATATAGACCGTCAGCTCCCGCGCACCTACCCGATTCCCCCCTCAAATTTTGAAAAGAATTCTCTCTTAAATTCTCCCTTAAATTTCCTATCCGTGAATACGTGTGAAGCAGAAAAAAAAAAGAATTTTTAATGGAGGGGGTAAAATGAAAAAATGACACACAGTAGTCATCCAACATCGTGGTATTTCTACCTTTTTGTAGAAATTTTGATGGCCGAAAAACCTTACGTGCAAAACAGGAATAAAGCTTCAAAATTGTGGTTATATATGAGAAATCTGCAGAAAAAACATTCAATTAACATTGCAAAACACTAAATGTCTATAAAAAGTAAATTTCCCTTTATCAAACAATTTCTAGTACCAAGAAATAATCATTATAATGTTAACAAACTGCAATTCTTATACTGTAGGTTAAATTAATGTGAATTTCTTTCCGAATAATAAACATTCTACTTCTAAAAGAAAGATTTTTGCATATATAAATCGAGGGAATTTGATTTCGATGAAAAGGGAAAAATGCCCACGCTTCGAGGGAAAAATAAAGAGAGACTGCTAAAAACACTGACTGAAATTGTTTGTATTTGGTGAGTTTCTATCAGCTGATGGATGCGTTCTGGGAGTTTTAATTTGTTTTGTTGTTTTTTTTTTATTTCACCACGAAAACATGTATTTTGCAAAATGGTTAATTACTAATGTAATAAATATATAGATAAAGGAATAAAATGAGAAATATTCATTCGTGGAAATAGAATAAGACATTTTTCTTCTTACAATTATTGCGTCTGTTTTCGTTTGTTGTTTTTGGTCGAAAAATTATTTCGCCAGTGAATGTCGACAGGTAAAAAGTAACGAATTCAAAGGCAAGAATTGATAAGGAATATTAAAATAAAAAATATGTTGGCGTTCAAGGGAGATTTATCAAGATTTCTGAGTGGGTACGATTTTTGAGTTATAATCTTTTCACGAAGTTTTCGTGCAATAACAGAAAAGAAAAATAAATAAAAAACAAAGAAATCAAATTTATTACAAAATTTGAACCAATTTGATATAGAAAATAATTTCAAACTAAAGCAATAGGTAAATGAAAACAATAGAGTCAGCCGAGAATAACTATGAATAATGTTTATTTAGAAAATAATTTTTTTTTTCTGTCCATTGAATTCGGCCTGTTGCTTTTTATACTATTTTGGTGCAGATTTATTTTCGAAATTTTACCTTCCAAAACTATATACAACCTTCAATTAATAGGACATAACAAAAAAAAATGTAGAGAAATTCTGATGGCCAACCAATTTGTAGGTAGTTAAAAATCGATTCATCGTATGACCAAAAAAAAAAATATTTCTGGCAACTTTTTTTAAATTGTATATTTGTTTTTTTTTTTCTCAATTTTCATTGCACTTTAGCTACAACCAACGAAAATGAGTTTTTTTTTTTTTAAACTGTATGGGAAAGAACAGAAACAAACTGTATGGGAAAGAACAGAAACAAAAATGTATAGCTATCAGTAAATTCCAAATAATTATTTGTAGATACGGATTTTATTTTGTTTTTGCAAATGATCCCTATAGTTCATCGATTTCCATTGTTCACAACTATAATGTAAACATCATGTACTGTATGGATAACCTAGGTAAAATAAAAGCAGTCCTTATAATATTTGTTTTAATGACAAAAATAAAAATTGGAACTAAATTCACCACACTATACCCACCGTTTTTTTAACACGTCCCGATAACGGCCAATTATTTGAATTATTTGAATTTTTACAATGTCACCACAGAATGAATTGTCAGTCATCTGTCATTGTTCCTATGTGCCAGTGTATGCGTGCGCCTAATCTACTTTAACATGGCACATATACTTGCGCACATAGCAACACGGAAAACAGCTTGTAGGCATACTCTCTTCAAGTGGGCGGAGCTGACGGTCTATATAGTACTTAGTTTATGGCCGAACCGAAACACTTCCAAATTCCAAGCTCCAACTCCAAGGCGGATAAAATAAAGAGTGATTTGCATCTTTCTCTTGAGTGGAACACGTTTCATTCCAGTTGTTCTCGTGCTCGCGGCAAACTACTGTGTTGTATCTGTATGTACTGTAGCTGTAAGGGGATAGAGAAGGATAGAAAGTAGGAGGGAGGCGAGGAAGTTCAGGGATGAAAAATGAACTTTGTGGACTGTAACTAAATCTTAGTTACGATTGTATTTTTTTGTATTTTTTCAATTCTCGTATATAAGTATAGAAGAAATATATCATTTTCGTACAAGATCTGAAATATATAATTTATATATTTAAAATGGTTACGTCTTGTTTTCCACGTGGATTTAACAATCAATTTTTTGATAAAAATGTATGGCAGCATTGATTTTCTATTCTTTGTATGTTCTTGCATGTCACACGGATTCTAGATAGACAGAACACCGATAGAAAAACAAAATGGCGAATTTGAAAAAAATTTAGGGGGCCAGCGGCAAGAGAATTGCGAGTTGGGGGTCTCAGTATGGTTTGTCCCTAAGCACTAAATTAAAAATTTAAATTCCAAGAAACCCCTGCATTCGAAATAAATTCGGTGTTCCTCGATTTCATCATTCAAAAAGTTATTTACTTTACTTACTTTATTTTATTCATAAATGTACTTAAAATAGCTTTATACTAATTTCAAAGAAAACAATATAAGAGTTCACTAAAAACCCTCAATTTGACTTTTAACTTTGGCGAAGATACTTGTTTATCTGCTTATTAATGAACTTTAAAGATCACCAACCTATTCCAATAACTATAAAAACATTTCCGAAAGGATTAACAATTTGGAACGGAAATTAAGTTGTAGAATGTAGGTATATATAAAACCTATAAAACAATTGGTATTCATTTTAAAGATAAATGGAACAGTATTACTAACTTAATTCTTAATTGAGTCCGACGCCAAGCCCAATTTAAAAATAGCGATTTGTGCAATGCATATGTTTATGTAAGACGACAGAAATAACAGTAATACTTAATAGCTACCAACCAAACCCAGTGTCAACTGTCAACCTTCTGTGGTATTCGATTGGGCGCTCTCAGAGCACTTTTTATGTTCGTTTGGTACAAAAAAAAAAACAATCTTTTTCAGATTTCTGAGCACTTTTGCGAATCTAGATATTTACTCAGATTTACCAATAAAAGTGCGTTTGAGCTTGACAACTGGTAGAGTAATTTACATTTTCGTGAAGTTTTTTTACTGTAAAGAAAGGCATTACGTCGGGTGAATCTATTTTTGTAAGTGTGTATTAGAAATCAATTGGGACGCGAATTTCGAATGTTTTAATATAAACTGTAACCAGTGAATGGAAAACGCTTTGAAAAGTTTTGAAGGCTACATACATTCGAATCAACACAAAAAAGGGCAAGTGACGTTTTTACGTTCGAGTAGCCACAAAAAATCTGGAATCTGAGAGCGAGGCTAAAGAAGCCCAATCGAATACCACATTAGAAACTTAATAACTTTGCAATTTGTTTTGTTGTTGGTTCACTTACTCTCACAGTGATGCCAATAATTTAAGGCAGAAACTAAGGTATAGCTTAGCTGGTCCATCCTTTGTATAATTTGTAAGATGCCAACTGCAAATCACTTCACTTGTTTCTAAGGGGAAGTTTACGTTAGGTACGTTGTACAGAGAAATAAGATGCGTTCGTAAATATAGCAATAATATGGATAAACGAATACAAAAAATTGTAACAGGTCATTGTATTAAATATGCATCGAGGTAATTATGTATTTTTTTAAAATAAAAAAATACTCTTTGAGGGTAACTTTTTCTAGACGATTGTATTTTGTATTTTTTCAAAGTTCATTGTAACTTAAAAGTTACGATCGTAACGCGTTTTTCAACCCTGAGGAAGTAGTTTTTGAAGGTTGCCACTATGCCTGAATAATGAACGCTAGGATAATTTTGATATGAAAATTTATGATTATGATTTATGACGATTATGATTTAAGCCCAAAACACATGAGCAGAATTTTACACATGTAAATTCAGCATGCGTTGCAGTACTGCAAGTTGTCGCTATTTCTAAATCCACTGCAAACGACAATGCCACCACAACACAGAAAAATACAAAAATAAATTTGAACGGATTTGGCATCATTGCGTTTGCCGTTTATTTCAAATATTTTGCGGCTGACACAAAAATGGAAGAAAAACTAATTGAAATCAACGAAAACGTTGCCCGCGTTCCACTGCCCGCTAGATGAGTAGCGGCCATGTTAAACTCCATATCAAAAAAATTGAAATTTCACCATTTGCGCTAGACCTCTAGCACTTTTTGTGAAATGTCAGTTTTTTGTATATGGAGTTTGACATGCCGCTGTTCGTCTAGCGGGCAGTGGAACGCGGGCATTATTTCAGCTAATCGGCTAAGGTATAAAAACTTCCTGTACGACAGGTAAACCGATAAAAGCAATACAATTTTGCAAATTTGATTGAATTTCTCAATTTTCATTTTCAACGAATTGAATTACAAAAAAAAAACAAATCAGCTGCTTAGTTGGCGAATGACAGTAGCTGATGCAATCATGTCAAACAATTTTCTGCACATGTGTTTTGCTTGCAGTACTGCATGCTTCACTGCGTCCAGAAATTCTGCACATGTGTTTTGGGCATTATTCCGGCCGGCGACATCGTTTGGATATTGAATATTTAAGTTCTAGATCATTGTATGGATGTGTATTAAACTCTCCTTATCGTCTCATAGTACTTTACCCAACCACGTACATGCAGGAGGGAAGAGATATACGGGAGGAGCTCAATATATTCGCCGGAATACTCCAAAGATGTGAAAAAATTATTTCGTGATTTTAGTAGCCCCGTTATGCAAGTGTTTTACTGTAAAATTTCATTTGGCTGTGATTAAAAGTTTGCTTTGTATTTTGCGTTGAACAAAGGTTAAATGGCTGGTGTCGCGATGATCACTAAAATTGAGAACCGCGCTGTGATAAAATTTCTTACTAAACAAGGAAAAAGTCAAAAAATTATTCACGAAGAGATGGTGGCTGTTTTTCGAGATTCTGCACCTTGTCAACTGTTAAAAAGTGGTCAAGTTTATTTCAATGGGGCAGGGAAAGCGTTGAACACGAGCCTCGCTCAGGCTGCCCACTAACTGGCTGCACCGGAGAAAACATTACACAAGTCGAGAAACTTGTACTTGAGGATGCCCGAGTAAAGGTTAAAACGATAGCTACGAAGATTAACCTTTGTATTGGTACCATACACACCATTCTTCATGACTGTCTAAATCTTTCAAAAGTCAGTGCAAGATGGGTGCCTCGAATGCTCCCATCGCATCAGAAACAAGTGCGTAGCGAAGACCCGGTAAGGATTATTAATAGAATTGTTACTGTGGACGAAACATGGGTTCATCACTATGATACTGAAAGCAAGCATGCAGTGGCACAAGAAGGGCACAGGGTCCCCGAAGAAGTTCAAGGTCACTCCGTCTGCCGGAAAGATGATGGCTACAGTGTTTTGGGACTCAAAGGGAATTTTGATAATAGAATACCAAAAAAAAAAAAAGGCGAAACCATAAACGCCACATCCTACGCATCGACTTTGCATCTTTTACGGGAAGAAATAAAGAAAAAAAGACGGGGTAAGCTGGCTGCTGGCGTGTTGCTCCTTCACGACAATGCTCCGGTGCACACGACACGGACTTCTAAGGCTGTTGTACGGGAAAGTGTTATCGAAGAGATTCAACATCCACCCTATAGTCCGGACCTTGCCCCAGTGATTATTTTTTGTTCTCAGATTTAAAAAAAAAAACCTTGGTGGTAAGCGATTTACCGATGATGAGGAGCTCAAAACTGCAATAAATGAACATTTTGGAGAGAAGGATGAAAGCAATTTTTTTGAGGGTATAGAAAAGTTAATCTCATGATGTAATAAATGCATTAATGTAAGAGGAGATTATACTGAAAAATAAAAATATTTTTAATTGAATGCGTGTTTTCCTTCATGTCGATACCGTAAATATATTGAACTCCCCTCCTACATACATGGTGCATCGGCTTTTTATAGCGCGTTTCGATGAAAAATTAACTCTGTTGGACCCAGATCGAGGCCACAGCCACAGGAATTAGCAGCAGCACAACTGGCTTGTTTTCTTGCCCACACAAACATATTTTACTACATACCTAACCTACCTACCTAGGTACTCATTTTTTGTCAAAATAAACATCCAGTTGAAAGGAAATGTACGGAGTAGATTCATTAAAGAATCGGACTAATATTTGTCCTCAATAAGTAGGTTACACTAAACCATAAGTAGGTCCGTAGAAATCTGTAGTTTGCTTATAATATCGCTAAATACATCTGCATGTTGTGGTGCTGTCAACTAGTTTCCAGATACTCGTACGAAGAGTTAGGCTAAGGCGACGCACTGATCTGAAATCTGAAAATCTGAGAGGCAATCTTAAGCGGAATATACTAAGTGTGCGTGCGGCAGCAATGGCGCTCCTTTGATTTGTACATGCACGAATACTAAGAATATTCCTGTGCAGGACAAGGTCATAGAAAGCTTGTGGGCAAATGTACCGTTTCTGCTCTCAGTTGGCTCTCTAGTTTGGATACTCTCTGGATCTGAGGATCTAATCTAAGAATCAATGCTATGTATATGTAATCAAGCATAGTAGGAGTTTCTCATTTTTAATCTGTTAGGGAATGATTTTCTTTTTGACTGGAATATGTATATTAATGACGCTGGCTTAAGTTGTGTATGATTGAAAGTATTGTTCGTTATAGATAGTTATCTTTCCATATAAATATCTGATTGCTAAAACTCCAAGTGGTTGGAATTTATAAAGTGCGGTTTTGAGTTTTAAAAATATATACGAACAGAGATCGGCTTTTGGGTTGCCATTTTTGAGAAATAATTAAAAAACAGATTTCTTCGAATTTTTTGAGAAAAACTTAGTACGGGATCTTATTTAGAATACTGATCTTATCGTTAATATATATTTTGATCAAATTTTTTAGTGAGGTTTTTGTAAAATTTGGCAGACAAAATAATACCAAATATTGCAATGTTTAGTTTGAAAAATACTATTTGTAAACTGTATAGCCAAAAACCGATTATAAGTTATTGTTCGCGATATAAACATTACTTAGTTTTTAAAGTTTTATCAAAGTCAAAAATGGGGTTTTCGAGATATGAGCAGTTTTTAAAATTAGCTTTTTCGGTGATTAGTATTGAAAATTAAGGACGCAATTATTTTAAGAACATCAATTATACTCTAAGTTTGCATTTTGGTCAAAATCGTTTTAGCCGTTTTCAGGTAAACTAAGGAAAACTAAATTATAAAAAATGACTTTTTCAAAAATCCATTTTACGATAATACCGAGAAAAACTGAGTTTGCCATTAAGTTGGAAATGACCATATAACCTTAGAAATTAATTTTTGTTACAATCGTATGGACCGTTTTCGAGATATGTCCAAAATTTAAAAGCACCCTTACTCGAATTTTTAGTCAAAAACTGGGTATGTAGTCATGGTAACCTCACCCACTTAAGCTTAAATAACTATTTTCGTTGAAATCGTTAGAGCCGTTTTCGAGAAAATCAAACTGGTAAGAACACTTTGTATGGGAAGTACCATTAATATTGAGGTAACCTTGCAAAATAAAAAACGGCCCCGAGCCCTAAGCCCAAAAACTCCAAATCCGAAGTTTGAACGAAATCCGGTCAGCCGTTTGGGCTGTAGGCCTCCGGGACAGACAGACAGACAGACAGATGGACAGACCGGACAGAATTTTGCGACCCACTTTCTTGAGTTCGTCTATCATCGTAATGTCAGAGTTGATTAACATCTCGAGTTCGAAATTTTGTACGAAAGCAATATCTTTCTCTTACTACGTAACGGAGAAAGTTAAAAACTATATCCGCTCTCTAATACTTGTTTTAGCTGACAGACGGATTGACCTTATCCGTTTGTTAACTTTTTCTCATGCAGTTTGAGTTATGTGATTTTCATCTGTTTAAATTTGTTTTGCCATGGCCTTAGCCTTACAGTATTATGGCTTAAAAGTGTTATAGTTCTGCCTTTGAATAGTATGCGATAATGGGTATGTTGTTTATAAAGTTTTTGACCAATTTAATGCTTATGTGTAGTTTGTGGAAATGGTTTTCCCCTCCGGCTTTTTTGGTTTAAATAATGGGTATGTTGCTTTACTTTTAAGACTTACGATTTTTACTAATTCTGACGAGTTTTTACTCAATGCCGTTCCTTGACTCGAAAAATTCGTAAAAGAGAAAGTCTAACTATTTTTCTAAATCAAAACATGTTAAAAAACATGAAAAATTAACAAAAAAGTTGTTATTTTATTTACCACTAAAATTAAGAAAAAAATAATTTTAAATTTAAAAAAAGTAAATTTTCTTCATTTTTGCATTTCAAAAATTTTGAAAATACCATTACATTTTTCTCTAAGACGATTTAAAATTGTAAGCTATCATCTCTCTCTGGAAAGTATGAAAAATGGACTATGGCTTGTGGCCAGCTGGCCACTGATAATAAAGTTGGTTTGGAAAGTTGATTGCAATTGAAAGGTTCCTGAATTCGTTGAATGGCTTGCTCAATAGAAAAAAAAAGAGTCTAAAATTGAAATACATAATCCTTCTAAATTTAGCAGGACATTTATGTTAAATTGATCACACTGCAGCTAGATGAATCAACTAATATTGTCAATAAATTAAAATTAGCCAACTATTCGAGTTAATCAGACATTTAAACGACTTTTCGTACCACTTTTTTAATTTTTTAATTGTGTATCTGGCATTAAAGCGCTGTCTGCAAATCAAAATCAACGCCACGCAACGAACAGGTACGGTACGAATTTATAGAATCACAAAAGTGCTGGTAAGTTGTCTTCGGAAAACTTACAGTCCTATACTTTCTGTAAATGAGAGCCAAAATCTAATGTAGATCGATGCGTTTTGACTCGTCAGCGATATGAAACCAAATAATCCCATTGACAACCATAATCACAATACCTAGAAAGATTTTAACCCTTTCGGTGGTTGCCATATGGCAACATCAACAAAACACTCTTTTTTAAGGCACTACAAACTGATTTCCTTACAAAAAGTAATAAAAACTCTGTGGCAGCACTTTTTTCTCAGAGTATCTAAGCATATCTGTCAAACAGCCCGCCAATTTCATATTATTATCTTAAAGACAGCTGACCAGGTAGCCGGAAACTAACAAATGGCCGGTAAGTCCACATTTTGAATTAAGATCTACTTGGTTCTAATGTTATCAATTTTTAATAAAAAGGCTAATTATGTTTTCTAACGTGTTATAATTATATAAAATAATCAAATAAAGTTTCTTTACTTACTTTGAACACGATAAAAAAAATGTTAAAATAGTGTGTTGCCTTACGGCAACAATTCGTGAAAAGGGCTATATTTCTGGGGGAAAATAATTGTTGCCGTATAGCAACATTCAGTAGTCATATGATTTTGAGACTTCCGAATGTGGGCAAACATTATTTTTTAGCACCAATAAGACGCATGGTAACGAAGAATAACTCTTGCCAATCGCTGTTTCTTTAGGCTAAAAAAGCAATTGAGTAGCAAAGCCCTCTCTCGAACAACTAAAGTGACCCTTTATAAGACCTTGATCATCCCAGTCCTACTTTATGGTGCAGAGACATGGACTCTATCAAAAGCGGATGAGGCTACTCTTGGTTACTTCGAGAGGAAAATTCTTCGAGTAATTTTTGGTCCCGTCTGCATAGACGGTGAATGAAGGGGGAGATACAACGACGAACTGTACGGGCTATACAGCGACATCGACCTAGCCAGAAGAGTGAAGGTCCAACGACTGAGGTGGCTGGGTCATGTGGAGCGAATGGACGTCAATGTTCCGGCCCGAAAGATTTTCGAATCCACACCCGAGGGACGGCGCAGTAGAGGAAGACCGCGACTCAGGTGGCGCACGCAGGTGGAAGGGGACCTTAACCAACTTAGCTTGTTGGTTGAGGCCCAGGTCCACCTCGGACTGTAGCGCCACCTTAAGTAAGTAGGTAAGACGTGTGGTTCTTAGAACCCAAGGTGAAATTCTGGAAGTGTTCGAGAATTTCGACAATTCAGGCATCAATTTTTGTCTGTCTGTCTGTTTGTTCGGGACTTTTATTTGCAGGTAGCTGATGTAATAAGGAGTAACTTAGGCTACTTTTATTTGAGGAAAATTCTTTTCTTTTAGAAAAATAAAGTAATGTTGCAATATCCAATTACTGTCCAGTACCGCGCGCAGCTCACGCGCATGCCACCACTGGGACGTCACGTCGGGCGCCTCCCACCGCTTCTCCCTCTTACATGTACATCATGCAAACACACATGAGGTGACAAAAAACGTCATTCGACAATTGCAACAATTATTTATGCAAACAAGAACAACGCTTTGAATACGATGTTTAAAACGGCGATGGAGAAAATGAGCTCAGAAAATCGCAGATTTGCCTCCTTATTCAGAACGCTTTGCCATTGGCATTTAATCATCTATGACAAATAATAAGTCGCCAGGATAATCGCTGGATAGGATATTTATGGCATCATCTTGAATTCCCATGTTTTTCACATGATCAATTGTGTATGGCGTGCTCACGTGCGAGCAAACCACTTTAGTGCAAACGCGGAAATACATCGATTGTTATACCTACCTACTTCAGTTATTTATATTTTATTTAATATAAATACTTTTGAATAACGAATTTGAATTGACCAAATTATATTAAGTAGGTAGCATTCATTGCGCAAGCTCCGAATTATTATTTTTATTACAATAACGAATTTAGGCGGAACGGAGTTCGCCGGGCCAGCTAGTATTATATATATAAAGCTCACGCTCAGTATTTAAAATTAATTAAGAATATAATTTAATATTAATTTAACTTTTTAATTTTTTGAATTATTTATTGTTTGCTAATATTTATTTATTTATTTTGTTGTTTCCCTTCTTTTTATAAAGCCTTTTTGTATAAAATGTTATTTTTAAAACTGAAATTAAAAAAAAAAAAAAAAAATACCTGCTGTTTTCATGTTTTTTTTACTACCCAATGTCGAATTGTTGCCGTTTGGTAACACCTCCTTAAAGTGTCCTTGAGCATTTTACAACTTTTTTTTTTGTTTTAATTGGTTTCTGAGCCCAAAATAAGCCAAAAATATGATATAAAATATTTTTTGTGTTATATATTCAAAAATTGTACCGAAAGGGTTAATACTGCAGTGATTAAAGTTCAAACCACGAGGCGTTTGGTGTTGCAAATGCGCAACGCCAACAGCTTTGACTACCTATTCAGATTGCATACCAAGTTACTAAAAACAAATACAATCGATACTGTTTCCTGATGGCGATTTATCAACATATTTACAAACCAGTGCTCTGCCAACTATTAACAAGTAAAACGCTGCATTCATATTATTATGGGCAAATCAAAAGGAAACTTATGATGAAATTTTAAAATAATGTACATAAATATCAGATATCGTTGTACAGTTTTGTACATTCATAGGTACAAAAATTATGTTATCGAGCAGTTGACTTCCAATTTCATACCGCAATGGTTTAGTTGCCTAATGGCAACGTGAATTGCTCGTCGGCCAGTTATCTTATCTTATCGATAACATGACTAGTTAAAAAATGTAAATGTTTAAGAAGAGACTTAACTTAGGTACTGGAGTTTCACCTACATTTAACCTTTTCACAACCTTGAACTAAATTATTTATGTATAAAAGTAATAAATGTCCGCTCTACACAGCTTTTTCGTGGCAAGGGTCCTCGTTCCGAGTGGTCAAGGGACGAATTCACAGAGTCACGGCAATAATTACGGGGCACTGGCCAATTGGAGATGATGCGGTTAAACTTGGTATCCCACACAACCCTCATTGCCGCAGTTGCGGAAATGTAATCGAGAAAGAAACTCTCCCATTTCCTCTGCAAATGTCCGGCACTAGCAAGAGACAGATTGCGCACACTGAACCAACCTTTTTTCGACGACCTTAGCGGCATTTCGGGTAAAGGGATAAGACGTAATCCGTTTCCTCAACTCCACAGGTTGACTATAGGCGCCGAATGCATCACAGATCACACCCGTAACAATCATCACACACTAGGTCACACGAGTCGTGGTAACAAAAAGGCACATCATTGTGCTACTTGGGTTCAAAGCTGAGACCACCACTTCTACCTACATACCTCTCTTAATACATAAATTCATCGAAAATAAGTTGGCAAACCACTAGTACTTAGTTTGCGTACCTATACGCTATACTTATAAAAAAATAAAACAATCAAAGGAATGTGCGAGTTGCTAGCTGCTTAGATTTACTGCATATAATTGAACGTCAATGGCCCGCCACCGCCAATTATCCTCTTTTTTGTTGCTATTTATTTAAAGAACAGGGGACTTTGTTTACATGTTTTTTTATTTATTTAGTTTAGTCTCATTGCGAAATGAACACAAGATACTTACACTTACTTTGCGTTTTCGAACATCTGCCGACGTCATGATTATATAAAAGTTAATTAACTTGGTGCAAGGAAATTGAACAAAAAATCAATTTTTCAACTAAACTGGTAGTTAGTGTTATTAATTATTCATAAACGAAACTACACACATTGCTACTTTCACATAAAATATATTTTCCTAGCGATAGAGACTTGATGGCAATCACTTTATAGAAATACACCCGAGACGCGCAACGAAAAAAGTTAGGTTGAGAACAACAACTGACAGCGGACAGCGCTATCGTTTCAGAGAAAAGTAAAATAATGAAATATAGGAAAATTGAGTGAACTTTTTTTTTATAGAACAAAGTGGAATTTGGATCACTGTTCTCCACGAATTTAACAAAAGATGAAGTGTCAGTCAGTGCTGCCATACGAGAAAAAAATTTGCGTAGAAAATTTGTACAGCAATACTTAATTTGCGTAGCAAAACTCAAAAGTCCAAAATATATTTTTTTTTTCGAAAACAAAAAAACAGTAACAACTCTGACAGCAAGAAAATGGACAAAGACGTGCGTGCATGTAGATTTGCAAGATCACATCCGAAGAAATGGGTATGGTAGAAAAGAATATAAGTTAATGTGAGAAGTGAGTAAAGATTGAATATACTTTCATTTATTTTTTATTTTTTCAAGAAAAATTCAAGATTTATGTTGACATTTCGTGCTTTAAAAAAAAGTAGAAAAATAGACATTTTTAGGGAGAGTGCGTAGCAGCGTAGAAAATTGGAAATCGCGTAGCAGTTTTGCTACGATCGTAACAAAGTGGCAGCGCTGGTTGAAGTAGTTAAGGTAGGTAATGTCGATTTCTCTTTTTCTTTTGGGTTCACTCGGGGTTCGGGGATCCACTCATTCTGTAATCCAATGGAACAAGAAAACTGCTTCAACAATTTCAACTGTCAGTTGTGTTTCAAATGTCAAAAGCACCTTACAGTAGAAACTGTATTTAATGGACAATCTCTCATCTTGTTTGACTTGTATAAAATAGTGCTAAGATTGTTTTATTCAACATCTGTTGGTATTTCAAGTTTTATGTCGTTTTCTATTTGCAAAAAGACAACCTTTTTTTTTGATCTGAGGCACTTTTGAGAAATCTCTATTTTTTCTCAGATTAACACATTCTTTCACTAATACCAATGTTTATGACGCACAACTGAAGGTTACGAATTGTTTATCGTTGGATTGTTTTTTTAGCTGAATTATTTATTAATTTTACGCGTATGAGAGCGACTCCTTATATTAAATAGACAAGGAATAACAGGCAACCAAAAATTAATCATTTTCGGATGAATTAGCATCGAAACATTTGAACTACATTTTTAAAAAGGGCTTATTTTCTTAAAATCCCAGCTCCAATTGAGACAATTACTATGCACACATGGGTTAGATACGCGAGTTTAGAGTTGACAGTATACTTGCCGAAATTTTGTATTTTATTCATATTTCATTTTGATATAGTTAGTAAAAATTTTAAGTGGATAAAAAAATGATCTCTTAGCGTCAAAAATGTTACACTATGGTAACACTGAATTTGAACGACAACGAAAACCCAGAACAGCGTTGCCGTACGGTAAAAATATTTCTCACCGGATAACTCCGAAAAACTCCCAGATTTGTCAACTTTTTTCAAAAAAAAACCCTCAGCTTGTCATTATTTTTGAACATGTTTTTGTACGACTAATAAGAAGGAATTTCGAAATTGAAACGCCAAGATATGAGTATTATTTTTCGAATGCAAAAGTGTGCGCCAAATAAATAAACAATTTTAAGCCCCGTCGAACAAAAATAATGGGGTTAAAACTCCCAAACTGGCAATACTGACCCAAAACCAGAGCCCAAAGATAAAATCCATTAGCAACGTGCTATCTTGTAGGGAGCTCACACGTCACACCACACCTCACACTCAGCGTTGCCACAATGTTACAAGTGTAACAAAAGTGTTACACTTTTTAATTATTTTGTAATTTTGTTACAATGTTACTTTCTTTTTCGCCTTGTTACATTTTTTCCCATTAAAATCCTTTTTTATTTTTCTCATTAAAAATATTGAAAATTTGAACTGCCAGCACCTTTTACTTTCGCGCAAACTTCTACCAATATCTGTCAATTATTTTGTTTGTTTACACGGGATATTCTGTATACAGACGGCTCTAAATCTGCCAATGGTAACGGGTTCGCAATAGTCACAGAAGTAGGCGACATAATATACGCTGAGAGACTACCAAATTACTTCTCAATCTATACCACTGAAGCGCATGCAATCCTCAAAGCTACTCAGATAGCAAATAAATCTAAAAAAAAAACTGTTATTTGTTCTGATAGTCTTTCAACCCTAAATGCACTCGGTAATATCAAAAACCACTCACCCACTATTACCAAAATTCGTAACATCATACAGAAAAACCAGAACAAAATTATTATCCTCTGGGTACCAGGACACTCAGGTATCAAAGGGAATGATCTCGCTGACGCAGCAGCAAAAAATGCTTCGGAAGAGCTTAACATCACACCATACCCACCTTCGCGAAGTGATTTCCTGAAGTTAATAAACACTCACTGGGAACATAAAAGAAAGGAGGAGTGGAAAACATACTTCCACCACTACTCAGTCATTAACCCAAAAGCTGATGCAATGAAATACCCAACTGACACAACACCTCAAATGAACAAATGTTTTATGCGACTTCGACTCGGGCACACTCAATTAACACACAGCTACCTTCTCAATAAGGACCATCCCCCAATTTGCCACCTCTGCCAATCCAGTCATATCTTAACAATTAAACACCTTGTCTCTGACTGTTCTAAAGTAAAATATCTCTCCTCAATACTTTGTAACCAAAAACTAATAGACCTATTGTCAACACAATCTTCCCAAAATATAAAAAATGTATACACAATTCTGTCAAGACTAAATATTGAATCCATAATATAATCAAACTACCATGTTGTTCTTTTTCGGGGTGATCAGGGATGGACGTACCTGAGAATTGGTGAATACGAACAACTAATAGCCGTAGTACCGTCAGCCCCAGATCATCACCTGAATTTACCACACCCGCATAATTTGTATTACTTTCATATCTTAACATCCCAGCCGAAAGCCTATGTCGCTAGTGCTGTTACAAATGTATTAGAATGTAAATTTATTTATATTGTAATAAATAATAATAATAATAAAAATATTTTTCTCATTAAAAATATTGAAAATTTGAACTGCCAGCACCTTTTACTTTCGCGCAAACTTCTACCAATATCTGTCAATTATTTTGTTTGTTTACACGGAGCAAAAGTTTGGAGGGAACGAGAAAAGACAAGATAATTTTTCTGTCTGTCCGCGTCGCCGTTAACAATGTTCTACATCTCGTGGTAAATAAAGTTTGTGAAATAAAAATTGAAATCTACTTCGATGGTAGGTAGGTAGGTCAAAAAAAGAGCTTTTTTTTTGATATGTGGTAAAGAGTTCCTAATAAAGATTTTTTTGAGTTGAAAAACGATGATTTTATTATTACACTTTTTTCCAGTTTCTTACATTTTTGATCCATTTGTTACACTTTTTGAACAAAATTACTACACTTTTAAAAAGCTTGCGGTAACAATTCTCACACGTATTCATAGACGGGGGTTGAAATTACAAAAACAAGAATGTAAACATAGAGCTTTGGCTTGAGGGGATAGACATAGAAAAGACATCCATCTCTTTTAATCATTCATCTCTGCCTTCAACCCTCCCATGACAGACAGAGGCATACATACATTCTAAACGTAGGCAGAGTAAGAGAGATACAGCTAAACTAAAAATCGTACGCCTACCTGCATTGGTACGGTACGGAATGGAATGGAATAATGGAAAAGTGGCGTGACAGTCCAATCGACCGCTGTCGTTCGCTGGCCTCTTTTGTTGGTGTTGTCATTTTTTTCCAATTAATTATATTTTATATTGCTCTCATGTTCCATTGAATTTGGATTGTATTGTTGTTGTTTCTCGAGAGATCACCATCACCATTGATGAATCTTTAGTTCGCAAATCTCAAGCAGCAGGTCGCGGGTGATTGTTATTGGTCTATGTGGTTCGCGTTGTACAGTGATAAGAAAGTAATCCAATTCCACTGAATAAATTCTATACTTTTTTTTGTCATTAATGTATTTGCTCGTAGACGCGATAGGGAAAAAACGTGTACCTACTTTCGAATCAAAAACTCGATAGAGAAGTTCCACCCATTCGTGAGTTTGTCGTCGCAGTGGCTGGTCAATCGAGTGAATTTCGCTGTCAAATAAATAATTGAGAAAAGATTTAGGTTGTGATCATACATTTTGTATACTTGAAAGAAAAGGTCAATTTTCTATTTTTCGGCCAAGTCATATTTGTTCTTTGTTATTGTGTGTTATACTGTGAAAAGGACAACAAGTCAAAATGAGTGAAAACAATGTTTCCAATGGAAATGGATCAAAAAAGAAGGAAGTCCGCGTCTGGTGTGATGGATGGTTAGTACAATGTTAAACAAATACAATAGATATTATTTACCATTGTTATAGAAATAAAAATGTTGGAAAGACATTAAATAAATCAATAAATAGCAACGAGTATTGCAGAAAATCGAGTGAACTTGTAACAGTGTTGCCATATTCCCTGTATTAAAATTTGTCTTGAAAAAAAAAAAAAAAAAAAAAAAAAATGTTTTTGTCGATGGTTTCGCTATTCGGAAATGTGCAAAGGAGGTTAGAAAACTGACTTAAATTATAAACAACGATGATTTATGAACCTAGTGCGCGGTATCTACTATTATATATATTCTGTGCCTAGGTTAGATTTTATGAACTCACAATGGCGAAATTGTTCATGTAAAATTTACCACTGTGAACTACAAATTTATTTACTGTGAAGGTTCAAAATAAATATTAGTAAGGCCCAGTAACTTTAGGAAATCTGGGACTGCTGTTGTTGTAGTAACGTCAGAAATAAATAACTGCCATCAGGCTAGCATGTTCGTAGATTCTACAAAACATTTTTAAATGCATTTATGTATGTAGACTGTCAAGCTTCGTACGCCATTAACATAGTTGAAACTTGATATGCGGCTCTAACAAGTAATTCAGCATTTTGGATTTACTATGAAGTTGTTGGTTCTTATCAGTCGTCCCAACTACCAAAAGCAAAAGCACGACTTACACAAACGAAAGGTTGTGAGAATATGTATGTTTGTATGTATATACATATGTTATTTAGTAAATGTTACTAGTATATTTATTTCTATGAGAAATGTAATGTATGTGTTGTATTTATGTATAAATGAAGAAACTATGAATGCACCAATGTAATTTTAAAACGGCAAACGTTAAATCTAGCTATTTTCATTCGACATATGGCAACGCTTCAAAACAAACTCTCTATCTCTATTCGCTCATGTCGTTTCACTCGGGGTTCGGGCCTACGGGGATCGACTCAATCTGAAATCCAATCCAATGGAACAAGAAAACTGCTTCTGGTTGAATCTACAAAAGTATTTGTGAAATGCCAAAAAAATAATCTCCGGCAGCTGCAGCTGTCATCTGACTTGTGACAAAATGATTTGGTGTGAGTTCAACTTGAACTGTTCTGTTGAAACTGTTCGATGTCACAATGTCACTTGACTGCAAGAGTGCTGCCAAGTTTTAAAAGTGCTGGTTTGTTCGAAAATATTTCTTTTTTTAGTTTTGTGAAAGAATAAAACAAACAAAATTAACACACAATTTGTAAATCGATATGTAGCCCAAAATTGTGTTGGGCGCTCATGGAAGAAATTTCGATTGTTTTTTAAGTAAAAAGATAGCCCAAAATAGGACAAAACGTTTAATCTGGCAACCGTGTTCGCTGAATGTCGGTCTCGGCAACTCGGCCACGTCAGATTTGCTCCCGCCCTGCACATTTAATTTGCTCTCATTGTCATTACATCGTTTTTGCACCGGTACGGTAGGCGTTGTGTGTCGTCTGACGTATTTGTGTCGTCATAGTAGGGCTATCCTCAGTATGGGATGTGCATGGAATTGGAATGCTTTTAAATACAGTCCGGTTTTCCAAGCATTACGTCTCATTTCGAGTGACCTTGACTTTGAGTACAATCTGTAGGAAATGTATCTACCATTTCATTTCCGGTATTTTCTGTACTGATAGTTGGGCTTGCTCTTCATCTGAGGAAATGCTTACTCTCTGGTCTCACAATTCCTAGTTAGTATAGTCGAGTAACCCAAATGAACTCAACTGTTTAAAAGTGATGTGATCAGGTGATACACCACACATAAACGCACATTCAAGTACAGACCAATTTCCCTTGTAGAACTTAGAACACGTGATATGATAAATGATGATGATATAGGTATTGCTTAATTCTTGGGCGGGGTTATGCTCTCTTTGGTCAGGAACATTGAGACCCGTTTGCTAATATATGTTACCAGTTACCCGTTTGCTAATAGATGTTAGCGAGATAAGTTACATTTAAAATATTATGTGACAGTTTATGACAGAAAAAGTAGCCCATAAGGTATTTAGGTATAACTTTAATCGCATGAGTGGTATCAGTAAACGGGCATTAAAACTTAAATATTGCATTGCACGAGCAAGGCACGCGCGTTCCTCGTACCATCATAGTTTAATCTTTCTATCAGTGCGTGTTCTTTTTGTAAATTAAGAATACCCTTCTCTCTCACATAATAATTATTTACTTTTCTATTTGTACTATCACTGGACTCACACATTAGATTGCTAAGGAGGAATCTTCAATCTTCATCTCTCAAGGCCCACTCATACAGCAGACACGAAACTAGACGTTAAAGTAAGGTGCTTGGTTAAACCACTCAACTCGTATAATTTCCCAAATCTCAAGTGACTAACTAAATAGGATTTGTCAGCGAATCAACAAATTAATAAGTTTATTACGGATTTGGTTCCGACTTTAACTGTTTCATAATTAGTTTACCTTTTTATGTTCATGCTTATTTTGACATTCGAACGAATGTCTATCAAAATACACACAAGTTCATTCGAACGAATAGAGACATTTGTATGAATTGGCTATTCGTTCGAATGTCAAAATAAGCATGGTTATGTTCCTTATACCTAGTGGCTAACTGTCATTTCAGCTGTTCACTAAGTAGGTATTCGATGTTTTGTTATGTCACTGATGAAGGTCAGTCGTATTTTGAATAGCTATGTAGGCATAAGCGAAGGCAATCAATCAGTTTTTTTTAGGTAGCGTGGGTCTGTTTGAATACACTTAAGAATTAAACGGTTGTGTTATAAAGGCAAAGTTCTAATAGTAATTTAGTTAAAAATACTTTTGAAAATGAACCGCTGCTTCTATTTTTGGTACCCCGATGGGTGGCAGGCATTCGTTACGTACTAGTATACATACTTTTTGATAAATTAAGTTTTTTTTTTTTTTACCATCTATTTTTAAGCGGGTACGAATTCGTGTACCTATTGTCTTGACTTTGTTTTGTATAACATCAGTTCGTAACATTATGTAAGGATTGAATTCGAAGTTTATATAGGTACTTTTTAGGCGACCAGTCGTAAGGCCAATTATAGTTATTTTTTTAAATTGTGCTTTAAGAAATGAACTTTTTGTTCCTACCTTTGATTGTAGGTATCAGAGACAATACTGAGACCCCCAACTTCGGCCGATTTTCCGTTACTTGCCTACAAGCTATATTTCTATGGGGTGGTACACGCTAAGTGCGTTAGTATTGTTACATAGAAATTCGTATTGACAACTGTCACTCACCAACACACTCGCACCTTGCGTGTCCCACTTCCGCTGTCGGCAAAGTTGCTTCCAGCGTTCATAGAATTTTGTCAGTTAAATTTGAAATTATTCGTTTCGTGTAAATAGTATTTTATTTTAGGAATTAGTGCACTTTTGCTGAAAATATTTATGAAAAATGATTACTGTAGAATGGTTGTATGAAAATAAAAACATTTTGGGCAATTTTTCTTCAGTTATTTAAGAAAAATGTACACATCAAATCGAAGTTAATGATACTCAAAAGCAGAAAGTACACAACAATATTTGTCCTAATATGTTTCTAGTATATAAAACATCTCATTTAGATCGCATTATTAACTAAACAAAATATATTAATCGTTTTTTAAAATATTATAATAACCAACCAATAGCATTCAGTTATCTTAAAATGTGGTATTCTCGAACTCTATCACATTCCCCCATGGTTGGTAGCGGTTGGCAGCATTGAATTTATATTTTTTGTATGTTTTTACATGTCACACGGATTCTAAATAGACATAACACCGATAGGAAAACAAAATGGCGAATTTGAAAAAAAACTGAGGGGGCCAGCGGCAAGAGGATTGTGAGTTGGGGGTCTCAGTATTGTCTCTGGTAGGTATCTCTAGAAAAATGCATGTTCATGAAAACCTGAGCAGGCAAGATCTGGCGGCAAATAAATACCTAATAATAATATTTCTCTTAAAGTAGTGTTTCAAATTTTAGGTGTAAACGAAATCAAGATAAGTAACATTAGACATTGCTGTACTCTGTTTATTGTATTAATAACAGGGGTCGAATTGCCACTTCCGTGAACGAGCTATCCGTTCACGGAATTAAGCTGGTTTTACATGTGAAACAAAAACAAATTCCGTCACGAAATGCTCGATCACGGAGGACGCGATTCGACCCCAGATTTATGATCATCGCAATACGGGAATACCTCTCCGCTGTCTTACTGACACTCCTTAGTAATTTATTGCTGCAGGTCTGACATACCTAATTCAATGAAACGCGCCAAAATACAAAGGATTTAAGGGTCATCGACTCACAAGTTCTAGACAGGCGTCCCCCATCCATCTATTAACTTAAAGCCTGACTTTTTATTTTTATTTCAATATCAGACAATAGAAGATACATACCAATATCTTAAATATCCTTTTTGGAAATTTTTTGCAAGATAAGTCAACAAATGATGAACTTTAACTTTCTTATGACAGCTATGCTCTCTGATGTCTTCCAGAAGTTCACAGGAGATGGGGTAGTAGAACAACCTTAGGTGTAATTTTTGTTTTTTTCCCAATGGTTGAACCTAGAACTGGAACACCTCGCTTAGAATTCCACTATTCCCGCAGAGTTACTGCGACAATGGCAGTGTGGCCATAAATCGGATTATATAAAAGAAGAGAATGAAATCTTCTTAGCTATCAAAATCCACATCCTTGAAACAATGACAGCAATGTATGAGGGGTGATGACATTTAAATAAGCCGTTTTCTGTTATTTCTAACCTTAATTACGTTACGGCTGGCTAGGCGTTCTGGTGTACTAAAACAACTAGGTTTACATATTTGTCTGTTTCTACACCTTCAAAAACAGGTGGACGATCGATATACATATATATATATATTTTTCTATTGTTACCACCATACATGTGAGTTTCATTAAATTTATATGTGAAATTTAATAGTGTTTGTACTCAATTTTACGACTATCAGATCCATTCATCGTTATTTGTGCAGTCATTACTCTAAAATTATTACCTATCGTTTAACTTGCGCAACTGAACATAACAAATTGTATTTGATTGTTATTGCTTTTACTGCGCATATAATAAAAATTCCAAAACAAAATCAGTTTGCATATTGCATATATATTCTCGTATTGAAAATAGTTTAGTAGAATTGGCTCTGAAGCTGGCTTTGTGTCATTACTCATTCATTACATTAGCATTGCACAAATTGCGCACGCATATGTACTATGCGTGAGTGAATTTCAAATTCGCATTGAAATTGATTGCCCTGAAAAAGAAATATATAATGCATGGAAAGTAGTTCTCGGAACTCAGTCAAGCCTTATTTAATACTCATTCACACCGAGCCGAAAACTGGGTTTTCGCGAAAACACTCGAAAACTTAATCGAAAACAGAAGTTTCCCCAGACATACATATTTCAGATTTCAAAACTATAGTTGTTTAAGTCATTTTCCACGATAATGACTTCCAATCGTTAGATTGTTGAAACAAACACACCGTATGCCATATTCAGCGGAGCAGCTGACCGAATTTATCTAACAACTCACAAGTTAAAATCATTTTCCACACTTAGTCGTCCATTGGGACCACCAGAAATCTTTTTCAGATCTCAGATTTTATTTATTTATTTATTTATTTATTTATTTGTTTGTCAACAAAGTACTAGGCCTTTTTTAGACGTGAAAAAATATAATAACATGAGAGACAAAGATTAAGAAAAAAAAATTAAGTAAATAAATATAATTTAGAAAACAAGCAAGTACAAAACTAATTACGAACTGAGCAATACAATTATAACTGGAAATAATTAAACAAGATGGATTTTATTAATGGTATTGTCATATTAATGTCAATTAAAGACGCACATTCATTATACAATAACATTAAACCATTTAAAGAGGAGGATCTTCCGTAATTCGTACGAGAACGAGGAATATAAAAGAATCTGTTATTACGCAAATTAAGTGATGGAACATTAAGACCCACAAGACTTAAAATATCGGGACAGTGAATCTCCCCAATAAGTATTCTGTGAAGAAAAACAACTCTTGATACCTTTCTCCTAACCAAGAGACTCGAGCCCAATAAGTTGTAATCGGGCTGAGTAAGGGGGTAAGTTATTAAAATCCGACCAAGGTAGACGTCTGAGGGCAAACCTGAGAAATCTTTTTTGAATTGCTTCGATTCTTACTATATGAGTATTGTAGTATGGACACCAAACAATAGACGTATATTCTAGCAGCGATCGAACAAACGACAAATATAAAGTTTTCAGCGCATAGGGTTCGGTGAACACCCTAGCATAACGTTTAAGCATTCCCCATGCTCTATTGGCTTTATTTGTGATGTATTCATAGTGGTAAATATAGGATAGTTTACTATCTAACATAACACCTAGATCTTTTGTCAAAGATACACGCGGAATAACTACTACTTATGAAGGAATACGCGTGAATGAAAGGCGAGGAACGACGGGAAAAAGTAATGACCGAACATTTACTAACATTAAGGGACAAGTAGTTTTTATTGCACCACAAAACGAAGTCTTGGAGATGTGCATTCAATCTATGAAAACTATTCGGATCATTGCATGAAGAATATATTTTAAAGTCATCGGCAAACATCAGGATATTGCAATGTGGAACAAATTTGACAACATCATTAACGAATAAAATAAATAAGAGTGGGCCTATATGACTTCCTTGTGGGACACCAGATGCTACAATGATTTCTTTGGATAAGTGTCCTCGAAACTTTACAAACTGGTATCTGTTACTTAGATAGGATGATAGCCATCTAAGAAAAACTGTAGGAAACCCTAAACGTTCAAGTTTGTAAAGAAGAAGTTTGTGATCAACTCGATCAAAAGCTTTACTGAAATCAGTGTAAATGGCATCGACCTGATTACCCTTAGATATCTCACTAATAACAAAATTTGTAAAAAGAAGAAGATTTGTAGCAGTGGATCTGTTTTTTACAAAGCCATGTTGGTTATTGCAAATTAAATTTTTACAGAAAAAATTTAACTCATCAGTCACCAACTCATCAAACAGTTTAGGAATGGACGATTGTTTACAGATCCCTCTGTAATTTTCAATATTATTTTTTCTACCGGATTTAAATATTGGTACTATAAAAGAATTTTTCCATAGGGAAGGAAAGATACCTGTCTTCAACGATACATTGAATATGTGGCAAAGTATGGAATGTAAAGGAAGGGCACACTTTTTTAAAAAGCCTGCTGGAATACCATCGGGTCCAGGATTAAAATTATGGGGCAAATTTCTAAGTTTATTCAGTATCATATCTTCGGGAAAAGCGATGTTACTAAAAATAGAGGAATGTGATGCACCTAAATAAGAAAAAAAGTGTTCATCTAAAACAGAACTAGGATTAGAATATACAGATTGAAAAAAATCTGCAAAACTATTGCAGATAACGCTGCTCATGTAACGTTCAACGAAATTGATCTGCTTTTGTAAATGGATTAGTGCGTTACTTGACAACAATATCAGCTGTTCAAATCGCATTCGTTTTTGACAAAATCACAAAATGGATATCAGGTAACGAGGGAGACAATGAAGATAATAATTCCTCCGAAATCATATCCAGAGCTATTTATGTATCTTGTTATTTTGGTTTTCACGAAACTTTGCGCATTGGTCTCGAAAGCAAACTTCTTAAACTGACGTAAAACAGCTGTTAAAATTATATTGGTATGTGTAGATCTGAAAAAATATCGAGATCTGCAAAAAGGTGATCCGAATCGAAAAAAAGATAGATTTTTCTGCCCAATGGAACGTGAAAAGTGATTTAGATAAAAAAAGAGATTGGTTTTTGGTCCCAATAGAAAACGACATTAATTGATGGGTTAATATTACTTTTAAATGCTCTGAATTTATTGTATTTGTTAATTAATGCGATCGAAATTTGCAACCAAATTAGTTTACACAGAAGTTTCACGACTACTGTTTCACAGCTGATTGAAACGTCAAACAAAAACTATACTCTGTCCAAGAAAAATTGTCAGTACAGGGAAGATAGGATGTTTGTCTCTCAGTCTGGTTGCAATGACTTACATAAATCGGTCCCTTTTTAAAGCTCTCACAGGGTTGCCGTAGTGTGTATGATAATTCGCCATAACTCGGAGAGCAATACTATTAGGGTTACCATCTTCCAATTTAGCCAGGTCTCATCAGTAAAATAAATCTTTCTTTTTTCTTCTCTATTTTTGTTTTTAATTCGCGTAGATATCTTCGTCTCCAAGAAATAATGTCACTTCTTTCCAACAACAAATTCTTTCGCTGACGTTTGACGAATTTAAGTCCGAGCAATATTGTACACAAAGTTGATCTGCTTAATTTTGTTATACTTTTTTGTACTTTCAAAAATATCTTGTCTAGCGTTGGAAGGTCATTATCCATAAAAAAAACTGATGGACTATCCGCCTAATCGCACATTTGTCAATCAAAATCATCCACCTTGCTCTTGATACCGGAATTATTTTTCTTCTTTGGTGGTGAATTGTGGCCTTTGATTGCTTTTTCCCTTAAAAGCCTGTATACAGTTCGTTCCGTAACAGAAAAAACAGTAGCCGCTTTTCAAACGGCTTCCGATTTACTTTTGAAAAGGTCATAGAATTTTTCAGTTGCATCAACAATCTGTTGTTTCTTTTCTACGCTTAGATCCTTTGAAGACTTTGTAGCCATGTTTCTGTTTATTCATATGCACAATAAAGTTAACCACTTGTTTAGATCCGCTATTGAGATAACAACCATTGTTTCCGCCTTATATACACAAACAGGCAATTAGAAAAAATTATATAACCACGACGCAATATACCTAAACAGATGGTAAAAGGACTGCAATTGTGCAGCTCTACATACATTTTTTAATATAGACATGTATACCTAGATCAAATATTTGTTAAAAAATTATTACCCGTCAATGCAGAACTTCGCGGAAACAGTAGCAAAAAAAAAAGGATCATAAAATCCTTTCAAGGCATTTACCAACGACCGAAAATAAACAGTATAGGTCTACCTGCTTCATCATTTTGATATTTCAGTGTGAAAAATATGCTCTACAAAGTGAAATATGAATTTATACCTACAAAAACGTGCAGAAATATGCCCTAACGAATAAGGCTGAAAATTTGTACTTAGTTTTCTATAATAAAATATTTAATCATATTTTATCCCTTAAAGTACCATGCTTCTGCATGAATCCGGTTGAGTTGCCCTAGTAATCATTATTAATTTATTGCAATATCTCTACAACGCACATATGATCACTTGTTGCGTTAATGAAATGAATGCATTAAAACACCTCACGAATAAACATTATTTCTAAAAGACAACATTCAAAAATATGTTTTAACTGAATATTATTGGATCTTTCAGAAATACAAACAAATTAAAACTGAATGGCAGCACCCCAAATAATATGCCGCTCTCAAAAGCTCCAAAAAGCTCCAAAAAGCACCAAAACCGAAAGTTCTTTGACAAAATTCAAAGAAAAACCCTTAATGATATGCTAAAATTGTCATATGGTAACACTTCTCTGATGTGCTTCAGTCACTCACACTGCTTATTTTGTTTGATGATAACAGCAAGCGAACACAAGCGATCGTGCTCATTCTGCCCGCAACTGTGTGGCAGACTGGTTGTGGAGGGATATATGCGAATTGCAGGAAAATTACAACAACAAAATTCTTTGGAATGCCAGTGGTTTCGTTTTTATTTCAGTGGCAAATCTTGTGTTGTGAGTGCCGTGAGAGAGCTACAGGCACCACTGGTAGAAAAAAGAGCTTCCCATAAGGCCTGTACTGACAATTTTTCTTGGACAGAGTATAGTTGCTGTTCGGTATGAATGTATCGACGAGTTTTCGGTGCGGTGTGAATAGGATATAAAACAAACACATTTTTTTTAAAGTTACTATTCACATGAGAGCGAGCGAACGAATTTCAGAAATGCGAACAAACTACCTACATTTGATGCCTTTATAAACAGAAAATTGCACATTTTATTATTCCATCTAAGAAATCTCTCTAACCACTTCACTTTCAATAAAATTCTGTACTTATCAATTTATCAGTTCAGTTCTGCATATTGCCTATGACGACGCACGCGCTAATCTAATTCTCTCTTCTTGTAATAAATATCTTACTTTGATCACTAACACTTATTTTATATCATATAATTTTTATTTGTTGTCATAACATAGACGGTGAATGGAGTGACATTGATTGATTCTTAGATTTCAACAACGAATTTATGAAATTTCCGTTGTCACATGTAGCGTAAGAATTCGTACCTTTCCAATCGTACAACAGTGTTGACAGTTGTGACTATTCGAAGAAAGGATATTAACAATTTTAAAAACGTTTTCCGTGTCGGCATCTGTTGCAAATGAGCCTACACATGCAAACCCCTACGTGCAGGTGATATTAGTACCAAAGCTGACCCAAGTTACAAAAAGTAATTAAATAAACAAACGTTCTGAAATGAGTTAAACTTGGAATGCACCCGGGGTTGCTCAGTTTTTATGTGCAATGTATCTAGTCCGATTGTAATTTAAGTACCTAAAATTGAAAAATCAAATTGATTTGACTGGGTACGTTCCAAATAACAGTTAATGCTATAATAACGCCTGACTGAGCAGTTTCATTTGTCATTTTCCCTTTTCCAAACAATATTTTTTTCCGTACAAATTTCATCATATATTTTTTTTTTATTATTAAATTCGATTCACTGCTAAATTTTTTTTCAGCTTTTTGTCAAACTACTAGGTAATTTTTGACTACATTTACACCGCACCTAAATTCATTGTTAAGACTAAACTCAACATTTCGGGCCAATTGTCCAGCATTTCGCCATATATTTTTCAACAGTTCCAAATTTTGAATTTCGTCACTGCATTTGTAAGTTTGTCTAATCGAACAAACCTCTTTACAAATTCCGCACTTTCAGGTTATTCAAATTATAAATATGGAAAAAAGGTTAAATAAACAAAGTAGAAAGGAAGCGGTTGTCTATGCATTACTTATTATTATTATTATTATTTATTTATTCATTATTTATTGCATTCTTTAGGTTCAACCACTTCTGATTTCATAACAGAAAAAAAGATCAGTAAACAATTCTGACACTAGCTGTCATTTGAAATGTTGAATTTTTTTTCCCGAAATATGGAATTTAGGCCTGGTGTAAATGGACTATTAGAAGAGGAACTTTTCATCAAGGATTTTTATTACAATTATTGCTATCTGCCTTTATATTTTGACAGTGCACTTGGGTCTACCCAACTGGAAGAAGAGTCTTACAAGCTGAAGCTCTTAGAAACCCCGACACTCAAAAAAGTAAAAAAAAATATTTATATATTAATACCCACTCTCATAACATTTTTTCGAATTTTTGGCTATCGACAGCGATACCAACCGTATGATAATTATGCTACATGTATGATAATTTCAGGTCTTGTATGATGTATGATAGCAACCCATTATCATACGCGAAATTTATGATAATTTGCACATTCTTTAAAAATTGTAGCATAATTGATTTTATTCCCACAAAAATCTATTGTTACTCTTTAAAGGTATAAGAATTACACTTTTCAATAAAAGTGAAACTTGTCATCACTTACCAACCTAGTACTTAGCACACTGAGGCACTGAACTGACTTGTTGCCTGAATTCTGAATACCTGTCCTCTGTGCAGGAGCAACACAAGCCCACCCACATACCTTTTTTCTACCTCTTTCTCTTTCTTACAGATAGTAAAGTTCATTTTTATATGGTACCTACCTAACCGTATCATAAGTCACTATCACGTACCATTACCAGTGTTGTTATATCGTGGGATTTATCCCTTTTCGTGAGAATTTCGATGTCCGAAAAGCCTTTCGTGGGATAAAGGGAAAAAGAACCAAATCGTGGGATTTTGAGGAATCTAACGAAAAACATTAAAACTATAAACACACTCAATGTGCATAAGAAACTGCTTATATAAATTGTCTCTTATCTAAATTTGCTAGTACCAAAAAATAACCGTAATAATGTTACAAACTGCGATTTTTTTTACTAAAAGTTAATTAACCGTGATTTTCTTTCCTTCTAAAAACTGGATTTTGAGGCGAAAAAGTGTCATGGGATTTAAAGGGATTTTGAGTACAGTGAAAAGGAAAAAATTACCACGCTTCGTGGGATAAATGACCATTACTACTCTTACTCGTCTTACAGTGTTGCCCCTGAACTGGTTGAAAATGTAACGTGGCGGATTTAAAGTGTAATCTATCTTAGCATTACCTGGAAATTGAATTTGACATTGGAATTATGGAAATAGAATGTTCATTTTTTTTTTCAGTAAGTGAGGTCCACCCCCCCCCCCCCCCCCGTTCGTTCCAAAAAACTGTGTATGATAATTTGTTGTCTCGTAAGATAATTCGGAGCTAATTGTATGATAATTCATGTACAAGAATATGGCAGCACTGGCTATCGACTACCAGCAGACTTAAGTTTTTAATTACTATCACTTAACTGGCGCAATTAATTTCGTCGTGGAATTATATTCAAGCGCCACCCTCAATTCGATCACCTTGAAAAACACAAAAATCCCACAACAAAACAGTCGAACTTTTTCGACCACACAAAAATTATAAGCCCGAAGGAAATAATTTTTGTTCCCGGAAATTCCTCAGCTAACAACACTTCTATCAAACATACGATTTTCATAATCAATACAGATTTCAGAAAATGTCAGCTATACTAGGCGGGTACAATCAGTTTTGATAAGGGTTTCCAAAAATATGTCGGTTCTGTGTGCTAGTAACCAAAGGGGATCTCGTTTCGTTGAATCATTTTTTGTAGAGAGATTAGTTAGTTGAAAAGTTATTTTTCCTTATAATACGTAAACGCGTCGAGTAAACTCATTCAACCTCTCTTATCGCACAGTGATAAGGACAAAAAACAAAAACATCGTCTGCGAACGCACTACTAAAATGGGTTAGACGTAATTATTTATTTTAAATGTGTTTTTATGAGATGGTCAATTATTTATAACACAGGCTAGCAATTTTATTCACTTTTTGAATTGTAATAGATCAATATAAATTGACAAAAATATAAATTAAAGTTGATGACTGAAATGTTAACTTGATTGACTGGAAGTGCATTTGCATTCTCAATTGCGTTGTCTTCTATAGGACTTGCATAAGTGGTTGTGTATTATTTAACCTATTGCTGTGAAGAGTAGGTATATTTTTCTTTCTTCACCGCTTAAATAAATCTGTGACGAGGAGTTTTGTTGTTCATTCATGATGGTTGTTAACAGATTATTGATGTTCTTTCAATAATAATAATTAATAACTAAAGTAAATTTTCCACTAGACATTTTCAAGGCCGACTTCACAATGTGCACACAATGTGCGAATTGTCTGTAGTCTGTAGTTTTCAATGCCGCTTCCGGGTAAGCGAATATCATCAGCTTTTTTGCCTTTTAAGCAAGGTGTCGGCAATAGTCACTTGAAATTTCGCTTGGTCGCTCAGGTAGCTCTTATTAGGTAATAGCAAACAACTGGGTTACGCTTATGTAGGTAAGATTAAACACATTGCTTCTAAACGATATTCTAGCTCGGATCAAGCAGTGCTTTGTGGCCGAGTATAAAAGGTTGACTTGCCCTTGCCACTACAAATTGACTCGAGTGTGCGTTTCCTATTTTGACTTTTTTTTATAGTTTGCTTGTGTGTGTGTGTGTTTTTTTTAACTGTATTTTGTTTAGAAATAAACAGTCTTCCTCTTTATCTGTAAAATCAGGTACTTACTGCAGCCTCCAACATCGCTTGTGCAGAACTTAGGTTCAGAGCATTTAATGGAAAAGATTCAACAAACAATTTTCTCTCCCTTTTTTTATGAGAAACCTCAGAAAAGGCTTTTCGAACCGCTAAGAGTGCTCTTTTGAACTGGGGCTTTATACATATTCATAAGTTAGTATAGTTTCAATTTAATCTGAAAAATAAATAGCCTTGCCAAGCAGATTTCAAGCCACCTTAATCACTTCAATTTATTGTCTTCAGTGCAATCCGTTTTCCGAGTTCAGCATAGCTGTTCTACGGCTATGATTAAGGTTCTCGACGATATCAGAATTGAGTATGATAAGGGCTTTCTTACACTGCTCTGCTTGCTAGACTTTTCAAGGGCCTTTGACACGGTAAGTCATGACATTTTATGGATGAAATTAAAGCTTTACTTTGGGTTGAGGGAATACTCATTGTCAGTGCAGCTTAAAAGAAGCTATCTTACGAATCGTTGTCAAAGGGTTTTTGCTGAGCACAAATATTCTCGTCCAAAAAAATTACTTGGCGGGGTACCTCAGGGCTCGATTCTTGGACCTATCCTGTTCTGTCTTTATATTAATGACCTACCCTTATGTATGCCGCAATGCTTCTATTCATCTTTATGCTGATGATGCTCAGTTATACCTTTCTCGACCAATAGGATTAGTGGAAGATCTTGCGGATAGATTCAATAAATGATACTGGAGAAATACCGCCGATTTATCTGAATTCCTGCAGACTTAAGTTTTCGGATACTGTTATAAACCTTGGTTACAAGTTAAATAGATCTCTTTCTGCTATCTATCATTCAAATTTTATAGTTGCACGTATTTATGCAGGTTTACAGGTTTACGTAAGCTGTGGCTGTTTTCTAGTCTTACACCTGTAGTGACGAGACTCAGGTTAATTAAGTCCTTGCTTGTTCAATTATTTGATTATGCCATAGTTATATACCCTAAATTATTTGTTTATTTGTCAACAAAGTACTAGGCCTTTTTTAGACATGAAAAAATATAATAAAATGAGCGACAAAAATTAAGAAAAAAAAAAGTGAAGTAAATAAATATAATTTAGAAAAAAAAAACAAGTACAAAACTAATTACGAACTGAGCAATACAATTATAACTGGAAATAATTAAACACGATGGATTTTATTAATGGTATTGTCATATTAATGTCAATTAAAGACGCACATTCATTATACAATAACATTAAACCATTTAAAGAGGAGGATCTTCCGTAATTCGTACGAGAACGAGGAATATAAAAGAATCTGTTATTACGCAAATTAAGTGATGGAACATTAAGACCCACAAGACTTAAAATATCAGGACAGTGAATCTCCCCAATAAGTATTCTGTGAAGAAAAACAACTCTTGATACCTTTCTCCTAACCAAGAGACTCGAGCCCAATAAGTTGTAATCGGGCTGAGTAAGGGGGTAAGTTATTAAAATCCGACCAAGGTAGACGTCTGAGGGCAAACCTGAGAAATCTTTTTTGAATTGCTTCGATTCTTACTATATGAGTATTGTAGTATGGACACCAAACAATAGACGTATGTTCCAGCAGCGATCGAACAAACGACAAATATAAAGTTTTCAGCGCATAGGGTTCGGTGAACACCCTAGCATAACGTTTAAGCATTCCCCATGCTCTATTGGCTTTATTTGTGATGTATTCATAGTGGTAAATATAGGATAGTTTACTATCTAACATAACACCTAGATCTTTTATCAAAGATACACGCGGAATAAAACTACTTATGAAGGAATACGCGTGAATGAAAGGCGAGGAACGACGGGAAAAAGTAATGACCGAACATTTACTAACATTAAGGGACAAGTAGTTTTTATTGCACCACAAAACGAAGTCTTGGAGATGTGCATTCAATCTATGAAAACTATTCGGATCATTGCATGAAGAATATATTTTAAAGTCATCGGCAAACATCAGGATATTGCAATGTGGAACAAATTTGACAACATCATTAACGAATAAAATAAATAAGAGTGGGCCTATATGACTTCCTTGTGGGACACCAGATGCTACAATGATTTCTTTGGATAAGTGTCCTCGAAACTTTACAAACTGGTATCTGTTACTTAGATAGGATGATAGCCATCTAAGAAAAACTGTAGGAAACCCTAAACGTTCAAGTTTGTAAAGAAGAAGTTTGTGATCAACTCGATCAAAAGCTTTACTGAAATCAGTGTAAATGGCATCGACCTGATTACCCTTAGATATCTCACTAATAACAAAATTTGTAAAAAGAAGAAGATTTGTAGCAGTGGATCTGTTTTTTACAAAGCCATGTTGGTTATTGCAAATTACATTTTTACAGAAAAAATTTAACTCATCAGTCACCAACTCATCAAACAGTTTAGGAATGGACGATTGTTTACAGATCCCTCTGTAATTTTCAATATTATTTTTTCTACCGGATTTAAATATTGGTACTATAAAAGAATTTTTCCATAGGGAAGGAAAGATACCTGTCTTCAACGATACATTGAATATGTGGCAAAGTATGGAATGTAAAGGAAGGGCACACATTTTTAAAAAGCCTGCTAGAATACCATCGGGTCCAGGATTAAAATTAGGGGCCAAATTTCTAAGTTTACTCAGTATCATATCTTCGGGAAAAGCGATGTTACTAAAAATTGTTGACAAATAAACAAATAAATTAGATTCTCATTCTCTGCACAAACTACCTGTAGCTTTTAATGATATGGTGCGATATGTTTTTGGAATAAGAAGATATGACCATGTATCCGTCTACCACAAACATGTCCTTGGTTGTTCGTTTCAAAAATGTTGGGATATTAGGTGCTGTGTATTCATGCACAGAATCATTCATAATAGATCACCACTATACCTACTCCAGAAACTGCAGTTTGTCCAGTCACCGCATACTTTAAACCTCATAATTCCTTCTTCTAATTTCTTAAATTCTTCACGCACTTTCTTGTTCACGCTGCCAGACTTTGGAGCTCTCTACCTATCACCATCAAGCAAATAATGGGAGCCGATAAATTTAAAAGTGCACTTTCTGCACATTTTGCGCAATAATGTTGTATTCTAAGTTTGCCCTATACTCTTCTTTTCTCCTTTTTTTCACCCCTCTTTTCCTTTCTATATTAGTCCTATACCTACTTTTTTTACTTTTTATTTTTGTATTTAATTATTAACTTTATTTTTATTTTTCTTTGCTCATTATCTGATTTAATGTAATTTTAATGTATATCTGTGGAGCTCTAATGCACATACTATAAAAGAAAATTATTGTTCTTATTTGTACTTTACCAAATAAATTGAATTGAATTGAATTGAACATCGTTCTGGAAACTTACCATCTCCGATATCTAAAAGAAATGTACAAGATGCAGAATCCCCGGATATTGTTCTCATTATTATGAGTTAAATAGCGCCAACGGATGTTTATCTAAAATCGACATAAAACAAAAATATAATTCCATTGAAAAGTCGGCTATCATTTCGTTTATCATATTTAGCGTGAGTGAACCAGAAGTAGAAGTAACGTTGAGTTACATAATACTTCATACATATCATACAATATGGACATTTGTGTTACGAAACTTGTCTAGAGGCTGTTGACAGCGCACTGAACGCGCCCATTTTTGCACACAACCAATCTGTATTTAATGTTCTTTTTTTTTAAGCAAAACAAACGTCAAGTGTTCTGTATTATAGACACATGTCACTGTTTCTGTCTTTTCTCATCGTAACAACCCTTCTAGAGATCTATCTCTTTAACTAAATGTCTGATATCTATATCATTCAATTCATGTTCTGGGCACATGATGCCATGCCATGCCATTTCATTTAGTATCGCAACGGCATGAGGAGACAATAAAATGTGACCAAAAAATTACATTTATGGACGAAAGGAACAAAAAAAAAACAACAATATCTGTCAAATTCATGTCAGACATGCATGTCAAGATATCGCTAACATCCTATCATACGATAAAATAGAGTGATTCCACAAGATATTTCATCTCATGATAAACATTATGAGAGAAATTATTTCTTATGGAGTCGTGGTGTAATAAAACATAGCAGAAGGTGAAGAGAAATGTCAATACTTTGCGTGTTAATTTTGTTTAATTTGAAAATTAAGTGCTTAATGATTCATCCTACCGAAATTCTCAGAAACATTTTAGTCTTTGCCTATTTATTTCAAATAAGCGATCTAAATGATATTTTAAATTATAACATCAGGGCTGCCACTTTACTGCAAATGCCGTAGATCGCATTTAAAAAAACAAAAATGCAAGACTGGGTCGCACGAAACTTTCTTTTCCATCAAAAGTTTGGCTAAGTCAATTGGTAGGTAGGTACAAAATTAAGAAGCAACGGTACATAAAATGTAAGAATAAGTAGTGTTAAATAAAATTCACTTTTAGGTTATTCATTCGATATGGCAGTAGGTACTGGTACATATCAAATAACAATGCGAGTTTTTATAAGTTTTAGCTTTCAATAACTGGCAATTTTCGCAAGTTTTGGTTAGAGAGTTATAAGCGCCTACTGTACTATTTTATAAGCTCTTGCGCTTTCACGACTTTTGAGTACGAGGACAAGCGTTGTAGAGGTTTCTGTTATTTGATCTATTAGGGCATACTTTTATATTTGACTGGAATAGATAAATGACGCTGGTTTAAGTTTTTAATGATTGCAAGTATAGCGTACGTGGTAGATCGATATCTTTACAATATATAGGTATGAAAGAATTCAGAGATTTGTTGTTGAACTTCCATTAGCAGTTATAAACGAAAAATATACCGACGGACATGTGTGGGTGTGCAAAGGAAATGAGATTTTCTGATTGAGTAAACTCCAAGTGGTTGGAATTATTTTAAGGTGCATGTCAAAATGGTTGAAAAAATGAAGTGTTTAATATTTGGTAAAAATAAATTTTGCGTTGCTGTTATTGCATTTTTAATGGCTGATGCAATTTGTATTCAAGAACGCGGTATTGAGTTTTAAAAATATATATTTTGGGTAGTCATTTTTGACTTTAAGTATTGGATCTTATTAAGAATACTTATATTATCTTTAATATGTATTTTGATCAAAGTCGTTGGAACAGTTTTTGTAAAATTTGGCAGACAAAACATTACCAAATATTGCAATGTTTACTTCGAAAAATACTATTGCTTAATTATTTAGCTGAAACAGAGTATAAGTAATTATTCGGGATGGTTTTGGTTTTTAAAGATGGACTTGGTTTTTAAATTTTTATCGACATCGAAAACGGGGTATTCGAGATATGAGCAGTTTTTAAAACTAACGTGTTCGGTGATTTGAATTGAAAATTAAGGACATACAAATTTTGGAAACGTACATTTTACCTATTTTAAGTATACATTTTGGTCAAAATCGTTAGGTTCGTTTTTATGTAAACTAAAAAGAAATGCATTTTTTTTTCTAAAATTCTTTGTTCGATAATATAGAGCAAAACTGAGTTTGCTATTATGTTATAAATGACCATATTACCTTACAAATGAAGTTTTGTTACAATCGACCGTTTTCGAGATGTATCCAAATTTCAAAAGTACCTACCTACCGTGATTTGTTTTTTTTTTTTTTGAGTATAAGCTTAAAAATATTTTTTTTTTAAATTGTTAGATCCGTTTTCGAACAAACAAACATTAATATGGGAAGTGCCATTAACATTGATTAACATAACATTCCAAAAAATAACGGCCCGAACTGTGAGCCACCAAACTCCAAATCCGAAGTTTGAACGAAATTCGGACAGCCGTTAGGCTGTAGGCCCCGGCACAGACGGACAGAATTTGCAACCCAATTTTTTTTAGTTCCTGTAGCATCGTAATGACAGAATTTATTAACATCATTCTCTTACGTACGTAATGGAGAAAGTTAAAAAATAAAGCGCGTTTTTTTTAACACTCGAACATCAATCACTCGTAACCAAAAACCGCTGTAAAGATTTATGCTTCTTTTTTGACCGCAGCCACTTTTTTCTAAGCACACCCACTCAGCTAAATATGAATTAAGTCAGCCCTTAAGCACTAACAGTCCTTACTTAAAATATATACATAGTGAAAAGTCCAAATTACTACTACTAAAACTATATCAGCTTTATTTATGGCTTTCGTGAAAAATCCCGATCGAAATTCCAACTTTGTGATTTTTTTTCACTGCCCCTCCTCTCGCGAACGTTTGACAAACATCCGGGAGTATAACTGTATTGAAAGAGCTTCTTATTTAGCCGTTTGGACTCAGCACAAAATTGTAGATCCCTTCACACTCGTTCCAAAAATGAAAAACTCACACAACACGAATGGTTGTGAGAAGCTACACCTAGGGTCCCTATACGGACCTGATGCTCCAACTATTTATTAAGTTATGAAAAAAAAATATCCACTGTAAGTATCCAATAATACGTATTGTCTACTTTAAGGCTAAGCCTGACCACTAACAATAATTTATTTAGATTCGGCCGCTGTCTGCAAAAGAATTCCCATGAACTGCTAAACAGCAAAAACTAAAATACTCTTGAATGCCATTGCTAGCTTTTGTCCTTCAGAAAAGTTGAATCGGTGACGTATACTTGCTACTTTTTTATTTTGTGTTTCCATAATAAAAAAGTCGATAAAAGCTCTATGATTCATGAACTGTGTAATACCTTGTACTTAGACGAAATCGATAAATTGCATATGACTAGACGGACGTACATATACAGAAACCGTTAATGCACAAATATAACGGAATGTTATAACGAAAAGCTGGACTGACTCACTGAATATTTTCATGTGCAATATCTATGCAACATATCTTCATAAATGTCGTTTTTAGTTTCAATAAAAGAGTTGAAGGGAAAAATCAATTAAAATATATCAAACGTAGAGCTCGTTGTTTGCATTGTTTTCTATTGATAAAGTGCTTTAGATTCGAATAGATTTTTATCACAGTTTGAGTGTTTTAAGTGGAATACCACGTCACCCTAAAATCATAATAATCACGAAATGCAAGACCCACCTTTTATCTTTGACGTAATTACACCACAGTGTTCTACCCCTCAAATAAATGCAGGTTGAAAATAATTTGACTAAAAGGCTACTGTATGTTATTAGTTCAAGAGATAAGTGGCGATAACCTTAAACTTTGATCTTTTCGTTTAAATTTACGTCAAATGCTAATTTGGTTTGTATTCCAGATGATGGATGCTATGTGAATGACATTTCATTGAGATTGTTTAGTTTCAGTTGAATACTTTTTTGTTTTCAGGCCTTGATGATAAGAAATATATTCTTGAGGCGTTTTCAGTGATAACTGTGTTATTTTGTTTTTGCTATTTTTGCGCTGGTTCTAGCTATTCTTAATAATCTGTGCGCAGTATGTTGATTGGCCATCGGACAGAGTAATTGGTGCTGTACCCATCGACGTTATGAACGACTTTGCGAATGCGTTACATCTACTAGAAAATACTGTAGCTAAGATTACACATGCCACTTTGAATGCCAAATTTTGACATGCCGACCTCATTGTGACCTAAACTTTTGTTACAAATTTGTCTCGTCTCGTTTGTCGCGTCTGGTCACGCGGGTTGTCGCAGCACATTCTCACGAAAGACACACGAGTAGCCAACATGACGTCAACCTGTCAAAATTTGCCACGAAAAATGGCACGTGTAATCGTAGCTTGTTTGGTGTGCATGTAAAATTATTTCTTCAAACATAATGCCGGCCGTAGCAATTTAGAGAAGTGATTGCGGACTATTCCATCGTCATTTAATTGGTGTCTGTTAAGAACTGGATCGATTTATTAACCAAAAATGAGCTGGTAGCAATGAGGACTTCTGTATTCAGATTAGCGGTGTTAAGATTTGTTTTACTGATCCACTGAATTTAAGTCCATTCACTGCAGAGGCTGAGATCCGAGATCGCAACTAACAAGTATCTCCAATTAGCCCGGTTCTTAGCTGATTGCCTCCAGCTGCGCCATGCAAGTCAGTTGAGATATCTTTCTACTTATGCGCGCCACCTAGGGCGAGATATTCCTCTACTGCGTTGTCCCTGCGGGTTATACTCTGTTCAATTTATATTTTCAGTACAGGGAAGATAGGCTATTTGCCTTTCACCCTTACTATTATGGATTTTAATAAGCTGTCTCCATTTTAAAGCTCTCACATGGTTGCCATAGTGAGCACTATAAATTGGCATAATTCTCTCACAAATATCGGTAGGGTTACCAAATACCAACCCTTTATTAGGAAAAAATGGTTTAACTGCATGTTAACAGATCCTTCAGAAATACAAAATAATTAAAGGAGTACCTAAAAACTGTATGGCAACATCCCACATAGCCAAATTCATTTATTCGCTCTCAAAAGCTTTAAAAAGCACCAAAACCGAAAGTTCTTTGAGAACATTCAAAGAAAAACCCTTAATGATATGCTAAAATTGACATATGGTAACATTTCTCTGAATTTATTCACTCAGCGTTGCCAGACTTTTAGCATGTGGATTCCCTTATTTTTCATCCAAAATTATTTTGTTTCCCTTTTTTGATACCGATTTTTCCCGTTTTTATTCCCTTTTTTGTTCTCAGAAAGAAGAAAAGAACTATTTTTTAAACATAAGAAAAAGTTTATTCATCAAAACAAAAATAGCGATACGCATCAGACATCACATTCATTTTAATATATAAGACTAGCCTAGACTCATTAGATTAGACTAGACTAATCCAAGACTAGGTCATCTTTGTGCATACAACATACTACTTGTATGTAATCGCAAACATTCTCTGTCTATTTCTAATTCCATATATCCATACAATTGGGGTCTTTTCTCAACAATAAATAAAGTTAGCATTAAAATAAAACAACACAAGCCACAATTCCACAAATGACAAATCTGTCAAACTCAAACACTCACTACCCATGGCCATACGCATACCCAGTGTACAAATTAATGTCGTTTTCCATTGGGACAGAAAAAACACTTTTTTTTTCAGATTCAGAGCAATTTTGCGAATCTCGATATCCGAGCGAGATTTACACCTATTTGCACTAACACCAAAACATTTGTCGTTTGTCATTTGTCAAACTTTAAAGTGTGTTTTCTTACGTTTTTAGACTAGAAGTCTGTAAAAAATAGAGAAAAATTACATTTGGCCGCTGAAATTGATATTAGCATAAATTGAATGGATTCTGATAAACACAAATTACAATTTAAGAACAGCTTACTTTTAAAACACGCACCACCACAAATGCAAAGGAAGAAAAATCTCGTTTTATGTTCCATTGGGCACGAAAAATCTGAAAGCTGAGAGCAAAAAGTGAAAATCCCAATGGAAAACGACATAAGTTTGAAGCGCATGGCAAGACTAAGGGCTATGTTCATGAAGTGTTTTTTTTTTTTTTATTGAATTTATGGTGTCTGTTTTCTGATCGACGAAAGTAGTTTGGGCATTAAAACGTGAAAGTTTTTGGAGTGACTATTATTCCCGTTTTCTGGGTTAGTTTTCCCTTTTTCCCTTTGGGGTCAAAAAATCCCGAAAAACGGGAAAAATCCCTCAATCTGGCATCCCTGATCACTCACTCACACTGCTTATTTTGGTTGATGATAATAGCAAGTGAACGCAAGACGATCGTGCTCGTTCTCCCCGCGGCTGTGGCTGTGGACTGGTTGTGGTGGGATGTCTGCGAATTTCAGGAAAATTACAACAACAAAATTCTTTGGAATGCCAGTGGTTTCGTTATTATTTCAGTGGCAAATCGTGTATTTGAGGGCCGTGAGAGTAGCTACAGGCACCACTGGTAGAAAAAAGAGCTTCCCATAAGGCCTGTACTGAAAATATAAATTGAACAGAGTATAGACAGGAAGACAGCCGGTGCATTTGTGTTCATTCGCTGAATCGTAATTTTTTGACCAGATCGATGTCGCTCTGTACAGATCGTTGAGTTTATCGTTAAATCTTCTCCCCCAAAGCCAGTCAGCACAAACTATACCGAACATTTCCCGAAGGATCTCCCCCGATAAAGCGATTGAGGATATATTCATCTGATTTAAACAAAATCAAAACTTTAACGCCCTAAATCTATACAATATTTCCTTAGTTCCGGCCACTGGAACATGCCATCTGACAGCTGGGGTCAGATTCTTTAGGGCGAAACGATCAACGTTTTCGTGTGCACGAATGATTTGCTCTTTGTTACACAAGCAAATTTCTTCATGCACACGAAACACGTTTGATCGTTTCGCCCTACAGAATCTGACCCCTGATTTCGAGAGCAGAAAAACTGCTCTGAATCTGCAAAAAAAAGGGTTTTTTCTTTCCTAATGAATAACGACATTAGACCAATTTTGCTTATAGTCTACCAAAACAGGTTTATAAATAAAATACCAGCATTCATTCATATTTATATTCATACATTCAAGTTCAAGCCATCAGGGAATCAATATTATTCACATTTCAAATGCGCCAACTATTTTAAATATGAACTTTAATCGAGCTTAAATATTGCTGTCGCCCTGCTGCGATTTCTTTACCGCGCACCGCTTGCGATAACCGGTAACAACATATTATTAAGCAAGTTTCAATATTGCTCATGTCATGAAGCGGCTATTAGATACTAGTCGACAAAAAAGAACGTAGCAGATGAAATAAATAAAGATTTTTATGGATGTGGTAGTGTTCTTGTCACGTTATTTTATAAGAGGGTTTTTGATGGCGAAAAATGCCTTTTAAATAAAATACACCGTTAAACTCGATAGGGAATTGCTATTCCCGTGACCATGAAGAGGAACCAAAAATGTTTCTGAAAAACCTACCCGCAAAGTAGGTAATAGTCGTTTGATATGTTATAAGGAAGTGCTTCTTTATTCGTTGGTTTGTATTGCTTTGCGCTTTCTATTACATATTTGCTATTTGCTTTTCTCTTGAAGTCTCAAAGATTGTTTGGAGTGGTTAAACACTTCAAAGCGAATAATGGTTGGATGTGAAAAATATCTGTACAGACGGACTAAATGTGTCCAAGAAAAAAAACCTTGGTAGCTTTTTCAGCATTTGGTAATCAATCCGAAATGCTCAGAAAAAGTCCAACATCTGCTTTCGTCGCTATCAGGTTGTCCCATCAGGATACAAAATGGAAATCTACTACCTCTTTAAGTAACGCCTATAACTTCTGCCCAGAAAGCGTGCTTCGATCCCAAAGTCGGTGTAAATGCCTGCTCCAAAGTTTATAACCTCATCAAGTTTATAACCTGTCAAGCTTGGTTCCTTCAGTTCAGATTGAAAATCTCTCAATATCAATTTTGACACGTTTAGTTGTGCCAATTTGTACTAAATTCACTTAAGTCTTTATTTACAAAAAAATAATTCAGCTATTGTTCGTGTGGTATTGAACTGTTCCATCATGCCTATTAATTAATGTGGCATCGGAAAAGTTTTTGGGGTTACATTGAACCGATTGTTGCTGATATAGGTTAGGTTAGGTTAGGTTAACGGGTGGATACGGCAGGGTAAACCCTGCAGTACTCCACTTAGGTCCATGTGGACCCATTGTGATGCCCTTGTTGGGGGGTAGCCGATGTTGTTGGCGATGTTGTTAGTTCCTTCTAATTACTTGACCTTGTCCAGCCATCCTGATGTATTTATGAACCTGTAAAGATTAGATAAATTAACATCTGAAAGTTCTTGTATGTCATGGAAGTGGTATCTTCCAAGTGTTCTGTTCCTCAAGTGACACAGACTTGGGCAGTGACAGAGGAAGTGAGGTGTGTCCTCATGCACCTCCTCGTCTTCGCAGCCCCTGCATATATCGTCATTCTTGAGTTTTAATTTCATTGTGTGGTTTCTCAGGAAGTTGTGCCCTGTTAGGGCACCTACCAGTTTATGCAGCGACGTTCTATCAAACCGCATAAGCTTGCTAGTCCGACCTGCATTATACTCCGGCCATAGCTTCCGTGAAATTTCGCAGGTAGTTAATTCCTTCCACCTGTTGTTGGCTTTCATTCGAATCTTGTTTTCCACTCTCTCTCTGAGATTACAGAGCGGTGGATTGATCGATTTAATCGCCCGATCTTGATCCATAGCAGATCCATTTCTTGCCAGTTTATCAGCCATCTCATTGCCGGCTTTGTCCCTGTGTCCAGGGACCCAGCAGATGCGCGTGGTATGATGCGAGCAGAGAACCTTAAGCTCTTCACGGCAGCGGCGAACTATGTAGCTTCGATTTTATTTCAATAGCAGACACTGCTTTTATAGCCTGTCAATAAATATGGTAATATCATCATTTGGTATTGCCATCATTGACACCATATGGGCAGCTTCGGCGATTGCCAGAACCTCCGCCTGAAAAACACTACTGTGATCAGGCAGTCTGATCGAGTGGTGTATATTTAGCTCTTCGGAGAAAATTCCAGCACCTGTACCACAGTCCATCTTAGATCCATCTGTGTAGATGGATATCGATTTCCTATTTGTGGGTTCGTTTGTGTTCCATTCCTCCCTGCTGGGGAAATAGCAAGAGAATGGTTTATCAAAGTCAAGGTTGGGAGACAAATAGTCAGAAGTGACAGAGTCTCCCACGTATTTGTTCAGAATCTGTGCATGTCCCATTCTGTAGGGTTTCCAGCTTTTGGTTTGGCTGATCCTGAGGGCACTTTTGGCTGCAGATTCTTGCATGTGTAGGTCTAGGGGTACCAGGTTGAGGATTGCCTCCATTCCAGCAGTAGGTGTTGTCCTTATTGCGCCGGTTGTACCTATACATGCTAGTCTTTGTATTTTGGTCATTAGTTTTAAGTTCGATGCTTTGTTTGTGGCTTGCCACCAGACTAAGCTTCCGTATGTGAGTATTGGACGCACAACAGCCGTATACATCCACAGAATTATTTTAGGGTTTGGTCCCCACCTTTTTCCGAAGATTCGGTTGCAGGCGTAAAAAGCATTTGCAGCCTTTTTTACTCTCTCATCGACATTTAGTTTCCAATTGAGCTTCCTATCCAAGATCGTACCCAGATATTTAGCACTCTCCGCTACCCTGAGAGGTATACCCTCAATAGTTGGAGGATCGAAGTTTGGAATCACTCTTTTGTTACTGAACAAGACTAGCTCAGTTTTTTGTGGATTGACTCCAAGACCGCATTGTTTTGTCCACGTATTAAGTGTTCGTAATGCGTTTTCTAGTAGTTCGCTTATGGTAGGTAGGAATTTGCCTGTAGCAAGTATTACTACGTCATCTGCATAAGCAGTTACTTTGACCCCTCTGTTTTCGAATTTTAGTAGTATTTCGTTTATGACAAGGACCCAGAGTAAGGGGGAGATGACTCCTCCATGTGGTGTACCTCTTGAGGCTGTCACTCTAAGTTGAATGTCACCTAGTTTTGCATTAATATTTCTTTCATTGAGCAAACTTTCAATCACATTGGTAAGCTTTTGGTTTACGTTGTTATTGAGTAGTGCTCTCTTCACTGCACACGTCCTAACATTATTGAATGCTCCTTCAATATCGAGGAACGCGGCCAGTGTGTATTCTTTGTCTTGTAAGGACTTTTCTATGATGCTAGTGACCTCGTGCAGCGCGGTCTCAACTCCTTTACCTTTAATGTATGCGTGCTGAGCCGTTGAGATCATTTTTTCGTCCAGTCGACTGCGGATAAAAACGTTTAAAAGTTTTTCCAAGGTCTTCAGGATAAATGATGTTAAACTTATAGGCCTGAAGTCTTTAGCAGTCGTGTGGCTGGACTTGCCTGCCTTCGGAATGAAGACAACCTTTACTTCTCGCCATGCCTTGGGAATGTGTCCACATTCTAGGCAGCGCGTGAAGAGTCTCATCAGAATTGGTACAATAATTGACCTGGCTTTCTGGAGCATGATTGGGAAAATCCCATCCAACCCAGGAGATTTGAATGGAGAAAAAGTCTCAATCGCCCAGTTAAGTTTTTCCTCGGTTATTATACCAGTTGCTGATATAAGGGTGAGCTCTTATCAATATGTTCTAAGTACTACCGCAAGGTTGAATTGCTGAATTGGAAACAAATTACTTGTTGTGTTACTTCCGGTAACGACTTGAAACTGATTTGAGTTATTTTTTCTTTTTTTTTTGTCTGGAAACAATTGGAACTAAAAAAGTATATTTCCTTTTTTACAGCTATGACATGGTGCATTTTGGTCATGCAAACTCACTTCGACAAGCCAAAGCTCTTGGTGATAAGTTAATTGTGGGCGTGCATACAGATGCAGAAATTTCGAAGCATAAGGGACCACCAGTGTTCACCCAGGAGGAGCGGTAAGTGGTCAGTCAGGATTATTTTTTAACGAATTTAATGTACCTTTCTGTATAGATACAAAATGGTACGAGGAATCAAATGGGTTGACGAAGTCATTGAAGGAGCGCCCTATGTTACCACACTGGAAACGCTTGATGAATACGATTGCGATTTCTGTGTGCATGGTGGTAGGTTATCTCACAGCTTCGTATTGCTTCATTGTTAATATATAATAAATAACTATAGGTCTGTTACCTTACGATAATGCTTTCGAATAAACTAGTCAAACTTCGTTCCCTTACGCAAAAGAATGATTATCGTAAGGGAATAGACCTATTATTTTAATTGTTTTTTACATTTTCGTTCTTTTGTCGTAGATGATCTCACAATGACAGCTGATGGTATTGACACATATCATCTCGTAAAAGCCGCAAACCGATACCAGTAAGTATAGTGGTTACGATTTTTAATTAACTTTTGTTTATATTCTAATTTTGTGTGACATTGACCAGTTTTTTTTAGAATTGCAAATTTTGGTTGAGGATGTGAGCACAGGCAATTTTTGTTTAGTAGGATGTTTTAGCAACTTTACAGATGAAACTCGTTCGAACAGATCAATCGGTTCATTTACACATTTATTTTTTCAGAAAAGTAATTTATATTTTCATAATTACCTCCATTCTTCTTTAGCTAACAATTATTTATGCATATATCATTGTTTTTTGTTGGCGCAATTTTTTGCAAAACAAGTCGATAAATAGCGCGGAGGGGAGTTGTATTCGAACCTGAATCATTAGTGCAAATTTCGTGTCATACCTTATCACTTTGGGGTCAACTTCCTGGTACGTTTCGTTCGCTGTCATTCAGAGTTTCCAAGCCATTAATCTCTATGGGCGTTGCTAAATATAAGATTACTGATATGCTTTGGAACGTGATCAATAAAACATGCCACAGGAAGCGTTAAGATAAGTAATGTTTGGGAAACAGATTTTAGCGAATAATTAGTAGATAAGCGATTATAAAATGTCAGTATATAACAGTTTATTCAACAAGTTATCGCAGAAAAAAAAAAACCTTTAAACCTTTTTCGTGAAATTGACTTATTGCTTACGTCTTATAATAGGTATTTCTTTAGTTCCAGTAAAAAGTACTCTTCACTTTGAGCTCTAAGGTAGCTCCGTTTGCTCTATAGTCTATACCAACCAGAGACAATACTGAGACCCCCAACTTCGACCGATTAACAGTTATTTGCCTACAAGCTAAATTTTACGCTCCCAAAAACTTTAGGTGCGCTAGTATTGTTGCATAGAAATTCGTATTGACAAATGTCAAAAATCCTCTCAACCAACACATTCGCACCTAATCTTTTTACAATTCACTGTGGGCAAAGCAAAACGGATAGGAATTGGCGTACACAGATAGGACAACAAAATGGCGGATTCCTGGCAAAAATTGAGGGGGCCAGCGGCAAGAGGATTGTGAGTTGGGGGTCTCAGTATGATTTTTTTATGATACCAACGATGATACAAACTAGATGGTCAACTGAGAGCAGAAACGGTACATTTGCCTACAAGCTACAAGCTAAAAACATTTAAACTGAACTGCGATGTGAACGCCGTGTAACTAATGGGCACCAAAAATGACGAACACAGACGCCCTTACTTAAAATTCCACTAAACAATGGCCTCCCGATTGACAAAATGGCAACCGCAGTGGATTTCCTAAGTATTCGTGCCTGTACAAATCAAAGGAGCGCCATTGCTGCCGCACGCATACTTAGGAAAATCCTCTGCGGTTGCCATTTTGTCAATCGGGAGGCCATTGTTTAGTGGAATTTTAAGTAAGGGCGTCTGTGTTCGTCATTTTTGGTGCCCATTAGTTACACGGCGTTCACATCGCAGTTCAGTTTAAATGTTTTTATAGTTTATGAATTGGTTGGCAAATGGAATTCCTTATATAATTTCATCATAATACCATTTTTGTCATTGTATGCAGTAATTTCATGTCCGTGAAGTTAGTATCGCTGTAGCTGTCAAATTTCAAAACACAAGTTTGTTTTTGCTGGCGCAACAGGTTATAATGGAAAAAAGAAAGATTAAACCACTCTTGTTTCTCCCAACCGAAAAAATAATATCATAACAAAAACCACTCTTGTCAATCTGACGGCTCTCAATTGTATTGGTGTCAGTGCAACGAGGGGTAAATCTACCGAAAAATTCAGATTTGCAAAATTGTTTTGAGACCAAAAAAAAAATTTTTTTTACCAATTTTGACAGTTTTAGAGAAATGGAAAACGCCACGAAAATCCCAATGAAAAATGGCATTAGTATAATTTAAAATAGCTATATTTTCCATACAATTTTTGCAATTGTGAGCTTCCGTAAATTAATGCCGAGACTGAAATTTGTTCATAGTATACTGCGCTAAATCTGTAGAAAACGAAATAGAACATGCGATTATCAACAATTGGCAAAATCATTTGGATTCTCACGATTGAATACGCGTACAAATATGGTGGTAAATAAAAGAATTTGAAAACACCCAACAAACACCAAGCCAAATAGAAATTTATTTTTGTGAATACATTTTCTAAAGTTCACTTTTGCCCGAGTGGAATCTTGGATCTTAACCTATTTTTGGAACAACCCCAAAGATTCAGCTGCATGAATTCTGCTGTCAAAAATGTAATTCATATAATCAAAATTAAAAAGTATTCACCGACAGTAAAAATAAGAGCGCGCGAGAGAGGGCTGTCATTCAAAATTTGCGGGGAAAATCGGGAAGGTGCACGGGAGTTGACTCTCTAGTTTGGATCCTCTTTGGTCTATACTATTGTTTTTATTCGGATTTCACGTGAGCCGTCTCTCCTCAAAAACGTATGGTTGGTGATTTTATTCGGTCATGATATTCTTTAACTTTCTTCATTTCGTTTAAATCCGTTTTCCTCAGTGAAGATCAAATTCAAATCTTAACAGATTATTGTCCCACACCCAGCTGTATTGCAGCGGATTTGTTAAGCACAGCTCGTAGTCAACATTGAACCGCAATCTGGATGATGGTCATTAAAACCACACGACATAGTCAATCCTTTTTTCCTCTAGCTATTGAGAGGAGATTCCTACCCAGATTTCGGACATAATATAAAGATTTGACGACGTATTGACATTGGACATGGCGAGATATTATGCGAAACACTATACCTATAAGATTGTATGTATTTACTTTTTTTGTTTGGAAAATGTAGATCTATTATGGTGATACGTTTGAACTTTAATCGTTGTAAGGTATATATTTCCAATAAGTGAGTACAAAAGTTTGCTTGTCCTGTATCGATAAAGGAATTTTGAAAATGTGCATAATTATGCTGATCGCATTGCGAGGAATAATTTTGTTGAAGTCTTCGAAACGTCTGCCGACTAGAGGGCACAGATTGGCGACTAGTCGTATGTGCTTCAGCGTTAGTAGAATTGATATTAGTCTCGGATGTTCGTTTTAGTATTCTTTTCGGTAAAGTAAGTTAAGTAAATGTTTTTGGGCCCAAGTCTCATATATGGTAGAAATAGAGATTAGAGTTTTGAAAATATAAAACTACTTATCAGGTGCGGGAGGGATATTCGCGCAACCTAAATACAAATTCTATTGGCAGTTGGCACTATTGAATGTCATAAATAATAAGCATGGTATAGTGTTGATCGTCATTAGATGATGTCGTCCGTTACGTACCTTATTTGACAGCTATACAAATTACAGGGACTTTGATTTTTATTACAAAGATCTTGCACTTCTCAGGATCATTAAAGCCTTCCAATTTCTTACAGTATTTCTTTTTTCTGCTTACAGGGAAGTCAATCGTACCGCTGGAGTATCTACAACAGATCTAGTCGGACGAATGCTATTGCTAACAAAGAATCACTTCCATCAGGGATCAAAAGAATACTCAATCGAAAAAGAAGGTAATAGCATATGAAATAAGAATGCACTGCATGCACAAGTTAATGCTACTCGTTTTCTTTTCGATTCTCTTTGTCATTTTATGTTTATGTATTTATAACATTTTTATCCTTAAAACCAAATCCTTCCTTAATTACTGCACTTGTTTTGTTATTGTCAAAATTCTCCTTCAATTCCTTCTTCCCTCTTTTTTTCTATTTCTTTCTATGGGTCTATCCTTTCTAAATCTAACAAAAAAAAAAAAAATCAAACAAACTAAAACCATACATCAGCCAATGAAATTGACAAATTAATTATAAAACATCACAAATTGAAATCAGGTTCATCGAATATGGGACAAGATTCAACTGCCAGAAGTCCATGGACTGGTTGCAGTCAATTCCTGCCGACCACTCAAAAGATTATTCAGTTTAGTGATGGCAAATCACCGAAGCCCACTGATAGAATTGTAAGTTTATATTCAACCAAATGAAAACGATTGGAAATAATGTGTTTTTAATTTGTATTTGTTTGGTTTAAGGTGTACGTTGCAGGTGCATTTGATCTGTTTCATGTGGGTCATTTGGATTTCCTGGCAAAGGCAAGCCAATATGGGGACTACCTCATTGTTGGACTTCACACAGATCCAATTGTGAATGCATATAAAGGCAGCAATTACCCAATTATGAATCTGCATGAACGAGTGCTAAGTGTGTTAGCATGCAAGGTAATTTATTTTATGTTTTTTTTATCAAGCGCACATATTATAAAGAAGCGAAAGGGTCAAGGTGCTTGTGCACAAGGAACTCGATTATATTTACTTTCGCCTTATGAACATGAACAAGAACAATTATTCCAAATGGGAATTGAACAATCATAACCGTTTGCATTACTGCTGCCTATGCCAGTTATTGTTAGGGACTTTATCTAATTGGCTCGCAAAAATACTCTGCAATCGGTAAAAAAAATAAAAACGATACAGGTTCAAATCGCTGTTTCTTTGTTCCATGAAGACATTTTGGTAGTAAGGTAATAAGTTTAGTCGGAGACGAGGTCGGCATCTTCTGTCTAGTACTTGCTGAATACTTTCATCCTACGGTTATAGTAACAGTTATTGGCGAGTGCTATTTTACGTTTAATCTCAGCGCTTATGGGTTTTTGGGGGAGTTGATAACAGAGTCAAGATAGACGAAGGTTCACTACCGGAAATTGCAGCTCTGCATTTCTGGCCCAGAATTTAGGTTTTATTTAGCGGTGTTCAGGAACAACTTACATATTGGTTAATCCTCGATTAAAACCAGACCTCGCTAGCTTCACTGCTGTGTTTGAAGCCAATCCGTTACTTCCAACAAGACTTTAATTTTCTCTGTAAGTCATTGTACTATACTCTGTCCAAGAAAAATTGTCAGTACAGGCCTTATGGGAAGCTCTTTTTTCTACCAGTGGTGCCTGTAGTACTCTCACGGCACTCAAACACAAGATTTGCCACTGAAATGAAAACGAAACCACTGACATTCCAAAGGATTTTGTTGTTGTAATTTTCCTGAAATTCGCGTACATCCCTCCACAACCACTCTGCCACACAATCGCGGGCAGAATGAGCACGATCGCTTGTGTTCGCTTGCTTTTATCATCAACCAAAATAAGCCTCGTGACTGAAGCACATTAGAGAAGTGTTACCATATGGCAATGTTAGCATATCATTAAGGGGTTTTCTTTGAATTTTGTCAAAGAACTTTCGGTTTTGGTGCTTTTTGGAGCTTTTTGGAGCTTTTGAGAGCGACATATTATGTGGGGTGTTGCCATTCGGTTTTAATTATTTGTATTTCTGAAAGATCCAATAATATTCAGTTAAAACATATTTTTGAATGTTGTCTTTTAGAAATAATGTTTATTCGTGAGGTGTTTTAATGCATTCATTTCACTAACGCAACAAGTGATCATATGTGCGTTGTAGAGATATTGCAATAAATTAATAGTGATTACTAGGGCAACTCAACCGGATTCATGCAAAAGCATGGTATTTTTTGGGATAAAATTTGATTAAATATTTTATTATATAAAACTAAGTACAAATTTTCAGCCTTATTCATTAGGGCATATTTCTGCATGTTTTGGTAGGTATAAATTCATATTTCACTTTGTAGAGCATATTTTTCGCACTGAGATATCAAAATGATGAAGCAGGTAGACCTATATACTGTATATTTTCGGTCATTGGGTTTTACCACATCCGGCCACTCCTCTCCACTCCATCTCCAGTAAAGCGAATGCCTTGAAAGGATTTTATGATCATTTTTTTGCTACTGTTTCCGCGAAGTAAATAATAAGTTCTACATTGACGGGTAGTAATTTTTTAACAAATATGTAATCTAGGTATATATGTCTATATTAAAAAATGTATGTAGAGCTGCACAAGTGCAGTCCTTTTAACATCTGTTAAGGTATATGAAATTGCGTCGTGGTTATATATATTTTTTTCTAATTGCCTGTTTGTGTATATAAGGCGGAAACAATGGTTGTTATCTCAATAGCGGATAGTGCATCTAAGCAAGTGGTTAACTTTATTTTGCATATGAATAAACAGAAACATGGCTACAAAGTCTTCAAAGGATCTAAGTGTAGAAAAGAAACAACAAATTGTTAATGCAACTGAAAAATTCTATTGCATTTTTAAAAGTAAATCGGAAGCCGTAGGAAATGCGGCTACTGTTTTTTCTGTTACGGAACGAACTGTATAGGTATACAGGCTTTTAAGGGAAAAAGCAATCAAAGGCCACAATTCACCACCAAAGAAGAAAAATAATTCCGGTATCAAGAGCAGGGTGGATGATTTGTGCGATTAGGTGGATAGTCCATCCGTTTTTTATGGATAATGAGTAACGACCTTCCAACGCTAGACAAGATATTATTGGAAATACAAAAAAGTGAAAATATAACAAAACTAAGCAGATCAACTTTGCATACAATATTGCAAAAAGATCTCGGACTTAAATTCGTCAAACGTCAGCGAAAGAATTTTTTGTTGGAATTTATTTCGTTCAGCAATATTTTTATTTTAAATTGGAAGATGGTAACTCTAACAGTATTGCTCTCTGAGTTATGGCGAATTATCATACATACTACGGCAACCCTGTGAGAGCTTTAAAAAGGGACCGATTTATGTAAGTCATTGCAACCAGACTGAGAGACAAACATCCTATCTTCCCTGTACTGACAATTTTTCTTGGACAGAGTATAAATTTGACGAAACTCTGAAGTCAGCAACATTTTCAGGAAACCGAGTAATAAACATAAAGAGTGACGGTTTTGCGCGGTGATAACCTTTAACGAATCCACTTCTTCCTAAGTAGTTTTCCTTTTTTTTACCTTTTGGTTCATGACTGTTACAACCAGTTGAGTAATAAACTTGCAAAAAATCCCTAAATCGTCATTATATCGCTATTAGTATTTGTTGATAAATGCTTTGGAAGAAAAATCACATTCCAAATCAACACGGATTTGCATAATCAAAATTATAAAATAAACATTTTCTTTCTGTTACAGTATGTCAACGAAGTGGTGATTGGAGCACCATACTGCGTCACCGAAGATCTCATCGAACACTTTAAAGTGAATGTCGTGTGCCACGGACAAACACCGATCGCGTTAGACGATGGCAAAACAGACCCCTACGCCGTTCCAAAGACCAAGGGCATATTCATGCTTCTAGACTCTGGCAATACAATGACAACAGAACGCATTGTCGAGCGTATCATCTCGCACCGGCTGGAATTCGAGCACCGTAACAAAAAGAAGGAAAAGAAGGAAGTAGAAGCCTACGAAGCTTATCAACGCTCGAAGCATACGCAAAAGGCCGGCTAAGCTTCGAATATGAAGTAGACTATATTATATTATTTTACTCTTACGGAGTTTTATAAGCGTTACCAAAAAATACCATTACAATTATTGTGGCTGCATAATGTCCGCTTCCTGCTCTTGTTTTCTCAAACAAATGCTATTTTATTGTCTTGAATATGAATACAAGCTGGCTTATATTTGTTTACCTGATATAGTTAATGCCACTTATAACATTAGTTAATTTTAGGGTTTATCTCTGTTTCTTTTTAGTGTAAATTAATATTTATGAAATTTTTATTTTTTCTTTATGTGTGATTTAATAAAAAAAAGAAAAAAAAATTATAATGTTTGTCTCCATTTTAGTTATGCATACAGACACTAGGATCTGTTTGTAGCTGTTTTTGATTTGTGTAGAATAAATATCATAGTGATTATGTTTTGAATCATTTTGTAGTTTAATTCTGTTGAACATATTGTTTCATTTCTATAATAGCGTAGTTTTCTTTGAAATAGGTAATTAAATAAATACTAGTAGGTGTACATACAAACATGATTATGTTGATCATTATATTCATACATTAAGGGAAAATATACAAATATACAAATAAATAGCGTATCTTGTTTTATTATTCACTTGTTGGGAGGATGGTGGTTCCTGTGTTTCTTTTGGCTCCATGCAAAAGCTCCTAACGTATTAACTCCTGATGAAATAGTTCCTAATGGAAAAAAATCCTAACAATAAACGCAATAATTCCTAATTTTGAAAATGAAATAAGTTCTAACTCTGGATGATATATCTTCTAACCTAAACATGTAATAAATCCTAACATTTAGGAGTTCTTTCACAATGAAACAATTCTGAGCAATAAAAAATGAAGAAAGTCCTAAAGTGCACAACATTTCTATTTATTTAATTTAGCGTTAGTACAGATTTAATTATAAACTTGGATGTTGTCAACAGCTCCTAACGTATTGACTCCTTATAAAATAGTTCCTACTTCCTAATGGAAAAAGTACTATGTATGTAGGTATATAATGTATATTTTTCCTTTGTGAACATAGTTGTGTTACTCTTCTTTGACTTCTATCCAAGAGGACAAACAAGAATGGAAATACCGGTGGATATATAAAATTATAAATCACTATATTCAAATTGACTCCCGCGGTGGCCGAGCCGCAGTCCTCCGCGCGCCGCGTCGGCCTCGAACCCCCTCGGCCGATAATAGAGTTGAGTTTAGTGTTTGGATAAGTTACCTTATTGAAGTATTTAATGTATATAACCAGTAGTTGGTTAAAACGTCCAAAAGGCACCACAGAAAATGTCCCAATCAACAGGATGTTTGCCCGTGGAATATTCTTCTCTGACGACAATATAAAGAAGGAAAAGTACGACAAATTGTTATAGTTTAACGGTTTACAAAACAAACAAAAAAGTAAATGCGGTTTGAAATACAAAAACTAACTTAAGAGATACGATTTTAAGAAAAATTAAGTAACTCCTAACATTGATGAAATAACAGAATCGGTTGTTTTTTCATTAGTCTTTTACAGTGGCGTAGCGTGAGTTGGAGCCGCCCGGGGCATACCCAATCTATGCCGCCCCCCGTAATTTTTTCATACACTAAAAAGATTTGTAAACTTGGCAAAATTTCTGGAATCGAATAACGGTACTTTTGAAATTTAGAAATATGTATCTCGAGAACAAAAATTAGTTTCTATGGTAATATAGTCGTCATTTCTAACTGAATGGCAGGCTCATTTTTTTTTTTTCTATATTATCGTACAATAGATTTTTGAAAATTTGTATTTCTTTAGTTTTCTAGGGAAACGGCGATAAAGATTTTGACCAAAATGAATCACCGAAAACACTATTTTTGAAAACTGCTTCTATCTACCACCACCAATTTGGCACTTTTTTCATCATACGTTGTCAACGCTATTGAAAACAAATGTCAGATCGACGCAGTGTATACCGACTTCAGTAAAGCCTTTGACTCAGTGAATCATAGCATTTTACTGGAAAAGCTTGAACTCTTTGGTTTTCATTCGAAGAAGTTATGCTGGGGATCATCTTATCTTACTGGCAGAACTCAAAAAGTACGCATTGGCAATGCCTGCTCCAGATCAATTAAATGCACCTCTGGGTTTCCCCAAGGTAGCCATTTTAGGACCATGTTTTTCTTTATTTTCATCAATGACATAACTTTTGCGATTAAACACTGTCAATGTCTGTTATACGCTGACGATAGGATTGCCACCTAGTACAATTAGATTTGAAATCTGTATCGGACTGGTGTAACTCCAATGATTTAAAGCTTAATATAAAAAAGTGTAATGTGGTATCTTTCTCAAGGTTGAGTTCAATCTTGCAGTTTGATTACGTTATTGTTTCGAGTCTTTTCTGTAGGGTTGATGAAATCAATTTTTTAGGTGTTATCCTGGATTTCAAAATCTGTTTTAAAAGTCATATTGACTACATTGTTTTAAAATCCAATTCTGCCATCAAATTTATTAATAGAAATTGTAAAGAATTTAGGGACCCATAATATGCCCTCTTATCTTTATACATCTCCTTGGTAAGATCGCTTCTTGAGTATGCCGATGTCATTTGGAACCCTGCGTTTAATACTCACTCTGATTGCGTCGAAAGAATACAAAGGCGTTTCACAAGACAAATTTTTGGTCAAAATGCGTTGGAATTTCCGTTCAGAGTATATAGCCAGATCTCAATTGCTTGGAATTAAATCTTTAAAATCGAGGCGAGCCATCCATGATGTAATGTTTGTAAGAGATATACTTAGCTATACTATTAGACGCCCACCCCTTCTTTCAATGGTACCTATATATATATAATGTACCTGCTAGATCATTTAGAACGAGAGATTTTCTTTTTCAATATATGCATAGAACTAAATATGGGTATAATGAACCTTTGTCTAGAGCAATCATATCTTTCAATGAAGCCTGATGTAATAATGATTTATGTTTATCCAGAGATAAATTCAAGGCATTGCTATTGTATGTTTATTTCTTTTGATTATATATCATAACCGAAAAATCTGTTCGCTATAAGTGGCTTGTAGATAAATTATATAAATAAATAAATAAATAAATAAATATTTCGAGAACCCTAATTTTGATTTCGGTAAAACTCTAAAAACCAAGTAATGCTTACATCCCGAAAAATAACTTTTATGTAGTCAGTTTTCAGCTATATAGCTAGGCAATAGTATATTTTTTAAACTAAACATTGCAAAATTTGGTACGGTTTTGTCTGCATAATTACAAAAACCGGTCTAAAGATTTTGATCAAAATGCATACTAAAGATAGTATCCGTATTTCAAATAAGACCCCGTACTTAGATTTCCTAAAAAAATTCGAATAAATACATTTTTAATACATCTTATACCTTTAAACGAGCTAATCTTGTATGTATTTATTTATTTATTTATGTATTTATATAAATTTATTTCTGTGATCTCGGAAACGGCTCTAACGATTTCGCTGAAATTTGGTATATGGGGGTTTTCGGGGGTAAGTAATTGATCTAGATTAGTCTTATGTTTGGGAAAACGCGTGTTTTCGAGTTTTCATGCGTTTTGAGCTTATTTTTCTGACTTTACTGCCTTTTACTCGCCATTACACAAACAATTCTTAATCAATGCAAACAAAAAATACGTAGGAGAGCCAACACTTTAATAGTTATTTCAAGCCATCAATCAGCTTTCTATGTCCTATAGAAGCTGAGCTACAACCTAAAATCTAACACGAAAAAAATAAATTTATTTTCTCAAATCGAATATTATCAGCAGCCGCGGTTCTTGATCGTTGTTCTGCTTTGGGGTCGTTTTGTGGCGCACATCGCACGAGCACGTTCATATGAAAAAAAAAACAGCGACAATGTCTTTCTGAGGAAATGCGCAGATGGATGATGACGTGTGGTGTGGTGATGGACGGATGGTGGAGCAGCGTTGCCAACCAATTTTGACGAAAAAAAGCCTAACTTGAGAAAAAAAGATGCCTTTTTCAATAAAATAATGCCTAAAAAAATTTCTTATGTAAATTGGAACAATAAATCAAAAATTAAACACAAATATAACAAAATTAACAACAACAATTTTTATTTCCAAAAAAAAAACTTAAATTATGTATAAATCACAGAAGAAATAGGAACAAAATTCATGACTTTAGTTTCATGAGTAGGTAGGTAAATAGCATTGAACAAAACAAACACAGTTTTAGTCCATCAGATCAAAAAATAAATAAATATTTGAAATAGAAAAAAGATGCGTTTTTGGAAACAAAAAAGCCTTAAAGCCTTAGCTAATGAAATAATGCCTAAAAGGCATAAAAAGCCTAGTTTGGCATCGCTGGGTGGAGGTGCTGTATATAGAAATTGAGTTCAAGGTTTTTGTTTTAATCTTATACCTTTAAACGAGCAATTCTTGTATGTATATATGCATACTCTGAACTCTGAAGCGAGAGCGGTACCCTCGCACCTTTGAGTATCCAATGCTTTTATTAGCGTTGGAAGTCGCATAAGTAAGTAAATATCTGGGTGACCGAGATTTCCTCAAGAGATTTGTTCAAGTTTATATATATATTTTTTTTAATTTTTATTATTTTTGAAATTACAATTAGGTAATACTAATAACCGAGCAAGGCTCGGTCGCCCAGGTACTTTTTATTTTAAGCAAGACAAGGAATGTCTGATTACTTCCTGTGAAGCAGTGTCCGTTTTGTCAATTTTATAATTTTTTACAAATTAAAAAAAAAAAAAAAAAAATTGACTGCTCCAAATTGCCGCCCCTGGCAAAGTGCCGCCCGGGGCCTATGCCCCCCTTGCTATGCCACTGGTCTTTTAATAAACGCGAAATGCTTAATGACTTTGCAACCAACTCGTTTGAAGGTGGTTGAATCAAATCATGCTCCAAATTTTATTTTGCCTTCCTCGTATTTTTCAAGAATTCAAACCAATATACCAACCTAGTAATAATTATGTGTTCTAACCCCTACTAACAATAAATTTGACAATTCTTACTCACAAATACGAATATCATGATTTTCTACACGGTATGTATACTAGGTCATATGAACATGCAAACACAGTGCCCCCGAAAGCGATGCATTATAAAACGAACTTGTAAAAACACGCAGAGTTTGGGAACTCCCCTTCTAACTCCCTTCGAGTTATCAAGACATTCGAGTAATAGAAGTTCGAGTTATCAAATACAAATTACATGTAAATTTTAGTCTTGGCGCTTTTGCCAATCAATTTTATTCGAGTTATCAAAGTTCGACTTATCGAAGTTCGACTGTATCTCGAAAACCGTCCATACGGTTGTAACAAAAATTAATATCTTAGTTAATATGGTCATTTCCAACTTAACGGCAATCTCAGTTTTTCTCTGTATTATTTTAATTTTTTTAATTTTTTTTTAAATTTAGTTTTCTTTAGTCTACCTGAAAACGGCAATAACGATTTTGACCAAAATGCAAACTTAGAGTAAAATTGATGTTCTTAAAATGATTCCATCCTTAATTTTCAACTCGAATCACCGAAAACGCTCATTTTAAAAACTGCTCATATCTCGAAAGCCCCATTTTTGACTTCGACAAAACTTTAAAAACTAAGTAAAAGATACCGTAGGGGTGAGGGGGTCACCTTAGGACACTTTATACAAAAATCGCTCTAGATCCATTAAAAAGCGGAGTATCCCTTCGGATCTTGAAAATTATTATTACATGTTGTTTTATCTTTGAATCTTATATCCAAATAAATATGTATAGTTATGATTTATATACTTTTTATTTATTTTAATAATCTCTTTAAAGTGTCCCGTACTGTCCCTCTGGGGGGCACCTTAGGACAACCATGGGGCAGTTTTTGACATGTCTAAAAAAAACACTCAATAGGAGCGGTCTCCTTCTTTTTCTTCTAATTTCTGTCCATTAGTGCAGAGATAAACCTAAACAAATAAAACCAAAAACAATCACACTAAAATAGATTGTTCAAAGTGATAAAAGGGGGCAGATTAGGACATGTCCAAAAGTTCCCTTCGCGCATTGTCCAAAAGTGCCCCGAGAGGGATAAAAAACTAAAAACTTCATATTTTTTTTAGAAACAATGTAAATTGTTAATATTTTGGTTGAATAACATCGCTACACATTTTTTTTTTTTTTTTTTTTCGTTTTTTCCTGTTGGGAGGAGGAGAAATGCTTTATGCACCATAAGGAGGTCTTTTCGGCGTTGACCATCCCCGTGTGTCCGACTCCCCTTTTTGCAAGGTATACGTAAACTAAAACTCCCCCTGACCCTTCGGTTTCTGACCCACCCCCCCGGGACCGCTATTTGCATTACTTCGGGGGGGATGTTATTATATATCCTTTCGGACTCACTCTATCTCGCGGGATTGCTCTTCTTCTCTTTTCTTTCTTCTGAGAACATATTGGGCGTAGGTACAGATTTGGTTCCAGTCCTGCTCGTTGGCCAGCATCTTTTCGGCTATGTTGTCTGGAGTGATGGTACCGACATTTCTCTCCAGCTCTCCTCTTTCGGTTTCCCATCTACTGCAGGTGAAGAAGGTGTGTTGCGCGTCGTCTTCTTCGGAGTCCCCGTACTGACAGGCTGGACTGTTCTTTTTACCAATTTTGTGGAGGAAGGCGTTGAAATGTCCGTGTCCGGTTAGTAACTGTGTGACGTAATAGTTTACCTCACCGTGTTTCCGGTCTTTCCACTCAGCCACGTTCCTGATCAGCCTCGCTGTCCATCGTCCTCTGCTTTCCGAGCTCCAGCGCTCTTGCCACTTCTGTTTAGTGAGTTCTTTAGCCTCTTCTGCTGCCCTTTCCAATCCAGCTTCCGTCTTTTTGTCGTAGATGTACTTCCTTTCAGCTGCTAGGAGGTCTATTGGGGTCACTCCTGCGACAACAAGGACAGCCGGTTCCGACACCGTTCGGTAGGAGCTTGCCACGCGTAGAGCTCCGCGTCTCTGCACAGCTGCCATCTGCTTTCTGTACTTTTCTTGTCTAAGCGCGTCTGCCCAAATCTCACATCCGTAAAGAAGGACAGCATGTATTATCGACATCAGGAGTTTTCGCTTGCTGGCCGATGGCCCGCCTACGTTCGCCATCAGCCTACTCAGTGACGCGGTCATTTTCGACGCTCGTTCCGCCGCGTTCTTTATCTGATGCCAGAAAGTAAGTTTGGTGTTGATGGTCACACCCAAATACTTCACGGCGTCTTTGCTTTTGATTACCTCCTGGCCGATTTGGAAGTAGATTTGAGTCGGAATCCTTTTCTTCGTCAGAAGGACTATCTCTGTTTTTTCTGTAGCCAGACTGAGGCCGTGTTCATCCATCTAGAAGCTTACTCGTCGCATAACCTGGTTAAGCTTCCTTTGCGCACTTTCGGTGTCTTTTGCCGTTATCACCGCGGCGATATCATCAGCATACCCTACCAAAAGGGTATCTTGCGGCATATCCATGCGCAGAATGCCATCATAGGAGATGTTCCAGAGGTCAGGTCCCAAAATCGATCCTTGCGCTGCTCCGGAGGTGATTCGCATTTTTCGTTGGCCTTCTGCTGTCTCGTAGATCAGCTCCCTGTCTTTGAGATAGTCCTTCACCATCCGCAAGAGATAGACCGGGATGTTGAAAGTGTCTTCGAGTGCGTTCAGCATGTCACTCCACCTTGCTGAATTAAAGGCGTTTCTAACGTCCAGTGTTGCCAGCAATACGATCTGCCTTGAGTAACTGCTCCCTCGTTGGGCGATTTGGGTAGCCTTTATTACTTCTTCAATCGCTCCGATCGTAGAGCGGCCTTTTCTGAAGCCGTACTGTCTATCTGACAGGTCTCCTCCTCTCTGTACTGCAGCGGTGAGTCGCGGTCTGAGCATCTTCTCCAAGAGTTTCCCTGCAGTGTCTAGCATATACAAAGGTCTGTACGCTGATGCAGAATCAGGGTCTCCTTTACTTTTACTGATAAGCACTAGACGTTGTGTCTTCCAGCTTCTGAAGAATACTCCCTCTGCCAGGCAGCTGTTGTACATATTTAGCAAAAGTTGGGGACATGAATGGGCGATCAACTTTAGCACTTCTGACGGTACCCCATCGAGTCCAGGGGCTCTTCTATTTCGTAGAGTTTTTACTGCTGAACACAACTCTTCTTCACTAAAGGGTGGTATTTCTTCTGGTTGGGCCGAAGTGGTGTCGGGGGGCCTGACGGGATGAGTTGGGAAAAGCGTGTCGACAATACCCTTCATCTTTTCTTCGTTGAGGACAGCACTGGTTTTCTGAGCTCCAAGCTTCCGCATTACAATCCTGTAGCCTAGTCCCCAGGGGTCGCTGTTGATATCTCGACGGAGATCCTCCCACTTCTGTTTTTTGCTCGAATTGATGGCCTTCTTGAGCTCGGATCGCTTGGTTCTGAACTCCGCGAGGGCTTCCTCCATAGACTCAGCGTGTCTTCTTCTTCCTCTAGTGACTTTGCGTCTAAGATGTAAGCATCTCTTGCGAAGCGCCGCTATATCCTCCGTCCACCAATACACTGGGTCTTTGTTTCGATTTGTAAAGTTCTTTCGTGGCATCGAGGAGTCACATGCGAGCCGTATTAGTTGCATCGTGGCTTCAGCTTTTGCTTCCGCAGATCCCTCTAGGTGAAGTACGGCACCTTTCCCATCTTCAATCACAGAGGTGAGGAGCTCTACGTTGAGTTTGTTCACGTTCCATCCCGGAGGCCGTGTTTGGTTCCGATTTGGAGCTCGTTGGTTACCTGCTATATCAAAGACGATGTATTGATGGTCGCTGCCAGTATAGTCCTCGGTAACTCTCCAGTTTTTAATTCTTGCGGATGTGGATTCAGTGGCGAAGGTTACGTCCGGGATGGTACCCTCGCAGCCAGGTCTCCTAAAAGTGGGCGTGTTTCCTATGTTCACTACGTTTAGACCACGTCGCGCAGCCATTTCGAGTATTTGCCTTCCTCGTGAGTCCGTAGTTGGCATTCCCCACTCCTGGGCTCTGGCGTTAAAGTCTCCGGCGACCAAGATTTCACCTTCGACGTCACTCATGAAGTCCTCCAGGCCTTCCAACATCGCTACACATATAAACATTATAATTGAACACTTTTAAATTGTAAATTGAGCATAATTTTAGAATAATATGCTTACGTCTAGGAATACAAAAAATTACAACCGTCGCGTCGTCTGGAAACACACTTTTTTTTTTAAGTTTGTATCGTTTCAATATCCATCAGATGTTTGTTTGAAGTGGAGTTGCCACTGTAAAATGCTATTAAAGTATTAAAAAGTTTTTTTTGTTGTAGTTTTTCTTAAGTTGTCCTAAATATCCCCCGTCCTAAACTGCCCCCCTCTCCCCTACTTATTTTTTCTCAAAAAAATCGAATAAATTCGTTTTTTAATTATTTCTCAAAAATGACTTCCTAAAAGCCGATCTCTGTTGATAGTTTTAGAATTCAATAATGCACTTTAAAATTCAAAAAATTTAAAATTGCAAGAGCCATTAAAAATATATTTATATGTAAAGATATCTATTACGAACAACACTTCCAAGCATTGACAACTTAAACCAGCGGCATTAATCTATTCCAGTAAAAAAGAAAATCAGTCCCAAACAGATCAGAAATCAGAAACGTCTACTACACTTGTTCTCTTACTCAAAAACTTTTAAAGTGTAAAAGCTATAAAGTAGTACAGTAGGTACTTATAACTTATATAACTTATCTCTCTAACAAGAACTTGCGACAGTTCTCTGTTTCTAGAGCTTCAACTTTTAAAAACTAAAAGTGAATTTTATTTAACACTATGTATTCCTTTTTCTATGGGTATTTCATGAACCCTTTCTATTACCTAACATTGCATCTCAGATCTTTACCTACCTATCTAATAAAATAATAAAACAACGAACAAAACTTTTGATGAAAGAGAAAGTTTTGTTCGACCCAGTCGTGCACTTTATTTTCGTTGGAAGGATACATTTTTTTTAGCTGAATTATTAATTTTACTCGTGCGGAAACAAGTTTTTATATTAAATTATTTGCAAATGCGTTATTTAAAATGTGGGAAAATCAATTGAAGTGGATTTCCAGTTCAAGTGAAAAAAAAAATTTTTCGCGGCCAACCCAATACATACCAATAAAACTTGGATTGCATGTTCGATTCGGCAGCAGAAATCTGAAATCTTAGATCAAAATCTGAAAAGCCAAATCGAAAACGACATTAGTCTTAAAATGTTGCTGAATTAAAAAGTTTGTTTATCAAAAAAAAAAGTCATCTTTAAATTTTCTAAAAAAATTAGGTATTTATAAATTTTTCTGTGTTCCGAAAAAGTCTTTCGTACCTACCCTAATTTATGGTAATTTTTTTTTGATAAACTAACTAATTTATAAATCATAAGTAAAATTTTAGGATCAAGATTGAGTTCAACCATCAAGCTTAAGTGGTCAAAAAAATAAAAATAAAACATTTACGGTTTCGTTTTACGTATGGCTATAACTGGGGCCTGTTTTCCATTGAAGAAACGAATTGCCCTTTCTATCAAAAGATCAAATCCATCTGCTGTTGAGCAGGCGTATAATGTTGGCTCTTCTTCAGAGTTCAGACCAATCACCCCAATCGAGGTATCCGTTCGGAACGGAATTTTCTCCGATTTGTACGAAATCGGAAAAATTCCATTCGAGGTATACGTTCCAACACAACTTTCGGAAAAATTCTCCGATGACAAGAAGCGCACCTTGTCGCATTGCGTGGAACGGCGTTATACCACTTACTTTTGACATATTCACGGTACATTTTTCCATAGGCTCACCGAAAACTAGTTTGTTTGTTGTTGTCTTGCGGAATATTTTAGTGTGAAGTGAGCGCGTTTTTATGCTTCATGTATTTTGTTCCGAAAACGGATACTTCGAACGCAATTTAAGTTCCGATCGGATTTCACTTTCGTATCCTCGATAGGGGTGATTGAAAAAAAATTACAACCGAAAAGTTATGTCAAATATTATCACTTAAGTTTTTAATGGTTTTTAATTAATACTGTCTACCACCCCGCTATCATGCAAATTGCAGTTAAGAAAATCGACCCTAGCGCGGTATCCGTCGGAACGGAAAATTATCCGCAACGCATACTCTTTCGGAGGCTCAAATTCTATTCGAGGTGTCCGACTTCGGAAGAGAAATAAACACTTGCGGTGGCGCACCGCACCGCACTCCGAATCGTAAACAAATTCCGCAACCAATTTCTGTCGGATGGTATCGGAACCTAGCTGTCAAAAAGTTAACAAAAAAATGCACTTCATCGCAATTCAACGCAATTCTCCGATATGCGTTACAAAATGTAGGAACAATTCTCCGAACAGTTGTTCCGAAGAATACCTCGCATCAATTCAAAAATCCTCCGAATCGTATAAAATCATTTCCCGTTCCGACGGATACCTCGCTAGGGCCGAATGTAATTGATATGTCTTTTATGTACGCTAATGTGACTACATTTTCGAATGATGACGATTTTGATTTCAGGCAATTAACAATCAAATAAAATATAATGGTCGACACTTTTGACTGAGAATAGAAAACTGACCAACGGTGGCAAAAATTCTTTCCCCCCGGAACGCGATAGAGTTTAACCCTATTAAGAAATCCTAGGTTAAACCTTTTGAAAGGTAGAGTACCCGATGGGGGCTAAATGTACCTAATTATAAATAAATTCGTCAATTTATTCGACATTCATCGGTGACTATTAGGTCACCATTAATGTATGCACTATTAAATCGGCCACGATGTAATTTCCTTGCAATTTCCCTTTCTAAAAATAAAATAAAACTCCAGCATTCATTTTCTCACTGTAGATATAGGTACCTACCTAGTTCCTCACCAGCCACCAATTACACCACCAATGTGACAGTGACTATTTGGAAACTAACAGCCACAATGAAACACCATTTAAGCGGTCTTTAGGTCTTTACGCGCATTTCGAGCACTGAATAAAGGCGGAAGCAATCGATCGTTAAACTGACCAATTTCATGGAATTTTAAACTAAATAAATGCCCGTTATTCTCAATTTCGGCAAAGAGAAAATATTTAAAGGTAGGTATCTAGCAAAAACGCACCCGAGTAACTAGGCCATAGCCCAACAATATTCACCATTCTATTCGTGAAAAGTGTTATATAAGACTGGCAGTTGCATGCGTTTGGAGAGCTTCCGCAGACACTTCTGGTATCGTCACATTGGCCCATGGTGGCCCATTAATTGGAGCTCGGCGCAACTATTTCTGGGTGGATGAATCCCTTTGATGTCGCGTGCGAAACGTTCCATGCTCTCCGGTGTGATTTACTGCCCGATGTGAAGCCATTGGACCGCAATCAGTGGGTCACATTATCGTTGGCCACTTAATAAATTTTGCTTGGTAAAATAAATAGAATATCTAACAAAATATGGCTGAAATGTGCTACAGTTCGATTGTGTGCGTCTGGCGAATATGTGTGCATATTGTTGTGGAGCACGCAGGGTGCTCAAAGTTTGGACGGGGCTCTGAGTATAGGCATCCGTGAATATCTGCCGGAAGTACATAGATGCTTTTACTAGCCGCAAACTGATGGATTAGTTAGATTTTATACGTTCGCCGTTCTAGATCGGAACGCATTCTCTGTTGGATAAATTCACATTCTGCGTTGACGTTTGGTGTAGTCGGTGTTTGAAATTGCATTTAGTGAGTGCAACAGCAGGTGGTTGTTTGTAGAATTTGTTTGCGCGATTCGGCATTGCTTGTGATTTCGGTTTTTCCAACAGTTCGGTGATGATGATGGTGATGTTATCGCTAGACACATCGTATTGTGTAAGAAAAGTCAGGCAACTCAAAGTGATGTGGATGGTAGTGATTGGATTTCTGATCACCGGCGGAAGTTGTGAAGTGGGCGAATTTGGTAAATATTAAGTGATCCTTGCTATAGAAATTGTTCTTTAAAATAAAACATGGGTTTTATGTGAGCCCCAACGATTTTGGAACCAACAGGCTTATAATCCTTATTGGAGGAAATATAAGACTGATTTAAAAAATAATATAAATATAATTTTTTTCGACTTAATGAGCATTCAAAGTTCAGATAATTGGTTTCTGAAGTGTTGCTCCGAATTCTAAAGCAAATAGTTGTTCATGTAGGCATCCGTTATTCTCGCCTTTTATTGCCTGAATCTCTGTGAATTAATTCTTTTTTTCGGGTTTCATCTGAGGGTTAATAAAACAATAACTTTGAAACAACATAGCAGAATTTGTTCTTTACCCGCTCCGTCTAAAAGTTTTCATTTTTGGTTTTAAATATTTCTATGAGAAAGTAAATAATAAGCTCCATGAGTGCAAGCAATATTTGAGTCCTAGCCAGTCCTGTGCCTATAGATTAATGGGAGATGATTCGCTCTTTGTCCCAATGGCCACCAGATTTTTTTTACAGATCTCAGATTTTACGCGGTTCATGGAACATGCAAGGATATTGCTCTGCTTTTGTAAATGTATCTAGTATCTATAGTGCGGTATTTGACAGCAATAATCAATATCTGCTGTTTTGGTGATTCAGATGACGAGGAAGACGATGAAGATAATAATTCCTCCAAAATGATATCCATGGCTATTTATGTATTTCGTTATTTGGTTTTCGCGAAACTTGCGCATTTCTTTTGAAGGCAACTTCTTAAAAAGACGTAAAACACCTATGCAAAGTATATTCTGTTCTTTTACTTTTAAATCTTACGAATTTTTACTCAACACCTACCGTTCCTTAGCTCGAAAAATTCGTAAAAGAGAGCGTCGTCGAGGGAGTAAGATATTATCCCTCCACTGGGAATCTTACGAATTTGTATTCAAAAAATGTCTTGGTGTAAGAAGTTTAAAAGCTGTCCTTCACCTTACAATTTACAGCTGATTTTAAATTTGTTTGTCCCATTTGGCATATGCGTGGATTGTTTTTTGATTTTATTAAAATGGTATCAACAGGCGGCAAAATTAAATTTAATATTCTCCTCAAAATTCGTTTCGAAAATGGCGACGAAATTCTTCGTCGCTGTAAAAAAAAATCGCCTCCACATAATTTGTAATGCAGTGTTGCTTTTTTCTTTTATCGAATGCTTGTAGTTCAATCAGTATAAATTCTTCCACATAGGTACTGGGATTTATCAAAAAGAAGTTCGATGATGCTAGATGAATCAGCTAATATTGTTAATAAATTAAAATTAGCCAAATCTTCGAGTTTATCAGACATCTGAACGACTTTTCGTACCACTTCTTTGAATTTTGTATCAGGGTTTTTTCATAGATTACTACAAAAGCGTTCCCTAACTTTTTCGTAAGTGTCTCTCTCTCTGTTAGAGAATTTATTCCCACCACTGCCACTTTGACCGTCTTTTTCAGGCTTACTTCGAAAATAAAGGAACGAACCTAATATCGAGATCTGCAAAAATTAAGATTGATTTTTTTGCCGAATGGAAGACGACATTGACTTTGAGGACTTCTGAATGCTGCAGCATTAATTAAACATAATTTGTGCTCTTCGAAAGTGCAAATCAGAGATAATACTGAAACCCTCATCTTCGGTCGATTTTCCGTTACTTGCCTACAAGCTATATTTTTATGGGGTGGTACATGCTAAGTGACAACACCGATTGGAAAATAAAACGTTGAATTTTAATTTGAAAAAAATTGAGGGGGCCAGCGGCAAGGGGATTGCGAGTTGGGGGTGTCAGTATTGTCTCTGGTAGAAACTTTGGCTTAATGCTTAGTCGAAGTCGCTAGAACTGCAGTGTTAGTTGCGCAATGTGTTGAATGTATATATTTAAAATTATCCAAGCGAAGTCTTTTCACGCAAATTTTCCAACAAATAGGTACTTCACTACTGTCATACAAATTGAAATTTTGAGATTTGAATTCTGTTTTTTTTTCACTGCGCCATCACTCTTGAACCTGAGACAAACATCCGAGAGTATAACTGCAGTCTTGAAAGAGCTTTTCCATTAGCTGTTTAGAATCAGCATAAAATTGTTGATCCCTTTACATTCGTTCCAAAAATTAAAAACTCACACAAAACGAATGGTTGTGAGAAGCTAGGCCTAGGGTCTCTACGGACCTGTTGTGCCAGCTATTTATTTTTTCTTAAGCAGAAAACAGATCATTCATATATGGAGAAGAAAAAATGGCTGGAGCATTTATAGAAAATAAGTTCGATAAGATACACCTTGTATATTGTATACAGCTCAACGTTGACATTGATGGCTTAACCAACTTCATTTTCAAAAAAGTACGGATCAATGATGCTGCCTCTTCAAAATCCGCATCAAACAGTAGAACTTTTTGTGGATGCATCTGGCTAACATCGTGTGGATTGGCGTCTACCCATATACGGCAATTTTGTTTGTTTGATTTGTGATTTTTCGACCAAAGTTAGGGTTCTATTCCAAACGCTCAGAAGCTCAGCAAACGAACATATGGCGCTGTATATAGGTCCTGGGTCAGTTCACCAACAGCAACGTGTTCCGAACGAAATGACGGAACGCGACCCAGATGCAGCTATTGTATCGCTTTAGTCCAATCGATTCAAAGAAAGTTCTTGCCAAAAAAAACGATCGTGAATTAGCGTTTTCCTATGCACTTCGATGTTATTAAAATGGATATAAGCAAACAATATGGTGGCGACATTTCAAATGACGCTTAACAGACATAATTGTGTCACAGAAAATGCTTCTGAAATTTCTTCCGAAATTCTACTTATTGCACAAATGTAGACATTCAACCAAAAAAGAGTCTTATCGCTGATCAACATTTTGTATGTTAAGAACTGAGGATCAAGCGTAAGTGTTGTCGGTCTTCACCAGGGCTGCCAGATTTAGTGCTTTATCGTATTTTGGCCTATCTTTTTTTTTTCTAAAAACGTTAGAAATTAACAAATTAGCGCTCAATACAATTTTGGGCTTCATAACGTTTTAAAAATTTTGTGTTTTGTTCGTTTTATTCCTTCACAAAAAACAGAAATGTTTACGAAGAAACAAAACAAAAAATAAAATAAATAGTTGGCGCAACAGGTCCGGAGGGACCCTAGGTCTAGCTTCTCACAGCCATTCGTTTTATGTGAGTTTTTCATATTTGGAACGAATGGAAGGGATCTACAGTTTTATGCCGACTCCAAACGGCTAATTGAGAAGCTCTTTCAAGACATTTATACTCTCGGATGTTTGTCAGACGTTCGCGAGAGGTGGCGCAGTGAAAAAAACCCTAAGTTGGAATTTGGGATTTTGCGGGATTCGAACCTCGACCCCTCGCACAGTAGTTCAACACACTTACCACTAAGCTACTGCGCCTACGAACAAACAAGCACTTTTAAAACTTGACACTTTTAATACTCTTGCAGTGAAGTGACATCGAAGAGTCTTTCAACTTGCACGCACACCAATATATTGTGCAGACCTTTTGATTCGACACAAACCACAAAAGCCAATTACAGAAAATAGAAGTCAATTAAAATCCGCAGCGGGCATAAGTGAGATGGACAAGTTGGAAAAATACTAGCATTTTCCACGATTTCTGGGCCTTCTTTCTGGGCAACGATTTTGGGCTACATTTTTTTAAGATTTGGGCGCTTAACCATATTCTGGCAACCTTGGTCTTCACTGAATTTAGGTTACGCACCTCAATGGACTTACATTTTTTGCATAAGAAACGTATATTCCCAGATATTTCCCAAAATCTTCCATAGCGAATAGTAAATTATTTTTCTTATTCGGTGGAGGTAAATTTAGGGGCAAAGTTAATATAGCCCTTATAGCCAAGTGCCACCAATTGTGCGCTCCAAACTGGTTGAGGTTTGAAAAGCCCGCAACAGTGCTCAATTTGCTAACCCTCTCTATTACAGTAAATACACAGCTGATCGTCTAACATGAGGCGGCAAATATACTCGTGTAAAGAACTTTAAATACTGTAACCGTATACCTGTAATCCAGAGATTGTTTGGGAGAAGCCTTAGCGCTGGGGTCCTATATTTCCTATTCTTTCCACTGTAATATTTCATTTATCACAATTCACAATTCTTTTAAAATTACCAATTTCAGATTTATAAGCTATTTAAATTTGATCCTAACAATACTTTCAGATCGGCTTCTGGTTCGTTCTGACCTGGGATCCAGTTCCCTGCGTGATCCATTGAAAGCGCGATCGTACTACGATTCCGGCACTGATTGCGCAGCCGGAACTGAATGCAGTCCCATGCATGAATGCCCATCAATGATTTATGAAATCGCAAAGATGTGCTACTACGGCGACAAGACGCTATTTTGTGGCGGCAATGAGGACATGCCGTACGTTTGCTGCCCCAGCAGTCCACTGGAAAAGAATCAGGTGTGTGGCAAGGCATTAGTTCAAGGTCAGTTCTACAGGGGACTGGGCACATATCCATTTATTTCCCGAGTTGGTTTTAAACGTAAGTGTGATGTGCGTTTAACTGAGAGTGATTGCTATATATTTCTTCTTTCTGCAGATGTGAATACAGGAAGCTTTGCGTATCCATGCGCTGGATCAATCATAGCACGCCGAGTCATTCTTACCGCTGCACACTGCGCCCTGGCCAAGGCCGACGGACATCGTCTGTAAGATATATTAGTTCTGAATCGGCCATTAGAGTGTGATTTAATTCAGTTTTAATTTGAAATTAATAATCAGTTGTATGCTGGTAGACATAGTTAACTGACACTGCTTTTCAATGTTTGTTATGTCTAATTGAAGATCATCAGTTCGAGTTGGGGAGTACGACACATCGACTGACCCTGATTGCGCCAGCACTGGATTCTGTGCCCCTCGAGCGGTCAACCATGCAATTAGTCATGTGATTGTACATCCAGATTATAAACAGGGACAATATCATCATGACATTGCGCTGCTTGTTTTGAAAACGCCCCTTAATTACTCGGGTAAGTTATAAAGTGGGGACTTGCAATGCTTTGGTTTTTCTTTTTTTCTTTTTTACTCATTTTTTTTTGTGATATTTGACAAAATGTTGCGTGTTGGTTTCCATTGATTGAGTTTGAAGATGGTAATTGGAGATTTTTTTACTGCTTGTGAATTGATGAGGCGCACTCGGGCGATTGACATGTACCTACTATATGTTTTTGAAGTAGATGGTATCGCTTGGCTTCGTCTGATACAGGTAGGAACAAGTGCAGTAGATATGTACTTTGCATGCTTAACAGAAACTTCACACTAATAGCTAATACCCTATGTACAGCGCACCGAAAAACGTGATTTCGTCGAAAACTCGAAATAGCATTCACACCGAACAATAACTAGTTTTCGTTTGACGAGTTGTGTGAGACAGGTGTGAGACACTAGTCGTGAAACTTCTGTGCAAACTATTTTATTTAAAAATGTCGATCGCATTAATTAACAAATAAAATGAATTCAGAGCATTTAAAAATAGTACCTACTTTTAAATTCAATATATTTTAAATAATTAAACGTGGAAAATGATTTCAAGTTGTGAGTCGCAACCCAACGATTGGAAGTCGTTTTTTCGGTGTTTTCGTGGATAGGGTATTAAGGGGGAACTATAACACAATTAGCCCATAATATCTCGTGAACGTTATTAGTGGCTCAATGACATAACTTCAATGGAATTTCAAAAACAAAGTTTGGAATTATCTACGTGGAATAGCAGAACGACATTTTGACAGACACACTTCTATCGTCATGTCATCTTTTGTTTGAGCCCAAAGTTATAGTCATACGTAAAACGTTCTTTTCCTTTTTTTACCAATTAAACCAAATGGTTTAACTCAACGTTGGTATTAAAATATTGCTTATGGATTATAGAGTTAGTTTATCAAAGTTTAACCTTAGGTTAGGTTAGGTTAGAGTGGCAGGCCGCCTCAAGTACAGCCACACTTAGGCGAAATTAGGCCCATTGTGTTACCACAGGATCGATATCGACTCCTTATCTACCCGTTGAACCAGCCGGAGCTAAGAATGAAGCGATGGAGGCAGTTGATACCTATGTTTGCGAGTTCGCTGAGATTGTCGAAGAAATATTCTCCGAGGTATAGTTTTCTACGGAGTGACAGTGCTGGACACGTACAGAGAAGGTGAAGAATAGTCTCCTCCTCCTCCTCGTCCATACAGCTTCTGCAGAAATCGTTGGAAGAGAGGCCTAATCTGAGAGCATGTCTCCCTATGATGTAGTGTCCCGTGATGACGCCTACTAGATGGTGGGTACCCTATTATGGGTCTTTTCAGTGTAGTGAGACTTTTTGAGCGCTTGGAATCCAGCTGAGGCCAGATCTGTTTCGAGGTGTCGCACGTTAAACAGCTAGACCACCTGCGATTAGTAGCGCTTAATGCGTTTTGTTTAATTAGGAGCTTGCAAGTAGTAAGAGGCATATAGAGACTTTCCTTTTCTGGTAGAATCGACATAGTAGTGCCTTGTCTGGCGAGTTCGTCGGCGATGCAATTACCTGGAATGTAATGTGTCCAACTTCACCGTTTACTGTCGTGGTGTCTCGATCGTTGTAATTAGGAAGAAGGAAAATATTTAGTGTGTTCTTCGCAAGGATGCAGGCTCTTGGTATACCTTTATTCCTCACGTAGAAAAGATTGTAGCCTGGAGTCCTGAGTTCAAGCACCCGATCATTACTGACCCAGGGTTCCTGAATCAGGACAATGTCTTCCGCGCTTTTAGAGATCCGCAGATAAAGAGAGGCCGAAGCCGTTTTTGAGTGATGTAGGTTAATCTGAAGTAACCGCAGCATCATTGCTACAATTACCTCCAGACACCTCCACCACAGTGATATTAGCCTCATCCGTATCCGATTCAAGAGACACATCAGTTACGGATGGGCTGCCGAATCCACTGGATAGATCCAGGTCCGACAGTCCAATGCTGTCCATGTCCAGATCTATCCGTAGGACCGAGTTGCACTTAGAGAGATTCGGGGCCCTCCCAGGAGCGCAGTCATCCGCCTCTACCTTAGCCGCTGTGGTCGGTGTATTACTGACCGATGCGGTTTCGGCAGAGACGGGGTACAGCGCGTCTTTAGCGGGATTGCAGCCCTCCAACTCCGCTTCCGCTGCCGGACTAGTCAGTTTAATACTAACCTGTTCAACAGTATCAGCAGAGGAGGGGGGTCGCACTCCCTCCCTGGTAGGGTCCTCCTAAGGTTTATAGCTCCGAAGCCGTAGCTAATTTATCCTTCTGTTGCAGCCAGAGGAGCCAGAGACTCTATGTTGATCACGATGATCGCAGATCTTTTGTCCCCTTTAGGTTCCTCCAGCTTAGCAACCTTCCAGTTACCTGTCGGAAGATGAGGGTTGCTTGCCCGAATGATTTTCATGATTGTCGCGGGGTCAGAGGGTTCGGCAGGGATCCAGGAGCGAGTTCTAGGTCTGCTAGGAATTTCTTCCCTGCTTACGATCTCGAGCTGCGCCTCTTTCCACACCTCACCCAGAGACGAAATTGCTATTTTATACAGGTCCGCAGACCTTTGATCAGCACATGCGATCAGCTTCACATGGCCCTGATGCCATCCGCCATCGCGACAGGAGGGAGGAGGCCCTGGATGATCATCCATAACCTGTAGAAATTTAGTTGCCAGCTTCATTTCTACTTTTCTCCATCTCTCAGGGGAAATGCTGCCATCTATGTCACTCCTGTCTATTACAGCGAGGACAAGGTGTGCTTTGAGGACATCACTGAATGGCTTGTTGTGCTTTGAAGAGAGTGAGGAACTGCTGCAGTTTACCTTCACTCTTTTTGGGTCGACAGTGGACTCCTCAATCGACCTTTGTCGTTTGGACGTGGAGTCATTTCTTGATGAGTCAGGAGGAATCTCCTTGACAACTTTCGTTGCCCTAGCGAAAGTTTAACCTTATCTACGAAAAACTTTTTTTGATCAACTTCCCAGTCAATTCCACAAAAAAAAAAAAAAAAAATGACTATGACCGCCTAAACGTAAACGTTCAATCTGTTCCAACTTTTTCGATTGCATTTTACGTATGGTTATAACTTATAACTGAGGGCTTAAGCAGGGAGACCGAAATATATCCCTTGTCGGCTCAGTGCCAGAATGAGAAAAGAGGGAAACTTTGTCCATGCTTTTGGTATGCACAGCCTAGACGCCACATCCAGGGATGGAAACATTTACTACCTTGTAGATTGCGGAAAACTTGTACAACCTAACAACGATTACTATGAAAAAGTTCGACTTCGAAAGACAGTGATCACAAAACACTGACAGAAATTTTGCTCACTGCGGCATTTCCCTCACAAACCTGATGTTCCCTGCAGGCAGATTCAAGCCTTGAAGATTAATAAAAGCCCGACCAGTAAGTCAGAAGTACCGTTATTTCAATTTTACCTTTTGTTGGTCAGGTTTTATTAGGCGAACACCAAAAAGACACGCAGTTATGGTTCGAGGACCAATGCCGGTGGGTTTTGCGGCCAAGCAAGAGATAAGTCTCGTAACTCAGTGAGACCAGCGCTGAGATGAAAGCGGCTTGTAACACCTTTGGCCTTTAGGCAGAGGAAAAAAGAAGAGCGCAAACTTCTTCAAAGAAATACGATAACAAACGAGAAGAAAGTGATTAAGTTGACAGAGAAATATCACTCCAATAATGAGGTTCGAAAGTTATACCAAAAGGTGGAAAGATCATGTCAAGGCATAAGCCAAAAAGGGAGCTTTCTATTATAGTCACACTGTGGCGTACGCAGGGCGGGTCTCAGGATGACTTTGGAGTACTTTTGCTGTCGGAAAGAACATTTCCGAACCGTTCAATGCCAAAAAAGTTCTTTGATAGCATCATTCTTGGAAAAATTGCACAATCTCTTTTGAAAGGTTTTGTAATTATTTGCATGTGACAGACTGTTCAGTCATATATACATATATAGCTACTCAAGAAGATTCAACTTCTTAAAGTCAAATTACACATTAAATTTAGACAATTTTTGTTGTTGTTGTGTATGTGTCTATTTCATTTTTAATTTGTGGTTTTATTTCCTGGGGCTTTATTTCGCGGAGCCCAACGGATTATATAACTGCAATTTAATCTTCAATTTGTAGGATTGTAGTGAACGGTTTTTCACAGGGACGCTACAAAAGTAGAGCGACAGGGACAGCAAACGACGCCGAATTTCTGACATTTCTCTTCAGTAAGGTTTGCCATTTCATGATGGAAAGATATACGAGCCATCAACGAGTCGAAATTATTAAAATTTACTACCGAAATTCGGAGTCAGTGGCGTCAACGTTAAGAGCGCTACGTCCAATTTATGGTCGTCATAATCGTCCTAGCAGATCAACAATTGAGCGTCTAGTGGAAAAATTTGAATCCAAAAGCACAGTACAAAATGTTCCCGTGCCAGTGAGATAAAGAAGTGCCCGTAGTGTCGAGATTATTGCTGCCGCTGAGGCTTCAGTTGAAGAAAGCCCAAATGTGTCTCTCACACGTCGTTCTCAAGCGTTGGGCATTTCGTTACTGTGAATGGGAATCGCTACCGTTCAATGTTAACCGAATATTTTTGACCCCAATTGGATGATATGGACTTGGAGGACGTGTGGTTCCAACAGGATGGCGCCACAAGCCACAGCGAATGTCACAATCAATTTATTGGAAACCAAGTTTGGAGAACGTGTTATCTTACGAAATGGTCCAGTCGCTTGGCCGCCTCGGTCGTGGGATTTGACGCCGTTAGACTATTTCCTGTGGGGCTACGTCAAGTCTATGGTCTATGCCAACAAGCCAGCGACGATTGATGAACTTCGTACCAATATCGAACGTGAAATTGCAGCAGTATCGGCCGATTTATGCTTGAAAACCGTCGAAAATTGGGTTCAGCGTCTGGACTTCTACAAGCGTGCCCGTGGTGGCCATGCAAAAGAAATCGAGTTCCATATATAATGGCGAACGTACTTTCACAGGAATAAAGAATTTCATTGATATCCAAAAGCGTTTTTGTTTTATTAAAAAAAAACCTTTGTAGCGCTCTTATTGAAAAACCCGATAAAAGTAAACCCCAAACGAAAATAATCTGAAAAAATCACATCAAGGGAACGAGGTCTTGAAAGGCTTAGAGAAACAGACAATTTTTAAGCAGAGCGCTTATAGTTCCCGAATATCTGAGATGCCTCTACCCTGCAAGTCTTAATTGTAATCTTAAATGTTCCCTTCCACCTAAGAATTACGCAACTTTATCTCTCCCCAAGCGCTTAAAGTTTATGGAACACAAACTTTACCAAAACATAGTCTCGACAGTAGTTCTCGGTGGTGGCGATTTATCTCTCATTTGACGACACGAAAATCAGCCTGGCGACATACCCAAAAACGTCCGGTTTTTCTTTTTCGAATCTAAGTAAATTTGTATTCCCCACTAATTACAAAAAAAAAGTCTCGACTGTTTGTTATCGATTTTCAAATTGGAATTTGAATTAATCGAAATAAATTGCACATCCCTAAAATTAATGACATTCATCAAACTGAAAGTTTCTCTCATAATAAATTTTCAAACTTGGCCATGTGATATTTGATGTGAAAGTAAAGGACTTTCATTCACCTGAAAACTTTTTTTTGGGCAGGTTTCATCAGGTGAATCATTTTCATATTTGAAAGCTAAAGCTACTATCAGACGGTTTGTAGATATACACAAATTTCATTTGAATATCGCATACACTGATTTTATACAAATTCATACACTAATGCCATTTATGTATTCAACAAACATTTGTGGTTCAGACGGTTTGTGTATTTTCAGAAAAATACACAAATTTCATTTGTTTAATCCCATACACAAATACGGCATCTACAAATTATTTTGTGTATACAGATTTGTGGTTCAGACGGTTTGTAAATTTCTGTACAAATGGAATTTGTGTATAATATGTATATCAAATTGGTTTTTATTTTCCTGTGTTGATTTTGACGTATATATCAAATCAAAAAATTAAATAATTAAAAATACCTACTGCCATCGTTTCGATTCGTTAAAATAAGAGTTAAAAAATGTGCCTCAATAACTTTGGCTGCGTATTTACCGTGTACCGACAAGGAAGACGAAAGCCAACAAAACGTCATCGTTATACCACGCAAGCGCCGTTCGTGTTGGAGAAAAAAAAATGGCTTGGCCACCACGAGACACAGCTTTTGCTCAAAACTACTTTTAGAATTGCGTGCAGAAAACCCGCAATTTTATCAGAATTTTGTCCGAATTACTGCAACTCAGTTCCATCATTTGCTTCAATTGGTAATGCCGTACATTCAAAAGGCCGATACAGTTATGCGCACCAGCATTCCTGCATCTGTGCGACTGATATTGACGCTGCGCTTTCTGGCCTCTGGGGAGAGTTTCCGATCGTTACAGTATCTTTTTCGCATTCCACAAAATACAATTTCTACCATTATTCCGGAAGTGCTGGTTGCAATATATAAAGTTATTTTAGACGACCACCTGAAAGTCCTCATTTAAGACTCTTTGTCAATAGCAGCTGGTTAAGAAGTTATAGCGAAGCAATTTAATGAGCTGTGGCAATTTCCCAACTGCATCTGCGCTATCGAGGGCAAGCACGTCGTTATGGTGGCAGCATAGCCAAGCAGCTCTCAAAGCTCTTGACTCATCAGTCATCAAATCATCTTAGAAACATTCTCAACCATCTATGAACTTTCTAAGAAAAACCTAGTCATCCTCGACTGGATTCCAGCCTATAGAGGATTTGGGGGTAACGAATCGGCTGACTCACTGGCTAAAATCGGAGCAACCACTCAACTCATCGGACCTGAACCATTTTGCGGAGTTAGCAAAAATCATTTCAAAAACTACATCAAGAACCAATCTCGTATAGAGTCTAACGAGATCTGGCAAAATATAGCTGTGCAGAATTGCACCAGAACATTTTTCCCCAAATTCTCCTCCAGAAAATCAATCTTCTTAATTAATCTGGATAAAAACAACCTGAGAATACTAACAGGAATAATCAGTGGCCACGGTCGCGTGAAAAAAATCTTCCCCGCATTGGCGTCTCACCGGATCCCATCTGTAGACTTTGTCTCGAGGGTGACGAATCCTCACTTCACATAATCACAGAATGTCCGGCCCTTTGTCGTCTCAGGAAAAACATCCTAGGTGATGAAATCGTTAATTCAGCATATCTTGAATATACACTCAGAGAAGATCCTTGTCTTCCTTACGGTCTCTGGAGTGAAGATATGGCTCTAAGGATTTACCAGGGAAGGCACAATAGGCTCCTCTATGAAGCCGCAGTGCCAGAGCTCATTGAAAGCTCTCCCGCCCTACTATCTAATCTAATCTATGGTGGCACAACCAATTCGGGTAGCGTTTTTTTTTTAATTATAAGGGCACGCACAGCATCGTACTAATGGGTATCGCAAACGCCGAATATAAACAGATTTACGTCGATATTGGCCGCAACGGAAGTTCGATGGCGGCGTTTTTAACCGCTGTACTTTTGAACAAGCGATATACACCCAACAGCTTTGCTTGCCACCGCCGAAAGTACTACCCGGCTGTGAAATACCCGTTCCGTATGTTCTCGTCGCTGATGATGCATTTGCTCATCGTGAAGTCATATAGCCAACGGTCAACGGGGTCTCAGAATAATAATAATCTACCATAAAAATCAGTCGATTTTAAACCATAATAATGCAATTTATAAATAGGTACATGTGTATACATGTCAAAAAAGAGAAATCCAAAAGAATAGTTTTGTTTATGTAACACAAAAAAAAGAACAATGCGTGCTTGTGCAAACTGCAGGTTGCAGGATATTTTTATATTCAAATAAGAACCAGTATATTTTTCATTATATTTCATCAACATAGATACCTACCAAGTTCTTGTAAAGGAAATCTCATTTAATCTTTTTTTCAACTGAACTCCTAAAACCATTTGTGTATTCGCATGATGATTTGTGCATGTTCTAATTTTAGGAACACACAAATGAAATGAGGTACACAAATGATACATAAATGTAAACAAATAAGCATAAATTAATTTGTGTACCCGATCAGACGATTTATGTTTATACACAAATTCGATTTGTGTATGCTATTCACAAATGATACACAAACCGTTTGTGTATCCCATTTGTTGCTATGAAATTTGTGGTTCAGACGGTTTATGTATATTATACATAAATTTATTCACAAATTTTGGCGTATACACAAACCGTCTGATAGTAGCTTAAGTTCGAAGGAATTTTTCATTCGTGGGCTTGTGGATCGCGACTGTTTTATTTGCATTGTAAATCAATTGAGATTCTTTTTTTTTAGATGTGATATTATACTTCATTTGATACCTTTCCGGAAGAATGTATTTTTTTAAATTTTACAGTGAAGGTAATTATTTGCGTATTTTGTAGTAATAAGCATATTTCGATTGGGAAATTATTTTAAATTTTTCTATGAACGAAATGTCAACTAGATAAAAAGTTTTTGTTGCTTAGAACATTTTTATGTCGCTTGATACAGAGGTAAATGGTGCTTAAGTCATTGACATGGTAGGTTTAATACAAGATGCCAAAAAAAATCTCGTTTAATTCATTTTAATTTATTCAGTTTTACTATAAACAAAGTTAAAATATTTTTTTAACAAAAAAAGTCTGCTTCTGCCTCTAGCGGGCAAATTCAATTTTTGCAATTTTTGGATTATTTCCACTCATATTAAAAATATTAAATAATTGCACTGCAAAAAAGCACAGACAAAAAATAACAAAATCTCTTACAAACACATAACTTCAATATTCGCAATTTCGACTGTCTGTTCAACGATATTCATTCAAATCAACACGCAAACAACTGGTAAATGGAATGACAACATAGCGGCGAGTCTAAAAATATTTCCAATTAACGGTTACAATGTCTAGACAAAAATGTTTCAAGCGACTGCAAATGGAACAACTTTCGGTGGCACTATGTTCTAAGTGACAATATCAGTAAAACTAAGCGCCATGTGCAAAATTTTTGTCTCGTGGGATGTGTCGCATAGTACAATTTTTTGATGTGTAAACATCTAAGCGTGCGTTATTTTTATATAATGGCGCTTAGCATTAAAGTTTTGGTGGTTACAAGTTACAACAAACAACAGGATATAAAAAATATCTACCCAGCAAATATGTCGGATACTACGTTTGTATCAATGGTAGAGACGTCAAACCAAGATCAAAACGTGGCGCTTGGCACAATTTGTACGGCATGCCAAAAAGTCATTTTCTGAAAAATTGGCGCTTAATACATTCTTCCGGGAAGGTATCGATATACATATTAATTAAATAGGTACATATAATGCTTTGGTGGTAGAACAAAAAAAAAAAAACAATTTTCAATTCATAAATTCAAATAAATTGATTTGTTCGCAATAGTCCAAGGTATATAGAATAAATGGTATGCTCTTCCGAGTTGAAATTTTATTTCGTTCTGCGCATCTACGTCACGTGTATCGTGAAATTTGACGTTTTGCTTTGTTTACTTTGCTATACATCGCCAAGTGTAGTTTTGGACCCTTGATAAATGAAATAAATAATATGTAATTATAAAGTTTTGTGTACCAAGTGAATATGATGGTAAAAATGTGCATTTATTTATATATATTTAAATTAGTAATACTTCTTCTTCCTTGAGGCGAAATTATGATCATTTCATAAAAAAAGGAAGCATACCCTGCCACTTTACTGCAGCTACTGGCTGATACAAAAAAGAATATCAACATTCTTCGATAAAAAACAATAATGAACGCGTATTTATATTTAATGTATAGTTTTATTCCATTTTCTTTTTCTTGAATTTATATTTTCCAACATATCTTTGTTTAATATACGAATTTTGAAATACATTTTGCAGCGGAAAAACAGTTTTTTTATTTCACAGTCTAGTTAAATCTTTTCGGCAATAATAAGAAGTGTTTTATATAATTCGGACCGACTTTCAATGAAGTTAAATTATATTCGTCAAAAATGTTGTCAAGCTGCTTGAGGGTATCTATAAATTTTGAATTCGGTTTTTGCAAACCTCCCTCTGTCACTTGATCCGTCCATGTCAAAGATCCAGACTGTTGATCGTCGCAATACGTTTCCAGTAAATTCGGAATCTTGGATTTAAGGCGGCAGAGAATGTAACCTGCTAGGTATTCTAATGCGTCATACTCCAACTCAGTCATGTTACTGTCAACTGTCGATTCTCCGATTTCAGCTTCGTCAACAAGGCTTGTGAGCAAATTCGAAGTTATGATGGTTTCAGAGTTTAACTCAGCTTCAGAAATATTCACTGCATTTTCTTCTTCATCTTCGTCATATTGACTTGTAATAATGCCATCACTCACATCCATTTTCAGTTGTTGACTGATATCAGACTCAACATTTGCAGACTGTGAAACAATGCTTTCATTTCGTCCTAGTATATAACTTCGGAGACGGTATTTAAATTGTAACGCCGTGGGGTGATCATAAAGTCCTCCTTTCGCCCGCATTACACCGAAGAAATTTTCCAAAGGATCTTGAATCAGGCAGTATGTCAGCAAATATTTGATCTGGTACTCTAGTTGTAGGTCCTTGAAATTTAACTTAATGCCAAACAAATTCTATCAATTAATAATATTTTACCTCATAAGTGTCTCTCCTAAATTCTCGGTGTTAGTAGATTTGTCGACTCTTGACACAATTACTTCCGCTGATGCTTCCTGTATCCTGTATATCTGCAGCTGTTGGAGTTTCTTGAAGATTTTCAAGCCCTGTTCCATAGGCAAAATTTCTGTAGGGAACAATTTTCTTAACAATTGAGGTTTTTATTTATAATAATTAATCTTACAAAATTTCGTCGACAGTTTTTTTTTTGTATCTCGCTTATTTTTCCTCTCTTGGCGCTTACTGTTGATATCAACTTACTACAGACAAAGGCAAATTTTCAGTTGGAACAGCATCCGATTTTAGCTTTTTGCTGTTCTTTGGGGAGTAATTAAGCATTTCATGCATTAAATTTCGTAGATATTGGTCAGCGGTAAAATGTTTGGAGCACATAAATGCATTTTTTGCGTTGAATGTGTCTTTTCTACCGCACTTAAAAAGCCACACTTTCTGAAATGTTTTGACACTGGGAAATCGAAAGAATTTTATCTGTTCGCACTCGTTTTATAGTCTATTTCTTTTTAATATTTTGTCATTGCTACTATTGCAGCCAAATACAGCACAAATCACCATAATTTTTAATTTAAATGTACACCAAATAATCACAAAAACAAATGTTTATATATTTGCCGCCAAAAATCCACTAAGTAAGTGTCAAAACACGATACACGTGACGTAAATTTTTATGAGTGAGATAGAAATAGACATGCGCAGTATCATACCATTATATTCTATATACCTTGGCAATAGTCCAATAATAGTAAATAAAAAAAAATTGGTGCGACTGTATCCAACAGTCCCGAAATATGTGCATGTGTAAACACCGTGCGTGCGGTATGTGTGTGGCTTGATACACGTCATTGAGAAAAGAGGGAATTGTAATAACCGTATTCTTGATATATTATGAAATAACAATAATTTATTAGTTCTGTGCTTGTTTCGGTAGAATAGATACAATCGGATTGTGGTAGCTGAAGTAAGATATGTACATTCGAGACTGTAATCTATCTAGATTACGCTGGAAGACAGCATCGATGGTTGTTCCATATCGTGTTGTTGATATTTTCCGGTTGGAGTTCATTTGAAGATTAAATTTATCTTGCATAAAATCAATAAATGGTTGAGCTTCTGGAGTTGCAATATTGAGTCTCCGCTTATGATCATTGGTAAAAGATGATAATGTCCCTGCAGAATTCTTGAAATTTCTTCTGAGTACGGTGCAAGGACGAAATGGAGAAAAAGCTGAAATTAATATGCCCCAGCTCATAAATGTATGCAATGATAAAACACAATTTTATTTCACATCAACAAAAAGCTGAAATTAATATGCCCCAGCTTATAAATGCATACAAAACGTATACAGTGATAAAATGTATGCAATGATAAAACACAGTGACGCATTCCCTGTCCCCGCAATTTAAATGTGTGGAATTACTCCACCAGATTCCAATAACGCGCGCTTAGATTTTTACACATAAAAAATCAAGTATAAAATAAAGCAGTAAAATAAATAATTTAATATACTTAAAGGTAGGAAAAATAGCTCCGATGTTCTTAAAGTGATTATTTTAAGATTTTGTTATTTAATTTCGTATCCTCTGCCTCAATTTTTTAAAACAGTTTGTTTCAAATGAATTTTTTTGTTTTTTTTTTAATAGATGCGTTATTTTTTGTATTTTTATTAATAAGTTAATTGGTTTTATTTGATTTTATAATACTTTTTATATGGCGATTTATGGCAACGGACATTTATTAATTTGGCGATTTTCAATTTATGATTGGCGATTTCGGTTTTAAATACCTGAAAAGCGGAGCCAGAGCGACCTTACCCTAAGCAGAACTACATAAAAAAACGCTATTAGAGCCGTAGAACAGTCAAATGTGTTACGCAATTTATGATGCGGCGTTATAAACAAGAATATCAGGCTTAATGGGTAACTATGGACTTTGGTGTACGATTTTTATACCCGATTTGAATTTACTTCGTTAACAAATGCTATGCGGTAAATCTCTGTTATCTACAATAATCTCAATTTGTTGATGTTCTTAAATTTAATTAAAATTAAAATTAAATTTATTTAAACAAAATTTTAATTAAATTTGCCGTAGGTACTCAAACTCATTAAGCCTGACATTCAAAAGTCAGAGCTTAAAGAAGAATAATATATGATGTGTAGCACATACCTGAAGGACTATCTATATTGATTCCAATCGTTGCCTTGCACCGGATTATAAGGCCTTTTTAATAAATGATCTATATAGATCATTGATTTCCACGGTTTACAACAATAGTACGAGATCCAACTGTTGTCTTAAACCATGAAAATCAATGATGATCTATATAGATCATGTGAGCATAATAAAAAAGGCCTTATGTTCACAACTGCCTTTAGCGCCAAAATATATGTTAAGAAATCATAACCTCCTGTATTCCACTCCAAACAAATATTAAATTCAATTGCTTTAATAAAATAGTGTATAAACAGCAAAAACTTGAAGCAATTGCCAACTCGACCGCACTCTACGTCCAAACATGTCTCCCAGCCATTGTATAGCTAACTGTAATCATGGGGTATCACTCTGCATTTGTTCGTGCCACAGCATTCCCAGACATTTGTCAATATTTATACAATCCCTCCCTTTAAAGAAAAAATACCGCACAAAACAATTCATCAACAACGCCAAAGGATACAATTAGCGTCAGAACCTACAAATTGGTCCAACCCACAAGATCCCAAAATAACGTACAATGCATTGATCTTCAAAGGAACAATACATCAGCGGCAAATATAATAATAAATGATAAAAGTTGTACTATCATTAAAGTCGGGAGCCGCACAAGAAGCACAACACCACCAATTCAACTAAATTGCTTCTGCATTCCTTTTAATTCGGCACTCGGCAGCCATATGCCGCTCGACCACATCGCGGTTCGCCGCGGACTTATTTCGTATTCATATGCCCTTCGAGCCATATCGCCCACTGTATGCTTAAAATCTCATTATTGTTAGCACAACATAACGTGTTGACTATGAAACACCTAATTTTGGCCACCTCTCTGTCCACGTTGTTTGTTAGTGTGGTATTCGTATTCTTCCTTCTTTAAATCGATGATTACCCCGAAGGACGCTGGATCGCTGGAATTGATTTCGAAAGGAAATTAATGTTATTAGTGTCCAGAGATGGGTTAGAGAAAGATTGCATAAATTTATTTACCAGCGTCACGCTACATTGTTGCGTGGAAAGATGTCGCGGCAGACTGGCGAGGTGTATCTCTATATATATACGTTGCGAATGCGCATTGCAAGGTGAGGCCCAACATGAGCAAGTTAAATAGCTGCTGCCAATTAACAAACGCCATCCGATTGTGCGGCGTTGTTTATGGTGACCGCGTATAGGGATCGCGTGCAGTCAATGGCCCTTTGGGGCAATAATAACACCCACACCGCACAACACTGCGTAATGGGTTATTTATTGCCGGGTGATAAGATTCGCACTTGCGACGGAATTTGTGTCATCGAGTTGGATGTTTGTTAAATTTTTTATTAAACATCCTTGTTGTGGTTGTGTCTTTTCAGTTGCAACTCAACCCATTTGCCTACTAAAGTCTCGAGCTAATTTGGTTGTGGGAAAGAGGGCCATTATTGCGGGATGGGGAAAGATATCGACATCGAGTAAACGATCGCCGGAAATGGTCCAAATGGATGTCCCACTGACCAGTTGGGATATGTGTCTCAAGAATTACGGATCAACGGGAGCATTGGAGTCCCCAAACTCGATTGGTATGTATACTAGTGATTAGTGATTATGAATAAATAGGGTATTGTGTTCCATAAGTTCTTGAATAAAATAAAACACATTTGTACGAGTTTTTCCTTTTTGGAACGAATGGAAGGGATCTACCATTTTATGCCGATTCCAAACGGCTAATTGAGAAGCTCTTTCAAGAAAGTTTATACTCTATCGGATGTTTGTCAGACGTTCGCGAGAGGTTACGCAGTGGAAAAAAAACCTTAAGTTGGAATTTAGGTTTTGCGACATTCGTACCTGGGACCCCTCGCTTAGTAATCCAACATATTAACCACTAAGCCACTAAATCTACATTAAATCGTATTGCCTTTCATAGCATACGTTTCGAACGAAGATATTTAACAGATTTTTCAAGATTTAAATTTTATATAAAGCCACCTGCAATCACGGTGGGTGGACGTAATATGGCTAGACTACTGAACAAACACATCTGACAAATATCTAAGAGTATAAGTGTCATAAAATTCGGCCGTTCGGACTTGGCCGAAAATTATAGGTTGTTATCTTTCTTCAAGGAAAAAAAAAAAAAAAATCACAAATGGCACCAAATATCTACCATCAAGCCCGAGGTACAGAATATTGTTAGACACATCTGTTATAGAAATAAAGGAAGTCGAAAGAGACAGACTATACAATGACGAAGACGATTTTGGAAAGAATGTTTAAATGTCTCAATGTCTTTAGAAATGTCAAAATTATTTTCTGTTCTTTGAATTAAAAGATCTATATAGAGGTTTATGAATCTTTTAGCTTAATAGTCAATGGGGTTGGTATGAAATTCAACGACACACGAAGCTATTGAAAATAATAACTTTTTAGTGGGCTTATGCAACAAAATTCGAAAGTGTCGGCGAATAGTTTTACAAAACCAAAAATCAAATATAGGGTGCTTCATTTTCTGTTTATAAATGTGTAAAAAGAGTCTTGCATATAGATAGAAGCTCCAGCCTTTTAAAACAGTACCCCTATAATCGCGAGTCAAATAGAATTGACGATGACATATTAAGTACCAAGATACTTGAGAAGTCAAGACAAATTATAAAGTATCCAACGCCTGTACAGTGTAAAATTTCAGGTTATCAAGGCCTGTGTATTTCCCTTTATAAATCTTAAACTTTAACCTTCAATTTAAAAAGGTTCGTTAGACGTAAAAATGGTCCCCCGCACTTTCAGTTTTACTGCCTGAACGCAATGGACACGCATCCGCAATTATGCGGAGGTGGCAAAACGCGAAAAACAAAGAAAAGTAACATTATTATGTAAGTAGATGTTGTTTGCACAAAAACAAATATATAACATTTGTCCAATATTGAACCGCCAGAAAAGCAAAAGGGGGCAAACCTAAAAAGTACAACAGATCATTTTGTATATCAATGTGTAACTAAATAGAGCGCACGGCTGCGTCGCACGAAACTTTCTCGTTTTGGTGAGTCAATTGGTACGGTAGGTATATAAAAAGTTCAGAAGCAAACGTACATTAAATGTAAGAATAGTTATAGTGCTAAATAAAATATCAAATAACAATGTGAGTTTTTATAAGTTGAGGATCTCTGTAACAGGCAATTGTCGCAAGTTCTGGTTAGAGAGGTATAAGCGCCTACTGTAATATTTTTTTACAAGATTTTTGAATACTAGGACAAGCGTAGTAGAAGATTCTGTTTTCTGTTCTATTCTGTCTTTATTTTTGATTGGAATAGATTCGATTCACGGCACAAATGATTAGTGATAAAAAAGTAACCATATGAAAACAAATTGCCGCACTTTTTCATTTTTCCATGCAACAGTCGCGTTTACTGTAAAAGAGGACTCCCAGCTTTCACCTCCGGAAACACAGAGCTTACATCTTAATATTTTTTTCGCTCTCGAAAGCGGAATGATGCCAAACATCCGAGCGTATAAATATTCTAAAACAGCATTTCAAAAGCCGTTCAGTTTTTTCACTCCGCTATAGGTCCCTTCCATTCGTCACAAAAATAAAAGTCCACGGAACTATAACGCGAGGGATGCTTCTGCAATAGTAAGGCACTTGAACCCATTTGAAAAACCTCCCAGGGGACAGCCTATATCGTCATCGACTAATCGGAATCTAATTACCTAGTTGAAGAATTTAAAAGAAAAATCCAGCTTTTGTCGGATTTCTGACCTTTTTGGTAGAAAATGTAACTTCCTTTCTTGCCTTAGCTAATTTTTATAGATAACTAGCTGACCCGGTGAACTTCGTTCCGCCAAAATTTGTTAATGTAATGAAAATAATAATTCCGAGCATTCACAATGCATTTCCTAATTTATGTAATTCGGCCAATTAAAATTCTTTATTCAAAAGTCATATTAAATGCAATATAAATAAATGATGAATAGCTATGTTGATTTGTTTCAATCAAACCGCAATGATTTTGACGTGTCGGCCAACTTTCCGCTTTTTCACTAAATTGACAATATGAGAAACATGGGAAATCAAGATTGATGCCACAAATGCACAAACATCCATCGATTATCCTTGCAAATAAATTATTTGTCATAGTGAAAGCGAGACGCACGGGAAATTGAAGTCACAAGAAGGGTAAATCGTTCTGAATAAGCGAAATCTGCGGAATAAGAGTGTTTGCCTTTGAATTTTCGCCTCAAAATCATCACTTGTATGTTATTTGATGTAATATCATGTTCCCACCAACGTGATTTAGCTAAATCCACTTGATTTAGCTAAATCATCTCATAAATTACGTGATTTATCATACATTTTCGTGATTACTAATTACGTGATTTAGACGTGTTTAAATTTTAATTACGTATCTGTCCACACAAAATAAAATCAAACATACCTTTATTATGTTCAGCACTTCATTCAGCAAGCGAAAAGTCAGTGATGGGACTTGAGGAAAGTGAAACGGTGGTAGAAAAGTGGTAGAAAAAAAAATTGTCCATGATAAATAATTCAGTAAATAATGAAGTAATGGCGCAGTAAATGGTGTATACTGGACTGGAAGTTTTTGCTGATGCAATTCTTTGAAAAAAATACTGATAGCTGGGTGTGTATGGGTAAAAGTAAGTAGTAGCAGTAGGTATAGTAGGTACAATTTTCAATTTAATGATGGAAAATAAATATTATTAGCGAATAGCTTTGTTAAAAGGTGGTAGATTTCGAGTTCTGGTAGAATTTCCGAAAGTGTAAAAAGTGATTGAAATACCACTTAAGTGTTAGAAGTCCCATCACTGATATGGCAAAATTGGCGTAAATGTCACATTTAATCACTTAAAGTTCGGTGGGGACGCGTTTCGTGATTTATAAATCACTTCGGCTAAATCACGTTGGTGGGAACATGGTATTAGATCCTTCACCATAAATACAATGCTATTCGTTAAAAAGTTTCGGTACATTGATGTTGCGCAACAAAATTTTAACTGAGCCGACTTTAAAATCCAAATTATGAAGAGGTAAGCCCGGAACATCCAACTAATCCCCATAAAGTTTTTTTTTTCACAACAAAAGGTAGCATTATGCCCTTCCTTCCAACCAAAAATCATAAAAATCGAAGGATCCGTCCCCGAGTTATACGGACGTCAGTCATGTCCATTAGTAATTTGAATTATACGATTTTAGAAATAGAATTTGATTTTATTTTTGAATGGGACGTGCCACAATCGGTTTTCTTATCCCGCTTGTATTTTTCAAAGTACCACCTATAGGGTCAAAAACTATCCGAAATTTAAAATTGGAAGCAACCATATCCATCTACAAAATTTCAATCAACTTGGTAGAGCTGTTTCGGAGATCGGTAACAGCGCCACCTATCAGGTCCAAAGGTATCCTATCCTTCAAGCGGGAACGAAGAATATAAATCTACAACATTTTATTGAAATCGGGTGAGTTGTTTCGGAGATCGACAACAACGCTATATAGCGGGTCAAAAATCCTATCTTTTAAGTTTGCGTTAACCTGAAATACAACAATACGAACAAAACAAAAGAAGAATCATAAAAATGTACCCAGTGGTTATCGAGTTATATCATCATCATCGAGTTTCATCCCGAAAGAATTATAGGTATGAATTAAGAAGATTATTATTAAAGAAAATTGAATTGACCTGAATAACGACTTACGCCTACAACGCCACATGTTGAGGATTTTCCGACCATGTGCACTAAGAAATTCAGTTTTTGTTAAAAATAATAAATTAATTATTTTAAATGTATTTTATCAATATTATAACTCCGATCGAAGCATCTGTTTTAAACGATATTCATTTTTTTTTTACATCCTCTTTGACGATATTTGCAGCACGCATTCTGTCAATGTTATGCCAAACGCCATAAGGTTACATCAAAAAAGTTTGAATTGTAAAAACGCTATGGTTACATTAGATATAATTTAATATGGTGGTTAATTATTCTTAAATTTTCTAATTTTCCGCACAATTTTCTTAATTTTTTCTTTCATACGATTCTTCTCCTGACAATAGCAAACACAACAAAAAAAAGAATTAGCGAAATCGGTCCAGCCGTTCAAGCGTGATGCCGTGACCAAGGGAAATAGGGATTCATTTATATATATATAAAGATAAGATAGATAAAGATTATTATCTGATTATTAATTGAATTTTTATTTCCAGAAGGACAATGGATGTGTGCTGGCGGTGAAGGAAAAGATGTTTGTCAGGGCTTCGGAGGGGCTCCACTTTTTATACACGAAAGTGGAATCTATTCGCAGGTAATTCGCTATCTCGTCCTAGTTTTGCCATTGCAATTGTTTAAAATTGATTCATTTAGATTGGCATAATGTCGTTTGGCTCGGATAATTGCGGCGGATTACGCATTCCAAGTGTATATACTTCTGTGTCGCATTTTGCCGACTGGATACATGACAACACACCTCTGGACTAGTTTATACATCTGCACAGATCTTAAGACTGTTCGTGTACATCTGCACACACACAAATTAATAAATAAAAATAAATATGAATCGATGTTCGTTGCGAATTAAGAACTTAATAAATCTTTACATAGGGTATAACTTTCATTTATATTCAAAATCAATATAATAGTAATTGGCCTGACACCGAGCCAGTAATTAATAAAATACATCTGTAAATATGGAACAATCTTTTTGAACACAATAAATTTTGAATTACATAAATTTGTACACTAATATGATTCTAGATATTCGATTTAACAAATTCAGCAACACGTTTTTTTTTAAATATTTACTATCTTAATATTTGTAGGCAGTTCATTATACAATTTGAAGCCTTTATAAATAAGTGAGTTCTGAGCCCTTGCTTTTACAAAATTTGGTAACCTTAGGTCATTGATGTTTCTCAAAATGTAAGGTTGAACCTCTATAATATAACGGAAATATTTAGTTAAATATCTTGACATTGTATTGATTTTTATCTTGAAAACAAAAATTAACAAATTCATTACAACTCTTTGCTTAACAGCCAACAGCCAACTTAACATAGAAACCATTGACGTATACCTACTACACTTTAATATATTTCGCATTGCTTTATTTTGCAACATTTGTAATCTACTTAACTGACTTCTATTCTTTCTCTCTTATTCTTTTCATAAATCCAATCTTTTTCGAAATATTCTTACATATATAATCAGCATGGTTTTCAAAATCTAACATAGAGTCAATTATTATTCCAAGATACTTGAACTCTTGCCCCCGTATTAATAAACACTGTGTTAAAGTTATCAACTTGTTACTCAGCAGATATATCCAATTTTTGTATTTTTGTATCTGACGTTTGCTAGCTAACTAACTTTTGTACATTTTTTTTATTAATAAGGGGGTCGAACTTTTTCTATAATTTCATTCTCTATGCTAAAACTCAGATTAAAATTAGATCTGTCATATAATATCATGCACTTAGTTTTATTGACGTTTATTTTTAATCTGTTTTGGCAAAGCCAATCGTAGATATTATTTAAGTCTTTTTGAATTTTGTGATGGCTGTCTTCCACATCTTCTTCATCGATGAAAAGCAAGGCATCATCAACGAATCGAGCAAGTTGACAATATTTCATGCACACTGCGTGGGCGCAGTGGCTTAGTGGTTAGTGTGTTGGACTACTAAGCGAGGAGTCGAGGTTCGAATCCCGCAAAAACCCAAATTCCAACTTAAGGTTTTTTCCACTGCGCCACCTCTCGCGAACGTCTGACAAACATCCGAGAGTATAACTGTATTGAAAGAGCTTCTCAATTAGCCGTTTGGAGTCGGCATGAAATTGTAGATCCCTTCCATTCGTCCCAAAAATGAAAAAAATCACACAAAACGAATGGTTGTGAGAAGCTAGGCCTAGGGTCCATTCGGACCTGTTGCGCCAACTATGTATGTATGTATGTTCCATATCATTGATGTAGATAAGGAATAGAAGTACCCACATAACTGATCCTTGCGGTACCCAAAGCACCACTTCTTTCGAATTTGATAGAGTGCCATTAACTTTAACTTTTTGAGTACGTTTACACAGATAAGATTCAAACCTTTTTTTTCCGACAACACCTTATTTTTTAACTTTTGAATAAGAATATTCCTGTCTACAGTTTCAAACGCTATCTTGAAGTCTAAAAAGACACCGTATGCACTTTTCTTTTTTGATATGCACTCTTGCCAGTATAAACAAAAAACACAAGATAATTATGGTGGAATAATGTTATAAAAAAACACTTTCATTTATTCCTTCTTAATAATATTTGCTCCTGATCACATTGGTGCCTGCTATAAGACTGCCTTTCGTCATACAATTATTAGAACCTTCTCGGTATTTTGTTAAGTTTTATATCCTCTCTCAATACATCGACCGCAGAGTTGCATTGCAATACTCATGCAGTTCGACACACAATCTGTAAGATTTCTAAGATGTTTGAAAAAATAGTTTGTGACAAACTTACACCTCTATTAAAGAAATTTATATCTCCGTTTCAACATAGTTTCGTCGCAGGCAGATCTAATACCACAAATCTCTCTTCTTCTTTTTTTTTAAATTCTGCCTTGAATTACTTTGAGAATGGCTTGCAATGGGATGTAATATATACGGACTTTGCTAAAGTGTTTGATCGCGTTAACCACAATAAATTAATTTCCAAACTAACTGGCTCAGGACTTCACTCCAATTTCCAAAAGTGGATTCATTCCTACTTAACAGATGTCGTATCCAGTATGTTTGCATAAATGACACGTTCTCGTCACCTCTGGAGTACCTCAAGGTAGTCATTTAGGCACTCTGTTCTTCATTTTATTAATGGCATTCCTGAGTTGTTTTTTGCAGTGTCTTATGTTTGCCGACGATTTGAAGGTGTTCCTATACTTTCAGTTCACGATTGTATTCTTTTACAATAGGATCTCGAACGACTTTCCATATGGTGTCACAGTAATGACCTTCATCTCAATGTTGACAATTTACTTCGTTTTCGTTCACTTATCTTGTTATCTAATGTGGTGCAAACACATCAGCCAAGTTATCTTTTTACTAAATTGTGCTTTAGTTCCTCTAACGTATAACATATCCCAACAACTTGTTCACCCTCGAGTCGCATATTTAACATCGGAACGACAGTTTTTCATTAACTCCATCCGCTTATGGAATTCCTTGTCCCGGCATGTGCGAAGGTTAGGCGGCCCTGAACAGTTTCGGGCGGAACTCAAGTCCATTTATTTGGAGTTTCCCCACTGATTTTGTTTTTAGTTAATTTTTTTTTATTAAAAGTTATTTAATAAAGATTTCATTCGACTAATATTACCTTTTTTTTCATTCCACAACAACTAAAAACATTAAATATTAAAAATACTTATATCTGGTCATGAGATTTCGATACTTAATCTACTAAACAACACCAGTTTACGTGAGGTGCACAATGTCGGAGGCGTGTATAGCATAGACAAATCCTCTAGCCGCTGGCATTCTCAAATTTTTATCAAATTCCCCCATTTGGTTTGGGAATGTGATAGCGTTCGGGAATACCACATTTTGACATTACTGAATGCTACTGGTTAGTTACTATATATTTTTAAAAGGCAAATAATTTGATTTGTTTGGTTAGTAAATCTATCTTCAGGAGATCAGAGGAGATATTTTACATATTTGAAAAATAGTAGGAGAAACTTCGTTATGTATCTACCCCTTTTCGATATCATTAACTTCGACTTGATTTTTCTTAAACAACTAATGAAAGTTTGCATAAAACGCTTTTATCTTCTACAGAGGTTTCACTTTATCTAAAATGATATACCGAGTCCGAACGTATGACTTGAAAGGCTTCCCAAGACAGTCGGAGTTGATCCAGATACTCCTCGCTCAGTATAGTCCAGCAGTCCATAAACCCCTCCCCAGAACCTTTTGAAAAAAGCCTATAATTCAATACCAGGAACAAATTTTGTTTGGCGAATATTGATTTTAAATTCCCACTCAGTCAAGAAAGTGCTTAATCCAAAGCCAAACAGAGGCTGCAACTCAACACCAGCGCAAAGTATTTTTATTTCTCTGTTCGAAATCTTCTAAGTTCACATTATTATCCAGAGCGTGCGTCACGCAAAGCTCGCAGCATCATTTCAACAACACAGGCACAAACATTTTGGATATCACTTACTGCCCGTCATCTAGCTGTAAGATCAAATATAATATTCTGTAGTGATGCCCAAGAGAATAAACTACCGACGTTTCCAGATTACTGGCTAATCGCTCAATAACCCGCAATGATCATAAAAACTAACAATCTTAAGAAAAGGAGTAGACTTTTTGTTTAAATTCTTCGCGCATATATACCTAGGTACAAGTGTCTTTTTACATAACGACCACATAATGTACGATTCTACAGTGTAGCATCACCTAAAATTCGAATTTCGCCAGCATACCCCATTCATTTCTTACAAAAAAAAAAGCATTAAATAAACATGTATAAATATAGCAATTAAAGTACAACCGGAATCAAACCACATCTCAGCTGGCCGCATATGTACATAAAACCACATGCAACAGCTGACTGTATTGAGTTCCACCCGACGCGTCTATCCTTAACCTGGAAATTGCTTCACAACCATCAGATGGGCAGCAGCAACGGACACATCCTTAAGAGATAATAAAACCAAAGTCATTAAAATTGAAAAAAAAAAAAAAAAATAAAATAAAAATAAAATGTTTGCAAAAGAAGCAACCACTGTGAGTGAAGTAAATGATTTTACAGCATATTTGAAAAAAAAAAAAAATAAAATCTTGCACTTGAAATTGCCAGTTCCTTTGGCAACATCACTCCTGCCGCTAACACTAGTACTGACTACTGACTCATCAGAGTGAGGATATACCTGGAGATCACATAATGTAGACGACATTTCAAAAGTTGTACAACGCGCACTTTGAATTTGTACACAGTACAGCACACACAACAGTTCGGGAAAAATGAATGGCTGTCTCGTACGTACCTATACCCTGACCAGTAGCAGATGACGAGATCACCGCAATGAGTGATGATTGAAAATGGAAATTAATCTATTGACCCCTGGGCGCATTTCATGGTGCGCATTACTTATGTTGATCAGTTTTTACGCATTTGGCCGTACCCGTAGCCCGTCTAATATCGACCCATAAACACACGCAGCCGCGCGTCTACACAAGCACAGGGAGTAAATTACTCGATCGTCACCTCTTTCAGATGATGGACCAAGCTTCGATTCCCCAAACTGGGTGGCAGTAGCAGTGCAGCTTTTGTACTCAATTCATTCGTCATATTTTCTGCCGCTACCGCTATACGCTGAGGGGACCTCCACTCTCAGTCACATATTGAATTGGGTTCCGACCTGCTCCACGTCAATCTCCAGTTAACCGAGTTGTATTATCGCTGCTCAGAGAACGTCAGCATCGCAGACAACCTGGTGGCAACGTAGCAAGCAGCCTTAACGAATCGCTGAATTAATCCCTGTGGCGAATCTGAGTGAGCTGGTACCGCTGACACCAGACGGACAATGTTCAAATGACGACAAATGGACTTCTGAGCCGTTCGAGCGCGCGTCAAACGGCAGCATATCCCTGAATGGAATTTAATTATCGTGATTTGTGATTATAAAGTTTTTATTTAATTATTTTATTCTATTCGTTGTGTTGTGATACTATCTTGTGTTTTGTATTTTGTGGTAATTAATTGTGGCACGTACGCGCGTAAGAGTGCCTTGAAAAGAATTGAGATTAATTGGCTCGGTATAGCCGGGAAGAGAAGGCAACGGAACCAATGGCACGACAACTGATGTGCACAGGAGTTTCGGGCGTAATTCTCGCAGCGGTGCTGTTAATTTGTCTTAGATCCTTGCCCGCGTTAATTAGCGCCAGAGAGTGCACAAGCATTGATGTGCGCAACAATGTAGCGAATTTGAACCAACTCGAAGGCTGCACAGTGGTTAAGGGAAGTTTATTGATCGTTTTACTGGTAAAGAACATATCCGCCAGCGACTATGATAATATGACGTTTCCCGAGCTAAGGTGGGCTAATGCGCTTCAAATTTGAGTGTTCAAAGTGCCTAACATTTTCCTGTTCGTTACAGGGAAATAACGGACTTTTTTATACTCTTTGATGTGAAGGGATTGATCACCTTTAGGAAGCTTTTACCAAATCTTACAGTTATCCGTGGCAGAAGGCTGTTCCTAAATTATGCAATGGCTGTTTCAAATATGCCAGATTTGGCAGCGGTAAGTGTGTGACGTATAAAATGCATGAAAAAGAGCTGCTTATATGTAAATTCAATTTTACCTTACAAGTGTAGTAAGTTGATAATATGACGGTAAAATGGCAGCTAAAACAAAAAACCCTGTCGCTATTATATAAGTTTGTGTTCAAGGCCTTAATTAACGTGTTTCAGAAAAGAGTTAATTGCGAACGGAAATGTGTTGTGTATTAATATTACAGGTTCATTTTCTTGTATTGCAAATTGGCGGCTAAACGAAGAACTTTATTAGGAACATTGATTTATTCAGCGGGCAGTTTTTTGTAAGAAAAATGTTAACGGGAAGTTTATTGACAAATAAAACAAAAGATGTAGATAGCAGTTGTAAGAAAAAAAAAATAAATAAAGGCGTATCTCGTAAAATTTAGCGTAATTATCCGTAATTTTGTGGTTAAACAATGTTAAAAAAAAATTAATTTGCAAAAGGCGAAGCTCTCATGTGTAGAGTCCTTAATAGTAGCACTTTGGTTATATTGATATAACTCCCGGACAGGAGTATTTGCTTCATTTAAACTGGAAAACAATGTTTAGTAATTTAATGTATACAGTTATCGAATTGCAATAGGGCAGTAATGGATCCATGGCTTATCTCCTGAACAATACTTTGTTAAACAGTATTTTTCGAACTAAATGCAGTCTGTTACTATTTTGTCCGTATAATTAAAAAAAAAAATCGCTCTAACGATCTGGATCGAAATACAATATACACATTTAGGATAATAAAAGAATTCTAAATAAGATGCCTTCATTCCACTTAAGTTGTACTTAAATATACACTTTTATCGGCCTGTTTATAACTGAGAATATAAATTACAAAAAGAAAAAGAAAAACTAGAATTTGTACATAGATCGGTGCACAGATTTCAGTATGTCATGAACATCCTTCATCCGACCATAGGCACGGAAACCAGCATCACAAATCTATTCCAGTCGAAAACAAGAACTTGCCCTAATTCATTAGAAACTTCTGCTATACGCTTGTCCTTGGACTCAAAAATCATGTAAAGTGTAAGAGTCTATAAAAAGTACACTTGGCGGTGACTAATTTTTAACCAAAACTTGCGAAAAATGCCTTTAGTGAGAGCTTAAGCCTTACATTGTTATTTGAAATGTACTGCCATCTGAAATGAATATGTTTACCTAAGCCAAAAGTGCACTTTAGTTAAGTATATTCTTATGTTTCCTGTACGATTCTTTTTGCATAAAATTGTTCTACTTTTCTGAGTGTTCAACCTACAAACCTAAATGCGCGTAGGCAAAAGGACGAAGTCACGAAGCATAACCTTAGCCTTGCTATTGGCATTTTGAGGTTACAATTTCTCATAAAAGCTTTATTTAAGTAAGTGCTATGTAATTAACTTAGCAAAAACTCTATATTGCTCTCGCACATATTGAAATCATACCTCTATTTAACAAGTCAGCCGTGAAATGATCTAGATTCTGAGATCTAAAGGTACGCCAAGTTCTAACTTCATTAAGGTTTAATACCAAATATTTAAAGTAGAACAATACTGAAATAACTATAAATTAAGAGATAAATTTTATTTTATGATTACTGACTAAAATTTGGTGGGTTCACTGGTCAAGTTTTTAAAACATTTCGAATTGGGCGTAATAAAAAGAAAACTTGCCAAGTAAACTTTTTTAACAAACTTTTTATTTTTTTAATTTTACTTTGTATGCGACGTTCTGCTTTCTGACAATTCAAATGCATTCTATTTATAATAAATAAACTGATGGCTTTCCTAAATGTGAACATGATACATATAAATGTCCGTGGGAGAAGCATGGATACTCTAGGTCGATTCCACACAATTCCAACGATTGTCCTTGTGCCTTATTAATTGTCATAGCGAACGCACGACGTATCGGAAATTGCAATCATTTGAATTCAAAAGTTAAATCTGGTGGAATCATTGGAATACGCGGAATCAATCCTTTTTTACCTTCAAATGTTCCTTTTAAAATCGTTGCTTCAATAAGATTGTTCATAACCTTTTTTACTGCTAATCTTGTTCCGTTGCACAATCGAGGCTGATTTATATTCCGAAGAAGAATAATTGGTGCACCAACTTTCAATTGTAAACGATGAGGCGGCAATCCAGGTAAATCCAACGAATTCAGAAATTCCGTTGGATAATTGACAGCGTCATCTTGATTTGTGACCGTGTCTACTGTTACAATCTCACCAGTCACATCAGTTAAAATATCCGTATTCAATTGACCTACGTCCTTATTTTTGGCAGCCAATATTGCTCTTTCAGCTAACCAATTGTGATTCTTATAATTTTGCGCAATGTTTGGAAAAACACTTGAAACCAATTGTTGTTTTGTTTGTGCGAAATTACAAAAATTATCTGGCAAAGTGATTAATCCAGTAGTATCAATAGGAATTTGTCCATTTCCTATCGACAGTAATTGCCTAGAAAATTCGTCAGCCGATGGGTCATTTTGTATTTGTACTCTCACATTTGTTGTTAAAGTGAGTGTTTGTGCATTTCTCCATAAATTTGACGACTTTAAACATGCCTTTAATTCATCTGCTGGAGTTGAACGGGGTATCACTGGCAGTGTTTATGCAAAATGTCGTCGGCCATAGCACACAACACACCGTCACCAGTCCGCAGCGCTTCAAAAGAAGTAGGGCCACAAACATTGACCAAAAGCATTCTCAAATAGAAGCATCCGTTGTTTTTCGGGTGAACTGTAGGTATATATTCTACCAATTACATCACTTGCATAAACACCACGGAATGCGGGAACAACTTCACCTTTTTTCCGCCGCTTGAACTTCTTCGAAGACGCATTCCAATATCGGGGCATTTCGTGGCAACTCGTGGCCTCGGCAATTGTCGAAAAAATTGGTTAATGTTGTTGCAGGTGCCATAACCCTACTCACGAATGAGCAGAGTACCAAGATTGTTACTCGCTCATTTTTCGTAACAACCCCTACGTGAAAACTCAAAACGCGGAACAACATCATTGTCCACGTCATCTCAATCACCCCTTCATTTCAAATTACTCATACTCGTACTAATACAAGGATCCTGAAAATAATGGATTCAAACACCATCAAACAAATATCAGTGTATCTACTCCACTTTAAAATGTTACTTAATGTAACATAGTAAACATAATTTAATAGAACAAACTTATTGGGTAATATACCTATATTTAAAAAAAAAATTAAAATTGTTCACAACAACAATTTGCTCGGAAAATAATTGAAATAATTGACATTTAAATTTAAAACTAATTTTTTTTTTTTTTTGTACCTATTTGAAATAGGTACACCACTCGATTTCTATCATTTTTCATTTTTTTTTTTCAAAGTGCATTTCCCCATACAAACTTTCATAACCTTTCTCATCCCCTCAAAGTTTTGTTTTCGCGACAAAACTTCACAAAAATCATATATAGACAAATACCAAAGATGTGTGAAATTTTGGTTCAAATCGGTAAATGCGTTAAGGCGTGAATCGACGACAAACGAACACAATTTTAAGGTTTTCTTTTTATATATATAATATATATATATGTATATAGATATAGATATAGATAGAAGATAGATAAATCAATTTAATATTACGACTAAATAATACTAGACACTAAAAAAACGCACCCTGTGCCCCTACCTAAAGAAATGCATATGGCAGACAAATGGCCGTTTTTGATTCTAATACCTTAAAACTAAAACTAATGTCGTTTTCCACTGGGACAGAAAGTTTCAGAGTAGTTTTTCTGCAAAAATTTGGGATGCATTTTAAATAAGATAATTGAACTTCGAAACTTCTTTGTTGTATAAAATAGAGGAGAAATGTTTTTAATTTATTAATAATTTAATTTAATTTTACAAGTCCTTTTCGAAGTCCCTGGAAAAATAAAAATGGCATGGAAATGGCATGGTGTGAGTTTTTGCCACTACAACTTATTGATATTCGTGGTAAAACTTATTATTATTCTTTTTTTGTTCATTATTTTTGTATTTATTAACAAGAATCAAGAACATAAGAATAAATTAAGTTTAAATTGCACAATTCAAAATAAATGAAATTAAAATAGATCACAAATCGTTAATTTCATCGTTTGTAATTAATTTTTCGTGTCATTCCTAACATAGGGGAGACTGGGTACGGTTGAAACACAGGACGGTTGAAACAACACGAATATCTCGTGAACCATACGCGCTGTGTCTATGAGTATTAGGGGTTAATGAAGCAAAAACAAGTCCGTAGACGAATAGCAGTCATGTATTGTTCGTTCGGCGGTTCAGTTTTAAGTGAGAGCTAATGTTCTATTTAGACTATCAAAAGTAAGTATTTTTGTTTGGTTATTTTTTATTCTACTGGGGTTTCTATCAATGCGAGATTGCTGTGCCTATTTTTTTGTATGCTGTAAAGAGTGTAGAATACAGTATGATGACTAGTTTAAACGTGTCAGTGTTGTTTTCGTTACTTTATAGATTTTTTTACTAAAAGGGGGGGTTGGGGACGGTTGAAACAATTTTTCAGGGGACGGTTGAAACAATGTGTTTAATTATTTTTTTTATTCTTATATACTATTTTAACCTAATTAGAAGAACCAGAAAGTCTACAATATACACCGATACACCAGAGAAAGAATAAATAAAAAAGGATCGTGAAGCAAGACTGAAACAAACCAGCTAAGCAAGCTAAGAAATGGTTGGAAGGTGTAAAAAAGAAAATAAAAGTTACGAAAGTAAAAAAAAAAAAATAATAATAATAATAATAATGCAGCATTCCAGTGCTCTGTTATTTTTTTTTTTTTATTCAGAAGAAGAGGAGTTTTATTGCCTTGTCTGCTTATCAACGTATTCAGGGAGCAGATTTAGTGAACGTTGGATACAAATGTGTCACCTGTAAAATGTGGGCTCACAAAGAGTGCACAGACGGTTGCAATCAGAGACAATACTGTTGCAATAGTTATGTTTACCACAACTGTGATCCGGAATATTCCGACAACTGAATTTTATCGATTGTATTATCGAGATTAAAGTAATTTTCCTTTTTTTATTTTCAATTAATTTAATGAATTAAGATTTTTTGTTGATTTTTGTTTTCTTTAATTTTGTGTTGTTTAGAAATGCTGTTTATTTTTTTTTTAGTTCTATATAAAACAATGACGTGATGAATATTGTCAAACAAAACTATTATTTAAAATAAAAATTAATTAAATATGTAACAATGGAAGATTGTGTTCATGTTTCAACTGACCCCAACAACTGTTTCAACCGACCCTGGTATGGGTACGGTTGAAACAAATTTTCATTTTTGTTTTAATATGATGTACTACGCAAAATATCACACCGAGTACTCAAAAAACACTTTCCATTTATACATAGAAATGATCACCGCTAAGCTTATAAACGGCAATGGTATGGACGGTATAAGCGAAATTGTTTCAACCGTACCCAGTCTCCCCTACTATATTTCATGTTTTAGAAAAACTTTGTTTAACTTATATTTTTTAACAAACTGGATTAATTGAAACGAGGGTTTATAAATTTCGGCTCATTTTTCTATTAGACATTTAGCAAACATTAACCCCCTTATTAAAAAAAAGGGGCACAAGTAAGTTAGTTAGCAAACGTCAGGTAGCATACAAAAATTGGACATAACGGCTGAGTAACAAGTTGATAACTTTTACACAGCCTTTATTAATACGGGGGTTTTAATGATTTTAAATCCTCATTAATGTGGGAAGGTTACGTATATGTGAGTACGTTTACATAAAAACAAATATACCATTATGTGTGTTTCCCGAAATAGTAATTTAAAGAGCTAAAACTAATTCCCCACTTTGGTCACCGCTTCATCCTGCACTGGGAAAAGTACGCACTTGGATAGCCTATACATACTGTTACTGTTACGGAAATGTAGGAACAGTGCTTATACCATAACCAACAGTTTCTAATCTCGGTCACAAATTTATTGGGGAGACTTCTCAGTACTCAATCTATTATATTTACCATTATATTTACTCTAAATAAAAATTTTCTTGGGCTTTTATTTGACTTGGATCAAAATTAATAAGGTGCAGACCATTAAGAGTTTTTACTCTAGAGAAAGCTTTACGAAAGCCGGAACCTTCAAAATAAGGCGCCAATGCCAATAAGAGCATTTTCGAGACAGAGCCCTTGGCTTTTAAATATATATTTTGATTACTTACAGAAATAACATGGATAGGAAACTGTTCCCGATATACGAAAGTTATATATATGACTCCAAATTTGGTTTTAACAGGCACTAAATCATAAACAAATCCATGCCTAAATTTAATAGTAACCTCCTTGGCTGGTTTCTTGTCATCAACATCCCATACAATTTTTTTAACTATTCCTATGGATCCGTTGACCAAACCTAAACTTACGTCTATATTTCGACGTAGCATAACAGTCACACCAATTTTTAAAACAATTGTTCTATCTAGTCCAGCAGTCATAGATGAATCATCTTCATGTTTTCCTAAAGCGTCTTGGGCTTTCTTAGCGAGGGCAATATATTGAGTCAATAACAATAAGTTTAATTTCAGGACTCGAAATAGTGCTAAGCATGGCAATATGATTACACATATTTTTTGTAGGTAGTAAGCAAACTGTTGTTTCGGGTTATTTGGCGAGGAAAGAAGAAATTTCGTTGAACCTGTCGCCCCTGTCGGTGGCAGGACTAGTAGAAAGAAGAACTTTGCGAGAGAACAGGGTCCCCCGATCTTGTTTTGTTGTTAGCCCTACTCTTTCAAATTTCATGTCGTTTATAACTGCCTTATCTCAATTTAGGTACGCAAATCCTTTCCACTCTAGTTCTTAGAAAAGTCATGAACTTTCAAGATGCATGTATAATATTAAAATGACAATAAGCACACAAATTTCGAATGGAAAGTCTAAGATTTTCAAGCTCTACTGCTCTACATAATGTCATTATTCTACAGCAATCCAATCGGAAGTGCCAGTGTTGGGGGAGGGAAAAAGAGCCATTTTTTGGCGCGTTTGAAAAATGGGAAAAAGAGGTATAAGCTTTAAAAAAGAGGAAAATGGAAATATCTGTGAAACGTCAAATGTTTAAAAATAAAATAAAACGTATTTTCATTACGAAAGAATTTCAAAGAAAGAATGAATTGTTCATATTAAACATAAAAGAAAGCAGCCCATCGATCGTCTACGTATGACTTTTTGTGCATATGAATGCATTCACTCGTTTTGATAGTATGTTTAGTAAAAAAGGAAATATTATATATTCTATATTTAGGGGAGAAAAAGGAGAATTTTGTTGGAATTTAGGAGGAAAAAAATATATCAGGAAAAGGAAAATTTTCCTGATATAAAAAAGGGGAAAATAGTATTCATAGTGTTACATTCAGGCTGGGATTCGAAAAGATAAAACACTTTTCTGTTTAACTTTTCCAATAAAATCACTTTATTTACACTTTCTAATTATTCTCTTATTTAGTACCAAAACAATATCACTTAAATCAATTCTTAAACGTTTCAATCCAATCGCTTTATTCACTGCATTTTATTTATCTCACAACCGATTACTATTTCGAACTTTACCAATTACTGTTTAAAAATCAACTGTGTCTGTCTCTGCTCAGACATGCCCTTTTATATCCGCTCTGCCACCTATTGGAATTCTCTTGTATAGGTATTCCAATATTCTGGATGGTTCTACAGTTATGCAGAAAGTGGTTCCAGAATGAACTAGAAAATTATAGAAGTGGCGTGAGTTACACAAAGAAGAAAGATTTGAGTTTCCAATTGGAATTGGAAGTGGAACTTGGAAGGTGACTAAGTGACCGTTTCACCAATTTAGGTTCGACACTCCACACCACAATATAAGCTACAAAAATGCTGAGAAAGTGGGTGGATACCACGCCCCCTTATAGATAAACCTCCACAATAACTACCTTTGTGCAATACAAGATTCTACGATGTCGGTCATTTTGACAATCAGTCAGTCTTTGTGATACATCTCAGAAACCACTAATGCTAAAACTGAAATTTGGTAAAGCGACTGTGCTTGATCAGATTAGTAATTATTCCAAATTTGAAGTTTTTGAATTCATAAGTACTGAAGATAGAGCGGAGGGGATCGAAAATCGCCTTAGTTTGTTCCTGTAATAAGGGTGCAGTTTTAGTGCCAGAACTTGGCTGGGCACTAGCGCTTCTGAGGAAGCATGCGGTATATGAGACTAGGCTTAGCTAATACGGATATATGCAGGTACTGTGGTGACCTATAAGTACGGTGACCATACGTCCCGTATTTCCCGGGACAGTCCCGTATTTCAAAAGCCTGTCCCGTTTTTTTTTAAGATTTTTTTAAGAAATACGGGACATACATCCCAACATACATACAATTTTTTGTTATTTTTTGGAAATTTGTGTGCTGTTATACATTTTCACTTTTTCTGTCCCGGGTTTGGCTCTTAAAAATATGGTCACCGTACCTATAAGTCGCGGATAGCATATATCCCAACTTCTCTGTGAATATCAGGCTCGGATAAAAAACGCGCATCTCGGCAGGTACTTCTTCAATAACTTAGAGGAGGTTGGCTCATACAATAATAACACCATACCTAAATTCTGTAGGGAAATTGAATGTTTGGACGAATTGGTTAAGGTTTCCAACCGTAATCGTTTCCTGGGAATGAAGATGGCCCACTATTGTGCCTGGTCTTTAGTTACGATCTCACAACCTCACTCAACCGTTATCATTCTATTGAAATGATGTTAGCAATACTAACTGTATAATGTGTCTCAATCATAGTTTTCTCTTTTCAGTTTGAATTCAACTCACTTGTTGCAATCCAGCGAGGTCATGTATATGTGGGTAGTTGTCCCAAATTGTGTTTTCTGAAAAAGGTATTTTACAAATCTCGCTTTATTAAGAGCAGCAATCCTGATAATTTTCGTAAAATTCGTCTTTAGGTCAATTGGGATCGCCTGACACTATCCCCAGGAGAAAACCATATAATACCAATGGCAGAGGCGAATTGTGCTTCCAACATTTGCATGGGCTGTGACTCAGGCTACTGCTGGTCGAACAGGGTGTGCCAGAAGTTCGAAAATGATAATTTGGCTAATTTGGCACGGTAAGAAAAACACCCCATCAATAATAATTGCATTCTATATAAATTGGTATTTTCAGTGGTCCTTCGAGTTGTCATCCAGAATGCCTTGGCGGATGCTATAATACTACAAATATAGGATGCATTGTTTGCAAGGGAATCACCCATCATGGGGCGTGTGTAGACAAGTGTCCATCGGATTTGTGAGTATTATATAAACAAACAGCAGCCTGTTTTGAAATCATGGCGGATGATTGTTTTTCCAGTTATTATTCAGAACATCATTTGCGTTGTTATACGAAGGAAGAATGCGGAGCCGTTCGAGGCTATGTACATGGTAACGAGTGCACAAGGCATTGTCCTGATGGATATATCGGAAGCAGAAAACGATCTGAGTGTATAAAATGTGCTGCCGAATGCATATCCGTGTGTCCAGTTCCAGATGGCTTTGTCATTTACAATTTGGCCGCTGCAGAGAGTCTAATGGGATGCAGCCGGCTTAATGGTAGCTTGAATATTGAGCTCCGAAATAAAATCAATGAAAAGGATCTAATGAGAGCCTTTGCAAGTGTACTAGAAGTGCAAGGCCACATCAAAGTCATGAGGTTAGCTTCAAAGCAGAAGTATGCTCGTAGTAAGGAATTTCAACAAGCAATCACTTTTTTCTAGTTCACCTTATCTGAAATCATTGGCATTTCTGCGAAATCTTGAAAAGGTTCATGGAGAACCGTTGGAGAATAAAACGTTTTCCTTAATTCTTTATAATAACGACAATCTGCAAGAGCTGTGGTCACCATTAGATGGTAAAACTCTCGAACTTGTTAACGGAGGCATTTATGCGTATTCAAATAGCAAGTTATGTAATAAATTTGTGCGAGAGTTCGCCCAGAAGGTTATACATAACAAGGAGAAGGATCTGCTGGAGTTGAACGACCAAGAAGTCCTTTGTGATCCAGCCAAATTGTTTGTCGAAATAACGGTGAGTATAACTTTGTTGAACAAATATGAAGCAATGAATACTGCTGGATAAGATACTTAGCAACAGGTCTCGGTTTCAAACGAACATTGGAGAGTATAATCTTCTTCGATTCAGCCAATTCAATACGGCATATAATTGCTGGCCCCCTCCATTTGTCCCAAAAACAAAAACACAAACGAATCGTTGTTTTCTTCAGAAGAATATCGTTATCCATTTTAAGGGTCGTGTGTGTAAAGTGATCTAATCATGACTTTTTGCCACCGATTTCAGGGCAAATATCCACACACGCAGCGAAGAGGTGCTAAGCTTAATCCTGGAAAAAGCTCCTCGTGGGCCTACTCAGATGAAACCTAATACTTCGGATCTCATAATACGTCTTAAGGTCGGTGTTGCTGATGCTCCTAACATGACTTATTCGAATTACCGCATCAATAGAGTAAGGTGAAAGATAATACCCCCTTCTTTGTCAAAATAGCGACTTTCTTTTAAAATTTCCGAAAAGGACTACGCAAAATTTCTTAGAAAATTCTGCATCTGCATGATTTGTACCTCATTCCAGACCAGTTAGGGGATCAGGTATTTTAAGCTGTCGTGCGCTCGAGAAGTTTCTTCGCAATCCAGAAACCCAACCTAGATATAACATACGGGCGAAGGTGGTATTCTTCCGGATCGCTTTAGAATAATATCCATAAATATCTAACTTATATACAATTTGGACATTTATTTACTTATAAGTATTTGACAAGCCGGTTGTAATACCGCATTTTTAACATTGTTCGGCTTTACTGAAAGAAATTTTAACTGTTTGTTTTGTTACCCATAGCTTGTTTCACAAAATACTGCAACCATTTCTTGGGCAAAAAATCAAACAGCTCAAGAAGTTGAAGTTATATATCGGGAATCAAAATACAATAAAGGTGAACGTTCTGAACAGGATGACCACGTTTGCTTAAGGTAGGATGTTAAATACTAATGTATACAACATAAACTATAAATCTACACTGTCTCCTTTCAGAATTATTTGGAAGCGGGATCTTTTGTTCATTGCAGACATTCCCTATAATGCCTCTCATTATTCATATAAGATAACCGGTCTTAAGCCATACACTGTCTATGAAGTCCTGGTTAAAACATTTCATTCCAAGAATGGTTATTCAGCTCGATCGCCCCTCCAAATGTTCACCACTGCTCCGGACTATCCAACAGCACCGAAACTGACTACTTTAGCGAAGGAAACTGATTCCATCACATTAGGGTGGACTCAGAGAAACAAAATAAAAGAAGTAGTGACCTACTACTGGCTAGAGACATTCGAGCATACCGTTGACCTGCAAATTATCGATACGAGAAACTTTTGCGAACACCCATCGGAAACCTTTAGCATCAGTTCCTTAGACGATTACGACAATTGCTGCCAACGAAGACAACAGGAACAGTTGGATGATCAATTTAGGCAGGACATGGAGGCCACGTTTCCTTGCAGTCTTCAGACAAAAGAGAACTGCCACAATATGCTCACCTATGGGCTTCGTGCAAACACAACAAGGATTGATGGTCAGTTGCAAAACTACACAAAAACCGGACTAAAGCCTTCCATTTTGTATACATTCTTGATGTATGCATGCAATGAAATCGGCTGCGGAGCTTATTACATGTACAGTGATAAAACCAATTTTTCCCTTAAAGCTGACGAGGTAGACAAAGTTGAAGCGTGTAGAGTTCCCGACACCAACGAGTATCATTTAAAGTTTGAGGAACCTAAGAATCCTAATGGAGCTATCGTCTCATATACTATACACTTTCAGAAGCGACAGCACATAGATGCCGTGTTGTATCAGGTTCATTTAAACTGTATCACTAGGAAGCAACACGAAATAGCAAATTTTCGATATGCCACTGTGCTTAATTTTACTTATGAGCAAGCAGCTGTTCGAACAAAATCTCTTGCGGGTAATGCTATAAGCAAATGGGTCGATATTGACATTTGTCAGAAATTCGAATCTGAGCAAGGAATAAGTGCAACAGGAGTTTTTATGATTTGCATTGTTATTTGTACTCTTACAGCTGTGGTTTGGTTGACCATTCGCAGACAGTGGTGGAGGCGTATAAACTTTAATTTTAGAAGGGAGCGCAATAATGACGTTGGTGCAGTCCGTTTCGAAGATGAGCAAGTGCTCGTGGCATCTTTTAACTCTGTATTACTTCAGAATAGTGCTGACGATCAGTGATGTTTCAATGATTCCTAAGATTAAACAAATCAAATATCTAGTTATAGTTTCCTTTTAATTTTAACTGACAAAAATAAAGTTTCTATTTGCAAGTTAAATCTAACAAACAAACCAATTAGCAGGTAATTGCAAGTATAGCAAAATTATTGTGTACCTAATTGTTATTACAATTAATGATAGTTAGTATTAAGTACCTACATGCTACATTTAAAAAAAAAAAAACTTTTTCGAGAAAAGGAAATAAAAGTAATTATTTCAAATTTTAGAAAATGAGGAGTCTAATTTCTAAAATAATAAATCAAAATTTGAAGTGTCGTCTGCCTAGAAGTTCAAGTCCCATATGCCTAGGTATTTACTGTCGGTAAATAAGCAGTCATAAAATGCGAAACCCACAGGCCAATATAAAAGGTAGGATATCTTTCAACTATTCGATTAATTGCATAAGTCTGTGATATTGATCTAGATGAATAAAACGTAGCAATTGATTTAACTTAAAAGAAATGTTAAAATCAAAACTTTTGCTAGGTTACCTTCAACTTTTGTGTAGGTATTTGAAAGGCGGCCACTTATAAGTTACAACGATCAGATGTAGCAATTGCTACGAAAATCGAAGTCTGCTATTTTGCTCCTTCAGACCTTTTGCTAAATATTTTGTAGGCGCATTTTTTATACATAAAACAATTCTAGGAGGAGATTGCGGGTTATGAAAAGTGTAAAGATAGTTCATTTAATATAAAAATCACATGATCCTGATGATTGAAATAAATTTAGCTCCCCATTCCACTCAAAAAGAAATATTCAGAATGTCTTAAACAAAAGCAATTATACAAACAGTTTGGCAATAGCATGCATCAAACATAGTTTATTCGTGAAATAAACAATAAACATAGGCGAAGGCAAATACTTAAGAATCATTACTTACTTACTTAGATGGCGCTACAGTCCGGGGTGAACCTGGGCCTCAACCAATACGCCTCTCCAGTTAGCGCGATCTTTAGCTAACTGCCTCCAGTTGCGCACTCCAAGTTGGTTGAGGTCCCCTCCCACTTATGCGCGCCACCTAAGGCGAGGTCTTTCTCTACTGCGTTGTCCCTCCGGTTTGGAGTCGAAGACTCTTCGGGCCGGAGCGTTAGTGTCCATTCGCTCTACATGTCCTAGCCATCTTAGTCGGCTGATGCGCACTTTTCTGACCAGGTCGATGTCGCTGTACAGCTCGTAGAGTTCGCTTTTAAATCTCCTTCTCCAAATCCCATCAACGCAAACGGGACCGAAAATCTTACTAACATACTTACTTAAGGTGGCGCTACAGTCCGGGGTGGACCTGGGCCTCAACCAATACGCCTCTCCAGTTAGCGCGATCTTTGGCTAACTGCCTCCAGTTGCGCACACCAAGTTGGTTGAGGCCCAATTCCACTTGAGCGCGCCACCTGAGGCAAGGTCTTCCTCTACTGCGTTGTCCCTCCGGGTTGGAATCGAAGACTCTCCGGGCCGGAGCGTTGGTGTCCATTCGCTCTACATGTTCTTACCATCTTAGACGACTAATGCGTACTTTTCTGACCAGGTCGATGTCGCTGTACAGCTCGTAGAGTTCGCTGTTAAATCTTCTCCTCCAAATCCCGTCAACGCAAACGGGACCGAAAACCACCCGAAGAATTTTGCGTTCAAAACGACCGAGGAGATCTTCATCCGCCTTTGATAGCGTCCATGCTTCTGCGCCATAGAGTAGGACTGGGATGATGAGGCTCTTATATAGAGTCTCCTTAGTGTTTTTTTGACAAGGCCTTATTTCTCAGTTGCCTTCTTAGGCCAAAGAAACAGCGGTTGGCAAGTGTAATTCTTCGCTTGATTTCTGATGCGATGTCGTTGTCAGAGTTTATAGCGGAGCCGAGGTAGACAAAGTCCCTAACTTCCTCAAAGTTATAGCTGTCTATCGTGACGTTCTGTCCGATTCGTCGATTCTACTAAACCCATTTTTGCCGCTTCTGTACTAATAGTTGTTGCAAACGCACCAGTGACAGCTCGCTGTGTTCTGCCAATGATGTCAATGTCGTCCGCGTATGCAAGTAGTTGCACTTTTGGAAGATTGTGCCTCTGGTGTTGGCTTGCGAGTTTCGCACAATCTTCTCAAGAATGATGTTAAAAGAAGTCACGTGACAGCGCGTCACCTTGTCTAAATCCTTTTTTGACATCAAAGGTCTGATGGGTATCGACTTTAACTTCTTGGGATTTTTCCAGGATCTGCCGTAGTTTGAATATTTGGTCGGTTGTGGACTTACCGGGCCTAAAACCGCATTGATAGGGTCCAATCAGTTCGTTGACATAAGGTTTCAGGCGTTCCCATAGTACGGTAGATAGGGTGTTAAGGAGACTGATGCCTCTACAGTTGGCGCAGTTTAGAGGGTATCCTTTCTTGTGGATCGGGCAAACAATGCTGAGGTTCCATTCATCAGGCATACTTTCCTCTACCTTGAAGAGCTCGGCAGGTAAGCCGTCTGGTCCAGCAGCCTTGGACTTCAGCTTGGATATTGCTATTCCCACTTCATTTTGGTCAGGTGGATGGGAGTCTTGGCATTCATCGCCCAGGTTGAATGGTTCATTCTGCCTGACAGCGGAATCTATGTCGTCTTCGCCGTTTAACAGTCTGCAGAAGTGGTTTTTCCATGTCCTCAGCACCGACTATGTTTCCACTACAAGGTTTCCTTGTTCGTATCTACAGGTTTCTGCTCTGGTCTTGTTGCCATGACACGTCCTTTTTACCTTTTGGTAAAACTTCCGAACATTGTTCGTGGAGTAATACCTCTCTATTTCCTCGATCGCGCGCTTCTCGTGCTCTTTCTTTTTCTTCCGGAGAAGCCGATGCTCTTCGCTTCTCTTTTGCTCGTAGAGCTCACGAGCTGCTCTCGTCCTTTTGCGCAGCGCCGCTTTGTATGCGATTTGCTTTGCTGCATGTGCTTGCCGGCACTCTTCATAAAACCAGGGGTATCGCGTTGGTGGTCGGGTGAAACCCAGCACATCAGTTGCGGCGTTCCTGATGGCCTCTTGGCATCTATGCCACTGGTCTTCGGCGCTTGATGCTGGCTGCATAGGACTTCTCGAAAGGTTGAGGGATACGCGATCGGCAAAGGTTCTGGCGATTTATTGTTATTGTAGCCGTTCAACGTTAAATCTTCTCACAGTATTTCCCCGTTGTTGTGGCGTCTGAGATATCCGCATACGCACCTTGGCTACAACAAGGAAGTGTTCTGAGTCTATGTTGGCCGCTCGGAAAGTTCGGACATCTAGAATACTGGAGGAGTGCCTTACGTCGATCGCAACATGATCAATTTGATTGACGGTTTGATGATCTGGCGACCGCCATGTTCCTTTGTGCATATTGAGGTGAGGAAACCGTGTGCTAGCTATAGTAACATTATGTCCGCAGCAAAGTCAATCAGCCTAAGTCCGTTTCCAGGCGTGATATCGTGTAGGCTGTGCTTCCCGATTGTGCTATTAAAGATATCCTCCTTCCCTATTTTGGCGTTAAAATCACCTAGGACAATCTTAACGTCATACTTAGGACATTGCTCATATGTCTTGTCGAGGAGCTCGTAGAAACACTCTTTGGTAGCACCGTCTTTTTCTTCTGTGGGGGCTTGAGCGCATATTAGGCTGATGTTGGCGAATTAAGCCTTTATGCGGATTGTTGTAAGGCGTTCACTTACGTGTCGAAAGCTCAAGACTTCTTGCCTAAGTCTGCCGCTTACAACAAATCCGCATCCAAATAGACGCTGCTTTTGTTCCTAGCAATCACCGTAGTAAATGTCACAGTTTTTCATCCTTCTTTTGCCCGGCCCATCCCACCGCACTTCATGGATGGCGGTGATATCTGCTTTGTAGTAGTCTAGGGCCTCCGCTAATTGTTCGGCTACACGCGGTCTATTCAGGGTTCAAACATTCCACGTGCAGATCCGAACGTCGTTGTCCTTTTTTCGTTTTGCGGGGTCATCAACAGTAAATCCATCCACATCCGAGGCTCTTGGTTGCTTCGCAACAGTGTTGTTTTTCCGTGGTTGGGTAGTTAGCCCCACGCACAACCCCCAACTTGGAGGACCAGGCTCATAAAGGTGAAAAATCCTTACTGACCTTAGCTCCAAATATGTCAGAGTAGCTCACGCAAGGTATCTGCCATCTTGACTGTTGACACCACCGTTGATCCATTCTTGTGGATTCATTCGCTGTATGTCCTCTTTCTGAGGGGCTTATGTAAGACCTCTTAGACTCGATCAGGCAGTCATTCCGACAGAGTATTATAGTGTTGCTTCTTTCTTCGTGTTCAACACTCGCGCTTATAAGTTTAGCAAGTCTAGTCCGGGTGGACGAGACCACTTAAGAACCAGTTGCACTGCCTTAAACACAACATAATTCGCTTGATTGTTTTGTTGGGAAGGTTGTGCAGAGACGTAATGCTGTGTGTAATTTGTTTTGCAATATTTTACATTTAAGCCCGGTCACTATAACGGCAGAACTTCTACAACTGGGCGAACTCTAGTTAATAAAATAAACTGATTTATCCAATGGTCAGAATGCCAGTGAATGTTTTTTTTTTTTTAAGATAAATATTCCATTCTTATCCCTTTAATGCCCAGTGTATCTTTAAAGATACAACCATTGAAAAAAATATTTCTGCGTTTGTTTTGACTTTATTTACTTATTGCTTACTATTTTCGCTTTATTGACTCAAAATCTATGCACTGTAAAATAAATAGTCGCATAACTTTTAAATTAACCTTACTTTTACAACAAATTAAAAAAAAAAAAAAACCTTTTTTTTATTTAATAATTTTACAGTTGTATAAAAATTAAATTAATTACAATGTAAAATGTATGTACAATTACCGTAACTAAAAAAAAAAAAAATTATATGCATTTTCTTTCGGAATAGTTGTGGGGGGTTAGAGCCCATTGTATCTTTAAAGATTCAGCCACTTTTTTGTTAATGACTAACTTCGTCAAAAAAAATGTTAACAGCGGATTTGTTGTTTTTGTCTCCGTTTAGGTACATAAAATACATTTTTTTCATCAAAATCGGTTTCCTTGGGCATTTAAGGGTTATCACGAAAGATATTGTCGAGGATTTGTCTAAAGCAAATGAGACCATTTTGCATGAATTAAAACGTTAATTTTGTATACCTAATTACTCTAATGATATTAAAAACGGCAAAAATAAAACGCAAATCTAGGACGTTCTAATTGTTTTCCCGCTACTTCTTTTAAGTAGGAATTCTAAACTTTTTTTCAATTAAAAAAGTTATTATCAGTTTCAAGTTATAACGAATTTTGTAAATTGCAATGGATTCATCCGGTTGGGTTGCATATTTCGTTCAAAAGCTTAAGCCTAGTATCCTGCTCGCGCTAAATTTTAGCGCGCATAGTCTCCACTTCGTTTCTCCACACCAAAGATAAATGGTCGCTAAATTATTATTAAACATGATATAGATGGGACAAAACCCATATGGTTATGAACCATGAGTACCATGACAGACATCAGTAAACGTAATTTTAATAGAATTTTCGAATTTCAAACTTGAAAGACGTAAGAAACCTAGAAATTACAAGAAGAACTTCGACATGTATCCTCAAACTTTCCACAATCTCCTTACCATAGCGGAACACTTCTTATTACTTACGAAAAAGACGAGGCCAAATGAAAGCAAAAGTCCCCCTCAAATTCGGTTCGGCTCTATTGTTTGGCTTTACGTTGTCTCTTATTATCACGCAAACATTATCTGCGTTTTCCGCCAAAAAAATCATAGCAAACACAAGACAAACTCTTTCCTCTGTTTTGTATGTCAGAATTTATCTTCGATTTAATGTACCGGACATTTATTTCGCGAGCTAAATGAGTGGAGACTTTTCATCGGCCCATCTATATGAAGTTAAGGATTTAGCGTGCGAACAGGATACTGCTTTGCTAAACTGCCTCGCTAAATTTTATCTTTGTAGACATTTTTGTATGGGAGATAAAATTTAGCGCGAGCAGGATACTAGACAGGATTCGCTGTTGCTGTTGCTGTCGCTGTGTTAATCTGTTTCTCGCATAACAATTCTTGAATGGCGCCATCTTCATCTGAGCACAGAAAAGTTCTCACATTTGACAACATCAATTTTCACAGCTGATTTGTGGTTTGTGCTTTTCTGACAACGTTTGACTGTTTCAATTTATAGCTGTATTTTCATGGAAACGCTTGTGGTCAATTTGTTTACATAATCAAAACAAAAGTAACTTATTAATTAAATTCTTTTATATCAAAGTAAGACATTGAAAGTTGTGACGGAAATTGTTCTAAAATGGAAAAAAACACAAGCACAAAGAAGCCGAATCAACCGTCTGTGGGTGGTCGCAAAAAGTCTGGACCGAAGTTTGAGCTCTCCGAAGAACAGAAGGCTGATATCAAGGAAGCCTTTGATCTATTTGACACGGAATCAACCGGTTACATTGAGGTAAAAGAACTGAAAGTGGCCATTCGTGCGTTGGGTTTCGAACCAAAAAAGGAGGAAATCAAACGTATGATTGCAGAAATCGATAAAGATGGCAGTGGGAAACTGTCGTATGGTGACTTTTTACAACTGATGACAATGAAAATGGCCGAAAAGGACACCAAGGAGGAGATTTTGAAGGCGTTTCGTCTCTTCGATGACGATGACACTGGAAAGATTTCATTTAAGAATTTAAAGAGAGTTGCCCGTGAACTGGGCGAGAATCTCACCGATGAGGAGCTGCGTGAAATGATCGATGAAGCTGATTTAGATAACGACGGAGAGGTCAGCCAGGAGGAATTCCTTAGAATAATGAAGAAAACCAGTTTGTATTAAATTAGTAGTAACAAACATGCACACAAATATCTAAATGCAATTTAAGCCAAGCCTATTGCCTGTGGCAACTAAAGGCAATGATCTCCCAACTTAAGTGTTGTATAAACTATTTTTGTAATTATGTCGTCTAATGTTTAGTAATTAGTTTCGTTTTAATCTATAAACATGCACTTATGTTTTAAGTTCTTGGGTACATTTATTTTTTCTACCAGATGCACGCTCTAAGCTTACAAAGAGAATACACAAATAAATCACAAAATATTAACTATTAATCCCTTTTTCTCTTGGAAGGTAATGAAGGTAGGCTCTTTATTCTACATATCGTCAAACTGTTTCTATCGAGCATTTCAAGCAGGGTCATTTTATTGCTGATACGCACGATTTACAAGACTCTATTTCCGCTTATCAGTAAATAAAACCGGATATCCTAAATCCCAGTAATAAATTCGTACGATGGTAGCATTGTCATAAGTTCCATAAGCTCTCAATTTTAAAACCTAACATCTAACAACACAAAACTAAAAAGAAAGGAGTCAAAAGTACGCGGTGAAAAAAAATTGAAAATGCAACAACAGTGTGCAAAAGATGTACCAAAAGGTAAATGATAAAAGGCTACTTTTCGGGTAGAATTGTAAGAACCATTCTGAAAGTGAAACCATGAAAAATAATTGAAGTTGTTTCTACTATGACGTACAGATATGGGCTTACCAAAAATGTTTACGTTTTTGAAATACGAAGAGATAATTAACAGATTTCTGAAGATGCTATTAAGTCGAAGAAGTAAAAACTGCCATTTCACGGAATAAGATCAATCTGGTGCAGAGCGTTGTCCATATCTAGATAAAGAGGAATATTTTTTTTTACAGATTGGTATTTAGATTAATCAAAAAAAAAAAAACGAACAAACGATAACAGGACTGAGTGAGGGTTTCGTTATCATTCCTTGGACGCCTAGCGGCACTTACAAAACCGAAACAGCACCAGCTCGAGTTGTATTATGCAGTTTCAACCAGCCGCATTGCCGCAAAAAATGATCACAATGAAACGTATGGCATTTAAAATCAGTATTTTTTTAAAAACCATTAAAAAAATAGAATCAACCAGATTACATGAATTACTTATCTTCGGATTCAACTTAAATTAAAATTAGTTAGAAGTGCCTTACTTTATTCTTTCTTCAAGTATACAGTAGGCGTGTTTTTTTGAGCTTCGATCTCAGCAAACCAAAGTAGGTAAAGTAGGTTTTTCATCACGGAATTATGTACAACAACTACGCTCTACTTGACACTCTAATAAATAAAGCTGTAGGTATACATTTTATTCAATGAAAATTGACAAAGATAGCAAATTAAGCACCAAGCAATTCATTTACATCTGAATCGCCTTCGTTTTCCATTTCTGTGATGGTTATTTTGTAGTCGTCATTTGAATTTGAAATTGCGGATTTATTTTGAGGTAGGTAGGTATTTAAAACGCATGAATATCTTAAGCAGATCTTAAGTACTTTGATAAAAAAAGCGATATGCAGTTTTGGAGTAAGTAGCGGTAACACTTGATTGCAAAAAAAAACAATGCGTGAGGCTATCCAAATGTTACGGACTGTATATCATCATCATCATATGTATTCATAAGTGAACATCCGAGCTTTCCGTACGTTTTTTGTAGTATTTAACATGAAATGAGGAGAATGAAACTTATGTTATTTTAAAAGTACTGTGCCGTAGATGTGCTCAAACCCAAAATCGTGGGTATATGTCGCCATTAAGCCTGGTAAAATTAAGTTATGAATTTCTCATACAAAACATGTTATTGAAATAATTTTGGTGACAATTATGTCGCCGCCATAAATTACCATAGTAACGTATTCAAATATACCTATATCATCTTTATAACCTTTTTTCGAAGGAATGCTACGTACCCCTAAAAGTAAGCAATTGTGTACCTACTTTTTTCGATGCAACTTTTTTGCTCTAAATTTTTGTTGTGACATGATAATATGACATCTTAAAATTTTAAACATGAGTAAAACTATTTTTAAAAGGGAGTATTTTTTTATATTTCCTATGTATGTCTCTTCTTTGTTTATAAAAAAACACCACAATTATCGAAAATATCTGTTCTGTTTCGAGGAGGTACTGGTTTGCACCACCTAACAAGCACAGAAACAGAAAAAGAAAAAAAGAAAGCGGATGAAGAATGGTCTTTATTTTTGTTCTTTAGCTTATGCTTCAAGTTTTCTTTTACATAGAAAGCGTAACAGTGAGTGTTATCTTATAACAATTTTAAGCTTTTTACATTTAATTTTACATTATGTATTTTAGGAGATTGTTGTAAAGTGCTTAAGGCTTTATCTCAAATAGGTACATAGCTACTTTTGTTGCTGCTGCGAACCAAGGTATAGAATATATATGAATCTATTCATATACCTTGGCTGCGAACAACATCCTTATAAAAGGTATGGTCGATTTTCGACCACAAGCGAAACTAGTATATTATAATAATACTCCGCCGCAGCATACCGACGTGCCACTGGTTTCGCTACTTTGGCGGCTTTCGACATTTTATTTTCATAAAAAGTACTCATAAGTACTCATAATAAGCACCCAAAGCCCTTTTTTTATTCTCCAACATTTTTGGCGACTTTATCATTTTGGCCATCGGTAACGCTGGTACGAATATAAAAAAAAAGACCCAGCGGCCAGCAGTGACGTTTTTATTATATTTTATGTTCGATTAGACATACGAAATCCTGTTTAGCTATCTCCATAGAATTCTAGTACAATTTGAGGTTAAAACAAAAGTCACCACGAAAATTATCACCAAAAGTCAGAACTTGACAGACAGCCAAAAACACACATTTTATTAACGCGCAACGAGTTTAGCATTTTACGTTTTCAATATTTCCGAACAAAAAGTTTATCAAAATTTAAGAATACACCGAAAACTATGGCAGACATAGACGACTTATTCAATTGTTTTGAAAACAATGAAGCAGCTAACAGTGTTCCCATCGCCGATGACATCGCTATTGATGAAGATAATGAAGATGTATCCGATAGGTAAGCTGTAACGAGTCTTCCATATCGTAACCCTTTTAACAAGAGTCCTCCACTAGAAAACTAGTTGAAAAAAGAGAACATGCCGAGAGTGAAGATGAAACCACTTACAAACGAACTAAAGTCACTGAATCTATCCTGGATGATATTTGCGTTGAAGCACTCAATACCCGCATCTCAGTACATGTGGTTGAATCGCCGGAATCGTGTACTCACGAGGTAGCAACCTATCCGGGACAAGAATACATCCCTCTGGAACCAGTGACTGGTCCTCCGTCGAAGGAATATCCTTTCGTACTTGATCCTTTCCAAAAGGAGGCCATTCTCTGCATTGACAACAATCAAAGTGTTTTGGTGTCGGCTCACACATCGGCGGGCAAGACAGTCGTGGCAGAGTATTCTATTGCAAAATCTCTGAAAGCGAAGCAGCGCGTAATTTACACCACTCCAATTAAAGCATTGTCCAATCAAAAGTACCGTGAGTTTAGCGAAGAATTCAAGGACGTCGGCTTGGTAACAGGAGATGTAACCATTAATCCTTCTGCTTCTTGCCTGATCATGACCACAGAAATTTTGCGAAATATGCTGTATCGTGGTTCGGAAATCATGCGCGAGGTAGGTTGGGTGGTCTTTGATGAAATCCATTACATGCGCGACAAGGAACGCGGGGTTGTTTGGGAGGAAACACTAATTTTGCTGCCGGATAACGTGCGTTATGTATTTCTTTCGGCCACTATTCCCAATGCCAGGCAGTTTGTTGAATGGGTTTGCCATTTGCACAAGCAACCTTGTCATGTTGTTTATACAGACTACCGACCAACTCCACTGCAACATTACATATTCCCAGCTGGTGGTGATGGCATTCATTTGATTGTCGATGAGAAGGGCCAGTTCAAAGAAGACAACTTTAACACAGCAATGCAAGTGCTGCAGAACTCGGGCGAAGCTGCCAAAGGCGATCAAAAGGGTCGCAAAGGAGGTATAAAGGGCGTCAACGCCGGCCAGTCGAACATATTCAAGATTGTCAAAATGATAATGGAGCGCAACTTTGCGCCTGTGATTATCTTTTCCTTCAGCAAAAAGGAATGTGAGGTGTACGCTATGCAGATGGCAAAGTTGGATTTTAACACCGCTGAGGAGAAGAAACTCGTTGATGAAGTCTTCAACAACGCACTTGACGTATTGTCGGAGGAAGATCGTCAACTCCCGCAAGTCGAGAACGTCCTTCCACTGCTGCGACGTGGAATAGGAATCCATCATGGAGGTCTGCTTCCAATTTTGAAGGAAATAATTGAGATATTGTTTGGAGAGGGTCTACTCAAAGCTCTGTTTGCTACTGAAACGTTTGCCATGGGTTTGAACATGCCCGCAAGGACGGTACTCTTCACCGCTCCACGCAAGTTCGACGGCAAGGATTTTAGATGGATCACATCGGGCGAGTACATTCAAATGTCTGGTCGTGCCGGACGCCGTGGTTTGGACGACAAGGGAATTGTTATCCTTATGATCGACGAGAAGGTCTCACCAGCAGTTGGTCGAGCTATTGTCCAAGGTAAAGCCGATCCGATAAACTCTGCGTTCCATCTGACTTACAACATGGTGCTGAACCTGCTCAGAGTAGAAGAGATAAATCCCGAGTATATGCTAGAACGCTCATTCTTTCAGTTTCAGAATCAGAGCTCCATTCCAGAGCTCTACAAAGAGGTAAAGTTGTAAAAGATCCTTTATTTCTACGTACAATGTTAATTGTTTAACTGTTTATTGTTACAGGTCCAAGACAAACAGATCGAGCTCGACAAAATCAAAATTCCCGACGAACACACGGTCGCCTCCTATCACCACATTCGTGACCAACTCGACTCGCTAGGCAAACAGTTCCGCACTTACGTAACAAAGCCCGAGTACCTTATCCCATTCCTCCAGCCCGGCCGCCTTATTAAAATCAAAAACGAAACTGACGAATTTGATTGGGGAATTGTGGTAAATTTTAAGAAGCAAGCCAACAACGTGCGCAATCCTCTTAAATCCGAGACAAACGTCATCGTTGATGTTCTCCTTTACGTGACCGAGGAATCGGCGAAGACCGACGAACCAAAACCCTGCACTGCTGGCAAAAAGGGCAACATGGAGGTCGTCCCAGTACTACACAAACTCATCTCGCAGATCTCCTCTCTTCGTGTTTACTATCCAAATGACCTTCGTCCCGCTGATAACCGCAAAAGTGTCCTCAAAACCATCGAGGAGGTCAAGAAACGCTTTCCCAAGGGTCCACCCTTGCTCAATCCCATCAAAGAAATGCACATCAAGGAGAACGAATTCAAACAAATTGTAGAATCTATCGACAAATTCGAAGAACGCCTATTTGCCCACCCTCTGCACAATTCGAAGGAACTCCAAGCGGTCTATGCCAGATACACCGAGAAACTGCAAATCCAAAACGAGCTAAAGAACGCCAAAAGCAGACTCAAAGAGGCCCGCAGTCTCCTGCAGATGGATGAACTAAAGCACCGCAAACGTGTACTTCGTCGCATGGAGTACTGTACTGCATCGGATGTGATCGAGTTCAAGGGACGAGTCGCCTGTGAACTAAGCTCAGCCGATGAACTCCTAATGACCGAGATGATTTTCAACGGTGTCTTTAACGAATTGAGCACAGCTCAGTCTGTCGCCCTCCTATCGTGTTTCGTTTGTGATGAAAAATCTTCCGAAAATCCACAATCCACAGACGAGCTATCAGGCCCTTTGAGATCTATGCAGGAGTTGGCTCGGCGTATCGCGAAAATATCGAACGAATGCAAGTTAGAACTGGACGAGGAGAATTATGTGGACAAGTTCAAGCCGTACTTGATGGATGTAGTGCTGTCATGGTGTAAGGGAGCGTCGTTCTTGAGTGTTTGCAAGATGACAGATATATTTGAGGGCTCCATCATTCGTTGCATGAGGAGACTGGAGGAGTTGCTGAGACAAATGTGTCAAGCAGCAAAGACAATTGGCAATACAGAGTTGGAAAATAAATTCTCCGAAGGTGTGCGGCTGCTTAAAAGGGACATTGTGTTTGCAGCGTCGCTGTACTTGTAGGTGTTTTACATATTCCTTGGTTTCACATTATTTTCTTTTTAATGTATTTAGACGAACGACAAGTTATGCTTAAAAATGCGAATAAAATTACGATTTTTAGAAAATCCACCCAAACCCAGATAAGTTTACTCATTTTGGCGACGAAAATAAAGAAAATGAGGTACAGCTCGCAGGAGAATTAGGGGTCTGTAAAATATGTCCTCTTTTTTCGTTTGAGGTATATGGAGACCCTAATTGGGGCTAGACGTGTAGCACTTTTTGTGAAATTTAATACTTTTTTTTATATGGAGTTTGACATGCGCCATTCATCTAGCGGGCATTGGAACGAAAACATTAACATGGTTTCACGGTGGAATTTTAAATTAGCGCAATTCGACAACACAACCGCAGCGTACACTCATGTGGTAATCGATTGGGCTTCTTCAGAATCGGTCTCAGATTTCGGATTTCGTCCAACCAATGCTGATGAACTCAAAAAACATCGTTGCAATTTGGCGTTGATTGGGCAACAATGCAGTTCGTTGTGATGGCTTAGCATTGTTGTCCCATCGAAGCTATTGCCTCGGCTCAGCAAGGAGTCATGTTGATTGGTGGAATGACCCTGAGGCTCCAAGCAGACCGATAAGTTTGCGATAAGTCGATTTTTGGAGCTAAGCGAAGTCGATTGTCCTTTCTCGATTTTTCGTCGAAGAAACCTAACACTGGCTTTCCTACTTACCCGCGCCTTAGCTAAGTAGGTAGGTAATAGATACGCTCTACATATACACATTATCCCAGCCATCCAAGGCAAGAGTATTCATTATCGTCGCAAGCTGCAAGACACATACCCTATTCTGCAATTCAGGATCAATAAGAATCCTTTTGAGGCACCCGATGCTACGGAGGCTGTCGTAGCTTAAGTATGTCCCGCTTATAGCGCCGTAATTTTTTCTACTAAATTGTACTTTCCTCTGAACTAAGCAACCGTCATTGGAATTCAATTAGAGCAAAACTCCCTTAACTACACTAAGCCAATCCCTTTTATTTGAATGGAATACATAGATAGGAATACATAGACAATAACTAAACGAAAAGTATTGATATAAATTAAAGTGTGCGTCTATTTTCTATAAATAGAGACATAGATCACGCCACGTAAAAAAAATTAAACAAACGCAACAGAAAATAACTAAAGAGGTACTAAGTAAAAAAAGAAACAAGCTCGCTTCGACTTAAAACTTTTGAGCATCCTTTATGGTGTACACCGACACGTCGCCTGATATCATGCTCAACCCGGCCAAACTGTCATCGGTCCTTCTCGTCGATGGCGACTCTACATCACTGGGTGTCATATTCTTAGGTAACTTTACTTTGCCCTCGTGACGCACTACGGCAGGTATGAGAGAGGGTAAGATATAGCGTTGAATCGTCGGACCACCGGGTATAATGTGCTGGGTCCGTTGATCAACAATCTGGAAACAAATGAAGAACAAAGACATTAAGATTCAGATGCTAATTAGAAAAAATGGTAAAACTCACATGTTTGTATTCGGCCGAGATGTACGCTTTTTTGGGTAAACTGCAAACGTGTTTCTTTTGTGTCGACTCCGAAGAGGTGGCACAAACATCCCGCGGAATGACTCGACTGTCGTATTCCAGTTGTTTGAACGCCTTGGAGGTGGACGTGGAATCACTGCAACCGGGTTTGATAGTGGATACCAGGGGTGTAGTTGGTGTTTTATTGATGTACGCTCCGATTGGACTAACCACGTAAGCGTATTGCTGTTTCCTGGCCGACGAGATGAATTTGTTTTGAACTGTCGGTCCACGCAGGCCGCTGGTCTGTGGCTTCTTAAAGAGATCCAACTTGGGAAACGGCTTAATATTCATTGCAAACTTATTCACAGGTTTTGGTTTGGCAATAACTGTTTTCGGAGTGATTGGGGACGAGAGCATAGGAGAAGGCGAGCGATAGCGCTCTGCCTTTTTGGCTGGAGTTAGGTGCGACTTACTTGGAGACGGTTTTTCTCTTGCTGCCTCTATGTACTGCATTCCCTTTTTCATCATGTACTCTACTTCCTCCATGGTGTCATTAAAGTGGATTGATTTTTCATCACTGTCGATGTCCTGTCTTTCAGATTTTATTGTAAAACTGCGATTGAGCACCGATTGTGACTCGAGCTTTTCGATTTTGTCGAGTATTTTGCTGCAATTTGTGGATTCATCGTCGGACAGTTCGATGACTGAGCTGGTATCGGATTCTGTCAGTTGAGTGGATTCAGGAGACGAATTAATCGGCTCTAAGGACTCTTTTAGTTTATCTAATGAGTCTACAGTGGAATTGGAACTTTCCAGTGGCTTGGGTGGATCGAGAGATTCGGGAATAGATGCGTGAGCTTCCTCTAAGGAATCCATTTGAATTGTAGTCTCCAAATCGATCAACGGCCTTTCATCGTTGAAGAATTTTTGCCGGCTATGCCGCTGTTGAAATAAATCTGACGATGATGATGGTCCGGAACAATTTACGGAAAACTTCTTCTCTAATCCGGGCTCACTGCAAGCTCCTGTATCATTGGCTGTCTCGTAAGACCCTGTTGTTTCACTGGACAAACCAGTCTTCATAGCACTCTGGTAGCTAGTCGAACTAGCCTCAGAACCGGAAGCATCAGAACATTCCTCCATAATCGTAGACTGTCGCATCAAACCAACCATCTTCATGGGCGAGATGGACTGCAAAGTCTCCGCTGTGAGGGTGTTTTCCCAAAACTTGGATGGTTCCTCAATGTCATCCAACTGTGTCGCATCAAGGGACGCCCTTGTGCGCCTTTTGCCTTCTTCGAAATTTAAGTCGTCCAATAAGCGTTGTAGAGCATCAGCTTCTTCATCGTAGGAAGGCGGTTTTCCAGCTCGAGTTGCCTGCTCCGATGAAGTTGAACCTCGATTCAAGTACCGAAACAGGGTACTATCCGGGTCGGAAGCTGTTTTCTCGCACATATCTTCCAGTGTCTCGAAACTAGTATTGGTAACATGAAACACATCATTTGCATCATCCATCATTGTTGAATCGACTTTCTTAAAATGCTTCGTTTTTGTAGGGGTGTTGCAATGAAGTCGTTCCTCGACATTTTCTTTATTTTCATCACGAACTCGGGGCATCTTGCGTCCAGAAATTGGTATATTTTTCTCTTCGAGAATCACCTGCAGATCTTCGGACAGTTCAAAACTTAATCGTTGAGTGAAAGGAGCAACAGACTTAGGCTTTCTAAAGAGACGATGCAAATTTTGTTTTAATTTACTGAGATTATAAGTCTATGGGTTATTTACAAGTGATTACAAACAATTTACATGCTTATTTCAGTGAAAACAAGATTTGCCATGAACAAATTAAGAGAAATTGGAAAAATTTCAAGTAAAACACTAAAGCTTAGGTACATTATTTTACTTATGTATATATTTATATAGTTTGTACAAATGCAAGTCTATTTCTATCTATAATATTTACCGTTCGGTGAATAGCAGACTTTTAAATTTATTTCTCCAAGCATCTGTTGCTTGAAATTTTTCCAAAGACATTCTCAAATCTACTTGCGTGGATAGTCCCTCAGAATTTTGTAGGTTTTCAATACGTGGCCAGCACGTAAATATCTTGAATTAGCTTACTTTTTATAGGGATTAAACAGAAATCTATTGGTTTAAAACTATTTTCAAAAATGATTATGTATATTATAGTATATGTATTAATTTGTTTGCATAAAATTTGAACTCGCACGTTGAAGAACTTTTGAAAACTAGCTGCAAGTTTTCCAGGCTTGGCAACTTGCAGGTGAAAAACAGGAAATTCGTTAAGTGGATGTAGTCAGTGCCGCAAAAATTATTTTTTTTATTTTGTTTTTTTTTTTTTTTGTTCGGGCCCGATTCACGTAGTAAATCCACCACTACATTATATTTAAAGCCCGATACGCTAGGGTTTTCAGCATTTTCCTGATGAAGACGATAAAACTTACGTTAATCCAGAGTTTTTTATTTTTTTTTTTATTTTTATTGGACGCCCCAGTTTTTTCCACTTTGGTAGGTACATGCAAAAATAGAGTTTCCAACCGCCACACCGACAGAAATATCAAATTCTGAAGATTAGTCCATGTTTTTGTTTTAGGACTTAAAACAAACTTCCTATCTCAGCGGAAGTAAAGTACAACAACTAGTGTCACCTCCTCCAAGTCAGTCTGACATTATGCAAGCGTTTGATAAGTGCTAGTTGGTCAAGGTATATAGAATACATGGTATGACATTCCACTCAGAAATTTTTGTCTTTTCTGCGCATGTACGTCATCTGTATCGGGTAGTTTGCGTTTGACGTTTTGTTTACTTGTTGTTTGCAAATCAGCTTACCTGTTGTAATCTTTATCTTATGTCCTGTAAAATGTAAAAACATATTGCAAACAAATACGGATATAATTTGTACTATTATTTTATGGTTTTATTAATTTTTCTTTTATTTGTGTTCACATTTTGGCCGAGTGTTTTATTCAAAATTATAATTTTGAAGAACATTTTAGATTTGTAGATTTGTCAATTTGTTCGAAATTTTCCTCAGCCGCTGGTGCTACAATTTCCGCTGTAAATGCAATTTCTCCAGTTGTAGAAATCGTCTGAGACAAATTCGAATCTATATTGGGTTTTTCAATCGGATTGGGAAGGCTTTTCCTGGAACAGTCAAAGTTCATAATCTATTTAATATAAAACATTTCTTTAGCTGTAGGTATCTTACAAAATTTGCCGCACGACCTGTTTTGCTTCCCTCTTGTTGCTTCTTTCCTGACGGTTATTTTGCAAATTTTTTGAAGGAAATGGCAAATTTTCAGTGGGAATTGCATTAAACTAAGGTTGTATTGATCGGGTGTGAAATGCTTGGAGCAAAGGAATGCATTTTTTGCATTAAATTTATCTTTTCTGGCACATTTATTCACCCACTTTTTTTTGCATTTCTTCATCCCTTGGAAACCGGAAGAATATCACTATTTCACAAACGTCTGATATTTGATTTCGTTTCAACCTTTTGTCATTACTGCTATTGCAGTCGTACATAGCACAAATCACCATTTTACACTTGGTTTAATTTATTTTTATCACGAAATTAACCGGACAACAAAAATATTCGCACAAATTAGTACCAAAATGTCAAACACAAACCGCGCAAAACGATACAGATGACGTAGCAATGCGTGAAGGAGATAGAAAGACAACATGCGCAATATCATACCATGTATTTGTATTCTATATACCTTGCTAGTTGGTCATCTTTGTTTTCCTTTTTTTATCTCAATTTTGGGAGAAATCTCATGAATCGTGTCCTTAGGGCCAAATTGTCCGGGTTACTGGCAAAAAAAACTTATGTCGTTTTCCATTGGGATTTTCAGTGCCTTGATTTTGTGCGGTTTTTGTCGCAATTGCGCTAGGGAACGTTCCGAATCGGATTTGAATGTGTGAGTGCACCGCGCGCTGGACCAGCGTGACCGTTGTGCAAAAATTTGACACTTTTTTCGAGGACTCTAATACAATTTGTTGGTACTTTTTCCCTTTTTTTTAATTGAAAAAGGAACTTAGCAAATTCTTTAAACAACTGTGATTTCCAAATAAATATGTTTAAAATGTAACGCGGTTGAGTATCACAATACTATTATAACGTCAAGTGCGCCTATACTTGTTAAATATCGTGCGAAATTTCTAAATTTGTAGAGTAGCTTTAGGTCCCAGTTATAGTCATACGTAAAACTATTGAAATTGTTAGTATAACATGAGAACCATACCTTACTATCTAATAATTTATGCACTTACCTTTGAGTGTTAAGACTTGGCATCACCAAGTTGCTTATATTGCTATCTTTGTCGTATTATTCGTTTCTAATAAAACTTACTCCATTTTTCTTTTTCACCGAGTTGGTCGCCTTTTTAATTGTCTCCGATTAAACTTAAACAGAGCCGTACAAATTTTCTTTTGCTTTTTTTGACCACTTAAAATTGATAGTTGACCTCAATCTTGGTCTTAAAATGTTGCTTATGAATTATAAAATTAGTTTATAAAATTCGTTTTTCTAAAATAACAATTTATAAATTTTCCCGTACGAAAAACGTTTTCCGATCACAGAAAAATTAATAAATGATTTTCTATAAAATTGAAAGATAATTTGCTTATTTTTTGATAAACTAACTTTATAATTCATAAGCAACATTTAAAGATCAAGATTGAGGTCAACCATCCAGTTTAGGTGGTCAAAAAAAAAAAACAAAATAAAATTGGAATAGTTTCGTTTTACGTATTGGCATTTTGTACCTTAGTAATATTGCACACATTTATAGAATCCGCCTATACGTGAACCCTTTCCGCAACCGCAATTGCGACAAAAACCGCACAAAATCAAGGCACTGCCTTGATTTTGTGCGGTTTTTGTCGCAATTGCGGTTGCGGAAAGGGTTCACGTATAGGCGGATTCTATAAATGTGTGCGTGATGTCGAGAACTGACAGCTTCCAATATTTCCTGTTCTATTGTAGCCTTGTTCCTGAAAATTCCAGGCGCGCTTTCCCATACGCAACCTATTTAGGTTGCGAGAAGGATGTCGGATGAGAACAACTGACCACAGCGTGACCGTTGTGCGACAATTTGGTACTTTTTTCGAGGACCCTGATACAATTTGTTTCTAATTGGTTACTTTTTGTTAGTTGGAAAAGACACTTCGGAGAGTTTTCAAAAACTGTGATTTCAAATAAATATGTTTAAAATATAACGCTGTTTCCTATCACGATACTATTTTCGGTGAAATCGAGCCAATACTTTTTTTTAAATATTATAAAAAATTCCAAATTTGCAGAAGAGCTTCAGAAAAGGCACTTTTTTCTTGCACCTTGTTTTGAAACATTTTAAAACTAAAATGAACGAGATATTAAAATGTAGATATAAATTAATGGTTGATATATTTACAGCAAATATTTAATTAATTATTATACATTTATAATTCAAAACCAAGGCTTTAGTGTGTTCATTTTAAGACTTGTCATTCGAAAACGAACTGTATCTGTTTTTTTTTTAAAGCGTAAGACAAAAACTATAATTTATAACCTTTCTCTAACACTCAGGGCGGTGAAACAAAAAAGTTCAATTACTAAGGTCCCAGTTATAGCCACACGTAAAACGAAATCGTACTAAATTTCTTTTGTTTTTTTTTACCACTTTAACTTGATGGTTAAATTCAATCTTGGTATACAAATGTTGCTTACGAATTATAAAGTTGGCTTATCAAGTTAATTTTTCTTAAATAAGAATTTATAATTTTTTCGGACGAACAACTTTTCCGATCAGAGAAAAATTAATAGATTCTTTTTCTAGAAAATTGAAAAAAAATTTGCTTATTTTTTTGATAAACTAACTTTATAATTCATTAGCAACATTTTAAGAACAAGATTGGTCACCCACCAAGTTTAAGTGGTCAAAAAAAGCAAAAGAACATTTTTACGGTTCTGTTTTACGTATGGCTATAACTGGGGCCTATAGCTTCTCTGCAAATGTTCGCACAATATTTTCACAGGTATTGGCTCGCTTAACGTTAAAATAGTATTGTGATACTCAACCGTGTTACATTTTAAGTATATTTATTTGGAAATCACAGTTGTTTAAAGAATTTGCGAAGTTCCTTTTTCAATTATTAAAAGAAGGGAAAAAGTACCAACAAATTGTATTAGAGTCCTCGAAAAACGTGTCAAATTTTCGCACAACGGTCACGCTGGTCCAGCGCGCGGTGCACTCACACATTCAAATCCGATTCGGAACGTTCCCTAGCGCAATTGCGACAAAAACCGCACAAAATCAAGGCACTGTGCCTTGATTTTGTTTTTGTCGCAATTGCGGTTGCGGAAAGGGTTCACGTATAGGCGGATTCTATAAATGTGTGCGTGATGTCGAGAACTGACAGCTTCCAATATTTCCTGTTCTATTGTAGCCTTGTTCCTGAAAATTCCAGGCGCGCTTTCCCATACGCAACCTATTTAGGTTGCGAGAAGGATGTCGGATGAGAACAACTGACAACAGCGTGACCGTTGTGCGACAATTTGGTACTTTTTCCGATTACCCTGATACAATTTGTTCCTAATTTGTTCCTTTTTGTTAGTTGGAAAAAACACTTCGGAGAGTTTTCAAAAACTGTGATTTAAAAAAAAATATGTTTAAGATATAACGCTGTTCCCTATCAAAACACTATTTTCGGTTAAAACGAGTCAATACTACTTGTTAAAAACTGTGAGAAAATTCTAAATTTACAGAAGAGCTTCAGAAAAGGAATTTTTTCTTGCAACTTTTTAAAACTAAATTGAACGAGATCTTAGAATGTGGATATAAATATGAGTTGATATATTTACAGCCAATGTTTTAGTATTTATTATATATTTATAATTCAAAATCAAGGCTTTAAGGTTTTCATTTTAAAATTTGTCATTCGAAAACGAATTGCATCTATTTTTTGAACTATCTTAAAAAAATCTATAATTTTTTTTTTGTTTTTGTTTTTTTTTTTTATATATGAAAATTTCTATGAAAACTATCATTTTTTTTTTTAAACTATAATTTATAACCTTTCTCTAACACCCAGGGCCATGAAACAGTAAAGGGCAATATTACTAAGGTACAAATGCCATACGTAAAACGAAACTGTACTAATTTTCTTTTGCTTTTTTTGACCACCTAAACTGGATGGTTGACCTCAACCGTCCCATTCAAAAATAAAAAACGATATTTCTAAAGTTGTAGGTATAATTAAAATTATAAATGGACATTGTCCAAATAAAGCACTTTGCGAAATATGGCCAAGATTTAATACCAAAGGTACGGTCAAAGACGGGTGGGTACAGCTACATATAAAAGAGACTGATGTCTGTATGTGCACTCATAACTCGGTAACGGATTCGATTTTTATAATTTTTGGTTGAAAGGAATGACAAAATGATGCTACATTTTGTCGTTAAAACAACTTTTTTTGGGGATTAGTTAAATTTTTGAAGTCTTTGGATGTTCCGGGCTTACCTAGTTCTACATAATTTGGATTTGAAAGTCAGTTTAGTTAAAATTTTGTTGCGCAACATCAATGTACCGAAACTTTGTAACGGATCACATTTGATTTAGAGTGAAGGATCTCAAATCAAATATCATGCAAGCGATGATTTTGAGGGTAAAACTCAAAGGCAAACACTCTCTTTCCGCAGATTTCGCTTATTCAAAACGATTTGCCATTCGTATAAGCGACTTATATTTCCCGTGCTTCTCGTTTTCACTATGTAAAATAATTTGTTGCAAGGATAATCGGTGGATGTTTGTGCATTTGTGGCATCAATCTTGAATTCCCCTGTTTCTCACATGGATAATTTGGTGAAAAGCGGAAGGTTGGCCGACACGTCAAAATCATTGCGGTTTGATTGAAACTAATTAATATTGCTATTCGTCATTTATTTCTATTGCATTTAATATAACTTTTATAACTTATAACTTACCGTAGCAGAACCGGTTATATTGGGGCGGACCTTTCGGCACCGGCTTACTCGTGGGAATTACGGACATTCAAAGCAAAAAACCAAACAAAAAAAGAAAAGAAAAACGACCTTCAAGCTAAAGCAAGGACAACGAACCGACTACTTCAAACTACAGGAAACCGACTTCTGACAATGACGATGACTCCACAATTCCGTCTGACTCGGATTCAAGATCCGTTGACGCGTCTGTTTCGGACGCAGATTTAGGCAACAGAAAGTTGTATCGGCGTATGACTGGCGCGGTAAGAACACCCCTCCTAGCGCAGTCAAACATAATCAGATACGCGCTGCTAAGCATAAACTAGTCGCAGTCCTGGCGAAACCAGATAGTTCCTAGGATCAAAAGGACAGTGACACGATTCGTTGGGCTGGTGAGGTGCTGAAGGGGGACGCAATTCAACCTGCTACGGATATTCAGCATCCCTCCACTATCCCTCCACAGCCACCCAACCGTCCTTACCTCCAAACGGCCCAAATAAGTCCAACCCTAAGAGGAGACCCCTTCGCAGGGAAGGACTTACAAAGACTTCTACTCCTGCTATAGGAGCACCCAATACTGTTTGCGGCAACCCGAAAAATTTTTCTGCTTCGGGAAGTCCCTCGGTAGTGCCTGCCAAAAAGGTCTCTACGACCAAACGACCCCGATCTTTTGAGGAAACCTCCGCGACCTCAAAGAAGGCGAATAATACTGATACGGCGCACAGACCTTTCAATGAGGTCGCAAAAGATAGCATGATCTACGGTCTGTACGACGAGGGTAAAATGAGCGGGGACAACTGGCTAGCGCTCAAAGCTATCCTAGCTGGAGAAGTCCTAAGATTCTTGGACGAAAATCCCTCGACGAACCGCCGTCTTTCGTGGCTGGTTTTCAAGCGGCGTAAAGCTTGTAAAATGTAAAAACAATAGTGCGGTAGACTCCTAACAACGGTCCCGAAAATAAACCCGTTGTGGAACAACGCAGAGCTTCAAGTGATGCACTGGAGCGATATATCAGTTCGCCCGAAAGGACGTACCTGGCTGCCCCCCAGGACCATCAACGGAAGCTGATATTCTCAGGCTTATCCGTCTGCAAAACCCCGATCTTCCAAACAAGCAATTGGAAAATCATTAAAGCTGGTGAACCGGAAGAGAGACGCAGGCTGGTGTAATTCCTTATGAACAAGGAATCTTTGGACCTGCTAAGCAGGAGGGGCTACAAGTTCTCCTATGGCATGGACGAACTTGTCATAAGAGTCCAGGAGAAGGAAGAGAGACTTTTGTCTAGGGTGGTATCCACGCTGAACAATCTCGGCCTGGATGCCGGGTCGGACGGTCCATCTCTTGTCTCTGAAGAGGATGGAACCCGGGTCGTGATCTTGCAGCTAGCTGTTGCGGATGGCGGCAAGGTAAACGACGAAACTCCTTCTATTATTAACCTCAGTGACGAGCTTCCTTCTGATTCGGAGGAAAGCAACAGAACAGTGATAGAGGCGTCTATATTGGTCAGCAATGATGCTAAGACTGCTACAGATTAACCTCCATCACTCCAAAACAGCTTCAGCTAATTTACTGCTTCGCCTGCTAACGGGCGGAGAAGACATCGTACTTATCCAAGAACCATGGGTGGATAGTAAGAACACCATACTTGGGTTAAGGACGAAGAACTATACTATTGTATTTTGGCAAAGAACAGTCTTAAAGTTCGCCTTATACCCAATTTCAGCGATCCAGATTTTGTCTGTGTGGAAACAGACATGTGCAGCAGCAAGCTAAGGCTATCGTCCGCATATATACCCTACGATGACACAGGACCTATTCCAGCAGCAAATGTGCGTCGGACGATAGAGACGGCTGAGAGAGACAACATTCCCCTTGTGGTGGGCGCAGATGCCAACGCTCACCTTGGACACTTCGATAATAAAACCCAATTCGCCATCGGATATTGATTATTATGGTTGACAAAGTCACCAAATCGATGAACGAGACTATCAAAAGAGCTTGTCCGATCAGTAGGCACAGAAAAAGGAGTAAACCACCGTGGTGGAATACTCACATAGCAAAGTTGCGCAAAGATAGCAGGAAATGTTGTCGCCACTACTTTGGATCTTAGTGGTTAACGAAGCACTCATCATCCTGAGAAACATGGGGTGTAAAGTCATAGCCTACGCAGACGACATCGCTATCGCCATACCTGGCAAATTTCCTAATACAATTAGAGACCTTATGGAATCTGCTCTGTACAAGTTAGTTAAATGGACGGAGACGGTTGGAATTCACGTCATTCCATCAAAGACCTAGCTAATCTTGTTCACTAACAGATACAAAATTCCTAACATAGCTACTCCAAAACTTAAAAATAAATAGCTAAAATTTACTAATCATGCAAAATATATAGGCATAATTTTAGACAGCAAGCTTAATTGAAGCTAAACATTTAGGACCGTACAAGAAAGGCCGCGGTCGCTATACATACCTGTAGGACGGCCCTAGGTCTAAGATGGGGCCTTGAGCCCAGGGTAACAAATTGGCTCTATACAGCGGTGGTCAGACCTATTTTGTTCTACGGAATCCTGTTTTGGTGACCGGCACTCGAAAAAAATGCGATTCCAGATCTCTGGAACGTATAGAAAGATCAGCCAGCACATGCATCACAGGGGCACTCAGATCCACACCTTCGGCCTCCTTAAACGCAATCCTACACTTTCTTCCTGTCGATCAGTAACCCTGTGCTGGGTTCCAGATCACAGTGACATTCCGGGCAACTGCAAAGCGGTTGAAATAGTCAGACAAGGAAGCAGCCTTCACTCAAACAACAATAGTGAACCGTACGCTCCTATGCCATTTATCAAATTCTTCCAATTTAAAGAGGCAATAAAGGCTGCAAAAAATAGGTGGAACAGCATAGATACCTGCGTCATACCCAAGCAAATCTGGCCAAAACTAGATGCTAAAAGGACTCAGAGACTTCTCTCTGTAGGTAGAAACAGATTCAGCTCCGTGGTGGGGGCATTAACAGGACACTGTTTGATAGGTAGACACGCCCGTAGGTTGGGTTCACCCTACAATGACTTTTGTAGGAGCTGCATGGATGAGGAGGAGAAAGAAACCGTTCTTCACCTTCCTCGCAACTGTCCAGCTCTTGCAAATTTGCGCAAAACCAACTTAGGAGACTACTTCCTCGATGACCCCAGTGACTTCTCTAGCACAGACACACGTTGTATCAGCAAATACATTACAGAGAACAAATGGCTTCAATGATCTTCCACATATACTCAGCGCCAGCAGTTGGTCTTACCGACTACTGCTCGCTCCATCCTCTCTTAGACGGGCTGTTTGTGGATTGCAATCGAGGGGTAGACTGCTTCGGTCACCCTTCGTACATCCGAAACAAACCGTCACTTGGTCAAACTCACCTTTTGACCAAGTTGCAACACCCCGCAATATGCGTTATAGACTGATTGCTGCAATCGCCACTAATACTGCGCTTTTTGCTACATCCGCCCTATTCGATAAGTTGCAAGAGGACCATTCGAAGGCATACTGACTTACACAATGAAAGGGCCGATCTATTAATTACCGATGGCGCACACGGTTACGCCATTATGACGAGACGTTAAAGGATTATGAGCGAAGGGTACACTGTTTCGGTTACCCGGCGCATACATCCGAAGACATATCGTCCAATTAGTTATCCCCAGTCTCCTCCCTTCAATTAGTTGTCTGAGGATTACAGGCGAGGGGAAGGCTGTTTCGGTCACCCTTCCCCTATCCGAGGATAAACTGCCCCGACTCTCTACACGAGACGTAGGAAATTTATAGACAAAGAAGACAAATAGGCATAAGCATAAGAATTGCTATCTCTCCCACTAGTATTTCCTGCCTAGAAAACTCTGGCCGCTCCCAATTTGCAGAATATCTAGCTTCAGAAATGGCACCCTTTTCCCTCAACCGCCCTTTTGTCGAATCTTCAGAATTTTAAAGCGGCCACTCTGTTTATCTTAAATTTGACTCTTTGAAATAACAACTGAGTATGCAGGCAGGATTTTCTTGACTGGATTTGTCGGTTTCCCCTCCATAAACGTCAACTGCAAAAACGGGTATAACGTGACACTCTGGGCCAGTGTTTTTATATCGTGGGATTTATTCCTTTTTTTTGGGAATTTCGATGTCCGAAAAGCCTTTCGTGGGAAAAGGAAAAGGATTTTAAGGAATCTAACAAAAAACATTCAAACTATAAATTTTTGCTGAAATTTCATGCATGAGAACACCTTCATTTCACCATGATTCAGACTTAAGGGCCCAGCCCTTCATCGCGTTCAGCCTATAGGCATTTACAGGGCTATCGTGAACAAAATTCCCCCCGAAACAATTCCCATTTTTCAAAAATAGGTATCGGCAATGAATTTCGAAAAAGGGAGAAAATTCCCCTCGGAATAAATTGGTATCGTGAAGAAAAATTCTCCACGGAATTTGATTGGATTCTCCCGGAATATTTCCTTTGTAGATTTGTAGGTGGAAATTCAAAACCTAAGCAGTTTCTATTGGAGTTTGAAGTCTTTTTTTTTAATTTGGTTGATTTGAACCGTGAAAAGAGAAGTGGCATAGAATTGGTATACTGCAAACAACAGTGAGCAACAATTTTTAATCAAGAAAGTATTTTATTTTTTCAAAATATACGAAAACGAATTAATAGGTGTAGCTTAGCTCAACTAAATAAAAACAATTGAAGATGATGGTAAAATGTATTCGATGGAAATCTTCTGCAAAGAACCGAAGGCATGTGCTCAGCTTGACGATGGCATTAGTGGCGAATGCTATTTTGATTGTTGATAGGTTGCCTGAAAGAAAATCCAGCAGATAGATACTTGAACATTTGTTTATTGAGCCTGTAGTACAGATGAAATCTTATAAAGAACGAATATGTAATAACTATTTTGCATCTCTATTTCATTTCTACTTACAACACCTGGTTGTAACTCTAAGGGATTGGATTTATCTCTTAAAGTTCTTCTGTTCAGTTTCACTACATTTGTTTCTTGTTGAATTTGTTCCTTGGCCAGCAATCTAAACGCTGCGCTGTGCACTTTTTAAACTTCATATAATTTGTTTTCAATTTTACCGAATCGAACACTTTCTCCAATTAAAATACGTATAAATCCAATTCGCGTCTTTGCAATTGGTTAAATTAACGAAATTAATTGGCTTAGAACAAATATTTGCAAATATCAAACCCAAATATGAGCTTAATTGACAATTGAATAAATAACAATTGACAGCTGTCAATGCTTTCGAACATATTTTCGAAAAAAATCCCAGGGAAATAAATTCCCATGGAGATTCGCGATAGGAGGAATATTTTCCAGGGAACTAAAAATTTTCGGGGATAATTTTTTCCCCTCGGAATTGTCGATAGCCCTGATTCGTTCAGAGCAAGATCAGAGCGCGCTCTTTGAGCTCAGAATAAATTGACTGAGCAGGCTGAGTTAAAAGCTGATTACACATATCCATACACACTTCCGGTCATATTTGACAGAAAAAAAAAAACATCAGAACGATCTGAGCACGCTCGGTTCAGAGGGAGCTCATATAGCTCGAGCACAGTACAGTGCTCAGCTCTGAACTAAAACAGAAAAACGCCTTATATGAGAGAAATTATCTGCGGTGGAGTCGGCGTGTGGTAGAATAGAAATCTTCCGATAAACACACTTTGTTTGGTTTACATATGAATATAGAATATAACACGCACCCTGTAGCGTGTATCACGTTTTTCAAAACAAGACTATAGCCCCAAGCCCCCAACAAAAAAATAAATAGATTTCATTCAATTACAGTTATATGAAAATTTAACGTGTTTATGCTTAAATTAAACTTCTATGAACAAAATTGACTATCAGTTGCAACATTGTTATGTTGAGTGAAATACAGAGTTAAATAAAAAAGTGATGAATTTTATATATCAAACAATTACAAGTTCTCCACAATTAGTTTTAGATCGTTTTCAAAATGGGGAAACAACGACTCCAAAAAAGTTGTTTGTCAAAACTATACAAAATAGAACGAAAAGTGAGATTAATTCAATAGCATCGTCCTCTGAACCGACGGAAAAAATTGACTTGACCAAATCACCATATACTATAGAAATTTATTCAGTACATGAAGGCTCAAATGATCTAAGTTATAAGCTTTTTGCCAGGAATTTGGGCACCACATATGCCCGTCACAGCAAATACCTAACTCCGCACTCTGAAGCGAAGAATGACCCAGTCGATATGTATACAAATATACGTGTTACTCCTAGCACTCCAAATATTCGCAAACACTCGCCAAAACAAATAGCAAAATCATCACCTACTACACAATCTGAAACAAAATCTCCATACACACCAAAAAATCAAGTAGAACTTCGACCACTCAGAGGCTATAGACTGCAGGACGTCTTGCATAAGCGACCAATAACGCCAGTTGATTACTATAAAAATACTTCACTATCCTACATGTATAAAAATTAAAGTTACCGAACTGTAAGAAATTGTAAAAATGAAATAAAGAAGATTGTTTGTTTGACTTTTGAAAAAATAAAAAACTTAAATGAAACTAATGTCGTTTTCCATTGGGACCAAAATTCGATATTTTTTTTTTGATCTAAATCATTTTTCATGTTCCATTTGACAGAAAAATCAATCTTTTTTTCGATTTGGATCACTTTTTGCAGGTCTCGATATTTTTTCAGATCTATACATACAAATAAAAAATAACGAAATACATAATAGCCATGGATATAATTTGGGAGGAATTATTATCTTCATTGTCATCTGAAGACTACGAATCACCAAAAATACCCCATTTGTATCTACAACAGGGGAACAATTTTTCAAGTCGATATCCATTTGTTGCCAAACAACGCACTAATACATTTCCATAAGCAGAGCAATATCGTTGCATGTTCCATGAGCCGCAGTAAATCTGAGATCTGAAAAAGTTTTCTCGCATTAAGGTTGCATGTACATATACTTTCATCTTAACAATTTGAATTCGTTCAGAACAAGCCTCACCGTAGAGAAACACAAAAATATCAGGCATTATCTATACTATTGCAAAAGTCCTATAAGGACTTCCATTAAAAAGAACATAAATTATTGTAACATAAAACACCATCAAAGTGTCCCTACAAGTTTCCTTCATCGTCTTCGATTTGTTTACGTTTTGCGCAAATGATGCCTCGTGTTGTCATTATTCTTAAGCCGAAACAATTTACCAATTATAATAACAAGTAGGAAAATTGGCTTTAACGATCAATTGGTTTTTGCGTTAAATGTTAATCTAGTCCAGACCAACGTAGTCGACTTAAGATTTCGAATGTTCTTATGTATTCGTCGGCTATCCTTCGGCCCTCGATAAACGTTAACTACTTAAAAAGGTTCATGCGACCGATCTAGGCCAATCAAAACTGATGTCGTTTTCCACTGGGACCACCACATATCAGATGAATGATTAAAAGACATGGATATCATTCGTACCAGATTCGTACGTCTATCTCCCCAATTCTCTTTCTATACGAAATCGGAGAAATTCCATTCGAGGTATACGTTCCGATACAACTTTCGAAAAAATTCTCCGATAGCATATAGCGCACCTTGTCGCATTGCGTGGAACCGCGATATACCACTTATTTTTGAGAGCCACACGCCAATTTTTTCCGAAGCTCTCCGACAACGAATTGGTGTGGAATATTTTCACGTGAAATGAACGCGTTTGTATGCCTCATTTATTTTATTCCGAAACGGATACTTCGAACGCAATTTGAGTTCCGATTGGATATCACTTTCGTATCGGAATTTTTTCCGAACGGATGAGTATGACTTTAAAAACCCAACGACATGAAAAAAATAAAGTAATTTCGGTGGTTTTAGACTTTCAAAGAGCATTTGAAACAATTAATAGATCATTACTTCTAACAAAATTAAACAAATACGGTATCAAAAATAAGGAACTGAGTTGGTTTCAATCATATTTGAGTGATAGAACTCAACGAACTAAAATTAATCAGTGTTTATCGAATAGAGCAATAAACTCGTTTGGAGTGCCACAGGGAACAATATTAGGTCCACTGTTATTCCTAATCTACATAAATGATATATGTCAAGTTCTAAAATATTGTACAATTTCGTTGTTTGTAGATGATGCAGTTTTATTCGTTTACGGGATAGACTTACAGTTAATAACGGAATATTTAAAATATGACTTAAATAAAACTTGCGAGTGGCTGGTCATGAATAAACTGAAAATTAATGTAAATAAAACGAAATGTATGGTTACAAATGCGGATTTTCAAGCTAACATACAAATTAACAATAATCAAATTGAACAAGTGCAGTCAATTAAATACCTTGGCGTAGTTATAGACAGTGAACTTTACTTTAAAAACCACCTAGATTATATCGTTAGCAAAATCTCAAAAAAAGTGGGCTTTCTGAAAAGGATACGTAAAAATATATCGACAATATGCGCTATAAACATCTACAACTCAATAATTAAACCTCATTTTGAATTTTGCTCAACTATACCCATAGGTAACGCAACTGAATACTGAAATCAACAGGCTACAAAAACTTTAAAACAAGGCGATGAGAGTAATTCTCAAATGCAGTTTTTATACACCAATCAGCTGGATGCTCTTGTGCCTACAATGGCTCAATATCAAACAGAGGATAACCTTCAACGCAGCAGTATTTGTATTTAAGATTAAACATAAAATGGTTCCTGAATACCTTTCATTAAACTTAAATATTACACATGAAGTTCAACCTTATAACCCTAGATCTAATGACAATTTTAGATTGCCACTTTATAGAGACATTAGAACTCAAAACATGGTTATGTATAAAGGCATTAAATTTTTCAATGAATTGCCAACTGTGATTAAAAATGAATCAAATTACCATTCTTTTAAAAGACTCCTAATAGTCTACATCAAATCTAACGTGTTAATAAAATTAAAGCATTTATCTATTATTATTAAGTTACTTAAAATCCTAGTGATTATTGCGTAATGCACTCATTTGTACTAAATAGTAAAAACATATACTAAATAAACGAACACATACATAATACCTCGATAGGGGTGATTGATTGTGGACAAACGGATCTTTCTCTCATTTCGTGTTAGAAATGGCGTGTGCGAATTGTAGATAGTTTCGACTTCAAATAAACAAAAGATTACATCTAACTATGGTAAGTTGATGATGTAAAGAAGTTTGCCAAATTGCACAAAAATAAATAAGTAAATAAAAATTTGGGAAGTGCCAATAACAACACTTTCTAATACCCAGATACGTACGTATTGTAATTGATCTCTAAGATTGGCTTAAGTTCAGCCTAGCACCTGCAGTTTTTAATATTTCAAACAACAGACCGACTGAAATACAAATATCGAGAATATGAGTCGTAGCAATAAACATTTTTATTTTCGACTTTAGTAATTCACAGTGGCTATATCATACAAATTTCGCAATTAAGAGCTTCCGTAAATTTAAAGTCTAGACTAAAATTTGTTATTAGTACGGCGCTATGTAGTTAAGATCAGACATTTTGCCGGTTAGATGTAGACGTAGGTAGTTTAAGGTTCTCAAATGTTGATCAACATAATTATTCAACAAGTTCTTCTTCCGGCACACTCCGCAATACAAGTAATAATTTTAAGTGTCCAGGCTACATTTTTTTAACTCACAATGGCGATATTTTTCATATAAAATTATCTATTGTGACCTAAAAAATGGTAGCGTGAAGGTTATAAAATGATTATAAGGCCCATTGACATTCATATTTTTTTCTAATTGTTATATATTGCTGCGAATTTTACTAAACAGTTTCTAAAAATTCGCATGGATATTTATTAATCGTGATATATTTTAAATACCTATTATAAATTTGTAAAAGAGAAAATGCTGATAACAGAAAATCTCTTTAAACCAATGAAAATTTGAATGATTAATACGTTTCTAGTGCTGTCTGTTTTTTGCTCCTGTTTATATTGCGCCGTACTAATAATCAGTTTAAGTATCGACTTTATATTTATGGAAGCTCACAATTGTGAAATTTGTGTGGAAAATATTGCCACTGTGAACTACTAGAATTTAAAGTCGAAACTAAAATTGTTTATTGGTAAGGCCCATGGGTATTTCATTTTCAATAATCTAAAGATCAGTTATATTTATTTTTCCTTAGTTTAGAGACGTAGGATTATTCATTGTATTTAAATGTACGTTAAAATTTGTAATTGATATTTTCTTTATTAGGTTTTAGAAATCCTAGATTTGCTATTTTATCCGTGTCTTCTTTTCGTTAAAAGGAAAAGAATATTCCACTTTCCACATTTCGATTATTGCTCATTATTTGAAGGATTTTCTCTTGTCGTCTAATTAAAAAAAAAATGACTGCCTAACTCAAAACTGATCATACCTTCTCTGTGTCGCGTGCCTGCTGTGTTATTTTTTATTATTTATTATAATTCCTTATATTATAACAAAAATCCTAGATAATAAGTTTCACAATTTATTAAGAGTAAATCTGTTGATAAATTCTTTTAAGTTAGAGTTGCGAAGAAAATGGGAAATAAAAACACACAGAGTTGACGCGTACTGTGGCTGAAGCAAGGAACCAGTCATTCCTAGATGAGGCTGCATTAACGCCACCACTGTTCATCTTTGTCATCGGCCGAATTTGGATTTTGGCCATTTTCTCGGTCACCTGTGGCTACAGTCCGCTGATAAGACTGTTGATCGCTTGGAGGCCGGTATTTAACATCAATGTTTTCTTCTTCCGTTTTAATGGTTTGATAGTTAATTGGCGGCAGTGAATACGTCGGGTAATCATCGACAGGCTCCTCCTTGATTTTAATAATGTCATCACGGAAATCTGGTTTTCTTTCCTTTGTCTCACGATCTCGGTCACGATCACCACGGTCTCGGTCGCGACGATCACGCTTTTTATCGGAACGATCACGATCGCGATCGCGAGACTTGGAACGCTTCTTCTTGCGTTCACGATCACGATCGCGGTCACGTTCTTTTTCCACGCCCGCACTGGGGCCACCACGTCTATCAGCGCGATCATCATAATCGCGATCCCTACTGCCACCACGACCACGCTTCCTTCGCTCCCTTGACCTACTGCGGTGACGGGAGCGTTCACGCTCTCTTCTATCTCTTGATCTAGACCGCCGTCTGATGTCGAACCGTGCTGCTTGTGGTCCACCACCACCTCCACCACCTCCAGCTACTCCACGATCAGTAGCGCGATCACGATCTTCACGTTCTCGCTCGAGGCGATAACGTTCACGTTCACGTTCGTTGTCCTCCCGACCGGAATGCTTGATGTTGACGTCGGCTCCGCCACGACGTGTACCACCTAAACCACCACCCAGACGTCGCGGTAACCAGCCCTTGACTGTGCGTGCCCGTTCCACGTCCACCAGCACTCGTTTGCCGTCAATCTTCTTCCCGTCGGCATGCTTGTACGCCGAGTGCATGTCACGTTCATGCTCATACTCAATGAATGCGTAGCCACGAGGTTTGCCCGTTTCCGTATCTGTTATCATAATTATCTTTTTGATAGGACCGTACACTTCGAACTCACGCCGCAGCTTCGATTCCGAGGTGTCATAGTTAACGCGAGCTACGAACAGCGTTTTGAATGGATCCTCCGTCGCCTCAGCCAACTGCTGGGGATCCCATGTTGCGATTTCACGCTCAAGTTTGTAAGCAACCTGTTGGAATGGAGAATTATAAATTTTTAGCATTAGTATCGGAGCTTTGTTGCGTCCTGAAAGAATGGATGTGAGAACTTGTGAATGTATTTGAAAGCACGATATGTTAGTTTTTGGCTCTGGGAATGTTTTCTTCTGTAGGACGTAGTCACAGGAATTGAATTGATAATGCCAAAAGGGGCCGTAACGGTCTCTCGATACCTACCTATCGCCTTAAAGAATCTAAGTTGCTGCGATCCGATGGTTTGACAAAGTAAACCTCTGTGAGCATATATTTTAAAATGATCGGCGCAATTTTCAAATACTAGACCTTACCTTGGGAAAACGACAAACTTCACTACTCCTAATGAAAACTTACAATCTGCATACAGTATACATTGTAGCAACTCTACACGGCAATTAAGTTTTAAGCAATTTTAGGGGCGGCGTAGCTCAATGGTGGAATACTGACCTTTACAAGCCTCAGTGTCCAGGGATGAATACAAACAACATTTGGTGGGTGTTCTGCTGCTTAAAGAAGACTCTCATTCTCAGCAGCCATTAGGTGAATGCAATATTACCATTTAATATAATTTGCTAAAATTGAATGCAACAATTACCAACCTAGCCATTGAAGGCATGAAAACTTACTTCAGTTGTACCCGTAAAAGAACTGTTGCATCACCCGTTTACCTACCGATCTGGAAGAACTTACTGGAGATAGACTGGGGGCTCCAAAAGAGCTGTTTCGCCGCCCTTTACCTACCAAATCCAATGTGAAATTGTTTATCACAAAAGCTGTATCCAAAACTACTTACTCAACGGTCTGATCGGCGATGATCCCGCCTTCTAAATGCACAACCAAATTTTGCACTAGGATTGAGAAGGCGATGATCCAGACGTCGAAATGGTGAAAAATGTATAGTAAAACCAAACTTACACTCAGACTTACAAGGCAATGATCCCGCCTGAAAGGTGGACAAATAATATTTAGCCAAACTGAACTTACACTGGGATTTACCAGGAGCAATGATCCCACTTACAATGGGATGACCCCAACATCTGACAACTTACACCTTACGCAACCAAAAAACTTACTGTACTGGGATCCTTTTTAGCCGAATTGTTTTTCTTGAAAGATAAACCTGTTTTTTGTTTGCAACTTCAATCTTACCCATGTGTGAATGTATTCAAAAAAAATACCTCAAAGTAGGAAAACGTTGAGGTCTTTCACAATTCAAATGCCCGGTACTTACCCGGTGCGTGCAATATAAAAATAACTTTTCAGTAACAGGCTGAAAATTGCCCTAAATGGACAATTAGCGAAGCTATCGCAAATATGACTACCGCTGGGAAAAGTCCAGTCAAATAAATAGTCGAATAGTCACCGAAAAACTTGTCTATTATGTGCAGTAGTAGACAACTCAAGCCGTTTTTGCTTGAGGGAAGACATTGCAATTCCTCGATTTGCTTATACTTACATTAAAATCCTTTAATGCTTACCAACGAGGAAAACTTTACTTGAATTCAGCATTTTACCAAACTTGTCGCAACGTTTCAACATACAATTATACTACCTCTTCGAAACGAAACTCCTTACAGAAGCAGATCCACAGCACATTCCTTGCGGGAACATTTTTTTTTTCTATATTTTATTTGCTTGTACGCGAACAAATTTATACAACTTTTTACTTGGTCTAGTTTTTGGGTTCTTTTATTAAAATTAATTCAAGCTTATATGTAAAGTACACTTGTTTTTTGTTTAATAAAAAATAAATACTTAAAGCACAAAAGTATTCAACCTATGCAGAGTTTTAATTCTAAACAAATAGCCTACTGAATTATCGACGTCGAAATATGTAACAGAAAACTCAAAATATGTTCGCAAAAAGTATGTATATGTAGTATAATGTTCGCTGATTAGTTTCGTGGGTTACATAAGAGAATTGTGTGTTTGAGTTTGGAAATAAAAAAACAAATTGCTTGTTAAACGGAATTATCAACAAATGAAGCGGTCAGCACACACTTGGTATGTTGAGGGAACGATGTGCCCGCAATATAAATAGCACCAAATGTGCATGTCGTTTGAATGACATACGTATGACTTTGCCTAAGCAAGTTATGTTATGAACTCTAGCAATAACATTGGTGTGGGGGCAAAACGAAATTCCTGTATAATCGCTTGATCGTACTAAATCTGCTTTGCTTCTTGAAGTATTGATTATTAGCAGATTTGTCGATGCTCTACACAAATTTACATGGTGATTTGAAACGGACCTAGGGAACTATTGTTGTAAGTATAAACCAAAGTACTACCTCGTTTAACTGAATCCACAATAGAAATAGTATTTTTTTTTTCTGCTCACAATTATGAGCCGCTTCCGCTCATTAATATAAAAGAAGAATAGGAGAAACTGCATAAATCATCTACCATCAAACCTGGTGAAAGTACTCTCGAATATTTCAGGAGCCAACTATTCTATGATAAACTTTATGGAAATACAAATCTACGAAGGTAAGCATTCGCTAATATAAATTAAGCGAATAGACGTCAACACGCACTGGTAACGTCAAATTTAGTCCAGAATGGGGAGGGTATCACAAGGGACCTGATTAATGGTCTAAGTGTGTCGGCTAGCCGACAGCCACTTCAACCTATGGGGAGGGTCCTCTAAGAGTGAAATTTTGTCAAGACAATAGAGAATAGCTATCAACGTTGCTTGTAGAAATTGCAAACTTTTGACAATCGGTGATCTCTTGGCCATAATACGTTCTTGAATTGAATTATGACTACGCCAAAGGGAGCTACTCAAATGTAGCTAGCATACGCTTTCGTTGTCGGGCAGAAAAAAAAAAAAAAAAACAATATCTCTAATATATTTATTAATAAATAGTAGTAATACTTTATCTACCTCTTTAGAAAGAAAAATTCTTCGCAAAACGTTCGGTACCGTGTGCGTCGACGGGCTTTGGAGGATGAGATGCAACGGCGAACTGTACGAGCTATTATACAGCGATATAGAGCTAGTCAAAAACATGCGTGCGTATCAATCGTTAGACTGTTAGAACCTGGTTAGAACATTAAGAGCGAATGGAAACAAATGCTCCGGCCCGTATTCTTCAAGTCATCCACGAGACATTGTACTTTACACATGTCTTTAGGAGAAAAAGAGAAAATTTCTCAAATTTTTGCCAGCTGTCAATTCTACGGTAAACGAGGAAATTTTTGTTCCAAAGCGGATTGCTATTGGAGAGCAAATATTCTGAACGATTAGATTTTTTTTTTTTTTTTTTTCTATTTAGACACCAACATCCATTTTCGTCAAATCCACAAACCCAAACAGAGAGATAAGATATCTTCCTACTCGGAATGAGGCAATCGCCCCTATCAAGATATCCGTTCGGAACGCAATTTTCTCCAATTTGTACGAAATCGGAGGAATTTCCATTCGAGATATCCGTTCCGATACAACTTTCGGAAAAATTCTCCGATGACATATAGCGCACCTTGCCGCATTGCATGGAACCGCGTTATACCAATTACTTTTGACAGCTACAAGGCACATTTTTTTCGAAGCTCTCCGACAACTAATTGCTGCGGAATATTTAAATATGAAATGAACGCATTTATAGTTCCGATCAGGGGCCGAATTACCGCATCCGTGAGCGAGCCATACGTCACTGAATTTTGTGGATTTCACAAGCAAAACAATAAATAAAAATTCAGTCACGTATTACTCGATCACGCATGCGGTAATTCAACCCAAGATTTGATTTTCGCATCGGAATTTTTTTCCGAACGGATAGATCGATAGGGGTAAGTAATGGGATCAATTGAAGACACTTCAGCAGATGTCTTGTAAGCAGGCAGGATGTGTTTTTATAGTGCGAGGCCGAACTTTGATTTTTTAAGTTTTTCAGAATTATGATTATAAATGCTCAAATAAAAAAAAATTGTTTAGCTCAAATATATCTCTCGAAATCTATATAAATGTGTATACATATATACCTATATAAATATATAGATGAAAAAAGGAACCAATTTACCAGTTTTTCGTGCTGTTGAGTTAAAATGTAAACGAGTTGCAACCATAGGCGTAAAGCAGGTGCAATACAAATGTGTCATTGAACTCAAGTAAAATAGAAAGTAACTTAAAATAAAGCTCAAAAGAGCAGAAACAATTTTACACTTCGTTGTCGGGACCATAGATTCAGATAGAAAGAAAAGTTTCTGTTCAGATCTCCGAAATAATCTTTATCGATTTATTATTACTGTATAACAAATTGCCTAGAAACCCTTAATCAAAAAAAACATCAATAGAATCCATAATGTTTGCTTAAAACCCTTCACAAGATGTTTAGCCCAGACCTACAAGTTCTGATTCGAAAATAAAATTAGAATTATTTTTTAGCAAAAAGCTAAAGAATAAAATATCTAGTGTCTTTGAGCCCCAAAATAATGTTAAAAAAACATATGAATCAATTTTGAACATTTTCATCTCATGCTAGAACATCTTATTTTCGGTTTTACGACGCAACCAATCAAAAGCTAACCCAAAAATACAATTTTTTATCGAGAAATAAATACACACGAAGTTAACGACCTACAAATACCAAAGCGAAAAAAAGAAACGCTTTAACACGTCGGTTTAGGTTGAAATGAAAACAAATTTAGCTCCCATATTATTCCAATAATTCACTTCATTTTATGGACCATACCTGTTCAGCTTTCTCACGCCGACGCCGCTCCAAGCGTTCCTGGCGAGTTTCGACACGTGTATGCGGCGGTGTATCTTTCGGGTCTTCGAAATCGTTCAAGAATTTACCAACTCCTAGGTATCCACGGGATTTCTTTTCATGTGGTAATTTATCGACGGGTGGTAAATATGGAATTGGATCGCGAGCTGCGAAAAGTGCTAGTAGATTTGGCGGTAAGTATTGTGTCATAATTATTGAATTTTTCCACTTAGCCAACCTGAAAACCAGCAAAAATATATTTTCTATCAATTGTTTATCAGTTATAAACATTATAAACGTGTTTGTATACCTTAAAAATCCATAGAAAGTTTGTTATTTCCCTCTTGTTCGAGTTATGAAATGCTTGAGTAAACTTAAAAATGGAAGAATATAGTTAACTTTTTCCTCGCGAAAATTTTTTCGGAACACAAAGCCGAGATCAGCCAAGACAAGATGTCGTATTGACAGATGGCTTGATTATAATTAAGTTTTCTGAACGAAAAACGAAAGCAAAAGTCGGTAAAATGTAATAGTTTCGTTGAATTCTAGTTGGTATTGGGATGAGTTCATTAGGTGTCAAAGTTGGAAGGAAAGTTGAACATATATCTATACCATTCCAGTATCTTTACCTAGGTACACGCCAGCGCCAGTTTATCCATAATAATTAATAGTCACGCACAAGTGCTTATGTCTTTTCCAGGATTGTAATCGTAATTTATTCCAAGAATTCCGTCATTTGTTTAGCTGGCAATTAGAACCATTGAAACTCGCACGTTTACAGATTTCGAAAAAAAACTTAAACATAATAGTCTGTTTTCTATGTGTTTTCACTCGACACAATTAAATGTTATTAAATGTTAAGTTATCCATTATTTTTGAAATAGAGTTAAAAATGCAGCATTGTCAAAATAAAGTGCATACGAAATAAATAGATTGACTATAGAACTGATACTTGAATTTTTTGGAGAAAAAATCTTTTTTTTTTATTTGAACGAGATTGTTCGATTTGAAAAAAAAAACTTTTTGTTTTTTTTTTTGATCTGAGGCATTTGGGAAATGTTTATGACAAACAGTTGTTGGTGGTTACGAATTGTTTATCGTTAGTAGGATTGCTTTTTTTAGCTTATTTACTTATTTTACGCGTATTGTAGCAAGTTTTTACATTAAATTATTTCGAAGTGCGTTATTATAAATGTGTGAAAATCAACTGAAATGGATTTTCAGTGCAAGCGAAAGAAAATATTTTCTTGCCGGCAACCCAATACATAAAAGAACCTATAAAATTCGGATTTCATGCTCGATTTGGAAGCAAAAATCTGAGATCTCAGATCAAAAAGAAAAACCAAATCGAAAACGATATAATAAATAATAACTATTCAGCTTTGCTTATCACTAGAGAAGTGATTGGTACCTTGATATAAACGTGGTAGCAGTTTATAAAACTACTACGTACAACGCGTTGCGCACTTAACATTGTACTAGAGTAGTTGCTTGTATCATTTTCGTTGGAGTAGACTTGATTTAAATTAATTAAAAAAAAATATATTTTAAAATGCATTGTGGTAAATATTTAAAAATGTAAACATATCATTGATTACACAAAAGCCTGTACAGAATTTGTATAAGCCCACAAATCCCCCTTCTAAATGCAGTTTCAACGAACTGTCACTCTTCCCTTTCGTTTCTGCCAACTCTGACTCTGTAGCTCAACTATTTACTAATCAGTATTAATGCATCTAGCTAGCCTCCATTGGCAGTGGCATTTACATTTTATCGCGATATTTTCATTTTAGTTTCTATTTGGTCGTTTCTCTGTAAAGTTCAGTGTGTGAAGATTACATCAAAAAATATATAATGTCCACCTATCAAATGGGACCAGAAACGCATGCAGTGCCAATGAGCCTCTTTCGCGATAATCGTAATCGCGTCGTATCTGCTCTTCGTGATAATCCACAAATTGAAAAGGGTACCTTTGTTCTGCTCGAAGGCGGAAGAGATGTTAGCTTTAACGATACCGATGTGGATTTCCTATTCCGCCAAGAGTCATTTTTTCAATATATGTTCGGTGTGAAAGAACCTGGCTGCTATGGAGTTGTTGATATATCGACAGGACAGTCTACCCTCTTTGTACCTCACCTTCCTGAGGAGTACTCCGTTTGGATGGGCCGTTTACATACTTTGGCCGAATTTAAATCAATGTACGAAACTGATGAAGTGCTCTTTTGCGACCAGTTGGATGGTTTCTTCAGCAAGACCAATCCATCATTAATTCTCACTCTAAGCGGTGTCAATTCTGATAGTGGACTTTCATCCCAACCTGCATCATTCCCTGGAATCGAGAAATACATTCAGAATTGTGATATTCTGCATCCAATTATTTCTGAATGTCGCGTGATAAAGTCACCACAGGAGATCGAAGTACTGAGGTACGTGGCGAAAGTATCGTCGGACGCCCACAAGAAGGTGATGTTGAAGATAAAACCAGGAATGACAGAATACCAGGGGGAAAGTGAATTCTTGCATCATTCATATTCAGTGGGTGGCTGCAGGCACACCTCGTACACTTGCATCTGTGGAACTGGATTGAACTCGTCTATCTTACATTACGGACACGCTGCCGCACCAAATAGCCGAGTGATTAGCGACGGAGACATGTGCCTCTTTGATATGGGAGCAAACTATTGTGGATATGCAGCCGACATAACATGCAGTTTCCCAGTGAATGGTAAGTTCACAGATGACCAAAAGTTGGTATACAATGCGGTACTCGACGCAAGAAATGCAGTATTGAAGGAAGCCTGCGAAGGAGTTTCATGGGTAGATATGCACAAGCTAGCGAACCGTGTAATGTTGCAGCGTCTGAAGGAAGGTGGCATCTTAAAGGGAGATGTTGACAGTATGATTGCAGCAGGATTAGGAGCTATCTTTCAGCCACATGGGCTGGGTCACTTGATTGGGTTGGATGTACATGATGTTGGCGGTTATTTAAAGGGCCAACCACAACGTCCTAGTGAACCAGGTATCTCTAGGCTACGATTTGCTAGAATTCTTAAGGCGAATATGTATGTGACAGTAGAACCGGGATGCTATTTCATCGACTGTCTGATGGATAAGGCTTTGGCTGATACAAATATGAATAAGTTTATAAATGCCGATGTTTTTGAACGTTTCAGAAATTTTGGTGGCGTGAGAATTGAGGACGATGTTTGGATTAAGAAGGACGGTTGCGAAAACTTTGCTATTGTACCGAGAACTGTAGAGGAGATTGAGCAGTTCATGGCTAATCGTTAAAGAGATTGTAATCCATTGTTTTTTTTTATTTTATATTGTTTGTTTGTACGTCTTATTGTACTTGTTTCTATTATACTGTTATCTATTTACTATACATTTATATGAAATATAGCAAGCAGTAAAATGCAAGTTTGGGAATATGTTGTTTTATTGTAGCGCGAACTGGGTTTCTACAAGACTCGATTTTCTCAGGTTATATATTATGTATGAACCTGGATTCTCTATAAAAAAAATCTTGACTATTGACTTGAACAACCCACAAGATGTCGACGAAGATAGTGATTATGTTTTATATCTATTATACATCACAGTTACAATTGAATACGAGCAACTCTCTGCGTGTTATTAATTATTATGGCGTAAAAACATGAACGTTTGCATTGATATAGATTTACCCCATTATCTTGACATGGCTGTGGTAAATGGAAATTTCATTCGATTACGAACTGCCGTAAAATATATTTGTTTTTTTTTTTTTGTATTAGGATGTGTCAAGTAAAGTTCGTTATCCTTTATCCATATTGGTAAAATTTCGTTTTAGACAAGCCCATGACTTTTCCGCGTTTCTACAGAAGTCAAATTTGTCACGATGCTGTTGATTTTAAGATATATACTTATAAACTACAGATAAAGGTAATTGTGGCAATATTATTCGAGACATACCTATGCGTAAAATTTCTGAAATAACATCTGAATTGGTACCAAATCAGAATGGAAATTACATTACGAAACTCGAGTTCTAATGTTTCTTTGCCCTTTTTCCTTCCCAACGATTTCTCAGTCCCAAACTTAATTTATTAAAAAGAAAATGAATTCAAAAAATAACTAAAAAATAGCTTAATGCACAGAACGTAGGGTCAGTTGGTCAGTTTTCAAAATTTGGTTTGAAAAAGGCAGAAAGTGTTTCCATTTACCCCAACTCTACACAACTTTATTTTTTCATATTTTTTAGGTTATTTTTAGTAGTAAGTTTTGAGGTGTATTAAAATACGAATTTATACAATCTTTTTAAATTTGTTATTTCAGTTGGAAAATTAAATCTCTGTCGAAATGTTGATTTCTCCGTTCCATTCTTTCGGTATATTTAGCCGAAGTTATGTCCGGCAACCGTGCTCGATCGTTTATCAGCGAACGTAACGTACCTAGTAACAATAATATTGCACATTTTGTATTACAGTACCTAAGAAGGAAATTGTATTAATTATAAATCTAATTCTAATCAATAGAAACAAAACAAACTCATTCAAGTACATATTCATATATCATATACTCAAATGTAGGTATATGGTGGCTAATCGATTAGCTCATCTTTGTTGAAATCCAATAAAGATTACAAAGATAAGGTCTATTGTAAATAACTGATTAATACTGCGTTAATATATACCTACTATAATATTTACGTGTCATTTAAGGTTCTAATAACAAAATTTGTGGTTTTTGATGATTATTTCATAAAAAGCATGCGACCACAACAAAGCATAATAAGGTTAGCAACATGTGGTTGAAAGTATTTCGATTACACTATCTACTGTATATTTGATTTCCGCTTACATATTGACAGCTTTCCGGACTATCAAATCCAAGAACAACACAAATTTCATCCTAAAGTTTTTTCTCGCTGTGCCACCAGTTTCGAAATTCTGACAAACATCCGATTGGAGACACAAAGAATTGAAGGAACCTTCCCTTGCTTCCCTTTATCCGGAAACACAAAAACTCTCACAAAATAGGCATTATTTTAATTGGCATTCAAACAAAACAACACCATGCTTTCTCAATAGTTTCTGCTAGCCTGTCTCGGCTCCAAAACCACCTCCAAAACCACCTCGGAGCTAACGCAGATGCGTCTTAAATCTACAGGAGGAAATAAACTATCTCACCCAAATACCATACTTCAACTCAGAACTACTGTACCACGTTGGCAAAAATAACATTCATCAGACCACTGTCTCAAACGCCATCGCCAGTTACAAAGCGAACGTGGTACTTGGAGGCAGACCTCCACCTATTGCCCCCGCAGAAAAGCTACTGCCTAGACCAACGAGGACCACTCTGGCTCACCTTCGATCTGGCTGGTGCCACTTATTAAACAATTACATGGCACGACTCGATCCTAACATCGAAAACAGATGTCCACACTACCACTTAAGCCCACTGATGTAGAACAACATAACTTAAATCTGTATCTATAAGCTGCCGGTAGCTTCAATGCAGTGCTTCAGTTTTTGATTGCAGCCTATACTGCTGAGGCGAAACAACTTTTTTTTTCTGTTATCAAATTGACAATGAAAATTTTGGAAAAAGATAGCGGAAACATGTCATACAGATGTCCAGGCAATATTTGTATACATGTGTTGCTTTGAAATACGTTGGATGATGTATAATTGAAATCTGTTGCTCAATTCGCAAATCTTTTACTCGATACTTAATTTTACCATTTGAAGGCCCATCTATCAGTTAGTTGAGCGAATTAAATATATAGCCCATCTCTAATTCGAGACTCGTTTTACTATAAATCTTCCCGATCGTTGAGTTTTGTCTCCCGTTCACTCATCCGTTTTTTTTTATTTTTTTTTTGGAGTGTCGTCAAAATTCACAAAAAAAAAAAAAAAATTGCAAAAATAACGGTGTTCCATTTGCAACATACTGATTGAACGTATAATTTTCGTGGAGTCCTGTAATTTTTTTTAAAATTCCATCTTCAAATATTAAACCACACATTAATTTTACAAATTGTGCACAAATCCCACAATTTTTTTTTATAAAATATTTATTAGATTTTTAACCACACAACTAAAGAAACATATCCACAAATATGCAATCGAATCAAAAACCTGAATTTGATGACTTCAAGATGGACGGCGAAGCTACCAAGAATTCGATTGATGAAGGGTCTGTAGCGGTACATCTATCATCTAAATTAGACAACTATACTACAACAACACAAAGTAAGTCTGATCTGGAAGCAGCTATAATGCCTCCGCCACCAGAACCACGACCACCATCATCGATTGCTTCTGAGAAGGATGAAGATGAAGTATTAAGTTTGCAAGTTCTCTCGGCACGATCTTCTACACCGTACACGGTACAGGCGGTCTGTTGTAATAATACCAATTGTGAGCTAGGTGCAACAGATTCCACCACTGTAAGTCCAGTCAAAGAAGTGGCAACTGAGTTGCTATCGGATAAGAATAAGAGAAGCATGGTCGATGAAGAGGTTATAGAACAACCTCTAGCGGAAGATAAGAAGTACACCCGATCGGATTTGATCAATATTCGTGATGAGATGATGGTGATTGTACGGCCAGAATGCTTTGGGAGTACGAGACTAAGACGCTTAAATCTAGGAAAGTTAGAAGGCGGCAGTGTAAGCAATGTGAGTATAAAAATAGTAGGATTGTAGATTGCCTATTTTGAGATTTTGTGTTATATCTATTATGTTATATTGTTGCTGTTTCACATTGTAGAATTATAGATCTTAAACGCAAACCCGTCATCTTGTACGATTGCTGGCTATGTCAGTGCACGTTTGTCCATTCCTTTTACCCGCTCGTTGTTTTTCGTTTTAATAGCTGTTAATTGGCAGACGTTTCATGCATTACAGCAGGTCGTTGAATTCGAAGTCGCGATCTTTCTGTTTCAGATTATTCTTCTATTCTGCCTTATAAACATTTTACTACTTAGTATCTAAATTTCTATCTAATCGGGCGTTGTTCCATTATCGATTGTCACTTAAAAGTTATCTTGGATTAAAATACTAAAGCGGTTGCACTCATAATGTCTGAGTTGAATTCTTATGTTGTTTTCCATTGGTTTCACTTGGGGATCAACTCATTCTGCAATCCAATGGAACAAGAAAACTGCTTCTGATTGCTCTACGGGTGCTGATTTGCATAAAATACGTAAATGACACTTCTGGTAGTGCTTCTTGAGTGAATTCTGACTTCAAATCGAGAAGCGAAAATCCTCTCAGAATAACCAGAAGAGTATTTTTAGTGCCAATGGAACGGTTTTGAGAAGTGATTTTTTTCGATTCCGGACACTCCTGGACGCTTCTTTTTGCCGAATAGAAACGACATTAAATTTATGTTTTCTCTCGACAAAATCTTCACTTCTTTTTTGCACAGCAAGACATTTGAACCTTGCTTCTGCTATTATTATTATAGTTTATTATCAGGTAATTAAAATTACATGGTAATATTAAAGTTACTGAGCCTAGCTGCAAAGACTATTGGCTCTATATCTATAGTTAGTTAGTGTTTATATGGAAAGGTTAGCTCTAGTTACAAAGTTTGATATCATTTCAATATTGGCGGGACTAGGGTTACTAAGTATTTCGTATATTGAGTTGTCTTTGACTATATTATTGATGATGGGTCTCAATTCGGTGCAGTTCTCCAAAATATGCATTATGTTTAATGCAGAGTTGCAGGTGGTGCAGGCTGGAGGGTTGTCTTTGGTCAGGAGGTACTTATGGGTAGCTGAAGTGTGTCCGAGTCGCAATCGCACAAAGTTTGAAATTTGATGTTTAGGGATTTTTGTGGGGTGTACCTACCGGGTTCACTCTTTCAGGGTTAACTTTTTTGTAGTGATGGTGGTATAGACTCCAGTCACTTCTGATTAAGCTTTTTGTGACTTCTTGAGTAAGTTTTAACAAATCTAGTTCGGTATAAATATCAAATCTGTATACCGGGGCGTTTTTGGCAGAGTTAGCTGCGGTATCAGCGTTTTCGTTACCTTGGATCCCGACATGCCCAGGAGTCCACATTAGCTTGATTTTATTTGGTGATTTGATAAGCTGGAGTCTGATTTTTTATATGAGCTCAGTGTTGTTGTTAGGGTTATTGATAGCGTTTAGTACCGAAATGCTATCGGAGCATACAATATGTTTTCCTTTGCGATTCGTTGCTATATTAGCGGCTTGAAGGATAGCGAAAGCTTCTGCTGTAAATATTGATGCAAATTCGGGTAGATTACCAATGGAGATAATGGATCCATTTTCCAGTGAGACGGCAAATGATGTGTGTTCTGTAGTCTTTGATCCATCAGTGAAGATAAGGCTTCACCCATCTTAACTCTGAAGAGATACTGGCGAAGAGTTGACAGTAGGTTGTAATGCTGGTGTTTGCTTTTTTGTCGTTGGGTTGGGTCAGTATAATAGATTCTGAGTTCATGAGCCATGGGGGATATCGTGGGACAGCAATCTGGTTTAGCCTAATTGGGATGACTACTAGCGATGCTTTTTCAAATATGGTTGTTATGGCGGATGGTATTCTCTTTATAAGCTTATAATCCTTTGCCCTCTTTACGTCCTGGTCAATAACTGAGTTTTTGGAGAAAACTAGCTTCGCTGATAGTTTTAATGTGATAGCGTCTCTTCGTTCCTCAATGCTCATAAGTCCGGCTTCTGCTAATATGTTTTTTATTGGAGTGGTAGGGAAAGCGTTTATGCTTCTTCTGGCGGCTTGGTGGTATAGGGGTTTTATTATTTTTAATGTTGATTGTGGACAATACCCATATATATATATAACCCATAGTCGATTTTACTTAAGACTAACATTTTTGTTATGTTTGTTAGAGTGTTAATATGAACATTGCTTTTCTTACAGGCTAGATATCTTATAATATTAGTTCTTGCAGCTAGGGATTTCTTCAGTTCTAAACAGTGTTGTTTCCAAGAATACTTATTATTAAAAACTAGTCCTAAAATTGTTAAGTTCCTAACATTTTCGATAAGTATATCGTTAACATTTATTTTAAGTTGAGTTCTGTTTTCGACAAATATGAAGCAATTTGCATTTTTGGAGTGAAAGCTTAGCACCTGATCTTATTGACCACCGTAAGATGTCTTCGATTGCGAGTTTAAATGCAGTTTTGCTTCTATTTATCTCATTAGCTTTACATAATATATATATATCGTCCGCATAAATGCAGTGATCTAATAATTGGTGCTTTGATAACATTTTGCTAATGTCGTCAAAAGCGATTATAAATAAGACCACCGAGAGAGGTGATCCCTGGGGGATGCCGTTGTGCAAAGGGTAGTTACGAGCTGCTATTAAAGTCTGTATATTATCAGTTAATGAAATCCGAAATCAGAAACCACGGTTCAACTGCGTTCCGATGTTCCCTTACGTTAACGTGGCAGATTCAGAATGATTAACGGATCGGTTCTTCTTAAAATATTTAAAATTAAGTTGCTTCGCTTTCTTCCTGGCAGTTAGAAATGATATTCCGACAATTTAAAATAACGATATAAACTTCTGTGAATAAATTATATAATTATCGTGTAAAACTCGAGCGGAATAGAGACTGGTACCATTTTTTCTTGCGTTTGAGACTACATAACTAAGTTTAACATAGATGATTCACAAAATGTGAAATGCTTAAATGAATAATTATTGTATTTTGCTTCAGGCATCAGTATCAGTCTTGAACTGTAAAGTCTTAATAAAACATTTTGTGTTTTAAATTTCTCATTGCAGAGAAGCAAGAACTTGCGTTCTTCCACCAATCCACCGAATGACCTAATGCCAGCTTTCTTTAAGCGCAAGACAGCCGGTTTAAATGGCAATGGAAATGGCAATACCAGTTCTAACCACATAACCTACGATGCCTTCAAATACTCCGATTCCCATCCCTATAACAATTACAGTGATGGAGGTCCGCAAAACAACCATCGTCGCATAGGTAGCGGTCGTTTATCCAATCGTGACGTCAACTGGGATTACATTCCTGAAGAAGATCCGGATAAGGATAATCTACCAGAGTTCTTCAACACGAAAAGCACCACTAACAGCTCGAAAAATCAGCGTCACTCAAGGAAATTCGAAGCCGAAGACAACTCGAACTATGTAAGGCGTGTTATCAACTCAGTTGTGGGAGAATCATCGCATCGGTCAAGGAACTCGAACAATTCAAGCACTGAAGAGCGGTACAGCACTAACAGCAGTAGCACAAGCACCGCCAATAACAAAAGTGACGAGCCTGAGTGGTTCAGTTGTGGCCCGACATCGCGCCTGGACACGATTGAATTATGCGGTTTTAACGAATCAGACCAACAACAGATTCGCATTGAAATGGAAAGTTCAAAGAAAAAGACCGATGCCAACAACAATCACGAAGAGCCGATCAGTAATGGCGGTGTGCATAAGGAGAAGAAGCACTTGGCGTTCCAATTTGATGATTTCTCCACTCGTAGTGGTAAGACCAACACTAGTGTCGGTAACGCTGGAAATGCAAGCAGTGCAGCTAACAGGATGCCCTCATCAAAGTTCATGCCGCTTTTTAATGCAAAGAAGAGGGATGAGGAGACAGCTCAAAGTCAAAACTCTTCTCAATCGGTGAACGATTTTTTTAAACGCAGCGAAATGCCAACAGTACACAAGGACAAGCTAAATTTGACCGAAATTCCGAGTGTCAACGAAATCGAGGCTAAATGGAGGACACAACAGCAGCAGCAGAATGCATCCAAGAACAAGACGACTGCAGATAATTTTCGTAACAGTTCGGAGAATTTCAAGAAAATGCTCAACCAGCTAAACCAGCAACAAAATGGTGGCGTTTCAGTATCTCCACCACCACCACAACCGATGCCCAACCAGCCATCATTGAATCTATTTAACAATGAAAACCTTTCCAACTTTATCAAACAACGCAATCTTCAACAACAGTTGCTTCGCAAGCAACAGCAGCAGGCTGCCTTCGCTCAGCTTCAATTAAATGCAATCCTCGGCCGTCCCGATACTCAAATGCTGCTGCTGTCCCTGGCGCGTGGTGAAATCTCTAAGCATGGTCTTCTTGTTCAACTCGCCAATCCAAATCTTACCCAGACCGATCGGGATGCTATATCTGCAGTCTTGACATTCTCTACAACTAATCAGTATAATAATCCATTGACCATAAACAACAGCCACCAGCAACAGCAGCAACTTTTTGCAAATCAATTGCAGAACTTGGCTCTGTTGCAGCAGATGAACAAGACCTCTAATGCTAAGAGAAATACCGGTAATGGTGGCAGCTTCCAAGCCAACGGGGGAGGTGGAGGCGGGACTAACGTCCGCACTTTCTCTCAGGAAGAGCTGCAGTCGCATGCTAATTACATCCTTCAAAACGCCATGATGAAAAAGAAATTGGAGGAGCAGACGAATTTGGGTGTGCAGAAGTTATTACAGCTCCAGAGTTCGATGTTAAACAACACCAACAACAACGGTAACAGTTACAATAATGCACGTGGAAATGAGACTTTGGCTGGTTCAAAACATCAACAACAACAACAACAGCAGCAACTACATTATCAGCAGTCCCAGTCGCAGCAAAATCCGCAGCGTCAGCGAAAGGGATTTAATGCTGGTGGCAATCGGGACAACAATCCTATGCGTCGTCGCCGGTCGACTTCTTCATCGTCATCAAATGCTACAGTGAATACTTCACAAATGAAACTAGCTTCTGATCTTGAATATTGCCAAATCGAGCAGCGAAGGAACACAATAGCTACAACTACTCTTGCAGCAGGTAAATTTTTATATTTTCACTTTTACTTACTTACTTACTTAAGGTGGCGCTACAGTCCGGGGTGGACCAGGGCCTCAACCAATACGCCTCTCCAGTTAGCGCGATCTTTGGCTAACTGCCTCCAGTTGCGCACTCCAAGTTGGTTGAGGTCCCCTTCCACTTGCGCGCGCCACCTAAGGCGAGGTCTTCCTCTACTGCGTTGTCCCTCCGGGTTGGAATCGAAGACTCTCCGGGCCGGAGCGTTGGTGCCCATTCGCTCTACATGTCCTAACCATCTTAGACGACTAATGCGTACTTTCCTGACCAGGTCGATGTCACTGTAAAGCTCGTAGAGTTCGCTGTCAAATCTTCTCCTCCAAATCCCGTCAACGCAAACGGGACCAAAAATCACTCGAAGAATTTTGCGTTCGAAGCGACCAAGAAGATCCTCGTCCCTTTTTCGCTAGGGTCCATGCTTCTGCGCCATAGAGCTGGACAGGGATGATGAGAGTCTTATATAGAATCTCCTTAGTGCTTCTTGACAAGGCCTTACTAATCAATTGCCGTCTTAGGCCAAAGAAACAGCGGTTGGCAAGTGTGATTCTTCGCTTGATTTCTGATGTGATGTCATTATCAGAGTTTATAGCGGAGCCGAGGTAGACAAAGTCCCTAACTACCTCAAAGTTATAGCTGTCTATCGTGACTTTCTGTCCGATTCGTCAATGTTGTGTGTCCCTTCTTGTTGACAGCATATATTTTGTTTTACCCTCATTCACCACTAAACCCATTTTTGCCGCTTCTGTACTATTCTCTGTCCAAGAAAAATTGTCAGTACAGGCCTTATGGGAAGCTCTTTTTTCTACCAGTGGTGCCTGTAGCCACTCTCACGGCACTCAAACACAAGATTTGCCACTGAAATAAAAACGAAGCCACTGGCATTCCAAAGAATTTGTTGTTGTAATTCTCCTGAAATTCGCATACATCCCACCACAAACAGTCTGCCACACAGCCACGGGCAGAATGAGCACGATCGTCTTGCTTTCGCTTGCTATTATCATTAACCAAAATAATCAGTGTGAGTGACTGAAGCACATCAGAGAAGTGTTACCAGATTCATTCACCGGATTCATGCAAAAGCATGGTACTTTTTGGGATAAAATTTGATTAAATATTTTTATATAGAAAACTAAGTACAAATTTTCAGCCTTATTCGTTAGGGCATATTTCTGCATGTTTTGGTAGGTATAAATTCATATTTCACTTTGTAGAGCATATTTTTCACACTGAAATATCAAAATGATGAAGCAGGTAGACCTATACTGTTTATTTTCGGTCGTTGGGTTTTACCACATAATGGTCACTTCTCTCCAGTAAAGCAAATGCCTTTAAAGGATTTTATGATCCTTTTTTTGCTACTGTTTCCGCGAAGTTCTGCATTGACGGTTAGTAATTTTTTAACAAATATGTTATCTAGCTATATATGTCTATATTAAAAAATGTATGTAGAGCTGCAGTCCTTTTACCACCTGTTTAGGGATATGACATTGCGTCGTGGTTATATAATTTTGTATTCTAATTGCCGGTTTGTGTACCTATCTATATTTTTTTTTCCTTTTTAATTACGAAATTTGTATTTTCTGTTGGAGAACACACTAAAGCGATTAGGCCTACTGGTACCTTTAAAAGAAGCGAATATTAGAAAAGGAAAACTAAAAAGACTTTTGGAAAATTGTGCCTCTGGCGTTGGCTTGTGAGTTTCGCACAATTTTCTCAAGAATGATGTTGAAGAAGTCACATGACAGCGCGTCGCCTTGTCTAAATCCTTTTTTGACATCAAAGGTCTCGGTGAGATTGTTTCCGACCTTTACGGAGCAGCGAGCGTTCTCCATCGTCATTCTGCAAAATCTGACAAGTTTGGCAAGGATGCCAAAACTAGACATGGCTCTGTATAGCTCGTCTCTATAAATGCTGTCATATGCGGCCTTAAAATCGATAAAAAGATGGTGAGTATCGATCTGGACTTCTTGGGTTTTCTCCAGGATCTGCCGTAGTGTGAATATTTGATCGGTCGTGGACTTACCGGGCCTAAAACCGCACTGATAGGGACCTATCAGATCGTTGAGGAATGGTTTCAGCCGTTCACACAGTACAGCAGACATGATCTTATACGCAGTGTTCAGGAGACTCTTTAGTTGGCACAGTTTAGAAAGTCTCCTTTCTTGTGGATCGGGCAAACGATGCTGAGGGTTCATTCATCAGGCATACTTTCATCTGACCAAATCTTGGAGACAAGTTGGTGTATGCTCTCTACCAGGTCATCTCCCGCTGCCTTAAACAGCTCGGCGGTTAAGCCGTCCGGTCCAGCAGCCTTGTTGGATTTAAGCTTAGATATTGCTATCCTCACTTCATTTTGGTCAGGTGGACGGAAATCTTGGCTTTCATCGTCCAGGTTGAATGGCTCGTTCTGCCTGACAGCGGAATTTGTGTCGTCTTCGCCATTTAGCAGTCTGCAGAAATGGTTTTTCCATGTCCTCAGCACCGACTGTGACTCTACTACAAGGTTTCCTTGTTCGTCTCTACAGGTCTCCGTTCGGGTCTTGTTGACCTGAAACGCTCCTATTACCTTTTGGTAAAACTTCCGTACATTGTTCCTGGAGTAACACCTCTCTATATCCTCGATCGCGCGCTGCTCATGCTCTCTCTTTTTTCTCCGGAGAAGCCGATGTTCTTCCCTCCTTTTTTGCTCGTAGAGCTGACGAGCTGCTCTCGTCCTTCTATGCAGCGACGTTTCGTAGGCACTTTGTTTTGCTGCATGTGCTTGCCGGCACTCTTCGTCAAACCAGGGGTTTCGAGGGGGTGGGGTGGTGAAACTGAGCACATCAGTTGCGGCGTTTTTGATGGCTTCTTGGCATCGGCGCCACTGGTCTTCGGCACTTGATGCTGGCAGCATAGGACTTTTCGAGAGGTTGAGGGATACGCGATCGGCATAGGTTCTGGCGGTTTGTTGCGTTTGTAGTCGTCCGACGTTAAATCTCCTCACGGTATTTTCTCGTTGTTGTGGCGTCTGGGATATCCGCATCCGTACCTTGGCTACAACAATGTAGTGGTCCGAGTCTATCTAGAATACTGGAGGAGTGCCTTGTGTCGATCGCAACGTGATCAATTTGGTTGACGGTTTGATGATCAGGTGACCGCCATGTTCCTTTGTGTATATTGAGGTGAGGAAACTGTGTAGTAGTAGTAGTAGGTACTTTATTTAGCTTTAAAAGCCATTATGTTTACAATTTTAAAGATTTTTTTTATAACTAATACATTTTTATATGCTAGTATCCGTAGATCGAACATATTCAATAAGTTTTCTTTTAAATTCATTTATATTATTTATGTTCCTAATGTTTATCGGGAGAGTGTTGAATCCTTGAAATCCCATGTGGAAGATAGTTCTGTGACCTCTCATTGTTCTTGTTCGTTGTATTCTAAGATCCTCATTGTTTCGTAGGTTGTAGACTCCCACGGTGTTAGTACGTACATTTTCACAGAGGTAACTTGGATACATATTATTTTTGATTTTATATACAAATACCATACTTAACATAAAAAGACGTTGATTTACATTTAGCCATCTTAATGCATTTAACATACATGTTTTTGAAGTGTATCTATTACATTTTAAAATTATTCTCATTATCTTATTTTGTAGTAATTGCAATCTATTTTTTTGACTTTGTGGGCACATATATAACAAACTTGCGCAATAATCGAAATGTGGTTTAATCAAAACATTACATACATTTACAGACGTACTCATAGATATATTTTTTCTTACTTTACGTAATACACCAATTTTTTTTGCTATTTTCTTACATATATAATTTATATGATCTGAAAAGTTAAGTTTTTCGTCTAAAACAACACCAAGATATTTTATTTGTATGACCTGTTCAATTTGTTCACGATTTATGAAAAGATTTACATTTATCGACGCATGTAGGGGACTGTAACTGAATAACATACATTTAGTTTTTGTAACATTTAACACCAGTCTATTCATTATGAGCCATGTATTTATTTTGTCTAGATCTTGATTTATTTTTTGAATACACTCTGCAGCATCCTCTCCTGAGATATAGAGTAAACCGTCATCAGCAAACAAAATTAGTTTCGAAAATTGCACTACTTTTGTCATATCGTTAATGAAAATTAAGAATAACATCACTCCCAGTATTGTTCCTTGCGGGATCCCTACATTAACTGGTAATGGTGTCGATATTTTATCATTAACAGATGTCCGCTGCGTTCTCCCCATTATAAAGGATTTAAACCATTTCAGTTCAGTGGATTTTATACCGTAGCACTCTAACTTTTTCAATAAAATAGCATGATTTACTGTTTCAAAAGCCCGTTTTAAATCTAAGAAAACTGCAACTACCACCCTTTTTTTATCAATTTCACTTCTCCAATCATTTAAGATAAAGTTTAGACTGGTTTCACAGGAGTGATTTGCACGAAATCCCGATTGGTAGCAGTCTAAAAGGCAATGACCCTCTAAGTGCTCTTGGAGCTGTATCACCACGGTTTTTTCTAAAATTTTTTCATATAAGGGCATCATATTTATTGGTCGGTAGTCACTAAGGTTTTTTGCGTTTGCAATTTTATTAATAGGCACTATAAGCGATTCTTTCCACGAATGTGGAAAAATGCCTGCGCTAAGAGATGTATTTATAATCCTTAGCAACACTGGACCGACTATACAAAAAGCGTCTTTTATCATTTTTACGTTCATGAAGTTAAAGTCATTTTTCGTGTTAAGCATATTTATTGCACATCTAATAGTTTCTATACCGACGACATTAAACTTAAAATCTATATTGCACTCATCTATTAAATTTGTATAATCACAGAATATCACAGATCGGGTTATTTCATTTATGGATTGCACAAAAAATGTATTAAATTTGTCGCATAGTATTGCACTATCACTTATCACAGAACCATTTTCCATTTTTACTTCCGAGATTTTTTCATTACTTTTCTTAAAAACATGTTTTTTTAACTTTTGCCACATATCCTTTTGAGAATTTGCATTGTCAATTTGTCTTTTTATAAAATTACTTTTAGTTAATCGGATCTGTCTTTTATACTGGTTCCTATACTGTTGGTACAACTGCCAAGCACTTGTATCGTTACTCAGAACTGCTTGCCTATATAGGTTAATTTTTGTTAATTTTGCCACTCTGAGTTCACTATTGAACCACACTGCGTTATTATATGGGACTTGTATTTCCTTTACCATGGAGTCAACCACGCTCTTTAGAATAAAGACAAATTGATCACACAATACATTTAAATTAAGTGTTTCTTCCATACTAAAATTAACAAAAAAAGGGATTTCAGACAAACGTGCAAGGAATAGATTTGGATTATACGAACAATACTTAATTTTATTTCTATTTTGAGTTTTATGTTTGTTTTTTATTATTATATCAATTGATTCATGATCACTTATTTTTAAACCATTATCAACCCTTGCGGTCACCTTATCAGCACTATTTGTGATCACATAGTCAATTAATGTCCTAGTCCGATTTGTTATTCTAGTGGGATCATTAATAATCATACTAAGGGAGTTATCATTTACCATATTAGAAATGCGTCGAGTATATGTATCCGATTCATCAAGCCAGTTTATATTGAAATCACCCATTATAATAAAGCTACTTCCGCATTGGAGGAGATATTCTGTCCAATTTTCCAGTTCATTACAGAAATCATTTTTCGACGATGTACTACTTGGGGATTTATATATTGCACAAATGTATATCATAGGAAAGTTTTCATATTGCACTTTTAATATTAGACACCAATATTGCATGACAACCTTAATTTTTTTAACAACGCTACATTTAAAATTATTTTTTACATATATAACAACGCCACCAGTATGACTAGATTCACTTTCACAACTGTAGGGATGATGATATCCTTCTAACTTGACATCGTTTAATTCGCTGGGGTCTACAACATGTGTTTCCGTTAAAACCAAAATGTCAACGCTCTCACTTTGTACCAAATGTTCCAATTCATCAAAGTTGTTTGAGAGGCCCTGCGTGTTTAAATAAATACACCTAATATCACTTAATTGCTAGTAATCTGTCTGTTCTTGTGAAATTTTCAGTTTTCGCTGAAAAACCGGGCAATTTGGATCATTCGCCCTATGACTGGTATTTAAGTCTATTTTTAATCTCGTCTTGGCACTACAACAGTTAACACATATCATTTCAACATTTTTGCACACCTTAACATCGTGATTTCCAGCACATTTAACACACGTTTTTTCTTTGGTACAATTTCTGGCTGTATGATTAAAACCGCAGCAGTTGAAACATCTAAGTACACTTGTGTGTTGGTACACACGGCATCTATCCCAACCAATACTAACTTTAGTACTCTCCATTATTTTGGCATAGGCAACACTGTCCATTTCAAGAACTGCATTGTAGCTCTTTTGTTTTGGTGACAAATATATATGTACGCACTTTATTTCACAATCATTTAGCTCGTTCTGGCTTCTTAAGGATTTAATTAGTTCGTCTTCACACAGCTTCTCTTTCATGCCGACTATCATCACTCGCGGCTTTTTTTTTGCTGGAATTTTTACATTGTATTTTTCACTATGTTTTATTTTAAGTTCACTTTCAATTTTTTTCACCGAATTTTCATCACCTTCGAATCGCACCGTTTTGTATGTTTTTCACGTTATTTATTTTTAAGGCTAGATTTGTGGGGTCAATACTGCTTTTAATATCGTCTCGTGTTTTGTTATTGTTTTGATTTTCTTTTGGTTTTATTATAACAACGCTATTTTTTCTTTAATTTTATCGGCGTATGTAGGTTTTTTTGGTAGTATTTGTGTTGTTTTGTTTTTGTCACCCATAACCGAGTCTTTGATTTGTTTTAATTCATTTACTAGATCTTTCTTTATTTCATTAACACTTTGTATTGTATTTCTGTTATCACTTTCTATTTTCTTAGCGTCCTCACAAATTTTGTCACTCTGTACCTTGAGGCATTCACTATAATTATTTATTTTTTCAATTTCTTTAACACTTTTTTCACAAGTTTCTTGAGCAATTTTCATTGCACTTAATCTTTCAATATATCTGGTTTCGATTGCCTCCAGTAAGTTTTTAATTTCGATTTCATTTTTTTTTAATGATTCTTCAAATTCATTTTTATACTGTTTTAAATAGTTTCCATTTTTTTGGACTATTTCCTGCATTTCACGTACTGCCAAGTCAACATTGCGTATGTACATAACACAATCATCACACATATATTTTAGCATTGTAGTTGTGTCTAGTACACTACTGCTGTACCGGTCTAGACCACTACATGCAACCTTAAGATGGAACACTTTCCCGCAAACACCTGCACATCTCATTCCGGATTCTCCGCTGACAACATTTTTGCATTTAAAACACTCCATTTTAGTGGTCAAATACAAAATTTCAGCTTCCTGCGCACACAAAAGAACGAGTCTCTGCGCGCTCCCGAAAATCCGACAAAAAAGTCTACTAAATTCTATTGATTTGTCTACTTTTAACTAGGATCGATTTCTCACACGTCTATATACCTCTCTAGAGAGAGAAGAAAAACTGTGAGCTAGCTATGGTAACATTACGTCCCGCAGCAAAATCAATCAGCCTAAGTCCGTTTCCAGACGTGGTGTCGTGTAGGTTGTGTCTTCCGATTGTGCTACCAAAGATGTCCTCCTTTCCTATTTTGGCGTTAAAATCACCCAAGACGATTTCTCATATGTTTTGTCGAGGAGCTCGTAGAAACACTCTTTGGTAGCATCGTCTTTTTCTACTGTAGGCGCGTGAGCGCATATTAGGCTGATGTTGGCGAATTTAGCCTTTATGCGGATTGTTGTAAGGCGTTCACTTACGTGTCGAAAGCTCAAGACTTCTTGCCTAAGTCTGCCGATTACAACAAATCCGCATCCAAATAGACGCTGCTTTTGTTCCCTATAGCAGTCACCATAGTAAATGTCACAGTTTTTCATCCTTCCTTATAGCAGTCTAGGGCCTCCGCTAGTTGTTCGGCTGCACGCGGTCTGTTCGAACATTCCACGTGCAGATCCGAACGTCATTGTCCTTTTTTCGTCTTACAGGGTCGTCAACAGTGAATCCGTCCTTATCAAAGGCTATTGGTTGCTTCGCAACAAAAATTTTTTCCGTGATAGGGTAGATAACCCCACGCATAACTCCCAACCTGGAGGACCAGGCCCTTTCTGCGACCCTTTGGGCAACTGGAGCCGGAATATTCCGGAGTCAGTAACCCGCTGCGGGGATATGAGAGCTGCCGTTGACTCATTAAGGGCTCTTCCGCCACCATCTCTATTTCAACACCCTGACTAGTGTTGAAAAGTCCTCAATGGCCTCAGCTCCGAATAGGTCGAAGTAGCTCATTGAGGTGTTGACTGTTGATTCAACCATGTGAATTCATCCGCCGTACGTCCTCTTTCTGAGGGGCTCATGTAAGACTTCTGAGACTCGAGCAGATAGTCAACTCCAACAGAGCATTATAGTGCTGCTATTTTCTACGTGTTCAACACTCGCACTTATAAGTTCAGCAAGTAAATTCCGGATGGACATAGACCAGTACCCGTTGGTGACCACTAGGAGGTAAAATAAGCACAATTGGTGTATCTGAACAGTCGCAACAGCTGGGCATCGCCAAGTTGACGCCAATCAGTGTCTACCCTATTCATTCAACACCCAACCACCATATTTTCACTTTTAAATAACAAAAATGAAAGCCCTTTCAATTGAGAGTGCCACTTTAGCTTAGGTCGTACGGCTTTGCTACTCATCGATGGGTTTGTTATCCATTTTAATTTATCTCACAGTCATCAATATTTTTACTAAAAACATGTGATGATGTTGGTGCTGTGCCTTATTTTCTCCAGTCCAAGATTTGGTTAAGATTTTCAACACGAAATTAATTTGCTCTCATTTGTTGTTTCTATTGGTAGAATGGGTTCTGCAAGGTTCTGATTGCCTGTCGTTTTTTATAGCAATGGCCTTGTAGATCAGATATTTGATTGTTTCCACATTTATTGTGTTTTTTTTAGTAATTTTCTAGACGGTAGTTTTGCGGCAAGCACTTCTTTGTTCTTCGCTTCAGTGGTTTAGATTCTCTGTTTGAGACTTCGCTTCGATCGGATTTTTTTTTTGAATGATTAACATTAATTTACTTACCTAGTGAAATCATTTCATAAGAACCGTCTTAAAGAATAAGTCGAGTTATCGGCGCTATGCAGTCAATCCTGTTGGGACAATTTTTGTATAACTTAGTTTGATCTGACGTCAGATTTAAGTCGTCGAATGTCGCAGAAATCTATTATTAGTTTGCTTCTGTTAGACTTCGTGAGTTGTCTTTGTGATTTAGGTTGTCTGACATCTGTATGTGATTATTCACATTTTGAACCCGCTAAGTCCACCCTGTAGATCCGAATCGGTGGCCAGTTTAAAAACGGAGCTCTATCACACAGAAAGTTGCGTCATAAATTCTTTGTTTTATGTGTGTTACATCGGCCCATCTTCCAAACACCAAAGCTAATGTCGTTTTCCTTTGGGCAAAAAGAAGCGTCCGGGAGAGTCCGGATCGGAATAATCACTTCTGAAACCTTTCCATTGACCATTGACGCAAAAAATACTCTTCGGTTGATTCTGGGAAGAGAATTCCGCTTCTTGATTTGAAGTCAGAATCCACTCAAGAAGCACTTGAAGCGCAAGAAGAACTTGGTTGACAAGTGTAATTTATGTATTTTATACAAGTCACCCATACTTTTGTGGATGCAATCAGAAACAGTATTCTTGTTTCATACGATTGCTGAATGAGTGGATCTCTGAGTGAAACCAATGGAAAACGACATAAGTCAAGACAACTTTATAGGGCCTATAGCATGCAGTGGTGGCGTTTAACCAGAAGTAAAAGGTATGGGTCCCTGTCTCCTCGTTTAACTGCAAAAAATCCCAGCTGTTTAACGTCTCACCAGTTCTCGCGCAAATTTTTAAAGTACTATTGTCCTTATTTTTAGATTTGCAATTTCAAAACCCTTTAACTACGTCTGCCCTGAATGTATTTATAAAAACCTATTAAAAAATAAAGGCAGAGGACGATTACTTTGTTTTAATTGGCAGTTGGCGATCTATTAATGTGAATACCTACTATTTGTATTTAAAAAATAAATCTACTACATTGTTTTTCGCCAAGTTTTGACATTTCTTTATTTAGTTTCAAATTTCTTTGAGACGTCAAAAAATTCCTGAGGTTATGTTGTTCTTTTGTTGAATTAAATAAAATTACTAGTTCTTTGCGCTTTGCCGAGTTCGCAACTATATTCTCATTTTCTGCAATGCGCATACATCTTCCGCGCGGTATTACCAAAACACAGTTTTTCATAGTGACTGCAGTTGGATTACTCGGCGGTGTATACATTTGGCAACCACTAATCATTCGCCATACACGCGAAAATAGTGCAGCTGCACAAACTGATTTAGTTCCTACAAGTACTACACCAATAACTGTAGCAAAGTAATGACAAATAGATTATATACCATCCACTTGAGTATTTATTTGTAATCGTGTTATTCTCTTGTACTTGCAGATGAGTTTCTTCAAATTTCTCAACGAATTTAGAAACTCTACACCCGGCATGTTGGCCATGGCAATTGGAGCCACAACTTGTATCGTCATGGCCCATCGTTACCTTAAGCCTGGAATTGAGTTAAGACGTCGCCGGCAAGCGGAAAACTATGCCAATTTCTTATTTGAAACGGAGCAGCAGTCTAACAACACCGCCAATGCGAATGATGAATTTCAATGAAATGTGTGTACTTTGTTTCATTTATTTTTTCTTTCATTGAGTTTGTTTTTTTGAGTTCAGTTTTTTTTTTATATTCCTTATAATGAGGTGATTAATTATTAGCTAATCGAGTTATTTCTTTTGAAACATTTTGTATTTCATCAAAATAAAGATCGAATCGTGGATTATGTCGAAGCTTTTATTTTTGTTCATTGTTTATGTTGGTTTATGTAATGGTTAAGAAAAGTACATGCAAATTCAAAGCAAAATGCTAGTTTGACATTTTGCTTTGTGGGTATCATCCGGATATTGGTATAGAAGTTGTGTTTTGTAATAGATTTTTGAACTTGGTTGTAGTACACACGCGTAGTGGTGTGCAATTAGTTCTCAAATAATACAGAAGGTTTAGGAAGACATTTTATGAGTATTACTGTAAAAAGATCAACTTTGTATTTATAATCGTTGTCAATTGACCAAGTACTTGTCAAATGCGTTAATTCAGCCATGCCGATTAGCACGATTACGTTAACTAGTTTAGTGAATACAACGAAGGAGAATTCTAACCTCGAATGCATTGTTGTTGGTACTATTTGTTTACTATTTGTTTTTATTAATTATCTACTGAAATGCAAAGCGAGGGTAACAACGAATCTTGCTTGAATTGGATTTCTATCTATCATTAATTGAAACGAAGGTTGCCGCGGTCGGAGAAAATGTTTTTCCAGTATTTAATACATTTCTCGCCATTTAATTTATAAAAATCTTCGTTCAGTTTGTAAGAAGTTATAAATAAAAAAATATAAATAAGTCAAATATTATGAAGAATTGCCTTCTGTGTGGACTTTCAATAAAATGTATGTCCAGCATTTTGATTGTGGCCAATGGAACGCGGGCATTCCGTCATGTAGTATACTTGATTAGGGATGTTGTAATTTGGCTCCCGCTTTCCGTAAATAAAGAAAAATCACCGTATTGATTTTAAGTTTATAAATGATAATGTTTTATCAAAACTCACATTATCACGGCCACTGAAAATGTTCTTCAGCAAAACATTTTGCTTAATAATTATTGCTAGAGTAATCTATTACAAACCGATAACTATGTCAAACATTTTTATTCGCCCATCGACCCTTTCACTTAATTGTATATTTTATGAGCTTCCCAAAATCCAATAAGGAAGGCGCCAAAAGAGACAAACTCGAAATGCAGTGTACAAAGAATGCAACACAACTGACAGGCAGCGTTGCCATTTTGACTGTTTTCCAGTCAGATCTGACTGGATTGAAATGAATTTAGCTGGAAGATTTTTTGAAATCCAGCCGGCTGGTTTTTTTAGCTGGATTCAATTTTTAAATCATTAACTTATTTTATTCTTATTATCAGTTTTTTATTTCTTTTTTAAGCATGAAGTCTGTTAGTTTTGTTTCGAATAAAGTTTATTTATGATTTTGTTTTGCAATGTACTACTTATTAGAATTAATTTTAAGACTTGTGTGTATATTTACAATTCTTTGTTTTTTTATAAAAACAATTTTTATTTTCTTATACTTAATTACCTACCCTTTAATGTACAAATATGAAAGAAAATGGATTCTGTGTTATTTTTATTGAATAAAACAATTTTTTTTATCTTAGCTGGATTTTTAGCTGGATTTTTGTTTAAAATTCTTTGACTGTTTTATTTGACTGAATTCCAGTTTTTTGACTGCTTTTTTTCCAGTCAAATCTGACTGGAAGAACGGATTTGAAATGGCAACCCTGCTGACAGGTCTCTTTCTATTTCTTTTTATCTGTTCTCTTCATTTCGTTGCTAATCTAAAAGCGAATTAACTTTCGTTCGCGTGAATTTGCTCGGTTGTGCGCTCTCCCACCAACTGGCCAAATCGTTTTTCTATTGTGCGAGTGCGAACGCGAAGTGAAGACGTAATTAATGTTACAAAATACGAGGAAAAGGCAGTCTTTATATATTTTTTAATTTTTTTTTTTTACATAAGCGTGCAACAAAATAAGTTTAACTTTTTTTTTACAAACCGAAATCAACAAAATGGTGATGATGAAAGTGCTTAAAAAGTAAAATACCCTGCCAACAAAATTTCAGTGGTTTGCGCCAAACAGGAAATAGGGAACAAAAAAATTTAATAAAAAGGGCTGCTAGAAAAAAAATCGTGAAACGTAAAAAAAATGTCTGAACAAAAAAAAAAAAAGTAAGTGTGTGAAAAATATAACACAAAAATAAAAAGTTCAAATATTAAAAAAAAAAAAGTTTTTTTCACTTTTAAAAATTCTGACATCATATGTAAATGTAATATAGCGAAATTGAGAAAAAAAAAAACCTGAGAAAGTTCGAATAAAGAAAAGGAGAAACACTACATTGAAAAGGGGTACCGAAGGAACTTACACAGAGGAAGAAAACAAAAACAATTGACTACTAGGAAGGAACTAGGACTTTTTCTACGGCGAAAAAGCGAAAAACAGAGACAGCTTAATAAAGAAAGAAAACCCATCTGAAGAGGAAGGGAGAACAAAAACGTGGTTCCTCAATAATTGGCTATCTCCGTGTGAGGGAATTTTTTTTCTGACATTTTCCGATTCGCTCTTGTGTTCGTATCCGTTTCATTCGTAAATCGTCGAGATTTTTTTTTCTTATTACAAGAAAATTCGGAATAGAGCAAGTGGTGTGATAAACATAAATATTCAAAAGAAAATATACGATGTAAAAGCTGACGTAGAATTTTGTTTTGTTTTCTGTTCTCCGTGTTGATGCGCGCGATAAAGAAAGACACGTATTTTTCGAGTGGAAATTCGTAGCAAAACAAAACGACGTGTGCGTGGAGAAATAAATAAATCGCAAAAAAATAAAAATAAAAAAAAGCGAGGAAGAAGGCGACGAAAGGAACAAAATATGAATAATTGTGATAACACGGACGGCGGCAGCAGCAGCGAAATACAACATACTTTATCAACAACACCCACAACTATTACAACTGTGTCATCTAGTACTACTACTAGTGAAGAAACAACGGCGACGAATTCAACGACAACTACGTGTGTAGTTGATAAACAAGAAACTTTTTATACTTGCAATGAGAATCTTATAAATAATTCAACGAAAACAGCAGCTGAACAAGAAGAAAATGAAACAGAATGCGCAGGCAACACTTCTAAAATCGGTGAAACAACACCCGTCGCCGTTGTCGTTTCTGATACAAACATCACCGAGGTCACTGCTGCAACAACTACTATTCCCACTGTTAGCTATGCAGCTATTACAGCGATGGATACCGCCACCGCGACTGCTTTCATGAGCTCGTGCTGTACAGCAAATAAATTTGAAATCGATAATAGTTTCGCTGCCGTTTCTGTCAGTGTAGCGCCTAATTGTGATACAAATTCTACAACATCTACTGAAACTACGACTACAACAATTTGTGATAATGAATTGATAACTAAACAACCATCAACAACACCAACACCTAAAGCACCATCCGTGACAACGCCTGAAATAGTAGTAGCAGTAGCAGTAGCAGCCACACAAATTTCAGGTGAAATCAGCAAAGACATCGCTCTAGTACGCAGTGTAGGGGTTGTTGAGGAAATAATCACCAGCAGCACAGAATCACCCATCCCGTCGCTGATAGAAAATCTAGAAAACAAAGAAAACGTTTCGCTCGAGAACAAGAGTATTCGACCGGACAATACTTATTGTGGCGATATCGCTGGCAAAAGTCTGAAAAGTCCAATGCTGTTACGAAAGAAAATACACACGCTGACGACAACTTCAAGCGAACCTATTTTAAATCAATGCCGTAGTGGGAACAGTAGTGGCCATACGGAGGAGTCGCCATCATGTTCAGGGTTAACGAAAACAAATGCATCGAGCGGGATGATATCAAGGCGTGTTTCGTTTCCGAAAAGCGATGATGCATTGGTGACGGGCTACTTAGAACCTGCCAATCCATGGGAGCATGGTGAGTGTAGTTTATATGTTTCTTAGTTTATGGTCTGCTTTCTAGAATAATTTTCTGCGTAACTTCTCTTATTCTACCCACTATAAAGTTATGTAAGCAGAATTGTTTTTAATCGATTGGAAAGCGAGTAGGACTGTCATATAGAAGCATTTGTATAGAATTGTCTGAAGCTGGGTTGTTCAAATGTCGTCACGTCATCGTTGAGTTTTAGTTTTTAGATGTTGCAGAAATTGCTTCAATGGAAATCATACCTATATTAAAAAAAAATCTAACGATTATGTGCGTGAAATGTTTTGTGAGTGGGTAACATTGACTTTTCGTATTTGTGGAACAGATAGGTATAGCTATATACCTATATCAAATTGTTATGGTGCGAATAGTGCTAGCGAAGAAAGCCTACGTTTTCTGTTCACTTATTTAATATTGTAAGTTTTATTGTAATAGATCATAAAGCTGTTGGATATCATCGATTATGAAATAACGTAGGTGGGTGTAGCCTAGATAGCTCCCATAAGAAAATAAACAATCGAAACTTGTAAGAAACCTTTTTGGTGGAGCTACTTACTTATTCAGGTGTCGCTACAGTCCGTGCTGTGCTGGGCTTTAACCATACATCCTACACCAGCAAGTACGTTCTTTGGCTTATCATCTATAGAAGTTTAGAGATCCCCTACCACCTGTAAGCCTTACCGAAGGCAAGGTATGCGTCTACTGCTGTTGGTAAGAACAGTGCAACATCTTGCCTACATCTTTTTTTGACATTAAAAGTACTGCGACTGACGAGATTGACCGCGATGCCTAAACTAGACATGGCTTGGCTCTATGCAACTCTTTTCTATAAATGCTATGATCAGTATTAATCCGAATTACTCGAGTTTTCCTATCTGTCATAGTTTGAAATTGGTTGTCTAGTTCATAATCAATCAAAGCGTTAGTTTAACAAATATTATGCCCAATTGAACATAAAAATCATGTCACATGTGAATGTGCAGTTCAGGTCAAGGACATGCTAATAATGAAAGTAGAATGTCCTTATAGGTTTTGGGTTTGTTTGTCATTGACGTGTGAATATAGTTGACGAATTTATGTTGCATGCATACAGATATTTATTTAATAAAGGATACAATAAACCTTAAATTTGAAACCACATCCAATTTTATTTGCCTTTAAATGTAATAAAGTTCCACGAAAACAAAGTCTTGTTACTTACTGCTCTTTCCATTATCTAGCGTGAATTTTGAGTACAAACAGATTTGCGTCTTTGTTTTACTTTTAAATCTTCAGTAGCTTTTTTGACGAATTTAACATGTTTTTCCCAATGGAAGTATGCACAGGGAACGAGTGTCAAAAACTGTTTCTAGCTTAAGAAGTTCACTATCCGGTGTCGTCTTCGAGTGTGCTCGATGAATTTTGACGGCATTATAAAAGGTTTATCATTATCAATGAGGACTTGAATTTAAATGGAGTATGTAGGATGTACATAATGTATACCTGCTAAGGACACCGCTCATATGTTAACTTTATGGATTCTAGAAGCTCGTTGGTATGTTTTTAAGCAAGCGTGTTGAGAGAATGCAGTCAGAATACTATATCGCTCATCATTCACTTTAAAAAAATTAAATTCTGGTAATTCGGTGAGTTGAAGTTGCAGTCACCAACTCACCAAAATACATTACTGAATTCGAAATCAATGTAGAGATTCTCATACGGCATAAAAAGATAGTATTGCAGAGATGATACGATTTCCGATTCATACAGTGAGATAAGAGGCTGCAAAATTACTGCCAATGTCAACTTTCATTAGACGTAAGTTGATCAAGTTCAAAAATATGCTGCCACAACTGGTGTCTGTTAAACACAGATATTAGCCAATTTGGCACAATCGACCGATTTCATTAAAATGGCAAACAGTTGTGCCTACAAATCTTACGAAACAGGGCGCACATTTCATGACAGTGTCAATGCAACCCCTTCTGCATTTAAATCCTCGCAAATAATACTTAAATCTATATATAAAAGTGTAATTGTGACGCCATGCATACGTTTTTGAAAACGATCCATTAATTGTTCGATTTAATTAACACATTCCTATGTCTCGATTCCTGCATTAGTTGTAGATAATTAGTTGGCACATGCGCCAAGGATTATATTTTTCAAGCATTTGGCGACTGTCGGAAGCGTTTCACAAAAGTAATGACGTTTAAGAACAAATTTTCGAATTTGTTACGCATCATTAGGTCTAGACAAATTCGTGTGACGGATGTTGTTATTGCATGCCAGATTGGGATGTCTATACAGACTAATACCACCACCACAGCACACATCTTCACACCTGATTTGCATCGTTTGCAGAGAAAAGATTTGTGAAAATGAAAAATTACAGAGATTCGCATTAAATCACTTGTTCTTCTTTTAGCCAAAAGGCAATAAATAAATTTAGAGCCGAAAAATAAACTAGCTAGATAAATGTATTTTCTGTTTCTGGGCGGTTGTGTGCTGTGTGAGGGGGATGGTTTATATTGTGTTGCTTAATAATGGTTAAATGTTATAAAACAAAATTAAAATAACTAAATGCTGTAGCATAAGTATGCCAAATTACTCAACAGCGGCATTGACAATGACAAAAAGTCTTTTTTATTGTTACGGTGGCTAATCTGCAGCAATTTCGTAACCAACTTTGGAGTATTTTCAAATTTGCCAAACTGACAAAAAGGTAAACACAATGATTAAAATCCAATTTAAACGTTATATTATGAAGAACGCGCCATTGTATCCGTTTGTTGGGTATGTTGTTGAAGTTATTCGGGAATAAGTATATTGACCATATGCAGCAAAACGATTTCATGGAAGCTTAAAATCTGCAATACCAGCAGTTTCTAGGAAGTGTATACATCATAGTCTAAATGACCTCGGTTTTGAGAACATTAGGTATGTTTGACGTGAGCCTTATGGCGCATGTTTTCCTTGTAAAATCCACAAAAATTCGTGACGTATATCGCTCGAGGATGCGGGAATTCGGGTCCAGATAGAAAAAGTCAAAATGCGGGTCAGAGTAAGGAAATTCAACCGAAAATAATGTACACATTTATTTTGTTTTGTTAAATGTGGGACAATTTAATTTTTGTATAGTTAAAAATTTAATTTATTAAAAGAGGTTGCAGAATATAAAGAAAAACATTTATTTTAAACGAAAAAAGAGGAACAAAATCTTAATAACTATTAAAAAACAAAATTATTTATTAAATTCTTACAAAAAGCTTTAAAAAAAAAATCAGTTCAGTTCCGTATTCCAAACATCCTTTTTTTAAATCCACTGATTTTAATGCGCTAAGCTTAAATCTGCAAAAATGTGTGCGCGTTCTCTTCTCTTTTGGGTTTGGCACGCCCATAAAGTTTCAAAATTAACCTAATGAGATGATAAATTCAGCAATGGAGTGTAAAACTATTACATATTTTCTTAATTATTTAGCTCAAAATTTTGCTATTTGCATTGCGCCGTTTCTTTTTGAATGATGATATCCACTACTCTTACCGTTCTAAGTGTTTGCTGTTGGGATTACATTCTCTTGAAGTTCGCCGTAAAATGCAATGTGTTATGTTCGTCCGAGATTTACTCTGTTCGTCTATTGACTGTGATAAATTACAGTCATTAATTTGTATATGTATGCCTCCCAAAGGGTTCTAAGGTCCAGATCTCTGTTATTTAAAGTTCATCACTGTACTTTATATGGGGCAACGAGCCGATTACGTTTTGTTGTAGATTATTTAATATTGTTAATGAGCAGATTTATATAGTATTGTCTAGATCTAGATTTAAGGAACTAGTATTGTTAAATTTAAGACAATTGTATTTTTAAGTTTTTTATTTGATATTTTCTTTTTCCTCGATCTGGTGACTTTATAATTTCGTAGATCTAAATAAATAAATAAAAAATAAGTTTTAAGCTAAGCTCAATTAAATCATGCTGATTTTTAAAATGCACATGATTTAATTGATTTAATTATTTATGTATAAAATATATTTAAATACATATAATAAGTATACAGTACTCCCCGGATAATAGCACATGCACGTTTGTATAAAATTATAGTGCTTCAATTAAATTTCTACTAAGCGGGGACCCTTGTAATCCACAGGATGACGTTTGTGAATCCCAACACTGAATACATTAAATTACTCACACATATATCTCTGCAGAATGTTTTTTTTTTCAATAAGTTATTATTTTGTGCAACTTCTTCCAAGAAATGTTGGCAGCTCGAAAAGCTCGATACAAAAAGTATAAAATAAATGCTGCCAATCGCTACCAACCATGGGGTAGTGTTCGGGAATACAATATTTTAACATTAATGAATGCTATTGTTTATTTGTTCGGTAAATAAAACTATCTAAATGAGATGTCTTTTACATATACTAGAAACATATTAGGACAAACATGGTTGCGTATTTTCCGCTTTTGAATATCATTAACTTCGATTTCATGAGTACATTTTTTTTTCAATAACAGAAGAAAAACTGCTCAAAATGTTTTTATTTTCCCTCAACCAATCTTCCGTGTTAATATTTCATAAATATTTTAAGCAAAAGTACACTTATTCCTAAAAATAATACTATCCACACGTAACGAATAATTTCAAATTTAACGGATAAAATTTTATGAACAGGCAGCAACTTTGCCGACAGTGGAAGCAACACATGTAAGGTGCGACGTGCGAGTGTGTTAGTGAGCCGGAATTTTTGAAGTTACGTGACATTTGTCAATACGAATTTCTATGTAACAATACTAACACACTTAGCATGTGTCACGGAAAATCGGCCGAAGTTGGGGGTCTCAGTATTGTCAACAGAACCCGCCCAGATATCGCCAGAGTCATGGCAATAATCACAGGGCAGCCAATTGGAGATCATGCGGCCAAGCTTGGGATCCCACACAACCCTCATTGCCGCAGTTATGCGAAAATGTAAACGAGAAAGAAACTCTCTCCCATTTCGTCTGCAAATGTCCGGCACTAGCAAGAACTAGATTGCGCACACTGAACCAACCTTTTTTCGACGACCTTAGCGACATTTCGGGTAAAGGGATATTAGACATAATCCGTTTCCTTAACTCCACAGGTTGGATATAGGCGCCGAATGCTCCACACCCGTAACAATCATCACAAACTAGGAGTCGTGGTAACAAAAAGGCGCATCATAGTGCTACTTGGGTTCAAAGCTGAACCGCCACTTCTACCTACCTACCTACCTAGCATGTGTCACGGAAAATCGGCCGAAGTTGGGGGTCTCAGTATTGCCTCTACTGAAAATATTCTTTCAGCTGCCAACAAGAAAACTGTGGGACTATCCCCACGGCGGGCGTTCCTTCATCTAGGATATTTTGTGCTAGACGTCTAGCGGGGAACGCGGCCAATTTATTCACACTTTTGGCGTTAGATGCTTCATAATGAATTTTTAGCATTCACTGTCAAACGTGGTAAAAACACTCTGGAAAAACGGGTGGCATCTGTTTTAAATTTACTATATTTGTTAAACAATCAAAGTATGTAGGAGTAGGTTCATTACGCACGTAGCTCCTAGTAACAACACAAAAACGAAAACAATTTTCCAACCACACTTCCTGTATAAAAATAGGCTTAAGACTAAAAGAGTCAGGCATATTGTACAGCCTGATTGATTTCTTGTAATCTTCTACAGCTTTGCTGGAAATTTCTCGTCTCATATGAATTTCGCAGTCCCATCCCATCATGTCCTTTGAACGCAATAATTTAGCATAATTTTCTCGTCACTCTCTAATCTTGTGCCGGTTGACATTTCTTTCTGACGAAGTAGGCTTGTTAACGGATACCTCTATACACTTCTACAGTTTTGTTTACACGTTATGTGTTGTTTGAGTAGAAGCTAATTAATTAAATAAATGATAACATATCTGTTGCAGCAACAAGTCAAGTGCTCCGTGTAATGCAAAGCAAAGTGCTCTTAGAGTTCTTCGATTTTGTAATCACTGGTGATTATATTTTAAAGTACCTCAGGATGCTAGAAACAAGTGTATAGTCGAATGTTTTCTTTAAATATTTGTATTTAAAATCGGCTGAGGCGGGTTTCACCCTTGAGACCTAAAATATGGTTTTTAAGCTCTTCTCTTCTAACTTGACTTTATATCGACTGAGAGAATGAAAAAGTTTATTATTTTGATTCGTAAATCACAGATCAGATCGCTCATTACAACAATTTAAAATAATATACATCTGATTACCACTTAAAAGATAATTTTGTTTTTGTGTTTGGAGGTTCTATGGAAGGAAAAGTCATCGGGATAGACTTTAGACCGACCTAAAATACTCCGTGAGGGCACTGACTTTTGTCATACCGAATGGGATGGTACCTAGCCGTTCTGAACGTTTTTGTTAGAAAATAATACGGAATTTCTTTGACTGAGCTAATTTTCATATATCAAGAGGTTTTATCCGCATTAATCTTCTGATTACATTGCCTGTACTTAATAATTCGGCTGTTTCTAAGCTAACGTGGTTGAGAAGCCTACTTCTATAATTTAAGCAACTTTATAAAATTCTTTTTCAAACATTTCAATATTTCGATCTCTATGTAGATCGGCGTTGACTATAAACCAAGGTGATTATTGATTATGTTCCTTTGTAATATATTTTGAAAGACCATCATTTTTTTTAGAAGGTTTTGTGGTCATACCCACAACTGGTGCCCTTAGGTCCATACTTGTTTCAGAATTTGGTTGCGTAGCCATAACTTATTTGTGGTTGGACAGGGATGAATATCTTCTAATAAGCCAATACATTTTACTGTATTCCATGATTCACAAAAAGTGAGGTTTCCATTTTGTTCCCACAGCTGTTTTCTTGTTTAGTAGAATAAAAATGCGAAAGTTAAATATTGAGGTACCCATTTTTTTTTGTACCTAAGGAAAACAAACAAAAACAAATCTCTAAATTCTTACATAAAATATATTTACATATATATGTAAAGATATCGATCTGTCACTGAATTTACTCGCAATCATTGACAACTTAATTGCTTGATAAGTTATATCTTAGTTGCAGTATCTGACAATTCTTCGAAGGGTGGTGTTTTTAGTCAGTAAAAATCTGACACTACTATGAGCACGCGCTTGCTATTCTCATAGTGTCTTTGGAAGATTTTCACCTACCCTCGGTAAAAAACAACTTAAACCAGCGTCACAAACATATTTCAGTTCAAAATAGAATCATGCCCTAACAGAAAAGAAAAAGAGAAACCACTACTATACTAAAAAATCTTGTAAAGTGTAAGAGCTTAAAAAATAGTATGGTTGGCTTTATAACTCTCTAACGAGGGCTAAAATCGCGTCGTCCGTTAACGAGCATTACGTGACGGAATTTGTTTTTTTTTTCACATGTAAAATCAACTTAATTCCGTGAACGTATAGCTCGTTCACGGAAGTGGCGATTCGACCCCAGAACTTGAGAAAATTTTACTGAGAGCTTCAACTTTTCAAAACTCACATTTTTATATGAACCTACTGCCATATCAGATGAATTGCCCAAAAGTTTTAATTTAATTTAACACTATTCCTTTTTCTATATTTCACGAACCGTTTCTTTTATCTGGCATTGCTTTTCAGATTTTTACCTACCTACATAATAAAATACGAAAACAACTAATCAAGAAAAAAGAAAACAACTAATGATCAACGAGAAAGTTTCGTTCGACCCAGTCGCTTTATTTTTATTTTTTGTTGTTGTTTAAATTGACTTATTCTAAGATAATTTTTCTGCGAAAACTTCTCGAAAATAAAAAAGTAAATTCGAGATTTTTTTTTATCTAGTTTAAGAGCTAAAATTCGTATAAAACATAAAATTGTATATTCTGTTTATCAAATAATTTATTCATTTTGGCAAAAGAACTACAAAATATCAAATTTTTACAAAACTAAAAAAAAAAAAAAAAAACACAGATACCTAATTCATTAGATATAACAAATAAATAATTTCAAAATCGAATACATACATAAATACAACTATATACAAAAATACAACTAACTAAACAAAGTAAAAAATGTCAAAATAAAACAAAAACCTCATCACAAAATAAAAAAATAAAAAAATACAACATGAAATAACAGCTGATAACTAGCGCCCATCATGGACAATGTAGGTACTGCACGTGGTTGATTGATATCAAGAGAATAGGCGTTTTTTATTTTCCTCAGATGATGTATATAGACCAGCGGTTCCCAAAGTGTGTAAAGGATATCCAAGTGCTCCGCGGAAAGATAATAAAAATAAATACCTAACAAAATTCCATTACACTAGTGACTAGTTAATTTTGTGCTTCTGAACTTGTCATTTTGATCGCAGCAATCGAATTTTAAATGCTAATTTAAAAGAAATCAACACATACAAACAAACTAAAAAAAATAATTCGTGTAAAAATATGTGGTATGGGATGATAATATCAACATTATGTAGGTATAGGGAATCCCTGAAAATAGCATACGTGTAACGAAGTGCTCCTCGAGGAATTTTTCACCTAAAAAGTGCTCCGCGACTAAAAAAGATTGGGAACCGCTGATATAGACTATTGATTTTCATGCATTACAACAACTATGGGTTCATATACAGTTGTGTTGCATGTAAACCAATGATCTATATAGATCACCTGGGGAAGATAAAAAAAACCTAATAATTGTAGTAATACCGAATTAATATTAATTTTTGAGACAATGGTAACAATTTGCAGGCTAGGAAAAACACAATTGGTTGACGATTTCGAGATTTTTGCATTCGAGATTTTAGTTTTCGAGATATCGTAGTAAACCCTAAAATATGATTATAAACTTTAGCTGCCTGACAGTTGTTGACATACCCTTAGCGGACTGACGAAGTCGCGTGAGCGGCTAAACCCTGCGGAAAAAAGCGTTAAAATCCTGTAAGCGAGCGAAGCGATCCCCATACCCCATACTTTAAATACACCAGACTTCCTTACCAGGCGCCTGCCTGACAGTTTTTATATACACTTAATCGACTATGTAACTACAAATTTTTCATTTCCTTAAGGAAAAAAAACTTTGCTTAGTGCGCATAATGAAAACCCGCCCGCCTTAACGCAGAAATCGTAACAATTTTCGACAAAGGGTATGGGTTTGAACGACTGATCCACTATCCCTTGTACTTCATTGAGTTAATTATACGCCTGCAACAATTCGAACACAGTCCTTTAAATATATTATTTTTTTCTTCTTCAACTATCTAAAGTCGTATATGGTTAATTGAACCACCAATCCTTTCTGATTACGACACAACGTACTTAATTACCTGTAACATAACTCAACATCCTAATGTGGGTGTGTAAGGCAATGCACCTAAAACTTTGACTGCAGACGAATATTTGAAAATACTGTCAACAACTCTTGAAACACATTCAGAGAAAATAATCACGTAGCCGTCCCTCATGCGATCGGTCCTATCGCATTTGCATAATGCATTTGCATGTCATTCTTGCTTGGTGACAGCGCTTCCCACAACAACCTTGCGACGTCGAAGAAATCTTCATCCTATTCCTCAAGATTTTTCCGCAGAGTGATTGCAAGGGGAAACAAAAAGAAAGAAAGAAAAGAATTCAGACCGCTGTCCTACAAATATGTCACACAGATATACATTATACATAGTCGCAAAGTCGACAAATAGCTGTGATATAACGTCTCATATCGCACCACCAACACGACACACTGCGTCTCACCATCATCGCATAATATTGTTCTGCTTGTCCTATATGCCGGCTGTATAGCAGAGGGCCGGCCTTTCACAGAACTCTGATGAATTCAGAAGTCGCTTCTTATCGCGGTCGCAACAAGATTGATGTTTGCGCGGCGACGCGTACTCGACGCGACGCTCGTCGATTGTTCTTCGCTTAGGAGTACCAAGGCCAGGCGAAGCTTTTTTTTTTTTTTGTTCTTCTTCGTTCGATATGCTATTTTGATGTTTTCATCCGACGTCATTCTTATTTTGATTCAGTATTCGAAATGAAAAAAAAAACTGGAATTCTTTAATAAACGTCTACATTCGGTCTCTTTATCGCATCACTTTATACGGGCATTTAATGACTTTTTGTCACAATGAATAGATATTTACGATTAAATAAGGCCTTGCGATGTTTGTTTTTTGTTTGTTTTTTTTACGTTTTTAAAACCATGGGAGTGCGGATTGTGAGTCTTCTGGGGAGTTGCGCATCAGGACCTCCTATAGTCATCGCACCTTGTTTACATTTGCAATATTAATGTATAAAAATCGCTTCACCTCACGCCATAGATACACATACGATGTCGTTTGAACTATCGTCCTTGAGTGTGTTTTCGTTTGCTGGAGGGTCGAACATTTGAGCACCTGTCCCACAAGGTTAACTTTATGTACCTTCGTGTAGATTATCAATTTTATTATGGTGGCGACCACAACACGGTTAGCGTGTCAGTTTTTCGGCACATGAGTTGCGTTTGTATAAGGGTTCAGGCTAGAGCGATGACAGTGGGCAAGGATATATCCACGACTGAATGGCATTGAGAAATAAACATAAAGAAATAGCTACTGCAGAGGTTGAGGGCATATGCCTAGACATAGCTATACATAATGCCGTACCCAAATCGTTGCGGGATATCACGAGAGTCCCCTTAGCGTTTAGTTGATTAAAAACGCAGTACGCATATATGAACCCATTTATTGACATACGCAAAACTAGAAGCATTAACTTCCACAGTAATACTAGACAAGTTTGAGTGCAAGCTTTGGTCCAGTGGAAACCAGTATGACCACCTTAGCTAGCAAAGACTATCTAAACTAGACGGTCAGCTGCCGTGCACCTACCTGATTTTGCCGCAAATTTTGACCGAAAACCCTCTTTTTTTGTTCCTGTCTGTGAATAGGTGTAATTAATGGTCGTCAGGTGGCACTATTTCAATAACAAACAATTTTTAAATGAATTTTCAAATAAAATTAATAAATTTATATATGTTGAGTACGGTTTTTTAGATAGCTGTACTTGTTCTCTATCCATCTTGGGCACCAAAAAATGTTCATCCATTCACATTTCAGTTTTTTTTGAATTTTGTTTGAACATACATATATGCATTATTTGTTTGACAGCAGAATTCATGCAGCTGCTTAAATTTAAACCTTGGGGTTTGTTCCAAAAATAAGTCAACAACATGCAAGTTAAACCCAAGTTTTTACAGTGAATTTTAGAAAATATTTATTTTATCGTAAGAATCCAAATTGTTTTGTTAATTTTTGGTTTCGTTTTCTATAGATATATTCTTTTACAAATTTTATAACTATCTATTTTAAAATGTCTATTGTCCTGATATCATTTTTTTAATACATGAACATCCGAAGTTTCCGTAAACTTTTTTAGTTTTTATTTTATTTTATTATTTTTTTTTTTTATTTATTTTATTATTAAATGAGTAGAATTAAACGTTTATCATTCGAAAGGTACTGTGCCATAGATGTGTACAAACAAAAAATCGTTGGTATATGTCGACATTAAGACTGGTAAAATAAAGTTAGGGAATCCCCATAAAAAAGGCTCATCAAGTAATTGAACCCATTTTGGTCATTCAAATTGTCGCCGTCGTATTGCCATAGTAACGTATTCAATGTAAATGCATCATAATCTTGGATAAGAACCTATTTCCGAAGGAATGTAATTTACCTACCCCTAAAATTAAGCAATTGTGTTATATGCGACGCGTTGACAACGCGAAGGTTTGATTTAATAATGTTTCTATGGAAACGAAAATTTTTCAACATAATTTTATTGCTCTAAATTTCCATTGTGACGTATTAATATATTAATCATGAGTAAAACTGTGTTCAAGGGGGAGCTTTTTTTTATAGCTAGATGTCGCTTTTTCGCTCAAAAAAAAAACAGCATAATTATCGAAAATTGTGGTACGTTTTTTAGTATTAAATCCTTATAAAAGGTACGGCCGATTTTTATCTCAAGCACAAGGTTTTTATAAACCTCTCTAAATTTTTTATTAACAAATCCAATTGCAGTCTATGTGTTTTTCTGATAAAGTGCAATATACGAGGATTTTTGTATTACGGCCTTTACCAGAAAAAAAACAAATTCATACATAGCTAAAATAGCAATACATACTAGTATAAACGGACAAACATTTTAAATTAATTTTTTGAATATGACAAATGCATGCTTGCATATTGTACTGTGCAAATATGCATTCTACGTACCAATTACAGATTATAAATTATGCTGAAACTGAAAAAAATGTTCTCCCCAAGGCATAAAAAAAAACGTTTTTCCTAAACTGTGTTGAAATATTCACAGATCTTTGATAAGCTATTACTATGTTATAACTAAACTAAGCCGGAGCTTATGTAATTCATAGACAATGTAAACCCATGTCTAAACGAAAAACTCGACTCTTAACTCCATTAAACGTTAAAACCAAGTGCATGAAAAGAAAATTTAAGAATTTCGCAAATGATGTGATATTTGGTTTACAATAAATAAAATAACGTAGCGCTTAAATAATTAACAAACAAAAATCATCTGCAATTTTATAATTCCACTAAAATGCATGCCTTATTTTTGTTTAAAAAAACGCCAGAACCAAGAAGAACTACAACAAAACGCAAATTACATATTTAAAATCCTTTTAACTTTTTGTGTAGTAGAATACACGTTAGACTCGGATCTAATTAAACCGGGCTGCCAAATTCTTTATGAATAGCAGTTGTGTTTTACCTGTGGGTTAACTTTCGATTCGAGTTTAGTTGGACCCAGGATTATAGTATAACTATGAATATGCCCCATTGTGTTTAAAACATGACTTTAAATATTTCAATATATTCTTTAAATTACACAATAAAGGTGCAAAAAAAAAAAAAAAAAAACGTTAATTCATTTTGCTCTGATTATTATCTTGAGATGGATTTCTGCTAGATATTGACAAATGATTAGTTAGTTAGTTGTATAAGACTTTTTATTTCATTAAAAAATTCATGTAACTAGCGCATACCTTTGCCTAAATCCTTTTTCGACATCAAAGTCATCCTGCTGCCGACTGCTCTAAGGCTCGCTCGGGTCAACTTTTGGCACAGGATATTTGGTATCCTTATATTAATTCGGTTTAGTGAACGGAAATTTTGTCTATCTTCGTTACTACAGTAATTATTACAGCGCTTCCAGTAACTGATTATTTGCAAAGGGCTCTTAAAAATATACTAAGAAACAAAAGTGTTTAGAGATATATTCAATTTTGATTTAAGGTTTCCGAGATTCACATAAATTGCAGTAGATTGTCAGTCGAGCGCAGTGTTGTAGTAGATTTTATTTTTTTCTTAAAATTGCAGTAGATCTACTGCAGTTGCAGTAAAATCCGAACCCTGATGTCGAATGATGCTTGCGGATTGACGTCTCTGAACTAACTGACTGTAATCAGTGTGACCGTTGTGCGACTAAAGTTGCAATTTGGCACTTTTTTGGAGAGCCCTTTATTTAGTTGAAGAAGGCATTTTAAAATGTTTTCAAATGCTGTTACTTCCAAATAAAAACCCTTTAAATGTAGCACCTATCACACTATTATAGTGTTGAGCGAACCAATGCTTGCTAAATATCGTTCAAAAATACTAAATATGAAATGACACTTCATGTGCTTCAGAAATGCCACCTTTTTTTTCTCATTGCGCCTTTTCAGAATTCTGCAGCGGTCACGCTGACTGTGTTGGCAATTTGTCAGATGCCACATACACAACAGTTACGATCTGCCTAACTTCGGGATAAGCCATCGGCGTTATAAAGTCTGCATTATTGACTTTTCCACCATCGCAGCAACTGTGTTTCTATTGCAGGAGTTTATCCTCATCTTTTCAGGTTTCTGTACGGAATTTGCTGCCCTGGCATGTTCTTTTTACCTTTTGGTAAAATTTCCATACATTGTTCCTCGAGTAGCATCTCTTAATCTGTTCGATCGCTCGCCTCTCGTGCTCTTTTTTTTTTTTCTGCACCCCTCTGGAGCAGGTTTTAACTACTTTAAGCTGTTTTGGATACCCATAATTTTACAACCCCTCATGTAATAACAAGGAAGAAATAAATTTTCTCCAATTACTGACAGACGAAAAAGTCAATACCCAAATTGCACACTTTATCAGCTGTTTCGGTTAAGTTTCCTAATTACAAAAAAAAAAATAAGTAGGTACAATCGCATATAATCGATTACGCCATGCAAGGTCAACAAATTACAATCCCCTTGTCACAGCTAAATGTACATATTTCCCAAAGCCGTCAAACATTACACTGCAAGCAGAACTTTACATTGCAATTATTATTATAAAAAAAAAAATCCATTCCCACATAGGTGCTAACAAAAATGGCGTCATTTCCCTGTTGATATTCGTCCAAAAACGGCTCGAACTGTCACTCACTTTTCGTGGAGTAATTTTAAATCACACTGAATAAACAGCAAGCCGCCAACAAACGTTTTAACGTAAATTTGCTTGTTTTTAGAGTTTGCAAATGTTTTTGATTCTTCTTTTATGTGCGCTGTACAAATAACGTTCATTTCTAATTTAACAAATGAACTCAGTGACCCTGCCACTGTAATTTGCAATTGTTGCACTCGTGCCAAAGCAGCGGTTATTATAGCGCGGCCAGTTCACTCGACACTTCTTTTCAACTTCTCTTAGATCTTTGCGCGAGGTTTGTGGCGGCCATTGGTCGGGGGGTGTTCGGAGGGTGTTCAGCATGAGGGCCGCCATTCGATTCTCGAAATTAATAAATCATTCCTCTATTCTCGAACGACAGTGTAGTTTGTATACGCTTTTATTGTTGTCTTCTTTTTTGCCGATTCTGATTGAAGTGTGACTGTGTGTAATTTTGTTGCCGTGCCCACTAATTAGAATAAATAAGGAACCAAGCTACTAAAAGAAAAATCTAAATTGTCTATAAGTTATGTGTAGGTGGAGGCAGTAAAGTATGCGAGTATAATAGAAATGTGAGGCAACTTTTTAATTTATTCATCTCGCCGTGTAATTTATGTTTTGTTTTGTTTATAAAATATTGATAATACTCAAGAGTTAGTTGGCAGAGCGGACTTTTGTGACCGGATGGATGAGTGGGGGCTAGTAGGAGGTGTGTAAATGTCATCTGAAAATTGGCATCAATGTCGAAGGTGATGGCAGCATCAATGATGCCGGTGACGTGGATTGTTTTGGCTGACAGTATGTGTACGTTTTGCTAGGTATCGAATTGTGGTAGCCAAGGTAGTCGGGGAAGTCTATATACTTACGTTAGTAATTTGGTTGTGAGAAATGAAATTAATGAAAAGTGTCAGTTGGCAGACTGAAATAAACGTTGCTCTGAGAGAGAGAAAAGCTTGGGCTTTGGTTTACTCTTTGTAACGTGAACGCAATGCAGGCACGTTCCTTGTGTTAAAAATAACCTTTGAAAGTTAGAAAGCAATTCTTTTTCATCGAGTCATCATTATAATCAGAGATCTTTGTCTAATTCGGTGATGACCTCTAAAAATTATTTTCCGTCTCTTGTGTGAAGATTCATCTGGCTTTCCTCGAACTAATTTGTCACGAATTTGTTGGAAAATATTTGTTGACTGCGAATAGGAAAATTATTAAAATCTGACTGACTGAACACATTGAATAAGCAGTACAAGGGAGTTTAGTGAAAATGTAAGCGTTATCTCTCTCTTCCTCTTACCTCCTTCAAATGTCAAAGAAAAGGAAGCAGTAAGGGAACGATTTCAATGCTACACACGATTACGAGTACGAGTAGTCTAACGCCCAATTCACAATGTCGCGTTGACGCTCGCGTGCATTGACAAATTATGTAGAAAGAAAGCGTTCATATGATCCCACACAAAATACAACTTCAGATGTTGAATCGACTTTAGATCGTAAATATCGTTAAATTCAACGCGACGCCTGAGTAGACCTATGTTCTAGTATCACGTGCGTTTGACAACTTTAGAACTTCGAATTGTTCGATTTGAAGTTATAGAGTGTGCCGTTCATAGTTGGAGTGGCACAGATCGACTAATGTTTATCATACACAACTTTTAAGGAGGTTATGATGTTTTTTCAATGTTAATTAATTAATTTAGTGTGTGGAAAGGACGAATACCATTTTTTTTGTATAGCAACTACAAATTTCTTTAGATTTTTTGGAGAAAAAAAAAATTTAATCAAATATTCACTATTCTTTCATCGGTGTAAAGTGATCGCTAAAATTGTTTGGGTTCTTGGCAACACTTGTAATTCTAAAAAAAGAAACCCCATTTCGGTAAGCTGTTGGTTGCAGTGTTGCCATACAATATTTGGACAAATCTGCAATTACACAAACAAAAAAGTCTGCAATGCAGATTTCTATGGAATAATCTTACTTTACAACATTTTTTTTATTTATGTAAATAAAAAAAATTAATACGAAAATGATAGCATACATACCTACAGCGAAAGTAAGTGTGCAAAAAATGTTGAAATTATTTTTTAAAAAGAACAAAATACGGGTGTCCGCCGGGAAGGTATACTACTTTGTTTGTTTATAATTTTTGATTAAATGAAAGAGAATGGATATTATATAGATAAATGTTTTATTTAATGTCGGCAATTATGTATGGAATACAATATCAGGTAAATGTCCGCCTCTGTTAGTCTCACAAATGCGAGCCCTTTTGAGCACATTTTTCATTATACATTCTCACACATTTCACGCGGTATTTCATTAATCTTATCACGAATATTTTGTTTGAGTTGCTCAAGCGTTTCTGGTTTGTTTGCATAAACCTTGCTTTTTAGATATCCCCACAAAAAGAAGTCCGGAGCAGTCAAATCAGGCGACCGTGGAGGCCAATCAACATCACCATTTCTTGAAATAACTTGTTGTGGAGAGAGGTCTCGCAGTAATTGCATTGTAATCCTGGCTGTATGCGATGTGGCACCGTCTTGTTGAAACCACAAGTTAATCAAGCCCAAAGCATGAAGTTGTGGCGTTAAAAAGTTTTCAATCATATCACGATATCGCTCCCCATTCACAGTTAGCGTTACACCGTTTTCATTTTCAAAGAAGTAAGGTCCAATGATTCCTCCTGACCAAATTGCACACCAAACTGTAACTTTTAATGGATGCAAAGGTGACTGATGAATAATTTGAGGGTTTTCCATTGCCCAGAACCGACTATATTCACATATCCATTCAAATGAAAATTGCCTCGTCACTCATTATGATTTTATCATGAAAATCGGGGTTGTCACGGGCTAGCTGTAACATCCTAACATTGTAAAACACGTGGGTTTATCGAATATTTTTCCATAATAAATTTGCTACGTGTCTACTTCACGACTGCCAAATATGAACTGTCAAGACTAAAGTTTACCAAAATGGCGGCAAAACAAAGTAGTATACCTTCCCGGCGGACACCCTGTACATTATTGCGAATGCAGATTTTCAATTTTCACCTCAGTGGATTCGTCAATAAGCAGAATTGCCGCATTTGGGCGAATGATAATCCAAGAGTGACTGTCGAAAAACCAATGCACCCATAAAGAGTGACTTTTTGGTGCGGTTTATGGGCTGGCGGCATCATCGGGCTGTACATTTTTCCAAAATGAGGCCGGTCAGGCAGTTACTGTGAATGGTGTTCGCTATCGTGAGATGATAACGAAATTGGAAGATATGGATGTGGACGATATGTGGTTTCAACAGGACGGTGCCACTTGCCACACAGCTAACGAAACAATGGCTCTTTTGCGCGACAAATTCAATGGCCGTGTTATCTCACGTGGTGGCGATGTCAATTGGCCGCCAAGATCATGTGATTTGACACCGTTGGACTTCTTTCTTTGGGGTTATTTGAAAGAAAAGCCAGCAACAATTCAAGAGCTAAAGGATGGGATAATTCGGCACAAAATTTATACCATCGGATTGAGGTGTGCCGCCGAGGTCGCGGTGGCCATTTGGCCGATATTTTGTTCCATACATAATTGAACCATACCAATATTATCATAATAAAAATAAATGACAATAATTTCCTACATAATTTGTGTTTATTCAAAATCAACGTCGGCCCTTAAAACTTAATTTATACAAATACAAGAACAAATTAACTCCAGAATAATTTGCTTTATTTCTTAAGTGAATTTTGAGCAGTCAGACTTCTTTGTAACTATTTTCTTAATTTCTTGCTGCGGCATAGAATAATTCCATTGAAGTAAATGTCGCGTTAAATTTTTTTTTTTAAATCTTCGGACAAAACTTTCAGTTTTTGGTGGTTTTTGGTTTGAACGAACGTTGTTCATTTTTTTCATTTTAAATTCATTTTTATTTATATCTTTCATTAAACTTACATACTAGACAAAAACGAGTAGGTAAATCTAATTTAAAACTAACATTTATCTTATTCTAGCTTACTGGCTCTTAGCGAGCGCTCTAAACTTAACAATATCCTTAAAATTATTGCCTTTCAGCCTTAAATCTATCTATATTTATGATTTGTTTTGTTTTTTAATTTCCAAGAAACTTTAGAAAATTTGGAATCTTTATTATTTGTTTTATTAAAACTACTTAAATCTACCTAAGCTACTTAACCTACATTACCAATAATCAGGGTGGTGAGCAATCTTATCGATTGGTCACCATCCTGATCGCATCCGTGGTGGCCTGTCGGCCGCCAACAGGGGTTCATCCGCGCCGCCGAGACTCGATCGAGGCCATAAGCGTCGGTCAAGTCTCGGAAGCACTCGTTCAAGCTGGCTAGCCCGGCCCCTCCCAAAGACCCCCTACTCTAAACCTAAATCTAATAACTTATATCTAGCTTAAACGAACGTTGTTCATAGCGTAAGCGTGCACATAAGGGCCTAGCTTCACTTGGCCCACCATTTGCCTAGTGAGAAGATCAGGGGCCGGATTCTGTAAGGGGAAACGTTGAAAGGTTTTCGTGCACACGAAGAAATTTGCTTGTGTATCATAGGGCAAACCATTCGTGCGCACGAAAACGTTTTATCGTTTTGCCTTACAGAATCTGACCCCTGATCATCACCATTATTTTGTCTAAGTTGAATCATGCCGCAAATGACAAATGAATCGATGAAAGGGTTGCTGGTTGAACATCGTCCACAGCGCTGAAATAGCTACATATTCACTTTAGACAAACTTTGTCATCAGCTCGAACAAGAGGTTTAGCAGGAGCCCCGTCCACCAACGTCGTTGTATTATGCATCATCACAGAAACTGGCACCTATAGCAACACAAAAGACCTCATTTGTCACAGCCCGAACATACACAATAGGTAGCAGTGGCGTGGCGTGAACATTTTTAAATTGGAAGTCGAAGCAAAATCAATTCAAGCCACCTTTTTTATACTTTAAATCATTAATATTTAAAATTTATAATTAGCTTAAGGCATACTAAAAGTGGCTTCTATAGAAGCCCTTATTGACAGACGCATGATGCCATAACTTAAAGCAAATTCAGATTACCTAATGATTATAATAAAAAATAAAGATATGTAATTCAGAAATATTTTAGTGTTCATTTAATTGTTAAAATTAATGAGAAATTAAAAAATTCACTAAATTCACTTTAAGTCACGCACTGCAATCTGCCAGCCAACTGAATTTTTAAACCAAAGCACACCCTTACCTACCTCAACAACTACCTGTAATTATTCACACAAGAGACAATAAGAAAAGAAGAAGTAAAAGAAAATCGAATAACTCGAAGAAAAGCGCGTTATTTTGTTCATATCATAACCAAACAAACACATACGACATACCCAAAACACAACCCAGTGGCCATTAGGGTGTCCCGTCGTTGTATGAAGAAAAAAATTTCGTGGAAAATCTCATCGAAAGGGGTATCAAAAGTTGCGTATTGACGAGAAGATTCTGAATGTTTACTTACTTTCTGATTACGGCATAACTTTTGGGCCTCTACCGACGATTGAAGGACAGGGAAAAGAAACTAAGGCGCTAATATCTTTCAATTTTTCGATTTGTTCAAAATATTATTACTATTTCAAAAATATATACACAAATATAACTTGGTACTAAATTAAAATAATAAATATTCATTTGCGTATAATCAACAATTTTAAATTATTAATTTAAAAGAAGCTATTAAGGCATAAATACAAATTTTACATTGAAAATTGGCTTTTGAAATTAAGAGATGGCATCCGATTTCTAGATTCAATTTTGTTTTATATCTGGTATTCTGAGCTCTGTTGCGTTTGCAAGCAATGAAAGTTCATCATCAGGCAGATCTTTTAAGATAGGTGGAGGAGTTGTCTGACATTAATTTAAAAAAATAATGTCTATGGCATGGACCTTATACTAATAATCATTTTTAACATTGAGACTGAATATTTTGTAGGTCACAATATGCAATTTTGTATTTCGAAAAATTCACCATTGTGAGTTAAAAAATATAGCCTGGACAATTAAAGTGATAATTAGTATCGCGGTATGTAGCCTTTTAAAATTATAAAATGAATCTTTGAATTGCATATTTCTTCCCCTGTATAATATATCGGAGAAATATTGTTATGTTCTTCTAAGAGCTCCTTGCGAAAATGACGTTTATATTTTTGATCTGAAACAAGGGTTTTGTCTTTCTGTCCGTCAAGATAAATATTCTTAGGAATGGCATCATTGAATTGGCTTCTTAGATGCTCTCTTGATTTTGACAAAGCTCAGTATCTGTATCTTATTTTCGTCGATTACAAGCCTTGTGTCAGTGTTATTTGCGAGTCCAGCATCGTGCAAAACCGCTGAAGCGACTTTTGGGGCAGATCGTTCCGATACTCCATATCGATCAAAAACTCTTGCTACAGATGGTTGGACCAGCGAATTGAGCTTATCTGAAAACGTGGAAGGATCTGAAGAAGACTTTGAAAGTTCTGAAGAACAAAGTAGTGACCTTACTGTCCTGACTGGCTCCACTCTTTATTCTGTTTCGTTTGGATCTACTCTCTGGAGTAAACTTGGAGGGGCAAGATTATTCAATGCACTACGTTCTTTCCGATCTAGACGCTTTTGCATTTTAATCATCTCTAGGTAATCAACACTTATCCTCCAAAAATACCCTTTCATTACTAGGCACTTTTTTTCTTTGTACAGTGGCAGTTATCAAATTTAAAGAAGGCAATGTCAAACAATTTTGTACTAGAAAATGTTATGAAATCTTGTACTCTATTGTGATAGTTTGCATTTTTTCATACTTGGGTATCTTTTTAGAGTCATATATTTATGGAAGTTCATTTTAATAAGTCTTAGTATTTGATTGTGGCACACAATTGGAATTGAAGCCCTCTTCAAAATCTGTTCGATATCTGCATGCACTCACTATAATAAACAATTCGGAATTAGAGGGATTTTTCACCGTATTCTGTTTTAAGATTTCTTTGGATTAAAAGCATAGGTATACTTTTTTACATCTCTTACAGACGGTAAATTATTTTTTTTTTAATTCACTATAAAGGGATCGAAAAGAGGACAGAATAACTCTCGGATATGGAGTCCGGAACTCATTTTGCTTACATGTTTTAATATTTAAATTAAAAAATTCGAATTTACCTATTTTTGTGAACATATAGAATTTTGTGGTTAAGACAAAACAAATGTATTTTTTGATTCCAGCATTTAAGAGATATCAAAAAAACCTCTCAAGTGCTCAAATGCTACCAAAAACACATTTGATTTGAGAGAATATGCTATAACTTACCAAATGTAAGCATTATTAAAAAAATATTGAAAAAGAAAAATGTAGGGAAAAAAACATTTTTTTCCAAAACTTCAACGGCCGGTAGAGGCCCAAAAGTACCCTTGAATATTTTTTATGTTATTTTTCCTGTAATGAGCTCAGCAATACGCAACTTTTGCGGGGCCTTTTGTTAAGATACAACAAAAAAAAATTTGACGGGACACCCTAGTGGCCATGGCCATACCAGTAACAAGCTCTGGCTCTGGGAAGAAAACAAGAGATACAAACAAATGTTCACTCAGTACTCAGCAGTCAAAATGAACTTTGTGAGAACCGCGAATAACTCGAAGAAAAGCGGGTTATTTTCTACAATGGGTGATGAACAAAGAGGTGTCAGAGTCAGACAAAGTACTCAGGGAAGAAAAAAAGAGATAACAAGCAAATTTTCTCTCAAAATGAACTATAAAGTGAGAACTTTAATAACCCGACTTATTTTGGGTTACCTTCGCTTTGTCGCCACGAGACGATGACGGCGTTGTATGAAAATGGATACACACACGATTTTTATATGAGTGCTTTTGTGTGTGTACCATTTGGTGAGTATTCACATTCATTTGGTAGTGTTTCATGTATATTCGGTTTTTGGTAGATAGATAGTGTTGCCTGGTGGAAATTTCAAAAGGTAACTCGGTAGGAATCGAGTTATATGGACGCCACGCCACTGATAGGTAGTGGGAGTCATCACAGTAGGTACTTGCTTTAATACATGGTTGCCACTAGACGGGAAAGTCAGGGAACGAAAAATTGGTCAGGGAATGTCAGAGAAAGTCAGGGAATTTCGAGAACAGTCAAGGAAAATTCAGTCTGTAGTTTTTTTTTTTTTTTTTTTAATATGTATTTAAATAATTATTTATATCGAGCTCTGAAGTCTACCCAGATTTAAGCAAAAATATAAAAATCAATGCGCCTGAACACCCACATCGACATGTTCGACCAACAAGAATGAAAAATTGCAGTGCAATATAAAAGCTGTTCTGTCAAGTATTTACGAGACTGGCAATTCGTTTTATACCTCTCAACATTTATTGATTGGGATTTGTTTTAAAAAAAACAAAAAAAAAAACTATATGGGTCTGTTCCTTGATTTTTTTTTTAGTTAGAATGGAAAAGACTGTGAAAATGGCAGTGGTGGGGATAAATTCTCTCACTGAACGCTCTAGGGAACGCTTTTGTAGTAATTTATGAAAATGACAGATACATAATTTAAAATATTTCAAAAATGGTACGAAAAGTCGTTAAAACAACAGTCAGAAGACATTACATTTTATTTTGCCGCCTGTTGATACCATTTTAATACGCAGAAATCAAAAAATAATCCACGCATATGCCGAATGCGGTAACAAATTTCAATTCAGCTGTTAATTGTAAGGTGACTGACAGCTTTTCCACTTCTTACACCCAGAAATTTGTTGAGTAAAAATTCGTAAGATTCTTAGTGGAGCGGTAATATATTGCTCTTCGAGGACGTTCTCTTTTACGAACTTTTCGAATTGAGGAACGGCACTGAGTAAAAATTCGTAAGAACTAGTAAAAATTCGTAAGATTTAAAAGTAAAGGAACAGACCTTATGTATGTAACTTATTGATCTCAAGGACTAGTGTTCAAATGTGTGTTTTTTTTTGCTATATTTGTAAAATTAGGTCAGGGAAAACTTCAGAACTGGTCAGGGAAAGTCAGGGAATTTTTTTCTTAATAATAGTGGCAACCATGTAATATTATCGCCGTACTTATGGACGATTCCGCAGATCACATGAGATCACATAAATGGAAGGCCTAAGTAGGCACTTGTTGTATGCGATGTAATTAAATTTCGCCATATTTTTAAACGCACATACTTGGATGACAAAAAAATGCCGCTTAAGCCTGTTGTTTTAGCTGTGCTTATTCGAACAATTTAACACCACACAACACATCATTCATGCCATTGATATTCATAATAATTCCTATGCAGAAACCTTCTGATACCACTTATATAATTTTGTATAACTTGTGTGACAAATGATTCGTGTCAAGCGACGAATATTAACAACAAAATGGCAGCGATTGCTATTCTAAATATACAAATCAATCGATAGGCTTTAAGGCCTTAATCTTTTGATAGTTCTAAAATGTCAGACTAAGTTTGCTGGAACGTAAAATAATTATTTTCGTGAACAGCTTTACCTACGCATACTTAATAAATAAATCAATAGCCTACTGCTCAACTCCTCCTGCCATTACTGACAGCTGTTTTATATCCGCAACTATCCATATATTCACATTCCAGTAGTGTTGGTAAATTTTACCACAAGTAGGTACTTTTTTCATTTTTTTTTGCAACAACAGTCATAAGTTGTATTTCCTCCAGTCGACTATCTCGAAACATTTTCTTTTGATTACCTAACATATCAGTAAAACTGATAATGGACTGTTTTTTGTTTTTTTATTTTTTATGTGTTGTCTTTTTTTTTTTTGTGGGGGCAAGATTAGCCGGTATGTCTGGTTTGTCTTGTCCTTAAGTAAATGAAAACCAAATAAATGTGTAATCAATTAAAATGTTCACAAAATAAAACTCTGATTAGATTATCGTTGGTTGTGTGTGCCTTGCAATTCTTACCTTGATTGGTATTTGTATTTTAATCTGAAATTTGTTATTGAAAGGATTAACGAAAATGAGAAAGAAACATTTGTGTTGTTCGGTATAGGTAGATGTAACTTGAAGATTGTACAGAAATGAATAAATGCATTTGTTTTGAATTGTGATGATGTTAAGCCTTAGCCTGTATATGGTAGTTAAATATTAAAATGTCTGGACATGGGTATTTCAATTAATTTGTTATGAAGAATAGTTTATTATACTCTGGACCTATTTAATGACAAAATATAAATCTATTTCGTGCGGAAGCAACAATACTATAATCCCATCTTCAAGCCGGGCAGTCCAACAAGGGATCACAATCTTCACGCATGGGACATGGCTCAAAAATGGAGATAGGTACGGGAGCAGGTGTTTAGTTGGACGCACTTAATTTTGCACAGTGTTTTCAAATCTGAAGTCCTGGCAATAGAAACAGCTGCAGCAGCTACCTAAAGACAGTCCCCATTCGGATATAACTATCTTGGTTCAAGTAGAATTGAGGAAGAAAATATCGCGATGCACTGATCGCCATTAGGCACAATTGGGTCAAAGTCTGCTCAGCTCCCAGGCTTAGGAATGTGCAAGCTTAAAGGTGAACCCAGAGAATGGACTCTGAAATGAACAGCGGGACACAACCATACTACCACCTACTGGAGTGTTATTCAGGATATTCGATGGCATAAAAGAAAAAGATGACAACTCTTTCTGGGTAGGGAGGTACGTTGTAGACTAAATTCGAAAAAAAAAATCTTCTGGCACTCAATAGACCTTTTAATTGCATAACAGGTATATATGTATAATCAAATAAAGAAGTTAATTTAAAAAACAAAAGAACCCGACTGACAGTAATAAATTTAAAAAGATTTAAACAATACAATTTCAAGAATTATTGGCTGCGCATATTATTGTCAGATTGTGTAGGTAGTCTCCGATTGTCAATTAGTTATACTTGAAAGTGTCTTGTTCTAACTTTTTTTTTTACAGTCAGTCGGGTTTTTTGGTTTTTGAATTAGGTAATTTTTTTATTTTTTTTTTTAATTTATATTTTTATATTTATTTGTTAAGCCTATGACACTCCGGGAAAGAATATTTGACACCTCATTTTTTAAAATCGTTCAAGCCGTTTGGGCTACAGGGCATCACGTAGGAATATACATAGGATGCGCGCGAAACACATAACCCTCCCTGTGTCCAGTCGCGTATCTACACTGTGGTCTGTAGGATGGAGGATAGAGTCCAACGTTTTATACAGAAGACGAGGTGAATTAAATAAAACACCTTTGACATTGACGTAACGTGACCCACAATTCTATTTTTTTTTTCTTACAAGCTTATCCTCCCATCACACCCCTCTTAACTTAACCTAACCTAACAGTATATAGAGGCGAGCATCCAAAACACTAACATTAAATTTACAATCGCTGGCGCACAGAAGACTAGAGATCTCCAGAGTAACTTACCGAAATTATTCTGTAAATGCGGCATTTATGTGCCTTACAAGACAGCCCTGCGATGCACTTCATCCACACCTCCCTCTGCTACAGAACAGGGAAACTCTTTAACTCACTTCTTGATGACCCGTACACACTATATCCTACAACAGACGACTACGCCTTATACCAATTTATGCACGCATAATTTTTCGAGTGATTTTTGGGAAAATAGATTTAACAGATAAATCTACAGTGACATACATCTTCTCAGAATCATTCGTCAAGATTGGCTAAGACATATAAAGTCCTCTTTCACGGTGAAAATGAAGGACGACGTTTAACGCTGCGTCAACGAAATTTAGCCACATTTATGCAAAATGGTCATGGAAAACTACGACAAAAGAGTGCGTATGTGCGAGCAAAACCGTGGAGGTCATTCGCCAGATGTGTTTTTCCATACATAACCTTACCTTATACATAACGAATTGAAGAGAAGTGTTCTTCATTTAATTTAAATTTTGCGTGAACTTTGGGACACCCTTTATAAGACGACTGATTTACATGGTATACATCATTTTTAATGAGCAGATGATTTTGAAGTTAAGTTTCCTTTAAGGTCACCCTTAAAAACTTACTATTAGGCGTATTTATTAGATTTCCTTACGACGCCTCTACGATGTTGTTTACACATCACGTGAAGATTTACACAGCCTCTATGTGATGACTTTGCTGAAATTGTTATTTATAAACATTTTTCCACGGTTACTTTACTAAATGAGGTTTTTGTCCAAAAATGTAAGAATTTCGATAAACTATTACAGAAAACACTGAAATCTATTACTTTTTGCTCTGAAACCGACATCAGCTGTGGTTCGCTTCGTAAGTAAAATCATTTTACACATTAAAAACTCAAATTATCTGGCAGAAATGTCTTCGGATGGGACTGCTGAAATATCAACCTGCAATCATATACCTATGTGTCCTCTTATGTCCATATTCCTCGTCCAATTCCACCAACCAAGACCAAAGATAATGCCTGGCCATAGGTAGACATATTCACACACATCCTAAAACATTTCACAAGCAACAAAACTGAAGTAGAAGAAATATCACAAATGCACAATTATTTGATTTTTTTTTATTTATTAAATAAAATCTATATTTTACAATTGCATTTGAAAACGAACTTCGTTTGGCGCAAATGTACACAACATGTACACAAAAAAAATTGTTTTTGGTGTTGTTTACAATTCGACCACGACCAAATGACATTTGATGCAATAACATATTTACGAAAGCTCTACGCCGGTTCTAAACCCAAATTTTCACGTTTAACTTACGCAGTAACGATGCACTGGGTTTATAAATAAGGCTGTATATTATATATTAATTATTTGATCTTCTGTTAAGAAAATAATCAATACATTAATGCATTTCATTTCATTTCAGGTAAGTCCTATACTCGTAGGCTATATTATGTGACAACCGAATGGGTAAGCGAAAACTAACACTGTACATAATATTTTAAGCTCTACATAAATTGTAACGAAATTCAGCCACTCATAGTCGGCCTGGATTCGGTTCTACAATGTATTATATTTTTCCCATTACTTACCTTATTGCCCCGTAAATTTGAAACCTTATACTATTTTATATTATCCTCTTATACGGCATTTAGCTAAAGACTTCGTAGATATAGTCTTTCGAAGTCCTTAATGCAAAACTTTTTCATTGTCCAAGTAATACCAGTCAATGCATATGTTAAAAATAATGCCATAAATGAAATTTTAGTCAATATAGTTTTTTGAAAATTTTTTTGAGCTTATAGTTGCTGTTTCTATTTAGAGAAATGTAGATTTGATTCCTTCATATTTTTTAAACTGTAAACTCCTTCCAGCAACCCATAGATTAACTACAATTACTAGGGATCTTGTGATAAAAATGGGATGACAAACGTGAATTCAGTTTCTTGCAAAGCGCCAGTCTGGTTATCTGATTTGTTGTGATCTGTATCAGATCACGCTGATAATAAAATAGCGCTTATATAATAAAGAAATGTGCAAGGATAACATGCAACTGTTTTAGTGCGAGAGAATTTTTGATGTAACGATACGATTTTCTATGTAACATTCATGCTTATTCTGACATTCGAACGAATAGCCAATTCTAAAGAATGTCTCTATTCGTTCGAATGAACTTTGTGTATTTTGATAGACGTTCGTTAGAATTGGCTATTCGTTCGAATGTCAAAATAAGCATGATTATTAGCGCATCTAGATGTTTTAAGAGCGTTAAAGTTTAGGTTGTAGGTGGGTACTTGTAACAGAATGTAATTTATTTTCCAATTAATTACACAAATAGTTTCTACCGAGCAACCGCAACTCGATCGGGAGTTTCGAAACTTGTTTCACATGGGACATATATTACTACTCAACTGGGCGCACTAACTTTATGCAGTTCTGTACTAAGGTGTGTATCTGAGAGATCACCAATTCTAGGTCACGATTTGTATTCTGAGGTTGCATTTAAGAGACTTTGTTGGATCCGCGCTTGTAGAATGCCTTTTAAATATCTGGACTTGTGAAAAAATAGCAGTGTTAACTATTGTTCAAAGTAGAGTTCGCCCAGTGGTAGAAATTCTACCATTATAGTGACCTGGCTTATAAAGAACATATTGGAAAATAAATTACAAACAAGATTTCGTCTGTATAAAATCTTCCCAAAAACAATAACCTAGCTAGCATTCAATCAAACATAATATGCTTTGAGGAAAATTTGATTTGAACGCTCTAGATCTTAAACGTTTAGCTCCTATAAGCGATAAAGAAATTTTTAATAAACATACACAACACACCCACCCAAAAAAATTCAGATCGCAAAAGTCAAAGCCGTTTCCAAATTCGTTCATTGGTTCTCAAGAGAAGTCGGCCATCCTGGCTAGTACTTTCTGGGGGTTTTTGTAGTATGGATTCATGATGTGAGTTTTGTAGCTATGTGAAGTTAGCTCGCACTTTTTCTAGAATGAAAGACGTAAATACTAGTTCGATAGATATTCGTTTGTAGTTGTTTGTAGAGCTTTTTTTTTCGTTTGTAGTTTAACCGTTACAAAGTTTTTTTTTATGATTTGTGTTGGGAATTCACTGGAAGTAAAACATCATCGAAAGACATTGCAGACCTAGTACGCGAGGGATGCTTCTGCAATAGTGATGGACTTTAACTCATTAAAAAAAAAACTCCCGGGGGGCTGAAATTCGCCATCCCGAATAGGATTGCACCTCATCAGCAATCAGCAATTTATTTTTGAATTAGATATTTTATGAACTTAAGAGATAGATCCGCCGTATGGCGGATTTCTAAACTTGTTTTGTTTGAAAACAATACCTGATCTCTTAGCCCTAGCTAAATCTTATAGATCAAGAGGTTTTAACCATCTCAATGTCCTGATTACATTGTCATTATTTAAAAGTTCTGTTACTTCTATGTTTACCTGGTTGAGAAGCCTACTTCTGTGCTTCCGAGCAACCTTCTTAACCTCATCTTCAACCACCGTTAGAAAGTTAGAACTACTATTAGAAAAAATGGGTATGGTAGGTTTCGCTTAAATTGTTGGAAAAATCGACGTTTCGCCGAGATGGTGAAATGATCAATCTAGTAAAACGGCGAAACGATATTTTGTTGAAAAATTACTTGACCATATAACAAACAAGATAATAGAATAATGCCAATCAACAAATTGCCAAATGATTTTTGCGAAATGATCAAAAATCATTTCAAGCAAATGCGAAAGATAAAAACGACAATTGGTAATCGCGAATTGATTGACAAATTTTACAAATAAAAAACCAAACGTAAATTGTAATTCAGGATTGCAAAATAATGGTAACCATAGAAAAACATTTCAGCCCATTTTTGGGTTTTTGAAATAAAATTTAGCGATTTAGCATTCGAAATCGTTTGTAGTGAAATTATTTTTTTTTTTTTTCAAAAATGTCTTATTTCGGAAATATAAGGACATTTGCGTTTGCATCTATAAATTTACAAAAGAGAGAAATTATTTGAAATCACTGGTGAATAAAGCGTATTCCAACTTTTAATGACTGAATTTAAAATTTCTGAATTCACTCAAGCGTTACTTAATAAAATGCAATTAAAGTCAAAATCAAAAAGCATCTCTTCAGAGTTGCATCCATATATGGATTTCCCAACATACACAACAACGGTAGACACATTTTCTCAAAGCATTCATCCCTGTCCATCGATCCATCGATATGAGTCACTATTTGTCAATTAGCAACAACAACCAATCAATGAACTCCGAATTTATACCACAAAATTTTCTCTTCATTCCTTTAAATAACAGAATAACGGTTAAACTGCAAATGAAAAAAAAAAAAAAAAAAATAATCACTACAAACAACTACAAATGAATGTCTGTCGAACTGCAATTCACGTTTTCATTCTAGAAATAGTGCGGGCTAACTTCACATAGGTGAATTTTGTTTCTGGGCACTCATTCCGTAACTTTTCAGACGATTATCGTGGAAACGATAGAACCCAAAACTAGCAACTAAGTGCTAAAATTACAAGTTCGTGAGGTTAATCCAGTTCATTTCCCACAAATGTAATGAAAGCTGACGATATTCAAAAAAATTCGAGCAGATTATAACTTCTAATGGCGATTAAAGTTTCCAAAACGATATCGTTCAGACGATCATTGATATACGGAATCTGCCCCCTGATGTATTTTCAGAATGCGAATTGAAGAAAGTTGAGTTCTACTACGTTTTCGCTTTCCCTCCCTATGGTGAGGGAGTCGAAGTTGGATATTTTCCGTTTTTGTATCAAGCTTCGACAGTAGGCGCAGTGGCTTAGTGGTTACTGTGTTGGACTACTACGCTAGGGGTCGAGGTTCGAATCCCGCGAAAACCCAAATTCCAACTTATGGTTTTTTTCTTTGCGCCACCTCTCGCTAACGTCTGACAAACATCCGAGAGTATGACTGTCTTGAAAGAGCTTCTCAATTAGCCGTTTGGAGTCGGCATAAAATTGTAGATCCTTTCCATTCGTTCCAAAAATGAAAACTCACACAAAACGAATGGTTGTGAGAAACTAGGCCTAGGGTCCCTCCGGACCTGTTGCGCCAACTATTTATTTATTTTTCGACAGTGCTCCCAGATTGTTGGTTAGAAACTGTTTCCCTTTTCCCATCCGCAATGCTAAAACATATCACCAATTTGTTCACTCACTTAAAGCAGCATTAAATTAGTGAAAAAAAATTGTTGTTTAGAACAATTCTTAGAGAAGGCCACTAGAGTGTTGTTCTTATTTAAAAATACATTTTTTTTCTTTTCCAAACTTCAAGGCACATAAAGTGGTTTCGCGTGTTTTTAAATGCTTCGCCTTTGTTTGTAATTAATGTAGGCCGATTCAGAATTGAATGTCTAAAATTTATCAAGAACTTTCAAGTTGACTTGAATTCAAGTGAATTCAAGACAAATTTCTACAGTGTTTGTATCGGAATGCATGAGTATTGCAATTCTGCAGTCGATGAATTAAGAGAATAGAAACTAACAAAAATATCGAGAATGTTATAGGAATTGTATAACAAAAGTCAGGGGTCAGATTCTGTAAAAAACGAAACGAAAAACGATTTCGCTTTTCAAGAAACGATAGAAATCACACGATAGCGAAAATTTGCTTCATGTAACTCCTTACGTTTTTTTCTTCACATTCGTTTAGGTTTGAGAAACTGTGTGACAGCAAAATTATAGTTTGGCAGTCTCAGTATGTCGTTTTATTTTCGTTAAGTTGTTTTGACAACGAACAGCTGACAATTGAAAATATTTTTAAAGTGGAATTTGATTGTTTACGAAGCGGATCCTCCTCCAGCCAGTACTTCTAATGTTGCGGAAAGTTTTAAAATAGGAGGCACGTTTGCCGTTCGTGTACCTGTATGCAAATTAATATTGTCCAGCACATACTTAAAGGCGGCTTTGTTCAATCGAAAACGTTGCACAAAACTAAATAGAAAAACGAACTTTTTAACTAACTTATTAACTAACTTTTGAATCAAAATAAACCAACCTTTTGTCAGGTAATGTGAGAGGATTTGAACAATCCCGCAAACTTTTTCTAATTTTTCTTAAGTTCACATGTTCAATTTCAACTTCACTTTCTTCGCTGTCGCTGGTCAAAAAATAATAATTTGCTAACATATCTAATAAAATATTCAGCACAATCTTAAAACCACCAAATTCAATTATAATAAAAACGAAAATGATAAACGTCAACAAAATAGCTGTCGTTTGTTTTCTTTCGTGGAGACGATAAAATCTGTTCGTTTTTAGGGTTACATGAAGCAAGAAAAGCGAAAACGTCAAAAAAAATGTGTTCGTTTGTTTTTTTTCGCGGCCACGAGAATTTCTTTCGTTTTTGATGTTACATGAAGCAAACCGTTCGTGCGCACGAAAACGTGTAGACGTTTTCGCCATATAGAATGCCGGCCCAGTCTTTCAGCTGGAACCAAGCATGAAGCGTGAGCAGGGGTTAATAAGAAGGATAAATAAACGTGTTTTTTTTTTATAACATTTTCCACTATAATTATCTTGTTTTTTCATGTGTATTTCTTATGCTTATAATTTCTCTGAGATACGATAAAGTGTTTTTAAATTTTTATTTCAATATATTCTTTCCGAAACTAGTTTCAGGCACCATCTATTACCATTATTGAAAAACTGGGTCTAAACTACGTTTACAAGACAAATTTGAGTCAGCAAAAATGTTCCCAACAATTGCAACATTCTTGTGACTTTTTTTACAATCCGCAGTTTAAATTGAGATGGAAAAAATCCGCAAATAAAATATTCGTTCGTACGTAACCTCAAATTATAAATTCCTATAGTGTGATAGTGGAAATTCGTGAACTATTGCGAACAAGAAAAGTTTCAATGTGAATGTAATGTCAAAACGCAGTTCACAATTCGCTTTTATATTCTGTCTTTAATATGAGATTAGGCTTCATTTTGGCTGTTAATAATCGAATATTTAGCCTGTATTAATAATATAATTATCTACATCATCCATCCATTGCTCTAAGCAGGATATTATAATGCACATAGTTCCATCATAAATACCTTATTTGTACTTATTCAGTATTAAAAGCGTATACCATTGATTATCTCCACTCGGCTTCGCAAGTTTCATATTCTATAATCAATCAGAACGGCATTGAAGTTGTAATCCACGCTCCCACACACTCGGTTAATACAACAAAATGCAGCGCTCCATCAACTCGAACAGAATGTCAATCCAGTGGAAATGCACATTCTTTCATTCCCGCACTGTAAAAAGAAAATAAATACTTTGACGTATATGTGTGATGTCATATGTGACAACAGTCCCACATATTCTATATGTAGAAACCGACTCCGCCGCAGTAATCCGTTTCTAGTTCAATAGACAAACGGCATACAAGGCGACACTCAAGCTAGTGGTGCCAATAAAAATGAAGTAATAAAATCTTAAACATTATCCACACCCCCATCGCTGATTCCACTACAAATGTGTGCTTCCCCGTTCGATTCCGCCACCGTCCATGGAGACAAAAAAAAATTAAGCAAGATATAAACAGAAGAGAAAATGATAGAGAATGAAAAAATAAAAAAGAAATAAATAAATCCTCAAACATAATGAGAGCAGTCAATGCTATACGAGAAAAACAAGTTTTAAGTAAATTGACAAAAACTGTCAAACTACACATGAGAAACTTCAAATGTCAACAAATAGCAGAATTTTCAAAAAGAAACTATACCACTAGTACAAATGACGTAAACACAGTTCACCACCATTTGCATTTGCTATTTGCGGCAACTTAAATAAATATTTATATCTATCGGAATATAAGTAGGTTTTCTGTTCCAAACAATAAAGTTTGAGGGCCTGTCTACACTGGCATTAAGTACGCGAGCGGCTGTGTGCCGCCATTAACCACAGCGGGGGAGACGCTCCGACGTGAAACTTTTCCTAAACTCATTTCAATGAATTGCCGATGCAGTTAACAGCTGTGTATGTAAGTTGCCCAGAAGATTCAGATAATATCATAAATTTCTTTTGAAATTCAACTGTTCAAGGTCAAAACTGCTCTCCATGTTAAAGCAAGCGAAATTTTGTTTCCAGTTTTTTTTTTCGCGTATTTGTTTTGTATTTATTTTTCGTTGACTGTGGGCTTCTTTTTCATGTTTTTGGCAATCTACTTTCCGCCTCTGTTTCGTTAGTGGATTTGTTGTTTTTATTTTGTCGGCTAATTATTTATCAGCCGTAGCTTTTGCCATGCAGACCGGTTGGATTCGGATTTTACGTCAGAGGCGGAGCTGAATGGAGCAGGCGGTTTTTCTTTTAACACACCACGATAAGTGGTGGTTTCTCGAAGACTAGGTATACGGGCCGAAAGTCGAACATAAATGAACCAATATCCAGAAATAGTTTCGAACACATTTTGTTGTTTGCTGTCATTTTGCCACCCTTGACGGTTGTTTTCTCCTTCAGATAGATGGTTTTATCTGTTTTTTTTTTTTTTTATCAAACGATTTGTGGGTATAGGTGTTTGTTTTTTCTATTTTTTGCGTCTGCATTCCAAAATTGTAGTAAATTTGTGAATAGGCGAATTGTTTGTCATCTGTTGACAGAAAAGTTTTGATTTTGTTAGTTGTTGTTGGAATTTTTTTTATGAGTAATTGACGGCCGACATTTGTTTACGTGAGAGTGAGCTAAAGATTAAAAACACATTCGTTCGAGTACCTGCCTAACATAATATACTCGAAGCTACAATGAATAAGTATGTGGTTTGGATAGAGGAAATGTACGCATACAATTTGATTCCAGTTAAGTTGATTCCGAAGGTTATTTGTAAATTTTTGTTTACTGTTTACTAAACTTACATTATTATTATATTTTTAAAACGGTGCGTGGAAAATTTCTGTTGATTCTTCTATTAGCTGTTGTTCGGACATGAGCCATGCTTTTGAGTTCGTAAAGTTTAATAACATTTGTGTGGGGTGCGTGCGTATCGGTACGTTATATTGAGTTTTGCCAATTTATTATGAAAATAAATTGCTTTCAAATAACACTGTATGTTTTCAAGTTACATGCATCACACACCTATCTTTATGTCGAACAATTGATTGATGTCTTGATTGGTCTTATCTGTTATATCCCTAACCATCTAGTTCTAATTATCAAGTATTCTATGGGTTCATGAACTGCACTTGCAATTTGTGTTAAAGAAAGTAGTCTGGGCCTTTTCGAATATTCTGAAAACGCCCTGTTTTCTTCAGTAGATAAAAGACCAAGGGTTCTTATTTAAACTTTTTCATTTAAACATTTGTTTTTAACATTTCAATGCATCAAAAATCCTTCAATAATTTGAACTAGATGATCAGCACGTAACATAACGATCCTAAGATCAATAGACATATTTGTAGGGAAAAATGCATTATTTTGTGTACCTCTATAAGCGCTGAAAGCTATCAAGTCGTACAAATTCAAACCCCGGCTCGTCTTGATTTATCTGAGCACTTTTAATCTATCGACTCAGAACAAGCTCTTATATAGAAGGACAGCAGATGTTACTGCTTGGCACGTAATTAACTTGAGTGCTCAAGCTCTGATCATAGGTCACCACATTCACCATGGACAGAAGTGATGCAAAAAGCTTAACATATTTCATCACCGATCACTGCTCTATCAACAATTATATACACAAAATAGGCTCCATTGATCCACACTCTGCTTAGAAAAAAAAAAAAAAGTGGAACACATTCTATATGATTGCACAGCAAAGGCTAAAACACTTTAACAGAGGCTTATTGTAGCCTCAAGTCTTAAAACACTTATTAGCCACTTGGTTTAACACATGACACAATTTGAAGGAGATAAAAAACCCTACCCATGTCGCAGAGCTGCCTCGAATGCTAACAAAATGTGAGGACTTACTGTCAAATCCTCGAGCATTTTGTTTGTTGAAGCTGCAAGTTTTGTCCAAATTATATAGATGCGACTTGCTTAAATTCTATAAACGTTTTATTTTACTATTCAAATTTAAACTAAACGTCCGGAATTTCCTTGAAGGAAGTGTGTCCGACCATCACTTTACTAGGAATTTACCTAGACAGGAATAAGGTTACTGTGGCGTATACTTAATCTTTTGTCTTCTTTTTTCTTAACTATCTCGATTACGTTATTACGAGAAAGATATTGTAGGTATTCGTACAAAATTTCGAATTCGAGATGTTAATCAGTTCTGACATTAGGATGATAGAGCAACTCAAAAAAGTGGGCCGCACTATTCTGTCCGTCTGTCTGCCTGGCTGTCCGTTTGTCCCGAGGCCTACAGCCTAAACGGCTTCCCGGATTTCGTTCAAACTTCGGATTTGGAGTTTGGGGGCCGTTTTTTTTTCTTGCAATGTAACCTCAATTTAAATGGTACTTCCCATATAAAATCTTCATACCAGTGATTTGATCGAAAACGGCTCTATCAATTTCGATCAAAATTGACATTTGAGCTTAAGTAAATGAGGTTAACATGACCTGCGTACTCAGTTTTTCGCTAAAAACTCGAATAAAAATCGAAGTTTGAACATTATGTATTTGGAAAATTCACAAATTCATTTGTAAGGTAATATAGGTTGTTTTCATAAACGTCGAAAATCTGCGCAAGTACAATCGTCTTTCTTTTTTGTTGCATTAGTAAACACACTTATTCTGCAGCACGTATGCAGGCCTGCTTTAGTACAATTTTAAATAGTCACTGAATGTTCATAAACGTCAGACAAAAATCATCAAATAGTTTCGTTCGTCTTTTCCCCTTAAAAAAAGTGAAATTTAATAGTGAAAAGACATAAAAATTGCCAATAAAACTTCCATTTTTCGCACCTTAAATTTGTTTACCTCCTGCGCTTTCTGCAGTCAAAAAATATGGATGCACAATCTGCCAGACGCTGATGACATATATGACGTTTACGAACATATCTTCTGCAATTCAGCTGGGTTTGTTCGATCAAAAATCTGACTCTGTGAACACGTCTTACGCAGATCTTAGTTAGGTAGACGTTTATGAAAACACCCATTGTAATTTCTAACTTAATGGCGCACTCAGTTTTTCTCCATATTATTGTACAATGGATTTTTGAATTGAAGGTTCTTTAGTTTACCTTAAAACAGCACTACCGATTTTGGTCAAAATGCATACTTAGATTTAAATTGATGTTTCCAAAATCATAGAATCCTTAATTTTCAATTCGAAGAACTGCCCATATCTCTCGGTAAAACTTAAAAAAACAAGTAATTTTAACATCCGCAATAACAATAACAATAACAATCGAATAAATCCGTTTTTTAATTGTTTCTCAAAAATTACTACTCAAAAGCCGGTCTGTGCTGATATTTAATTTTTAAAACTCAATGCCGCACTTTAATATTAAAACTGCAACAGTCAATAAAAATGCAATAACAGCAACGCAAAACTTCTGTGTAGCCAATATTACCGGCTTCTTCTTTTTTCAACCATTTTGAATGTGCACCCTAAAATAATTCCAACCATTTGGAGTTTACACAATCAGAAAATCGTATTTCTTCACACACGTCCATCGGGATATTCAGTTTATAACTGCTAATGCAAATTCAAAAACAAATCTATGAATTCCTACCTACATGTATTGTATATCTATCTATTCTTTTATCTTTCTTCTTTCTATATATATAAAAATAACTTGCTAAATGTGTGTGTGACAGCCTACCGACTGGCACACACATCCGATTTTGATTTAGTTTTTTTTTGTTGGTTAATAAACCTTGCAGAGAAGGTTTATATATTAGTATGATCAATTTTTGAAAGAAGGCGCAACCGCCATTCCAATAAATTCATTTTTGTACACTTTGAAAAAAATAAACTGAATAGAAATCGAGTAGTGACACTTCAAATACAAAAAAAAAATATTTTAAATTTTAATTAATCCAAGCAAATTGTTGTTGTTTTTTTTAAATTATGTTCTATGTTACATTAAGTAACTTTTTGAAATGAAGTAGATACTTTGATTATACAAAGATGATGTGGCCGACGATATTTTGCATCGAATTCGCACTGTGACATCGGATAATGAACTGGAGATGTCAGATGAAATGCGCAACAAAGCTTTGATTTTGATCGAGGATATGTGCCTGCTCATGAGTGGCAATTTGTTGTGCAAATTGGGGATGCCACAGCCAAATCGTTCAATGCAAGACGCATTTAATCGAGAACTGGAGCGAGAAATGGACTTCGATTCAATCGCATTGAGTCAAGCTGTTCGAACAAATGTGCCAACGTTGAATCAAGAATAAAAAAAAGTGTACGATGAATTGATGCAAGCAGTCGATAACGAAAATGGCGGAATTTTCTTCCTTGATGCGCCCATTCGGACTGAAAATACATTCCTGATTTCACTGATTTTGGCTACAATTCGTCCGAAATCTGAGATAGCTTTGGCTCTAGCCTCTTCTGGCGTAGCGGCTACTTTGTTAGAAGGCGGCCGAACAGCTTATCCTGCATTGAAATTTCCATTGAATGAGAACCAACTATCCCACGGAATTTTGAAACTTTTTGGATGTTTCTGGCTTGGTTCCACACAATTTGAAACTAAAAATCGTCTCAGTAGGTAATAATTTTGTTGCGCAACCTAAATGAACCAAAACTTTGTAACTAACGGTAAGCGTTTGATTGTGAAGAATTTAATATCAAATAGTATTCAAGCAACAATTTTTATTGGAAAATTCAAAGGTGAAGATGTTCTTATTCCGCGGATTCCACTTATTCAGAACGATTTGCCGTTCGTGTTTAACCGTCTTCAATTTCCCGTACTTCTCGCTTTTGCTATGAAAATTATTAATTAGTCGCAAGATGTGTGTGGCATAAATCTTGAATTTCACGTGTCGGCAAAGCTCTCGCCTTGTACGTGAACGCACCCGATAATAGAAATAGAAATAGAACAAAAAATGTTGTTTACCATAAAGCACTTCAGTGAAAAAGCGGTTTTGAATACAAAATTTGAACTGACCGAATTACATGAAGCAGAATGAAGCGAAAGCTCGGAATTATTAATTTCATTACCTAGGTACATTAATCAATTTGGGCGGAACGAAGTTCGCCGGGTCAGCTAGTATATATATTTGTAAAGATATCGATCTATCACGAACAATACTTCCAATTGTTGGCAACTTAAACCAGCGTCTTTAATCTATTCCAATCAAAATCAAAATCAAGCCCTTACACATGAAAAAACAGAAACTCCTACTACGCTTATAGCCCTCTAACCAGAACTTCCGAAAATTGCATGCTATTGGAAGCTTAAACTTATAAAACCTCGCGTTTTTATTTGATATGTGCCTACCAGAGTTGTAAAAAATGAAATCTTTACAGTACTGCAGTCATTTGATTAAAAAGACGAATTTTGAAATCTTTTTACTTCACTTAACTACTTTTACCTCAAATTTTAAATCGCAGTCTATTTTGAAGTCTTAAGTGAAGAAATCACCTGATGCAGTCAAACGACTTGAAGTCAAAAGATTGCATTACTTTTTGATTGCTTGAATTCTTTGAAGTCTTTTTGAAGTCTTTCAATGTATTGCAGTCTTGAAGTCTTTTGATTGATATGAAGTATTTTTTCTTGAAAAAAAACTATTATTGATTTGAATTTTTGAAATTCATATTTCAGATATAAAATGTAAGTTTAAAAATGTACAGGTGCATGAACTACAAGAAAAACAATTTCAAAAAATACTTCAAATCAATCAAAAGACTTCAAGCATTCAAAAGACTGCAATACATTGAAAGACTTAAAAAAGACTTCAAAGAATTCAAGCAATCAAAAAGTAATGCAATCTTTTGACTTCAAGTCGTTTGACTGCATCAGGTGATTTTTTCACTTAAGACTTCAAAATAGACTGCGATTTAAAATTTGAAGTAATAGTACTGCTATGAAGTATTTTTACTGAAGTTGCAATAAGCAATCAAATGACTGCGACTTCAGCGAATGCAATACTAAAGTATTACATTCTTTTACAACTCTGGTGCCTACTGCCTATCGAGTGAATTTACCTTTTCTTACATTTTATGTACGGTCGCTTCTAAACTTTTTACCTACCTACAAATTGAATCGACCAAACTTTTGGAACGAGAAAGTTTCGTGGGACCCAGCCGTGCACTTTATTTATACATCTCACCATAATTGCTTGAAATTCACTTAAGCAATAGCCGTACAGCAGGCCATCAATCAGCTAACATTTCTCTTATTAATTCTGCCAAAAAAGGCAAACGAAAAAAAAAAAATCTCATTGTTTACACAAAGTTGATGATGTGGCTCCCAAGTTTTTTTTTTGTTGAAAGTGCAAATTGTCGTTCCTCAAATTGACCTAACGATCGATGAAAAAAAAAAAAAAACATATTGAAAAATGTATATTTGTTTTATGATCCACTGTAAATATTTGTGGGGCGCTAATTTTAGTCATTTGACAGTTTTTTGTTGGTCGATTGTGCTTGCTGGTCTGCTGCTTGGTCTAATGAACAGAAAACACACAAAAGTGTCAATAATTATTTATTGGACGGAGCACGACATGAAAGAAAAAAAAAACAAGAACAACAGCTAAAAAAGAAGAAAGGAAGATTCATTTTTATATTGTTATCTTTTTCTCAGTTTTTACGATATTTGTATTAACAACAACAATCTATTAGTTTGTTTTCTCGAGACATTTGCTCCCTGACGTAGGGTGGTAAACACATTTTTTTTATTTCAACTAACACCTCTAATTCTAATTAGGGGTTCAAATTGATTAGAAATTAGAAAACTGAAATGATTTATGGTGTTTTGATATGGCGAAACCGCGTAAAATGAGTGGTTAAGTCGAACAGAAAAAAACACGAGACCGCAGCTAAAAAAAAAACTCTGACACATTCTGGACATTCATTTGCAGCGAGCGGCAAGGCAGCTTTTCAAACTGCAATTTTCAGTCGAGTGTCAATAAAATAAAAGTGCATAGAGAAATAAAATTTCTTGATAAATTCACGTAGAGTGAGCAAATGGCACGTTCTCCGCCGCCAGCACTCGTATACAGTTGGCTGGATTGTAATGCGAATGTATATCGTAATAAAAGTGTTTGTTTAGCAAATTTTAAGTATAAATATAGTGGAACCATGCAACTGCAACATGCATAAACTGAAGAAGGAAATGCGTTGCAAATTTTCGCCGATAACAAGGAAAGCTGTTTTGATTGTTGTTAGTCCGTCCGAAAACGAACGGAGATTAGATAAATCGATGACGTCTTTGGGTCTGCTATTTCTTTTGGCAAATGCGTTTAAATGCGTTGTGCTGACTTCTGAATTCGTTTGATTACAGACTAGATGGAGGTATGAGGAAGCCACCACCTGGTAAGTCTAACAATTGGAGTCTTTGAGAATGGAACTCCCTTATAATGGTAAAAGAAGTGCTTCTGTTGAATGTTAACTCATTTACTCACTAACCAATTCAAGGCGTAAGTTGGTGGTTGGTGGCCATCAAGTCTCTCAATTTAATTAAAAAAACAGCAAATAGCTCTCCAGTTTTTGCAAACCTATTAAGACCTCCTTCTTTCTTAGGCGATTGACAACCATTGGAGCAAAATTATTGTCGTTATTAGGAGAGAGATTAGTGGGTACAAGGAACAGCACTCTAACTTCAAAACCGGTACCTATTTTTTCAGTTTATATAAACGGGTTTTGAGGTTTTGACCTACATACAACTAGTACCAACCATAGAGCGGGCGCAACTCAACTTTTAGTCAAACAAACCCAAGCATTAAAATTTTGATAAAACCAAAAACAGACTGACTGCAAGGAGAAAACTGAGGATTTTACTACGACTTGAAAAGATGCGGAAATGGGATGCCCGCGATTTGCTATAGGCTGTTGAATGTTCAGATCTTCTTGTTTTATCAAATCTGCTGTGAGACCAAAACTTTTCATCATCAAAGTTTGCAAAAGAATTTGTTCGGGTTTTGTATTCCTTTTTTTTTATGCCCAAAATCATTAAATTTTTGGAAATCTTCGAAATATCAATATCCTGGGAAAATATTTCTTATAAAATCTTCAGATATGAGATAGTTAGGGAATGAAATGTACTTTTTGTGGTTTTTAATTTAATATCGACTATAATTAAGAAACCACTAAAATGGACATTGTCACGTACTAAAATAATTTTAAAGTACTCGTTATCCGGTTATAATTTTGCCACGGGTCAGAAAATCTCTATCTTCCAAGTCTTATTTTAAGTGGGTGCATGAGTTCAGCTAACAGTTGCGGTACATAATATGTATAATATGACTAATATTATATGTCTGATGTCGCTAGCAAATAGATACTAAATCAGTCAGTAGGTCCATTTATAACGTTGCTGGTAAATTCGGCTTTGGATACGGGGAAAATGTCATCTGACATCCGTGTAACTTACCTATACATTTGGAAGGAATTAGAATAACAGCTTATCCTTTCAAGTTTCTATCCATTCTTTCGTTATTATTTCCGCAGGTGTTGTGAACTCTATGCTGTGCGGCTCTTCCAAACCGCTGTCAAAATTGCGTTGAGTGAGAGCTCGAGCATGTCTTTGAAAGTTTATGTCTATACTCTGTCCAAGAAAAATTGTCAGTACAGGCCTTATGGGAAGCTCTTTTTTCTACCAGTGGTGCCTGTAGTACTCTCACGGCACTCAAACACAAGATTTGCCACTGAAATAAAAACGAAACCACTGGCATTCCAAAGCATTTTGTTGTTGTAATTTTCCTGAAATTCGCATACATCCCTCACAACCAATCTGCCACACAGTCGCGGGCAGAGTGAGCACGATCGCTTGTGTTCGCTTGCTATTATCATCAACCAAAATAAGCAGTGTGAGTGACTGAAGCACATCAGAGAAGTGTTACCATATGGCAATGTTAGCATATCATTAAGGGGTTTTCTTTGAATTTTGTCAAAGAACTTTCGGTTTTGGTGCTTTTTGGAGCTTTTTGGAGCTTTTGAGAGCGGCATATTATGTGGGGTGTTGCCATTCGGTTTGAATTTGTTTGTATTTCTGAAATATCCAATAATATTCAGTTAAAACATATTTTTGAATGTTGTCTTTTAGAAATAATGCTTATTCGTGAGGTGTTTTAATGCATTCATTTCACTAACGCAACAAGTGATCATAGTGCGTTGTAGAGATATTGCAATAAATTAATAGTGATTCATGCAAAAGCATGGTATTTTAAGGGATAAAATTTGATTAAATATTTTATTATAGAAAACTAAGTACAAATTTTCAGCCTTATTCGTTAGGGCATATTTCTGCATGTTTTGGTAGGTATAGAATCATATTTCACTTTGTAGAGCATATTTTTCACACTGAAATATCAAAATGATGAAGCAGGTTAACATATACTGTTTATTTTCGGTGGTTGGGTTTTACCACATCCGGTCACTCCTCTCCAGTAAAGCAATTGCCTTGAAAGGATTTTATGATCCTTTTTTTGCTACTGTTTCCGCGAAGTTCTGCATTGACGGGTAATCATTTTTTAACAAATATGTAATCTAGGCATATATGTCTATATTAAAAAATGTATGTAGAGCTGCACGAGTGCAGTCCTTTTAACTTCTGTTTAGGTATATGACATTGCGTGGTGTTTATATATGTTTGTATTCTAATTGCCTGCTTGTGTATATAAAACAATGGTTGTTATCTCAATAGCGGATAGTGCATCTAAGCAAGTGGTTAACTTTATTGTGCATATGAATAAACAAAAACATGGCTACAAAGTCTTCAAAGGATCTAAGTGTAGAAAATTGTTGATGTTGATGCAACTGAAAAATTCTATGACCTTTTCAAGAGTAAATCAGAAGCCGTAGGAAATGCGGCTACTGTTTTTTCTGTTACGGAACGAACTGTATACAGGCTTTTAAGGGAAAAAGCAATCAAAGGCCACAATTCGCCACCAAAGAAGAAAAATAATTCCGGGGTCAAGAGCAAGGTGGATGATTTGGGCAAATGTGCGATTAGGCGGATAGTCCATCAGTTTTTTATGGATAATGACCTTCCAACGCTAGACAAGATATTGTTGGAAGTACAAAAAAGTGAAAATATAACAAAACTAAGCAGCTCAACTTTGCATATAATATTGCTTAAGAATTTGTTGTTGGAAAGAAGTGACATTATTTCTTGGAGACGAAGATATCTACGCGAATTAAAAAAAAAATTAGAGAAGAGAAAAGAAAGATTTATTTTACTGATGAGACCTGGCTAAATTGGAAGATGGTAGCCCTAACAGTATTGCTCTCTGAGTTATGGCGAATTATCATACGCACTACGGCAACCCTGTGAGAGCTTTAAAAAGGGACCGATTTATGTAAGTCATTGCAACCAGACTGAGAGACAAACATCCTATCTTCCCTGTACTGACAATTTTTCTTGGACAGAGTATAGTTACCGCTGTTCATCTCTTTTCTACACCAAGGAAGTGACCATTTTCTTGTGTGAAAGGATAATATGCTTTCTACAGATCTACTTACGGCTGCTTTGTCAGGTTCATGAAAATATTCATCTTAAATAGTTAATTGTGAGTTTATTTAGCTGATGCAGTGATTACCAGGGATAATACTGAGACCACCAACTCGCAATTATCTTGCCGCTGGCCCCTCAATTTTTTTTTTTTTCAAATTCGCCATTTTGTTTACCCATCGGTGTTCTGTCAATTTAGAATCTGTGTGACATGCAAAAACATACATAATATAAAATCAATGCTGCCAACCGTGGGATAGAGTTCGGGAATACCACATTTTAAAATTACTAAATGCAATTGGTTAGTTTTTCTTATTCTATTTTTAAAAGACGAATAATATAATTTGATTGGTCAATAAAACCATCTAAATGAGATGTTTTATATAATAGAAACATATTACGACAAACATGGTTGTGTATTTTCCGCTTTTGAATATCATTAACTTCGATTTCATGAGTAAATTTTACTTAAAAACTTGAAGAAAAATTGCTCAAAATGTTTTTATTTTCCCTCAACCAATCTTCATTGTTAATTTTTCATAAATATTTTAAGCAAAAGTAAACTTATTCCTAAAAAAAATAATACTATCCACACGTAACGAATAATTTTAAATTTAACGGATAAAATTCTATGAACGCTGGCAGCAACTTTTCGTTCGTTTCGCAGTAGTTTGCTGCTCCTTAAAATACAGAAATGCATTTAAAACCAAATCCTTACAGCGAGTGACAGCTAATTGTTGTAAAAATCATACATGTCATTCTCTACGCGTTAAAAATTCCTCAAGTTCGTTATATAAGTATAAATACTTGGCCAGAAGAAAGACCTAAAACTAATTTAAAACATACAAAACATTACGTTCTGCAACTAACGTCTCTAATAACAGAGAACTTGAACAAATTCGATACCGAATAAGAATTCCAACACTTGAGCTCTAATATTTGACTAGATTACAGTCATACATACATACAAGTAGTGGACAGTACTCCTAAGGTGCCACTTTTTGCAAATTCCAATAACAAAAAAAGAAGAAAACAAAAATGTTCTCATTACTTTGTTTTGTGTTCCTTAATAGAAATAACGTACTAAGCAATTTTTCGCTCTTCAAAATAATATAAATAATACAAAATATTTGTTGTTTTGATGAAATTGTCGCAATAAATCGCATTAAATGGGACAAGCACTTCCGTCGGTCGACGGCGAGGGAAGCCGATGAACGCATTAATTATTTAATGAGTGCATTGTGCAATCCGCAAAAACCGCATCAATTTCGGATTATCACTAAAAAGAAATTCAACGCAAGAAATAATTATCCAGGGGTGAAGGATTGAAAAAGAAAGGTCACTCAAGGAGTTTTGGAGACCCAATTCGATGACTCAGCAAATTGCTGTGCTAAAATACCAACGGCAAAAAGATATGACGGTAGGAAAATCGCATCACAACAAATGGGGGAAACCAAAAATTGCAAAATAAAATCTTCAATTAAGAGGCTTGTTTTTGTTGTGTGCGTTTTTTTTTTCTTGAAACTGTTGTGCCACCAACCTTCGGCGGCTGCATTCGGCCGGTAGGCGGGGGAAATGCGCCTTTTCGAAATAATTGGGCTGCAGCAGACAATACAGTCGGCACTCGGCAGAGTACACAGTGGGTTCGAGAAGATTGTGAAGGGACATATATCCATTTAAGAGTGTAGTAGACTTTTTGTTTTCCACCACTGTTTTGTTATGGAAGGAGAAGGCAATTATGCCTTCAATGTGGCTTTGATATTTGCTGAAATATGAATAGATGAATGAAAGACGGTTTTAACTGGGTAGACGGTAATAGAATCTACGCTATAGTTTCCCACTTATTTTCCTTGCCTTCAAGTGTGTAGGGGGTTTCAATGGGGGTGTAGTTTTTTCAATAGAAATTTATGATGTGTTGTTATTTTTTCAGACTATTCAATACCGCTTGCAGTTTTATCAAGCAGCGTTTGACGCTTGCCAACAGCTTAGAATTTTGTATTACCAAAATCGAGCTTAGTTTTTTTTTTAACTAGAAAAACATTTGAATGATTTTTTGCTTTGAAATAAGGCAATGCTTGTCTTTAGCCCAGATCTCACATCAATAGAAAATGTGTTTTCGCTGACTTGCCTTTGGTCCTCTCTTTATAGTTTGCTCAATGCTATAGTGATCTTTGAAGCCTTTGCGAATCATAGAATCCGTCGCGTTCGTTGTAGCAACATATTTGACTGACAGGTTGATAGAATACGCAGCGGCTTACGAAAAGTGACGCAAAAGTAGCCCACGAGGGGTGGGTCGGTTGTTACCATATGCGACGGATCCTATGGGACTGCTGCACTGCACGTTCCGTCGAATACATCAATATTGACAGATCCGTTGACGCGATGGAAGCAACTGATTCTATGGGCTGGCCCCATAGTCTGTTACCAGTATCTTCGTTCTGGCTCTGGAAGTTGACGGCTACAAATTAAATGTTTGTTAAAATGCATTTTGATTATTTTCGAATAGATTGATACAATTGTTCCTTCTTACAGAGGTGGACCTAATCCTCCTATTTTCACAACTGAATCATTGCTTTTATTAAAATGTTTAAATATAGCATCTACCCGATATTGAGGCGTCAGATGGCTGTTGTCGACGACATCTTACGACAACTAAAACAAACCAAATCATAAAACGACTTCGTGACTGTCATTGCTAAAAAAGTAATTTAGAAAGGATGGAGAAAGCCACGAAATTTTACAGTGCTACAAAAAACAGTTCTACGTACGTATTAAAAATTATTTCTTTTCGTATTATTACTAAACCACACTAAGTACATTATAAAAGACGTGTGTAGTTCTTTCACCCTTGTCACAAACTTGTGACAATGACCTTCAAACAAACTGACAAGTGCCAACAAAGTATCTACTGAATCTGGAACATACAGAAACTTCCATGTAAACTTCTTTATTAACCCTTTTACTGCAGTAAAATCCAATACAACAAATTTTCAATGCCCTCAATGGCTTTTCTTGTTTTGTTATATCTTTGTGATACCCGCTTGTGTTTCAAATTTGATCGCTGCTTTTTTAAATGAAGGCAAGTTGAATATATATACAAATTATTTTCTATCTGTTCTCAGCCTGTAGGAATGCCTTTTTTTTCGGCCCAAGTAATTCCAACTGCAAAGTTGTCGAAGTTCTCTATGTTGTGTCGGCAGACCTGAGTGGAAATAGTTATGAGACTTTCAAAAGAGAGTCAACTTCTTCGATCACTTTCCACACTCACAAGTCGCATAGTCTTTCTTGTTTTCATCTCAAAGAGTTAGTTGACTCGTTCTTACAACAAATCTCTTCTAAAAATAACCATCCCTTAATCCTTTCTCCCCCATCAAAAAAATACTTATGTATGTTTCTTTTTCAAGGGTTTTGGTCTAACCTCAGTTTATGGAGGTACACTTACTTTGCTCTTACGACAAGACAACGTAAACCTAGTGTGTTACGTGAAGAAGGTGATTTCTGATTCGAGCACTACAAACTCACGATCATACCTTCCCCCAAAAATAAATTCCCTTCTGGTAAATTTAAATCACACCAAAAACATAAATGTACAAAAAGTTCTCCTGTATACAAAAAAAAAGGTATGTAGCTAGGTTAGGTTAGGTTAGGTTGGGTGGGGTTGTGAGATCGTCACAAAAGACCAGGCACCAAAGTGGGCCCATCGCCATCCCCAGGGAACCATTACGGTTAAAAACCTAAACCAATTCGCCCAAACAATCAATTTCCCTACAGAATTTGGTTATGGTCCCAATATTATTTGAGGAACCAACCTCCTCTAAGTTATTAAAGAAGAACCTGCCTAGGTGCTTCCTTCTACTCCGAGCAATTGCTTGACACTCGCATAGAAGGTGGGAGATGTCCTCCGTAGCTTGTAGGTCCTCACAGTACCTACATGTATCCGTATTAGTCAAACCTAGTCTCATGGCATGCTTCCTCAAAAGGCAGTGTCCAGAGAGTATTCCTACCGTTAATCTTAACTTTGTTCTACTGAGATTGATTAATTCTTCAGCCCTCTTCCGATTTAAAGTGGGCCACAGTGCCTTTGAGACCCTGTGCCCCTCTAGCTGTGACCATCTTGTAGCTGCTTTATTGGTAGTTTTCTCAACGATAACCCTTCTAGCAACGGCCATAGGTGGTCTGATGCCCTCAATCATTGTATTTACTGGGAGTTCCGCTCCTTCCTTAGCCAAAACGTCGGCCCTTTCGTTGCCCTCAATATCACAATGCCCAGGTACCCAACATAATCTAACACGGTTCTGCGAACATAATGCCTTAAGCATTGCGAGGTATGTAGCTACTACTGCAAAAATTAATCTGGTCTAAACGTAAGCCAACTGTAGTCGCAGTAGCTTAGTGGTTAGTGTGTTGGACTGCTATGCGGGGGTTCAAGGTTCGAATCCCGCAAAAACCCAATTCCGCCTTTGTAGGGGTTTTTCCGCTGCGCTACCTCTCGCGAACGTCTGACAAACATCCGAGAGTATAAATGTCTTGTAAGAGCTTCTCAATTAGCCGTTTGGAGTCGGCATAAAACTGTAGATCCCTTCCATTCGTTCCAAAAATGAAAAACTCACACAAAACGAATGGTTGTGAGAAGCTAGGCCTAGGGTCTCTCCAGGCCTGTTGCGCCAACTATTTATTTTTATTTTATTTTAAACGTAAGCCAAGTTCTTAGTTTTCTTCTTTTTCGACATCGAAGATCGTCGGATTTGAAACGACCGAAACCTGAGATAGTTTTGTATAATTTCGACTTTTCATATGATATCAAAGGCCTAGGCTACCACTTCGTCAAGTGGATGGTAGTTTGGAATATTACTTCTGCAGTAGTATCGCTCAATAGATTCGAACAACCGCTTTTTAAAAGGTTATTATTATGTGAAAGGGGTTGTTGTACTGCGATCTTTTGGTCATATGTACCCCCGCTTAAGCCTCAGAGATGTATATTCCCCACATGGTCCCAGCAACTGTTCTGGGATTTCACTGGACTCATCGCAGAATCTGCAGAGACCTCCAGATTTATCCAATTTCCTAAGGTGTTCGTTGAGTCTACAGTGCCCCGTTAGGATACGGAGGTTATTTTACTCATGCCCATACAAGCTTGGAAACTTTTCCGGTTATGCCCCAGAAGTTTCTTGGCCTGCCTCATGCCCCGAGTGTTATGCCAGGTTCTTGCCCAGTTTTCTTCCTCTAATTTCTTAAATTCTTCTTTGAAGGTGTGATCCCCTATTTAAATGGTTATGAATAGCTCTATAATTGAGCTCACATTGCGACATCCTAAAAATTAGGAGGAGATATGTTATTAATTTTAGAATTAACTTTATATTGCGCTGCGTTTTTTTTTTTTTTTACAAAATCAACAGCAAAGTGATTTTTGTTTTGTTTTAATTTGTTCATAGGAATAGTTTTGTTGTTTTATTCAACAAGGTTACCCCTCTTCTCGGGCTCATTCTTTACCATTCTGAAAACTCTGTTTCCCTCTCTTCTTTTTTGTTCACAGAGAGTCGCGGACAACTTTCTCTCTCTCTCATTGATCTGCAACCGAGGCCCAGTGCTATCAGACTTTGAAGACTGCTTTTCCCTTTTTTTATCAGCCCCTAAATTCCAAAAAAAAACATTTTTTCTCCCCTAAGTGAACTTTGCACGTGTTTTCATAAAAAAAAAAACTTTAAAACAGTAGGTAACTGTTTTTATTAACAAGCTTAAAATAAACATATCACATAAAAATATACATATACAATAATTTCATTTTCTTGTAGACATTGGTAATATAAAAACGAGTGAATGCATTCAGATGCACAAAAAGTCCTACGTAGACGTTAGATGGGTTGTTTTCTTTAGGTTTTTTCTTAATGATTTTCATTTTAATTTTATTGCGCAAAAATTGGGTCTTCCCCTAAATCTGGGACCACTGCAGATGCCTTCTTGACTAAACGTAGGTGGCAGCACTTTTAATGGCACATTTTTATTCTTCTGCCAAAAACACACGTGCAGAATTTTTCATGCAGTGGATATGAATAGAACCCACACGGCCACACGTTTAAATGGGAGAGAACACATGCAAATTCAGCATGCGTTGCAGAACAGTACAACACAGAAAAAAAAAATTGAACGTATTTGGCATCATTATGTTTGACGATTATTTGAAATTTTTGCGGTGACATTTGGAAATTTTATTGAATTTCCCAATTTTCATTTTCAGCGAATTTAATTACAAACAAATTTCCACAAACACGTCAGCTGCTTAGTCGGCGAATGACCGTAGCCATATTAGCTGATGCAATGCATGTCTAATAATTTTCTGCACATCTGTTTTACTTGCTGTACTGCGCGAATTAAAACACTTGTTTCTTACTTTTAAAATTAAACAATATTTATTTGGAACTATGTCCTTTATTATTGAAATACTTTTTACTAATTCTAAAAGGAGCTTAAGGCTACTATGTAGTTACAATAAGACTGTTGATAAATTCATCATACAGTCGTATTTATATACTTTTCTTATCTATCTACAAGGAGACCCAAGCGTACAATCGTCTTGCTTGATAATGAAGAAGAGATAATATTCCAACATTGTATACAAACGATATTATCTCTTTTACATATGTTATCATTGTAGCGTTGTGTGCAAGACTGTACTAGAGACTAAAGATATCATTGAATACAAATAATGTTATCTTTTTTCTCAATATGTTTTGCTATGGATACTTAACTCCCCCCCTTGTTAAACGAAATCGTCCCGATTTTTCGACGCTATTTTTAACATTTCTCTTTCATAAGTTTTGTTATATGCGTCAATCTTTTTTTGTTTTTGACGATCTGTTATACATTGTATAGTTTTTATCATTACGTACGTAAATGCTAGAATAACAATCAGTGTTACAATTGTGTATATAGTTGATAATATCGGTTTTTCTTCAAAAGGAATAATTAGTTTTTTTAAAGTATCTATGTTATCGAATTTGTACATTGTATCTTCTTTAATTATTTGGTCGATGTAAGACTCTGAATTATGATTTCTTAATATAACTTCTTTAATTTGCTTATGCATGTTTTTGTATATTTTATCATCTAGATTTATAGTATTTTCATAAGTAACTAAGTTTATACCATTAATTGTTTGATTATTTAACTTATGCTTACCGCTTAATAACATAACACCGGATTCAATTTCTAAGTCGTAATCGTATTCTTGTTTAATGTTGCATTTTGAAGTTATATTCTTTAAAAGTGGAATAAGACAATTTTCTTCTTCAAAGTTAATTTCACAAATGTTTTTACTTAGATGATTTTGACAATTTCTTGTTCTTAAATAAGTTTGGTTACATAAGGCAATTGTTTTATCTGTAATGATTTTTCCATGTTTTGAATTTAAAGGTGTTACTTTATACAATTTACATGATTTAATTAGAACTGGATATTTATATATTGTGATGAAGAATTCATCAGTTCTAGCTAATAATATTTTAGAGTACTCAAGTATATTTATTATGGGTACTTGAATTATTTCATGTTGAATAATATTTTTAATGTCATCTAAGTCTAGGCTTTCTGATAAATATTCATTATTTTTTGCTGCATTAATTGTTCTGGTCAATAATAATAATTGTTCGTACACTTGTTCTATTACTAAATGTTCTTTAAGGCTCTGACCTTCGAATTGTTGCAAAATTTGTTCAAATCTAGAATTTATAGTTTTTTGTTTATTATTGTTTTCTATGAGATTATTTATACTCGTTTCTATGTTAACTAAGTCATAATGGTCAGGATTACCAAACACATATTTGAAAGCTGTTCCTAAAAAGTTAATTGATCTAGTATGCCTAGTATGTTCTTGTAATTGGTCTGCTAAATTCTTAATTTTACTTAACCAAATTTTTTCTTCTTGTGTAGGTTGATATTTACTAGTTACGATATTTACGTAAGGTTGAAATATCGAAGTCAGGTTGGTGGCATGTAACAAATAAGTTTGTTCTTTGAATAAATACACGTCATCTGTTTGCGTAAGTATAAACTTCTTGTTTAGTAACTCAGTTATTTGAACGTTTCCTTGCCCTTCTTGACTCTGTACAATTCCTAGTAATGTTAGGAATATTAATATTTTCGTCATCTGAAAAATGATAATTCTTTATGTTATCCTTGTGAATTTTTATTCCTTCTTTAGAGATTACAGTGTCTCCTTTATCTTCTTCTACTATTCTTGTTATGTATCTGGCGTTAGATTTCTTTCTAAGACCTGTGATTCTTACCATTATCTTATCTCCTTTTTTATACTCTCTGTGTCGAGTTCCTTTATTTAGACGTTCGATCACTTTTTTGGATGCTGAGTTTAGTTTATTTATTATAATTTCACTATTGCTATATTTATTTTGATTAAAGAAAATGTCTCTAGGTTTCAAACCGGTAACTGAGTGTATAGAATTATTTAATTCACGCACTGTTCTAAATATTTCTTCGATAAGTCTTGTTTTATTCTGAATTGTGAATATTCTAGACAGTTCAGTTATTGTACCGTTTACACGTTCTACCTGACCGTTCGCTGTCGATCTGTATACTGGAGTTTCTACTTTAGTTATGTTGTATTTCAAACACATTTGGTTCACCATTTCTGTTTTGAATCCCTTCTCGTTATCTGTCATGAGTCGTTCACATTTTGGGAAATAATTAGATAAGACCTCTTCCATAACGTCGTACAGTCTGTTTCGAGTTTCGATTTCCCGAAGGATTGTATATTTAGAATACTTATCTACTGTTACAAGGAAAGTATACTTGTCGTTGAAGTATATGTCCATATGAATGTGTGTTCCCACATGTGTTGGTATTTCTGAATTATTCAGAGGTTCTCTGATAGGTTTTCTTTCATATTTTCCAAATAGACATGCTATGCATTTTCTGTTGAAACTCTTTGCTTGTTTATTTAGATCGGGCCAGTAATATTTCTCTGAGATTTCTTGTATATTGTTACGTAACCCTCGGTGTGCTCTTTCGTGAGTTACCCTTACAAGTTTTAGTTGTTCCTCCAAATTTGTCACGTCTTGAAGTTTTCTTGGTGTGAATATAAATCTTACTAGTGGGAATTCTTTTTTTATGTTTTCACCATATTTGTATATGTTTTCAAATTTCGTATGCAAAGCTACAATCTTTTGGGGTTGTATAACTTCTTTCATCTGCCTTAGTAAAGAGTCTTTGTCCTTAAACTTTATTATGAGTCTTATTTTGTTACTAAAATAGATTTGTGTTTCGATATTATTTGTTATATCTTCAATAAGTTCGAACTGTGCAGTGTATGCATTAAAAGGCTGATTCACAGTTTTTATTATATCATTAGAAGAACTTTCAGCTGAATGTGCTGTTTCTATGGTAGAAGTATTTATGCGTTGACGTGATAATGCGTCAGCTACAAGATTTAGGTTTCCTGGTTTATAAACTAATTTTGCTCCAAAGTCTTCAATGATTCCCTTCCAACGTTTCAGCTTTGTGTTGGGATTTTTTTCTGATACAGAATATATAAGGCTCTGGTGATCGGTATATATGGTTAAGTCTGCTATACCATATATGTAGTTTCTGAGTTTTTGTAAGGACCATATGATCGCTAATAGCTCTTTCTCGTTTGTGCTATAGTTCTCTTCTGTCTTACTCAGTGTTCTTGACAAGAAGTGTATAGGTTGCTTATTCTGACTTAGTACGGCTCCAATAGCTATGTTGGATGCATCAGTAGTAAGCTCGAATGGTTTACTATAATCCGGTTGAAAAAGTTCGACTTGTTCTTTCAAATAATTTTTTAAAATTCTAATCGCTTCTAATGCTGAATCATTCAGATTTAACTTAATATTTTTACTTTGTTTTTTGTTTACTTTACCGTTATCTCCTCGTAAATATAATGTCAGGGGCTTGGCTATGCTTGCGTATCCTTTTATAAACTTACGATAGTAACCTGTAAGACCTAAAAATCCTCTCAAATCCTTTACCGTTTGTGGGACTGGAAAATTTTCTATAGCTGCTATTTTCTCAGGGTTCGTAGTGATTCTACCATGTCTGATTATGTGACCTAAGTATTCTACTTCTTCTTGAAAAAACTTACTTTTCTCATCAGATATTTTTAATGTGGCTTTATTGAGTACGTCGAATACTTGACTTATGTGCTGTATATGTTCTTCCTCAGATGAAGAATATATCAATACGTCATCAATGTAAACGTGTACGAATTTACCTACAAAGTCTCTCAAAATGTCGTCCACGCATCTCTGAAATATGCTTGGTGCATTTTTGAGCCCGAAAGGCATTCGTTTAAAATGATATTTTGCGCCATTTATAGCAAAAGCTGTTTTTTCTTTATCATCTGTTTTGATTTTAATTTGGTGGAAACCTGACTCCAAATCTAATGTTGTAAAGTACTTGGCTTTACCTAAATTTTGAATTGTCATGTTGACATCCGGAATGGGGTATCTGTCTGTTACAGTGTGAGCGTTAAGTTTTTGGAAATCAACAACCATGCGCCGTTTTGGTTTTCCTTTTTCGTCCAAACCTTTTTTAGGTACTGTCCATATGGGACTGTTATAAGGACTATGGCTTTTTTCTATTATATCGTCATGTAAGAGTTTCTGTATTTCTTTGTTTACGAATTCGTTATCTGCTATGGGATATGGATATTGTTTAACATAAACCGGATTATCATTGGTCGTCCTAATGCTTGCTTCTATAGTATCTGTAAAGGGTAACGGTCCTATGCTGTTATTAATCTTCATCAGTCTATCTATGTCTGCTTTATAAATATTATTTTCCCCAATTATGTAATTAATTTTCTGAATAGATTCGACACTGCTTATGGTAGTTAGAGTCATATTACTGAAATTTATTTCCGCGTTTAGAACTTTAAGTCCTTCATATCCTAATATCATATCAAAAGACTGAATATCCTCTAATTCAAAAAATGTTATATTTTTCTTTAATATCCTAACTACTTTCTTTGTATCTACCATAGAATAACCATGCATTGTTTTTATTTTTATAGGTTTAATTTTAATTTTTTTGCTAGAATCGCATTTTCTATTAATGTAATTATGGGTTGCACCAGTATCAATAAGAATTTTATAAATTTTCTTAGAAATAGTACTAGTTAAATTTAAGCAGGGCAACCCGTCTACTAGTTTAAATGATCTATTCTTATGTTATTATTTACCATACATTCCGTTTCATCTGCTTCTGCATATGTACTGCTGACATCGTCTCTGCGTTGTTGTCGGGAGTTATTTACTCTCTGCTGCTTGAAGTTCTGCTGATAAGATCGTTGCGGTCTGTTGTGTGTGTTGAAACTCCCGCTGTGTTCACGTTTCGCTGGTGGATTATATACATCGGGTTTGTATTGATTCCAATTTTGTCGCTGTGCATGTACAATTTGTCTCGAGTTTATCTCCATCGGCTGTGGTCCTTGATTGTGTTGCTGAATATTATCGTATTGCTTCTGGGGTTGATAATTCGTTGTTTGGCTCGAATAATTTGGTCTTCTTTCGTTTCTGCGTTCATGTGGCATATTTTTGTGGTGCTTATCCTGAGTGAGATGTAAATGCCTGTGCACATTATCATGTTCTATTCTGCGAGCAATTGCGAATGCGTGTTCTAGATCATTTATTGTAGCTGAATATAATGATCCTCTTGTAAAGTTGTCACTCATACCATCAATGAATATACGAACTGCGTCGTCGTTAGCATTTTTAATTAGTCTGTCGATTATATTCGGCGGATCACCTGACATAGTGATTTTTGATATTATTAAATTGAGATTTTTATTTATCTCGTCGTGGTATTCAGACAGTGTGCTTCTTTTTTGCGTGATGGCTTTCATCATGTCTTGTAGCACGTATAGAGGTTCTTGATTAGAGTACGTATAATCTAATCTGTTACGTATCGCCTCAAAATTAAAAATTGTGTTATAATTAGTTAACACATTCGCGGCTGCACCCTGTATTTTACTTTTCACTATAGTCAATGCTGCTGCGTACTTACTGTGTGTTTTGAAGTTTTTAATGCTGTCCATTAATCTGGATGCTTCTTCGCGCCACGACCGATAATTTGATTGATCGCCGTTGAAAATAGGTAGGCTTTTAAATGCGTCTAACTGTATTTCACTACCATCTGTATATGTGGTTCTTATTTCCTCTAGCACAGGTATGTTTGGTACTATGCCTAATCCAGATTTTACTTCATTTAGTTTTGTTTCTAAATTAGTGTTTATTTGATTTTGGTTAGTTATTATTGCTGCTAACCTTGCATTCTCTGTGCGTGTGTGCTCTAGGGTTTGTGTTACTGTGTTGCTCCTGGTTTCTAAAGCTTCTAATCTTGCCATTAATACTGCGAGTTGTTCCATTTTGAACTCGTGTCTGTTGTCGTCGAATTTGTGTGTTTTTTTTCTCCACATATACACTTTCACTGAATTGCTTTGCTGCTTCGTACGAAGAAGCTATATTTGTACCTGCTATGCTAGGTAATTCTTGTAACCGGTAACGCGAGTGTTCTGTTTATACTAGATTTCACTACTTGTTCCCGAGGTCCGCTCGATTGAAGTTAAAAAGTATATTTAACCTCCTGGCAGGATCGCCAATTAAAACACTTGTTTCTTACTTTTAAAATTAAACAATATTTATTTGGAACTATGTCCTTTATTATTGAAATACTTTTTACTAATTCTAAAAGGAGCTTAAGGCTACTATGTAGTTACAATAAGACTGTTGATAAATTCATCATACAGTCGTATTTATATACTTTTCTTATCTATCTACAAGGAGACCCAAGCGTACAATCGTCTTGCTTGATAATGAAGAAGAGATAATATTCCAACATTGTATACAAACGATATTATCTCTTTTACATATGTTATCATTGTAGCGTTGTGTGCAAGACTGTACTAGAGACTAAAGATATCATTGAATACAAATAATGTTATCTTTTTTCTCAATATGTTTTGCTATGGATACTTAACTCGCGCTTCACTGCGTCCAGAAATTCTGCACATGTGTTCTGGGCATAACACTGCTGTTTTTCACTGTTGTCGATGAGCTGAGTATCTAAAGTTGCTTAAAATTCTTTCAGTTTCTGCTGCATGTTGTGGCCACAACCAGTTATATGCTGAGCTTATGTTTTCCTTTCGTATCTGTTGTACATCCCTCTTGTTTAGTGGGTTGCTGATCTGAAAGGCACCAAGCATATTGTGTATATTAAGGTGTGGAAGACGTGTGCTAGTCGATTAGCCTGAGTCCGTTTTCGGATATAAGGTTACAGAGAATGAACCTCTGGTCTTGTTCATAATCATTTCGGTTTATTGATCGGGTATCGCTTCTGAGCCTTCAGATGCGTGCTTACATATCTACAAAAAATAAAACTACAGTCGTGTAATTTATTTATATAACGTTGATGGGCGTTGGGGGTGGGCCAAAAGTTTACAACCGGCCACAGTGTAGTCCACAATAAGTCTTATGACATAAACTCGTATGTGCTATGAACAACAATTCGCCTACAAAAGAAGACCCACGATTTTATTTCATTAAATTCCTTGAAATCGCTATTCAAAAATTTAAAAATGATTGCAAGTCTAGAGAAGTGGGTCTTTATCAATTATACTAAAATAAACATTGCATATTAAAAGCTCTGTATTTAAGAAGCCTATAAACAGAGAAAAGTTCACGCGAATTTTGTTTTAAGTTCGAAAAGGGTTTTCACAATTCTCAAAATAGCAATCTTAAAATAACACTTGTGAAATATTTAGCCTTAGACAATTCTTACAGTTATTTTTAAAAATGCTAACAAATAGCTGAATAAGCCTTCACAATAATTCCACATCATCTGCTGCGGCCCTCTAGCATTCAAATTCAATTTTCAAGCTCATATACAGATATTTTGCAACCACCTAATATAGGCCCCCTTGGTGGTGGCGCATCTCAAAACCTACGTTTCTTGTTTTCCCTCTTTTAATTCAATCTTCGGCGTAATGACGACGACTACAACGATGTCGACAGCCGCTACCGATGCCGCAGCATGGCTATCGTCATCTTAATTATCATTATCGTCATCATAATGAGTATTATTATCCGCAATTGTTGATTCATTCATCCCGCAAGGAAGTGGCATTTTGTTATTATTATTATACATATTGTATAGCGTGCCCCCTTGTGGATTATTTTTTATTTGTGTCGGCGGCCGCCTTTTTGCCGCCACATTACACACAAAAAAGCACAATAATTCAGCATCAAAGAAAAGTCAAACAAGCTTTTTTCGTCTGGTAACAATAATTCTAATTTATTTGTACTGTATGAAAAAAAAAGAAAGAAAAAGAATACTATAAATAATATTTAATTATTTTGAGGTGATGAATTAGTTGCTAACTTGTTGGTGCTTTTCAAACAAAGAGCGAAACAATTAAAAAAAAAATGTTTTCTGTTCACCAGGCTGTCTAAGCGATGACAGTGTCACATTGACTGTGACAGTGACAGAGAGTGTGTGTGGCGAGAAAACACACATTTCTGCTACAACCAGACACATTGGGAGCAATTAAATTATTTCTCTGACGTGCCTTGGAAAAACAATGAAAATTCTTGTCGTACCGATCGGAAATGCTTTGTTTTTCTTTCAATATATTACTTGAAGATACCGACATCCATCTCATAGATAAGAGTCGACAAAATTACAATAATAATTGTGACAAGCAGATTATACCGGAATTCATTGTCTTTAATAAAAAAATATTTTTTCTTTCTTCAAGTTCACATGTTTGCTTTCCTTTTTTTTTTTTTTACTTTTCGTTTGATGTAAATTTATTTATTGTTTGGTTTTCGCGATGATATAGTGTCGGACGAGTTGATTAATTCACCGGGGATGAAATCGGAATTGAGATCATATTTATGCATTTGCATTGGTCACTGTCACTGTCATGTGGGTGAATGCACGTTTTTCACATGGACAATGATTTCTCGCGTTTATTGGTGCGCTTCCTGTTGTAGAGAGCTATTTTTGGTATTTGGTTTTATTTGTTGGCGATGATGACATTTCTGGTGTTTGAAATATGATTAACCCTTTCCCTCCCACGGTAGCCAATTGGCTACCGCCTGCTTTTCTACAAGTAACTATTACAAAACAGGCAAAATTATAGTTTCTTTAATCTGGCAAGATCATTTCCTTTCAATCTATTGCAAATAATTTTATACGTTTTATTTGGTAACGATGTATTTTGACATTTTGCTCGTGGACGTCAACCTCTAGTGGTCTGTTGACGCAAAGTGGATTTTGGTCGTGAATTTGAACAGGTAAATATAAGTTTTGGTGCCGAAAAAAAATGTTTTTGTGTAAATAACATTGTTCTACGATAAATTTAGTAAAATATAAAACGAAATGTAATAGCACGTTGCAGAAATGCACGATTAACCAGTGGTTGCCGATTGGCTACATTGGGGTGTTATCAAGCATTTGAATCGAGAAAGATAACTGCTTTGCTGTCATATATTTAGAAGAAATTTATAACAACAAAAACACTTTGTAATCCGATAAAAGCTTTGCGTTTTTATTTATATTCACTTTTATTGACCATAGCTGACCCGGCAAACTTCGTTCCCCCCAAAATTTGTTAATGTAATGAAAATAATAATTCCCAGCATGTACAATGTACTTGATAATTTATGTAATTCAGTCAATTAAAATTCTTTATTCAAAAGTTATATTAAATGCAATATAAATAAATGATGAATAGCAATGCTGATTTGTTTCAATCAAACCGCAATGATTTTGAAAAAGTTTCGGTAAATTGATGCTGGCGACAAAATTTTAACTGAGCCGACTTTCAAATCCAAATTTTGTAGAGGTAAGCCCGGAACATCTAAAGAATTCAAAAATTCAACTAATCCCCATAGAGTTTTATTTTCACGACAAAAGGTAGCATAATGTCCTTCCTTTCAACTAAAAATCATAAAAATCGAACGATCCGTCCCCGAGTTATGAGTGCACGCTGCACATACAGACGTCAATCTCTTTTATTTGAATTATATTAAATTAATGTATTAAATCTTGCTCACATAACGCAAATTGCTTTATTTGGACAATGTCCATTAATAATTTTAATTGTGCAACTTTAGAAATAGAGCTTGATTTTATTTTTGAATGTGACGTGCCACAATCCGTTTTCCTATCCCGCTTGTCTTTTTCAAAGTAACACATATAGGGTCAAACACTATCCGAAATTTAAAACTGGAAGCAACCATATCCATCTACAAAATTGCAATCAACTTGGTAGAGCTGTTTCGGAGATCGGCAACAGCGCCACCTATCAGGTCCAAAAGTATCCTATCCTTCAAGCGGGAACGAAGAATAAAAATCTACAAAATTTAATTGAAATCGGGTGAGTGGCTTCGGAGATCGACAACAACGCCATATAGCGGGACAAAAATCCTATCTTTTAAGTTTGCGCTAACCTGAAATACAACAATACGAACAAAACAAAAGACGAATCATAAAAATTTACCCAGTGGTTATCGAGTTATATCATCATCATCGAATTTCATCCCGAAAGAATTATAGGTATAAATTAAGAAGATTATTATTAAAGAAAATTTAATTGAACTGAAAACGACATATACGCCTAAAACGCCACATGGGTAGGATTTCCGACGATGTGCACTAAAAAATTCAGTTTTTGTTAGAAATAATAAATTAATTATTATTAATGTTATGCCAAACGCCATAATGTTACATCAAAAAAGTTTGAATTGTTAAAGCGCTATGGTGGTTAAGTATTCTTAAATTTTCTAATTTTCCGCGCAATTTCCTTAATTTTTTCTTTCATAAGATTCTTCTCCTGACAACACAACAAACACAACAAAAAAAGAATTAGCGAAATCGGTCCAGCCGTTCACGCGTGATGCCGTGACCAAGGGAAATAGGGATTCATTTTTATATACATAGATAATAATAAAATAACATTTTCTGATTTTAACACCCCAATCTTAAGCACCCCAATGTAGCCATATGACTACCACTTCCCATGCCCACCCGATGACTCCCACTTAAAAAATAAAAAAAAAAAATGCAGTTATCTTTAGAATGCCCATATTAACCTTAAAAGCATCCAACTTATTTTTTTACACACATATTAATAATTTGGGAAGGAAAGGGTTAATTTGTCATTGATATCTTGCCTTTTAAATCGCCATTCTGGCTTGGCTGAACTTATTAGAAAAGCTCGTGCGATGATAGATTTTCGCTGCGATTTTTGATCGAAGAGATTTTTATATCAAGTGATTTTGAAAATAGAAGCGGAGAATATCATCCGATCGGCTTTGCTTTCTACTACTATATTTGAGATGATTCTTATGCCAAACAGCAATTGTAATAGTAGAATTTTCATTGTTTTTGACTTAAACCTTAACTTATTAAAAACTGAAAATGCTTCATTGTAAGCTTTTTTTTTTTTTTTTTTTTTTTTTTCTTTTTTTATATACTTCACCCGGGAAAGGCGAACCTATAACGCTTCAACAGCGCCCCGAGATGCCTGCAGATGTATGTTTGTTCTGCACTTAAATTGCTGCAAATTGTAGTCTTCTGGAAATATATCCCCAGGAAGCGAGTTCCAAAGTTTGCTTGTCCTGTAACAGAAGGAGTTTTTGAAAGTTGATGTCCTCGCGGTTGTCAAGTGTACTGTATGGTCATGACTCATGAGCATTAGCAGCCTGTCTTGTTGGGCGCCCAAAAGTTGCATTTCGAGGGATAATGTCTTTGAGTTCCTCAGAACATCTACCATGGAAGTACCTATAGAACAAGCATAGGTCAGCGACTTGTCTTCTGTGCACCAACGGTTATAGATTCGATGTGAGTGTAGGGTCTCGAATGAGTCGAACTGCTCGTCTCTGTATGCTATGAAGCAGGTTAAGTGAATGTTTTGGGGCCGAGCTCCATATATGGGAACAATATTCCAAGCCTGGTCTAACCTGTGCTTTGTAGAGAAGGAGAAGTTGCTTGGGGCTAAAGTACCTCTTTGCTCTAAATAGGTAGCTCAACTTTGTGGACGCCGATTTTGCGATATAGGATATGTGGTTCTGCCATGTGATTCCTGAGTTGACTGTGACTCCTAGAAGGTGCATTGAGTCCTTGTGATGGATTGGATGGTCATCCATTTAGATCTGAGGAACTGTTGATGCATTTTTTCTGGAAAATGTTGTGAACTGTGTCTTGTTTGCATTAAATACAACCAAATTGTCCTTTCTCCACTTCAAGATTTTGTCCAGATCATCATTTAGAGAATTAATTTGTTCACATCTCTGACTGTGTGATGTAGCCGTATTCACAGGCCCATTGTTCGAGATGGAGGATATAAGAGTGCTGTCATCTGCAAAGCTGTAGATATTATTATTTGTCGATCCAAGCAAATCGTTGATGTGGAGAAGAAATAGAGTTGGAGAAAGAATAGATCCTTGGGGCACTCCTGCATTTATAGCAAACGAATTGGATGACACACCATCTACAACAACTTGGATCGATCTTCCCAGAAGAAAATTTTGCATCCATCCGCAGAGTTGTTGTGGTAATCCGTAAGACGCTAACTTGCCTAATAGGGCTCTATGCCAGACTCGGTCCTATAGTTCTCAAAACTCTTTTTTTTTTGTGGTTTAGTTCAAACTACTTAAATAAAAAAGCAAACTGTTTTCTTACAATGAACGTTTGCAGGCCGACTTGTGGCGAGAAAGTTTAAGTTTTAAAATGAATGCTGACATTCGGCGCAAGTGGTGTAATTTTTGTGATGAGACGTCTGAATATTTCATTAGCCGATCTGAGATTGAAAATCCGAACTGTGATTCCGGATAAATGACAAGTATACGAATTATTAATATAATGCTTGGCTTATAATAATAGTATACATAGAATAAGTTCTCTAGAGCTACTATTTAATGTAAATAGTACCTACGTAGTATTAAACTGTGTTACACGAACGTCGCGTCGGTATCGTTGCCTCTGATGATTCGTTGTTGTGACCACTACCTTGAATTTTTTGTATATTTTGGATGTAATCTAAGGACTATCTTTTCCAACAATGCTGTTTCAATGCCGAAATTTTCTACCACCTGTTTAGATAAGAAAATTGGCTCTACCATAATTCAGGCTCAGTAACGAGCTTCGTTAAAAATATGCTCTGTGCCTAAATTTTGTCGTCGTCGTCGTTTGCGGAAAAGGTTCGGATTTGGAGTTTGGGGGCCGTTTTTTTTTTTTTTTTTTTTTTTTGCAAGGTAAACTTAATTTAAGTAGTAGATACTTCCCATAAAAAAAAAACAGAATGTCTTTATATTTCTTATTGATTAAAGTAATAATTTAATTTAAGTTTTTAAGAACTATTGTTAATTTATTATGAATTCATAAGAAATAAAATTATCTATCTATCTAAAAATTTCATACCAGTTTGATTTGTTCGAAAACAGCTCTTACGATTTCAACAAAAAATAAGTTCTAAGTTAATATGGTAATTTCTAACTAACTCTCTATATTACATAAAAAAAAGATTTTTTTTTTTTAAATTTAGTTTTCTTTAGTTTACCTGAAAACGGCGATAACGACTTTGACCAAAATGCATACTTACAGTAAAGTTTATGTTACCAAAATTATTGTGTCCTTAATTTTCCGTTCGAAACGTTAGTTTTAAAAACTACTATCTCGAATACCCCATTTTCGTTTTCGATAAAACTTTAAAAACCAAGTAATGCTTACATCCGCAACAATAATACTCAGTTTTCAGCTAAATAATTAAGCAGTATTTGGTACTGTTTTGTCTGCCAATTTTACAAAAACTGCTCCAACAATTTTGATCAAAATACATTATTAAAGTATTCTAATCAAGATCCCTTACTTAGTTATTCTCAAAAAATTCGAACAAAACAGTTTTTTAATTATTTTTCAAAAATGACTACCCGAAATCTGATCTGTTTTCATTATAAAGGCATTTTTAAAACTCGTTACCGCACTTCCGTTCAAAATGAAATTACAACTACGAAACACTTTCTCACTTCTTCTTTTTTCAACCATATTGAATATGCACCTAATAATAATTCCAACCAATATCTCATCGGGATATTCAGTTTATAACTGCTAATGCAAATTGAAAAACAAATCCCTGAATATATACATATACATGTATAGATATCGATCTGTCACTAAAACTACTTGTAGTCATTGACAACTTAAATCACCGCCATTAATCTATTCTAGTCAAAAATAAAATCATGCCCTAACAGATTAAAAAACAGAAAATACTACCTACGCTTACATCCCTTAACCCAAAAATCCTGTAAAGTATAAAAGATTTAAAAATAATACAGTGGGCGCTTAAAACTCTCTAATCAGAAGTTGCGACAAATGCCTGTTGCTAGAGCTTCAACTTATAAAATCTCACATTGTTAGATATTTTTTGATATATACTACCATATCAGATGAATAACTCAAAAATCGAACACTATTCCTAGCATTGCTTCTAAGACTTTTACTTACCTACCTAATAAAATACGAAAACAAAATAATCAAAATTTTGATCAAAGGGAAAGTTTTGTTCAACCCAGTCGTGCACTTTATTTAAAAAAAAAAGTAAAGGTTATCCCACAGATAATAAAGATACTATAGACGGCAAAACATATTTGTGCTTACGTTTTGACATACTCATATACATGAACGTAAAAATAACTATCTGCAATGATCAGAAAATATTAAACACATACGACAAAACCTCCATGTATCATTATCATGGTGACGCTTATTATTTAGCAATAATAAAAAAAAAATAAAGACGCCAATCACTCCACCTTGTTGATTACTTCCAAAGTGTTGGTTTGTTCGTTTCTATTGTTTTGACGGCATATGACATACTATCGATCACAGTCTGTCAAACTCACTTTCATTCACAGTTTGACATACTATTAACCCTCTGATAAACTAAACCATATAATTGTGTATATAAAATTCGATTTAAAACTGTCCTACTTATGATTCCCCAGTCAGATAATGCAGTCTGTTAAGATTGGAAATTTCCCAAACGAAGAAATGAATAAAATAATAGTATAACCTCAAAAAGCCACAAGCAAACATATTCTTCTTCTTTCTAGGACGGATAATCAATAAAGCTGACAGGTACGATACCTGCGAGTGCAATAACCTAGCACAAGTATGTTGCATGGGTGGTGTGTATGTAGTTTTATTTCATCTACATTCACGAGTAATAACTCTCAGCCGCACAAGTCACGCAATGATTCTTTATTCACCAAACAAAAAGGTTAATGATATCATTCGTATAAATGGAAAAAGCGAATCCTTAAGATATCATAATGAGCATGAACAGAAAAAAAGGCACAACTCTTATTGATGTTTTATTAAATTGTGAATGGAGGCTATGTCAAATAAAAAGGGATGTGTGCTGCTGTATATAATAGCTGCGTAATAAAGTAAAGCCATTGCTTTCAGTGGCGATGTGTGTTTGACTTTGGATTGGGACGGCAAACAAGGAAATCCACATAAAAGTCACAGAGGGATATTTATAACCTCTTGGGTTTTGTCATTTCTGACAGACTCAGCGAAAAGAAAGACAGTCCTTTTCATATTGATCGTGAAATGCAACCCTAAGGACAGCAAATAAAATAGTCTGTTTGTTTGTTTGTTTGTATGAATTTGTAAGTGGATGAGAACGCTTCCGTTTAATGCATTACGAGTATGCAGTTCACCGACAATTTTTAATGGATTAGCAAACGTTGCTCAAGGACACCGCAAATAAGTCGTAATTTATCATTTGAAGTTGATTTTGCATTCGCAACCACTCTGGGTCGCATTCAGTCATCAGCTGAAGTGAACTTTATTTAACACCATTGTTATAGTTGCTGTACGGCTTATTTTGTCTTGTATCGATTTTGAGTGTACCTACCTAATAAAAAAAATATCCAAGCAGACTTTTGATGACTATATAGGTACCTAAGCTGGCAGTGCTTGAAAAATTGACCCAACATTGGATGCTGAGAATACCTTTTCCAAGTAGCAATTCCAAGCTCTAAAATTGAAAAGCTTTTTCGGTACAATTATACCCTTGGAGATATTTCTGAGAGGTAGTGTATTAATAATAAAGTACACGACTGGGTCGCACAAAACTTTGTCGTTCATCAAAAGTTTTGTTCAGTCAATTCAATTGGTAGGTAGGTAAAAAGTTCAGAAGCAACCGTACATAAAAAGTAAGGGTTATTTAAGCTTATTCATTCGATATGGCAGTAAATATTAAATAACAATGTGAGTTATTTTAGCTCTCAGTAACAGGCAATTTTCGCAAATTCTGGTTAGAGTGTTATAAGTACCTACTATCCTTTTTTATAAGCTCTTACACTTTACAAGATTTTTGAGTATGAGGACAATCGTAGTAGGAGGAGTAGTAGTTTTGTTTTTTGATCTGTTAGGGCATGATTTTAATTTATAAATATATGTAAAAGAATTCAGAGATTTGTTTTTTTTAACTTGCATTAGCATTTATAAACTGAATATCACGATGAACGTGTGTGGGGGTGCAAATGAAGTTGAATTTTATGATTGTGCAAACTATTTAAAGGTAAATATGGTTAAAAAAAAAAGGTGGGTAATATGTATTTGCTAAAGATAAGTTTTGCGTGGCTGTTATTGCAATTATAATGAAAGTGCGGTACAAATTGATTTTTTTGGACAGTAATTTTTGAGAAATAATTAGCAAACTGATTTGTTCGAATCTTTTAAGGAAAACTAAGTACGGGATCTTATTTAGAATACTGATATGTATATATTGATCAAAATCGTTAAAGCGGTTTTTATAAAATTTGGCAGACATAACAGTACTAAATATTGCAATATTCGGGACGTAAGCATTTCCTGTTTTTTAAAGTTTTATCGAAATCGAAATGGGGGTTTTCGAGATAAGAGCAGTTTTTAAAATTAGCGTTTCCATTAATTCGAACAGAAAATTAAGGACGCAATCATTTTGGAAACATCAATCTTACTCTAAGCATGTATTTTGATTCAAATCGTTATTGCCATTTTCAGTTAAACTCAAGAAAAGTAAATTAAAAAAAAAAATCCTTTTTCAAAAATTGAACGATAATACATACAAAGAAAAACTGAGTTTTCTATTAAGTAAGAAATGACCATATTACCTTAGAAATTAGTTTTTGTTACAATCGTATGGACCGTTTTCGTGATATGTCCAAATTTCAATAGTAGGTATAACAAATAACGAATTCGATTTTTTAGTGAAAAACTGAGTATGCAGTCATGTTAACATCACCTACTTAACCTCATATATCAATTTTGGTTAAAATCGTTAGAGCCGTTTTCGAAAAAATCAAACTGCTAAGAAAATGTTATATGAGCAGTACCATTCGTATTGGTCGTAAGCCCCCAAACTCCAAATCCGAAGTTTGACTGACGGACAGTCGAAAGAATTTTGCGACCCACTTTTTCGAGTTCCTCTATCGTAATGTCAGAATTGATTAACATCTCGAGTTCGAAATTTTGTACGAATACAATGCCCGCGTTCCACTGCCCGCTAGATGAGTAGCGGCCATGTCAAACTCAATATAAAAAAAATACATTTCACCATTTGCGCTAGATGTCCAGCACTTTTTGTGAAATGTCAGTTTTTTTATGGAGTTTGACATGCCGCTATTCATCTAGCAAGCAGTGGAACGCGGGCATTATCTTTCTCTTACTACGTAATCGAGAAAGTTAAAAATATTTAGGTGTAGAGTTTAGGGTAATCTTTCAACACACAAGCCATTAAACCACTCGGACTCCCATATGAAATTTAAGGTTATATCCGTAGTAAACAAAACGCCCTTCATATTTGACGTGAATGCAAGGCCAATCCTATCCTAAGAAGTAGTTGCCAAATTCACAAGGATTTTCATTTTCTTAGAGACTTCAAATTTTACCATCACAAGTTGACTGTCCCTGAAGTGCAATGCAAGGTTTCTGCATTTCTATTGCATTTTTCATGTACGTGTTAAAATGTCTTTCAAAGTAATCAAACCAAAAAATAAACGAAATTTCAAGGAACAAATTTATTAATTGTCCCAATAGCCTTATTTTAATGATCTATATCCTTGTTTGCATTTCACGATTCATTTATTCTGCTCTGCAGATTCGCCTTGACACTTGAGGGTTAACCATTAACCTACACACAGTCATTGATTTCCTGGCAGCATAAAATGGGACTAAAATGTATGTCAAGGCGATATTTCAATATTCAAACAATGTCGCCGCGACTTCACATCACATACACATACACAGTGCAACTGTTTATCCCACCACCATTCAGCCGCTGCATTGTTGCAGATGTCCATTTCCTCGAAATGGCCCGATGAAATGAATTTTTTCTGGCGCCCACTTTTAGATGTGTGCGTACGTTACCCATAACAAGAGAAATCTCACATGACTAAGTGCGATCATGAGGGATTCCTAGAAATTAAGCGTTTGAATTTCTTTTTTTTTTTTTCTTATCGAAAATGGTTAAAGGTTAAAGGCGTTTGCGACAAGAGTGTAAACAGTATCCAGCATGTCACAAAATATATAAAAATTTAATAAATGCTTGTAATGCTTACAAAACATTTTGAAATGTGACATCAGTATTGAAGTGAACAAGCTCTCAAGAATGAATAGACTTCTTTGACAGCGATAACAATCAGTTTGGGGCTGGTCTATCAACCTTCGATATTTGTTTGGGGAATTGTGAGTTTTGTATAAATATCCCTTTCGTAATCTTTGGAATGAATCATTTTTCCATCCGATACTGTTTTTATGACAGAGTATAAAGAAAATAGTTTACCTTGAGCTGAATGTAGTTGAAAATGGGTTTTCCAAGGTATCGAAAGGGGTTATCAGTGTTGTATGATAAAAAGACATTTTAACAGAAGCAACAGGCAGACCATGTTCTTTTGACACTGCCATACGCCTTCTCGTCATTGTGTTTGGATTTATTCACGTCCTTTGTTTCAGAACGCATAAATAAACGTTATCTACGTCCTGAAAGAGGAATCTGGAGAAGACAGGATTCGTGAATTGAGTTGAAATTAGCAAAAGTAGGACTGTTTCGAAATTGACGGACTGAATAAGCCTGAAAATGAATTCATTAGATTAAATAAACTGAGTCTTCAAGAGTCACAATTGCAGCACTAGAATATAAAGCATATCGTTATAACTGAAACAAAAATGTCGCTACGACATAACGAACATCTTTGGGTCATTCAAATATTGACAACCCTAACAGTCGTAACAATAACGTTGGATCAGCTCGTGGAATGTTCAGAACTTAAAGAGACTGCGTTCAGCCAGACGTTTATAACAGAGTCCCTGTGTACGTACAAAACTAATATAACTGGCAGATGCGACGTGCAAAGGCCAAGAAAGATAAAAATGTGCTAGCGCTTCCACAGAGAAGAATCATTAGCATGACGCAACCAATGAAGGTGGGCATCTTTGGATTTACAGTCCGAAAGCCTACAGACTCTAGCTAATCGACTTTGTTGCGAGCAAAAACTGTATCATTGTTTGCATAAATGATTCCCAAACCTCAATAGTAGACTTGTCGATCTGGGAATAAAAAAAAAAAAAAAAAAAAAACTCAACCAAATTGTTTCCGACCGAAACATTCAACCTAACAGTAGGCATATCGAAGAACGCCTTAAACCGTTCACCAATAACCTGCTAGGCCTATATCAATAATGGTGCTCAAGGCCAGAAAAGTTCACCATCGGCCGAATATTCAGACTCCCGAAAATCTTAGAAAATTCTATTCTATCTTTATACCCTTTATTGTCGAAAAAAGTGTTCGACATCGCGACACTTAGCATCGACAACTCGGAGAAAAAGTCACGATGGACATATGTAACGATTTTGTCTACATAGACTCAAATAATAGATCCCAAAATGACATCGGCTTAGCAATTAGGCAAAGAATCACTCTTGGCAATCGCTGTTGTAAAAGTCGTCAAAGAAGAAGAGCCTTCGAAGGAGCCTAATCATCTCGGATCTGCTACGACTTTGTCAAATCTGCATAAAAAAAATACTCCGGACGTTTCAAAATACAGTCGAACCTGTCTAGGCACCTTCATTTTCCTTAAAAAACAGCTCTATAAGTGAATCTTTTTCCACCTCTATAAGTGAAACTTATGTTTTATAAATTAACCTCTGTTATTTTACCAGACTTGCAAATTTATTTATTTTAACTTCTGTAAGTGAGACAGATTTGCAACAAAAATCATGTTTTTCGCTACAAATTTTTGCATGTGCTTGCCCAAACACGTTCTATTTTGAAGGCCTCTTTAAGTGAAACAAATATTTGCTCTACCTGGGTAATTGGAATACCTCTATAAGTGAGACTGAAATAAATGGCGCATTAGATTCCAATTAACCAGGTTTCGCCTGTATATCGTTCTAGTTTATACGATATAATGACTTACCTTACGATCTAAACAGTGACAAAACCTTAAATAACAGTAACACACCAGCCCGTCGACTGTTTGGGTCCAATCTCGAGGAAGAAGGGGACTTTATCACAATTAGAAAACGATGAAAGTAAGTGAATCTTGACTGCAAATGACCCAGATGGTATATTAAAACTCTTTTAAGTCTCTCTTATCATATCTGCAGAAGAATAGTAAAAATTTGGACGTTGATTTTTTTTTTAAGCTGTAAAAGCTAAAATGAAAGAATTTCTACTTGTATACAATTGTTGTGTGGGGAAAAAATACATTTTCCGGGCTTGGGAGGCTGAACCCACTGCCATTTTTGTTTCAAACACATTTAATTACTAAGTCATATGACAGGCTATCTCCAGGTATAATTTTTCTCTATCGGGCATACCAACGAAAAATTCTGTTTGCTTTCTTCTGTTAAGCAAATTGTAGTTCACCTTAAAACAAGGTCAAACAAACCGAATATGCATGTGCGTTCTAATTATTATCTCACCGAATTTCTTTCGCAGAATATCCACTTCTAAATAACACTAACAAGTTCTATTTCCTTCTCTTTGCAGTTTATATGACAAACAGCATCTCGGAAATTGCCGAACTTTATATCCAATCATGTCAGAAACACAATACCACCCCAATTCAGTCGGTCCTAGATCATCTGAAAGCCATCGAGTTCAACTCGTCTGTTCGTCAACCAAATTTATCGCTAAAATCTTTTAAACTTTTACCAGCGGATTGCGAAGCTTTAGAGGAGATATTCAAAAGGGTATGTAATTCACATGATTGGTAATTCCCGTTGCTATAACAATTGCGCATCATTTCAGGTTCAATACAAATCGATAGATATCTCATCGTGTGAACTAAATGAAACTGCCGCCAGTGCTCTGTTTGATATGTTCGAATATTATGAGGCTACAAATGAATTGGATATATCATCCAATGCCGATGGTATGACATCTCGCGGATGGACTTCCTGCATCTATATGGTAAGCCACAGCAGAGCGCTGCAAATGTTGAATGCACAAGGTAACCCGCTGTCGAAAAACTGCGCTGACAACCTTGGAAGCGCACTGAATTCATCCAATCTACACACACTCAAGCTGGAGCACTGTGGATTGAAGGGCCATCCTTTAGACTCGTTATGTAAGTTGATAATGCATTATAATTGCTGTTCTACATATTCTACTGATATCACATTAGGTATTAAGTTGCGTAACAATAAAATTTTGAGGGAGCTATGGCTGGCGCACAATGATCTCACTTGCCAGGATGCGGACAAAATAGGACAGTTATTAAGGACGAATCACTATTTGCAGTTGATTGACATAAGCAATAACAACATCAAGGTGAGTCTGTGTGTATAAAGTTCCTGGTTTCTCCCCCCAAATAGCCTGTCTGTCAAAGTGTCAATATTGTCTTTCTCAGAGTAAACAGATAATACCAGTTGCATGTAATAATAACCTTGCGACAGTTTTCAGATGATGTTTGTTGTTGCGAAAAATTCCAAATTCGATTGCTAGTTTGGGCTGCACAAATATTGACTTTGAATTCCGCGTGAGATTGCTTGTGTACAGTAGAGTGTGATTCACTTCAAAACGAAATTGACACGACTAATTTTTAATTCCAATTTACTCGGTTTAAACAATTAAAGGCCAATTATGGATTCGGCTCAACAACATTTGTTTGAGCTTATGTAAATACTGCTAAGTTGTCTGATTTGTCTTTGATTTCGATATCTTGATAGACAACAAAGAGAGGGAAAAGGGGACAATAAGTTGATTGTATTTCGGCACTAAGCCGACCCACTCGAACGAGATGTATGTACCGAGTACTGATTTGAATGGTTTTTATCCCTATATATGTAATAATTTATGGTTCATTTTGTAGGTTTGTCACTTAGTGCAGTTTGGCAGTTATAATCTAACGAGAACGCCGTAGTTCAACTAGTTCGTCCTTGTGTTACATCCTGCAAAGATCTACCGGAGTTTGTTCTTATCCCAGTTTTTGAGACAAATAATAGTTGTTTTTGACAGAATTCAAGGCAAATCGAATCCGTTCGTGTTGTTAGCAAGTTTTGTTCAATGAATACATTATTTATCATTATCAAGCACTCAAGTTGGTTACTTCTTCTCTTTGAGTTGACCATTGGCTTCATCAAAATGATTGGAATAACACCTGTTTATCGCAAAATTTGCATGGTGGGCATAACATTTATAAGACTAAAGTACAAGTGTACTCTTATGCAGTGCTAGAATTAACAAGATGGATTGTAGTGTATTGGGTGGGTTTGCGACTTTTAATCCATACATCAGAATTTGTTGAGACTGTGGTCCTCTTGGCTTCTGTTTTGATATCTGTTTGCTTTTGTGGTACATTACTGGTTCTTTGAAGAGATTTGCAGGCGCTGTTCTGTTTCCATCCCTTTTATATCGCGATAAACGTTGTTTCTTGTATGGATGTAGTCTTCTTGTCCTACAACAACATTGGTTGAATCGTAATAAACGGGGCGTCCAGCCACACTGTTACTTTTGTCGCTTACATGCTTCTGCGTAAGGTTCGTCTATCCGTTACGACATATCTGCCAGACATTATCTGCATATTAGTATGGGAGTTTCAATCGGCAGTGTCGGCAGATTTTCTGGTTCTGGTTAGTAAGAAATTCCCTTTCCATTAACAAGTTGGTTTTACTGCTATTGACAAAGTTTAGAAAATATAATTTTCCCCGTCAGTTCTTTATCATTGAAATAGTGGATTTTAAGAAGAACATGCAAAAGTCCTAACAACATCTTATCTCTAATTCCATCTTTTTTATATTTTTAGGATGAGGGTCTGACGAAAATAGTCAAAGCCTTAGTTGAACAGTCCACCGAACTGGAACGTCAGCAAGCGGCTGCCGCTGCACAAAGACTAGAATGGAGAGCCGCTTTCGCTGAAGCTGAATACAAAAAGCGACAATCGCTGAATAGCAGCACAAACGGTGTAACAATAGCTACAAATGGAACAGGCACAAGCACTGACGACGACACAACAAGTGGAGACAGCGATGCTAGTCCAGCGGAGGAAGAGGAAGAAGACGACGACGATGACGAAGCCGATGATGCTGATGTCGATACAGATGCGAACGACGCCGAAGATGATGATGGTACAACTACAGATAATGATGGGGTTTCGAAGGCCGAGGACGATGACGACGACGAAGATACAGTAAAGACGACAACCCTAAAAACCACGCCGGCTATCAATGGACAATCAAAGCTAGATAAATTGCTCTCTATGAACAACAGTGATAGTAGCGAAGATGTGCCTACGGACACTGTTGCCGCATCCGACGTCAGCTTAAGTGACGATATTTTCGACAGTACAAGCAGAGTTGCGGTGATAACTTCCACGCCCATCGTAGGCTCTGCAATTGAGCAACAGGAACGACCCGCGCCGAATAATAATATAAATAACAACAACACAGCAGCGGCAACATCAATTTTCGAAGCTAACAATATGGTGGGGGAAACTGTAGCTGAAGGTGCTATAATAGTCACTCCCACCAAAGCGCTGGATGTAAATAAGAACACGACGATAAAAATAGACGACTTCGACGACACACACAGCACCGATTCGGCATTCGAAAGCTCCTCAGATGGTGACATAAGTCGACATTTGCCAGAGGAATTCGCAAGCCGTTTTGAAGGCAAGGACGACGTTGAAACGGCCACAATAGCCACAGAAGCTTTAACAACCCCAACACCTACCCCACCTCCGGTATTAGAACCATCACCACAACCGGAACCACCACCGCTGACGACGTCACCTAAACCGATCGACGTCAGCTGCAGTCTACTTGCAACATCCGCCTCACCGAACACCAGTTGCGACAGCTCCAACGGAGCCATGTCAGCTCTTAAGAATGCCGCTCTCACCGGCACTAGTCCTTCACCAGCGTCGGGTATGCGTCGCACCGAATCCACCTGCACTATAACACAATCAACGCGCGTCCGGTCGCATAGTTCGGACAGTTTAAGCAGTGATAACTCACTTGATGGCAGCCTTGGCGATGCCAGCAGCGGAAATTTCTCAACGAAAATAAACGAGAAACTAACCAAAAACGACACCCTAACCAGACAAAAGCAATTCGATGTGCCTCAAGATAGTAATAAGACACCGCATGGCCTCAAAGCGTTGGCCCTGTGGAATAATAATCTGACCAAAGAGTCGGGACCCCTGATAGCTGATCTCCTAGCCACAACTGTATCATTGGAGCTGCTGAATATCGGCAAGAACATCCTTTGCAATGACTTTGTGGCAGCAATACGTGATAGTTTGTCGCAGAATACGACACTTACAACTCTGGGATTGCAGAGTGCACATTTAAGCTGTGCCGGCATACGTACGTTGTCATCGATATTGCAGTTTGGTGGAAACAATACCCTGCAGAGGATCGACATTCGTGATAACAAAATCGAAGTGGAGAGTTTGAATATGTTGGCGGAGGCGTTGAAGTCGAACACATGTGTTACGCAGATTGACATCGATGATGAGCCGAAGCGGTTGTCGGTAAGTTGCTGAATGTTTTCATATAATTTTATATAACAAAGATGTATATATACAAAATGTGCACACAGTTTGAGAGGGTATGGAAAAAATCACCATTCCGATCGCACCGCGTGGTGAGTACTTGAGTATGCTTGATTATGTTATTGTTGTTCAAACGACTGAACGAAGAGTTTACTTTGTTTCGTTGATGTTTTCGTTTTCAAGTATGTTCTGCTAGTTCTATTTTCATTTTAAGATTACTTCTTCAGTTTATTTCACGTAGCAATTATTCCTATTGATGAACTCTTTGCGGCGCTTGAACTTAATTTCAAGGTGGAATTATTTGGTGTCATGCTATTATTTACATTTATCTTCTAGTATTAGTTGTGCTCGCAGTAAGAGTGTACCCAAACTTAAATAGTTTGCATTAGGGAGATATTCTATTTCTGATTAAATGATAAGAGTAGCCACGTCCTCGAAATGAAAGACTTACTAGGCCGCTTTGGGGGCAGATGTTCGCGCTGCCTTCATTAGCGCCAGCAACGTCCTCCTTTGTAGGCACTTTTTATTTTTCCATCAGTAAGTGATTGGAACTAGGGAAACGACTTGCTATGCGGATCTCAAGCACAGGCTCTTTCAAAAGCCAATGAAGATATCCTTAGTCGTTTTGACAGACAGACATCTTGAGATTTATCGTAGTTTTTGCGTTGACGAGATTAGGAAAGGACGATTCAACGACCAACAATACGATGTGAATAGCGACATCGACCTAAACACCAGGACCTGTAGAGCCATGGGCATAACAGCTCCGGCTTTTTAAGTCCACTAAGAGCACTATTTGTAAAAGAACAAAATAAAGCTGTGAAAGGGGCGTGATTATTCTATGATGAATTAAAGTTTTAACTTTAGCACTTTAGTGTCTTTTGCTTCAAAATGTGGTTTAACCAGCTATATGGAATGGGCTCTCATCAGTGACAACAGAAAATAAGACACATGGCATCTGATCTGGGTGTTAAGAATCTAAGAAATATAATTCAATTTACGTATCGTCGATTTCATAACCATACAGGAGTTGGTTAGTAAGGCATTGAATCAACAATTGGTCTGCGCTGCTAAGAATGTTGCCAAGTTGTCGTTTCCTTCTTCGAAGCTGCACGATGAAAATCATTAACCACCGTTGCGAACATTATTCTTGAGGCCATTTACTTACTTCATATGGACTGCTAGTTAAATGTCAGTTCCATACAAGCTCTGCCCAAAAAATGACGCTAACATAATTAGCGCTCTTGGTTCACAGCGAATAAAAAGTGTAACAAAATACCATTCATCTATTGGGTGTTAGCAGATTTGGTACGTAAAACGGTTGAAATTCAAATTGTTGCGTAATGTTTTTCAACATCGAAAATATGGTAGTTCAAATTGTTAATAGTAGATGGAACCAACAAAATTAAAAAAAAAAATGTTTGACGAATGGAAAAGTTTTCCTGCGACACCTGGTGGTTAAAAAAGGAATATGTAGAGACCTATAGAATTTTGACGTCTGTTTGTTTTGCAAAGGACTTGGATCACGTGTGTTTTCGTGTAAGAAAATTAATTATTTATCTATTAAAAAGTTAGCCAACTAATTGAAAACAAACTTAATTTGCAGGTCTAAGTACTACTTGTCCGAGATTTGTATAGTGTGCGTCAATTCATTTGGTGAAACTAGCACAAAAGTCTGTTCAAAGTAGTGTTGAATGTAATGTAAACAAAAAATAATAATTTGCTTTTATATATTTTGGTTGCTTTTTATTTTATAAAAAGTGTGCTAATTATGATTTTTAAAGATTTGTTTGCTTTGATGATGGAGGATCCAGCCAGCTTAGAAGTTTCTAAGGTTGTCACAACATCGCTCTGTGAAATAATTGAATACTTCAGTGGTGTTAAACGGTATATCCGGGAAGGCGAATAAATAGTTAAAGCTGGCTGAATACATAAGATTATCCTCTCCCCACCTCTATCCGTAGATGAAATTACTGCGCTGGTGGTAGCTGCATCATCAACCATATTAATGATTGATCAATGCAATGAAGCTATACTCTGTTCAATTCGTATTTTCAGTACAGGCCTTATGGGAAGCTCTTTTTTCTACCAGTGGTGCCTGTAGCTACTCTCACGGCACTCAACACAAGATTTGCCACTGAAATAAAAGCGAAACCACTGGTGATTCCAAAGAATTTGTTGTTGTCATTTACGAAAAACCCACCCAATTTTCCCCAAAGGCGCATACATCCCACCGTGACCAGTCTGCCAGACAGTCGCGAGCAGAATGAGGATGACGATTGACGACGACGGTGATATTCTCGTGTGCGGTTGCTATTTTATCGCAGAAAATAAACATGTGTGTGTTTTAAGCACCTCAGAAGAGTGTTACCATAATCTATTTGCAAAAATATCTTTACGGGTTTTTCTATGGATATTTTCACAGAACTTTTGGTTGCTTTTAAAAGCTTTTGAGAGCGAATAAATGAATTTGATTATGTGGGATGTTGCCATACAGTTTTTAGGTACTCCTTTAATTATTTTGTATTTCTGAAGGATCTGTTAATATGCAGTTAAACCATTTTTTCTTAATAAAGGGTTAGTATTTGGTAACCCTACCGATATTTGTGAGAGAATTATGCCAATTTATAGTGCTCACTATGGCATACATGTGAGAGCTTTAAAATGGAGACAGCTTATTAAAATCTATAATAGTTAGGGTGAAAGGCAAATAGCCTATCTTCCCTGTACTGAAAATACGAATTGAACAGAGTATAGTGAATGGGCTTAAGCATGATGCTACTAACACTCTCAGCATAGTTGTGTGATGGTTCTTCTGTATCACTTGGCGGAGAACGCCAATCTTGTGGGTTGATGTGTAAATGTAATACATTCTTGAGTAGATCTAAAGGATATATTAAAAGTATATCATTAAATAAATGGAAACGAAATGTAGGAACTTGTAGTACTTTCTTCTCATAAAAGCAGCTGAACGTGATAGTAACCGCCTTGAACGTATGTTGCCTGGTTTCTTCAAAGGAATTGCTGATTTTCGAAGGCTTAGGCTGGGGAATGCTCCTTTCACAAGTTTGGTTCTATACTGAAACCATCCCGTGCTTTAGGTCGCAAAATGTCATTATCTTTAAAGTGAAGACTCAAGACTACAAAAACACTTGGGACATTTTTCCCCATCCTAAGTACATACAGTACCCCATTTAAATATAGGAACTTTAGAGTTCCTAACTTCTTTTGAAGATGGTTGGTACAATGTAATTCCCTCTTTTCGGTATGATTTGCAATACGGAACGCCACAATACTGAGCTCCGACTGTATTCTGCATTTTCTACAAAAACAAAAAACTAAGTATTCACTTTTATATTAACACTTATCGAACTCACTAAGATATTATTTTTCTGTTATGAATTGAGTTGTTTTCTTTTATTAAATGTATATTTCGAATTAGTTACACAATTTCTCACAACAACTTCTTGTTTTTTCATACAAATATATACCAGCTGTCAAAATCTATAGCAACCTACCGATATGAAAATTGGCCGCCAGGGGTTAGCCTTCCATTCGTCAATTGTAATGCATTTATTTCCCAATGAATAGCACAATTTTGGTATATTTATGTCGAATGAGTTTTTTATTATTTATATAAATGCAAAAATCTCTTGAAATGGTGAGTTTTTCATCAACGATATATGCTATTGTCACAAGAAATGCAGTTTTCTTCAGCAGACGAACGAATAATCATTATAAATAAGTAATTGTTTATAAGCTAAAGCAAGTTGTTGGATTATTATAAAAACCACCTTTAGATCTTATGCTCGAAAACAAAAGTTCTAAGTGATCTTACCTCAAGCAAATTATGAATAAATCCGTTTTTTGGTTTCAGTCTAATAAAAATAAAAAACAAATTTGTTTTCTGTCTCATGATAGAATTCGATCATCTTACGTATGGAAACAAATTGCTTTCTTTTTCAGAGCATATCGAATATAGAAATTTACAACCATTATGCAACACTTCATTTATTTTTTAATTTTAAATCTCTTGAATCGCGATAATAAAACCGTTTCTGCACAACCGGCTCATAACAAATCACCAAAAAACGTGAGTTTCTAACAAAGGAATGAGTTCCTAACAAAGGAAATAAATGTTCCTACCTACCTACGAGTGAATAGCTATTCCGTGGAAATTTCCAAAAAAAAAAAAAAAAAAATGCTGTCTCACTCACGCACACATACACTTTTCTCTTTTAGGATATTTAAATTGGTGAAGTTTACTTAATTCTCTTAATTCCGTATTCCGTTTTGTATTAATATTTCTTTCCAACTACGATTTCATGACGTTAAAATCGTCTTGGGTGATTTTAACGCCAAAATAGGAAAGGAGGACATCTTTGGTAGCACAATCGGAAAACACAGCCTACACGACACCACGTCTGGAAACGGACTTAGGCTGATTGATTTTGCTGCGGGACGTAATGTTACCATAGCTAGCTCACGGTTTCCTCACCTCAATATACACAAAGGAACATGGCGGTCACCTGATCATCAAACCGTCAACCAAATTGATCACGTTGCGATCGACGCAAGGCACTCCTCCAGTATTCTAGATGTCCGAACTTTCCGAGCGGCCAACATAGACTCGGACCACTACCTTGTTGTAGCCAAGGTACGGATGCGGATATCCAAGACGCCACAACAACGAGAAAATACTGTGAGGAGATTTAACGTTGGACGACTACAAACGCAACAAACCGCCAGAACCTTTGCCGATCGCGTATCCCTCAACCTCTCGAGAAGTCCTATGCTGCCAGCATCAAGTGCCGAAGACCAGTGGCGCCGATGCCAAGAAGCCATCAAAAACGCCGCAACTGATGTGCTCGGTTTCACCAGTCCACCCCCCCGAAACCCCTGGTTTGACGAAGAGTGCCGGCAAGCACATGCAGCAAAACAAAGTGCCTACGAAGCGTCGCTGCATAGAAGGACGAGAGCAGCTCGTCAGCTCTACGAGCAAAAAAGGAGGGAAGAACATCGGCTTCTCCGGAGAAAAAAGAGAGAGCATGAGAAGCGCGCGATCGAGGATATAGAGAGGTGTTACTCCAGGAACAATGTTCGGAAGTTTTACCAAAAGGTAAAAAGAACGTGCCATGCCAACAAGACCCGAACGGAGACCTGTAGAGACGAGCAAGGAAACCTTGTAGTAGAGTCACAGTCGGTGCTGAGGACATGGAAAAACCATTTCTGCAGACTGCTAAACGGCGAAGACGACACAAATTCCGCTGTTAGGCAGAACGATCCATTCAACCTGGACGATGACAGCCAAGAGTTCCGTCCACCTGACCAAAATGAAGTGAGGATAGCAATATCTAAGCTTAAATCCAACAAGGCTGCTGGTCCAGACGGCTTACCTGCCGAGCTCTTCAAGGCAGCCGGAGATGACTTGGTAGAGTGCATACACCAACTCATCTCCAAGATTTGGTTAGAGGAATGTATGCCTGATGAATGGAACCTCAGCATTGTTTGCCCGATCCACAAGAAAGGAGACCCTCTAAACTGCGCCAACTACAGAGGCATCAGTCTCCTGAACACTGCGTATAAGATCATGTCTGCTGTATTGTGTGAACGCCTGAAACCATTCGTCAACGATCTGATAGGTCCCTATCAGTGCGGTTTTAGGCCCGGTAAGTCCACGACCGATCAAATATTCACACTACGGCAGATCCTGGAAAAAACCCAAGAATACCAGATCGATACTCACCATCTTTTTGTCGATTTTAAGGCCGCATATGACAGCGTTTATAGAGACGAGCTATACAGAGCCATGTCTAGTTTTGGCATCCCTGCCAAACTTGTCAGATTGTGCAGAATGACGATGGAGAACGCTCGCTGCTCCGTAAAGGTCGGAAACAATCTCACCGAGACCTTTGATGTCAAAAAAGGATTTAGACAAGGTGATGCGCTGTCATGTGACTTCTTCAACATCATTCTTGAGAAGATTGTGCGAAACTCACAAGCCAACACCAGAGGCACAATTTTCTATAAGTCTGTGCAACTGCTTGCATACGCTGACGACATTGACATTGTTGGTACAACACAGCGAGCTGTCACTGGTGCGTTTGCAAGTATTAGTACAGAAGCGGCAAAAATGGGTTTAGTGGTGAATGAGGGTAAAACAAAATATATGCTGTCAACAAGAAGGAACACACGACATCGACGAATCGGGCAGAACGTCACGATAGACAGCTATAACTTTGAGGTAGTTAGGGACTTTGTCTACCTCGGCTCCGCTATAAACTCTGATAACGACATCACATCAGAAATCAAACGAAGAATCACACTTGCCAACCGCTGTTTCTTTGGCCTAAGACGGCAATTGATTAGTAAGGCCTTGTCAAGAAGCACTAAGGAGATTCTATATAAGACTCTCATCATCCCTGTCCTGCTCTATGGCGCAGAAGCATGGACCCTAGCAAAAACGGATGAGGATCTTCTTGGTCGCTTCGAACGCAAAATTCTTCGAGTGATTTTTGGTCCCGTTTGCGTTGACGGGATTTGGAGGAGAAGATTTAACAGCGAACTCTACGAGCTGTACAGCGACATCGACCTAGTCAGAAAAGTACGCATCAGTCGTCTAAGATGGCTGGGACATGTAGAGCGAATGGACACCAACGCTCCGGCCCGAAGAGTCTTCGATTCTAACCCGGAGGGACAACGCAGTAGAGGAAGACCTCGCCTTAGGTGGCGCGCGCAAGTGGAAGGGGACCTCAACCAACTTGGAGTGCGCAACTGGAGGCAGTTAGCCAAAGATCGCGCTAACTGGAGAGGCGTATTGGTTGAGGCCCAGGTCCACCCCGGACTGTAGCGCCACCTAAGTAAGTAAGTAAGTAACTACGATTTCTGCATCTCAGGTTTCCAATTTATTCCGCTGTGAACCAAGAGCGCTAGCGCTTTGGAACCAACTACTACTAGCAGTCCATATTTATAATAAATCTATGCTTGAGGCATAAAAGATGATTGGCTTACTGTTCTGCAAGACTTAATACAAGACTGAATAACAAATTTACACAATGTTTTTTTGCTTTTGTTTATGCAGTTAGATTTTTGGGTGGAATCGTTCTTATACCGAATCACGCGTACAAAGAGATGTTCTTTTGATCATTTTTAGTTTTGAGCCTGTTTCTATTATGCATCTGGTTGGTATGGTGCTACTGATGTAGTGTCCCAGCTGTAAAATCCTAATGGTTACACAAACTTAGAAATTGCCTTGTTAGCTATATCTTCACGTGGGGCATAACGAGGAAAGATGTGTTTTTTTCTTGTCTCTCTTCAAAATACGACCGCTTTGAAAACCCATCACATATTGAGTGTCAACTACATATGTGAAAAATACGACAACTGAAAAGGCTCTCCCGCAAAAACAAACTCAAGCTGACGTCTGACAGTTAGTTCATCTTATACCTTTAAACGAGCTAATCTTGTATGTATTTATTTATGTATTTATATAAATTTATTTCTGTGATCTCGGAAACGGCTCTAACGATTTCGCTGAAATTTGGTATATGGGGGTTTTCGGGGGTAAGCAATTGATCTAGATTAGTCTTATGTTTGGGAAAACGCGTGTTTTCGAGTTTTCATGCGTTTTGAGCTTATTTTTCTGACTTTACTGCCTTTTACTCGCCATTACACAAACAATTCTTAATCAATGCAAACAAAAAAAATACGTAGGAGAGCCAACACTTTAATAGTTATTTCAAGCCATCAATCAGCTTTCTATGTCCTCTAGAAGCTGAGCTACAACCTAAAATCTAACACGAAAAAAATAAATTTATTTTCTCAAATCGAATATTATCAGCAGCCGCGGTTCTTGATCGTTGTTCTGCTTTGGGGTGGTTTTGTGGCGCACATCGCACAAGCACGTTCATATGAAAAAAAAACAGCGACAATGTCTTTCTGAGGAAATGCGCAGATGGCTGATGACGTGTGGTGTGGTGTGGTGATGGACGGATGGTGGAGCAGCGTTGCCAACCAATTTTGACGAAAAAAAGCCTAACTTGAGAAAAAAAGATGCCTTTTTCAATAAAATAATGCCTAAAAAATTTTTTTATGTAAATTGGAACAATAAATCAAAAATTAAACACAAATATAACAAAATTAACAACAACAATTTTTATTTCCAAAAAAAAAACTTAAATTATGTATAAATCACAGAAGAAATAGGAACAAAATTCATGACTTTAGTTTCATGAGTAGGTAGGTAAATAGCATTGAACAAAACAAACACAGTTTTAGTCCATCAGATCAAAAAATAAATAAATATTTGAAATAGAAAAAAGATGCGTTTTTGGAAACAAAAAAGCCTTAAAGCCTTAGCTAATGAAATAAAAGGCATAAAAAGCCTAGGTTGGCATCGCTGGGTGGAGGTGCTGTATATAGAAATTGAGTTCAAGGTTTTTGTTTTAATCTTATACCTTTAAACGAGCAATTCGTGTATGTATGTATGTATATATATAAATTTATTTCTGTGATCTCGGAAACGGCTCTAACGATTTCGCTGAAATTTGGTATATGGGGGTTTTCGGGGGTAAACACTTATCTAGATTAGTCTTATGTTTGGGAAAACACGTGTTCTCGAGTTTTCATGCGTTTTTCTTTCTACGCAGAATATGGTCGCTAATTTCGTCCTTCCGGCCACTGTCCGTCTGGTTCATCGGTTTAAGACATCAGTACCTTGGCGATTATTAGTATTAATTGCAATTTCAAAAACAATACAAATTAAAAAAATATATCTAAACTTGAACATATAAAAAAAAACAAAAGTAAGTCACCGAGCGGGATTCGAACTTGTAACACTCGTTTCTTGCCGTCCGCGCCATAGTAAAAGGAAAAAAGTAAGACATCTACCGGCATTTAGGAGACTTAAATTTTTTTAAATTTTTATTGTTTTTAAAATTACAATAAATAGTAATAACCGAGCAAAGCTCGGTCACCCAGATATTTTACTTTTAATTGATCAATTTAAACACATTATTTGCTCAAAATCCGGAACATTTTGTTTGGTACAAGTTCGAAGAGTTGGAACAGGCGTCTTTGGAAGCAACTTTCGACTATGAACATTGAACATTGCCTTCCGCTCTATACAAGAAATTTATTAGATTTATAGTTGAATAGTTGTTGTATGTGTTATAAGTTTTTTTTTTTTTTTTATATTTAACATAGTTGCGTTACGAATGTTGTCTTGACTTTTTCTTTGCTCTTTTTGTCACATCCCTTATTATTTGTTAAGAACTTCATAAGCTCATGCTCAACATCTTCACCATCGAGAGGAGGTTTACTTTTCTGTTAATGCATAACAGCGCAAGTTAATTTTAAAAGAAAAAAAACAAAAAACAGTTCAAATATCCTCTCGCAAGTACTCACAATTTATTTCACTGATATCCTTTTTATTCATCTGCAGATTGGCAGCGATGCACAACTGGACTACGCCCGAGTTCTAGAGAACGTTCGTTCTCTCTGCTCGCGGAATGAAAACCAACCAGCAGCTTCCGCAGCAACCGATAAGACAGCCACTGTACCAGCAGTAAAACGCCGCGTCGGCTACTACCTGGGCTCCCGCAAAATCTCCTTAACTTGCCATACCGCTCCACCACGAGCCATCATTGATCAGGCCAACGGCAGCAATAGTAACACAACACCGACAAGCAGTAAACTTGAGGTGAAAAAGAAAACCGGTGTTCGTCTACGATCTCCTATCCCAAGCCCACCCACAATCTCACCGTCGTCGTCCCCAGTGCCAAGTCCATCGAAAAGTCGGTTTCAAGTTTTCCGTGTTTCGGAAGTTAGTCCACTTACATCACCAATGTCCCCGTCCCCATCACCATCCCCATCACCTTCACCGACACCGTTATGCACGGCTAAAGACGTCACTGGTGTCCTCATCAATTCCAAAGATTCCACAACAACCATTAAGAGGCTCTCAACATCGCCACGTTCTAGGTTCCAAGTGATGAAGATCTATGAGGATCCCGGTGTACCCATAGCACATCGTACTCTGCCACCGATAACACCATCACCCTCACCACCACCAACAGCGCCTAGCATAACAACGCCACCTTTAACAAGATCTTCACCATCGCGTGCGTTTGAGGAGCCAAAAATTGTGACTACACCAGCCACGCCACCTATTGCGGAAGAGGAACAAGGCGTAAAGGAACCATCTTTTCCTGCAGACACACCCAAAACAACCGCAACAACAACAGATACCAAAACAAATCCAAATCCATTAATAGTAAATAATAGTACAAATACCGTGAAACCAAATGATCAAGTGGATGCCGCGACTGCTTCATCACCATCTGTCCCCCAAAATAAAGAAGAAAAAGAAGAAATTGTTACACAGTCTCCGCCAACTGTGGAGGAAGATCAACGAACTCTCACCAATAGCTCCATAAATAGTTGTCTAATCAATTCCAGAGCAGTAACCACATGTTCAAGTGCACAAGAACTTACAATCACACAATCCACGGCGTCTTCAGCAACACAAGAACTTCAAGAATCACAAGATCCACATGAACTCCACGATCAAGAACAAGAACTGCAACCACAACCCGCCGCCGCTAGAGCAAGAAAGGTCTCCTGGATACAGAACTCGACGTATCCCGGAACGGTCGATCGGCTCCTTAGTATATTTCAGAACTCGGTATTCCAACGAAGCTCCTCGCCAGAGACAACCCAATCCACATCCAAAAGCGAAACAGCAGCAGCGCTTCTAAGCGAAGCAGATCAACAGTCATTAGTTCCAGTGCGTAAACGATCTCCACCCTCGGCCACACAACTTCCTGCATGGTGCAAGCTAGGCACAGAAATTTGCAAACCAGTCACAACAGTCATTCAGACAGCAGCAGCCGTCTCCAGCGGGTACACTGCAAGTGGCACCACCACCGCAGTGGTCGCCTCATCCGCAGTCGAAGGCCCTCTATCCTTCTTTGACGCAGCCTCTAAACAGCTACGTGACTTTAGCAAGCAAGTATTTCGCCAGAACATCGCCTTTGGCAATGAGGCTACCAACAATAGCTCTCTCAATCAGGAGCTGACCCAACAACTCCATCATGACTGTGATACAATACCGAGTGACGTTAAACTCGAGATCAAAGAAAACATCTCCCCCGAGCATACAATCAATGAGGAACAACTGCAAACATTACAGAAGATTGGCGGTAGCCCAGGCAGCAGCAGCCCGAGCAGCAGCGGAACCGACACAACTGAAGGTGCCTCTTCAACATCATCCTCACCATCGTCACTGCTGAATGCACCATTGATTGGTCCCTCAATGGCATCAGAAGTATTGGCAGGGGTCGCAGAAGCAACAGCACAATCGCCCCATCTAACAACAGAGGAACAATTCTGCACCTCCTGATGCCAGGGGTGGTGAGTAAAAAAACACAAAGACGGTGGGATCTAACACCCATTATTAATTTAACAAAGAAAACCAACAAGTTGATAATTTATGTATAAAACCATAAAAGTAAAGTGAAAGCAAATGTACAACCGTACTTAGTAGATGTATTGCATAAATGCATACAGACAATTATTATTACGAATTTTAACTTTAGTACATTTTTTTTGCGCCGTTTACTTTTTATTAGAAACTAAAGAAAAAATATTTAAAAAAAAATGTTTTAGTCTTATAAGCTATATATGTGTAAAAGCAAAGATTTTCTTTTTTTTTCAATTTGGAGAGGTACATTTTTGTAGTCAGAGAGAGGGAGAGGATGAATGGACGACTGCTGGAGAGCTTTTTCACAGACACTTCAGCCAGAAAGTTGTTATATTATTGGTTCAACATCAGTTTGATTTTGCACATAAACTAGCCGCTGTAGTTTCGAATGAGAGTTTAACACACATACCTAAACGGTGGGTGGCCATTTGCAAAATTAATTTTTTCATTCATTCATCGTTTGAACGATTGTTGTCACCTACTGTTGCAGAGGTCACATGAAAAAATTCGTAAACGTAAAATCGGAGACTAAGAATGATTGTTATTGGACCCGACCAGCATGTCTAATGAAGCCCAAGTTACAACATTCATCATGAAACACGTTTGGCCGTACTAATAATTTTGTATATAAATGGGCGAGGGCAAATAGTTAAGAACCACTTTCACTACCTTAAGCACAACACATTTGCTTTATTTTTTTGTTGGAAAGATTGCACAGAGATGCAATTCTGTTTGTAATTTGTTTTCCAATATTTTGTGTATAAGCCAGGTTACTAAAATGGTAGAATTGCTACCACTGGTCGATCTCTAGTCATCTTAATTCTCCACACTATTTTTGTTTAGGTCAGAATGTGTAATTTATATGTGTATATGGAAAATTCCGCCATTGTGAGTTCGTGAAATCTAGCCTGGCCACTATATATGATTATTAATATAGCGCATTATGTTTAAGGATAAAAAGAACTCGGTGATGCACATTTTTCACCATTTGAGGTGAGTGAGTGCGGATGGTTATCGTAATTTGAGTTGTAAGGAACGTTGATTTCTCAGCAGCAAGGCATGGTCGCTTGCAGAACCTACGCATCGGTGCGATTACGATTGGAAATCATGCATTTCTTATCCTGGACGTGCACTGTAAGTGTGTCAGGTATGTCATTTTGAAGGAACACCCATTCACTGACTCATGAGCATGACTAACAAAAAAATGTCTTGAATCTATGAACCGTCCTCGGAAGTGATGTGACTGCGACTCGAACACAGTGTGACTGTCAAAGATTACGAAGGACTTCATAGGTCGTCTATGAAGACTGTTGTCCGAGTGAGTTTTATTTTATCTGAGCTCTTAATTTTAAATCGGAGTTCGCTGTTTAACAACAGCTACAAAGAGTTCTATAATTTTTTGGTTAGAAATTAAATTTAAAAATGTTAATAGAAGTGACAAAACTTCACCTGTTGCTTGCAAACATATACTTTTTAACAGTTGTAAAATGTAGTATTGTGTGTTGGACTGCTATGCGGGAGTCCCAGGTTCGAATCCCGCAAAAAACCCAATTCCGACTTAGGGTATTTTTCCGCTGCGCTTCCTCTCGCGAACGTCTGACAAACATCCGAGAGTATAAATGTCTTGAAAGAGCTTCTCAATTAGCCGTTTGGAGTCGGCATAAAACTGTAGATCCCTTCTATTCGTCCCCAAAATGAAAAACTCACACAAAACGAATGGTTGTGAGAAGCTAGGCCTAGGGTCTCTCCAGACCTGTTGCACCAACTATTTTTTTTTTTTTTTTTTTAAATGTAGTATGTTGTTTTTGAAAGAATGTGCAAATCTTGAAATAAATAAAGATCTCCAAAAAATAATCTAAACTAACACAACATATTAATTTTTTCATCCCAGTGGATGAACATTACTTATATGCTGTACATTTTTCTAAATAAATAAGCGTTTTCTTCCTCTCCCTCTCTTCTGTTTGAATATTTAAAATAAAACAACAATTTAGCTTAGACTCGACGAAAGGTTTTAATTCGCCCCTTTTTGTTTTGAAAATAGGTACATACATTCATAATTGTTTCCGATACATCCGGTACATCCATAAAATCGAACGAAAAAAACCTTTTGTTGAATCCACAACTTTTTATTCTTATCTATTGGAATATAATAGACCAATTTTAAACTGCTTTTGGTCTTTCCCTTGTGAGAAATGTATGGTATTGGAAAAGATTACATAGGTACCTAACTTGCCGCCACTAAGCAAGTGAAGAATACAAAATTACAATAATTGACCCAATGACTTACTGTAATATTTATATGGACTACCATTTCATAAATCCACCTTCGAGGAAAGTGGTTCCAACATAACCCGTACCGCTATTGGGCACCAGTGGCGATGTGTAACATAATTTTAATTTTGTACATTTTGTTCTAGCAAGTGAAGATTATACCTCTATTATAGACGTTGACTATGAATATCGGTATCGGTTACAGTAAAAAAAAAAAAAAATTTCCTTGAAATATAAATGCGATTTTTGAAAAACGTTATAAAATATTGGCCCATAAATTGTAGTAAACTTTAGTCGCCCAATGGTCAAGCTGGCGTACTAGTAGTCTCTAATATTTCCTCCTTTCTTTTGTTTTGCTTGTGTTTTTTTTTTAAATCAAAAAAATGAACTTAATCCCCAGAGGAAAAACACTTTACTCCGGCTTTATCGACTAACTCCTTCTACTTTTGTTATATTTCCGATTTGTGAATTCGCCAGTCGACATGTTGTACAACTCTAATAAATTTCTTAATGAATGATACCGTTCGCAAGACATTTATAGCATTCTCCATGACTTTCCGCAAGTTTTCTGGTGATTACTGTTCGCATTCCTGTCGAAAACTCTCCTAAAGCGCTGCGGCTATCTGAGGCTTGTTTGCATAAACCTGCAACTTCCAGTAGCCTCAAAGAAAGAAGTTTTGGATTGGTTAAATCGGGCAATCTTGCTGGCCATGCCAAATCGCCAAAACGAGAGATTACAAAACAATGAAACGCGTCCTTCACAATATGCATTGTGGCTCGTGCTGTGTGTGTGGTTTTACCGTCTTGATAAAACTACATGTTCATCAAGTCACTCTCAACCAATTCCGGCAGTAACAAGTCGTTTATCACGGCCCTGTAGCGTTCGCCAGTAAAATGACCGTATTGCCGATGCTGTGCTCAAAGAAACACGGCTCAATCACCCTCCTGCGTGAACGCTGCACCAAACAGTGTCTACGGGTTGATGTAATGGGTCTTCGTGCATCACACGTGGATTTTCAGTGTCCCAGAAATGAAGATTTTGCTTATTCACGTAACCGCTCAAGTAGCAATGCGCCCCATCGCTCATTATGATTTTCGACACAAAATCGTCCTGTTCGGTGTTGAGATTATTATTCCACGCTCTTGTGGAGTATAGCGATCCAATGCTTGTCTATTTTATACTGCACCTGGCTAGTTCTGAATGTCAAATATGATTGACGTAGAACGCCATTTAATTTTATAAATTAATTTTGCACCATCTTGACAATCGTTGGCTACCTACATAAACTAACAAAAATTTAAAACCAGTAGGATGTACCCACTGACATATCGTTTTTAGGGTTCCGTAGCCAAATGGCAAAAATCGGTACCCTTTCAGATTCGTCATGTCTGTCTGTCTGTCTGTCTGTCTGTCTGTCTGTCTGTCTGTCCGTCCGTATGTCACAGCTATGTTGGCCCCCCCCCCCCCCCCAAACTTCTAAAATAAGAGAACGATAAAACTAAAAAAAATATGTGATGTAGGGGAGAGGTGGCTAGTTTAGGACGGGGGCAGTTTAGGACAACTTAAGAAAACGTACTACAAAAAAAACTTTTTAATGCTTTAATAACATTTTACAGTGGCAACTCCACTTCAAACAAACATCTGATGGATATTGAAACGATACCAACTTTCAAAAATAAAATAAAAAGAAAAGTGTGTTTCCAGACGACGGTTGTAATTTTTTTTATTCCTAGACCTAAGCATATTATTCTAAAATTATGCTCAATATACAAATTAAAAGTGTTCAAGTATAATGTTTATATGTGCAGTGATGTTATTCAACCAAAATATAAACAATTCCCATTGTTTCTAAGAAAATATGAAGTTTTTAGTTTTTTATCCCTCTCGGGGCACTTTTGGACAATGCGCGAGGGGAACTTTTGGGCATGTCCTAATCTGCCCCATTTTATCGCTTTGAACAATCTATTTCAGTGTGATTGTTTTTGGTTTTATTTGTTTAGGTTTATCTCTGCACTAATGGTAAGAAATTACAAGAAAAAGAAGGAAACCGCTCCTAATGAGCGTTTTTTTAGACATGTCCAAAACTGCCCCATGGTTGTCCTAAGGTGCCCCCCCAGAGGGGCAGAATGGGACACTTTAAAGAGATTTTTAAAATAAATAAAAAATATATAAATCATAACTATACATATAAGTTTGGATATAAGAGTCAAAGATAAAACAACATGTAATAATAATTTGCAAGATCCGAAGGGATACTCCGCTTTTTAATGGATCTAGAGCGATTTTTGTAAAAAGTGTCCTAAGGTGACCACCTCTCCCCTACATTACCATGTAAACTTCAAACGAAAATTTTTTGAACGAGATCTAGCGAGTAGTTTTTAAAATATCGATCAAAGTTACAACGAACTACAAGAACTTTTATGGTATGTTACTTGCTGTTTCGGAACCCTTCATGAGCGAGTCCGACTCGCACTTGTCTTACTTTTTTACTCTTGTTTTCTTCATGCATTTCGTTCTGCAATATATCAAAAATGGTCAGATGTCTATTTGATTTTTAGGAAGTTTTACCTGGTGCTATAATTATCTTGCGGTCAATGAAAGCCGATCAAATAGTCAAAGGCCAAAACATTTCATAAGAAATTGCATAGGTATGATATTTGTGAGAGCTTCAATATTGTGGGCACAATTTTCCTATGTTTCTATTTAAATAAAATACGGCGTATTCAAAAACTAGATATCTTTAGTCAACTAGAATAGTCTGGAATAGATGTACACTGAACGTAAAAACAAAATTGGTAGGTAACGTCACTTTTCCTACGTCAGCCACATACACAAACTGTCAATTTAGTACTCAGTCGCGAAAATGTTTACTAGATTCGTTGGCAACCCCTCCACTAACGTCAGGTGAAAAAAAAATGGTAATGTGACCGATCTAAGTCAGTCAAAACTGAGACACTCAGACAGACCCAGCTGCCGGACTTACTTAATGAGATTCATGAACGTAACCATATTCACAGTTTTAATTTCAATAAATGATATTATATGCTTTTTTGTTGAGAATGAGTTGTATAAGTGCATTCAGAATTATTGTGATTTTTTATAGGTTCTAACAGAAGAAATGTGTATAAATATGTTTCTGCTGTCATTTTCGAAGAGTAGTTTGAGTTTGCACAGTGGCTTATTGGTTAGTGTGTCGGATTAAGATTACCAGATTTCGCTCGCAGCTCGACGGGACAAATGAAAAAAAAAAAAAAAAAAAAACAAACAGATATTTCTGAATTCCTCCCGGTACAAACTAAAAAATAATTTTTATTCATTTGAATGACAGCTGTAAATTTGCAGAAATTAATTCTTTTTCGTTAGGTGGGCTTGATTTAAAATGTTAACGAGAATTTGTTAAGGTCAACTTAGAATGCAGAGAGTGTGTTGTAAACAATCAAGGATGTTTGCAGTACCTAGTTTTTTTTTGTGCGAATTTTGGTCTGGCAACGCTCTTGGTATACTAAAAGTGAAAGAGGCATCTCTACATTAGTTATGTATATATTTGATAATTCTTTATTTTTTGTATTAAAATAAACAGACTGAATTGAATTGAATGACTAGGGCGAAAAATACTTATCGATTTTATGATTAACCTTTTTTTTTTTTTGCACGAAATCAAGGGGGAGAGCCCCTTCATTCACTTGCATGGTCTATATCAGTGTTGCTTGTGAATGCAGTGCATTTTGAAATATCTCTAAAGTGTCGAATACAAATTACAAAAGGGCTTGTTTCTGTTAGAAAGCTAGAAATGTTACATACATCATTAAATCATTTAAACTATTTTCATTTTACCTTATTAAAATGTTAGATCTCACTAAATCGCAGACTAAATATGCTGGTATTGATCCATCCATAAAAGCTTATAAGCCTAAAGCAAGTAATGTACCTAAAATAAGAGATGACCACAGAAACCCTTAAATGTACATAATTAAGATTAACAGTTAAAACTCAGCAATCGGTTACAAGCAGTCTCGAAATTATTAAGGGTAGTAAGCCAGATTCTATTCCGATGTACGATACCTTTACTGACTTCTGGAAGCATTCAAACTAACTCTGTTAACATAATCAGTAACTAAGAAAAAAAAAAAAAAAAAAAATCAAAAATGCCTTTAACCTCAAAAATAGTGGGATAATCGAAAATCGTAGGTACACTCCCAATTATTCCTATTGGGAGTCCTATTTAGATGAATTGTCCCGCCGTTCTCAAAAACTATACAAATTTAATGGGAATTACCATGGAGTCACCTCATCGGATATTTTGTAATCTATAATCTAATCGATGTCGTACATAAATTCTAGGGTATGTATCTAGGGGGACCATGGTTGCTTTATTGATATCGTTGTCGAAACTTCCTTTAAGAATTGTTTTCTATTAAGTTTGATCATTTTTGCGAAGACACAACTGAAGGCTGCTCTAAGCTTTTAACCTTTAAAAAGGGTCGCTATACTCTTGGTGGTCTTTCATTTCGACGACATTAACTGCAAAGCGATGTGGTTATGGCTCAAAATCGACAGCTTAGCTTCGTTTGTTATAGCCGTGAGTGAGTGCCACTGACTCGCAGACGAATAACTCATCTCTTTGATTTAAAATAAATGTTTAATAAATTAAATCAAAAAAGGCACGCTGACCAAAACCATACGATTTCTCACATAATTATAACAATAGATGAGTAATAAAAAGTACCCCATCAAACAAACCACTTAATATTACTAAATACATAATAAATATATTTTTTTTAATAACAAAACAAAGTAAATATCTAACAAAGCAACAAAAAAAATATAATTTTTTTACGTACCTTATTTAAAGTCTAAACAACAAAATAATAAAACCTTTTTATATTAAATCAAAAAAGTGATATTTTTTTGAAAGGAAACTAAAATGAGGCGCATACAAAAGTATGCTCTTCGATCTATATATATATATTTTTTTTTTTACAAAAAAAAAAAAGAAAAAAGAATTTTATTCTTATAAATATTATTTTATTTTAGTTTATACATTTTTTACCCATGTTATTGTGATAAAGAAAAAATAACAAAAAAGTAAAAGCAAAGTCTTAAAAAAAAAAAACAAACAAACAATGATTGGAATAAAGTGAATTACTTTAGATATTGGTAACCTGAATTGACGAGTGAACATTTTAAGAGAACATAAAAAATTATATTATGTAACAAATTCACTTTTTATCACTTTCGTACCTTAATTTAAAAATGTCTATTTAACAAAATAAAACAAAACAAACAAAATTATTATGATTAATTATTGTCAAAAAGTAATTTTAAGTGAAATGAGAAAACAGCAATTGGAAATCCTACCTGTAGATTAACTTACCCTAACATTATTATTAATATTCTGAAAGATAAAGGAAGTGGAGTAAGTTTTTTGTTTGGAACACATACACGAAGAAAGAAACACACAATATAATAATGAAATGAAGAAAACAAAACCCAACCAATGTATATGAAATACCCTACCTACTATAAATAATAATAAAGTAAAAAATAGTTAAACAAATTAGTTAAACATTTAACGAACTTAATTTCAAGAAAGAGTATCTATATAAAATAACTAAAGTGAATATACATACATACCTACATTATGCTAAACAAATTAATAGTTAAACGATTTAATGCAAGAACTATGCGGAGAGGCGGGAGAGCTGGAATTTCAAATCACTGTATTTTTAGAACTGGCTATTATTATTTTTTCCTAATAAGTATTAAAAATTAAAAAAATAGCTTAAAATTCACCTCATTTTGATTTCTAATCTTCAGAAATATGTGCTGTTTATTCGTGATCCTTATAATGAAACAAAGACTATAAATCCAGTAAGACTGTTTTTTAACTGCGATTTTAAGATCGGGTTTATTTTCTAGGTACGTTCGTATTTAATTTATTTAATTTATCGTTGACTACTCTATAGTAATATAGATTAACAATACTGGAATTCTCTGTCTTTTTTAATGTGTTTACTCTTGGCCAACAATTAAGGTGGTACACCCACCAAAACAGCTTCTACGAAAATGTGTCCTCTTCAAAGTAAATGCAATCTAAATACTCTTTTTAAAATATTAGGAACTCCTTAAATCATCATAAGGAGATAGAGTTAATATTCTCTCTTGTTCGCTTAGTGAATGAGGAAAATCAAATATGCATACAGATATGCAAGAGCCTAGCCAAATTCGCTAAACAGGAAATTCAAATTCAAGAAGCACAAGTTTACAAATCGAACTCGATTTCACGAGTCGGCTTTAATTATCTATTATTAAGTAGATAAATGCCTGCTTCTACCGAGATGCACCTGGGCTTGAAGCTATACCGCTCTTAAAATATACACAAAGCTATGTTTTTTATGATATACTTAGTTGCACTGGTTCCCTTAAACAGAAAATGCGTACCTACTTTTAACGTCATTTTAAATGAAGAAAATATCTTAGCTTCAGTTACTACCCTTTTCAAGTACGAATTGATTTTAGTACAAACAAATTCGGTGTATTTTCGGTGCTAGCAAAACGTTTTAGTTTGTAGACACATTCAACATTTCATCGTTTAAAATATCTTCCTTGTATATTAAAACAATTCATAATAGAAACAATAAAAAACCTCTTACCAAAAATAATAAAACCGGACTTTACGTGTTTGGCTAAAAGTGTCATCTGCTCAACAAAAAAAAAAAAAAAAAATAGAGCAATCCATTTGACAAAATTAGTGTTTTTTATTAATACTAAAAATAAAATACCTGTAAAGAAACTTCAATAAGATCACATCAGCAAAGCACTAATTTTTTTTGTCTCATTAACCCGGGAGTCATTACATATCTTCCTAACATTTAAAAAAAACAGCCTAAAGGTGCCTGTCCATTTGAGAGTAAAACAGCTCTCAAGCAGCTCTCGGGAGCAAACTCGCAAGTGGACATAGCCTAAAAAGTAGTTCGCGTAGAGTTAACTTTTTACCGAGAGTAACTCTCGAGAGGTTTACCAGCGTAAGTACTCTCAAATGGACAGGCACCTTAATATCCAACCCACCGAACTCATTCTTTTATCACACAAACTTATGACTCATCTGCACTAATGTTATACAAAATTATGTCCTTCATTTTGGTTTACATAAGACTGCAAGAATTAGAAGCAGGGGATGCATTTGAACTTTGCTGTTTTGAATTTTAGCTTTACCTATTTTAGTACCTGATTTGTTCTTTACATTTGAATTGATTTGAATCTTAAAATAACTTGTTCGTTACGCAGGATGCAGCAAATGATTTACAAAAATCAACAAATAAATACTAGGTGGAGGATCATAATTAATGTCAGCTTGCTATGAAAGAATTTAAGGAAAAATTATAAACGAAGCGATACACAATAGTTTTTATTTTGAAAACCTTTTTTTTTTTTTTTTTAATTCTTGGATTTTTCGTTCTTGCAGCTACACTCAACTATTGATTTGTTTGATTCTCAGTATTGTTGCCCAATCAATGCTATTGCTGTCTGTCATGGCCCAGGAACGACGTCATGCTGATTGGGCGAAATGACCCTTCCAAGTTCCAATCAGACCGAGAGGCAGAGTCGGTCCTAAGCGCAAAGGAATTCGGTCGTTTTCTTCTGCACCTTTTTTTAGTTCGTTATTCGACGGGAAGAAACTCTACAATTGCATACCAAGAACTTGATACTGCCGTGTGGTCATATTATTCTTTGGATTCGCCGTTTCAAACAATCGGAGACATGATGCGTCCTTTGCGCAGGCAACTTAGCAAGGTTACCTTCTTCGCACGCCTTTTATACTGCTTCGATCTATCATACACCTGGCTCGTGTGTCCCATCCAGTTATCACTCTTCGTGGAGACAGAATGGCGAGCCGAATCCGAATTAATTCTGCCTTCTACTTCCACATATGAGGGCTCTGTCTTGGATACATACGCCCCACGCAAATATCAAATAGGTCCGTTTCTTCAATTTTCTAACAAAAATCGGAAAAACCGTCACAATATAATGTTGACATGAATTCCCTCACAGAGAGAGAGAAACTTAAAAAAAAAAGTTAGGGAACGCTTTTATAGCGAAATTACACGCATTTTCATTAACTGATATGGCGCCGCAATCCGGGTGCACTGGGGTCAAAACCAAAAACCCTTTCCAGCTATCGCTGTTTTTGACTAACTACTTCCAGTTGTGCAAGCAAGTCTCCTCTAATGCGTTCTCCATTTTGTTGGAGGCGAAAACTCCTTGGGCGGGAGCGTTACTGTTGCTATCATAGAGGAATGATAAACACTTTAATGTAAATGACGCTCTGCGTGTTGCTTATCGGTTAATCAGTTGTCAGTCTTCTTTGAATATTAAATTCTTCTACTACTTCAACTCTATTGTGCCGTCTACTGTACACTGTACTCTGCTCGTAATAAAGAGTTTTGTTTTTAAGAAATTCCAGCTCATCGCCTCTTCACCTATCCAAAGATATCTTTAATTAAGATTCCTAACAACAAAATAATCACCACTTTTGATCTATCACACATTAGAGGAAATAATAACAAATGTTTTTCGACCTCCTTTGTTTTGTTTTTTCATTTTGTTTTTATTTAATGAAAAGTACTTATTCGCATATATACATTTTTCCAGATTTCTTTTGTTAGTTGTGATAAAATATTGTTTTTGTTTAAGAATTTAACGTTTTCTGTATCCCTTTATTGAATTATGTTATTATTATTATTTTTAATTAAAATGACAAACACTTTAATACAAACATAGTTTGCTTACATGTCTTAAGTTCATTTTATCCCCGCTCCTTACTATTCTGTACACAAATTAGAAGTTAGTTCGTAGTTTTAGTGTATTATTAGTTAAGTTTTATCGTAAAAATATCCCTTACCTACTGTGTTTTTCTCCCTATAAAGAAAACAAAAATATGAAACCTTTTATGTTATATATTTTAATATCGTTGATGTATATAATGTAGTTATGTACAAACAAATAGGAAACAAAAAGCAAGCAAATGAAATTAAAAGTGAGATGTGTAAGGAAAAATTAATTGCAAAAGAAACACCTCTTTAATTTCTTTTATTTATTTTTAAAAAATAAAAATAAGCAAAAAAAAAAACTTTCCTAATTTGAATAAATAAAAAAATTGTGGTTTAATAAAAATGAAAAAAAAATCTGGTTTTATTTATTGGGAATGGAGATTGTTTCAACTTTTTGGGTTTAATGGCAGAGACATTGCAATTAACCCTTGAACCCGCGGGTAGTAGTACCGTGGATTTTAATTATTTGTCTTTATGCTATGTCGCGAGCGGCGATTAAAATTATTCCTACGCACGCTTCGTGTCCAGTTTGTGGGTACATAGAGGTCCACCAAAATTGTGTTTAACTAATGATTTTCCCCTACCAGACGACGGATGGCTGAAAGTCTGTGTCGGTGGATTTGTACAATTGCTAGGAAGCAGCTGCTATCAGAAAAATTTAAATTGATATTGTGTCTGGAAACTGTAAGGTGTGTGTCGTTCCAAACAAACACATATTAAACCAGGAGCAAATTCAACAAAGATATTATTAAAAATCGATTGATGTTATTTATGAGTTTAATTTTTCGTATGAAGAGCTGTATACCGGTCTACCCAGGGCTGCCAACCAATTTTGACGAAAAAAAGCCTAACTTGAAAAAAAAAGATGCCTTTTTCAATAAAATAATGCCTAAAATATTTTTTTATGTAAATTGGAACAATAAATCAAAATATAAACACAAATATAAAAAAATTAACAAAAACAATTTTTATTTACAAAAAAAACTTAAATTATGTATAAATTACAGAAGAAATAGGAACAAAATCATGACTTTTTTTGCCAAGATTTTTTAAGAATGTTTAAAAAAATGAAATGTCAGTATACGTTGAATCCAAAAAATATATAGGTATATTTGAAATTAAAAAAAAAGATGCCTTTTTGAAAAAAAACGAGCCTTAAAGCCTTAGCTAATGAAATAATGCCTAAAAGGCATGAAAAAGCCTAGGTTGGCAGCGCTGGGTCTACCCCATTCGAACCGGAATTAGGTGCTCAATTTGCGTTGTGATGCATATTGGCAAAGAAAATCAATCAATCGGTAGTTGAAGTTATTTGTCAGTTATCTGTTTACTTTGTTCAAGGTTTTCGTTACACCGTGGTTGAAGCAGTTTCCAAAAGTACAATTTTGTTTCGGGCGATGGAATTTAAATTTATTGGTACATTTATGACTATACTTTATATATACTTTGGAAGAATTCGTAACTTCAGCAGTACTGGGTTTTGAATTTCAGCCAAATACAACAACTGCGCTACAACAAAGGCATAGCCAAATCAGGGATTACAAAATTATGCACTTCCGGTAGGTTTGCTTTGCGAGTAGCCATTCGAAAGAGGATTTTAAATTAAATAGCAGTTGGTTTGGTCGAACACGAACACCCGCCAATATTTGAGAAATGCATTTTGTTTTTCATTGACTATAGTCTATAGCCATATAAAATAATGTTAAAACAAATATCATTTTAAAGCTGATCTACCATTAAGAAGTAGGCGCATTAGTTTAGTGCAGCGGTTCCCAAAGTGTGCTCCGCAGAGCACTTGGTGCTCCGCGAAGGATACTCAATTGCTCCGCGGAAAGATAAAAAAAAGAAAAATACCTAACAAAATTCCATTACACTAGTGAATAGTTAATTTTTTGCTTCTGAACTTGTCATTTTGATCGCAGCAATGCGAATTTGAAATGCTCATTTAAAAGAAATCAACACATGCAAACAAACTAACAATATGTGATATGGGATAATAATATCAACATTATGTATATGGAGTCCCCGAAAATAGCATAAGTGCAACGAAGTGCTCCGCGAAGAAATTTTCACCTAAAAAGTGCTCCGCGACTAAAAAAGATTGGGAACCGCTGGTTTAGTGGTTAGTGTGTTGGACTACTAAGCGAGGGGTCCAAGGTTCGAATCCCGAAAAAAAAAAATCCAACTTAGGGATTTTTCCACTGCGCCACCTTTCGCGAACGTCTGACAAACATCCGAGAGTATAACTGTCCTGAAAGAGTTTCTCAATTAGCCGTTTGGAGTAATTATAGATCCCTTCCATTCCTTCCAAAAATGAAAAACTCACACAAAACGGATGGTTGTGAGAGCTAGGCCTCCGGACCTTTGCGCCAACTATTTATTTTTTGTATCTACCATGAACAGAAATGTATGGGACTATGACAATTAGCCCAGGAACCTAGAGTACGCACGATATAGTTACGGTGACCATCCGTCCTTTATTTAAAAGGACAGTCCTTTCTTTTTTACCCCTGTCCTATATTATTTGCTTTTTAACAAAGGACGGATTTTGTCCTTTATTTTTGAAACTAAAATAAACTAAAAGAGTATTTTCAATCATGAATCACGCTTGGAGCAGTGACAAATCACAAATGAATGTATATGCTGTTAAAGCTATTCTTATATCTAAATGTTGTTTCGGAAAACCCTACTTAGAATTTAGAGATTTTCGTAATGAAAATGAAGATGTTTTTAAGTCTATCCACCCTTCTCAGAAATACGAAAAGTTAGGCTGACTTTTAAAAACGTTTTAAAATTATTTATTACCTGACTTCCACACTCTTATTCAATGAAGAAAGACAGTTTATACATTTTGTTTTATGTAAACCTAAATAATAATGTTAATGTTTTTTGTCAAATCGAACATAAAAAGCAATCCCGATCATAAAAAAAACGGATTTTTTCTCCAAAAAATTAATCTTTTTGCCTAATCGAAAACGACATTAATAAATTTAAGGCCCGGTTACTAAAAAAAAAAAACAGCTGTCAACAAATCAATCAGTTCAAGTTATTCAAATTATAAATATGGAACGAAACAGTTATTATAACAAATAAGAAGGAAGTGGTTGCATTCCTCAATACTGAGTCAGCAATATATTTAATATGTTTGAACTAGCATTTAAATTTCTGATTTTTTAACAGAAAAAATATAAATAATTAATTCTGAAAGTAGCTGTCATTTGAAATGTTGAAGTTTCAGTGTGAACGAAAAATTTGATTTCGGAATTTTTTTCCCGAAATGTTGAATTTAGGTGCGGTGTAGACGTACTTTGATGTTCGATTAGGCAGCAGAAATCTGAAATCTTAGCTCAACATCTGAAAAGCCAAAATCGAAAACGATATTAACGTTTTTTTTAACAAATACATAATAACTACAATAATATTGGAAGCAAAATAATTACTGTCCTTTATTTTTTTTCGGCGAATATGTTCACCGTAGATATAGTGCGCGACGTACTTGTGCGAAACTTTCCCAATTGATGTAGGTATAGTACTGGTTTAAAACATATGTTCATATGTAAAGGTTGCTAATAAGTACACCATTTCGTTTTAAGAGTTATTAGTTTTACGTCAGATATAAATTTAGAGCAACATCGTTTTTAATACCTACATAAGAGAAACAGACAGTTTTCTCAACAATGTGTTATTGTTTCATTTGTATTCATTTTCGTCGCCTAAGTTATCGTTCTTACCCACAATCCATCTACAGAGGCACTTTTCTATAATCTCCAATCGACCACTTTACCTAACCCAAAACTATTTAAAAGTATATTCGATTTCGAATACACCCATATTGGAGTTATTTCTTGCATCAAAAAACCGTTAACAAATTAATATTGAATTTCAGAACCATTACGAATTCACGAGGGATGAATACACTTTATTCCCAAATCCTAATTAAAAATGCCCTCCAAGTCCAAGTTGTCATATTTACTAAAAACCAAACTCGAGTGCATAATCACGATTTCATCTGCTTAAATATAGGAGAGCTGCAACACATTTATCACTTCTATTCAAATTCTATACAACACTATGCAAATAAAAGATACAATTTCACATCAAAACCAAAGACCGGTAATACATTAATTCTAGCCCATGGCTCTAGCGCAGAATCCATTTAAAAAACTAAACAAACAACGTATTCCGAATCTATGAATGAAGCACAAATAGAGCAGGCGAGCCTCCAAAAGAGAGAAAAAACAAATAACTGCTTACAAAGGTGCCACCGAAAATTTCACTCAATGTGTAGTGTTTTAAGTGGAGTGAGACATAAATGTAGGTTCAGGCAGACCCCCGCCCCATAATACCTCGTGTTCGTGTCTCTAAATGCATGCAAGATGCTAGGGATGAGGGCTGTTTGGTATTTGTTTACATTTCCTTTTTTATTATTAGTATTAACATCTCTCGTTTCATTCTCATTGACGATGAAAATGGAAGTAAAGGCAATGAACGCGGTCTGTTAAATAACATGTCATTACATAACAGAGTCGTAACAGAGCTGAGGGGTTGTTGCTTAATTCTCGTGAGGGTGGTGGAAAATTGAAGCACACTTTCGCGCTAAGAACGCAGAGTAAATTGTTGGGAATATAATTTCAGTAATTCAGTTTTCAGTTGCATTTCAACGTCGGAGGTGTTCGGTTAGGTTGGCGCTCAACGGTCGTACTTTAGATAAAATCAACAGACACGTTTATACTTTGAATTTGAGTCAACTGTGTAATAAAATGCAAAAATTAGTCTAAATAGATAACAATTTTTAGGGTATTTGCTTGATTTAAAAAGAAAGTGTTGATAATGGCATCATCTGAGTTGAATGATACTCCGGCAAATGAATCACAGGCATTCAAACAAATTCTAAATATTCACAATAATTTAAATAATAACAACATGTGTGTCAGTAGAGACAGTGAACGGGGTGCTACAACAGTTTTTGATCATGGCAAGTTTAGTGATAAAGTTTTTGGTTGGAGTAAATTTCAACCCAAGTTTTTACAACGATTTTGCAATGCCAAATGGGCATTGTTCTGGCTGTGTTGGGGCGGAGCAATGCAGGGTAAGTTTTGGTAAAAAAATTTACATAAATAATAACAGAATCAATATTTTTCATACAAAATTTGCCATGAGGTGAATATTAAAAATTTGAATCCTAAGATAAACTAACTGTATGCTCAGTTTTGGGGAAAATTCGATCATTATTAAGTTATTATTATACATATTTTATTAATAAGTAAGTAAATTACAAAATAACTAACTAACATAGCACTAGCTGCTACATAGATTGTTAAGTGAGCTGTAGCAAATAAATTATCTTTTGTTTGTAGATTTAATTGAACTGTGTAGATATAAAGTCATAATTTCGCTAGAAAAATATACGAATTTCTACTCGAATATTGTTGATATATTTTTGCTGTATGCAATTTTTCTTTAATTTTTTTGAATAAGAAGTGTATCCCCCACGTTTGAAAATGTTGGGCGAACTGCGTTAAATATTTTATCAGTTCTATAATTGAATGTTGGCCCCTAAATACCATCTTAATTATTTAAGCAGGAATTTTCTTTACTTCGATCCTAGTTTAATTTTATTTTGATAAAGTCTGAAAATAAAATAAAAAGGGCAAGTGGAAGTGGAAGGGTCTATTAAAAAAAAATCTGTATTAAAAGAATCTGGAATGTATATGTGAAATCATTACTCAAACCTACAAAAATAAAAAAAAAATTAACCGTGAGAATGAGCTAAATGAAATGCATCTTTAAAGCACTCACTTTTTTTTTTTTTTTTAATATATTTTTTTCCGTGAATTAAGGAAAGAAACACTTAGATCAGGTTTTTTAATCATTTGGATAAATCCAACCTTACAAAGAGTATTATTATAGAAAAAAAGTGAGGAAAATATTAGAAAAAGAAAATCTTGGCAGAGTTAAGTAAATTCTCGTGACTGATATTTTCTTCTATAGGTTATTTGTATTTTCATAATCGATTCCGTATTTCTTTACCGAACTTAAAATTCCAAACCATGTCTCATCTACAATAAATTAAACTTATTACCTGTTATGTTAGTATGCACTTTCTGTTTCTAAGAAGAATTAAAGAATTAACTATCAAAAGTGTTTTTCACTTTTTTAAACAAGAAAAACCGAAAACTGCCCAGTATCGGTAATCATTTTTCTTGTTGAAGGTATTTGGTCATAGAATGCACTCGCAAATTGTCGTGGTAACTCTTTGACCGCAACAACGCTTTCCAACAGATTTTTTTTTTCTACAACACATGAGCTCAGCTCAACTGAAGATTCCAATTTGCGAAGTACCTATTCATCAGTGACAGGCCAACTTTCTGGTTTAGTGATTAAATAAAAAATGGACCTATGTAGGCAGTGTGACCAATTCAATATTTGCAATCATGTCAAATTTTGAAAGTTGTCACTACGTATGATCGCCAGTCAGGCGTCTGGTCACGGCCGTCGCAACGCACTCTCACAAAAGAAATGCGAGTGACCACCGAACGACCATCGTGAAGTCAGCATGTCAAATTTGCCACGAAAAATGGCAGGTGTAATCGTAGCTTCAGTTTTCGTGTTCCTTTGACAAAGAGCAGTGACAAAAAAAAAGTAAATTTAAAAAATAAAAAAAGACCCAACTGACTGTAAAAAAAAAGATCTAAAAAGGTATGAACAAGACATATTCAAGTATTTACCTAACTAATTACTGACAATCGGAGACTGTACCTACACAGCCTAACAAAAATATGAGTACCCTCTGACTGCAAAATAGTTATGTATACTTGAATGTGTCTTGTTCATATCTTTTTAGATCTTTTTTTTACAGTCAGTTGGGTTATCTTATGAACACAAATTACAATTTGAAAACAGCTGAACTTTAGATCACACACCAACACAAATTCAAAAAAAAAAGAAAAGAAAAAAGAGTAGGTAATCTCATGTTCCATTGGGCACGAAATCTGAGAGCAATATCTAAAAATGCTAATGAAAAACGATATTAGGCCAAGTTGCTAAACTGACAATTGGGGCTGAACGGTTTTCTCTCAATCAAATGATTTAGAAAAGACAATTCATTTATAAAAGAAGGGAGGCAATTTTTTAATTTTAGAAATAAATCAAATATATTTGGTCAAACTCTTGAAAGTGACATGAGAGTTTACTGGACATTTAAAGTACTGCATATATTATAACGAACAGGTAAGTGGGTTTGTCATTTTGACACTAGTATATTTATTTTTCCTTACAAGTTTTTAAGTTTAAATAGTTTTAATACTTTGACAGATAAAATAGGTCAGTATTTTTTAGTAAGTTGTCGAGGATTTCCAAACTGGTCAATACTGACCTCGATGGGACAAGTGGTTGTCTTTTATTCATCCTGTGGATTGGATGAAGTTCAATAACTTGTTTTGTTATTGTACTGAAAAGCTTGTCAAGATCGTAGAAAAAATACCTTTAGAGGAATTATTTCTGTTGCTAATATGGGCAATGGCTTAGCAAGTGAATTGTTTCCTTCAGAACTTCCTCGTCGCCGCAACCTTTGCAAAGGATTTCTTTAATCAGATCATTGTCACATTTATTATTCCTACGAGGATGGATGGAAATCATATATAATACGTTTTTCTTTATTATATGTCTCTCAGATCTCGGTGTGCCTGAAATGCGGATAATTTGCATACTGATGAACTGCTTTGAAACAGCTGTCGAACATTTTTCTCTCTTTTCGTCCGCTTTCTCATTGCCCTGAATACCTTTAGGTCTAGAGACCGGTACCTTGAGTTGTGTTCTGTTGCTTTAATACTTCCATTGCGTTCCTTTCCAGTAAAACCAAATCCAAGACCTTGGCTTGCAAGACACTTTTTGGTTCGTGAAGCTTATATTATAAATTGTATAGAGATGTCTAGGAAGATCAGGTTGAGAATGGCATCAAAAACTGCGGTTAAAGTTACCACTTGCCAGTATAGTGCCAATAAACACGTTTGAAATTTTTGAATGGCCATTTACGTAAGTGGCCTTGTATGGTGCCCGCCAGCATTGAGGCTGACGAAAGTCCATACCATAGACAAACCACACTGAGACCACCAACTTCGGCCGAGTTCCCGTTACTTTGCCTACAAGCTTTATTTTTACGGAGTGGCCACGATTTGGTGTGTTATTACATAGAAATACGTATTGACTAATGTCACGGAACTTCAAAAATGTCGGCCCACCAACACACTCGTAAAAAATATGAACCACTTCCGCGCGCCGTCAAAGTTGCTCAAAGTTCACAGAATTCTACCCGTTAAATTTGAAATTATTCGTTACGTGTGGATAGTAGGAATAAGTGATCTTCAGTTAAAAAAATGTGCTCATGAAATCGAAGTTAATGATATACATTAAAATATATGTTTCAAGTATATAAAACATCTCATATTTAGATAGTTTTTTTTAACAAAACAAATTATATTAATCGCTTTTTAAAAACACAATAACTTACCAATAGCATTTAGTAATTTTAAAATGTGGTATTCCCAAACTCTATCACATTCCCCACGGTTGGCTGATATTGGCAGCATTTATTTTTATTTTTTGTGTGTTTTTTGTTTTTGCATGACACACGTATTCTAATGTGGTGTTCGATTGGGCTTCTTCAGATTTGCTCTCAGATTTCAGATTTCGTGTGCCTAATCGAACATTAAAGCTCCACTTGTTCTTTTCATTTGTGTTGATATTCGTGCTTTTTGAATATGTTTAGCCTTCGACACTTTTCAAAGCTTTCTCCATTCACTGGTTAAATTTTATATTCGAAATAATCTAATATTTTACATAAATAATTTACAAAAATAGATTCACCCGATGCAATGCCTTTCTTTGCAGTAGAAAAACTTCACGAAAACGTAAACAAACTCAAACGTACTTTTATTGATTTTGGTAAATCTGAAGCAAATCTGAGAACAAATCCAGATTCGCAAAAGTTCTCTGAAATCTGAGTAATATTCAGCCCTATTGCGAATATCAACTATCAATTGATAGTTTATACTTATCAAAAGGTTTAAAGTTTGGGTCCAATATCTTCCGAAAAATCAACGAATGCACCTCAAACGCATTCCTTGGAAATGAAAGTAGCTACCTTCGGTTTTCCAGTTCCAAAGGATTAGATGCGACTCGCAAACTCCTCCGTATAGCAGCCAATTCCACGTACTGTGTCTCGTCTTGGTCATCATCAAAAAATAATTCCACCGATGACATGGTTTTCAATAAATTTCATAGATTTAACACTCGTAATTATTGTTTAATTAAATTGTTTGCAATAATCGTAGCAATCACTCTTCAAATCAAATATTTTAGAACTGTCAAAGTTGAGTTTTCATTCACAATAACTTTATTTTTGGCGTTATGTTCACAATAGATTATATTTTTATGAATTGTTTATCGCAATAACATCAATTTTAATTGATAAATTTGTCAATCGTCGGCTGATTGCTTCTTGTACCAAACAAACATGACAAGTGCTCTGAGAGTGCCCAAACGAATACTATATACATTAATTGACTTTGACATAACAACGATAGGAAAACAAAATGACTCAACGAAAAAAAAAAGAAAAAAAAAGTTGCCAGAAGCAAGAGAATTTTTTTTTTTGTTACTGAAGGTGAAAATCTCGAAAGACACAATGGGGTTAGAAACCCAGAGTAGTGTGGGACTCTAACCGCACTAAAAACACCTCCTTAATCATGACCAATCAAGGAAAGATCGACAAATGATTTTAGTTTCAACGTTCAGTTGCGTTTGAGAAGGTATTACAATTCGAATACGGGTTCTCATTATTTAGATTATAATGTCGTGAGGTTTAATTCTTCTCAATCTACGAATATTGTATCGTACATTTAAGACGTCTTCTATTTCAGGATTAATATGCATCTGCAGACGCTCAAGAGAATTGCGAATTTGGGGTCTCAGTATTGTCTCTGGTTCATACTGACTACTTTATATATATGTAGCTGTTTATAAATCCAGATTTTGAGTTTTGCGGTGTGGTCCCTCAATTTTTGCCGAGAACACGACTCCAGACGAAAAAGGATACTGTATTTTTTTATCCTTTCGTTACTGATAATTTTTGATTTGAGTATCTAGTAAGGTGCAACCATCAGGTATTTCACACTGTCGGACATTTTTAGGGGTATATCATCAATTTAAACACAAGCTACCTTACGAATAATCATTTTTGACCTTCCGCTTATATATTTTGTAAGTCACAATATGCAATTTTGTATGGACCCATTGTGAGTTCGAAAAATGTAGCCTGGACGCTAAAAACAATTAGAATCGCGGAAGGTGTAGTGAACCCTGATGGTATTTTTGTTTTGTGTGTGAAAATCCGTTTTGGTTTTCTGGGGATTGACTTTGGCCATTACCATCAGCACGGAGCAGCATAAACAGTGATTTTGACACCTCTCTTTTAAGTTGCATAAATATTTACTACAGAAGTGCCTACCTCCTACCATTACCTATGTTTGTAGAGTCTCAACCATAATTCAGGATTTATTAATTTCATATTTATGGGGAAAAGTTACCCAATATCTTAGCTAGGTTATTTGATTGTTACGCAATGTAATAACTTGTATAAATAAATAAAAAACACAAAAAAGGATAAGGTCAGAAATAGCCACTGAAGGATGAATGAGGACATCACCAGGGAATATTGGCCACACAGCTCACTTATCAAGTGAAAACATATATATGTAGGTACTGTGCATTCGTGATTCATGTTCCATGAAACTGCTTTGTTTACTATATAAAACCAGACCGGCCTACAAGTGATCATCTACCCCTATAGTCGTCGCGTAAATTCCCAACTAAAATCATCTTTCTTAATTTGTGTCGTGTGACTAAGGCACACTGCTCGACTGGCCGAACATCAATTACATGCGATTATATTATTAGTGTACCTCGTTTGGACAATTGTCGTGTGTCAATGTCTGACTAAGCCACCCACGAATGTCAACAATCAAGTTCTCTGTACCACGAGGCAGATACGTTGTGCCTTAGATATCTAAATTTAAATAAACGTTCAACCAAATTGAGCCAAAAGAAAAAAATCAGCTGTATTCTCGTAATCCCCATACCGATTAAATTGAATAATGTGACGCGTAGGTGGCGTTATCTGACCACCAAAATGGTTTTTGTTGGTCATTTGTTTTCGGCGCAGATTAACGTGCTCATAGTGAGATACCGGAACAATACCTACCCATCGGACAATCCGATTAACCATGTGAAAGTAGTGCCAAGCCAGGCACCCACCCTTTACTCTCTTGTAAAGTTCAATATACGTTTCCAAGAGATTAATTTGCTGACAGCGAACCGTAGTGAAGCTCACGCACACCTTCACTGGCTCATAAATCCTGCTGCAGTAGCAATTTATCTCTTATGGACATCCATGATGTGGATTTCTTTTTCATTTTTTGCGATCACCAATTTTTGGCCAATTTTTTCCCTGATAACTGTGACCAATAAATCAGTGGGCGAAAATGTGATTGATAAGCCGCTCTGTGTATGGTTATAAATGTGAAAAGAAAACAAAATACAACATGTGAAAATATAGCCTCGAAACATTGTAAATTGTAAATGCGAAAATGGGGAAACAGGAGCAAGCGTTACATGAACACAAGATGTTGAAGTAGGGTTCCCCAATTGGGATTGCAGCAGTGAAAGGAAGCAAAAGTGTGTCAGTCGATGAAAGACTGAAATCTGCATTCACCTGAGGGCATTGGAAAAAAGTCAACTGTGTACTTAAGTGGGCCGGCTAGATGAGGATAGTCCGGGAAATTGAAAAAGAGTTTACGAGGAAATGGGGTGTACTGCCTTTGCTCTTCAAAACAGGAAGGCAATTAGTAATTAGTAAGATTGGTGCAATTATTTGATTTTTTGTTGGTATTAGGGCATGGAATGTAGTAGTGACAATGATGGGCTGTGAGGAAATAGCATCCTTGTTAAACTTTAGCTTAAGTTATTGCTACAACCTGTTTTGCTAACCATCTATAACTTTGATTGGTTTTACCTAGCTGACGGTCTTCATTGGCGTTTGTATAGTCTATTGAAGACTAGCATCGTTTGAGTTCTAATTTTTCGGACGCATGCGGAATGAACTTACAATGACAGTTTTATTCCGTATAGAAACAGATGAATTGATAGGCTTCCTCAAACCAGCAGCACTTTCTGATGTTTATCAACCGAAAAATGTGGGGTCTCTTAACGTGTAATTTGAGTTCTACCGGAGGTTGACAGTGGAAAACAATTGCTCAGCGTTCTATCTGCTGTGCTTGTAGACGCAAGTGTAGCAGAGTTGCCAGGCGTTGTAAATGAAATTCCCCATCACAGACCTTAAAATTCACCTTTTTCCCCATTCTTCGAGGTGGCATTCCCAATGGATTCCCTACAATCAAAATATTGAGCAACTGACTGACTTCTTACAAATTTTTCACCCAAGATCCAATACAAAAACTGAAATGCAGGTACATTGAATATGGCTCATTTTCCAATCAGTCATACGTTTATAATGATACCCGCTACTTGCGCGGGTGTGCACTCATTCGCAAAAAGGTTGGGTTCCGATCAACGTTTTTCCGAATTTTTTTTGGAGGTGAGCCATTTTCCGAGGCATTCCACACCAGAGAAATTTTTGTAATTCCTTAAAAAAAAAAAAAAAAATTGGGTGCGTTCTCTTGGTTCAAACTTTTAACCAGCGATTGTTTTTGTGACGGTGCTCAGTCGAGTAAATTCCAATTTTCCTGATTATGTATTTTTATTTTTCAACTGTTTTTTGTATAAAAGTTATGTTTAAATTTTGAGACACATGTGGCTCGGAGCATTGAGCCAGATCTAAAATACTTGAGCCATATATTACTCAATTGGGTACTCCAGCACAACCCTGGCTCCATTTAAATGGAATTATTGGAGTTAAGTACTTACATCTAATACATTTTTATTTTTTTTACTTTCCCCACATTTCGTTCTAGAAGAGGAAAGATTCCCCTTTTCCCCTTTCATCACATTTTTGATTGAAATTCCCCACGACCTGGCAACACTGAGTGTAGGTGCCTGTTATTGCGGTGATTTGAGGTCCATTTTAGAATTTTTTTATGATATTTTTACCCAGTTCACAAGAAACTTCATCTACAGAAATATTAGTTTTTAAAAATAACTTGCTGTTCCGCCCGGCTTTGCCCGTGGTAAGGAACTTTGTTGCTTTAATATCTTGTGTAAAGTCCCGCTCACATTTAGCAAAGTGCTTTGTTTTGACAGTGCAGGATTTTAACTGCCATGAAAATCGAGAATAAGCGTTTTCAATGTTCTTATACTCGAAGTTAAGTTAATGAATGTGTTTTTGCCGCTAATAATATTTGCATACTGGAGATATTAAAATTAAATAGTCGAAAATCCACTTTCAAGTGAGCACAAAATGGTTAATGGTTTCCGTAAAGAAAATTTCCGAAATCATCAAAACTTTTGGCAAACACTATCTCACACTATATTTATTAAAATTAAAAAATAAAATACAAATAAATTGAACAATCAACTATGAATAAATATATAAGTACCTAACCTATTCAATATTCCGAAAATTGCCTTAAACTCTTAACTTAAATTGTTTCTGTATTGAAAAACTACTAAATAACTAAATACATTTGTAGAATTTTTGACAAATAAGATCTCACTGTATATTGCGATCAAAATTAAAAAAAAAAAACATTACCTACGTATGAACTTTCCTTAGAAAAACACAACAAAGAAAATATAGCTCAAATCGGACTTTCCGTCCTCGAGTTATGGGCGGTCTAACGGATGCAACTTTGTTTTATATAGAAATACTAGCTGACCCCGCGAACTTCACGGCCTAACCATCAATGAATTTAATGATACCTTTTAGCTAAACTTAATTTATTATTTAAATTTATTTCAATAGTTCATTAGGAAAACAAAAAATTTAATAAAAGTATGTACAAAATTCAAGATTTCAATGGCCTGTCAGCAAGACATTTTCTTTGTTAAGCTATGTACTTTGCTTCATTAAGCCTTTTTTATTATGCTCACATGATTTATAAAGATCACTGATTTCCATGGTTCACAACCTCGTACTATTGTTGTAAAGCGCGGAAATCAATGATCAATATAAATGATGACTAGCAAGCCAACCTTTAGTTGTATAGGTATTGTGGTAATTTGACGTTTCAGCTCGTATAATATAATCCTCGTCCAGGGGCCTGTAACACAATACAAAAAGTGCTTTTTAAACAAGTGAAATTCAACAACTGTTGAAAATTTGTCTAAGACGTACCAACCAGTCTGCGAGCACTTCAACAATTGTTTTAGAGCAATTCAACAAGTGGGAAATTTGATAATTCTGTGGTTTCTGTAACTAGAAATAACAAGTGCTTAAAGAAAAGAGAATGTTAAAAAGTTGACTAATTCTAGCCGACGGTGACCGACTTGTTAGAATTAAACATTTGCAATAGTGGTTGCAAATTGATAATACAGGAAGTCCATTTGAAATTTATGTAGTCAATACCAAACAATTTGCCATTAAAAATGTTTTTATTTTTGATTCTGAGTCAGACACTGAAAGTGAAAATCTACGAAATATAAAAGTATTTAAAGAATGATTAAATTTCGAAATAGATTCCAATTTGTTCGTTGAAAAATTTCGTGTGCCAGTACAAGTTGTTGATTACCTAACAAAAAGTCTCTCTCATAAATTACGTTCGCCAACTAATAAAAGCAAGGCGCTTAGTGTTAGGGAGAAAATCGCAAATTCTTCGGCTCATTGCGTGTGACTGACTTGTTAAACAGATTCAACAAGTCGAAGGAAATTTTCGATTTTAACAATTGTTACGGTTTTTGTTGTGTTACAGCTTCAGTCTACACTTGTCAAATAAATATAATTCAACAAGTGCCTATTGACATGTTGACTTGTTGTTCTGTGCTATAGGTCCCTGGTGGTGCGTGTAAAAATCTCAAAGCATTGTAATGTTGACCAGTGTTGAACTTCAGGGCACTCATTTCGTAACTCTGAGAACGATAATCGTTTGAGCGATAGTAGTCAACGATCTCGTCATCAATTTGCTTTCCGTAACTCTATCACTATCGATTCGTCTATCGTTTATTTTATACAAGGCGTGAGAGGAGAGCATTGAGTGTCCTTCAGAGAATCTCGAAACTATATTAGAAATTCCAATCAGACGTCATTTAAAATGTCATAAATGACTTTTTGGCAACAATTTTGTGTTTGATGACGGCAATTTGAAAGTTCCAAAGTGGAATTAATTCATCTTTGTTCCTTAGTTTATTATTAATAACAAATAACATCGAAAAAATATGTTATTGATAGATCAGCTACACCAAAGCAAATGACAGTTTTAATTGTTTTGAAGAATGAGCATCCCGACTTGTCCAAGGGTTATAAGCCAAATAGCTACCAAGAAAAGTGAGTTATTTATTTCGTCCCTTATTTTTTTTGAAGCCAACCTTCCCATCCGGTTATTTCCACATCGCATGCTTCGATTGCTGTACTATCACTATCAATACAAATGTTATAGAAGGCTGCACAAATATTTGTAAAAACCGCAATTTTTCGGAAGACGTAACTACTTTTCCTTTTTCAGTTATAATTCTATATCGACCGATTATGACAACAAGTAACTAATTTAATGTTATAGGGAATTAAAGGAAGAAGTTTTGCACTTTTGTAAACACCCTAATACACCGTTCCACAATATTTCTTCTTTTTGCGTGAGGTTCATACAAAATAAGTCTAAAATGTCGATGAGTCGTTAATTATGTATTTAGCAGCATTTGAAAAATATTTAAAGTCAATTATTATTCAAGCAAAAATGATCAGCCAAATCTGTTAACCCATTACTGCCCACCGTATGATTTAACATACGTTGAACTGTGCTGCAAGGTTTAATTTGTTTTCCCAGCGTATGATTTATCATATTACGTTAACAAATTATTATTATTATTTTTTTTTTCAAATTCTCCTGGTTTACTTAAAAAAAAATGATAATGAGGTGCCAATACCTAAGTAAAATTACAAAAAAAAGTTCCTAAGCCGTTGATTTTTATTTATAGTGATAAAAATATGTAATAAGAATAAAAAAATTGAAAAATAAATTGAAAATATCCTGGTTTACTTGAAAAAAAAAAATGATAATGAGGTGCCAAAACCTAAGTAAAATTACAAAAAAAATCCTAAGCCGTTGATTTTTATTTATAGTGATAAAAATATGTAGGTAATAAGAATAAAAAAAAATAATGAGAAATCATTAAATTTGAATATGTGTAGTAGGTATTTTTATTTTATTTTCTTCAGATGCGACAATTCCCCTTGTCGAGTTAGATATGCCTAGCGTTTTGTGCGAAGCAGGGGTTAATAGCAACATTGACTGCAACCCACAAGTAGAGAGATAGAGATGCCACATTAGAAAGGCCTTACTCATACAATACCAAACCAAAAACCAATCATACAACAAATATTTATAATTACTGAATCGATTGGCAAACGACAGTCACAAAAGGGGCCTGTGTCTTAACTCAAGTATTTGTGCGTTTTAGTAGTGTACACGAAGCACTTTCCGCCTAAAGACTTACTTTTTGTTTCCATATAAATGCAGGCGTGACTGATAGTGCGCCAAACTGTAGTGAGAAAGTTTTGTCTTCGTTTCTGGTTCAGCTCTTATTCTAATCAGTGGCAGGTATAATATTATATGTCGCAGTCACGGTTGGCCTTTTTGAACTGAAAAGGGTGAACTTGAGACGTTCTCACTAATTTAGACCTAAATATTTGACCTGTTGTTTGGTGAATATTCTGAAGTTGTGAGGCACGGTAAGTGTTAGATTTTAAAGTTCTACTCATTTTTATTTTATTTCGCAAAATATATTTATTCCGTTTTTGTGGAGTTCATTTAAATTTCCCATTTTTTGTAATATCTCCAACTTTCAGAATATATTATATAGAGTCAATGAATTGAAGATTACTGAAAAGAAAATTAGAAGTTGAAGTCGTCTTTTTAGAGCAGAGTTTCTGTTCGAGAAACGTCAGGAGTGTAGAGAAAAAATAAGGTTGCTTCGAGACTAGCTCTGCTTCAATATCCCTGATACTATATTTGAGGTTCCTACGAGTTTGTAAAACTTCCGGTTGGTGAGAAAACTGTGTACGGTTAGAAATGATATATATGTCCATGTAAGGGATTTCAGTTTAAAAACTACCTAAGTTCTCAGTCCGAATTGCATCTTATACTTTTTCAATGTCTAGTCGTTATACGGTAACCATAGAGATAAAACTATAACCCATATTCCCAATCATGATGCTTCCGTTTCAACACCCAAAGGTTGGCCCGTATCGTACCCAGTTCTTAAATGTTTATTTTCATTCAATACCGTAAGCTAATGAACCTCGAAGTTCTGCTTAGAATTCAACAATAACCTCATTGACAACAGACTGAACAAGAAAGCAGTATATCATGCATCCCCCCTCCAATTGTAGATTAACTATACCCGCATTTATCTAGTCTATTGTTTCATTAAACACATTAAATTCGCTGTCACACATTCCGTAGACCTGCTACGTATGAACGTGCGTTCAAAATAAAACCATAAGCCACCTGATTTAACGGTAAATCGCCTCCATTTTACACACACAGGGTAATAACTCATAAATATTAATACCGTACACACGTACTATATCCGTTTTCATTATATCTCACAAAAACACTACACAATAGCAACCACAAAAACAAAACGCATGTCCTGTGAAAAATTCACATTGAATAACTTCGTATACACATTACACACTCTTAAATATTTCGCGACAAAGGTCCCTTTTGTGTGACCACAATATGTGGCGTTGTCCTCGGAAACGCTTCCAGGAGACGCGTGCCACCACCCACCACCATCAACAAGGGCGGACATAAGTGCAACCACTTAAATTCAACGAGTTACCATATGTCTGAACGCTGTGTTGGGCCTTTTAATGGATGTTCGTTGATTCAACATAACGCATTGGAATCATTGCACCGAGAGAACGAGATTTCGTTAGTAATTAATGCACGCAGGCATCTGTTGCTAGGATATCGCTGATGCTGCCAAGGACGACCGACTGTTTTGCGTGCGTGGATGCATTTTGTCTGACACGTGATCAAATATCAAAGTGTTGGGCAAAGCCACAGCCACTAGGAAATGAAAGAACTATACCAAGGACGCATGGATTGGATGGCGCTGGGCTGAATTATTTGCTTCAGCACGAAATTTAAAAAGGATTTATCGTATTTTTGGACAACTTACATCTAATTAAAACGAGATACGAAACATGGGGGAATATTATAGCTTTCCCAATGGGCACAGGTGATGGCAATTGGAATTATTGAAATTGATACCATTGAAGGACATTTCGCTGTTGTTTTCGTTTGATGTTACTGACGAAATTGTCTTTATAGTACCAATGGGAATGGGAGTGTTGGATTGAAAACCATAACAAAATCAGTATAAAGGTGGGTAAACACAGACGTTATAATTTAGATCGCCCTGAAGTTTGTTTTATTGCTGACATTAAATTATGTATATAATTTTCTATATCTATTTTTATTGATGCACTTTCTATTATAATTATCACATTATCTTCATTTAATATTGTGTTTTCTTGATTGGGAAGAACTTTTTTTTTTTTACTCGCGCTCAAGGGGTTATGAATACCCTTATAATGCGGGGCACAGCGCGGCATTCAAGTTTTTAGGAAGAGAAAGAGGGATAGGAAAGAGTTTGTGGCGCAGAGGATATTCTCCACGAGTGGCGTCCTAATAGCTAGGGGAGAATTGTTGATATTTGTGTTCGCTTATAATTCACTTAAACTTATTCGCAATTTTTATTTGTGAAAAATGTTTCGTGGTACTGGCTCGGATTTGAACACGTAACCTCCCACTCAACAAGCGAACACTCTATCACTGCGCCACGGCCACCCGCTTTCTTTTGTAAAGGTGCTAAATGCGCTCATCTGATTTTACTCGGTTAGATCCAATATTTGAGCGTGTATGAGAGGAGCAACGCCTTTGACCATTTAGATGAAAAATTAGTTTTTGGTATCAAACGATTCGTCTTCGAGAGCTGTTTTGTTTGAGTCCAATACCGGGTCTCTTTAAGTCTCGTTCATCGTACCATACCACATCTGAAGAAAAACAAAGTTCTATCATACAAAATGTTAATTTTTTTTTGCTGTAACACAGTTTATACAACAAAATTTGTACATAGAACTTTGTCATTCAATCATATTGAACATTTTTTAACATTAAGGTGATAAAACTTAGAGTTTTTGAAATTCTCACATAAGATTTCGTAATTTTAGCCAAATTCAAAAACAAAATAAGTAACAAAGTTCTATGTCCGTACATACATAGGCACAGCTTACAGGTTCCAGGTAAGGTAGTTAAAGGGTTTTGTTTTGCCCTTTTTTTAAATGACTTTCCTGTTTGACCAATTGATATTCAATAATTTATTTTTTTAAAGATTATTTATAAAATAAAAATGTTGTATGTTGTACATAGGACTTTGTTTTAACTTTCAATACCAATTTAAATTCAATTTAAGAGAAATTTTATTTTTATTTTAACATTTACTTACAATTACTATTCTTTTACATTTTTATGATTCTGCATAATTAGTTTTTGAAAATATTAATATAAAATGCACAAAACAGGTAATGCAAAACTTCAAAAGCCGATATCTCCAAACATCGGTCAACTCACATAGAACTGTTACTTTCAGGTAACGATTTTTGGTGCCCATTAGTTACACGGGGTTCACATCGCAGTTCAGTTTAAACGTTTTTGAAGTTTATGAAACAGTTGGAAAATGTAATTCCTGGTATAATTTCATCACAATGCCAAATACCTTAATATTGTGGTGAATCAGGCACTTAGTGAATCAGACACTTAGGAACAGGGTTGCCATTTCAAATCCGTTCTTCCAGTCAGATTTGACTGGAAAAAAAGCAGTCAAAAAACTGGAATTCAGTCAAATAAAACAGTCAAAGAATTTTAAACACAAATCCAGCTAAAAATTCAGGTAAGATAAAAAAAATTGTTTTATTCAATAAAAATAACACAGAATCCATTTTCTTTCATATTTGTACATTAAAGGGTAGGTAATTAAGTATAAGAAAATAAAAATTGTTTTTATAAAAAAACAAAGAATTGTAAATATACACACAAGTTTTAAAATTCATTCTAATAAGTAGTACATTGCAAAGCAAAATCATAAGTAAACTTTATTCGAAACAAAAATAACAGACTTCATGCTTAAAAAAGAAATAAAAAACTGATAATAAAAATAAAATAAGTTAATGATTTAAAAATTGAATCCAGCTAAAAAAACCAGCCGGCTGGATTTCAAAAAATCTTCCAGCTAAATTCATTTCAATCCAGTCAGATTTGACTGGAAAACAGTCAAAATGGCAACGCTGCTTAGGAATTGTGGTGAATCGGGCACTCTGTTTCCCTCCAAGTTCCACTTCCAATTGGAGACTGGAATCTGTCAAGTTAGTTAATTCTAGAACCATCTAGAGAAGATATGGAATATACATCTCTATGTCTACTTCTGGAATATTCGCTGATAGGTGGCAGCGCGGATATAAAAGGGGCGCGTTGACAACAGAGATGTACAGTTGATTTTTAGCCCGCGATTGTTAAGTTCGAAAGAGTAATCGGTTGAGAGATAAATAAGTGTAAAGTAATATAGTGAATAAAGCGATTGGATTGAAACGTTTTAGAATTGATTTAAGTGATATTGTTTTGGTACTAAAAAAGTGATTGAGTAGAAAGTGTAAAGAAAGTGATTTTATTAAAAAAGTTGAACAGAATAGTGTTTTATCTTTTCGAACCCCAGCCTGAATGTAACAATATAATAATTATCTGTGAATATCTAGCAGAAATCTATCGTATGATAATAATCAGAGAAAAATTAACTAATAGCGGCGAAACACGACGCAGACATGTCGTTGCAAATTAATATATTTGTCTCTATCAGTATTTAGTGTATGTCTATCCTTTGCAGCGACCGTCTGCGTGAATTCAAAACTTTTTTAATTTTCCTTGTTCTGCAACGACATGTCTGTGTCGTGTATGGCACCTATAACACGTTTTTTTGCACTTTTGTTGTATATTTTTTAGAAAATATATAAAGTTATATTTAAAACACAATATTTTAACACAGTTTAAGGAAAACGTTTTTTTTTTATGTCGTGGGAAAAAGGTATTTCATTTTTAGCATAATTTATAATCTATAATGGGCACGTAAAATGCATACTTGCACAATAATAAATGCACGTATGAATTTGTTAAACTCAAAAAATGAATTCAAAATATGTTTTCCATTTATTAGCTTCCAAATTTAGCTATGCATTTGGCTTTTTTGTGGTAAAGGTCATAATACAAATCCTAGTAAATCGCCCTTTATCCAAAAACATAGCACCATACTAATAACAAACTGTCTAGATTTTAAATTTACGGAAGCCCATACAATTGTTAAATTGGTATGGGAACTGTGAATTACTAAAATTTAGAGTCCAAACTAAAAAGTGTTAACGAAATAGAGTGAATGCCAACAATTAACAAAATAAAGAACTCAATTAATTATCACATTATATTGTATTTTAGTTAGGAGTTTAATCGTAAATGTACTTGCATTTTTACTAGTTTGCTTTCCGATATTCTATTTAGTTTTCTATTTAAATATGAATAGCATTTGCATTTTTACTATTCGAACGTACTTGTATTGGTAAATCTGAAAGTGATCTGAGAGCGACTAATCGAATACCACATTAGGCAGCTGCATGAATTCTGCTGTCAAAAATATAATTCATATAAACAAAATTAAAAAAAAATGAAATGTGAATGGATGAACATTTTTTGGCGCCGAAGATGGAAAAAGAACAAGTAAAGCTATCTGAAAAACCATACTTATCAATTATTCTTTTTACATTAATTGTTATAAATTCATTTACAAATTATTTGTTATTGAAAAAGTGCAACCCGGTGGTCATTAATAGTTCGGGTGTTTGGTTAGCCAATGTACAACTTTCTTCGAAATTTTGAATTTTTTCATGGTATGTCGAATGTTGAAGCAGTTGTTACTAAAAGTGACAAAATATCAAATGCAAGAAACAAACAAAGTCGTTGACGTCTGAGCCACCTGCTGGGGAGATTGCATAAACAATTTTTAGTCTGTGTTGGTTTTTGCAGCACGCAAACTTATCAGAGTATCTTGAGCTTTAAAAAAATGTGTTTTGATAAAAGTGAAACTGTTAGAATATACCCTATGAATGAGCTTTTTATCAACAAGCCGTTTACCTATAATCCTATCTTATTGTATATAATATTATCTGTATTAGAATTAACTCACTCATTTAATGGGTTACTAAAAAAACACATGCATTATTAACTTTCATTTAAAGTTACATTTATTTTGTTTTTTCTTCTTCTTCTAACAATGGACCGAAACACTTGTGTTTTTTTTTAAATAAGTATTCTCTTTAATAAATATATTCAAGTTGAATTGTTTATTTTATTTAAAAACCAACAGAAACATTAGGTATATTCCCGTATACGTATACTACATATTGCAATATGTCACATTTCTCACATTGCGAGAAAATTCGCTCACTGGAATGAAATACATATAACCAAAATGAAAAGGAACGCGTTGAACCAGAAATTTGAAAAAATGTAAATTTTCAAGGCGGAAATATTCAAATATCAATAAAACAAAACACAAATTTATATTTAAGATCAAAATTTGAATTGCTTTTAAAGCAGAAATTAAAAAGTTCAATTCGTTTGCTTCTTATATCTATTTTAATGCTATTCAGGTAAAAAAAGACTAATTAATTCAAATAAGGAGTCAGTTACAAATTAGCATTTGAACGATCTGATGTAGGAAAAGTGACGTTACCGACCAATCTAGTTTTTGCGTTCAAGTTTCATCTTATCCAGATCAATCTCTTCGACTTAGATTTGACTCGATTCTTGAATGATTTTGAAGATTTTGTGATTTTGTGGGATTGTTCCACAGAATATTTTTAATTTTTATTTATTTTTATCTGTTTGTGGTTCAGTTTATGATCCGTTTGTCGTTCAGTTTTAAATCACATTTCTGGCCATCATTCACCCAGATTCTGAACCGGTTTCTTAAATACTTTTTATGTGACATATAAAACGAACCTTCATTGAATCAGTCTAACGCATTTAAAGTTTCCCGTCACGATTATATTCAAAAACCTCATTCATTGAAATTCAAATAAACTTTTACCTGCATTCGCAAGCTAACTACACTTTCTGCCACATTAGTTAGCCCTTAGTGATCCCGAAAACTTTCCCTTCAAGTAGCAACCGTTTAAAAGACTCACTTGTAACTGGTCCCATCTATGACACCATGAGTACGAAACGGATGCATAAAAGGATTCCTCCTACGAAGTCAAACTATTGAAAGGATATTGAACGCCTTCTTTTGCATTCTTTGCAGTTCAATGAGATGCCCTCCTTGACTGCAGACATGCCCGACAAAAAACACTCGGGCACAATGCTATACGCTTATCCTTTTGCTTGTTGAACAAAATCACCGATTACTCAATGATGCAATGAAGAAATCCCCGCAAATGTCACGTAGCATGTAAAATGCATTCATTGGCGAACGCCATCTGGATTGAAGTTAAATGATTCTTTGAATGTCTAAAGTGTTGGTTTTTTTTCCAAGAGCTTGGGGAGGCAATAAATTGTCTCACTCCCTGTAATGTCATAAAAATATATAACGCAAGGTGTGCACGCGTTAAAGGATGATTAACTGCGGAAACGTGACTTGTTGATTTAGTAGTCGATTTTGCGGACCCCCATATTATACAATTCAGTTTTTACATTGTCCGCTTGTCATTTCCATTCTCTCTTGTAATTAAATGTTAAAAAACATATTTCCTGCAAGGATACGTGAAGGTATGAGTTTCTAATAAAGAATTAATAGATAAATAGCGCTTGTGAGATCTCTATTGAAGACACAGAATGCTACCTTTCTTACCTACCGGTCCCGGATGGCAAAAGTGAAAAGAAATCAGCAGGATAGCAGTGCTCAGGAACTTTGGCTATTATTGGATTTGGGAATACACAAGTTGACACAAATTGAATTCCATATTCGACTTAAAAATATAATAACTCAAAGGAGAAGCAATTTTGTTGCTACAATGTGTCTACCACCCTTGTGCATGGATTTCCCGTGTATCGACGATCAATGGGACATGACCACACAGGGGGTAGTTTTTTTTTTGTTGCTCTATCACCAAAAACAACCACTTGAATGATGCTTTTGAAAGTGGGGCAAAAGATGAGGGTAAACAACTGTTTAGACTGTCGATAATTTAATAACGACCACGTCCAGTGTCAAGTGATTTTCCACCGCGGAATAGGGCGAATAGACTGCTGTCGTTTAGCATTTTGTTTTGATTGTTGAAAGCGATTGGCATCGGAAATAATTTGACTTCTAATTTGTGATTTGATGGTCGTAAAACCAATTCAACTTGCGGTGCGTTTTCGGGCGATCTCTGTACTGGGGTGTATAGTGATGTTGAAATTAGTTTTAGTGTTTCCATTACTATTTTATGTTATGAATTCACTGTCATTTATCAAAAAGTTCTTAGACAAAACAGAATGCTTGCGAAAGCAACCACTCCCACAAATATGTTAAGCTTTCTGCGTCATCCAGAAGCTGAGCTATATATACCAAAATGTGACACGATCAAATTAAAATATAAAATCGAAAAATATCGACAACGATTGTACCTAAACGTAGGTCTGCTTTAGGGTGGTGGGGGGCGCATTGAAATCGCGGTGTGTAGGTTCCTTAATTAAGCGAAACGAAAGAGGAGAATGCGATGTGCGTGTAAACAATGACTGTATCCACTAATTGTTTTATGGGGGTTTATGTATTAATTCAAAGGACATAATATACACAACTTCATTGAATTTATGTCAAATGTCACAGTTTATATGAACGGAGACTTAAAGTACATGAACCCTTTCTTTACCTTTATAAACGAATTCATTATTTCTTTGTAAATTTACATACATTTCAGTACAACATTATTTAAAGTGTATGAATAATATTTAAGCTAAAAAAACGTACTTTTATTTGCTGTGTATTTTTTATTGTTTTATCATTAAGTTTATTAAACTATTACTATTAAACTATTAAATATGGTCATTGGTCATGCATCTCCTGAATACTGGTGCCCAAATGTATGACGTTTATTTCCAGTATTGTCCTTATTTATAAGGTCTTCTGTGTCGTAATAAAATATGCGTGTAGGCACCCCATAAACATCACTGCTGCTCAAAAGGCTGACTTGTTCGGACCATCGCGTAAGGATGATGATTACTTTTAAAACAATTCCCAATTCCTTGTCAATCTTTTACAAAATAGATAGTGTTAATATTAATTTTGAAAAAAAAAACTTACCAAATGATATCCACTTGGCTTCTTATACTCAGGCCAACAAGAATAGTTATAGATAACGCTCGTAAAACGCAATTTTCGTAAACTATAACTTTGAAAACTTTTCATTAATTTTTTGTACGTACTTACCTTATGAACATGGTTTTAGACAGTGGCTTAGAGATTAGTGTGTTGGACTACTAAGGGAGGGGTCCCAAGTTCGAAACCCGTATATTTTTTCATTAGATTTAGCGGCGATTATAATTTTTTTTAAGGATGTTTAGCGTTTAAATATAGTTTTCAGGAGGCTTCAGCATTAAAATAAAGGATTTTTTTACCTCGGGCGAGATACTTAGCTGTTTTGTTTTTTTTTTTTCATTTTTAATATAATTTGGTTTTTATATTTTATTTAAATTAATTTTAAACAACCCATAATTATCTATTAGTTTCATTTTTGGTCTTCAAATACTGGTGCAGGTATATTTAAATTGAAAAGAATAACTTTCTAAAGAAATCAGAGTTTCACTCTTGAAATACTATAAAAATTTATAAAAAAAAATTATGTGGTGTCTGATTTTATTAGATTGAACTCGATCTTGAACTTCACTGATTTTAATTTAAAAATGTTAATGGTGATTCTTAGTACAACCAGCCGACAAAAAAGTGGCGAACTGCGGAAGTACCTACAAGTTTCCTCCCTGGCAATGACACATTTTCTATTAACCGTCGGCCTTATCCTAGCTTATCACTGTTGTCATAAGGGTGCCAAAATCGCGACTCTTTTACTATCTAATTTTTTTTTCAAGCTATCTAGCAAAAATAAAAAATAAATAAATTATAGTGCCTAGTGGGTATATATGCCATTCGGGGCCCCGTGTGCCCTTATAGTAAAGACGGTACTGGGTCATGGTCATACAACGCTAGACTTAGACAATGATAAATGAAATTGTGCAATTTTGCAAAAATGAATCATTCTACATAGGTAATGGTTGTAGTTTGCAGTTCAATGAAATAGTATATTAAGGGCCGTTTTATTCACTCGAAGTTCAATACAACTTGATGATTTTTATATATCAAACTCCCCAAGTTGTGTTCAACTTCGAGTGCATAAAACGGCCTAAAACAAGTAAAGTAAACATGCAAGAAATTAAAAGATTTATACATGCATTTCTTAAATTTGTTTAGAACTATTCAATAAAAAAAAGACATACGTTTATTAATAACATGCATGACGCATGAGTCGTATCAAGCACTAGAAAAAAAAAAATTGCTTCTTATGATCGCATGTATTTAAGGACTAGAGCGCGTTTAAGAATCGTTCATACACTTATGAACAATTTCATTGAAATTTGGACACATAATTTTCCAACAACATTTTAGGAGCGAAACATTAATGAATCCAGTTTCATGAAGGCAATGTTGTGGTCATAAAACCAACCGAAATATTCAAACGTTTTTACAATACGTTTGTGAATGTTTTCTTAAATGTAAGAATTTCAGCTCTATGAATGGCATTTATTGATATTATGGACGAGAATTTTCTCAGTGGATTTGTATAATTTGATTGTCAAAAACAATTCACAAAAAGTTATGACTTTTTTTTTACTTCTTCTTTTACTTCTCATTGCCCAAGCATCGGAATTATGCCTAAAAGGTGAGAGCACAATGCACAAACACTAGTGTGGAAATTTGGGGAGTTATTTCATAATGAAATGACACCCCAATTTCAAATATGAAATAAGGCCCCACTGCGATGAAATAACGCCCCAAAATAAAACGAAATAAGGTCCGACATTTGTGGTTTATTTCATAATGAAATTAAAATAATGAAAACTACTTTTTATTTAATATTGTTGATATTGGATAAACTAGTTTAGATTAAAGGAACTTTTTATATACTCAACCTCGCACCCACCCCGCAATCTAACAGTAAACCCAAGCAGGGGGGTTGCAGGGGGGCAGCATGCCCCCCATACGCATTCCATATCGGAAGGGTAACAATTAATAAAAAAAAAAATATTTTGGGGACTTATTTCATTTCTTCTTTTCATTAAGAAATAAGGCCCCAAGAAAGGAAATAACACCCCAAATTCTATTAAAAATCGTTGTTGTTGTTGTTTCCTGTATAATTTTTTGGAGCCTTATTTCATTTCTTTTGGGGCCTTATTTCATTGGGGCCTTATTTCGCAGAGCCGGGGAGTGGACTGTGAAGGTGAACTGTGAAGTCTGGAATCAGGATGAAGTGTGGTATCGTTGTGTGAATGAACATGAGTAGAGATTCAGTTGGAATCAAATAAAAAAAAACACACCAATAGCGAATGCGAAATGGTTAAACGAGGCGTATACTTTATATAGTGATTGACTGTTTTTTTTCTTAAATATTTTAAAATCTAAGCTTTTCGGCAAAACATTTTTCGGTACATATATAGCTACGAGAATAATCTAAAAAAAAGGCAATTTTTTTGTAAGTCAAGAAATAAGCAATTTTTTGTACGAATGAAATAATTTTGTTCACCAAATTACTAATTACTCTGAAACCAGTCGATGTATCGCTACCATTGGTATTTGTTGTTTAACTAGAACCGATAACGGGATGTGACCATAGTGAAATTTAAGCTGCAGATAACATATTTTTTCCAAAAAATATTCGGGTATAAAAGTGGTATATTCTGTTCTCCAAAAGGAATTTTTTAGATAACAAAATATTATCTATAAATTAGAATTAAATTCTTAACTGAGGTTTTTAAGTTTTTCTAAGAGGGGCACTGGGTATTTTACCTTATATTTTTTTTTTTAACTTTGTTTGACATAAAAGTTTATTTGTTTTGTATTCATGTCCTAAAACTCATTTTATTTATGTTATTTGTATTAAAAAAAATAAATGTCGAAGTGGAATATAAACTTATATAAATAGTCCACATTTCAGAGTAAGTGGAATATTTTTGGGAGAAGCTGATGGTCACACTGGTGTTGTGTGCGAATTTCAGCCTTCTACGTCAATTAGTTCTTCGACTTAGTTCGCATATAAGGTGGGAACTAAGTCCCTTTTCTAATGGGAACTTAGTACACATTCAAAAATAAGAAGAGGGAACTAACTTCCAACATTTAGAATTGGACAATTTCTTTTTTTTAATTTTTATTCTGTTTGAAAAAATACTGAAAAAATCTGAAAATATTCAAAGAAAAATTGCGGTGATTTTTCAGCGAAGGGACATAAGTCCATTATGGACTGAAGTGAGACATAAGTTCAAAATGTTGTTTCATTTTTTTTTTTGGTTCAATCAGTTGCAAATTCTCAACAAGTTCAAAACTGTCATATTACAGTTTTTTTATGAATCGGTGCAACTATTTTTGAGAAAAGAAAACTTTATAAAACTGAAGCCCTCCTTATAGCTCTTATAACATCCTCTCTTTTGAATGTCTGTTTCGAGTCAATAATTAATTTCAAAATGTAAATTCCCGTCTAAGCATCAGCATCCGCAAGAAATTACAGTGCTTTGCATTTTACATTTCAGGCCTCATTGTGAATGGATTCATCAACGTTTCTATTAGCACCATCGAGAGAAGGTTCGGTCTACGGTCACGGCAAACTGGCCTTGTGGCTAGTGGCTATGACATCGCATCGTTTCTCTGCTTAGTTCCAGTCACGTATTTCGGTGGACGTATCGGAGCATCAAAACCTCGCTGGATAGCATGGGGAATCATATTGATGGGTCTGGGCTCGCTTACGTTTGCCCTTCCTCATTTCATAGTCGGTTCATATAGAGCGTCTTTTGCCGCGGTCAACACCTGTCAGGATGACAGAAATTCCACAACAGAGGTAAGTTCCTGCAGCCGCAATACTGCCATAATGACATAAAGAACTCTCTTTTTCTCAGTACTGTAGCGAAATATCCCCATCGGAGGCTGAAAGTGAGAATCTCTCATGGAACGTGTGGTTCTTTTTCGCCGCCCAACTTCTACATGGCGCGGGAGCATCGCCACTCTTTACCCTGGGCGTCACATACATCGATGAGAATGTCTCCAAGAAAATGTCATCAGTTTACTTGGGTAAGCAAATTTCGACAACGCATGCAGGATTCTCTATTTACACTCCAAAGTTTCAAACAAATAAGCGTTTTTCAGTGACGGTGTTCGTTTGCGTCTAGCATAGGCAAATAAAAGCGTCATCAATCATCCTTTGACTCGATATCGAATGTAATCAAACAGCGACTAGCAAGATGTTATTAGATGGCTGCTGTTTAAAGGAAAGGGAAAGTTTTCAAAGGACATGCAGAGACAGTGGTTAGTGTAAACATGGGGTGATGTTACATAAGACAGATATCTTATTTGTCGGTCTATGGAGTTTGTTTACATCCAATATCCTGACCCAGTTAAATATCATTCGCTTTTATATTGTCTTTAGCGATGTGTCTGGGGGGTTACTAAGAGATAAACGCCCAACCGGGATGGGGGAAAATGAAAATTTATTGTCCTTTGTCAGACAATTGCGATTAGAGCTTACATTTTGTTACCCAGAAGAGTGAGAGAGTAAACAATCGGAAAGAGGTTTACAATTTATTAGCAAATGCAAAGGATCTACTGTTGCTGTCCTCTGGAACTGTTTTGTTTTGGTGCCGCCATATAGTTTTTCTTTTATTAAAAAGGGGTTTCGTCTGTACCGAAAGATACTCGTACCTAGACGGTTTAGTATCCCATGGAAGGCCGCAATAAATTTTAAATGTTATCTCTCCAACTGCAGGGCATTGATGGCGGTTATTGTTAAGTCGCAGGATTCAAGAGGGAAAATGAATTGAAAGCAACCAATTGGCCTAGTGAATTAGTGAATAACATTTCTTCCTTTTATTCTGCGCTTCTAATTGGATCATAAAGGGATTCCAGGCGAATTGTCCGTAATGGGATGCTTAGATTGTAGACCTTCGGTTTATTTTTCGTCCCCTTACTATATGGAGCACTTGGACACTTTATACTTTCTTTGATTGTCTATGATTTCTGCATTCACCAAAATACACCTAAGATCCACCACCCGCAAAGTCTGTAACCAGTACAATAGCCGGTTAAATTGTCACCTTTTGACAGGATTCGCAAGTTCTTAAAGACGGGTCGATGTTGAAATGAAATAAAACAAGCTGTGTGTGAGGTATTAACGGAATTTTTTTTTATCCTTGATGTGTAAACATCTAAGCGCGGGTTGTTAGAATCTGGTGGAGTAATTCCACACATTTAACTTGCGGGGACAGGGAATGCGTCACTGTGTTTCATCATTGCATAAATTTTTATCATTGCATACATTTATAATCTGGGGCATATTAATTTCAGATTTTTGTTGATGTGAAATAAAATTGTGTTTTATCATTGCATACGTTTTCATCATTGCATACATTTATGAGCCGGGGCATATAAATTTCAGCTTTTTGTTGATGTGAAATAAAATTTCTCCATGTCGTCCTTGCACCGTACTCAGAAGAAATTTCAAGAATTCTGCAGGGAGATTATCATCTTTTACCAATGATCATAAGCGAGGACTTCAATATCAATTTTGCAACTACAGAAGCTCAACCATTTATTGATTTTATGCAAGATAAATCTAATCTTCAAATGAACTCCAACCGGAAAATTTCAACAACAGCGGTCGGTACGTTGAACCCTATTAAAAAAAATCTAAAGGCGTTAAATCACATGAACTCGATGGCCAAAAGTCGGGTCCGTTTCTCCAAATAACTCGTTCACTGAACTGAGACTTTAATAACTCGGTTTTTGCACCCGCTGTGTGGCTTGTGGAACTGTCTTGTTGGAATTGGAACCACATATCAATGTTGTCCAATTCATGCAATTGCTCAAAGAAATAACGTTCGAACATGTCTCTGTAGCGAATACTATTTATCGTAACCTGATAGTCATTTTCATCGACGACCCAATAACGCCACCGGGCTTTAAACCGCACCAAACAGTGACATTCTGCGGATAAAGTGCTGTTTCATGAAGCACATGAGGGTTCTCACCTGTCCAGTAACGCATATTTTGCTTATTGACGAAGCCGTTAAACAAAAATTGCGCTTCATCGCTGAAGGTTGAAAATTGGCGTTAACGCTCTTAAAGTTGCGACTTGCGACCACCGACTCGGAATTTCCGTAGCAAATTTTAATTATTTGTAAACGTTGTTCCTTCCTGTACTTCACCATGATGAAAATGTTCATTTTACTGAATACTTTGACATTGACAGTTGGGTAGTCGGTTAATAAGTGTATTTATTCATTTAATAAATTTTCATAAAGCAATCCAATCCAACGTTTTCTATTTTTCGAATTTGTTTTTACATTTAGATTTAATTTAATCAACTAGCTTTATCAGTTCGCTCCCCAGGTCCGATGTGCCAACTATTGGGTTTAAAACGAGCCTACCTTTCATGTTGCAATCAACCATACACACCCACAAAATTTCATTGAAATCGGTTGATAGGTTTAGGAGTCGAGAGCGGCCGCCGTAACGCAGGAACTTCCGTCTCATTCGAGTCGATTTTAATCCCAATTCGCGCCAATAGATGTTTCACTTCAAAAAAAAATATCTTCTACTTCAGGAGACCACACAAGTAAAAGTCTATATCGAGGTCAAATCGCACGATCTTGGTTTCTAATTCAGGTCATATACGAGATAACGATACTTTCAAATCGTTTATGCAGACTGTCCATCGTGTCTACTGTACGGAACATATAGTTTAATTTGGACCAAAATAAATCTTTTAACGTCGTTCTGTAGCGCCCGTCGTTGGTGGTGATGGCAACAAAAAAGTAGGGACCAATGACGCCGTGCGCGGGCCCAAAATCCGCAACAAATAGTTCAGTTTTTGTGGATACATTTCCACCTGGTGAACCTCGTTAGGGTTGGCGTCGTCCCACAAACAGCAATTTTACCTGCTAACATAGCCCTTCGTCCCAAAATGTGCCCCGTCACTAAAGATATATTTTTAGGCCAAAATTGGGGTCATCTTCCCAACGCGAAGCCTAATCAGCGAACAAACGGCATTGTAAATAGTCAATAACTTTGAACTTCTTCGTGAGTTGGATCTTGTACGGGTGCAGACCAAGTCCCTATGTAAATGAACGAATGTGTCGTTTGAGTTTTAGAACGCATTGTTTGTGAAAAAAATAATATAAAGAGTTCAACAAAAATTTATAAAATTGTCTTTCAAAAGCATAGTAATCTATTGATAAAAATGTTTATTTACTTATTTTTCTTTTACTTCCGGCATTTTTCTTACTTTTTTTTGCCGGCGAATCAACAGCGCATCAGGTATTTCTGTGATGCTTTTTTGGGTTATGTTTGCGCATCAGTTTGATCAACTTTGCAATAATGAACTTACTTACTTACCTAAGGTGGCGCTACAGTCCGGGGTGGACCAGGGCCTCAACCAATACGCCTCTCCAGTTAGCGCGATCTTTGGCTAACTGCCTCCAGTTGCGCACTCCAAGTTGGTTGAGGTCCCCTTCCACTTGCGAGCGCCACCTAAGGCGAGGTCTTCCTCTACTGCGTTGTCCCTCCGGGTTAGAATCGAAGACTCTTCGGGCCGGAGCGTTGGTGTCCATTCGCTCTACATGTCCCAGCCATCTTAGACGACTGATGCGTACTTTTCTGACTAGGTCGATGTCGCTGTACAGCTCGTAGAGTTCGCTGTTAAATCTTCTCCTCCAAATCCCGTCAACGCAAACGGGACCAAAAATCACTCGAAGAATTTTGCTAGGGTCCATGCTTCTGCGCCGCAGGACAGGGATGATGAGAGTCTTATATAGAATCTCCTTAGTGCTTCTTGACAAGGCCTTACTAATCAATTGCCGTCTTAGGCGAAAGAAACAGCAGTTGGCAAGAGTGATTCTTCGCTTGATTTCTGAGGTGATGTCATTTTCAGAGTTAATAGCGGATCCGAGGTAGACAAAGTCCCTAACTACCTCAAAGTTATAGCTGTCTATCGTGACGTTCTGTCCGATTCGTCGATGTTGTGTGTCCCTTCTTGTTGACAGCATGTATTTTGTTTTGCCCTCATTCACCACTAAACCCATTTTTGCCGCTTCTGTACTAATACTAGCAAACGCACCAGTGACAGCTGGCTGTGTTCTGCCAACAATGTCAATGTCGTCAGCGTATGCAAGCAGTTGCACAGACTTTTGGAAAATTGTGCCTCTGGCGTTGGCTTGTGAGTTTCACGCAATTTTCTCAAGAATGATGTTGAAGAAGTCACATGACAGCCCGTCACGGTTGCCGTTTTAGTGACTTTGTCACTATATCTAGTGGAATTTTCAAAAGTTTAGTGACAAAAATTTATTTTTTGTCACAAAAAATTTTAGTTACTTTTCTAGTGACTTTTTGCAAAAACATGTTTTTCTAAATTATAACGCCCCTGGTGATGTTACATCCATGTAATTCGAGTTTGACACTTGTAAATTGCAATATTATTCCAACTTGCTCGAACTGTTATGTCGCTTCCACATTCAAATGCCGAATCGGAACGCATTTTTAGTATGATGAACATAGTTAAAAATAAGTTGAGAAATAAAATGTCAACAAAAACTTTGAACTCAATAATGCTCATCAGAAATCAACTAAAAATACAAAAAAAGTTGTTATGAATACCTACGAAATTCCTAAAAATGTTCTTTTAAGAAATAATTTTAAAAATGCCTGAGGTAAATGAAAGTGATGAAGATGAAATCGATCTAAAGGACTATTCACATGAGAGCGAACTTCGAATAGGCGAATTGCGAACAAATCAATTTAACTGTATTTATGAATTGAAAATTGCTATTTGTTCTACCACAAAACCATTATATTTAATTAATCTAAAATCTAGTCTAAAAAAACCATAACTCTCAATTGATTTAAAAGGCTAAATTAACAATTAAAGCAATTTTCTTGCGAATTGAAAATTCTTGCCGCGAACTGTCATAAAACAGTCGCGAATGAAAAATTCGTTCGAACTTAACCTTAAAAAATGAAACTGATACGCGGGTATCTGCGATCAAAAAAAGTTTTCACGTGATTGAAGTGTCAGAAACTACGAATATTCGCGTGTTCGCAGTTCGCAATTCACTCATGTGAATTTGATTTTAAAAATTATTTTGTTTTTTTATTGTAACTTTGAGACTGATTTTTTTTTTTTTGTAAGTTTACATAATCTATTTACATATTGTACGCTTATGACTAATTATTAATTAAAAATAAAAATTTTGTTAAAATTGAATATTTTTTTTTCATGTGTAGGCAGGTAGACATTTTTTTCTAGTGACTTTTTTTTTTAATTTAGCATATCTGGTGGATTTTTAGGTTCGAGTTAGTGACTTTTTTGTTAAGTTAACGGCAACCCTGCAGCCCGTCGCCTTGTCTTAATCCTTTTTGACATCAAAGGTCTCGGTGAGATTGTTTCCGACCTTTGCGGAGCAGCGAGCATTCTCCATCGTCATTCTGCACAATCTGACAAGTTTGGCAGGGATGCCAAAACTAGACATGGCTCTGTATAGCTCGTCTCTACAAATGCTGTCATATGCGGCCTTAAAATCGATACAAAAATGGTGAGTATCGATCTGGACTTCTTGGGGTTTCTCCAGGATCTGCCGTAGTGTGAATATTTGATCGGTCGTGGACTTACCGGGCCTAAAACCGCACTGATAGGGACCTATCAGATCGTTGACGAATGGTTTCAGGCGTTCACACAGTACAGCAGACATGATCTTATACGCAGTGTTCAGGAGACTGATGCCTCTTGTCTAAGAGAGTCTCCTTTCTTGTGGATAATGAATACTTGACGTTAAAAGTGATGCCAATAGTTTGCATTAATGAACATTTTGCACAACATCAGCATCATGATGCGAGTGATGCGTTACTGAATTTACACCTTGTGCAGGGCGAGGAATTGAGTGCCTCGGGTTCTCGGGTACTCTTTTACGGATAAAGGCAATGCCATCGACTGATCTGACGTATAGGTGTTGGCTGATTGTTTACCAAAAATCTTGTCTCGATATTGGCTACCAAGCGTTGGTAAGACGACTTTGACGTCAATGACTGAATAACAAACATCTGAAAAGACAGACGCCACCAAAACAACATGGCCGCCACAGGCTGCAAAATGAACCCGTTCCAATTGAAAAACCCCTTTACAAGAATAGACACCACAAGGGAACGATTGCGATTTACCTTAAAAAGGAAGTAGTGGGATACATACCTAATTTGCAAGAGGGTTCCATTTAAACGTTTTAAAAACCGTCGAAGCATCGAACTTGTTTTTATTCAATTCTTACCACTTAGCTATTTAAATTTTGTTATTACTCATCGTGTCCGTATATTAATATAAGAAAGTCCAACGCAAATGAAACTGTCATCGTTTACATTCGTATGTTCGCTTTGTTACAATTCCCCATTACCCCTAATCATAGATAATTAATTAAAATTAATTTATCTATGCCCTAATCATACTCGTATAGACAGTAAATAGTAAAACAGTCAGTATGCTACCTTATTTACAACAATGATAAAGGACATATAATTTTTCTGGTTTCCTTGCAGGAATATACTACACCATGGCAATTATCGGACCCGCAGTAGGATACGTTTTGGGAGGACAACTTTTACTCATCTATACCGACTTTTTAACTATCGATTCCGCCACGTAAGTTGAGCCATAACATCTCTATTTTAATTGAAATAAATGAAACAAAATGCCAGTACGTACACGCGATTTGTATTGTCATTTAAACATGATCTCTCTGTTTAAATTCAACGGCTTTGTATATGTCCTTTAAGATGAAGCGATGCTATTTGTGGAATACGGGACGGGAAATAATAAAACACAATCTCATCTGTGGTAATAATAAACCGTGTCAACCAACCCTTGTTTGCCTGTGTTGTCTCATGCAACAGGGGTTCCACTGAGGGTGAAAATAATAGCACATTGGTACTGTTCCATCGCTGGCTTCCAGTCATCCCTCTCTTATTTATTGCTATGGTGATCCAAAGGTATTTTACACGTTTACACCTGTAAAACACAATTTTTCTTTGCGTGAGCTGGGTATTACTGTAGTTACATATTTGTAAATATTTGTAAGAAATCCTGAGCTCAGGTACTTACTCGTACCATGGGGGGCAGCAGCAAAGTAATCGCGTGGAAAACACATTTCATTTCTGCAAGAAGAGTAGGGTATACCTATAGACAGGGATATTTGTATTTTTTTTACGCGTTCTCATTTCATTTAATTGAATTTCGCTTAGGGGTTGGCGGAGCGGTGTATGTTCTCAATAGGTATGGCTGTATGGAGATCAAATGAGGTGTAAGATTTGAAATTGAAATTTTATTCAAAAAGGTGATGTAATAGCAAATTGCACAAAAGTCTGTTTCAGGGGAGTTCTGTGTTTATATCGAGACTTTAAATTAGCAGATGTTTTTTTGACGTTATATGAGCTTGCTTGCAGTAAAGTATTCAATTTGTGTTCAGCTAGATGCACCGTGCTCGTCGACTGTCTGACACTTTTCAGACTCAAAACCCAATGAGTAACATTAGGCGTTTGTTTATTTAACCCACATGATCTATATAGATCAATGATTTTTTTTGGTTTACAACAACAGCTGGATTTCATACTATTGTTGTAAACTATGAAAATTAATGATCTATTATAGATCATGTAGATAAAATAAAAATCTCCTATTACAAAACGGAAAAATAATCCAGTACAGCAATATTTTGATTCTTAAAAATACCTTACTACCTGCAATAAATCTCGCTGTCACCCAGCGCCTTAATTCTTCACGGATGGTCGCCTTAAGCTGTTGCATGGTTATTGGCTTACTGGTATTTACCTTAGGTAGCGCTATAAAATGAATCCGAAAGATCTTACAGCACGCACAAGATCAAGGACGGCCCCTTGGAGAACTGAGCGCATTCCGAGAGTGAAGAAGAAAATACGATATATGGATGGCAATTGATTTGATTTGGAAAAAAATGGCTGATTTGATTTCTCAATGGCTCAAATATGATTTGCGATTATAGTCTTTATGTGGGTGAACAAATTTAAAGCCAATGAATTAAATCATATAAACAAAAAATACAAAAATTAAGCACTCAGGCGGCCACATGAAACTATCGTTACTGGGATTGGTAGAACTTCAAGTTCAACTTCAGGATAACGTACGAAGATCATTTACAAATAAAAATAGGTGCACATAATTTGTCTTCAGACTTCCTCTACTGGGTAGCGAAAAAGTATAGGTATCCAATCTTTTAATCGCGACTGTGTGAACCGGAATCAATTTCGAGAGTAGTTTTTAAAGGCAGTCGGACAGAATCCCGAAAAATGTATTCAGGATTTTGGATTTTCGGGATTTCGGTTCTCGGGATTGTGTCCCCAACGTTTTTAAATCTATTCCGGTAACGGGGAGCTACGAACTGACCCGGATAAAGTTTCCGCCATAACCAACTATCCAAAACCTACAACGGTTCGACAGTTGCGTCGTTTTCTTGGTATGTCCGGATGGTACCGTCGTTTTATCGAAAATTTCGCTTCAATCACGGCACCCCTCTCGGATCTACTCAAAAAGGCGAAGAGCTTTAACTGGACACCAGCGGCCGATGTGGCTTTCGAAAGGATAAAACAAAAACTTTCCACTGCACCCGTCCTAGCCACTGCTAACTTTGAAAAACCCTTTTTGATTCAGTGCGACGCCAGCCAATATGGTGTAGGCGGCGTCTTGCTGCAAGCGAATGACGATGGCTTTGAAGCTCCAATAGCGTATATGTCACAAAAGCTAAATAGAGCTCAACAAAATTATAGTGTGACAGAGCAGGAATGCTTGGCAGCTTTATTAAGTTTGAAAAAATTCAGACCGTATGTAGAGGGCACTGTGTTTAAGATCGTTACCGACCACGCCAGCCTCAAATGGCTTATGAGCCAGTCTGATTTATCAGGACGTCTGGCGCGGTGGTCACTTAAATTGCAGGGATACACCTTTACAATAGAACATCGCAAGGGTAGTCTTAATATTGTGCCCGATGCACTGTCGAGGGTGAGTGCAGATGAAGTCGCTTCTCTCGACTATTCATCCCCAGAAATTGATCTGAACTCTTCACACTTTTCAAGTGAAGATTATCAAAAACTGAAGTCCGCCGTTCTAAGTAATTCCGCCAAGATAAAGGATGTAATGGTTGTGGACAAATATATTTATAAGCGCACACATCACTACAATGGCAATCCCGAACAAGAGGCCAATTGCTGGAAACTTTGGATTCCCAAGGGGTTAATAACCTCTACAATCGAACGTGCCCATTGTCCACCTACTTCTTCTCATGGTGGGATAGGGAAAACATTGGAGCTTATAAGACGGTATTTTTATTGGCCGCAAATGGCTAAGGATGTTAAAGATTTTATAAATAATTGCGACACTTGTAAAGAGTGTAAAGCACCGAATGTGGTACTGCGACCACCCATGGGAGAACAAACCAAGGCTAGTCGTCCGTTTCAAAAGGTTTTTATTGATCTATTAGGACCATACCCTCGGAGCAAATCTGGAAACATTGGCATTTTTATAATGTTAGATTGTTTAACTAGGTTTCCGATTTTAAAACCAATAAAAAAGTTCTCGACCTCGATTATATGTAATATACTAGAAGACGCGTTTTGTACGTTTGGGGTACCAGAGGACCTTCGCAGCGACAACGGGTCACAATTTAAATCCCACGAATTTAAGCGGTTCCTAGAAAAATTTGGAGTACATCACACCCTTACCGCGATCTATTCCCCACAGGCAAACCCCTCAGAACGGGTGAATAGATCGATTGTCTCAGCTATTCGATCATACCTGGGAGAAGATCAAACCCGATGGGATGAACAACTTAATTTGATTGCGGCAGCTATCCGTTCTTCAATTCACCAATCCCTCGTCTGCTCGCCGTACTTCGCACTAATGGGACAACAAATGATAACTCATGCGAGTACTTATGCTCTTATGCGAAATTTGCAGTCTCTAGAGGAAAAACTAGACGCCCTTCCAAATGCCGACAAACTTTCGATTATTCGCTCCAAAATACAATCTCATCTTTTAAACGCTTATGAAAAGAATAAGAAGAGATATGACACCAGAAGTAAACCCGTAAATTTTAAACCTGGACAAGAAGTATTCTGTCGCAACTTTAAAAACAGTGACGCTACTAAACAATTTAGCGCAAAGCTCGCAAAAAAATTTTTAAAATGTCGAGTTGCACGCAAAATCGGCAATTGTTACTACGAACTGGAAAATCTCATAGGTAAACCTCTGGGAAAATTCCATGCGAAGGATATACGTTCCTAGAGTTTTAGGTATTCCTGTCTGGTCACCCCCTAATAGAGAGTATTGCGTAATTGTCCTTAGCTGTTCGCGCACTTTTACAACACTTTCTTTATCTCGTGTCGACCAAATCCAACACGACCCTTTTTATTTTTACAGCGAATCGTATAACGTTTCTATAGATAGACCATTTCGGTCGGCAGCTACTTCCCGTCAGACTCGCTTACCTCCCGAGGAATGATATATTAGTTGTGCTACTTGTACGGTACGCGGTAAAAGCTGTTTATTAAAATGGTACAGGGTGCAACAGAATCACTCAGCTTATGTTGATTCATAAAATTCTCAACATCACCTGTTTTGTACTATTAGGAGTTATTCCATAAACCAAAAACAAAAAAAAAAAAAAAAAAAAAAAACTCATCTATGTTCTTGCATGCAAGACTGTACGTCTAACACCCGCGAGTACATAACTCAGGCCAAACACATCAAAGAACCTCTGACAAGCGGTAACTGTTGTCTATTTTGTTTTTGGGTTCGATGCGACTTCGATGCCTCCTCAAATGGTATGATGCTGATTGTAGCGGTTCTATGGTCCGAGGTGGTCTCACTTGCTAATACATAAATGCACCGGTCATTTTTGTTAGCGTCACCGAGCTTACGTATGAGCAAAGTCAGAATTTTCGCAGCATTATAAAATCGAAAGTGGCAGTGATAGTTGCGAAGAGGAATAAACGAAAAGTGATCGGGCTTGCATTTTAATTCAACGTGCTTCCGAGTCGCGTTTAAAGTAATTAAATTATTAAACTCGAAGTACTATCAAGGTGCGGTAACTGTGATTACTCGGTTATTTTTTTTTATTTTAACGTGCGCAATTAAATGTTATTTTTAAAGGGCGATCAACGCAGTGAATTATATTCTAACTCCTATTACGACCGTCAAAGATCAGAGTTTGGATCACACCCCCCCCCCCCTATTATCCTAACCAGAAAAAGGGCAATTCCCTTAATTAAAAGAAAAAAAAAAGGTCCCCCACATCCTGGGTAAGATTTTTCGTGTTTTTTTAAAAGTTATGTATCTAAGTGGAACATTATGTTCGCAGGGGACTACGGTGGGGATAAATTCCCCTGGGGATTACAACTGGGAACCGCGGCAACGGGGTGCCTCTGGCGTGGGCCAAACATTTTTCCCGCGCATCCGGAATTAACGTAAAAATCCACCAAGAGTACCCAAAGGATAGGGGAAAATCTTCTTCGTTCAACAAAAAAGGATATCAGTGCTTCGAATTAAGACTTTAATTACTATTCGGATATTAATTTTCCTTTCCTCTGGATAATTAGGAAAAAAATCTACAAGTGCATAGCGTCGCGGTTTCTTTGTTTTTTTTTATTGCATAGCTTACATAATACTTATATTACGAAGTTTGTCAATTTTTATTTTCTATGAATCCTCATCATACTATCGACATAACGTAAATTTATTTTATTAATATATACTGTACATATATACATATATACCTATATATGAACGCGGATGGTGTACGGTTAGCTTGTTGCTAGGATATATTTATCCCCTTTTTTATAATCGGTTAGAGAGGAGAGGAATGTGTGTTTTTTTTTTTGTAATCTAGGTCAGACAACACCTCGACGGCGGGCCCCTCTTCGAGCGGAATTTTGTTGGTAAGTCTAGTTTTAATCCTTGTAAATATCAGGGTACTGTCTACAAAAAAAAAAAAAAAAAGACACGTTCCAAACCGGATCGTTTTATAAATATATACGTTGTTTTCCATATACGCGTTCCAGGATAGTTATGTTCCGAAATCAGGATATATAAGTATATATATATATATATATAATTAACTAAGGTAATGAATTTCGCAAAATGAAAAACCAGTGAGAAGTAATGAAGTTTTTTTTTACCAGTTCGTTTATATATACTTTGTTTTGGTGTCGTATATGACTATGTTCATGCTATGAGGGCATTCATTGGCAATTGAAATGCGATTAGTATTTTCTTTAATATAAGTTTTTTTTTCGAATAAAATGTTTAACTTGGGTCATTTCAATCGGTTTTTATTAAATTACCGGATGTTTGGGTAATTCCCACAACTTTGCCTGCGTAGGCTTCTGGGCGGTTCAGTGATGTGAGTAGGGGTAAACTATTTGGGGAGTCAGACGCTACTATCCTAGGGACATCGGGTCTACTCTGGAAGGGAGGGCTACCTAAGCCACAACATCTGGGCTTGGGATTAGAATTTGACCAAAACAGCATCCCTTTTGGATCTTACGCACGTTATATAATTTTTTTTGTAGAAGGAGGGTATTTACAGAATGGATCGGTCAGGCAAAGAACCACCCCCACCACTGAAGCAGCTGGATTCAAGAACGTGCTAACCGCCTGCATCGGCCATCCGACCTTTTTATGTCCTTTACTGATTATATTACCCTTTTGGGCTCATACTAGAATGTTACGTATACGCCCGGGTAACAGTTGATCCTTTATTGGTGTAATTTTTTTTCATTTATTTTTTTTTAATTTTTTTTTGTCATCTTAGCTTCCTTAATCCCTCCTCCTTTTACAATTTGGCGCCCAACGTGGGGCCCAGGAATCGGCTTTTGCTGTTAATTCTGGAGTCCTTGACCAGAAAGACATTTCTTTATTTGAGAGTTTTGACTTACGGTTGTCATAGGCGAATTGATCAGTAAAGTCATCCAATATAAGTAATGTCTTTCTATGATATATTTTACCGCGGACATTTTTGAAATACAGAATTTTTCTTGCTTTGCTTGAGCTTCTTAATATATACTTTAACATTGTCATATATTTCGTCAGCATAGACACAATGAATTCTTTGGTTATTCGCGTAGTTATTCTGTCTTGGTACCTTAGGGAGAGTTGCAACTAATGTAGTTCGTATAACCAGTTGACTTCGGACGGTACTAAGAGAACAGAAATAACGGACCATTATGGCATTATATAAATAATGCTTTTTTATCAATTTTTTTTCTTACGTTACATGCTGTTTTGATCAAATTTTAGCAATTTAGTTAAGATACCCTGAAAACGAAACTGGACCGTCACTCCGGGAGTTTGCGTAGGCATCCCGATGTATAGTTTTGATTTATTTTTGATCTTGTTTTTTTTTCTCTAGTGAGTTGAGAGAAAATTTAAATATCCTCCCATAATAATCTAAAATGTCTGTACGACACAGTGGTGAAGGTCTACCCACGTCCTCTGAACAACCGGAGCAGTGCTCCATCTGCCAAGAATCTCTTATCCCTTCTAAAACCACAGTTACTACCAAGTGCAAGCACGCATTTCATAAGGACTGCATTCTGAATTGGCTCACTAAGAGTTCCAATTGCCCACAATGCCGCACTAAGGTATACCCGACTGATCTTACAAAATACACCGGTGGACCCAGGTCTACTAGTCTGGCCGGGGCATCCACTGGTGCCATCAAAAAAACATCTTTACCGGTACCCGATTATTCACATCAGATCCTTACCCGATCACAAGCTAAGGTGAATTCCCATCAACCGCGACAAGATCCTTTGGATTGGTCGATGGCAGCTTCACCCGTCATGTTGCCTACTTCAGCCCATCGCACTAATGCTACGCTTAGTGTCCTCGAGTCAACTGTTCCTGCTGTAACCCTTTCGGGAGTTGAAACTGCCTCATCAGCAGCAGTTTCAAATTTGGAAAATGTAGGAACAAGTGCAAGTGATTCAAATAGTGCCGCCGCAAGCTACCAAGTTTCTTCCGTTGGTGCCGTGGAGCGCTTAATATCGTCTGCATTAGCAGCGAGAGATAATCAATTAGCCCAGACCATTTGTCAACTCCAAGCGGGTATCAACGCACTCTCTCAGCGGTTAGACCTCAACCTCAACATTAACTCTGATCAAAGCGCAAATGGGATATCCACGAGTAGACTTAATCAATCACGTAACGAACCGGACTGGCCAACCGATATGCCTTTTGAAGCTAGATCGAACCAAGCCATCGAGCGACCATATAGAAATTCGAACTTACATGGCGAAGAGTTTATACCTACACGTAACCCAAATCGATATCACTCTCACCCTAATGATTTCCGTAGAAATCCTAGACCACAACAGAATTTTGGGTATTCCACCAATAATAATGTCGACAGTTCCCGAATTGCAAGTTTACTACAAACTTGGAACATCAGATTTGATGGGCTCCGATCCGGACTGCCTGTGGAAAACTTTATTTATCAAGTTTCGGCCTTGACCAATGACTGCTTACAAGGAAATTTTCAGCTGTTGTGCGACAGTATCCATATTTTGCTGGTAGACAGAGCAATAGATTGGTATTGGCGATACAGGCGTACAGTGTCGCGGGTGCACTGGCCTACTTTCTGTAATGCCTTGCGACAGAATTTCCAAGATTTTCGATCCGATACGGACATACGAGAAAGTATACGAGAAAGGAAACAAAGAGATAAAGAATCCTTTGAAGAATTTTACCACTCTATTTTGAAACTATCGGATCGTCTCAATATCCCCTTGAGCGAACAGGAGTTGGTGGAAATACTTCAAAGAAATCTCAAAACCGAAATCCGACAACAGTTATTTTGTTTTGATTTTTATTCTGTCTCTCAGTTACGGAACTTTTGTCATAAGAGAGAAGCCCTTTTTCCCGCTTCAAATAATCCCCGTCAATGGTCGTCAAGCAGACCAGTGCATGAGCTAGAGTCTGATCGGGATAACCCCCCATGTGGGGACGAAGCGGAACAGATCTCTGAAGTGGACAAATCCAAACTGATTTGCTGGAACTGCAAAGTCGAGGGACATAGATACTACGATTGTGTAGAAGAACGCACGGTTTTCTGTTACGGTTGTGGAGCGGAAAACGTGTATAAGCCCAACTGTGAGAAGTGTAAGAATTCGGGAAACTCCAAGCGGAGCGTGAGTACCAACAGCATCTCACGCTCGAGACCACAAATTTAGATCAACCACAAAACCAACCAAATTATATCGAAGAACCTGGTTGTAGTCCGGAGAATACGTCGACGGATAAGACCAAACAAATACCATATATCGAAACTGTTCATCCGGTTTATCATCGAAAATTTACCTTAAACACCCCCCTAGATAGCACAAAATCTAATGATCTATCCCCAAATGCTCTAAATCAAACGTCCAAACACTCGACTTTACGCTTGCGAGTATTTTGGAAAAAGGTTATTGAAGACCGAAAGAAAATAAGCCGTACCATCTCCTCATTCTGCTCTAAGGAAAACGATATCCGTCCTTTCGCCAAGGTCGAGATCCTCGGCAAAACGTACTGTGGGTTGCTTGATAGTGGAGCTTCCATATCCTGCTTGGGAGGAAATGTCGCTGAAGAGTTTTTAAAAACCAAACCTTCTTTCAAGAAATTTAAATCTTGCGTAAGAACCGCTGACGGAACGGCTCAGTATGTGGTTGGATCGTTTCAGACCGAAGTTCGCTTTCGAGACACGTTTCATAATATGACTCTTTATATAATTCCCAGTCTGAGTCAAGATCTTTACCTAGGAGTCGACTTTTGGATTGCTTTTCAAATTGCCCCAGACATAATAAGCGAGGTGACTCCCTCTTTGCCTTCCGGTTCAGATCCAAATGCGCATACTTTGAGCCGTAGTCAGAAAGAACGTCTTCAAAAAGTTGTCGAAAGCTTTCCTTCTTTTTTGAAGGAAGGATTGGGGAAAACCTCTCTTATAGAGCATGTTATTGAAATAGAGAAAGGTGCTAAGCCGGTCAAGCAGAGATATTTCCCCATTTCTCCCGCCGTAGAGAAAGTGTTACATAGTGAAATTGACCGTATGATCTTGCAGAATGTCATTGAGGAGTCACAGAGCCCCTGGAGTAGTCCTGTGGCCCTATTGCAGAAACCCGGGAAGTTGAGGCTATGTCTCGATGCGCGAAAGGTAAACAACGTTACCGTCAAAGACGCTTACCCTTTGCCGCTCATCGAGGGAATTCTCAGTCGTCTGCCAAAAGCTGAATTTTTATCAAGCCTTGATCTAAAGGAAGCTTTTTGGCAGATACCTCTCGAAGTGAAATCTCGCGAAAAGACAGCCTTTACGGTACCAAATCGGCCACTGTACCAATTTAAGGTCATGCCGTTTGGTCTCTGTAACGCGCCGCAGACTCTATGCCGCCTCATGGACCGCATTATTCCACCATCTCTTCAAGGCAGAGTATTCGTATACTTAGACGATCTGCTCCTTATTTCTGAGGATTTCGAAAGTCATTTGACGCTTTTAAAGGAGATATCCAATCGTATTCGCGTGGCCGGATTGACTTTAAATATTGAGAAAAGCAAATTCTGCCTGAGGGAAGTGAAATACCTTGGGTACATAGTCGGCAACGGGGAGCTACGAACTGACCCGGATAAAGTTTCCGCCATAACCAACTATCCAAAACCTACAACGGTTCGACAGTTGCGTCGTTTTCTTGGTATGTCCGGATGGTACCGTCGTTTTATCGAAAATTTCGCTTCAATCACGGCACCCCTCTCGGATCTACTCAAAAAGGCGAAGAGCTTTAACTGGACACCAGCGGCCGATGTGGCTTTCGAAAGGATAAAACAAAAACTTTCCACTGCACCCGTCCTAGCCACTGCTAACTTTGAAAAACCCTTTTTGATTCAGTGCGACGCCAGCCAATATGGTGTAGGCGGCGTCTTGCTGCAAGCGAATGACGATGGCTTTGAAGCTCCAATAGCGTATATGTCACAAAAGCTAAATAGAGCTCAACAAAATTATAGTGTGACAGAGCAGGAATGCTTGGCAGCTTTATTAAGTTTGAAAAAATTCAGACCGTATGTAGAGGGCACTGTGTTTAAGATCGTTACCGACCACGCCAGCCTCAAATGGCTTATGAGCCAGTCTGATTTATCAGGACGTCTGGCGCGGTGGTCACTTAAATTGCAGGGATACACCTTTACAATAGAACATCGCAAGGGTAGTCTTAATATTGTGCCCGATGCACTGTCGAGGGTGAGTGCAGATGAAGTCGCTTCTCTCGACTATTCATCCCCAGAAATTGATCTGAACTCTTCACACTTTTCAAGTGAAGATTATCAAAAACTGAAGTCCGCCGTTCTAAGTAATTCCGCCAAGATAAAGGATGTAATGGTTGTGGACAAATATATTTATAAGCGCACACATCACTACAATGGCAATCCCGAACAAGAGGCCAATTGCTGGAAACTTTGGATTCCCAAGGGGTTAATAACCTCTACAATCGAACGTGCCCATTGTCCACCTACTTCTTCTCATGGTGGGATAGGGAAAACATTGGAGCTTATAAGACGGTATTTTTATTGGCCGCAAATGGCTAAGGATGTTAAAGATTTTATAAATAATTGCGACACTTGTAAAGAGTGTAAAGCACCGAATGTGGTACTGCGACCACCCATGGGAGAACAAACCAAGGCTAGTCGTCCGTTTCAAAAGGTTTTTATTGATCTATTAGGACCATACCCTCGGAGCAAATCGGGAAACATTGGCATTTTTATAATGTTAGATTGTTTAACTAGGTTTCCGATTTTAAAACCAATAAAAAAGTTCTCGACCTCGATTATATGTAATATACTAGAAGACGCGTTTTGTACGTTTGGGGTACCAGAGGACCTTCGCAGCGACAACGGGTCACAATTTAAATCCCACGAATTTAAGCGGTTCCTAGAAAAATTTGGAGTACATCACACCCTTACCGCGATCTATTCCCCACAGGCAAACCCCTCAGAACGGGTGAATAGATCGATTGTCTCAGCTATTCGATCATACCTGGGAGAAGATCAAACCCGATGGGATGAACAACTTAATTTGATTGCGGCAGCTATCCGTTCTTCAATTCACCAATCCCTCGTCTGCTCGCCGTACTTCGCACTAATGGGACAACAAATGATAACTCATGCGAGTACTTATGCTCTTATGCGAAATTTGCAGTCTCTAGAGGAAAAACTAGACACCCTTCCAAATGCCGACAAACTTTCGATTATTCGCTCCAAAATACAATCTCATCTTTTAAACGCTTATGAAAAGAATAAGAAGAGATATGACACCAGAAGTAAACCCGTAAATTTTAAACCTTGACATGAAGTATTCTGTCGCAACTTTAAAAACAGTGACGCTACTAAACAATTTAGCGCAAAGCTCGCAAAAAAATTTTTAAAATGTCGAGTTGCACGCAAAATCGGCAATTGTTACTACGAACTGGAAAATCTCATAGGTAAACCTCTGGGAAAATTCCATGCGAAGGATATACGTTCCTAGAGTTTTAGGTATTCCTGTCTGGTCACCCCCTAATAGAGAGTATTGCGTAATTGTCCTTAGCTGTTCGCGCACTTTTACAACACTTTCTTTATCTCGTGTCGACCAAATCCAACACGACCCTTTTTATTTTTACAGCGAATCGTATAACGTTTCTATAGATAGACCATTTCGGTCGGCAGCTACTTCCCGTCAGACTCGCTTACCTCCCGAGGAATGATATATTAGTTGTGCTACTTGTACGGTACGCGGTAAAAGCTGTTTATTAAAATGGTACAGGGTGCAACAGAATCACTCAGCTTATGTTGATTCATAAAATTCTCAACATCACCTGTTTTGTACTATTAGGAGTTATTCCATAAACCAAAAACAAAAAAAAAAAAAAAAAAAAAAAACTCATCTATGTTCTTGCATGCAAGACTGTACGTCTAACACCCGCGAGTACATAACTCAGGCCAAACACATCAAAGAACCTCTGACAAGCGGTAACTGTTGTCTATTTTGTTTTTGGGTTCGATGCGACTTCGATGCCTCCTCAAATGGTATGATGCTGATTGTAGCGGTTCTATGGTCCGAGGTGGTCTCACTTGCTAATACATAAATGCACCGGTCATTTTTGTTAGCGTCACCGAGCTTACGTATGAGCAAAGTCAGAATTTTCGCAGCATTATAAAATCGAAAGTGGCAGTGATAGTTGCGAAGAGGAATAAACGAAAAGTGATCGGGCTTGCATTTTAATTCAACGTGCTTCCGAGTCGCGTTTAAAGTAATTAAATTATTAAACTCGAAGTACTATCAAGGTGCGGTAACTGTGATTACTCGGTTATTTTTTTTTATTTTAACGTGCGCAATTAAATGTTATTTTTAAAGGGCGATCAACGCAGTGAATTATATTCTAACTCCTATTACGACCGTCAAAGATCAGAGTTTGGATCACACCCCCCCCCCCCTATTATCCTAACCAGAAAAAGGGCAATTCCCTTAATTAAAAGAAAAAAAAAAGGTCCCCCACATCCTGGGTAAGATTTTTCGTGTTTTTTTAAAAGTTATGTATCTAAGTGGAACATTATGTTCGCAGGGGACTACGGTGGGGATAAATTCCCCTGGGGATTACAACTGGGAACCGCGGCAACGGGGTGCCTCTGGCGTGGGCCAAACATTTTTCCCGCGCATCCGGAATTAACGTAAAAATCCACCAAGAGTACCCAAAGGATAGGGGAAAATCTTCTTCGTTCAACAAAAAAGGATATCAGTGCTTCGAATTAAGACTTTAATTACTATTCGGATATTAATTTTCCTTTCCTCTGGATAATTAGGAAAAAAATCTACAAGTGCATAGCGTCGCGGTTTCTTTGTTTTTTTTTATTGCATAGCTTACATAATACTTATATTACGAAGTTTGTCAATTTTTATTTTCTATGAATCCTCATCATACTATCGACATAACGTAAATTTATTTTATTAATATATACTGTACATATATACATATATACCTATATATGAACGCGGATGGTGTACGGTTAGCTTGTTGCTAGGATATATTTATCCCCTTTTTTATAATCGGTTAGAGAGGAGAGGAATGTGTGTTTTTTTTTTGTAATCTAGGTCAGACAACACCTCGACGGCGGGCCCCTCTTCGAGCGGAATTTTGTTGGTAAGTCTAGTTTTAATCCTTGTAAATATCAGGGTACTGTCTACAAAAAAAAAAAAAAAAAGACACGTTCCAAACCGGATCGTTTTATAAATATATACGTTGTTTTCCATATACGCGTTCCAGGATAGTTATGTTCCGAAATCAGGATATATAAGTATATATATATATATATATAATTAACTAAGGTAATGAATTTCGCAAAATGAAAAACCAGTGAGAAGTAATGAAGTTTTTTTTTACCAGTTCGTTTATATATACTTTGTTTTGGTGTCGTATATGACTATGTTCATGCTATGAGGGCATTCATTGGCAATTGAAATGCGATTAGTATTTTCTTTAATATAAGTTTTTTTTTCGAATAAAATGTTTAACTTGGGTCATTTCAATCGGTTTTTATTAAATTACCGGATGTTTGGGTAATTCCCACAACTTTGCCTGCGTAGGCTTCTGGGCGGTTCAGTGATGTGAGTAGGGGTAAACTATTTGGGGAGTCAGACGCTACTATCCTAGGGACATCGGGTCTACTCTGGAAGGGAGGGCTACCTAAGCCACAACATCTGGGCTTGGGATTAGAATTTGACCAAAACAGCATCCCTTTTGGATCTTACGCACGTTATATAATTTTTTTTGTAGAAGGAGGGTATTTACAGAATGGATCGGTCAGGCAAAGAACCACCCCCACCACTGAAGCAGCTGGATTCAAGAACGTGCTAACCGCCTGCATCGGCCATCCGACCTTTTTATGTCCTTTACTGATTATATTACCCTTTTGGGCTCATACTAGAATGTTACGTATACGCCCGGGTAACAGTTGATCCTTTATTGGTGTAATTTTTTTTCATTTATTTTTTTTTAATTTTTTTTTGTCATCTTAGCTTCCTTAATCCCTCCTCCTTTTACAATACCTTTGAACTGAAAGTGGAGGCCCACTACTTCATTTACGTTATGCGTAGGTACATATACATATATTTAGCATTAATAGAAAATATGCTAATTTCCGACAGATAATTTCTAACTTCTATCTTCAAATTAACGAATTTGCACATAGTTGCACAAAAACTAAATGCCAAAAGACGAATCATATGTGCTCTGGGAAGACATAGATGAAAAAATTATTTGCAGTGAATTTTTCATACTGTATCTCTGTAACAAAGAGATATTACTTTAAAACAAAATAACTTATAACTAATTGGTTTCATAATTAATAACTCTCAACTTTTGTTTTTGAAATGGTAAACACAAAATAAAGAAACAAATTTCAGAAAGTAGCCGCTAAAAAAAAAAAAAAAAAAAATAAAAATAAAAAAAATCAAAATACATAGGTAATTGTTATACATTGAAAAAAGATGGCAAAATAATTTGCACAAGTGCATTTAACGGTTTCGAAAATGAAACGGCTGATAACTGTGATGACTGTTCAATGCCAAATTATACAGATTGTTATTGTTCGGAATTCAATTTATTATTATTGTTTCGATCTATTTAAATTTATTGTTGATTTAAAGTAAATTTTGTTACTTGCATTATTAACAAAACTTAAATTGTATACCCTATGTTTAGTCTAAGTTTTCTTTATTACTTTATATAATTTAAATTGGCTGGGTTTTGGCTGCTTGCAAATGCCGTTGTAGCAAGCGATTTGGTTTTGGACTTGAGTGGTAAATTTGCTGGTGAGAGCATTACCGTTTGGGTATTGTTTCAATTCCAAATCATAACTTGCATTTCTATATGCGATGCCTTTTTCTTTGAGTTCTTCACTTATGTTCTAGCAGCCACCCAGTTATGTTAATGTTAAAAAAAATTGATTTGTTGGAACTAAAGTATAGGCCGATCATTGAATCCGCCGGATGCTCTGCGGACGGATTCAATCCGATCCGCAGTTGATCACTTCACAAGTGAAAACCTATCATTGAAAACGGCGGATGGACTACATTATCGGTCCGCAAAACCGCATTACCGATTGCTTGTAGTCCAGCGAGTTAGCTGTCAAATGAAAATCTTTTCTTATTCGATTTTGTTTTTATAAAGTGTACGAACATGGAAAGCATTGTATTTTTCTTAAGTTTAGAAGAAATTGCTAGTAATAGTGATACTAGGAGTATTAGAAGAGGTGTTAGAATGCGAGGAAAAGATGTCTGGATGTTTTTTCATCATTTTCACCATTGCCTGGAACTGAGGACGGGTTGTTTGTTTTCTAAATCGGAAAGATCAATTGACTGTTCGTAAACTTTTTAAATTTATCCTTTTTTTTCGAAAAATAAAACTTTTATTGCGTGTATGTGTGTTATGTCTTCGAGATCCGCATCGATTTTGATGCGGATTGAAAACAACAACATTTGTATGAACCGCGGATCGGTTGCGTTTTCAATGATAGGCATGAAATGTGAACTTCGCTACCGACATCCGCTCACTTACCTACCGGCGTTTTCAATGATAGGGGAAATGTTCAAAACGGGTACTACTCCCTCCGCAGAGCATCCGTCGGATTCAATGATTGGGGTGATTATAATTATACCGTTTTAAATTTTCGGTTTTTATGTTATTATGATTGGTTAAGCGTCACCATTCATTCAGACAACTTGTTTAAATGGCAAAGTACCAGTAAATTACATTTGAGACATGTGCCGCGATTGTTGTTGTAGAGTAAAAAAAATAAAATTTATTACCAAATTGAGGAATAGAAAACGTGTGGAAAAGGGTTATAAGATTAACTTCGAATAGGGAAGATACTCTAATTATCTACTCGTTCTTTTTTTGAGAAAAAGTGAAAAATGTTTTAAAAAAGTTAAACAAGGGCCTTGAAAACAATTTGAAAGATCATTACGTAAAAGGTTAAAAAAAAAAAAAAAATTAAAGCCTACGTCAGCCAGAAAAACTCCTCTATTACACAAAGAAACAAGAACGCAAGACTACAATTCGCAAGGGAACATATTAATAAACCACCGGATTTTTGGAGAAGATAACTTTGGACTGACGAGACTGCTTGTTCTTTGGATGGTACTTATGGGCGAACGTTTTTTTATTCCGATCCAAAAACAAAAGCCAAAAAGTCCGTTACACAGCCCACTATAGGCATTCCACTGGAGGAAAAGTTGTGATATGGCGATGCATACCATATTGTGGTGTGGGATCACTTGTGAGGTGCTCCGATCATATGAGACACAGTAATACTATTTAGAGATTGCACAGGCTCTATGTTCATCACCGACTTCGTCCTTCAGCAAGATAATGCACCCATGCTGCGTGGAACATAAAAAAGTTTGTTTCGGAAATAGGCCTAGAAACTTTGAAATGGCCAAAATCCAAAATTTCACAAAACGTAGAAAGATCTGCAGATGAAACTTGGAACGATTTTATAAAAGCTTGGAGAACCATTCCTGAAGAGCAAATTCGACACTTGATATATTCCGTTTCAAGGCGCCTTGCAGAGGTTATTGATGCAAAAGGAGGAAAAACAAGTTACTAAGTTAGAATGTGGCAGTAAAACTATTGCGATTGTGCTAAACTATCTATTGTTTCGGCTTTTAGAAGGGATAGGTATCGGAAGAAAATAAATAAATAAAATAGGTGCAAATATTTTGACAATATCTTTTTAATAATATTTTCTTTTAAAGTAGTACCTACTTTGTTGAAGAGACACAGTATGAAAAACACATTGTGCAAATTATTTTTCCAACGACTGCATATACTTAAATACAACCACCAAAGCCCAGCGCCATTTATTTATTTTTAAACGAATCCCAACTGAGATCAAGCTCGAATAAACTACTATAATTATTAGATTTTCTTGGGCATCTGGTGCTCCATTGGTGCTCCAACTATAGTTAACTCTTTTACATAATAATAGAATACTATAGATGAAATTAGAAATCCAATTTAAGATAAAGAAAAAGGGCAGTCAATATGATTGTTTATCAAATCCCAAACACATAAGTGATTGTCATAGAGATTTGACCTGACAAACACAAAGAATTACATTGAGGAGTATGAAAGGCTTTTGAATTCCGGAATATAAAATCCAACAATGAGCGGTTTTTCATAATAGGTCTGTTCCTTTACTTTTGTAGTAAGAATGGAAAAGACTGTCAAAATGGCAGTGGTGGGGATAAATTCTCTCACAGAGAGAGACGCTTACGAAAATGTTAAGGAACGCTTTTGTAGTAATTTATGAAAAATGACAGATACATAAATCAAATATTCAAAAAATTGTACGAAAAGTCGTTAAAATGTCTGATAAACTCGAGGAATTTGTTAATTTACTAAGAAAATTAGTTCTATCATTTATTTTTAAGTTTATTTTGATGAATCTGGGCATGTGGAAGATTTTGTACTGATTGAACTACAAGCATTCGAGAAGGGGAAAAAGCGACACTGCATTAAGAATTACATGGAAGAGATTGCACCTTGTTACAGTAAGGAAGAATTTCGACGCCAATATCTAAAAGAATCTTAAAGAGAACATTCAATTTTATTTTGCCGCCTGTTGATACCATTTTAACAAGCAAGAAGTCAAAAAATAATCAACGCATATGCCAAATGGGACAACATATTTCAAATCAGCTGTTAGTTGTAATGTGACTGACAGCTTTTTCACTTCTTACACCAAGAAATTTGTTGAGTAAAAATTCGTAAGATTCTCAGTGGAGGGGTAATATCTTGCTCTCTCGATGACGCTCTCTTTTACGAATTTTTTGAGTTAAGGAACGGCAGTGAGTAAAAATTCGTAAGAATTCGTAAAAATTCGTAAGATTTAAAAGTAAAGGAACAGACCTAATCATATTTAGTATCCACTGTACAGGTTACATTTTACGAACTCACAAATTTTCCATACAAAAGCAACCATTGTAACCTACAAAATAAAATTACATTGTTATCTCTTTTCATGCGATTCAAGACAGTGTGACAAAAGATTGAAAAATTTGTAGAGGTAGATCTACTAGCCACATATCTGTGGTGAAACAAAAAGATAAATCTCCTTAAGAGAGACATTAGTTTCTAATCGATACTTTTTCTAAATAGCTGGAGTATGATCGAAATCGGACGACAGTAGTATACTATCGTTCCTCGATCCAGATTTATGAAAACAAATTTCCAGTCTAAAGAGACAAATTAAACACTAAACAGAAAGGCACAGAGAACACTCTACTTTACGTTTTAAGTAACAATGATGTCCTTCAAACCAGAGCCCTAGTCATGGCACTTCTCAGACGATTGTCGTCAAAACGATAGGCCTCCAAACTAGAAACTTATGTCGTTTTCCATTGGGATTTTTAGATTTTGCTCTCAGATTTCTTGCTTTAAAAGTCAGCGGTTCTTAAATTGTAATTTGTGTTTATAAAAATCCATTCAATTTATGCTGATATCCATTGCAGCGGCCAAATGAAAATTTTTCTCTATTTTTCACAGACTTGTCGTCTAAAAACGTAAGCAATAACACACTTTAAAAGTTTGACAAATGTTTTGGTGTTAAGCTAAGATTACACATGTCTAGCTCACAGCAACATTCCGGGCAACTGCAAAGCGGGCGAACTAGCCAGACAAGGAAGCGGCCTTTACTCAACCAACAACACTGAACCGTACGCTCCTATGCAATCTATCAAAAGAGTCTAAACACCTGCGTCACATCCAAGCAAATCTGGCCTAAACTAGATGCTAAAAGGACTCAGACTTAGGTAGAGCAGAATCAGCTCCATAGTGGGGGCATTAACAGGACACTGTTGGATAGGTTGACACGCTCGTAGGTTGGGTACACCCTACAATGACTTTTGCAGGAACTGCATGGATGAGGAGGAGGAAGAAACTGTTCTTCATCTTCTTTGTAACTGTTCAGCTCTTGCAAATTTGACAATATCTTCTAACTTAGGAGACTAATAATTCCTCGATGACCTCAGTGACTTATGTCGCACATACATACGCTGTATCAGCAAATACAGTACAAAGACCAAATGGCTTCAACGATCTTTCGCATATACTCGGCGTTAGCAGTTGGTCCTATCGACTACTGCTCGCGACGGGCTGTCTGTGGATTACAATCGAGGGACAGACTGTTTCGATCAACCTTCGTATATCCGAAACAAACCGTCACTCGGCCAAACTCACCTTTTGACCAAGTTCAAACACCCCGCAATATGCGCAGTAAACAGGCTGATTGTTGCAATCGCCACTACTACTACGCTTTTTGCTACACCCGCCCTACTTGATAAGTTGCCATGAGGTCACAGGCGAGGGTCTATCCGATACGGTCACCTTCCTCCTTGACCAACCTTATTTAACCCTAAGCAAGGCACACAAACAAAGGGCCGATCTACTAATCACCGATGACGCATACCGGTTTAGGTACGTCGTTTTGACGAGACGTCAAAGTATTTTAAGCAAAGGGCACACTGTTTCGGTTACCTTTCGTATATATCCGAAGACATCCACATATCGTCCAATAGTTATTCCCAGTTTCCTCTCTTCAAGGAGCTGTCTGAGGATTACGGACGAGGGGAACTGTTTCGGTCACTTTTCCCCTATCCGAGGATAAACTGCCCCGATTCTCTATACGAGACGTAGGAGGATTGCAGACAAAGAGTAATAGTCATAAGCACAAAGATAGTAAAAATGCGACCACTAGCATGTCCGGCCTAGATAGCACTCTGGCCTTCCTCCCGATACAATACCAGAAATGTATTTATAAACTAAATGAATGTCTATTCTTCGTCCCTCTAAGTTATAATATATTTTCCTATTTTTCAGGTTAGGGCTAACGAGTTTAAGTAAAGTTTGGATCGGAGCATGGTGGATTGGTTTTATTTTTGCCGCTTTAGCCTGCATTCTACTCTCGATTCCCATCTTTGGCTATCCAAAATCTCTGCCAGGCTCCGAAGAGATGCGACAAGAACGAATTTCCGAGGCCTATAATGGTCAAACGGAAGTTTCAACACAAACCTTCACCAAACTCAAGGAGCTGCCAAATGCCTTACTGTCACTGCTTAAGAACCCGACGTTCTTCTTCCTTAATTTGGCCGGTGCATCTGAAGGACTGATAATCGCAGGATTCGCGGCTTTCTTACCAAAACAAATCGAAAATCAATTCAGCATTTCACCAGTGTGGTCAGCGTTGCTAATGGGCTTGATTACCGTCCCCGCTGGTGGAGGCGGAACCTTCCTTGGCGGTTATCTAGTGAAAAAGTTCAATTTAGCATGTTCGGGCATTATACGCATGTGTTTGATAGCGACGGCTATATCGACGTTCTTTACAATGTGCTTCTTGTTGACATGTCCGAATCTTAGCTTTGCTGGGGTTACGTCGGAATATAGAAGCATAGATGGAAAGCTTAAGAGCTATGAAGTGGAACTGCAGGCCACCTGCAATAGCGGCTGTCATTGTAGTACAATGAACTATGACCCGGTTTGCGGTTCCGATGGCGTTATGTATTACAGTCCCTGCCACGCTGGATGTCAACAAGAGAGAGCGCTCGAGGAGTCAAAGATTTACATCGATTGTGACTGTATCCGAGGGCCTGCCAATGCCTCGTATGAGGCTATCAATACGATGTGTGAATCAACCTGCACGAGGCTACCATATTTTGTCGCTTTTTGCTTTGTACTGATGCTGTTTACGTTTCTGGCTACAATGCCTGCTTTAGCAGCCACGCTGAGGTAAAGCGTACTTTGCCTTACGCAATTGTTACTATAGAAATCATTTCTTTTTACTTGTTCTTTTAGATGCGTTCATGATGACCAACGATCTTTTGCGCTTGGGATTCAATGGATCAAAGTCCGCCTTCTAGGCACCATTCCGGCTCCGATGATATTCGGAGCGCTCATTGATGAAACATGCATTTTGTGGCAGGATTCCTGTGACGAGCATGGTGCATGTTTGGTGTATGACAACAAGTCCATGAGCAGGTGAAACATAAACAAATATCCCAATGGCTGTTGTTGTTGTTGACAATATCTTTTATCGAACAGGTTCATGTGGATTCTTGCGCTCTCTGGAAAAATAGCATCAGTTGTGTTTTATCTTGGCGCATGGTGGTTCTACATTCCACCGAAGCACGTGAATGAAAGCACTCAAGGGGTGAGTCATGAGGACTCTGTTAACAGTCCTCCCCAGGCGGAGGAAGAACAACAGTCACAACAACAGCAGCAACAGGTGTCCACCTTCATTGAGAACGATTCCATGAATGAATGCGCTACCGAACGTGCGCAGAGAGTTGCTAACAGTGGTGGCCGTTATTAAGTGATTTTTGTTTGTCTAATTAATCATAAAAAATACTGCCATTTTGTTTAGAATAAACAGACTTAGGGCAAAATAGAAATTAGTAATTGGATGCATTTATTATATACATATATTGTAATTTTTTTTTAGTATTTGCTCAACTATTCGTTTCAATATTAAAAGTTAAAAACCTTTCTACAATACAAGTTAGTAGAGGTAATACCGTATTACTTATGTTTAATGAGGAACGTAGACTTTAGTTATAAGAAACTTATATCTGCTTATTAGCAGCGAAAAAAAAAAAAAAAAAAAAAAAAAATGGCGTCATTGTACTTTTAATAATAAATCAAAGTCGATAGGTCTGACTTAGATCTGTCGTTTAGAATTAAAACGTTTTCTACTGTCCCATTTGATAATGTTTTATAATGAATTCTTAAAATATATCTAAATAAACGTGTATGTCTTAAATTTGTTCAAGATTGTTATATTCTCAAATCAAGTAGAGGTAAATAGATGTAATGTATTATCGCATAAACGCAGTTTCTTGCTCGAAATGAGACAGAGATACGTTTGCTAATGGAGGCGGTAGAATTATACCTATAAAATAAAGCAATGACAAATCATATTGAGACCTCCAACTCGCAATCCTTTTGCCTCAGGCCCAATTTTATTACTTTTGTTCAATTTTCCACAAAAGTCGTTAGAATCGCAAGGTAAATTTAAAAAAAAAAAAATAATTTACTGGTCATGGTTGACAAGTACCTAAATACAAATGCAGCCAAGTAAATGGAGACGTTCAAGTATATAATTTAGTAAATCTGACAGCTGTCTGAATTGATGTATCTCAGTTTTGATTGGGCACATTCAAGAATCTAGTTGTCTTAAGTCGACTAGATTGGTCTAGATAAGTTGTAACCTGAATGCAAAAACTAGATTGGTCGGGATCGTCACTTTTCCTACATCAGTCACATATGCTGTCAACTTTACTCAGTCACGAAATTCTTGACTAGATTCGTCGGATACCTCTCCATCAATGTTGCCATATTCACAATTTAAACTGTAATTTACAGTTTTTTAGACAGGCTTACAGTTTAAAAATTACCTCCTAGTACAAATTACAGTTTTTTTTTTAATTTCAGATTTGAAAGAATAACGTAACATGTTTTCGGGTTTTTCTTTAATTACAAAAAAAAGTTAGTTATTTTATTTAAAATGAATTATTTTTTGCTTTATTTTGTTTAATAAAATTTAAAAAAAAAAAACGTAATTTTACAAAAATCTTTTCGTTTTTGAAGCTTATACAGTTGCTTTTGGGGAGAAAAAATCTGGGAACGTTGCCCTTCATAAACGTCAACTGAAACAGGAAACAGCTGCTCACCTGACCGACTGCAGCCAATCAAAACCGAGATACATCTATTCCGACAGCTATTACTGTCAGACTAACCTACTAAACTAGATACATGAATGTCCCTATTGGCTTAATTGAGATCGGTTATATGATCTTCTGTTTCAGTTAGTTAGTCGTTAGTCGATGAATGTAATCAAGAAATTCGTTCACTTCCAGTTAAATTCTTAACACCATAAACTAAGTATTAAACAGACCGTCAGTTCCCGCGCACCTACCACTAGCACCAACCCGATTCCCCTCGCAAATTTTGAAAAGAATTCTCTCTAAAATTCCCGTAAATTCCTATCCGTGAATACGTGTGCATAAACTAAGTATTAAATAAAATCAGTTTCTACAAATAATTATTATACCTACAGTTTAAAAATATAAATTAATTTTCGTTGGTTGTAGCTATGAGACATCTTTGTTATTAAAGTGCAATGAAAATTTATAAAAAAAAAAATAATTTAAAAAAGTTGTCAGAAATATTTTGTTTTGTCATACGATGAATTGAAATTGATTTTCAACTACAAATTGGTTGGTCATCAAAATTTCTATAAATTTGTTTGTCATGTCCTATTAATAATTGTTTAGTGCTATAAGGGTTGTATATCATTTTGGAAGGTATAATTTCCAAAATTCTGTACCAAAATAGTATAAAAAACAACAGGCCGAATTCAATGGATATAACAAAAAAGTTAATTTCTAAATAAACATTATTAATAGGTAGTTATTTTCGGTTGACTCCATTGTTTTCATTAATTACTCTTGTTTGAAATTATGTTCTTATGAAATTGGTTCAAATTTTGTAATAAATTTAGTTTCTTTGTTTTTTATTTATTTTTGTTTTCTGTTATTACACGAAAACTTCGTGAAAAGATTATAACTCAAAAATCGTACCCACTCAGAAATGTTGATAAATCTCCCTTGAACGCCAACATATTTTTTATTTTAATATTCCTTATCAATTCTTGCCTTTGAATTCGTTGCCTTTTACCTGTCGACATTCACTGGCGAAATAATTTTTCGACCACAAAACAACAAACGAAAACAGACGCAATAATTGTAAGAAGAAAAATGTCTTATTCTATTTCCACGAATGAATATTTCTCATTTTATTACTTTATCTATCTATATATATATTTATTACATTAGTAATTAACCATTTTGCAAAATACATGTTTTGTGGTGAAATAAAAAAACGAATTAAGACTCTCAGAACGCATCCATCAGCTGATAGAATTTCACCAAATACAAATAATCTCAGTCAGTGTCCTAACAGTCTCTCTTTATTTATCCCTCGAAGGGTGGGCATTTTTCCCTTTTCATCGAAATCAAATTGCCTCGATTTGTATATGCAAAAATCCTGCTTTTAGAAGTAGAATGTTTATTATTCGAAAAGAAATTCACATTAATTTAACCTAGAGTCCTAGAGTATAAGAATTGCAGTTTGTTAACATTATAATGATTATTTCTTGGTACTAGAAATTGTTTGATAAAGGGAAATCTGGATTTTTATGGACATTTAGTGTGTTACAATGGGGTTTGAAAGTTTTTATGTCAGATTCCTTATATCTTCACAATTTTGATGCTTTATTCCTGCTTTGCACATAAGGTTTTTCGGCCATCAAAAATTTCTACAAAAAGGTAGAAATACCACGATGTAGGATTACTACTGTGTGTCATTTTTTCATTTTACCCCCACCATTTAGAATTCTTTTTCTCTTTCTGCTTCACACGTGTTGACGGACAGGAAATTAAAGGAGAATTTGCGGGGGAATCGGGTAGGTGCGCGGGACTGGCGGTCTATTTAATACTTACGGCCATATTATTCACTCCGGGTGTAACTCTTAAGTTAATTTTACACCCGACCATTAGGTAATCCGAATTTTTTAAACCCGACAATTTAAACTTATGTCCATATTATTCACTGAAAAACATGCATTAAACCCGCTGGGTTAAAGATTGATTTAAATGCGGATTTAAATGTTGTTTATCACATTTTATGGGAAACTGTTTTTGGTTTTTCATTTTTATTAAAATAAATTGAAAAAAAAAAAAAAAAAAAATGAAAGGTGTCGGCAAAGTGAATGATGAGGACTAAAGCAGCCGTGATTGGCCGTGATCGCGAAAATGAAAGATGAAGCAGATAGAGAAGACGAATGAATGAGATTTTTATTTTTCCTTTTTTAATAAATTAATAATAATAAAATAATTAATTCAAAAAACTATTAAATTAAAAGATGAAAAAAAAAACGCAACATATTTTTTTTATTTTAATTATATTATCCGCTGACGACGAAGACATCAACATTTCGTCAATATCGAGAATGAAATCCATTTTTTTCCGCGTCTGGAACTTTTTTTTGATTATTATGAAAAAGAATGATGAATGCCAATGAATGCACATAAATCGGAATCTTTGTTCGTTTGATTTTATTCCACCATCTTTTTTATAGGAAATACTACGGAAATAAATAGTCTCCTTGTTATCGATAAATAAGCAATATGTATGAAATGCAGGTTTTATACACCAACTCAATGGATTCTTTCTTGTTTATTAGTGCCTGAACTTCTTAAGTTAAATAAAGAATCACATTCAATAACCTTACCTTTTGTTTATAATTAAGTATAGCATGATATGAGATTTTCTTTCATCCAAATTAACGCAAACATAAGGCTAAAAAAGTTAGCCAGTTTTTCGTGTAATATATCGTGTGATTATGTACCTAATTTTGTTTTTATTTTCATTTTCAATAGTGTCTTCAAAAAAAAAAAAAAAAAATTATACTAAAGTACTGTTTATCAACACACAATGCCCATTGGGATTGATTGTCGGCCATTAGCAAAGTGATTTTTGGTAGGCCACACGTATTCACAGACAGGAATTGAAATTTCAAAGTCAATTACCTATGTAAACAAATGACATAGACGTACTCAAATTAAGCATCTCTTTAGGTTGTTTAAACCCGTATCACATTACATTTTTCTCTCTTTTTTCCTCATTTTTATCACATTAAGACATGCTGAAAAGTCAGCTCCGAGTAAAAGAGACTAGAAGTGTAACACGAAATTATTACCTACCACAAATTTTCGAACGAATTTATTTTCAAATAATCTTGAAATGCCACAAAAAAAAAGCTGAAAAATCTAAATTGAATATATATATATATTTTTTTTTTTTTTTGACATCTCTACATTAATAAGGTTGGTGTGTACGCCCTCAATTCAATAGGAACTTTCGTTCTAATTTTTCGTACTGCTCTTGTTTCATTTTAAAAGTAAAAAAATGCAAAATAATGTAGGGTCATACGGACTTTATCTGTGTTTATAACATTGAGTCAAATCCAACTACAGCCATCCCTGCCACAATTTCATTTCCACCACATTCCATATTCCGTCAGTTTCACAGCTGGCTGACTGACACATTCTTCGTTTTCGTGTGCCAGTTTCAATTCGCCGGAAAACACATGATCTTCCTTCTCCTACTCCTCGGCACAAGGCACATTCGTTTCAAATCATTCAAATCGTTTGTCTTGTTCACACATATTTCGCGTGTTCTCATTCTCACTCACTCCTTCCACTGTCCAATAGGATTTATTTGTTGTTTTCGTTTTTGCTCTCCCGCTCCCGCAAAGATTTTGGCGATTCTTCGTTTCTTTTCATCTTCGTCAATTTGGCCATCGAATTTCTTCTTGCTTCTTCTCATCTAATTCAGTCGAACGGTGAATTTCAATGAATCGTGTTGGGATGTAGTTTTGTGCAGTTTTTATCAAGTAGCTTTTCTGTGTTACTTTACTCATTTTCCGGTCATTCAACTGTTAAAAACGAAAACAACAAAAAAGTATTGCATATTTGACGCGAAACTTCGCATTTCTTCAACAAATGTGACCAACTTTAGTGCAAACTGCTGAATAATGGTCTTTTCTGTGACACAAGTGATTTAAATTCACCTGTTTTTCTAACAGCGTGTGTATTTACTATTTCTCGTTTGATTGAAAAAATAAAAATAAAAATAAAATGTGTGCCGAATAAGGCTTTGCGAATTGTGAACGTGTTTTATGTTTTTGTTTCTCGGTTTGGTTAACTTTTATCTCTCGTTCTCCTTTGTTTGGGTTACATAAATGTAAAACAATCACAAAATAGAGAACAGGAAACCAATTCGAAAAGGAAGAAGAAGACCAAACAAGGATAACTTGAAAAGGGTCGCGCATCGGAATCGGGTGAAGTTTTCGAAGACAAATGTCAGATATTCGACCTGATTCGCGTAAATAAATTGAAACTGAGTTGTTGTCGACAAATAAACGGAGGTCTCGTGAAAAACAGGTCAGTTAATCGGAAAAAACACGTTTTTTGCTCGCCTTCAAAATCCTAATGCATTATTATCTGTCTAACAAAGGAGTGAAACAAAATTAAATAATACCCACGGTAAAGAAGAAATTGTACGTTTTCGATTTCACCTCCCGCGCTACGTTTTATTATTTAATTAATCTGGATTTCGGTTACACATTCATTTCTACCTACACAATAAACAAAGAGTGATCTCGCAATATTGTTAGAAAAAAAAAAAAAAATTAAAAATATTCAATTTCATGAAGTGAGGTGATTATTTTGTTAAATAGATATGAATGACGTGTGCGGATATTTGCAAATTTACAGGTAAGTCAAATTTCTCCAAAGTTTTGATCTGTGTCTCAAAAAAAAAAATATTCATTTCATTTCCAGTCCATGGGGCAAAATTGATTTTGTTCTATTTTCAACCCTGCTTTTTTGGTTTGTTGTCTTGATCCCATGTGTACACATGCAGATATATCTATATTATTAACTTAGCTGTCACTGCTATCTATGGTCTATGGATCTCAGTCTTGTCCACTCTTTTCTTGAGTGATTTATTACTTTATCTTTCGATATGATGATGCTGGCAACGGCAGTGGGTAGGAGTACTGGGACTGGCATCTGGATCTGGCACCTATATCTAGTTCTGTTTCTGTCTAGCATAAAATTAATAAATCTTGAGCAAGCATCTTTTCAATCGACAACCGACACGTGCAGCGTTACCAAGTCAGTGCTTTCAGCGTTAATTTTAGTGCCCAAAATTCAGTTTTAGTGCCGAAAAAGTAGATTTAGCGCTTGGGCGTTTTTTTAGTGCTTTGAAAAATATTTTAGTGCTTTTTTAACGCTGCCGCTGCACACCGCATTTTTTTCTCTTTCTTTGAATGCAGACGCCATTTAATACAAGTTCATCCCTCTTGAAAAGTAATGCGTTCTTCTCTTTGCCTTTTCGCTAATTTTGATAGATCTCGCAAAACTATTTAATCGTTATATGTACCTATAGTGAAAACTGCAAAGCTACAAAGGGAATAAATGGAATGGAGAATCCCAACAAATTTGAAGTGGCAATCAAAAACTTTAAAAGATTTATGGCTAGAAAGTCATAGTCAGACATAGTTTAAGGGAGTCAGTAAGTAAAAAGCCTTTCCAAAATGGCTCCATGAAATTATGCCCCAATGAAAAATGGCCCCAAAAAAAAAAAAAAATGAAAAAAGGCCCCAAAATATTATATAGTAAACAACAACAACGTTTGATAGTCTGATTGGGGTCATTTTTCATTATTTTGGGGCCTTTTTTCATTGATAATTTGGGGTGAAGTTACATTTTCGTTTGTGAAATAATACTCTTACTAGAAATAAATAATTTGCAATAGATGAAATATCACCCCAAAGTAATGAAATATGGCCCCAAATTCAATGTAAAGAGCCCCAAATTACAACAAATATTCAATAAAAAGAAACAAATTGTTTGTAAGGTTTTTTATTATTTTAAATAAAAGCTTAAATTGTATTTTAAATGTCTGCAATAGCGACACTTACAGATTTGACTGTTATCCATCGCTACTGCTTCGGCCATTAATTTTAAGTCGGAAACTTTTATTTCAAATTCTGAGCTGAATCTTAATTTTTTTTTAATTTTCTAACTCTTAAAGTCAGCTAAGGTTTTCCTAAATTTTTTAATTTTAACTTTAGAAAATTTGAGAACTCGCGCAAATTGTTCAATTTTATTTTCTCAAATTTTCTAAAGTTAAAATTAAAAGTTATTTGAAAACCTGAGCTGAATCTTAACTTTAGAAAATTTGAGAAAATAAAAGTGAAAAATTCGCGCGAATTTTTAGCTTTTATTTTCTCAAATTTTCTAAAGTTAAAATTAAAAGTTATTTGAAAACCTGAGCTGAATCTTAACTTTAGAAAATTTGAGAAAATAAAAGTGAAAAATTCGAGCGAATTTTTAACTTTTATTTTCTCAAATTTTCTAAAGTTAAAATTAAAAGTTATTTGAAAACCTGAGCTGAATCTTAACTTTAGAAAATTTGAGAAAATAAAAGTGAAAAATTCGCGCGAATTTCTAAAGTTAAAATTAAAATTAAAAGTTATTTGAAAACCTGAGCTGAATCTTAACTTTAGAAATTAAAAGTTATTTGAAAACCTGAGCTGAATCTTAACTTTAGAAAATTTGAGAAAATAAAAGTGAAAAATTCGCGCGAATTTTTAACTTTTATTTTCTCAAATTTTCTAAAGTTAAAATTAAAAGTTATTTGAAAACCTGAGCTGAATCCTAACTTTAGAAAAAGTTAAAATAAAAAAATAAATTTTCAAAATCTTTTTTTGTCAACACGTTATGATCACTGCACCTTCGTCACTAAACTGATCGTTTTCTACTCACAAATTCAATTCTCAGTAAGTTATTTTGTCTTTGAAACGAGTGCCGCAGTTTTAAGAACGGTATACTTCGCGCTTCTTCTAGTAGAATTTTGTTTCGATAACAAAATAAGAAAATTCAAAATTGCCCCAAAACGATGCAAAAACACCCCAAAACAATGAAAATACTCCCCAATTTCGTAACCATATTTGTTGTTGCCTGTCATGCATTATTTTGGGGCAATTTTTCATTTCTTATGCTAAAAAATTGGGGCCATTCTGCATTCATTTGGGGCAATATTGCATAAATGGAATGGGGTCATTTTGCATTATGAAATATTACCACATTTTTTGGGGCCTTCTTTCATTTTTGTTTGGGGCCATATTTCATTGGGGCATAATTTCATGGAGCCTTCCAAAATATTTGCGAATTTGCCTTAAAATTGCTGTTTGCCAGACTCAAATGGAGATGTGGAAATGGTTTTTAGCCAAATGAGTTTAATGCAAAAATAAACTAAGAAATAATAATAAGAATTCCTGAAAATCTAATTTCCAAAAACGGTACCTTGCAGGCACAAGGGCATTTTTAAAAACAAATTAAATGTATGGGTTCCAGTTAGGGTTGCCAGTTCGAAATCAGTACATATCTGGACATTATGTTGAAATTCCGGGACTCGTCTGGACATTTCAAATTTCGACTATTTTATTTTTGTTTATTAATGAAAAAAGGGAAATAATTTGTTTTATTAATGTGCAAATAAGCGTATTTATTTCAATAAAAAAACAAAAAAGAATTACAAATACAAAAACAAACAAAGATTTCAATCACATTTCTCTTCATATTCATATAATGTTATCGTCAAACAACGAAGTTCAGTCGCTCCTAGGGTCTAAAAATACATCAGCCAAAGGCCGAAATAAAACCCAATTTCGACCTTTGACCGAAGTATTTTTAATCAAACCTAGCGCCTGAGCTTCGGCCTTTGACAACAACATATCTATATATATAATTCTTTCGGGTGTAACTCGATGATCATGTAACTCGATAACCCCTGGGACGACTTTCATAATTATTTTTTTGTTTTGTTCGTATTGTTGTATATCAGGTTTTTATTTATATATAACTTGGAGGGGATGAAAGAGGTTATGAAAGTTTGTATGGGGAAATACACTTAAAAAATAAAGAAACTGGATAGAAATCGAGTAGTGACACTTCAAGTAAAAAAAAAAAATATTTTAAATTTTAAAAGCAATTGTTGTTGTCAATTATTTTAATTATTTTCCAAGCAAATTGTTGTTGTCCACAATTTTGAAGTTTTTTTTTTTTTTTAATATACCTAAAAAGTTTGTTCTAATAAATTATGTTTACTATGCTACATTAAGTAACTTTTGGAAATGAAGTAGATACCTACTTTGATTATACAAAGATGATATCGCCGATGATATTTTGCATCGAATTCACACTGTGACATCGGATAATGAACTGGATATGTCAGATGAAATGCGAAACAAAGCTTTGATATTGATCGAGGATATGTGTCTGCTCATGAGTGGCAATTTGTTGTGCAAATTGGGGATAACACAGCCAAATCATTCAATGCAAGACGCATTTAATCGAGAATTGGAGCGAGAAATGGACTTCGATCGAATCGCATTGAGTCAAGCTGTTCGAACAAATGTGCCTATGTTTGAAAGTGATTGCAATTTCGTTGAGTGGATGAGTTCAGTCAAATTCTTACATTTTTAAATTGAAAGTATTTCACAGTGATTGATTTTTTTTATTTTGTAATTTTATGAAATTGGAAATACATACACTTTTTTCAATAAATCATGTAATTTGAAAAATACGTTTCGCCGGGACTTTTGACTGGACAATTCATTTTTCACCGGGACTCTGGACACCGCTTAGAATATCTGGACAATCCCGGCGAGTCCCGGTCGTCTGGCAACCTTAGTTCCAGTAACTACCTATTATAAGTTTTATTAGGTTTTATTGTTGTTGTTTTTTTTTCTTTTATTTTTGTTATCTACTTTGGAGCTGTTTTTAAAAAAAAAGTCAGTTTTGGTGCCCAAGGGGTCAAAATTAACGCTGAAAATTTTGAAAACGGTGCTCGAACGCCAGAATGACTTGGCAACGCTGGACACGTGTGCCGTGTCGGAAATGGGAAGTGGGAACAAAGAAGAAAGAACTGTAGGCTTGTGGGAATGAGACAAATTTTGCTTCTGCTTTCCACGAACAGAGAATTTGAAGCAGAACAAAATGGTTTGCAATTCTCCATCTCCATACAGTCGCTATTTGCAGAGTAAATTGGAAAATCATTAACTCTATAATTAGTCACTGGTTCCGAACGGTTTAAGCTGTTTTATACGATTCAAAATCAGGAATTGAATTACCGCATCCGTGATCGAGAAATACGTGACTGAATTTGTTGTTGTTTTACTTGTTAAATCCACAAAATTCAGTGACGTATGGCTCGCTCACGGATGCGGTAATTCGGCCCCAGTCTTATAAACAAATATACCTACCTAGGCTAAGGTATAAGGTATAATAAACCCATACCTATGTATGAATATTTCAAACACGCAATTTGCGTGTTTCGTTAACTAGCTACCTATATTTGGCTAGTCAATGCGTGCAATTTCGTGCCAGTATTGGTACACCTACGTGGTAATTGAAATCCTCCCAGCTAAGTTTGGGAGTGTCAAGTGGGTCACAGGTAAAAAATTCTAAGCGTTCGTCTCCTTAAAAAAAAGTGGAGAGGCAATATTTACAATTATTGTTCGTTACCTATTTTGCTAGGATAATGCTTATGCTGATTCAATCGCCCAACTTTCCCATTCAAACATAGGGTGATGGCCCCTAAGTTCAGCTCCCTCCAGTAGTCAGCCTCTGGAATACAAAATGCAGCGCAATAGTTAATCCGCTGGTCTTACTTTCAAGCGAAAAATATTATTCCCTTGGCTAACATTTCTTTTATCTGCGTCCAAAAACTTGCAACAATCCTGGCGCTGCTTCGCGCGTAAAAATATATACGTGAGTAGGTACAGTTTTCATAAACGCAGAAAACGAGTGGTATTCCAAAAAAATAAATAGTGGAAGTGGTTTTGGAAAAGTGATACAAATACTAATCCATTTAAGGTATTTGCATTTTGTGATTATTGTTATGTTATTGACAGTTTATTTTAACTATTTCATAACTTCAAATGTTCAAAATATATTTGTTAAATAATTAAGAGGGGGGTCGACCTTATGGGACATTATTTTTATGATTATCCTAGGCTCAGACCCTCCGGCTGACTACTGGAGACTACGTTAATTTTTTTTTTACAGTAACTGAGTATGCAAAATGAAAGGAAACTTAGATTGAAGTCTTGATTCGCACCAAAATTTCGATCAATTTTCTTTGTTTTCCAGTAGTTAGCCCCCCTGTACATTTACTAGAGAAATGGGGGCTGACTATAAAAGACACGGTTCTTTTAAACGTTCTCCAGTTGCCAGGTATGCTTGGTTGAAAATGTTAACGAGAATTTGTTAAACCCGTATTATACGACATTTTTCTCCCATGTTTTCCTCATTTTTTTTACATTAGAACAAATTTTCAAACGCATTTATTTTCAAATCATGAAATATCAACAAAAAAAAGCTGCCAGCTGATTTGTTTACGTTAATAAGGTTGGGGTGCATGCACTCGTTCCATATCGGGAATTTTCGTTGTCGTTTCTCGTACTGCTCCTGTTTAATTTTAAAAGTCTGACAAATGTAATAAAATATGTTTGCATTATTTTTTTTCTTTATGAATTTTAGTTGCAACCCGGGACAACCAAAATTCTGTCTTAAATCCGGGACGTCTGGCAACGCTATTCCGGACTCTCCCGGACGCTTAGTTCTTAAAGTCTAAAGTGATACTACATTTTGTTTGTGCATTTTTTATGTTTTTAAAATGAAAGAAGGGCAGAACGAACGATTAGTACGAAAATTGCCGATTGCATTGGAGTGAGTCCCTACACACCAACACCAACGTTATTAATGCCTTACAAAAAGTATTCAATTTAGATTTTTGAGCTTTTATTTACATTTCAAGATTTTTTTAAAATAAATTCGTTTGAAAATTTGTGGTTGCTTTGCAAATAATTGCTTCCTCTTTCGTAATCACGTTTAGTCTTTTTTACTCGCAGCTGACTTTTCAACATGTTTAATTCGATAAAAATGAGGAAAAAATGTAGTATCATACGGGCTTAAAAACAACACATTTTTTAAAGCCCTGCCAGATGATGGAGTGCTTTTTTCTACTTTACCTACTAAATTGTTTCATTTTCTCGAGAACGACCGTTTTGTTTGTGCAAGACTACTGGGCTAGGGGTTAAAGCTTCAATCAACCAGAAAATTCAAGAAGGTGTCCTTTAGAAATAGACAAACTGGGTTGGTAGCACGTAACTTGATAAATCGAGTTCAATCGATATAGTCGAGCTCTGGCAGCACCTAATTTGTCTCAATCGATTATCCTCGATTGTATCGTCGAAGTTGGCAGCACACAAACTAGAAAATGACGTTTGAAACAAAACATTTTACTCGATATTAAAATACCTATCGCTAACTAATTAAAAATGAAAAAATAAGCAAAATATGGCTCTTAATAAAAAACAGAAACAAATTTTAAATGAAAGAACTTCGAAATTGTTGTCTGTGCCATACTTTTAAAAAGTATTTGGTACATTTGTAGCTACCGACATTTTATTTTCGTCGAGGTGGCTTTTCGCACGTTAAAAATTTAAAATTAAAAAAATACCCAATTTGCCACTTTATATGACACTTTTAAGTAAAAGTCACAATCGAACTTGTTTAGTACGTGCTACCGAAATTTATTTGTTTCGAGTTGGCTGACGATGAACAGTCCTCGATTCTCTACTTAAACTGTTCCGTCACATTAAATGTCAGTTTAGTGCTTATTGCAAAAAAAAAACTGGTATACATAGATTAGGTTAGGTTTTAATGTCCATTTATATGCAATTTCACCCAGAAGCCATTGAGGCCCATTGTGATTACCCTTATATAGTACATGGTAGGACATGCAACAAACAAAACCATTCGGATCTGTTGATGAATCTTCTTAGATCTGATAGAGGTATCGTTTCTAGATTCCATTCTCTCTCTTGGAGCTATTTGTGAAGATGTTTAAATATATTTTATGACAGTACTCGGGGATAGCTAGTCCTGCCTATAAATCCGGTATACATAATCCGCTATCTTATCCAAGTCATGCCTTGGTTTCCTGTCCGTGAGTGGGATACGTCCGCTCTGATCAAGGAAAGCTTGTACATGAGTATGTCCATTTATTTATAAGTTTCTAAGATCACTTTAACTTTTACAATTTAAAAAAGCTTTGTGAAAAGTCTACAAGTGTTACCTAAAATGCCACTTAATTGAATTCTTTATGACAACGACAAACATACTATTTAGTCATAGTTGAGAGTTCTTTCTCTTGTGCGGTAGCCTGGCGTGTTCAGCTAATCTGTCCTCTATTGCTAATTAAGTCTTCACAGTGTTTATCTGATTGTGAGCCTGGAAACATCTTCGCATGTAGCTATTTTTGTAATTATAAATATCTTAATATAACTTCGTCTCCATAACAGGTCAAATTCACTTCTCATTTGTTTTTATTACCTCAGCCTGCCGAAGATATTTACAGAACATTTTTTACGGTGAACTCGCACATGGAAATAATTTATTTTAGACCTTAGCCAATCGTAACGAGTTTCGCCCGAAAAACTATATTGGCCCATAAAGATCATGAAATCTAAAATAAAAATTGAATTTGTTAATATTTTCTTATTTTCTCAGAATTTATGTCTATTTTTGCTTTGCGAACTGAAAATATGTATTCAACAAAATAACAGAACACAAAAATATTGTATTGGTACTACTCCTTCGACGAAGGTTTTTTTACAGTTCAAAGCAACGCGACTTCCTCATTGTCCAAAAATAGAGCGAACAAATAAAATAAAAATAAATAATTGTCTATCCTTTAATTTTTTTTTTATTTGAAGAGAAGGCATAAACTTTCTTGAGTGTATCCACCACCAGCATACAAAATCAACGACCTCTTAACTTTAAAGGTCGACATGTTTATCGTGTCTCTGTCTATGGACGTTTTGTCAAACTAGTTTTCACTTCAAGTGGCTACCTTATACATAGATGTGTGTAATTGAAAACGAAAACAAATCGAATCCGGAATGGAAACTAGTTATTTTCAAGTGGATTTTGTAAGTTTTAAGGTTTTCTGTAAATAATTATTAGGTAAGGCTTCAGACATGTGCAACAAGAGTCTCAAGAGTCTCATGTTCAGACTCTTCACTGACTAGTTTGTTGAGAACTTAAGTACTAATTACTTACTGTATAGTGTGACACTTATGAATTAGTCACTTTTTCGCTACCAATTTAGTCGAAGGTGCTGTCGCTTTTAATGTTTCATTGTATGTGTGTGTGTGTATTATGTCGATCGTTGACATCGTTGAGTCTTTAATATTAATAACTCCGTTTTTATGCCATATTAGCTGATCTACGCAGATCATAAATATATGAATAAACATGAACAGTGTTTTTTACGGACTAATAAGACGTGGGCTTGAATTCCGGGGGCTCGGCTAAAAATTAGTATGAGATAGGGAATATATTTATATCTATAATGGGAAGTCTCTTTTTTTTTGGGAACTTTAGGCTAGTCTTTAGTTGTGAGAGTAGTCTTCACTTAGGCGCCTAGTTCCTTAAATGTTTGATGGCCATTCCGCTGATGGTATACCAGGCATTATGAGGGGTTTTTCAATAAGGATGTTGAAATCGGATAAAACAAGTTGTGTGTTCTTTTTTTATTTGAAAGGTGCAAGTATGCGTCATGTATGGTTACTAACACAGTTCAAATTTCTGCCGCTGCTTGTCGGGTCCGAGTGGTCCATATGTTTAATGAATCTTCCACAAAGATACAGCTGAATTTTGCCGTCGACAGTCAACAGAAAAAAAAAAGATAAAAATGTGCCAGCTGACAGTTCGGGGTTAGTAAAAATATGACAGGACGAATCATTTTCATTGTTGACCAATATTTTAAAAATAATGAAGGTTTTTCAACTACAGTACGCAATTTTCATACAAAATTTCGCATATTGGGTTCAGACAACATACGAGTAATTGTTGAGAAACAAATGCATCCACAACGCGTGACTGTTTGGTGCGGATCTTTGGCTGAAGGCATTATCGGACAATTCTTCTTCGAAAAGCGGCTGGTCAGTAGCAATTAATGGTGTTCGTTATCGTGACATGAAAACTCAGTTTTTAGTGCCTATATTAGGTACAAGATATGGATGTGACCAACATGTGGTTTCAACAAGACGGTACCACATGCCATATACAACCAGAGAAAGAATTCAATTGTGTATTCGGCCGTTTTTTGCGACCAGAATTGGCCATCCAGATCTTGCGATTTAAAGGCATTGGACCTTTTTCTTTGGGGTCTATTATGGGATACCCTTTATATAGTGCAAACAATCGGCCGCTCCCAACAATTAAGGAGTTTACCTAGACTCACTCCGCTATATATGAAATTACTATTTAGTATTTGTATTGTCCTTCACACAAATGCGGCCCAATCATGCCGTGTCGATCGAAATTTGTTCCACCAAAATCTTGGGTCTTCAAAATTGACCTTTAAGAAACTCACACCCAGCTTGCAAATGGTCATTCAGTTTCTAGTAGGTAGTACTACAATTGAAGCATTTCGCAAGGGAAAATCGACCTCTAGTGATATGTGCAAATTAATTTTATTGTTAACTAATTTGAGTTTTTAAAAACGTTATTTTATTCTCTAGTATCTAGTTGACCCCTTAACAATGGTGGGGGGAATTCAACGATGAGAGTTTTTCTAATGGTAAAACAGAACTGACCAGAGAAATAATTTGTCCTGGTGTTTATAGTTACATTTTTGTTAACGTCCTCAAAACGATCCTCAGATGGAAGCAAAAGATAGGTGAAGATATCACAGATATTTGACACTGACAAATTATTCTGATACGCGATAATGATAATGCCACAGAGGGAAGCTCTATCGTACAGTACACAGTACGGATGCTTTGCCTTGCCTTTGTCATTGGGGTATATCTTAATTTGCATATTTTTGTTTCTTTTCAGGCCATACGGTTAAAAGTTTTTCTCTCCATATATGTTACACTAACCCATTACATCACACGCACTCAATGAGATAGTCAAAAATCAACAGTCAACCAATCAATTAAAACAATAAAAGTCAACTGATATATTTATTTTATTTATTGATAACAAAAATTATTAATTCACGAAAATTGTTCTGTTATAAACCAAGCTCGAAATGTCGAATGTCCCTCTCTTTCTCTTATTCTTGCATTCTATTTTTTCACAGTGTTGTCGTGCCGCTCGTATCACAATTACAACTCAAATTGTTCCAAGTATTGCTTAAATTATACACAACCTTGTCTATCATTCTCCATTACATAAATCGAATTACGTAACGCCCATAAAGAACACGGCTAAACATACCGTCGCCATTCCGTCTGAAAATGTTGTCAAAACGAACTCAAAACACAAGAGCCTGTATCCGTCTGTACGGCACCTGTAATAGCTCAAGGTTCAAAAGAGTTCACACAATAAAGTCAACATTTTATTTATATAGCCAACTTTCAAATCCAATGTCAATTGTGGAAAATGCCATTAATTATGCGTGCGTATCTGCATCCAAGAACAGCCCCTAAGGAGGGGAGCTGAATGAATGAACACCAATGAATGCCCTATGCGATACTTTATCAATCTTCTTAAGAGCTTTGTAATCGATTTACCGACAGTGCTTAATTGTGTTAAGGGTGTTGGGGGTGGAGTCTTTCTGTAAAGCCTAAAAAAGAGTTCACAAAGTGCACGGATTATTAATTCGCAGTCAAATGAATGATATATCACGTTGATGGATTTGAGTGAAGTTTCTTTAAATAAGTACACCACCCAAAAGTTGTTTTGTCGCAAAAAATGTCACCGAAAGAGAGAATTTTTTTTTTATTATGTGAACCCATTAACCTTGTGACATTATGCCGCGCCGTGTTTGTGTTTGTGTGATCAAAATAATTATGACCCGCTATTAAGCTTTTATACAAATTTGCGTGTGAAGAGAAGAAAGCCGGTTATTTTGTGTGTGACAAAGAAAAAAAAAAGCTGACTGTATTAATTAACGAAATGTGCCAAAAATTAAACAGAATATAGTATGTAGTATTAATGAAAGTGAGTTCTTTTTTGGCGAGCTGAACATGTGATAGGTAAGAATATATTACCTCACTAAACTAATAGCTCAGGTTAACGCAGAACTAATTTGGATAGGTTAGGTTAGGTTTGTGGGCTGGCAAGGAAAGATTCCGCGCCACACTCAAGTCAATATTGACCCATTGTCATTAAACGTAACGTATTAACCTATTCTGTGAGCATTGTAGTGATTGTAGTGAAACTTACTTGTCAGATTTTAATAACCTCAAATTATTGTTCAACATTTTAATATTTCGTTGCTAAAAAGTGAACACGTTCGATATTCATGCTAGAAAAACTCATCTGAATCAATTAACCGAGTTCATCACCCAAATCAAATAACAAATCCAAATCCTACTTACGTCTTACATTGTTTCTCGTACTGTTCGTACCTATTATATATGTCTTATCTGATTATATTCTGTAAATGTTCACCAGAAGCACCCCAAACTAATCGCAATCATAAACTAATTTTAATTGCTTGTACGCCTCGAAAGACAACAAACTAATAGCAGCGAGGCATTGCCACGTACTGTGCCCAGTGCATGTATATAACCGTATATAACTTACAAAATCTACGATCTTCCATTGTTTTCATTTTTCATTAGACATTTGTGTTTCCATACGAACAAACCAAACAGAGATAGTTTAGTTACGTTGCCGCATTATGACCTTATCTAACCGATGTTTGTGCAGAGACGCGAACTGGGTACATATACATGTACAATTGTACATCTTGGCAACACTTGAATAAATATTCCGGCTACATGAGAAATTGCCTTATCGATTTTATTTTAATTTATTGTTCCTACAAGAATTGTTTTGTACATATTTTGATATTTTTCCATAAGATGGTGAAAAAGTTCGTCAGTTAACAAACAATTATGCAATTATCTGGGGTGGAATTCTTTGATCAAATTTGTACCTTTGGAAAGAATCTTTCTTCCAAATGCATAAAATACCTGGAGGTAATATTACGAACTTTATATTTGTGTGTACACGCCATTGTGGGTATACAATTATTGTTCAGTCCCATAATTAATTTTTAGCTTTCTCGATTACGTAGTAGAAAAAGATATTGTATTCGTACGCACTAAATTATTGTCATCGCTCCAATATCGAAAATCGCATCACCGACTAAGTTTTCTGTTCGTTCTTCTGAAATGCCAGTCGTTCGAATGTCAGCAACGTCGCGCATCTTGCTACTCCGATTTGAACTTGTTCCCATCCCAGCAGCAGTAGGATTTGACGCAGTTCTCATTACTTGCACTCTCAATTTTCTTGACCGTTGATCTGCCACACCATTGTGGGTATACAATTATTGTCCAGTTCCGTAATTAATTTTTAGCTTTCTCGATTACGTAGTAAGAGAAAGATATTGTATTCGTACGAAATTTCGAAGTCGAGATGTTAATAAATTCTGACATTTCGGTTATAGGGGAACTCAAAAAAGTGGGTAGCAAAATTCCGTCTGTCTGTCTGTCCGTATGGCCCGAGGCGCTGGCCGAATTTCGTTAAAATTTCGGATTTGGAGTTTGGGGGCTTACAGTTCGGGGCCGTTTTTTTTCAAGTTAACCTCAATATTAATGGTATTTCCCATTTTCCCAAATAAAAATTGTATAACAGTTTGATTTGTTCAAAACGGCTCTAACGATTTCTACCGAAATTATATATTTTAGCTTAAGTATAGGTGAGGTAAATATTACTGCATACTCAGTTTTTCGCTAAAAATCGAATAACGGTGCCTTAGAAATATGGACACATATTATGTATCTCGAACAAAATACAATTGTAGCAAAAATTCATTTCTAAGGTAATATGGTCATTTCTATATTAATGCAAACTCGGTTTTTCTCTGTATTAGGGTAAAGTTGGGAGATATGGCACCCATTTTTTTTTCGTTACTTCTCAAAAAATAAAGCATACATTTTAAATTAAAACACAAATATTATTAACTCTTTGTTTTATACAAAAACAAAAAATAGGAACATTAATATAATTCATAGTTTGAAACATCCTAAAATTCTCAAAAGCTAAAAAAAAAAATCATAAAAAAACCCATAGGTGGGTGATATGGTACTTTAAATTCTCTTGGCGTTTTTCTTTCTACACTCGCTACAAGTATTTAAAAAAAACGGCCAAGTGCGAGTGTCATTCGCGCACCGAAAATTCCGTACTTCTTATATTGATTGACTGTATTTTTTTTAAATAGGTACATAATAACTTTTCGGAAAAACATTCTTCGGCATATATATATATATATATAGCTGAGAGCATGATCTACAAAAAAGTAACCACATATATATCAATTTTTTTTGTCAATCAGGAAATAAACAGCTTTTTGTGCGAATAAAAATATTTTTTTTTCATCAAATAACTAATAACTCTAAAACCAGTCGATGTATCGCTAGCATTGTCGTTTAACTAGAGGTTATACGTTACCAGATGTTGTGTGCAAATTTCAGCCTTCTAAGTAAGTCAATTAGTTTCTGAGATAGATCTAGGTACAAAACTAATAAGGTTCCGTTTTTACCTATTGGGTACGGAATCTTTAAAAGATGTACACGAGTACACACTACACAATGTATAAACAGTTGCCGTTTCTAAAAATAATCATACAAACAAAATTCTGAAATTTACAATATAAAACTAATAGCGGAAAAAATGGCACCTGTGCCACATATGTCGAACTTGGGGTTTCCATATCTTCCAAATGATGTTGCATTTTCTTTTTTCACGAAAAACATGAATAAAAGCGTACATGCAGTAGTAATGGTAAATGGAAATAAGAACGCATGATAGGCTTTTAATTTGTTTTGTAACAATGAATACTGGGCACCGAATACTTTTCTATCTACACTTCTTCAAAAATTTGTTGTTCGAATTTACTCCTTTATTTTTGTTCGTCTGTTACTAAAAATGTTCACCTGCAAATCAGGTCGCGACTACACACTTCAGTAACTTACGTAAAACTAGATGACATTTTGATGTCCTTCTTTGAAAATAAAATCGTTAAGTAAGAAATATTGAGGGGGTGCCATATCACCCGAATTTACCCTATGAGGATATGGATTTTTTTTTGTATGTAGTTTTCTTTAGTTTACTAATTTGAAAATGGCAGTAACGATTTTGACCAAAATTCAAACTTAGAGTAATATTGATGTTTTCAAAATTATTGCGTCCTTAATATTCAATTCGAATCACCGAAAACGCTATTTTTTTAAAATTGCTCATATCTCGGAAACTTTGTTTTTAGCTAAATAACTAAGCAATAGTATTTTTCAAACTAAACATTGCAATATTTGGTACTGTTTTGTCTGCCAAATTTTACAAAAACCGCTCTACCGATTTTGATCGAAATACATATTAAAGCTAATATCAGTATTTTATTACATGTATATAGGATAGATAAGATAAGTTAAGATTTTATTAATTAACCAAAAGTATTACATTATATATGAACAAAATCGTTTTGCATGGTTTTGCCGTCTGCCTGATTGGTTACAGATATAGTATTAAGTATACAAGCAAAAATTAAGCGAAAGCTAAAAGTTTTCATTATTAATATTGACTCTATATTTTAATGATATTTTGCAGTATGTAAACAATTTTTTAACATCCATTTCGTTGTCGAGTGCAATCATTTGTTGTTCCCACAAAAACTCTGATACCAATACATCTCTACTAGTTTCTCGTAGGATAAGGCATTTACCCAAAAAATGGAATACATCCTCTCACTCTTTTAAATTAAATAGGCTGCAATCAATCGGCGAGTCGTTACGATGAGGAACATAATTTAACCTTAATAGCTCACCCCGCAACCGCAGCATCATTGAAATTTCCTCCCTCTTGTATTTACTTGAAAGTAGTTTCTGTGTCCAAGGTTATAATCCAGTTGTCGTAGGTTCCACGGTGTCCGGATCCCAAAGCCTCCTCAATAAAACGTTGTCGAATGTTTTCATCCACCTTGCTAATAAGCTTACATAATATAGTCTTCCAGTTTCCGATGTCATGTTCGGTAAGTGCTACCCCACATACTTCGGCTAGTTCCAGCCATTCTCCATACCAGCTTGTTTTTGAGTGAATTGTATGCAGGACGGCTATCTTTGGTAGCCGGTTGTCCGGCATAGCCAGAGTTCTAAGGACATAATCAACCTGTATTTTCAATGTCTCAATACACAGTGGTGATAATCCGGTCTCAAGCATAAGCAAATAGTTAGGCATGTTTGAGGGTAGATTAAAAATTATTTTAATAAAACATCTTAAGAGTTTTTCACAGTCATACTGTTTGCCACCCCAGATTTGTGCCGCATAGAACATAATTGACTTGGACACCGCTTCAAAGAGTCTATATTTACTGCTTTACGTCAAGTATCTATTGCTGAAGCAGTTCCTCCATGCCGTATTGATGATCTCCATCCCATTCAGCTTCTAAGGTATTAAAAAAAAAGGCTTTCTATCAATCTTCCAAATTTAAACGACATTCTCATATCCATATTATACAGTTTATACAATAACGAACCTCTGTTAATGGAGTCAAATGCCGCCTTAAAATCAATGAAAAAGCCATATAACTTCTTGCCTTTTGTAAGGAAGGTGGAGTACCCAGGTCTAAATCCAGCTTGAAATTCTTCTAGTAGACTATTGGCTCTAATCCATTTATTTAGCCGGCTCTGTACGATATTGCTAAAGTTTTTTTAAGAAGCGTTAACAAACTAAATCCCACGATAGTTTTGTGGGTCGGCTGTATCACCCATTTTATGAATCGGAAAAATCAATGCTTCCCTTAGCTTCGTCGGGACGCTTCCTCAACGCTCAATAACATTATTGGACACCGACCTTAATCTCTCAATGAGCTCCATTGTGCCGTACTTAACTCCGATGGGATTCCATCCGAACCAGCAGCTTTACCATCCTTTAAACTACACACCGCTTCCTTTATTTCTTGAATGATTATAGGACCATAGAGAATGGCATTGTTAACTCCAGGTGGAGCAAATTGAAAGTTTACGATGCTAGTTGTTGGCTTCAGTAGTCCTTCAAAATATTCCTTCAGTGCGTTAGGGCTAAGATCCTATCTTCCAAATTCCGTTGCATTTCTACAGAGTGCCACTTCCTGTTGGTAGTACTTTTCCCTTTTTTTGACGCACAATAACTTGTATTTTTTGTTGGAATTGAGATACTCATCTCTGGTAAATCGTCCACTGCGTTTTCTGAACGCTTTAAGCCAGGCGAACGAACTTTGTCTTGCTCTCTCACACTCTTCATCGTACCATGGTCTCTTGCATTCCCTGTTGTTATAAGTATTCCTTCTAGTGTCAGGGTGGGAATTCCTGATACTTGCCTCAAATCCTAGAAGACCAGTATCTGTGTGCAGAGGTATATTTCCATCCAACATCATTCTGTAAGAAGGTGCCTTGGAAAATCTCAATATCAGTTTCGGAACCTGTACATGTACATGTTCTTAGTTTTTCTCAAAAAATTCGAATGAATCAGTTTTTTAATTATTTCTCAAAAATGATTAGGTACTCAAAGCCGATCTGTGTTCATCTTCTATCTTCTTCTTCTTCTATATGTATAAAAATAAGTTGAATTGTGTTTGTCGTCAATCTTCTCTGTAATGTAAATTTCTGGAAATTTCCCATGAAAGGTGACGTTAATACCATGGTTCGTACGTATACGGTCTTTGTAGGTGTATTGCTTCATGAGATATAAGATTTTTAATGTTTTTTTTTGTATGGGCGGTGACACTCCCCTTTGTCCAATTTTGACTAATCTTCACAGGTATTGTATTGTATTGTAAGTAATAGGCCCTGTACACTGCGACCAGAATAGGTCTATTGTGTTGGCCTTTATTATTTAACCCAGGGAGCTGTTGAGGCTCTTTATAAACCTCAGCACCCTTCTTGGTTCCATGTTTCCGATATCCGCAGGACTTAAAATCGCCCTTTGCATATGGATCGCTCTGCCCCTTGCCACAGCATGACATTCGCAGAGTATGTGTTCCGTTGTCTCCTCCTCTTCTCCGCAGAGTCGACAGGAGTCATCGTCGGAAAGTCCAATTTTTTTGAGATGATATCTTCACAGGTATACTCCTGGGCCAATACCAACCATTTCAAAAATTCTTTCACTAAAGAAAGCTACGGGATAGAGTTTTGCGATAGGCTATTTTATTTTTTCATTTTTCCATTTTAGATTTTTTGATTTTTTTGCACTACCTACACGTGAATGAAACACTGCGAAGCAGCTTATGTATTTTTTTTTTGTCGACAGTGATGATTTGTTTTTAATTTTGTGTATCGCTCCAACAATTTCATTGCTTTTATACAGATGATAAGGTAAACATTTTGTAAAATGCTTAACCGCGGACAAATTAGTTATTGAAAAGTAAATTTCAAAGATTTTTTGAAAATGCCAAGACGAACGCGCGCATATATTGGCCGACGAACGAGGCAAGCAAGTCAACAAAAAATATATCAACCAAGTTAAACTGAAGAAAAACGCGAAAAATGGGACATCGGGTGGCATAAGACCGGATCAACAGGCAAGCAATTTGAGAGTGCAAGTAATGACAACTGCGTCAAATCGTACAGCTGCTGAGAAACTTCAAATCGAAAAGTGGCAAGAGGCAAGACGCGCGTCGTTACCGATACCGGTAATGCGATTTTCGATATTGAAGCGATGAATATAATTTATATATATAATTTTCAAACAATGGCAAGGGATCCTACGCCGCGAAATTCGGATTAACAGATTCAAGGTCAAATTTACCATCGGTTGGGTGTCTTCTTCCCAGTAGATGAGGACGTACACCAATATTCGCAGGTTTATTTAATTTGTTCGGGGGATGATCAAGTCGATAGGCTGTACAGAGGGCAAACAGAAGTGACAAAAAGCGTCTTTTGACAATTGCAGCAATTATATAATGCAATGAACGCTTTCATAACAATGCTTAAAACGGCGATAGAGAAAATGAACTCAGACGATCGCAGATTTATCTTCAAACCTGATAGTAGAACCGCACTTTGGAAAAAATAGAATGGATAGGAAACGGGTAGTGTGGCTTCCTATACAAGAAAAATAGGACTCCGCCTATTCAGAACGATTCGTCATTGGCATTTAAGCGTCTATGACAAATAATAAGTCGCAAGGATAATCGCTGGATATTTGTAGCATCAACCTTGAATGCCCATGTTTTTCACATGGTCTATTTCAGTTATTTCTATTGTATTTAATATAACTTTTGAATAAAGAATTTGAATTGAGGGAATTACAAAAGTATCATGCGTTGTGCATGCTTGGAAGTATTATTTTCATTAGATTAACGAACTTGGGCGAAACGGAGTTCGCCGGGTCAGCTAGTATATATTAAAAACTCACTACCGCACTTTAAAATGAAAATTGCAACAGCAATTAAAAATAAAATAACAGCGACGCGAAACTTATCCTTAGCAAATATAAGGTGGACCGGTTAAATCGGGCAATCTTGCGGGCTAGTGCAAATCGCCAAAACGAGAGATGAGGCGACCCGGGAACGCCGCCTTCAGAATATCGGTTGTGGCTCGCGCAGTGTGTGTCGTATCTCCGTCCTGTTGGAACCGCATGTCCTCCAGTCCTAATTTGTCCAATTGCGGCAGAAAAAACTCGAATAACATGGCCCTATAGCGCGCAGTGTCCTCTGTTGTCGTTTGATCAGCGGTTTTATCGAAAAAAAAAAATGCCCCGATTACTCCTCCTAACACATCAGAAAACAGAAACTTCTAGTATATGTCCGCTTATATCCCTTAACCCAGAAATCTTGTAAAGTATAAAGACTTATAAAATATTCCAGTTAGGCGCTTAAAATTCTAATCAGAAGTTGTGATTGCGACATATGCCTGTTACTACAGCTTCAACTTATAAAATCTTACATTGTTATTTGATATTATGTTGCCATGTCAGATGAATAACTCAAAAATGGATTTTATTTAATACTATTCCTAGCATTACTTCTCAGATTCTTACCTACCTACCTAATAAAATAAGACAGCAACAAATCAAACTTTTGAAAAACGCGAAAGTTTCGTTCGACCCAGTCGTGCACTTTATTTTGGTTGTTTTATTTCAATACAAATACAATTTAATTGAATAATATATATTAAATCTGTGTAAAATGTTTCAGCTGAAATATATAAATGTAGGTAATATATCTATACTGTAAATTTTTATAACGAAATAAATTCCTATCTGTCTATGTGAAACGTAAAGCAACCTTCTATGCAAAATAGTGTTTCTGCACCCGGTGGTTTAGATCTTTTGTGAAAATTGGCCCAGGATTTAAAATCAGAGCATAATTTGTCCACTTTTTCAAAGAGGTTACTTTTGCCATCATGCTCCTCTATAAGCAGACGCTGATTCCGCCACACATTCCCATCTAACACTTGTCTATCAAAGTCACGAGCAAACCATTTGTGTTCTGTGTTTCCTTGAAATTTCCAATTAGAAGCGACTGCACTGAGACACAACGTTCCACTCAACTTCCTGCATTAGGTGCACACGCACCCTAGATCCCCTTTTGATATATGTACGAATACAAGTACATACACCAGTCTCCATAACTTTGAAAGTCATCGCGTCCTTCCCATTCGCTCTCCAGATGCACTTGAGCCAACCAATCTTGAAAGAGAACAAAAGTCGCTGCATCTTTACTCGTGACAAGTGCTTTGCGTGCAGATGCAAAGTTGATCGCACTTGTTATCTTGGAGGATATAGCTTAATGGTATCACCACCACAACGCCGTGTATCTATTTTTCTACAGCACCTCCTCGTGCTGGCTTATTTCCAAAGTCCCAACACCACTTGTGTACATCTCTTCCGACTGCCATTTGCGAGGGGAAGAGTAGTTCTCGGCGAAAGAAGCAGATCCCTATATCCGCGAGACATATCACCACAATGTCTGCGTGTTTCTCGTTTGCTTTCATCGGATATATAGGTATGTATATACATACGCAAAATCAACATGCAAAAGAACTTAAATTTATACATTACCAGCAAAACAAGAATGAAGGACGACTAGTGGGTAGGGTATAGGCACTTGCACATGGACCGGCATACATAGTTGGTGGTGTTGTTTGGCCTCTTTTGTGAGTGGCCGTGTGTCGACCTGAGATTCTGCCTTTTATGTTGTGCTGAATCTAATTCTTTGGTGGTAGTTTTTAAAAAAAAGTGCGGGATGAAGCACCTTCTCACCTATATTGTTGGTAGCACATAAAAAAGCCGCACTGTATAAAATTAGCTCCAACGTTTTTTAACTGCGATCCAAGGAGAGAATACCGAATCGTAGAAATCTGAAGCAACATCAAATTAATGTTTACTTCCTCCATCCACACATACTTCAGCAAATATTGAAGTGGGTCTTTTGTGCGCTGCCTGCGGTCTGACATGTGGCAGAGCTCTATTGGTGTCTACCTGTGGACCCGGTTCGTCTCTGCTCTCCGAACGGGTGTAATTAAATTCCAAAATGGGCAAAGGTGACATTGGTCGGATAATCAAGGTCGAACGAACCTCCAGTTAGCCGTTGACGAAATAGCGACACAGTTGGGTTACATTTTCCTGAGGTTGAGAGATATCTTTGTCTAGGTGTTTTTTGTTTCTTTGTGATTCGCCTCTAAAATATGGATTCGATACTCTCTCGCACAGTAACTTGGGCAGAGTGGATTTGCTTTATCAGATCGTAGGCAGGTTGTTGTGTAAATATGATTAATGGTGGCTTCGGGTTGGTAAACAAATCTCCTCCAAAAATTAATTATCCTAATGCAATTATGTCGTAAAAACATAACACGCGTGTTCAAGCGGAAAAATGTATACCTAATGTTGACAGAGGAACTGAATGGATTTGGCCCATAGAGCATGTGGAGAATATGGCTTTTCCTTTTATTTGATCTTACATGCTTTATGCTGCTTGTCTAAAAACAAGAACATTTTAACAAACCAAACTCTGTTTTCAGCTTGTAGGCTTTGCATTTTTTAACTTTCTCTATTACGTAGTACGATGATAGACGAACTCTAAAAAGTGGGTGGCACAATTCTGTCCTTCTGTCTGTCTGTATGTCCGGAAACCTACAGCCTAAACGGCTGCCCTGATTTCGTTCAAATTTTAGATTTGGATTGTTTTTTTCTTGCAAGGTTACCTCAATATTAATGGTACTTCCCATTCCCATATATAAAATGTTCATACCAGTTTGATTTGTTCGAAAACGGATCTAACGATTTCAACCAAAACTGATATTTGAGGTTCAGTAGGTGATTTTACCATGACTGCATACCCAGTTTTTGGCTAAAAATTCTAGTAATGGTACTTTTGAAATTTGGACATACATATCTCGAAAACGGACCATACATTGTAATAAAAATGCATTCTTAAGGTAATATGGTCAATCTTAATTTAATATCAAACTCAGTTCTCCTATACATATATTATCGTTCAATGGATTTTTGAAAAAGACATTTTTGGTTTATGGTATGGTTTTCTTTAGTTTACCTGAATACCGATTTTAACCAAAATGCAAACTTAGAGTAAAATGATGTCTTAAAAATTATTGTGTTCTTAATTTTCAATTCGAATCACCGAAAACGATAATTTTTAAAACTACTCATATCATCTCGAAAATCTCATGATTTAGATAAAACTTTAAAAACCATATAATGCTTACATTACGAACAATAAGTTATGTTCGGTTTTCAGCGACACGATCACGAGTCCAGGCCTAGAGCAAATTCATCTTCAACCGCTTTGAGCAGCTCATATACCAGGACTGTACTCCTTTTGGGTCTTTAAAGATACAGTCACGTAGATCGATCTGCCGCTCGAATCGTTTGCCGGTATTTTGTTTATTGATACAAGCTATATAGCTGTTAAGCAACACACTGAGTGCAACGAACACCGCACCTAGTGACCCAGTCACAAATATTAACAACACACCGACAGCACACCCGAAACAACAATCGCTTGTTGTGCTGACCCACCATATCATAGCATTAAGCAATTTAGGTTATTATAGCATTAAGAACTGGCGCAGGGACATAAGTCCCCGGGACATAACTCCCAATTTTCAATTTTTGTTTGGGACTTGTGTCCCGATAGTGTGGGACATAAGTCCAAAATCAAATTTGGGACTTATGTCTCACTCAAGTGGGTTATAAGTCTCAAAATTAAAAATTGTGACTTTTGTCCCTGCGCCTTAAGAACTATGTTGTTTAGGTTAGAACTTTATGTAATTAATTATAGGTATAAAAGATGCGTTTGGCCCACCAATAAATCAATCAATAACCATTTATTGATCCAACCTATCACCACGTCTATCTTTTATCGACTCTTCGCTTTTTTATTGTGAACAAGTTCAAGTGCTTGGCTCACTATTTTCATCCTAAGATATCAAGTGCAATCGCTTGCGTATCTGCCTCATCATTTTTGGTACCAAGTGCAATCGCTTGCGTATCTACATCAACAGTAGCTATAAAAGATCATCGGTCTTTATAATCGATTTCTCAAAATACATATATCGATTTTTAGTTTCTATTTCAAGCAGAAAGAGATAACAGACTTGTAGACTCTCTGCCCACCAGTTGTTGAACTAATTCAATTTTGTGTTGAAAAGAATGCAAATTAATTTTTAAAACTCTTGGCTAAGTCATCCACTAAATATTAATTTGGGATAAGGGATTCCTGTGGTTGAAGTCTTAGGGTATTATATCGAGAATTTCCGGACAAATGTCTCGCAGTTTCTCTAATACTGCCACAAAGAAAATATAAACCCCTTATTTTATAAACTAGAAGAGAAATAAAAATATTGCACCGTTTCGAAAGCTATCCGCACGATGCATCGTGCATCATATACCTCTGCTACATAATCACGGTCATAGTGAATATATTCCGATAGAAAATTTCACCTTGTCAGCAATGAAAATCAGATTGCTGAATAGGAAATATGTTGCGATAGGCCTGAATAATGAGTTAATAACTTTTATTCAAAAATATTAATTTTACGTTTTTGGAAATAGTTAACTTTTATTTCGACCTTTTTTTTTTAATTTATTACAAGTTTGAACCAGAAATAATTCTGAATACCAACATTGGGGCAAAAAAAAGAAGCCATTTCAAAAACGTCTATGCAGCTAAATAGTAGAAGTGCTTATGTGTATAGTAAAATCGTTCACAGTCTTAACAAATATAACAATTACTCAAAATTTTAGAATGCAGTCACTGTGGTAAAACTAAATAAGTTTCAAGTAAATCGGATCAAACAGAGCTTTTGGGGTAAATCCAAACCCTCCAAAATGCATGCCTAACCCTAGATATATATTTGCTTTACCAACATGTAACGTTTCAAATTGATACGTTTAAGGGTTCACAAGTCATGTCTCTTAAGGAAAGTTCCCCCCAAAATATATGTACAAAGTATTTTATGGGTTACCGTGTTAAAAAAAAAAGTATTAAAAAGGGCAGGGGACCCCATATCCCTTATAAAGTGAACGATGTGGACTGATTGGCCCGACAGTCAGAAGGAAAAACTTTTCAAAAGGTTACTAAGTCAAACTCCACCGCTAACCATCATTATGACCATTTACTAATGAACTAGATATAACGAGCACAACCACCTACCCGTAGACGTTTTTTTTTTCTCAGAATTGTGTCTAACAATGTATACCTATAAGCGATGACATAATTAAGATGGAACCATTTCGTCGAAGACCTTAAAGAAGAAAACTCAACCAACTGTCATCTTACATAAAGTTCCATCACAAGCACCTCAAGCACACCGTGGTAATTGGGGCAGAAATTTGTGCATAAAGAAAAATGTTAATCCCCCTCCATTCTTCTCTTTCTCTTACTCGTATATATCCACCATGATTTCCCTCGCATTTACCTACTACCCCATTTTAACACTTTTCACAATTTTCCACACTGGCACTCGAAACTCGAAAGCAGAAACAAATGCGATACCCCACAACTATGCGAGTAATAATGACGTAAACTATGCGAGGAGGTAGCTAAACTACTACAGTAGTACTTTATGTGCAAGTGCATGCTTGTAAAAAAAATAAACTAAGACCAACAACAGCGCCTCTAATGAAATGCTAAACAATCTTAAAGTTCATAGGCAGGCTATGCCTGTGCTATGTTTACGGTCCGGTTAAGACCAATCCCGCTTTTTTTTATTTTTTTTTATTGTTATTTTTTTTTATGCGCCCGCGGCGTAAATATAATACCGCTTCATGGTGTGCACTTTTAAGTTGTGGGTTCCGGCTTTGTATTTTAATAAGCGTAACGAACGATTGACTCTGTCTTCCTTATTCGGAAACTTAAGTTTACGTGGTTTTGGTTAAATTGAAATCGAATTAAGTGTGGAAATTTGGAAGCAGCCGCTGAATTGTGTATAAATCTCTGTGACATGAGCAGACTTTTAATGGGCGTGCTGCTCTAATTTACGTACTTCTTTGATAAACAATTATTAGCTAGATGTGTGTGATGCATTGGGGTGGGTGGGATGTCTCAAGGAAAAGATAGGGTGATTCGTGTATTACGAAAGAAATTGAAATGTGTTTTGGTTATGCTATTTATGTTGGTTTAGATACACCACCGAAATTCGATGTTAATTGTTTACTCATGCGATGATATGTTTCCGCGTATATAACGTGCTTTGAAGATTGTTTTGGCTGTCAATCGTTGTAGGTTGTTTTAATAAGTGACAAACGTTGTTTAGGCCGAATGTAGCAACTTTGAAATACACTGCAATCGACATGAATAGGAGTAGACTCGGAGAATAGTTTGTGTTAAGTAAACCAGCAACTGTAAACATGGATAAAAGAAATGCTTTGAGAGGGGCAAACAAAAAAGTAGTGCTTTGTGGGGATGTTATCGCACGTAAGACTAATCAAAGTGATCATGCAGTTGAAAGCTTCTGCAAAGGTAAACTTTAACTGTCGAACTGAGCTGCATTTTCATTTGCGTCCTCGCGCAGTTTCGACAGTGGGTATTATCGGGAATAATTTATATATAATTGTATCATTCAGAAAAAAAAGCATTACAGTGCCAACAATTTCGTTGGTTTAAAAGAACCCAAATATCAAAATTTTTGATTTAAGAACGAAATTGTTAGCATACAGTGTTGCCGAAAGTACTCCCATAGGAGTATTGTACTCCTTTCAGTCTCTTCTTACTCCCATACTCCTCCTTTCACATTCGTACTCCTATTTTTTTTAATGACTTAACATATTTTTCATTTCCAGGAAAGTGTAACGTCAACCTTAATAATTTAATTCACTTAAATTTTAATGCAAATTTGGCAGCACTTTTATCTGCCAAACTGTCGTTAGAAAGGGAATTTCCATATTTCTAGTTTGTTCTTATTTTTCGTTGGCTTCATGCTAAAAAAAACTGACAGTTCGGTATTTATTTTATTGTTACCTGAGATTGTGGTTTTGTTATCCTGTTTTTTTTTTTTTTCCTAACACTTTGAATTTGTATGTAAAGTTCAATAAAATGAAAAGTTTTGTTAAATTAATGCTTGGCATATTATTATTCCTATTACAATAAATCAAAGTAAACTTGTTTTATAGATAAATTAGTGAAATTAGATAGGTATCTTGGAGGCGGTAAATACAAAAGAAGCTGTAAATGTGTCTTGTGCTGGAGTTTCTAAAACAAATGAGTCTGCTGCTGTTCCTATAAATTTAGCAAATTCACCTTCAGTAAGAGCCAACTTTTCTTATTAGAATATAATAATATAGGTATTTATTTGTTTTCTTCTTATGATTTTGTTTTTCTTTTAAGTAAAGTTAGAAAAAATGTTGTGCCCACATTTATTTTTGAAGATTAAAATGTCTGTACTACTATTTTTATCAAATACTCCCCTCTTTTGGCTGTGGTACTCCAAACGATGGCAATGATGTAAGAAAATTATGCAGGGTATATTATTTTTACGCTTAATACCAATTTGATTCTTAAAAACTTAAACTAAAAAACTAGTTCTTGTTACCAAAACTGATACCTAGTTAAAGCAAAAACTCTTAGCTTACAAATCTTAAAGAATGTCAAATTTTCGCCTTAAAATTAGTTTTTTTTTTGGGGATACCTATTACATTCGCTCGATTAGCTCTCTAGATATCACTACATAGTATAAAACAAAGTCGCTTTCTCTGTCCCTATGTCCCTATGTCCATATGTATGCTTAAATCTTCAAAACTACGCAACGGATTTTGATGCAGTTTTTTTAATAGGTAGAGTGATTGAAGAGGAAGGTTTATATGTATAATAACATCTATTAAATAGTGGAGAAATGCTTTCTTTTATTTTTGAGGTTTCTAATGTAATGTCGTAAATAATTAAATTTTTTCCGCTTACATTGCAAACGCAGGCTGAACCCTATGTGCGAAACCGGGGCGGGTCGCTAGTAGAGATATATAGGGCTATGCATAAGTATCTTTAGTAAATGAACTAAATTTTTTTCTGATTTTATTTAATATTTAAATTTTACCATTTATATTATAGTTTGTAAATTTGTTCACATTTTTTATTACTTTGTTCGTTTCGACCTGACGTGCTTCTTCTAGAGCATTTTCGTTTTTTGTTTTTTTTTGTTTTCACTTTTCTTAGGATGTCCGGTCCCAGCGCCTTTACTTCTTCTTCGATATTCACCTTAAGCTGATGCATGGTTCTTGGCTTATTCGCATACACCTTACTCCTTAGGTTGCCCGAAATAAAAGAATCGGAAGCCGGTAAATTGGGCTATAATGTTGTGATCAGTTAAAATCAGAAGATCGCGATATTATTCGATTGCCAAAATATTCCCTCAGGAGGATCATAGTTGTACAAGCTATGGCTCCATCATGTAGGAACCACAATCAGTGTTCCCAAACTTTTAAGACCGTTTTTTGCACTCTTTTTTATTAGCACTTATAAACTCAGCATATAACAGAAGAATAGACATATTATACACATTATACATGTAGGACAGACGAAATCAACTTTGCCTTACATAGTATAATTTACCGAAAAACTGAAACTCACCATTATGTAAACTTTGTACATACCATAGCAATAAAAGTTTCCCATTAACGCTAACACATAAGTCACAAAAAAAAAACCGTTTAATGCTAGGTTAGTTGCAAAATGGCAAGAACTCTGTAAAATCGCTAAATTGTTGCGTCGGTTAAGGTAAACAACGATATCATAGTTTTTTTTTTTTATTAATTCCTTGTTTGAACACTTAATCTAAATTGCATTTCTTTGAACCTAATAATGAATTAAAATTCTTAAAACTTTTTTTTCTCGCATTTATCTCATACCCCGCCTACATACAATAATTTCCTTTCCTATTAGGCATATGGGGAAAAAAAATTGTTACGTAGACGTGCGATGGGCTGTGTTCTTTCATGTTCAATATGAACACGAACAGTTCATTCTTTGAATTTGTTTTTGGAATGACAACACGTTTTAATTGATTTTTTTTTAAACAATTTACGTTTCACATAGGTTTGTGATTTTTCCCCATCGAAGATAGTGGGCTCATTTCGAACATGAAAGAAATGTCGATATGATCTTCGTTGTTTATACATTTCTTATTTAGTTAGATCCATTCTTTTTTAATCTCCAATATGTAATGCTTTGTGAACAATAAAAATAGAAACTTGCTGTTCTAAGTCTATTAAAATTGATTTAAAAAAAAAAAAAAAAATAAATAGTTGGCGCAACAGGTCCGGAGAGACCCTAGGCCTAGCTTCTCACAACCATTCGTTTTGTGTGAGTTTCTCATGTTTGGAACGAATGGAAGGGATCTACAATTTTATGCCGACTCCAAACGGCTAATTGAGAAGCTCTTTCAAGACATTTATACTCTCGGATGTTTGTCAGACGTTCGCGAGAGGTAGCGCAGCGGAAAAAAACCCTAAGTCGGAATTGGGTTTTTGCGGGATTCGAACCTGGGACCCCCGCATAGCAGTCCAACACACTAACCACTAAGCTGATTGATTTGCAGTTCGTTTATTCGCGACTCTCTTTAATATGAATAGTCCTTCAATATTTAAAAGTTATTTCTCTAATATATCCCTGGCGAATGCACGATAGGTCGGTAGGTAAAGTTTTTAGTTACTACTTCAGGGATATTTGGACTTATTATTTTAAGTTATTTAAGCTAAGTTTAATTAAGTCAACTCTCAAAATACAGTTACACATAAACCAACTGTCAGAAAGACCAGCTGTGGTGGACTATGATAATTACAAGGGTAATCACTAATTGGAGCTGTGAAGTTGCCCATAGACTGCAAAAATGACACATAAACAAACAATTCGGAAAAATAATAAAACTCCAATATAAAAAATAAAATAAAATAATAATAAATAGGTGGCGCAACAGGTCCGGAGGAACCCTAGGACCCTTGTTAGTTTTTAACTCCGAACAAAATTTTCCTAAATTACTTAAATGCTCTACGTCGTGAGTATGGAGAGCACCTACGAGTTTGCTCAATCAAAAACATATACTGACTGATATTGAAATAATAAGAATGGAGTCGCACAAAACACAACCGGGCTTACCACAAAACTGCCCATTCCACGACCAAACATCTTCGAAATTTCACTATAGTCAACGTATTTCCGTCTATCCAATACATGACGAATAAATGTGCGTGAACCTCCATAACTCTCGATCTCCAGCAATTTTATATCATCAGGGCAAATCCCCCCACGATTTAAAACTTTCCATCAGAGATTGCAAGACTTACTTACTTACTTAAGGTGGCGCTACAGTCCGGGGTGGACCAGGGCCTCAACCAATACGCCTCTCCAGTTAATGCGATCTTTGGCTAACTGCCTCCAGTTGCGCACTCCAAGTTGGTTGAGGTCCCTTTCAACTTGCGCGCCACCTAAGGCGAGGTCTTCCTCTACTGCGTTGTACCTTCGGGTTGGAATCGAAGATTGCAAGACTTAGTTTGTTAAATTAGCGCTACGAATCTCCAACTCTGCTGTTTGCATTTCCCTCACAGTAACCTTATAGAGTCGCCGCGCTCTGTTAACTTAGCTTTAAAACAATCACAGCAGCCATTAGATTGTGCGACAAAGCAACGCTTAAAAGTCAAAAAAAGAACTGCCTGGAGGGCTGACTCTAGTACAAGCATCAACCGTAGAAGACTACCCACAGGGAAGAGTCACTTTCATTCCTTTTGTGGTCTTCTTCACGGACAGTCAAACACCAATAAATGGCCTTAGCTCGTTTATCCTTGGCTCCAAATAATGTTTGTACTGTGTCACCACTCATCTTGAAGTTTGAAAATAAAAAGCTGTAAGGTACCCGTACTTATGGCCATGAAGAAATTTACGAAAACATAAAATAAAATGAACATGTCCGAAGTGTTTCAGAAAATCCGTTTACCGGGCCTCAATCTCTCGGATTTACTTCTAAATCGGCTCTCATTTTAGCTATCAAGAGACACTTTTTGGGATTACATCTCGTTTCTAAGATAGGGAAACGGTTGAACAACAATTCCAAGAGGATCCTAAAACTTAGTATCCATGATTGCAAAAACTTAGGTATCGTACCGGTACCGGTTTTGTCTTGGAGAAGACAACTGAATATATAACATGTGAAAGCTGTGCCAAATTGAGACTTTAGTTCAACAAAGGAACCCCTAGCTGTTGGCCCACTGATGGAGGTCGAATCTAGCAATATATATTTACCAAAAAGAAGTCTTAGAAAGAAGAACTATATATGGATATAATATCGGCAATCTCTGAAGTGCACATGGCTCGCTATTCCTTATCTCAGATCAGTTCAGTGTTGACATATACTTTACCAATCATGAGCTATTCATAGATTCAAGAAACAATAACCTATTGGTCTTTGAATCTGTCTCCGTCTTGAGTTTGCTTTTACGTAGGATTCGGACAACATTGGGCGATTTTTATTAAAATTTTAAAAGTTCGTACATTCACGTGCTTTAGATAGAACCATTCTTATAATGTATCGCTGCTTGTCTGTTATTGATTATTTTGTAGATGACTCTTTATATTTCTACTGATTGGTGTACTACATTTTCATACTCTGCACGGCATATTAAATCGGTTTCAGGTTCTGGTTCTTACTTTTACTGAATGAAATGCCATTTGTATATCGCAACGTTATTACACTCTTGACAATCCTGCAAAACACGATCTATGCGTCACATAAATCACTTGAAACCGAACAGAAGACAATGCTCGAGATTGTAACTCTAAACTGCATACATACATCCATTAAAATGTCACATTCCTCACGGGGCGGTGGTAAGGAGAGGCATATCACACTACAGCATACAACAGCATAAAGGAAACCACTAAGGCGAGTCACTCTATAGTCTCAGTCTCAGCCACAAAATGATCTAATCATCACATATAGATGGTGCTATTATTAGTAACTCAATCCGAAAACCCTGGGAGCTAGGGAACAGAGCCATTAAAAGAATAATAATAAACCATCAAATCACATCTATAAGTAAATCCGGCTTTTTCTTACAGTTTGTGGTCTTTTATCGCGTCTGCTTCTCCATCATTTTTCTTTTACTCTTGTTTTGTATTGCTTGTTGCAATTGTTTGCTTCGAGTGGGCCTGGTGCGGTGCTGTGCGCGAAGGCTAAGTATTAGCATTCTTCAATGGATTGCCAATCCGTTGCCCGAAAGGAGACACGAAGTGTAGTTATTGACTTGGCTTTGTACACACCGTGAGTCACTTTTTTCCCTCTTTGCAACAAAGTTCAGGCACTCGCGTTTTGTGTAAACTCGTTTAAAAATACTGGTTGCTGTGCGCCATTGAATGGGATTAGTTATAGAAGCGTGTATAAAATAATTTTAACATACAAACATTTTAATATGAGAGTACGAGTGTTTACCAAACCTACATTATCAAAGCTTAGCTACTATATGTGCTTGAGTAAATTAATTTTGTAGATATATTTTCGACAGCACTAGTCATGCTTGCAGACAGATGTTAGTTCTGCACATGATGTGTTTTAAGATGCGGTCCTCTGGAAATATAGAGAAATACGGGTTTTTAATCGTGTTGGACTACTAAGTGAGGGGTCACAGGATCGTATCCCGCAAAAACCCAAATTCCAACTTAGATTTTTTTTTCCACTGCGCCACCTCTCGCGAACGTCTGACAAACATCCGAGAGAATAACTACTGTCTTGAAAGATCTTCTCAACTAGCAGTTTGGAATCCGCATGAAATTGTAGATCCCTTCTATTAGGTTCAAAAATGACAAAAATTATGCAAAACGGTTGGTTGTGAGAAATTGGCCTAGGGTCCCTAAGGACCTGTTGCGCCAGTTATTTATTTATTTATAAGGTTTTTAGTGGACCTGCGGAAATATTATAATGTGACTCACATGCAAGTTGCTTCTTAAAAAAATTTAAAACTAACAATAATTAATGACGGTATGTCATGGCTTTGCAAAGAGCAAACATTTTTATTATTTACAGAATCTGATTTTTTTCATGTGGTTCCCTTGGGGTGGTTTCCCAGTAGCTCACCCTGTCAACCAAATATCTCTAAACCTTGTCGAATTATTATTCACGTTAAGAGCTTAAATCGTTTGTAGATTGTTCCCATAATATAGGTCAATTATGACATCGCCAAGGCGGCTGATGACATGATTACTGAACTTAGCTCGGAATAACTCGATTGTTCGAAGGGCCGTTTGGCAATATTTTGTTTTGCTTCTGACTCGCCAAGGCGATGTAGAGGCACGTCAACCTATACAGCACTAACTTTTGATATAAATTTGCAAGATTTCCCTAAAGATGTCTAGAAAACTTTCCATATATTTCTATAATCAAATTTTTTCTTTCATTCTTTTAGTTTTATAAAATTTAAATTTCAAATTTAATTATGAAAATCGTCGGCCATAAGGAGGAATATACTTTCGATATTTAAGATATTTACAATTGTCAAACAACCGCTAATCGATTTGAAATCAAAGCCCAGCACAACGAATTACTATTTTTTCCCCCTGAACTTATAGAAAATAAATGACGATTATTACATATTTGCCAACATTTGTATACATAAACAGATAAAGTTTCAAAAAGTTCTACTCGTATTTCACTCTTATTTTTTACAATAAAGGCGGCAACTGACTAAAGGTTTTACTAAGCAGTCGACTCCAATCGCAACCTCTTCCAATTATAAACAAAGCAAATTTTGCAAAGCTAACAACTACCTACCCAACCTAATATAAGTCTTAATTATTATTGCTAAAAACGTCGCTATGAATTTTTTACCAATAAATTCTCCTGTAAGGCCCTCGGGTAAATTGCATAGCTCATTTCCACATTCTGGACATACTGAACAAAATTCGTGTATTTTTAACTTTCTCGATTACGTATAAGAGAAAGATATCTATTGTATTCGTACAAAAAAGATGAACTCAAAAAAGTGGGTCTCGAAATTCTGTCCGTCTGTCCGAATGTCTATCTGTCTAAACGGCTGCCCGGTGCCGTTTTCTTTTTTTTTTCAAGGTAAATTCTATATTAATGGTACTTCCCACATAAAATTTGTATACCAGTATGATTTGTTCAGAAATAGCTCTAACGATTTCAACCAAAATTTACATTTGAGCTTAAGTAGGTGAGCTTAACATGACTGTATACTCAGTTTTTCGTTAAAAAATCGATTAACGGTAGTCTTGACATTTGGACATATCTCGAAAACAAAAAATTGATGTTTTTAAAACTATTGCGTCCTTCGTTTTCAATTCGATTCGCCGAAAATGGTGATTTAAAAAAATCTCATATCTCGAAAATCACAAATTCGATTTCGATTGAACTTAGAAAAACAAGTAATTACATCGGGCCTTCTTTTTGCAATTCGGTCTGACATTAAATACATGTTTTTTTCTGCCTTTTCCATTTCTGAAAAAGACAAATAGAAAGTACCATAACGAATTTTGGAACACTTCTTGAAGGTTCTGAAAATATTGGCGTGCATACGTATACTGCAATTCTTTCTAGAAATAACTACCAAAACATAATGGACCCATTAAATGATTGTTGCATTCATTTGCATTTTAAATGTTGCCTTGGTTTTTGGGTCGTAAAAGTGAACAGGCTAGCTTCAAAGTCTGCCTCCCAAGAAATGATAAAAATAGAGCGGCGGCCACCATTTTGCTTTAGTGTGTACCTTTCTGAGTATACCCATAAAGAGTATTTCCCCCCCTTCCCTGGGATGTCAAAACCTCATTATACACCTTTTTTTTCAATTAAAAAAAAAAAAAAAAAAAACGCACACAACTATGCCAAGTCGCATTTGTTTTTGTCATTAGCGCTCGCTGATGATGATGACAGATCCTGTGATGGAAGTAATGGACATTACCGTTCACTATTGTGTGTGGACATGTTTTAGTGGTGGATGCGGGCTTATATGCTTCGGTCAGAAACCCAACAGTCAGACCGCAGCATATCTAACTAAAACAACACAGAAACCAAATAGCAAACAACAAAGTTAATGATGCTAGCAACGTTGGGTTGGGTCAATAAACTTGCATTAGCCTGCGCTAATGACTAAAATCATTTTACTCTTTTGAGTGGAAGAAACGTACGATGGTCCACACCAAACGAAATAAATTTATTTATGGTCGTGTTTTACTGTGATGCCTAGTCTATGGCAGACAGATGACCAACGGCAAGGAGGTTGGTTCATTAGGCTGTTAAAATAGGTACAAGTGGAACTGTAACATTTTAGTTGGTGATACAGTTTTATGGACAAATTTGGCCTCGTTTTAAGACACACTTTTATCTGCTGTTACTAAATAATAAGGCAAACATAGCGTAACTGTTTTCTGTTTTTTTAACTACGGAAACATACATATATGCTTGGCATGAAATCGATGCACATTACGTAAGCACTATTCGATCTTGGCATTTGGCATTTTTCAAATAACTAGCTACCAGCGGTTCTGCCTTACTGTAGGAAAAGAAATTCATTAATTCATCCATTCCATTTTTTAGATACGTTAGATATGACAGATGATTGAAAGAAGTACATTTTTAGCTTTATGTGTATTTAATATAAATCGTAGCAAAAATTTACTATAGAGTGCATTCGTTCGGAACTGAATTTTCTCCGATTTGTACGAAATCAACATGGCTTCATCAATATGCGTTACTGGATAGGTGAGAACCCTCATGTGCTTCATGAAACAGCACTTTATCCCCAAAAAGTTTGGTGCGGTTTTCATGCCGGTCGGTGGCGTCATTCGACCGTTTCATTTCTTCGATGAAAATGACCGTCATTTTAAGGTAAATGGTCATTTCTTTTTGCAATTGCATAAATCGGCCATCAGTAATATGTGGTTCCAACAAGACGGTGCCACAAGCTACAAAGCGTGTACAACAATCGAGTTATTGAAGTCTCAGTTCGGTGTACGTGTTATCTCGAGAAACGGACCCGTCTATTGGCCGCCGAGATCGTGTGATTTAACGCCTCTAGACACTTTTTATGTCAATGCCAACAAGTCGGCAACGTTAGAGGAGCTCAAGGACAATATTTAACGAGAAATATCGGCTGTATCGGTCGAAATGTGCCGCCGAGTCATCGAAAATTGGGTTCAACGTATCGACCGCTGCATATACGTTGCAGTGGTGGAAATATGAATGAAGTCGAATTTCATTCATACATGTTTTGATAGTAATTCAAGCTTATACAATTTGTTTTTTAGATATCTCAATTAGTTTGCATTTTATTTAAAATAGAAGTTGTCAAGCCATAAATGAAAGTTCTTTAATTCACATAATTTCCTTTTCACAATCCCCAACGTAAAATATCCCCAACATCCACTGGCACAATCCGCTTAATGACACACTAATTCGAGGCCACTTGTCTTTTTTGTCCTTTGTCACAAATCGCACAATCCGTTTAAAGTCACAACCCCGTCAAAATCACATTATTTTGTTGCCCATTAGATGTGACACGTGGCAATGCGAGTTTGACATGCACTCAAAAATAATAAATAAATAGTTGGCGCAACAGTCCGTCGGGACCCTAGGTCTAGCTTCTCACAACCATTCGTTGTTTGTAAGTCTTCCATTTTTAGAACGAATGGAAGGGATCTACAATTCCAAACGGCTAATTGAGATGCTCTTTCAAGACAGTTATACTCTCGGATGTTTGTCAGACGTTAGCGAGAGGTGACGCAGTGGAAAAAAACCCTAAGTTATTATTTTTGGTTTAAGTATCTAAAAAAAATATTATTTTTAGGTAGGTATACCTTTAAGATTTATTCAAAATATTGAGAAAGACAACGTTCGAAACTTTTATTAAAGCTATTAGGATTTTAGCATTGACAGTTGCCAATTCGCGATGTTGTCTAGGTGGAACGAATGCCCCTAAATGAAGACTGTATCCGTCGAAACGCTACGTGTTCGTAAAAGCCAGTACAAAAAGGTACAAGAAAGTTTTTCTTATTTACGTGTTCATTCACAAAAAGTGGGGCTCGTCGCTTCAATGCGAAATTGTGAACTTTATTTTGCAAAATTTGTCGTTTGTATATTGGATTCTTAAAATGGTTGACATTTTAAGCTTAAGAATTTTATAAAAGACAGTTTTTGCAAGTCCCAAGTTGGCCTTTCTATTTTGCATTGAAATTCTTGGAATTCCACCCAAGGTTCGTTTCATTTCCCGATTTTCAGTTGTCTTTGATGTTTTGCTTGGCTGAGGTGTTTGGAGCTGAAAAAAGCCAAATATGAAACTTATGATATATGATTATTGTATGTCAGTAGATATTATGTTCAGAGGGCCGATCGTAGTTATTTCTCATCGAGACCTACTAAAGGAAACTATAGATCAGCCCACACTTCTCACCGAATAAATGATCTACTGATCACTTACCACCAAAAATAACTCTGAAACTCGCGTTATGTTCTCGATTAGTTCTCATGGAGTTACACTTCAAATTAACATACAAAACAAAGTCTTGCTCCGACTCTCATTCCAGGGGAGAATTATCGGCGATAAATAATCAAAAACGGATGCGAGATCATAACCCGCGTCGATCAGTGGGCAGAAGAGCGTCATATGTCATTGATTGTCATTACTTTAGCCACCTGTCAGAATAATAACTTGCGGATAAGCAAACTAAATTTAAGTTTGGGAATTTGTTTGGTTGTAAAAAAACATTTTCTTAACCTCTTAAGCTCCTCGAATTCTCACAGTAAAGTAGCAGCCAATTCGACATCAGATGAAAAATGCTTTCATTACCTTTAAAATTGGGAATACTAAAATCTTTGATCCTGCAAATGCCAAACACTTGTCACTGGATATACATACTCCGCCTTGAACAAATCCAATATCCTGAACTTTCACTTCCAAAAACTCAGCAAAGATTGCACTCGGTTCCAGACTGGCAAACATTTAATCAACTTTATTACGACCATTTGTAGACCATAAAACTGAATCATGCACACGAATCCACTTTTTGTTCTAGTCTGTATTTGACTGTCTGGCTTGGGAAGAAATGCAATAAAATGCCTTGTCCTTTGTGCATTTGGGGGGGGAGTAAACAAATCCCGCATCACATTGTTGAGTGCAATTTAATAGACCATCGCCATTCACTGGGTTGACAACTCCCGCTGGTCGAAGTTGAATAATATATATCAAAGCACGCGCATACGAATTAAGCTCTGCTAGTTGAACAGGAAAATTAGAAAATACTCATCGGGCTTGTGTATGCATATGGTATACGCAAAAAACAAAATATTCACCTTTTCACCGTCGCGTCGTCATCGCCGGCTGGATATAGCAATGTGTTCAATTCAATTGAAATTTCGTCGCAAATTGATCTAATCATTATTCGGTTCTGTGTCTTTTAGCATCCGGTTTGCGGTGGACTTTGGCAAATAATGTGGTAATAAATCAGAAACAAGATTCTAAACTTGAATAAGAAAGTTCCAAACTTTTTAGGCACATATTGATTTGTTTCTGCAGACGATGGTCGTGATTTTTACATTCGCACCTAACTATGTTTCGTGTCACTCTACAGTGTCAACAGAAAAACAAACAAAATAGCTGTACACAACAACAAATTATCTTGTTGACACAACGTGTAGTTTTTATTATTGCGTTTTGTATTTTTACAGATGGAATTTCAATTCTGTTGACATGTAGACCTCTGGAGGGGACTTTCGCAGTAAGTGACATTGTAACGAAGATAAGACTAATTAATTGATCATTGTTTTTGCTTCGATCTTGTCAACAATATAGAAATGTCATTTCATTGAACATATCTATATTTAACAATGCAATGTTACATCTTCAGAGAAGAAAAACTGCGGCCCAAGGGGAAGCAATCTCATGCAGAGGAGCAATGTAAAGTTGACACTTAACAGCAACCCGTAGTGTTTTTATTTTACAGACGATCAGAAAGGGGGAATGGAATTATTTAGAGCGCGAAAGAGAAGACAGGCACGGGAAAAATAAATAATTACCGTTTCCAGCAAAAAATTGGGTTTGCGACGAATGAAACTTTCATGTCAAACGGTGTTCAAATGGGAATTCTCCCTTAAGGTTTTATTTCAGTGGTAATGCTTGCGTAGGTGCATACAAAACGTGAAGACCAGCCATTCTTTCAATTTGCCTTGATGCTCCTAAAACAGAACTATTTAATGCGAACGGGTCCATTTATCGCACTACCCCTAACTTTTTATAGCTATTCGCTTCTGATGCGCAAGGTAATAACCTATTCACACCGAACCCAAAACCGTGGTTTCGTCGAACACACCGAACACCAACTAGTTTTCGTTTGGCGATTCAATCAGCTGCGAGACGCTATACTCTGTTCAATTCGTATTTTCAGTACAGGGAAGATAGGCTATTTGCCTTTCACCCTAACTATTATGGATTTTAATAAGCTGTCTCCATTTTAAAGCTCTCACATGGTTGCCATAGTGAGCACTATAAATTGGCATAATTCTCTCACAAATATCGGTAGGGTTACCAAATACCAACCCTTTATTAAGAAAAAATGGTTTAACTGCATGTTAACAGATCCTACAGAAATACAAAATAATTAAAGGAGTACCTAAAAACTGTATGGCAACATCCCACATAATCAAATTCATTTATTCGCTCTCAAAAGCTTTAAAAAGCACCAAAACCGAAAGTTCTGTGAAAATATCCATAGAAAAACCCGTAAAGATATTTTTGCAAATAGATTATGGTAACACTTTTCTGAGGTGCTTAAAACACACACCACACATGTTTATTTTCTGCGATAAAATAGCAACCGCGCAGGAGAATATCACCCTCGTCGTCATCCTCATTCTGCTCGCGACTGTCTGGCAGACTGGTCATGGTGGGATGTATGCGCCTTTGAAGAAAATTGGGTGGGTTTTTCGTAAATGACAACAACAAATTCTTTGGAATCACCAGTGGTTTCGCTTTTATTTCAGTGGCAAATCTTGTGTTGAGTGCCGTGAGAGTAGCTACAGGCACCACTGGTAGAAAAAAGAGCTTCCCATAAGGCCTGTACTGAAAATACGAATTGAACAGAGTATAGTCGTGGAACTTCTGTGTAAACTATTTTGGTCTCAAATTTCGGCTGCATTAATTAACAAATAAAATCAATTCAGATCATTTAAAAATAATATTAGGCCATCAATTAAGTGTGGAAAATGATTTTAAGTTGTGAGTTGTTGTACATGTGTTCGGGCAGCTGAATTTTCTGAATATTGCAAAAGGTGTGTTTGTTTCAACAATTCAACGATTGGAGGCCGTTTTCGTGTTGTTTTCGTGAAAAGCGACTTGACCAACTCGCTTTTAAAACTGAAATATGTATGGGAAAACTTCTGGTTTCGATGAAGTTTTCGAGTGTTTTCGCTAAAACCCACTTTTCGGCTCGGTGTGCATAGTGTATTACTCTCAGACCAACTTCTTTAAATTCTTCCATTTTATGCGCCCATCACCAGCTTCAAAAATTCATTTTAGTTAAGTAAGTTTATGTGTCGTACCGATTACGTCGTCATTTCATCAAATGTGGACCAAATGAAAGGTCAAGTTAAAGTTTAGTCATAGAATTTCGAGAAAAGCAAACGAATTTGTTGCTGTACGTTCTGTGAAATTGTTATACCATACTATGGGTGGTATGAGTAAAACGTAGCAATTGCTTTTACTCAAAAGAAATTTAAAAATCGAAGCATTTTCTACATGAATCACTCAAGACGCCTTACGAACTAGAAGTTGCGGTCGACCGCTTCGTCAGTATCGTACAGAAAGCTGCATGGAATAATACTCCTCACCAGCAGAGAACGTCGAACTATAACTGCGTCAAATACCCGCAGGAAATAATTAATATGGTCAGAACAAAACGAAAAGCGCGAAAAAGATGGCAACAAACTCGAGCCCCGCAAGATAAAGCGAACTTAAATCGACTTACTAACTTGCTAACAAAGTCTATTAAAGATTTTAAAAGTGAAGAGGCCAGAAATTACCTCGAAAGCCTAACAGCTGAAAAAGAATCCAATTACTCGCTTTGGAAGGCTATTAAAGCCACAAAAAGGCCGAAGATCGCAGAGCCGCCTATTAAGATAACCCGAGATGTTTGGGCTAAAAACGACAAAGAGAAGGCGGACGTTTTCGCAGCTCATTTAGAAGAAACTTTTAAGCCGTTCGATGGTCAAGCGCTTAATCGAAATACTTATGCATCAGACAGACGAACATCTGAAAATAATATAGTTGTAAACGCTACGCTCACCGAGCTCGGGCAAGTTATAAAGAAACTTAAGCCCAAAAAAGCTCCGGGATACGACCTGATCACGGGTGAACTCCTAAAAATGCTACCTCGGAAAGCATTGACTAAGCTTCTTCACATTATAAACGCTGCGATCAGATTACAATACATTCCGAGTCAATGGAAAGTCGCGGAAGTCATAATGGTTCTAAAACCAGGCAAACCACCGAATGAAAAAAAGTCTTATAGACCCATCTCGCTTCTTCCAATTATTTCCAAAGTTTTTGAGAGGATATTACTCAGACGCTTACAACCAATTATAGAAGAAAACCGTCTTATACCCGATCATCAGTTCGGGTTCAGAAGCAAACATTCGACAATCGATCAAGTGCATCGGATAACTGACGTAATAGAGAAAGCTCTAGAAGAAAATAAAATTTGCTCTGCCGTGTTCTTGGACGTCTCGCAAGCATTTGATAAGGTTTGGCATGAAGGCCTCAAGTGCAAATTAAGACAAGTTCTCCCCGAACGGTTATGGAAAATTCTAGAATCGTATCTAGAGAATAGACTCTTTCGTGTCAAACACGGAAACGAATATTCGGAATTTAAGGAAATAAGGGCAGGTGTGCCGCAAGGAAGCGTCCTTGGGCCACTCCTGTACCTGTTATTTACGCGAGATATTCCGCAAACAGAAGGTACTACCGTAGCCACCTTTGCCGATGACACTGCTATACTAGCAGTTGGTTCAACGACCAAAGAAACAAACAAAATATTACAAGGCGCGCTTAACCGGGTCTATGAATGGACAAATTCATGGAGGATCGCTCTTAACGAAACGAAATCGGTCCACGTGGATTTTACATATAAAAATACAAATAATTTGCCTGTATTTATAAATACGGTACAAGTTCCTTTTGCGAACGAGGCCCAATATCTTGGAATGACTCTCGACACAAAATTAAAATGGAAACCGCATGTAAAGAAAAAATGCGAAGAACTTAAAATCAAATATAGAGAACTTTATTGGTTACTCGGAAAATATTCCAAGCTTACCCTCGAGAACAAGCTTTTATTATATAAGCAAGTGATGAAGCCTGTATGGACATATGGTATACAGTTATGGGGCTGTACCAGCGATTCAAATCTAAACATTTTACAAACTTTTCAAAATAAAGTGCTAAGATCATTCGTCAGTGCACCGTGGTACATTAGAAATGAAGATCTCCATAGAGACCTCGGAATTTCCACCGTTAAGGACGAAACGAAAATATGCGCTCGAAAGCATAGAAATCGATTATTAGGACATATTAATAGCTCGGTCCGTGAAATTCTCGATGAAACAAATTTATTGCGGCGACTACAACGAACTAAACCTTCGGACTTAGCCCGATAATTATCAACCGCGCTAAAATTGCGGAACGAGCAGGAACTTTCGCCGGAATGTTGCCTGCCAAACGTGTAACTTCGTGATAAAAAAATTGCTTGATAAGTCATAACTTAGTTGCAGTACAAAATGAATTTGCAGGAGGTGGTTTTAGTAAGTAAAAATCTCACACTACTATGAGCACGCGCCGAGTGTCCTCATAGTGTCTTCTAGAAGATTTCCACCTACCTCGGAGAAAAAAAAAAAAAAAAAAAAAAAAAAAAAATTTTCTACATTTCGTATGAATAAAAACTGATTTGAGTTTACACTAACTTTTGACATGTTCGAAAAGCGGCACCACTTACCTTTTGCTCAGATCGATATGAATAAACCGTAGTACGAAAAATTCAAGTCTGCTACCAACCTTCTGCTTAATATTTTGTACGCTCATTTGTTTACATAAAACAATCCAAGCATTGTGAGTTGTGAATCTTCGATGTTTTGCTTTTGTTTTTGTTTTGTTTTTGTTTTGTTTATGTTTTGTTTTGTTTATAAATTGTGAAGTTAAATTTAGGTTGGCACTGGAAAACAAACAAAGTACCTATGACGTTTGTGAAAAAAGCATCAACTGTTTCGCGTCACGCTTGTTCCCGTGGCTTTTTGTTGTTTAGTTCGGTGATGATGGTCCGATATATATTTTTTGAGAATAGTTTATATACTGTTGATGTAAGGCTGATAGGTATGTAGTTGTTAATATCGTCTTTGCTACCTTTTTTATGTATCAATGTTATTGTATTTCCATTGATTTGGGATTTGTTGTCTAGTCAAAATGGCGTTGAATAAATGGTCAGTAGTGGGGATAGAGTGTTTTTTCCATATTTTAACATTTCTGCTGAAACACCGTCGTTTCCCGGACTTTTTTTCTGTTTTAAGTTCGTCAATGGATTTCTCTATATCGTCAAGTTCAAATTATGGGACATCATCTTAGATTTTAGTTCTGCTTTGAATACCTATTTGTTTCGTCAGGTTGGTATTGTGTTGAGCTAAATAGTTTTTCCAAGAAGCGGGTTGCTGTTCCATTTATTAAATTTCGGTTTGTTATTTGCTTATTATTTTAACTCATCGAAGTAATCAATTCCTTTTCAATATTTAGAAACTGTTTCGTTTTTGTGATAGACTTAGTATTCTGCTGTATTTTTTTTAAATGTCGTTTCGTTGTATAAGTCAATAACACTTTTCGTACTGGTTCTTATAGCTTTTCTTAAATTATTTAGCTCAATTTTTTCGGCATTTCCCAAATTTATCTCATTTCTTAGTTTCTCTCTTGATAATGTTTTTATTTTATTTGTTAGAATGAAGTCAATTTCATTTTTCGTCTTGTTATATAGATGTTCCAGTTTTTCTGACGCTTTTTGTGTTGGAGCATAAGCTCGTATGATAGTAATTTTTGAATTTTGTATTTTTAGAGTTTTACTGCATAGTCTTTCGCTTGATAGTTGCACGTCCAGTACATATCGGCTAAAAATACAATGAAAAACTGGTCTTGTTTGACAGGAAAACGTACAGCGAAGTAAAAGCTGTATGTTCAAATTTTCAAACTTTAGCAAACTAGTTTTTATTCATACCGATTCAAAACAATTGCCAAGGACTTTTATTTTGCTAAAACTCAAGGCAAATGCTGGTTGTTATTCATAAGACACAATGTTCACATTTGGTTTTTAATTTTCAAACAAGCTTATGGAATGTTTTCAATTAAACGACATGATATTCCTTACCGCTTTCGTGCATATTTACTGCACAAACTTATCTCGAATCTACAATTGCCAATTCAATTCATTAAATTCAACGAAAACAAACATAATTTACGTAAATTTTAAACTTCTCGTGTAGAAATGTCCTTGCTACAGAATTTTATTGAAAACGTCGAGAGGACACAAATTCCTCTGTGCCTCCACAAGACTCTAGGCAATGTCACGATGGTATCCTTGCACAGAAGCAGTATGAGCACAGAAATGTGGAAAGTAGAAATGAAAATTGTATAAAAAAAATCGTCCTACAGGCTACAGCCGGCAATCCATGCTCATACAGAAAAAAGCAATATATATATTGCAGTGCCCTTGAACAAGGTTTGCTTGCTTAGCTCTTCAATGGTGTTTGTCTACAAAGGGGTCCATCGAAAATCGCTTAAATATACATCTTGAGTGCATATCCTTGGCCTACACATACATTAGACGTATATAAACCCATTGCGGTTCAATGGGGAGTTCATTTAAATTGAATTAGAGAGACCATAGTTGCTGGTGGATATTAAACAAAAATTTCATTTATAACTCAAATATGTGGAATACATTACTACACTAGTGTCAAGGTTATTTGCATTTGACATGAGTTTCGTGTGGCTCATATCCGATATTTTTGTTTGTTTTGTATCCTTTTTGTAACTCTTCTCGTGTACACCGTCGTGGAGGAAGGGAACCCATGCAATTGTTTTTTGTTGCGCCTTTTATGTTTCATCCCCTCTGTCAGTGATATTATTTCCCCGCATTGCATGAGCTTTTCGATTGTGTGAGCACAGGTACCGTACAAGTATAAAGGCAAAAGCCTATAGTAGTGTGATATGTCCTTGGCGTCTAATCTTATTACGCGCAGCTCATAGTGTATTGGAGACGATTGCCAAGCATTACGTACCCTTTTTTATTATATTGGAGTAGTAAAATATTCATGAGTCGTAACCGGGATACGAGGTTATGTGCGGAATCGAGATGACAGAAGTGTAATTTCGCGTTGTGCTCTCCGTACACTGGGCCCGTATTTTTGGTTTTTGTTTTAATTGTTTTGATGTAAATACTTTACAAGCTAATATTGCAGTTTTATTATTTATCCAGCTATGTCGGAATGTAGTTGTAGAATTTAAGGTTTATTGGCGGACATTAAATTATAGACGGGATAGTGGTTACTTCATTTTTCACGATGTTATACCATTTGGGAATGCGGAGTTAAATTTACTGAATTGGGAGAAGCCGCATGTTACAGAGGCGTAAACGGGGACATAAACCCCTCTCTTTTAGACAGTACTAAAAATGTCTGAAAGCAAGTCTTTTGTGTTGTTAAAATTTCGCCACCCTATATGTTTGGGGAATTACCCACGTGTGGAGAAGTACAGTTCAACAGTATACAATAAAAATGTGTTGAGCATAATGTGAAAGAGTTTTTGTGGCACCTACCATAACCAAGAAGATGGTTTAATGATCTTTGGGAGTAGTTCTCATTTAGCAAAAACGTGTGTCATAGTAATTAACATGTAACAGTGGGGCTCATAAGTCACGCGTTTTAATAATTCGTAACTTTTGTATTCACAAATAAATTCAATACCTTTAGTCTTGAGAAGTAAAGCATTACGTTTGTTGAGCTGTTCTCAAGAAAATATATCTTTTTTTGGCGGTCCTTTTAGTCAGATTTCTGTTCGTATATTGGCCTTGAGATTAAAAATCATTCGTTGTTCCTCAAAAGTGGCGCTTGGTTTCGCAGTTTGTGCAGTAACCACTTCGTATTGTCCTCAAAAGCTGACTTTGAAAAGTATGCAATTATCGCAAGATGCCAGCCCTTCACACCTGATTTTTTATTCTCTAGTTTTTTTTTTTTTTTTCAAATGATTTTGTAAACTAAAATTTTGTTATTTTGTTATAGCCAATTGTAAATCAGAATTTGTCACTTGCAATCATTTTTCACCCCAGTTATTTTTCTGTATTTTGTTTTTGAATAATTGGGCCTATTAGGCAAAATCTTTTATCCATTTATTTTGTTATTCTGTTATGAATTTCCGTACAAAAGTTGGAACTGTCAATAAATCTTTTACGGTCCCTAGAATTGGTATTCTGTGTAGAAAAATCTTTTATGAATTCTGTTAGAAATAATAAAAAAATAAAAGACAGAATGTTGTGACTTTTATTATAAATATAGAAAGTTTTGGATTGAAATGGATCTTTATCTAATTTTTCGTCAACGAAATGCTAACAAACGAGACAAATGTAATAAATGTGCATCAAAAGTATAATAATTGGAAATAAGTTATAAATTTATGTTTTTGTTTTGAAGAAAACACCGGTCACTTTTGCTGGAACTAAGATGCAATAGTAATTTATTTGATCTTTCTGAAGTGCATTTTATTTAGCTCTTTAGAGTGGATAAGGTGAATGCTAGAATTCTAATGAACAAATTAGAACAATTTACGCAAGTCACAAATACGAGCATTTCATTTCAAATTCAGGTACATATATTGTATTTCTAATGATGTAATGACGATGAAAAGTTGAGGTGCCTACTTATTATTTACAAAAAAAATGAAATAAAAACAAAGCTTCGTAACAGATTTCAATTTTCGAAATTCCTTAACTGAGTTCCGTAAAATTTCGTACAATTTATAAAAGATCTTTTATGATTAGTCAACTAGCGCAACAGGTCCGGAGGCACCCTAGGCCTGACTTCCCACAACCATTCGTTTTGTGTGAGTTTCTCATTTTTGGAACGAACGAAAGGGATATACAATTTTATGGCGACTCCGTACGGCTAATTGAGAAGCTCTTTCAAGACAGTTGTACTCTTGGATGTTTGTTAGACGTTCGCGAGAGGTGGCGCAGTGGAAATAACCATAAGTTGGAATTTGGGTTGGGTCTTTTATGATTAATAACCAAAAATTCATAACAGAATAAAAGATTTCGCAGAATAGGCCCAATTAAGTTTTTCGTATGTTGAAGTAAAAAATAAACTCAGTTTACCAAATGCTTGATTTGGACGTTTTATTATAATTTAAAAACTTTTCTTGTTGACTTTTTAACTGAAATGCAATATTCTAACTGAATTATTAAAAAAAAAATAAAAAAAAAAAAAATAAAAAAATAAGAAAAGCGTCAAATGAAAAGTGTAACCCTAACCCCGTTCTCCTCTATGTAGTGATTTGTTGTTTTCGTACATCGATTTTGTTAAAATTATTAAAAAAAAAGAACTGTTCAAGTGCTTCATTCACAAAATATCTTCTCTTCCTGAGTCTGTACAAAACACAGAACAAAGCAATCAACCCTGTTATGACGTTATGACGCTGACCCAATCGACATTGTCTGATCAGTTGTACTTTGTTAACTCACTAAATTAAAACATGGTCGGCAGTAAAGCCTTTGCGAAAACTTTTGACCTTATAATCATCACATCTTTAATTAACTAACTCATGTAGTCCTGACCCCCCTCTACGAAACTTCCCTTGGGACTTGCATTTATACTCAATTCGAAAAAAAGTACAAAGAAACAAATCCAAAGATTAATTCATGGGAACCATTGCAGATGATAAATGATACTGAACTGAACCCTCATCCTCTCTCACAGTCTGTTATGTTCATATCTCTCATTTTAATTATGCAAATTTTCTTGAATGAAACAATCCAACCGGGGGTACACGGATAAACAGCGAACGCTGCCAATTGACAGCGACTGCACTTGCATTGCAGTATCATTGCACCAAAAATCAACGACAGACATCACCGACGAGAAGAAGGGAGGATGCCCTGGGGTGAGGAAATAGCATGGCAACCTGAACTTGAAAAACCATGTGGCAGTGGCATTAAGGAACAAATTTAACCGAATCTGGATGCCAAACCTACACGGGCATTTCTCTTTTTTTTTTGCTGTTGCGGTATTCAAAAGGGGTGGACTGAACACAAAATTTCTAATCTAAAACAGAAAGCTGACGAAAGGTACCCAATTTGGCAGAAGCAATCATATGGTACAAGTGGAATGTGCCCCCCTTTCGTATGAGTAAAGAAGACGGGCGTTTATTTTATCCCCATCAGGTAGTAGCAAATTTGTTGGCTCAAAATCTATCTAATTACGAACTGTTTTTTGATGTCACAGATGGGCCGCACGTGGCAGCCCTATAGCTGTGTTGTTTGTAAATCCAATTTCGCTTATGAGCTGGTGTTGGTTAGACACAAACACAGGCTCGGATGCGGGGGCAAATGTTATTATGCAGGTATTTCAGAGTTCGTGGGTTTAACGGGGGCCTACGTTGACCTAGAAAACGGTCGGTTTGTTTCAGTTTTGATTTATTCTATCGGCAGTGGCTCGAGGCTGTTGGTGGTGTCCGTCGTTGTCAATGGAGATTTCGTGGTTAGTTTGGGGATTCTTTTTTTCGAAAAATGTATATGAACTTTATGCAAAGTAGATGGAACAGAGTAGATTGACATTTCAGGTAGAAAATAACCTTTTTTGGCTGGCGAGAGAGATGAATTTAAGTGGGTACTTTCATGGGGAAATATGATTTATATGGGTGACTTTGGGAAGTTCATTCAACGAATTTAGTTTATTGTTTTTTTACGGCGTTTGTTTGGCTATGATTTGGCAAGATAAATTGGTTACAGCTTAACCAGCGAACAGCCTTCAAGTAACATTTGATTGGTGTCCTGGAATATATAAGATCGAGCTATAGTTTAGAACCAATTCTTTCGTCTAGTCTTACATAACGAGATAAAATAGCTTCTTAGGCTGTGTTATAAATTCAATTTCACTCAGGAATAGAAATTTTTAATCTTATGTGCACTAGGGCTAGTTGACTTAAAACCGTAATTTTGGTGGGGGCAAACGCCCCCATTTATTCGGCTTATTACAAGCTATAACATTGCTTAACTACTAACTTACAAGCTATTACAATTAAACTAAGACTAACTTAAATCTACTACTAAAAGCTAAGGATGGTGAAGGAGGTCAATTTTAAGGGAAGGACTACTGCGGTTGAAGTCAAAAACAGTATGGTTTGAATTAACCTTCCGCAGCATACGGGAGATAGGTTCGTTTGACCCATATGAGGTTCGGTGAATTGGTAAATAGAAGAGACGGGGACAACGAAGATTCCGAGGGTTAGTGTTAAAGGAGATAGAGTTGTAAAGAGACATACAGTCGATGGAGCCTGAGAGTAGACGGTGGATAAAGAGAATGTCTGCTACGTCTCTGCGTTCCTCAAGGGTATTGAGGTTAATAAGTTTGAGGCGGTCTTGATATGGAGGTAAGATTAAGGGATCATTCCAAGAAAGCCCCCGAAGCGCAAATCGAAGAAAACGACGTTGGATACTCTCAATTCTGTCTATATGAACACGTTGAAAGGGAGACCATGCTTGGCTAGCGTACTCGAGCAGGGGGCGAACAAATGTGACGTACAGAGATCTGGTCACGTACGGGTTGGAGAATTCCTTGGACCATCTTTTAACGAAGCCAAGCGATGAGTTGGCTTTAAGAATTATCTCATCAATATGCGAGCGGAAATTAAGTTCCCTGTCGCATAATACACCAAGGTCACGAATAGATTGGGCTATGGATATAGCTTGGCCGTGGAGGAGGTAAGTTCGAGGAGGAGACTTGTTGCACTTGCGTGAGAAGGTAATAGATTGGCATTTGGTGACATTGAGTTCAAGGCAGTTTTTGAGGCACCAGGTGGAAAAATTATCTAGATCTATTTGAAGGAGACGGGAGTCGTGATGTGAGGAAATGGATTTGAAAAATTTTGTATCGTCAGCATAGAGAGAAAGTGCTGAGTGCTGAATGACAGTTTCAAGGTCGTTAATGGTTAGGATAAAAAGAAGGGGACCAAGATGGCTGCCTTGGGGCACGCCAGATGTAGCCAGGAAAGGGGCCGATAGGACGGACCTGAAGCGAACACTGTAAAAGCGATTTTCCAAGTATGAATTTAACCACTTTAGCAAAATAGGTTCAAAGCCAAGTGCTGACAATTTGAAAAGGATTAATTTATGGGATATTTTATCAAAGGCCTTACTGAAGTCGGTTGTAATGACGTCGACTTCTTTACCACTTTCTAAGGCTGAGAGTGTAGAGGACACAAATTCGATGAGGTTAGTAGTAGTTGACCTACCTTTAAGAAAGCCGTGTTGGGTAGGGGAAATTAAAGACTTGCACTGAAAGCTTAGGGCTTCGTACAAAATACTTTCGAGGAGTTTGGGTATATGTGCAAGTTTAGCAATAGGTCGATAGTTAGTAACCTCGCTCTTTAATCCCTTTTTGTGAACTGCTGTTATAAAGGAAGATTTCCATATCTGAGGGAATTCGCCCTGAGAAAGCGACAGCTGAAAGAGGTTTGAAAGCGGGATGGAGAGATTGAAGGAACATTTTTTAAGAAAAATGGCGGGAAGACCGTCAGGACCAGGTGAATATTCATCATTAAGGTTTTGTAATTTATTTTCAATTAAATAGGGTTCAAAAGTTTGAGAGAGAAAGGGACCAATGGAGAAGTTCTGTAGGTATTTAAAATAAGAGGGATCCGGTACGAAGGAGTTGTCGGCAAAAGATTGTTTAAAAAAGGTGGCAAAAAAGTTAGCAATTGTGTGTGGATCACTTGAGTAAATGTTTTCGTAAGAGAGGGAAGATGGGTAACCATCGGATTTTTTTTTATAGTTAACGAATCGGAAAAAAGATTTAGGGTCATTAATAATGTTGGCTTGCGCGTTATGGAGATATCGCTGGTAGAGAGAGTTATAAACCTGAGTAAATTGAAGGTATGAGCCGAGGTAATTTGAAAAGTCAGAAAAAGAGTTAGTGCGAAGGAAAACAGCCCATAATTTATTACGCTTGTTGCGTAATGAGCGAAGTCTTCGATTATACCAAGGCGGGGATGTAGAAGATGTTTTAGGGCGAGTGATGGGGACATAAAGAGAGATAGAGCTAAGTAATTCTCTATAAAACATGGAGAGGGCATCATTTAAAGACAGATTGGTAAAGTCAAAAGAGGCTCTGCTGAGGTATTCATTGATTTTGCGGAAGTTGGCTTTATGAAAATCGTAGGAAGGGTGAGCTGTAGAAGGTGTGGGCTGCGGTGGAGTGTTATGAAAAAAAGAGAGAAGAAGTGGGGGGTGTAAGTTATCAATAGTTGACAGCAATAGAGGAGAAAGTGAGACAGAGGAGTTAATGGGATCAGAGGTGAAGATAAGGTCTAATTGCCTACCCATAAAGTTTGTAATACCACTAACTTGGCATAGACTTGAGTCGGTTAGGTGATCTATGAAGAGGCATTCCTTTATTGACTTGGGATTTGAAGCTATGAAAAATGATTCATCATCTGATGGGCCCCATTGTAGCAGAGGCAGATTAAAGTCGCCAAATATGAGGATGTCGTCATGGGAGTCAGATAACTCGATTATTTCATCAATCGCATTAATAGCGAGTTGGTAGGATTCAATAGGTTGAGCTGGTAGGATGTAAAAACACATAAGGTACAGCGATCTGCGGGGGAGTACTATTTTTATCGAAACAAAGTCAAGCTTAGGAGAAGAAGAAATGGAAATAAGGGTAGAGTCGAAGTCGTTGTGTATGGCCAGTAGCACGCCTCGGCAAGGAGAGTTATCCTTTGGGTGGGTAGGATCGTCGTCTCGAAAAACGCTAAATGTAGGGGGGAATAATTCTTGGTTCTTTATATCGGGAATTAGGTTGGTTTCAGTCAGAGCGTAGATATCGAAAGGGAGAGCATGAGATTGGCGCAAAACAGCACTAGTTTTAGATCGTAGTCCCCTTACGTTCTGATAGTAGAAGGTAAGAGGAATATTTTTGGGAGTGGGTATTTGAAGCATTGGTTTTTTTGGCATATTAGGGACGAAAAAATTTGTTGTGGTCAACTCTGCTCCGTTGAAGATGTGAAATCCTTTTGGAGTGAACATAGTTACCAAAAGCTGCAAGGTCATCCGAGACTTTTTTGGGAGACATATTAAAAATCTCGTGGAACCTGATATATATGTTCCTGAGAGTATTTAGATCAGTAGGGAGCCCTTCCTGTTGAATGGAGACCATGACGCTTGTTTTCGTTTTTCCCTCATAGCAGACTGAGTCGGATTTGTCGTGTAGATATGCTAGAAGGAGTCGTATATTCTCGTATGTTTTTTTTTCTCTTAGCCTAGAAAGTGCATAGCGACATTCTGTAGTATCACTAGTTTGTTGTGTTAGTTTAACTGTGGGAGGCAGAACGGGGTCAAAAATAGGGGTATGTGATGAAGATGGGACCTTAGACATCTGATCAGATGAAGGATTTAGAATATGGGACCTAATGAAATTAGGGTACTTAGCTCCAGTTTGAAGGTCGAAATTGGGGAAATTAGTGGTTAAAGATTGCGGGGAATTTTGAGAGGAGGGAGTGAGAGGGGTTTCGGTTAGATTGAAGGATACTCGTTTAGGTTTGGGCGTCGGATTTGAAGAAGCCGAAGGAGGCTCATTGGGAATATGAGTTGGAGGAGCAAAGTTGGGGAATATGTTGGTTTTGAGGCTCCAGTTAGAGTCGGATTTGGGAAGGGAATTTGAAACGGGTGTTGGTAACTTACTTCTAGACTTATTTTTGTTTTTATTTTTGGTAGGTTTGTCCGTCCATCTAGATATAATCATATTGCCAAGCTTGAGGTTTTTACCGGCAGAACTTTGAAATAACCATTCATATTTGATCGGGATGTCAAATTTGAAGTTCCGCATGCCTTTGTGGTGAGATGGTAGAAACATTTTACATTGGCTAATGGTTATACCAAATTTCTTATTGAAGAACTCCGATATCCAAGAAACATCAGCATGCTGGGGAGCGCCTTTGATGAAGAAGGGAATAGTCTTCTGATTCTCTTCACGTAGTTTATTAACTCTCTGTTGCCATTCCGAAGGTGACCACGTAGTTCCAAAATGCTTGATAAGCTTACGTGGGGCAGCGACGGGAGGAGTTGGCGTTGAATCAGCTTGGAGTGTAGGGACGGTAGAAGAGTTACCATTTTGAGTAGCTGGCGAAATGGGCGGTAATGGTATAACCACTGCTGATGATGTTATGGGTGATGCTATTGTGGTAGTGGTTGTTGTTGTTGCTGTAGTGGTCGATGTTGGTGGTTGAGGAATGATTGAAGTTTGGTAATCTGTGGATTCATGGATTTCCGCAAGTATTGATGTATTGTATACCGAGCTTGTTTGTGGTTGAATGAGCTCTGGTATGAAATCAATCTTGTTTGAGGTCAGTCTAACATTCTCATCTATATCACCCATAACTACGCGGAAAGCAGCGACATCGTTACTTATATCGCTGATTTTGCTTATTATATCAAACAACAGTGGATCGACGAGTTGATGAGGTGCAGCAGTTGGTTTTGATGTGCTTTGTAAATATGTATCCAGGTAAGAGCGAAATGAATTGAGATGATCATCGATCCTTATTAAATGCGGGTTCAGAAGTGAGTTTATATCCGATTTAATATCACTTTTTAGGTTCAAAATTTTAGATTCAAATTCAGCTGGCGACTTTTTAGTTAGATCACTAAGACTTGCCAGCTGCTTGTCTATGTTTTTAAACTTTGTCTTACAGAAAGTGGTGGAAAGATCTATGCTGGAAGATATTTCCTCTACACACTTAAGTAGATCGTCATATTTTGCGAGTTGGGTCACGATTTGTTTGTAAAGCATTTTACAATCGGAGGAATTTTCGTTAACGGTGTCACTAACACATTTTATCGCGAGCATAACATGCGAAAGGGAGATGCCCTTGCACTCATCGCAGAAAAAGAGGAAATTGTTGTTATAGTCACTAAGGTATGTAATTGAGTAAATGATCAACCTAAATTGAATGTTGTGAAAAAAGAGGTTAATAACCAAAACTAAATGAAAATAGGGAACACAAGTCAAAGCGGCATTCATCATAATTTTTTTGTCTAGAGGTTTTTTTTTTTTTTGTTTTTTGCTTCTAAACACATTTTTACTCAGAAGAGCCGATTTTATATCCAATTATGTTTCAGTAGAAAGATATCATCAATATATCACGTCTCAGTATTAAATATATGTGCGATAACAAAAGAAATGCAAATTTCTTTACCTACCAATAAACTTTACTAAAATCATCATTTCAACGTATCCAAGTATACCCATTGGGTTTTATACCAGGAAACGAAGTATTTAAAACACAGTTAATGGATCTTATTTTTTTTTTTTTTTTTTTTTTTGCGATGGAAGGTGGACGCTTTCATGAGGCACCAATGGTCCGAAGTCCATTGGTAGTGCCGGATTCCTACCGGCTAAAACCACCTCCCTTCCCGAACCGCGCGATTTGGGTCCCCGAGGAACTACCGTAAGGCATTACTTCGCGGGGGTCGGAACTCGGAATGAAGACTAAGCTCTCTCTATCATTCGCTTTGCGTTGACGCTCTAAATGCCTGAGGTGCTGAGTACTCGAACCGCCACGTCACTTACAATGGTCCATACCAGTCCAGTTTTCACTAATCTGAAATTACGACATTATCGGATCTTATTGTAGTGGTTTGTGTGTTTGTCTAATATGAAGGAGTGTTAATGTTTATACAGATTGTCAAGAGTAACCTTGAAAACAAAACCTCTTTCCCAAACCAAATATCAACTGAAATGTACGAAGTTCCCTTCTGTTAAATATAAATTCAGTCGTTCACTTCCTGTGAAATGAGAAACGTCTTCATTCAACTATATGAATAAATGTAATAAAATTCACCAAACAATATTCCACTATATTCGATTTTTCGACTCGGTTTTTGCCAAGTGTTGTTGTTTTGTTTCATTCTATTGCGTACATACACAATCGGTAGCCCAGAGGGTGTCGGCTATTAATAGCCAATGCATTCTTTCCTTTGTTTTATTCTGTTGTGTAGCTATATATAAATCAATAACTCTGTGTTTTGTTAATTTATATTGTTTGCAGGAATATACCAACGCACTTTTATCATTGATTTGGTAAATATTTCATAATAATCAGTTTTCAAATATCCCCGTTATTGGTACGACAAAAAAAAAAAAACAAAAGCATGGCCTGTTAATAAAGGATGTCTACAAATTCAATCATGATTTCAATTTGCCACCATTTGTACGATTAATGTTGACAAAAAAAAAAAAAAAGGAAAAGAAAACTGTTTGACAGCTGGCAGCTTAGGGATAGAACATTATAATTTAACTCCACGCGAAAGAACATGTAAATATAGAATATTAAAAAAAAAAAACAATTAAAGTTTGGCTAACGAGAACTCGCCAATATGGTTGGAATATTGATCTAACTTTGTCAACTATGATTTATTGATAAATTCAGGGAGAATGCATCGATTTGAGATTTTTAACATCACTAAACGTCCAAAAACGATCCTTTCAAGTGATAATATCAAAGGCGAAGCTGTGCGTGAGAGTTCAACAGTCCAGGAACATCGATTTAGCGTCATGAACACGCGTTGAAAATTTCAGGAAGTTCTTTACCATACGTCTACCTACCAAAGATCTGTGTATCCAGTCTAACAAAGTTCAATAGAAACCATTACTATAGGATAGTCCACAGCAAGTTCGTTGAATGAATTATCGAATGTCACAACTTAGATGCTGATTTTTTAAGCAAAATCAGCCTAATCTATAAACCTCATTTTCATTTTGATGGCTCCGTTAATCTTTAGAATTGACTCACTTTAGTTTCAGAGACCCACATGTAATGTCAAAAAACAAAAGAATCCACAGCCTGTCACTGCTTGGTGCTGATTTTGGTCTGCAATCGTCATTTTACCATATTTTTTTTCGAAAATGAGACTGGTCAAGCAGTGACTGTTACGGAATTATTTCTGTATAAATTGAATGATATTGATGTGGACGACATGTGGTTTGTGGTTTCAACAAGACGGTGCGTTTTGAAACCGTTCAATTACTGCATGAGACATTTTCTGGACGTGTACTTTTCTACGGTGATCAGAATTGGCTTCTTAAATCATGTGATTTAACACCATTTAACTTCTTTCTATGGGGTTGTTTGAAATCAAAGGTCTAGCTCAGTAGCCCAAATCCATCCGAGCATTTAAGGACAAAATTCAACGCTGCATAAACGAAATTCAAATTATGCAAAATGGAATGGAACATTTCGACTAAAGAGTGCGTATGTATGAGCCAGCAAAACCGGAGGGTTCCTTTGACTGTAGTGCGATTCCATACATAACCCTGTCCCACTTACTTTAAGTTAAACTAAAGAAAAAGTTAAATTAAAATAATAAAACTGCGATTCCTATTTAGTTCAAGCCTTGAGTGAGTTTTGGGACAGCCTTTCTTTATATGTAACTAGTTAAATCCCACCGGCTTCGGAAGGCACGGATAGAAATTAAGTGGTTTCTTTTTTAGTTTTTTAAATCTTTGGCCTATCAATTGATCACCGTAATTACCGACATTTGAAAAAAAATGAACTAAATTGGTTGACAATTACGGGCGACAGAGGGAAACATACACTTTTTGACACTTTGTTTTATATATAGAGATAGAGATGAAGATGACCAACACCTGAAATAGTCTGCTTTAGTTTTTTCATCTACATATTTCCCTTTCCTGTGGTTTTTATATTATCTTGTATATCGACTTCTCTAATGTGCTGCAGCCAGTGATTCCAGATTGAGGTTAGAAGCGCCAATTTTTACGCTTTTATAATGAAAAAGGGCAAAACGAGGGACAAGCTTAAAAAGGGAAAAAATCGAAAATCTCTGCGAAACTTAAATTGCTTAGAAGTACAATTGAACGCATTTTCATTTAAAACAAATTTCAAAGTTTATTCATAATGAAGTGTTTGTACTAAATATGAAAGTAAACAGACCATCGAACGCCTATGAAAGAATTTGTTTACCTATCTGAATATATTCACTTGTTTTGACGTTTTGTCTAATAGAAAAGGAAATCATTTCAAATTCAAACTTGTATACGATTCAGTTAACTGATCCTTGTATATTACCTGTATAATATGATTATGTTATATGTTTAAATTCCGATCTCCGATGAAGTCAAATATCTGGGAGTAATCATCGGTAGAAAGCTTCTTTGGTCAAGAATGTTGAATCGAAAAGCGATAAAGCGCTGTCAACTTTCTGGCAGTGTAAGGGCGCTTTTGGCAAGACATGGGGCGTATCTTCTAAAAGGGTCCTTTGGATCTAAACGGCAATGGTAAGACCACTCCTTTCATACGCGTCAGTTGTATGGTGGAACAGGCTTTCATGGAAACGTGTTTCTGCCTCTTTTTCCAGGGCACTCATTCCGTAACTCTGAGAACGATAATCGTTTGCGCGATAGTAGTCAACGATCTCGTCATCAATTTGCTTTCCGTAACTCTATCACTATCGTCTCGTCTATCGTTTTTTGTATACAACGAGAGAGAGCATTGAGAGCACTGAGTTTCTTTCAGAGACTTTCGTTTAAAATGTCATAAATTACTTTTTTTTCAATCATTTTGTGCTTGATGCCGGCAAATTTGAAAATTTCAAAGTGTATTAAATTCATTATTATTCCTTAGTTTATTAAAATTAACAAATAATACCGAAGAAATGTATTTCACCAATGCATATGACAATTTTAATTGCTTTCATGATTGACCATCCGGTCTTGGCCAAGGGTAATAAACCAAACAGCTACCAAGGAAAATATCCCATCCCATTTCATCCCTCATTTTTGAAGCCAACTGTCTCATCGGGTTATTCCCACTTAGGGCTTGCGAGTCGTTTAAAATTGCACTTGCCAAATCTTCGTATTGTTGCTTTTTCATGAGCTTCATAACTAGATAGTATAAAACAAAGTCCCTATAGGGACCATATAGACTTCAATCGATCATATTTGTGTGGACTTAGCGACACATTAGTTTCTGATATTCAGACGACGCAGACGTAGTGAGTGATCCGTGTTAAATAATAAATATTAAGTTATTATGAGGTTAAATGGAAAATCCTAACCAAAGTGTTGTTAACTTTTTATTAATGAATTCATTAAAGGTTATAGTGACTGTGTTGTGCTATTAATTAATTAATATTAATAATTTATGCAAAATGACAAGGGCGAGTTGCAGCTTGGTGAAATTTTTCAAGATTGGCCCTTTTACATGCAAGGTGGTGGAGAACAATTTGTAAGTTTCTTAATAGTGTACATACTTTGGATTGTGCTTTACTGCGACATATAGATAGATCTGGACTTTGAGGAATTATTCTCTGGTTTGCCTTTATTAACAAATTTCCGGAATTCAAAATCACTGGCTGGATTTTATGAAAAATATATATAAGACAAAAGTAAGTTATGATAAATTAAATTATGCTTCCACAGATCAAAGTTATTTTAAATATAATTGTCTCATAACAAAAAGATGTACATAATTACATAATTTTTTTCAATAATTTCAGATACAAAAGACGAAATTTTTATTATGGTCCTTAATACAGTGCTTAAGCCGACATCAAGAGTTACAGTAAAAGTAGAATTCGCTTCTTCCGTCAGAAAAACGATTTTAACAGATGACATCAATAGCTGCATCATACAAATTGTGACAATGATTTTCAGAGGACACGGGAAGAAAAAGTTGAGAGGCAAATGAAAATTAAAGGTACCATCCAACCATATGTAATAGTTATTGGTAAAGAACTTAATACGTTAACTGAATTTTACGTTATAAAAGCAAACTTAAATTTTTTTTTTCTTAGAAATAAACAATTAATAAACGGTTAGTGCGTTCAAATTTATTTCAAGTGAAGTTTTTGAATTCATTTTATCGTTCTGTAATTATTGAATCCACAAATTACTTTCATGGTCTTAAAACAGACAGATAAATTAATTCAAAAACTTCACTTTACATAGAAAAGGTCATATTTCTAATATTGCATCGGCATAAATCTTCAACATATGAAATTTTCGATTCAATATTTGGAATGTTTCATTAAAATAAGGGAATAGTTAAAAAAAAAGTGTATTCAAAATTTTCAATATTAAATTGGTATATTTACATATATGTATGTATCTATATATGTGCATATCATACATATCAATTCAATATTTTCAATGTTACATTGATATTACGAATATGGAATAACAGAGCATTAATTTAATACTTTCGTATCAATTTGATATTATATTTTTCCTTTTTTTTTTTTTAATATGAATTCAATATTTTCAATGTTACATTAACAGTAGAAAAAAAATTTTGAAAATATATTGATTCCATATTTTGAATATCAAATTGGTAGTTGAAAACACGAATTTGAAAATGTAATTTTAACATTTTTAATGTTCATTTCCATGAGGAAATATCAGTATAAAAATATTGATTTAACATTTTAATATTAATAATACCAGGAAACAGTTTCTGCATTTTAATGTAGATTTTACATTTTTCGCATTAAATTGATAATTCGTAAATACAGATATGAAATGGTGAGTTTATCAATAATAATATTTTTCATGTTGGACGACTTTTATAACCCAAAAATGTTATTTTTACAGTTGTTTTATCAATTATTTTTTTTTTCGGTGTATGTCCCTATGTCCCTATGTATGCTTAAATCTTTAAAACTACGCAACGAATTTTGATGCGTTTTTTTATTTAAATAGATAGAGTGATTGAAGAGAAAGGTTTATATTTATATGTATAATAACATCCATTAAATATTGGAGAAATACTGTTATTTTTGAGGTTTCTAATGTGATGTAAATAATTACATTTTTTCCGCTTAAATTGCAAACGCAGTGTTCGATAACCAATTTCTGTCCGTGGACTGTATATTTTTTTCTCCGTTCCGTAAAAACTCGTTTTTATTTCTTTTCCCAATCGAATAATAATAATTGTATTTTTTGACTAAATAAAAAAGGACGATTTGAGAAAATTGTTTTTTTTTTTGTTTTAAGTGTTTTGTCGGCTTCAACACTCTGCGCCCTTGAACGCTGTGCTTCAATATCCACTGGAAGCCGACACAGTTTCTGAACTGGGCGCTCGAGAAGTTTTGTTTTTTTTCTTTAAATTTGTGCGCGGCATCTGGATTTTTACGTTTCGCACTAATCCGTCTGTTCCTGGATAAACCTCATGCTGGTGGTTGCTCATCACGGCGGCCAGACGACGGCAATCCTACACCTCCCGAAATTCTGTACACGAAAGCTATCTTGTTGTCCTGTCAATGTCGGTTATTTGCCTTAAGGTCGGAAGCGCTCTCGGTGCTCGACGCAGCGCCCACTGCGATTGACTTTCTTCATCCAATAGACGTTCGATATGGTGTAACAGCAAAAATTCGGATACTTGTTCCGCAGGTAGAAGCAATCGGCGATGAACGCTTCGCATTGTATCCAAGACTTCTCGAATGCCAGAGCGCGTTGGCCGCTGCTGCACTCTGAGAGAATGCATTTTACGTAAGTGTGCCTGGACTGTGTTAAACTCATTGTCATATGAATCACAAAGTGCACTCCAAGCTGTTTCGTAGTCCCCGCTCGTGACTGACCAATTTCCTAGAATGTCGCGCGCTCGGCCATCGACTGCGTTCAATGGACGCTGCAGCTTCTGCTTATCTGTGTACCGAGTACTGCTGATCACTTCTAATGTAAATGCATCACGAAAATTGGCCATGTCTTCATCGCGACCTGAAAAACGTGGTACAATAGCCGATTCGGCTAGTTAAATCTGAATAACTTGGCCTTGTGCACCAACTGCATGCACACATTTGCTAAGCGCTCGCGTAGACCAGTTTTAATTCGTAAGTAATTATTCAAGTGCTACAAGTGGGAAGCATCGAGTTGCCCCACCTCGCATTGTAATACAAAACCATTGTCGATTTTGCTCCATTTGTTTTCAATTGCAGACCAGAGTGCTTCCAGATGCTCAAGACGCACTTCAATTGTTGACAATTGCAACACTGCACTTGACGCATTTATTGTCGCTAAGTGCTGTAGCTCTTGAAAATCTGCTCGCAATGCACTTGAAATGACAGAGCTCGCCTCTGCATTGTCGCGATCTACTTCCGCTCTACGCTAATGCGTACGCCCGCTCCTGGTGCTTGCATCGGTACATCAGCTGTAAGAAATAATTGTGTTTATCCGAAAGGAAAGTAAGCGACGCATTTCCTTTTCGAATGGAAAGTTCCTAATTGACTCCGGTGATTCAATGCACTTTTGAAAAGAAATGCAGACTTATAAGCCACTAATTGTTAACAACTGAGCAATTAACCTTTGATTCGTATCCTGCCCCCTATGGCATAAAATAAAGGAATTCTACAATTCTACTAAATACACCACAAAATGTTTACAAACGGACGCGCTGCCAAAATACTCCTAAAATTGCTTCCAAATCTTTCAGTCTTGTGCATTGCTCCTTGTCGCACAAAACGAAAGATCCTCAAAATTAAAATAAATACACTATCGAAATGTTTTCAAACGGACGCGCTGCCGAATTGCTCCTCAAATCGCTTCCAAATCCTTCAATTTTGTGCATTGCTCCTTGTCGCACAAAACTAAAGATCCTCAAAATTAGAATATATACATTAACGAAATGTTTACAAATGGACGCGCTGCCGAATTGCTCACAAATCGCTTACAAAACCTTCAATTTTGTGCATTGCTCCTTGTCGCACAAAATTAAAGATCCTCAAAATTAAAATGTATACATTAACGAAATGTTTACAAATGGACGCGCTGCCGAATTGCTCACAAATCGCTTACAAAACCTTCAATTTTGTGCATTGCTCCTTGTTGCACAAAACTAGAGGTTCTCAAAAATCTTATAAATGAAAACGGCGTACATTGAACGACTTAACTTTTTAATCCTGAATTCACTGGAGCTCAGCTCACCGTCCTCCATCATTTTCGTGTTACGGATTATGCATCCGAAATCGCTCATTTGATTTTGTAAAAATTTTTGTTTCCTGCATCACATTAAACGAAGGGGGACAACTGAATTTAAATCCGGCTTGATGGACCATGTTCGATAACCAATTTCTGTCCGTGGACTGTATATTTTTTTCTCCGTTCCGTGAAAACTCGTTTTTATTTCTTTTCCCAATCGAATAATAATAATTGTATTTTTTGACTAAATAAAAAAGGACGATTTGAGAAAATTGTTTTTTTTTTTTTGTTTTAAGTGTAGTCGCAGTAGCTTAGGTTCGAATCCCGCAAAAACCCAATTCCGACTCAGGGTTTTTTTCCGCTGCGCTACCTCTCGCGAACGTCTGACAAACATCCGAGAGTATAAATGTCTTGAAAGAGCTTCTCAATTAGCCGTTTGGAGTCGGCATAAAATTGTAGATCCCTTCCATTCGTTCCAAAAATGAGAAACTCACACAAAATGAATGGTTGTGAGAAGCTAGGCCTAGGGTCTCTCCAGACCTGTTGCGCCAACTATTTATTTATTTATTTTAAGTGTTTTGTCGGCTTCAACACGCAGGCTGAACCCGACGTGAGAAGCCGGGGCGGGTCGCTAGTACAAAATATGTTTAAAATATAGGTATTTATATATTTGGTAGTATGTATTTGAAAAATATCTAAAGTCAATTATTCTTCTTGAAATTCGATAAAAAATCTTGAGCTGATTGCAAAACACACAAATCAATGCAAAACGACACCTCATTAGGTATCGCTCAAATTGTATCGTCTGGGCGATAGCGTTTCGACGATTATTGACTTACGTGAAGCAAATGTTCAATCGTCAAAACGATATCTTCTGGATGATAGAAGATTATTAAAGTTACGTGAAGCAAAGCTATCGTCTGGCGATAATCGACATACGGAATGAGTGCCCAGACTTCAAAGAACGTTTTGTCTCGGCTGCACAGGGGCCTTCCCCAGCACACCGGGCTCCGCTCTAGACGCTATGATATACCATATACCATATTTAATTATATCTAATGTAACCATAGCGCTTTTACAATTCAAACTTTTTTGTAACCTTATGGCGTTTGGCATAACATTGACAGAATGCGTGCTGCAAATATCGTCAAAGGGGATGTAAAACAAATGAATATCGTTTAAAACAGATGCTTCGATCGGGGTTATTATATTGATAAAATACATACAAATAATTAATTTATTATTTCTAATTAAAACTGAATTTCACCGTTAGTTCAGAGCTATCGCGCCTAAAATTATATGTTCAATTTAATATGGAGTTTTGGTAAGTTTGGATAGACTAACATATCAATTGCTGTGCGTTAGTCGGGGAAAGGCTCCAGAACGGCTTAACCGATTTAAATGATTTTTGTTTTGTTTTGTTCGTCTTGAATCAGGGATGGTTTAGGATAAAAGAAAAGTCGGACAATCCTCACCATGTGGGGTTGTAGGCGTATATGCCGTTTTTCAGTTCAATTGAGTTTTCTTTAATAATAATCTTCTTAATTTATACCTATAATTCTTTTGGTATGAAACTCGATGATGATGATATAACTCGATAACCACTAGGTCAATTTTTATTATTCTTCTTTTGTTTTGTTCGTACTGTTGTATTTGAGGTTAACGCAAACTTAAAATATAGGACTTTTGATCCGCTATATGGCGTTGTTGTCGATCTCCGAAACCACTCACCCGATTTCAATGAAATTTTGTAGATTTATATTCTTCATCCCCCCTTGAAGGATAGGATTCTTTTGGACCTGATAGGTGGCGCTGTTGCCGATCTCCGAAACAGCACTACCAAGTTGATTGAAATTTTGTAGATGGATATGGTTGCTTCCATATTTAAATTTCGGATAGTTTTTGACCTTTGGAAAACAAAAGCGGGGTAAGAAAACGGATTGTGGCATGGCCCATTCAAAAACAAAATCAAACGATATTTCTAAAGTCATATAATTAAAATTATTAATGGACATTGTCCAAATAAAGCAATTTGCGAAATGCGAGCAAGATTTAATACGAAAGGTACGGGCAAAGCCGGGTGGGTACAGTAACATATAAAAGAGACTGACGTCCGTATGTGCACTCATAACTCGGGGACGGATCGTTCGATTCTTATGATTTTTGGTTGAAAGGAAGGACATTACGCTACCTTTTGTCGTGAAAATAAAACATTATGGGGATTAGTTGAATTTTTGAATTCTTTGGATGTTCCGGGCTTAACTCTTCATAATTTGGATTTGAAAGTCGGCTCAGTTAAAATGTTGCTGCGCAACATCAATGTGCCGAAACTTTGTAACGGATCGCATTTGATTTATGGTGAAGGATCTCACATCAAATATCATGCAAGTGATGATTTTAAGGGGAAAATTCAAAGGCAAACACTCTTATTCAGCAGATTTCGCTTATTCAGAACGATTTACCATTCGTGCGACTTCAATTTCCCGTGCGTCTCGCTTTCACTATGACAAATAATTTATTGCAAGGATAATCGATGGATGTTTGTGCATTTGTGGCATCAATTTTGATTTCCCATGTTTCTCACATTGTCAATTTAGTGAAAAAGCGGAAGGTTGGCCGCCGGCACACATAGGAGTACTTGCACCGAAAAGCTGGTTAAAATTCAATTTACAAAAAAGTAAAATCAATAAGTAAAAGTTTGCTACAGCGTAACCTAAATATGGGTACATGGGTCAACGCGCTGCAGCTTTTTTTATTCTTCTTCATCGTGTGTTGTAATAAACTGAGTTCAAAGTTAACGGTTTGGATTTTTGGCATTTTTTCTTTGAATGCATGCAATTTCGTTAGTCTTCCTCTGTAAGTGATTTCAAGTTTTTATGATATCAATCTTAATTTTTTTTTTAATGGGGAGTTCTACTGTGGGTATGTATTGACATATTAAATGCATTTTTGAAATCGTGTGTAGCTGTTTTTGTTTCAATACGGGTTCAAACGCTATACAGTAAAAAGGTGTCGTATTTCCTTAAATTTTTTTAAGTTTTAATAATTTTAGTATAGTATACCGTGTTATTCTGTGGTTGTTAATAAGTAAGATTGAATATTTGTCATTGTAATGCAAAAAGATTTGGCTGCTACTAATTGCTACCCGATATTTTATGAACGTTTTAGTTTTTCGATTTCGTGTGAAAAAAAAAAAAAAAAAAACACTCATACGCCACACAATGGTTTTAATGATAAGTTATTGCAATTTTACTATACTGTTTTAATTTTTTATTGTTTTCGGAATAAAAACATACACTGGGATATATTTTAAGTGTACCAAAAATGATGTGTTAGGGGTTGGGGCTGAGAGCCGCTCAACTTATGCCTTTTTATTGTGTAAAAGTAAGCATTTTTAAGTTCAATTCTTAATACATCGCATTTTTTTAGGATCATCTGGTTCGAGAGTTGTGGCTAAAAAATATTTATTTAAAATTATGGAAGAAAGTGGAGAGGTCGTTTAACAGTTTTTGTTAGATATGTCTTGTTCAAAAGAAAACCTTCGAACTTATAAATCAAGTGTATCTAAAATTATTTTCGATTTGGGGCAAAGATGGTTAGCGTCTAGATTTGCTTGTAGAAAGAAACAAAGAATAGCTTGAAGCGGTTTTCACACTTCCAGTTATGAGTGCCAGATCAGCAGGGCGACCTGCTAAGCCATTTAAAGAATCTACTAAAAGAAGAAGAATTGAAAATATTCGAGAAACAGTTCGAACTGAAGAACTAGCTTTTGCAACTCAGATAAAGTTAAGAGAAACCGGTAACACTGTTGCTTTAAAAGTATTTACAGAAATCCTTAAATTTCCTGGAAGAGCGCAAGAGTACAAAGAGGCATATTCTAACAGCCTTACGGATAAAAAAGAAAAATTGCCTATACAAAAGGTTCTTTCTATGTTCATTGAAGCCGGACTTTCGCGAAAGCAATATGAAATTGTGGCCGCAGCGAATAAAGATTTTTTTCCGTGTTACAGTATGCTTCAAAAAGCTAAAAAGGATTGTTACAAAGATGTCCTAAATCGATTGTTGCTCAGCTCTTATCCTCTAATCACTTCTCTCAGAAAAACGCATCCGAAAATAAGAATTCCATTTTCAAAATAGACGTTAGAAATGCTTCTTCCGGAGGCTCCAGAATGACAAAAATCTAGCGAATAGTTATTGAACAATAAAAAAAAATCAAATAGAAAAAAGCGGTCTTTTTCCAAAAATATATATATATAAAATATATGTATAAATGTAATATAATAAATATTAATTTTAAGTTGAAAAAGTAACAAAGGTAACGAAAAATTCTTTTGGCCAGGTTTTTCATGCTCCTATGTGCGGCACGTCAAAATCATTGCGGTTTGATTGAAACAAATCAACATTGCTATTCATCATTTATTTATATTGCATTTAATATAACTTTTGAATAAAGAATTTTAATTGGCCGAATTACATAAATTAGGAAGTGCATTGTGCATGCTCGGAATTATTATTTTCATTACATTAACAAATTTGGGCGGAACGAAGTTTGCCGGTTCAGCTAGTTTATTTGTATTATGTAGCAGTTTATAAAATGACTCCCTGATGTGTAGACGTACAGTCTAAAACAAATGACTGAGTTTAACAAAAAGGGCATTGTAAGCAATGGGCAGACAAATACAAATGTCTGTAAGAACCTCTTTGAGTAAAAAAAAAAATGAAATTGGTAGATACCTATCGGCCTTCAATTTAATATAAGTAAAAAAGGAAAGCTATTCCGTCTAATGCCATTTACGTCACACTGCGGCGGGCGCACGTATCAGAACCAGTCGCACGCGTGTCCCGAGTCACAACCAAATAAAGTTCGCCGATTTCGCATAAAAGTTTACACAAATTTCCGCCCACATCCGCCGACTATCTTGTATGCCACTGATGTCTGCTATTTTAAATTAGAATTCGGTTCGTGGATGAGGCTGGTGGTATGTCGAGGGTGTGTTGTGTTTGTGTCATGGAATCTCAGATTCTAAAGCGTGTACTCTTGGGGAATTGGTAATTGCTGGATGGTGGCAGTTCGATACCCATGAAACCGCATGAAGTCATGATTCAGGGCTAGGTTTTTTTTTTTATCTTTCGAAAATTGAATTGCATTTCATTTGAATTTTATTCGATTACACAATGAACTCGCACTTGGAGATTCTCCTTCAGCAAAACACTCCAGGCGTTAATGGAAAAGTTGGCGATTCAATGTTTTTGCGCGTACCAGTTACCAGACCGTAAAAGTGTTTCGTGTTTGTTAAAGCCGAGAGCGGGGAAGTTGAACTTTGGTACACAAACAGAAAAATAATTTGAAAAATTAAATTCTCAAAGTTAGTATAGGTAGAATTCGAGTTTTTCAGTGGAATTACAAAAGTCCTGCATCGCATATCGAATTGTCGAGACCGATTTCATGTGCCCCTTCCTCACACCACTTGACTGCATAACCCATAGATTTCCCAACTTATCCTGCATTTTATCATTCCATGCCGGGGCTCTATAGCTTTATGTTCTAAGTGGTAAACTCGTTTATGGGTATCGTCCATTGTCCAGATATGTAGTCCAGGCCCATGGCCAATAACACAAAAATCGTCCTTCGGAGCATGTAGCAACTGCAGTAGGTTTCCAATTCGAGCGTATACTTATATGCACGGAGTTCTTTGGCAATTGGCCAATAATCCAAAAGCAGGGGGAGGATCTAGTGCGACGTGTCGTTAGAACATTTCCAACAATTTTTGTTCTTTTTGTAGATTTTTACATGAGAATTGTTCATGTTATGCGCGGAGACCGAGGGAGAATAAACTTTTAAACTGCAGTTAGCTTGTTTTTTTTTCTGTTTTTAAATTCAATCGGTATAACGCTAAGGCAGGTCTTTGGATATAGGTTAACGAACCTGTATAGGCTATAGAATCTGGGAACGGGATGGACGGCGCTAATGCTATTGAAGTTGTTTGCTATTTTTGGGAGGCACAAGTGAAACGGCAGATATAGGTCACTTACCTAGATAGGAGATTCATTTTAACTGGTATAGCGTGACAGGATTCGTTAGGGGTTTGTATGATTTCTTGTAGGGAGGAAGTAAACTAGGTTGTTTGGGAAGATGTTAATAATTCAGCTTGACACATAGTCAATGGTGCAGTGGGGAATAGAGTTGGCACAATCAGGGTGCAGGGGGTGCATAGAGTGCTAATTCAGTGCACGGTGGAATAGGTTTGGAATTTTCTTTTGAGTGGAGTTTTAAGTGGGCTGACGCTCAGTGGGTGTTAATCGGTTTTTACTTTATGAAGGGAATGGAGAGTGAAAAGAGTCGTTAGGCGTTGAGTGGAAGTGTTGGGAATTCAATATCCAGAAGTGCTAGTTGTTTTTTTGTCAGATACCGTGTGCAATTTATTTTATTTGTTTTTGTTACCTAGAGGATTTCGACTCAAATTTCGACCGTCATATAACGGAGGGAGCTCTAATGTTGTATGGGAAAGTGCTGTTTTATTGGGCATGAGATGGAGCTAAGTAATTGTCGACACTAGGAAGCCTAATTTAGAAAAGTGCATACCTCCCAAATAGAAACTACACTAGCCGTACATAATTTAATGACGATAAATATTTCTCTATATGATCGGGATGAATATAATAATACTGTGTCTGCGTTGAGGATTTGAAATAAATACTTCGGCAGGATGTATAAAACGCCTAAAAGAAAGCAGACAATCCGGGTAGTATGATCCTTTCAATGCTTTTTTTTTTTATATATACTTCTCCCGGGAAAGGCGAACCTAGTCGAAATGTTCATCCACCCGAATACATCAAAGTCAGAGTAACGGCATATGCACTTAAATCCAACAAGGCTGGTAGAAGCGGCTTGTTCAAATCAGCAGGAAATGGCTTGATTTAGATAGCATCCATTTCATCTCAGAAATTTCGTCAGAAGAGTGTATGCCCAGTGAGGAGAACCTCAGTATCGTGCCCCATCGTTAACAAAGGAACCATTTTGAACTGAACTGGAGGGGGAGAAATTAGTCTTCTAAATGTCGCATTTTGACTGAACGCCTAAATTAGTTCAATAACGATATAATAATGAACAATAACAATATTAAAGGTTCATAATTCAATATGGTTGAAAAAAAGAAGAAGTGGGTAATATATATTTGCTAAAAATAAGTTTTGCGTCGCTGTTACTGCACTTTTAATGTAAGTGCCGTATTGAGTTTTTTACAAAAAATATATGAACACAGATCGCCTTTTGCGTAATAATTTTTGAAAGAAATAAAAAAATGATTTACGCGAATTTTTTGAGAAAAACTAAGTAGGGAACTTATTTAGAATACTTATATTATATTTAATTTGATCTAAATCGTTAGAGGGGTTGCAATATTTAGTTTGATAAATACTAGTAGTAGTAAGTAGTAATAAGTTCTTTATTTTTCGTTATAAAAACAATTTTACAATTTTATACAAAAAATTTGAGAACATACGACAATGACATAAATGTCGTCGGTCGGGGATTTGAATTTAAATTATTTGTAGTTTTAAATGATCAGTTAATAAATTCTTCCATTAAAAAATATCCTATACGCTAAAGCATTGATAATGTAATTCTTTAGATTGTCCCAATTACTGAGTACACCATTTAACAATTTAACTACCTCATCTTCTAATAAGTACCTTTTTTCAAGGTATTTGTGTCTAAATTCTTTAAGAATAGGACATCTTCCTATGAAATGCTGTATATTTTCGATAAGGAGCAGTTTCTTGACACGTTTGCTTTAAAAGTAGTTGCATTTAATTCAATTAAGTCACACCAAGCTTTAAAAATCCACATTATTTTAGTTTGATCTTCAGTAGCGGTAAAGTACCTAGCACCTGTGTCAAAATCTAAGTTTCTATAAAAACTTTCAGTTTCCTTCCCTCTTTGTATCTCTTTCAAATGGTAACTTGACTTTAATTTGGTTAATAATTCTGCTCTCTTATAGTTCCACTCCATTATTTTGAGATATATTGGCGTTTCTCAAGTTAATATGGAACTCTGCACTCAATTTATTCAAACTTTGTACCCAAAACAATTTCTTTTGCATCAGTTGATAAGTACTATTTCTTAACTTTTTAGTTGAAAACTGATTATAGGTTATTGTTCGGGATGTAAGCATTACTTGGTTTTTAATGTTTTATCCAAATCGAAAATGGTGTTTTCTATGAATAAGCCTTTTCGGTGATTCGAATTGAAAATAAAGGACGCAACAGTTTTGGAAACATCAATTTTACTCTAAGTATGCATTTTGGTCAAAATCGTTCTTACCGTTTTCAGGTAAACTAAATCTTTACAAAATTACTTTTTTCAAAAATCCATTGAATGATAATACAGACAAAAACTGAGTCTTCTATTAAGTTAGAAATGACCATATTACATAAGAAATTAATTTTTGTTACAATCGGACCGTTTTTTACCGAAAAACTGATTACGCAGTCGTGTTAATCGCGCCTACTTAAGCTTGAATATCAATTTTGATTGAAATCGTTAGAGTCGTTTTTGAACAAATAAAACTGGTACGAACATTTTATATGGGAAGTACTATATAATTATTGAGTTTACCTTGCAAAAACGGCCCAAACAGTAAGTAAGAATATTGTACTTTGAGGCGAGTTGTTAGTGTTTTAGTTAATCCTTGGTGAGAAACTCCCCTGGCCTTATCCATAAACATTTTTAGTTCTGACTCTAAATTTTAGTAGTCACAGTGGCTATATGTTCCCTACAAATTTCGGAATTATGAGCTTCCGTAAATTTAATGGCGCTTTAAATTTCCGTGAACTTGAGAAAGGATTTATTGCGTAGTCCCTGGTGGGCATATATTTCCCATACTTTTCCCATTTTTTTTGACAGCAGTTTCCGAACGCGTCACAACTCCAATTATCGAGTGGCCCTGGCCATTGTGAAACAGCTTCTGGCGCTAACCTCTAAAGAAAGTACATCGAATATCGTTGAAATTTCTTGTAGAATCATTTACAAAATCGAAACTTCCATAGTCTGCTTTAGACTATCCATCATCATAACTAAAGTTCAACATAAACGTACCAAACATCTTAAAAACTGTCAAATGGAGTAAGCTCCCCTTTGAAGCATCCTACAAAATGCAGTATAATAACTGGGGCATCTACTTAAGAAGACGTTGACGGGAAATTCCCTGTAACAAGAAGACTTCTCCCTCGTAAGTGCAATCTCGATTTTTCATCCTTCCCACATACGGACGTAGACTGGTTCTGTTTTCTCGTCATGTGTACTCCACTGACTATATAGTTATTTTTGCAGGAAAAATCCTGGTGACCTCTCAAGTGCTCCATCCTGTGCAAATCCAGATCGATATCCAGAGTATGACGTTTCTGAAGGATTCCAAGTTCGTACTTACTGCTATCATCTTATATGCGACAAATGGCCCGTAGAGAAAAGCGCATAACTCTCCTGATAGACTCTTAAGTGTGTTCTCATCTGTAAGTCCAGATCGATTTATAGGGATAACAATTTTTCAGATCTACCATCTACATTAATGTATGTTGCAGTTTCTTGACCTTTGATGTTTTCGTGCTAACAATGGCATCTATCATAATCAACACGCAACTCAATTAGTCTTCGTCTTGCTTTTTTTTTCTTTGCCTGTGCCTCCACACTTTGATTATACTTCTTGTACATTATAAGCACAGGGCCTGTCCCCATGCTGGAGTAGGATATGCAAATTCCATTATACTTTTATCTGCTTCTCATTACGGGTTAAAAATTGCGGAGGAAATAATGCAAATAGTTTTATACCGCCCCGTGGGCAGGCTAATAACAATTAGAGCATATTTTACATTACTCTCTGTCTACACTGTACTTTGTTTGTTTGCGTGTGTGCAGCGCTCAAAAGCGCATCGAGTTAGTAAGGTGGAGCTATTGTGTGCTCGCGTTGCAATTGTTGTTATGTGGCATGCAAAGGCGGTCATTCAGAGTGTGACTTTGGACTACGTATGAACAATGGAAGCTGAAACCTGAAAGTATCTTTTTATCTACGTCAGTGTGTCTGTGCTCCTTTTATGGCTCTGAATGGCATCATTATTATTTCACTTGACACAAAGAGACAGATCTTGGATGGCGCGGTTCATTGTCAGCAAAGTGAATGAGGCAATTTTGTCTGTCTGAAAGTGTGTGGAATTTTGCAAGAGCGCGTAAAGTTTACAAAAACAAAAAAAAAAACTGTCACTCACTAAAAGTGACATCACGTGATTTCGTCAAGAATCTTCACTACTTTGAATCGAACCTACTTTGCTGTGAGGTTTTGTATTGTGCGGTTTGTTGAAAACTTGCCTAAAGTTATAGGTATCTGCATTTCTTTGAGTTGTTCTATAGCAAATACTACGAAGCGAGGCCTAATTAGCAAGCTTTGGTTGTGACACTGCTTTAATTTGATATAGCGAAATGGTAGGTAGCTTTGGCGCTGGGTCATAAGTCCGTAAGCCAAAGGTCCACAATGGATTTTTGACCCACTTGAGTGGTTTATAAGTCCACAAATCAATTGCGAGTTTATAACCCACTCTGGTCACCCTGGTGAGCCAAAAGTTCACAATATTTCGAGCCATACTTCGACAATATTAAAAATTAAGTAGGCCATATGTCCACAATTATTCGTATGACTTACATAATGTATTAAAACAAAGTAAAAAGTATGGGAATATTTAACAATTCAATTTTTTGGTTAAGTATAAGTATATTCATATTAATATGATACCTACATAAAAGAATATCTTCTATATATAATTCTTTCGAGGTGAAACTCGATGATTTTATAACTCGATAGCCCCTGGGACGATTTTCATGATTTTTTTTGGTTTTTTTCGTATTGCTATGTGTCAGGTTTAGGAAACTTCCGGAAAACTGCCGTATGCTCCTGATTTGGTATCCAATGATTCTTCCCATTAAATATTTATTTTAACTTTTTTATGTCAAAAGTTAAATAGCAAATTACGTATATGCGGTGCTATTTTGTTTTAAAAAAGTAATTTGATAAAATCCAGAATTTCAGATTAAAGTATTTATTATACGTTTGTTTTAAAAATGGCAAGGGATTCTAAACTGCAAAATTCAGATAACCATATTCAAGGACAAATTTACCATCGGATGGGTATTCTTGCCAGCAAATGAAGACGCACACCAATATCTGCATCAGGTACACTTCGTTTCAAGTCGATAGGCGGTACATAGGGCATACATGCGCTACAAAAATCGTCATTAGACAATTGTAACAATTATTTAATGCAAACAACGCTTTCATTACGATGTTTAAAACAGCTATGGAGAAAATGAACTCAGACGATTGCAGATTTGTTTTTAAACCTGATGATAGAACTGCCCTTTACAAAAAATAGACTGGATTGAAAAACGGGTAGTGTCACTTCTAATGCACCAAAAATTACTTAACATTTTGATTTTGTTGAATTCTTTGGATGTTCCGATTTCTCGATTTCACTATGACAAATAATAAGTCGCAAGGATAATCGCTGGATATTTGTAGCATCAATCTTGTATTCCCATGTTTGTGCACTTAAGTGAAAAAGCGGAAAGTTGGCCGACAAGTCAGTCATTGCGGTTTGATTGAAACCCAGGGACATTGCTATACTTCAGTTATTTCTATTGGCCCTTAACATTTGTTTCAATTGCATGAAATGCTCGGTGGAATTTAGAGGGTACTAACAAAAGTGGACTTGAATTTTGTGTCTTCTATTTCTAAGGGCCAATGTATTTTAAACTTTAAAATAACTTTGGAATAAGGAGTTTTAATTGACCGAATTACATAAAATAGCATTTGTGCGTGATCGGATACTTGTTTTTATTACATTAACGAATTTGGGCGGCGCGAACTACTGCAATAATTTGCCTACAAAAAGGACACAAAATGTCACTTCTGTTTTGATGGCTTGCTCCACTTCTTATTTATAAAGTCGTTTTTAAAAGTTCGCGCAAACTCAGAAAATCAAAATGTTTGATTGAAGCTAGAACGTTGGATTTTCCCAGCGTTCAGTGGAGGAAATTTTGTGTGTGTGCGCGAAGTGGGACTCTGGCGTTGGGGTTAGCTAGTCTTTAATAATTTGATTCGTTATCCAAATATTTTGATTAATTTTTCAAAAAATTAAATATCGTTAACATAAATAATTTGACTTGTTACCGAAATATTAAGATTTATATTTTCAAAAATTAAATTTCTTTAACTTAAATATCGAACTTAAGTTCGTTATCCAAATAATTTTGATTTATATTTAAAAAAAATATATTTTGGAAAATTCTGGTGAATTTTTCAAAAACTAAATATTTTTAACTTAAATAATCTGATTCTTTATCCAAATATTTAGATTTATATTTAAAAAAAAATTATAAGTTATTGTGAAAAATGCTCCCATTTTTTTAAATTCGCTTGCCTCCTCACTCTTATTTATTTTCTTGCAAAAATACTTTTTTTTTTTAATTATCTTGAGTAAATACATCGCAAAAACTTGTTCTGCTACCTAACAATTGACCACCATAGTGAGCCATAAAACCACAACAGATGAGTTAGAAGTCCACAAGAATTTGGTTTTTGTTTTTTTGTGGACACCTGGGTGGGTATAAGTTCACAATTGATTTGTTGGTCAAAATTGGACATTTTCATATTCCAACAACAAATTTATTTTATGTATAATCTGTAGTTTCCTCATTTTAATTCTTTAAATTCTAGGGGAATAGAGGGGTTCTAATGTATATTCTATTGGAGTAATTAACATTTAAGTGGCGGCATATTTAGTTTCAATATAAGTGATATGACTGCTGATCTGCAAGTGCGAATGAATATTCGCGAAATTAATTTGGCACACATTACTTCCGCTTTATTCCTGGAAAGTTTTTTATAGTTTTACACATGCTGAACCAGTTCAATACAACATTAAAAGTAAGAAGGATTAAGAGTATAATTGAGAATCACTCATTTCATGTTGAAATTCCGTCGAATCTCGACGGCTTGTATAATTTATTTTTGAAAAATAAACACTGTCCAGAAGCTCCATTTCGCATTTCAACAGTTCGTTAAAACTGCTGTTGAGTAATTTACAATGTATTACTTACTCGTATGTAAATTGCTGGTGCCTTATCTTCGTAGCACCTAATCAAGGTTTTTTTTTTTTTACTAAGCAATACAAAAATAAAAACCACACTGCTGCTAAGGCACAGATTGGATCATTAAATTATTTTTAATCACTTTGTGTTCCTCTTTTGAGACAGTGTGAATGATTCGATAATGATTATGAACTCTCCGTCTTATTAAATCTGGTGTATACTGTATAATTAACATGAGGTCAATTGGTACAACAAACTACGGCGATAGTTCATTGCACTATTTAACGATTCCAGTCGCCACACAGGTCGTTATTCTTTGAGAGGCTGCAAACTCATTCGAGTCTCCAACTGAGAAAGGCCTGACAGGGACCACAAAACTCACTATCTGTTTCTGATATGGTGCGTTGATGAACTAACTCTGTGCCATTTCCAGTTTATTCGTTGATTTTTGTTTTACTTGTGACGAATCGACATTTTGCGGTCTATTGTCGGAGAGGTTGCGATTGATGTGATATATGTTGTTTACCTATGGTATGTTACGGGTAAGAAATAATGATTCATTCGGCTAATGGATGACCCACTTTTTCGGGGTCAATTTGTCTACGCATGCAGACACCTAATTTGGCGGTTATTGACAGTTAGGCATACTAATTTCGCTTGTAGGCCAATGGAAACTGGTTCATAGAAAGCAATATTTAACTACGGAAATTAAGATAGTTGTTTTTCCGTTATTGGTTTGGATAAAAAGAAAGGCGTTATGACTAACCAGTGATGTTTTTTTTTTTTAATTTCAGGTGTACTTAATCAACAGTGAAAACAGAACTACGTTTTTAAAGTAAACAAAAGGTGAGTCTCTATACTTTACAAATTTAGTATCAAAATTTAGAATTCGCATCATCTGTATTCATCATTTGAGTTATATTTTTTGCAATCCGCTTTGAATTAACCAAAATTCATTATGAGAGTTTGGTTACGTGTAACACACATCGCGTGCTATATTGAAATTATTTAAGGGAACGGTACAATGTTTCATTATTTTGCGGAAGAAATCGTGTGGCTTAACCCAGCTGGAATTTTGTTAGGCTATATAATAAATCCCTAGTCCAGGCCAGGTATGTAAAAAACTCTTTTGAATTTTGTTAAAGGTCAGTTTATTGAATCAATTTTATTGGTTTCATTACGCAACTTAATACGATTTCTCTCTAATTTGTTTGCCGCTAAGGGTTTAATCCTCTCATTTTGCCCAAAATGTGGCCAACCTTTGAAGGTCAACTATTTCGTTTTTACATGGCCACTAAGCCTGTATGATGATACGCATCATTTTTACAGTACTTGCTTTTTTTCCACTGGGCCAGCTCTCGTGAACGTCAGGCAAACATTCGAGATTGTAACTGGCATGAAAGAGCTTTTAAATTCAGATAGACTCGGATACAATTGTAGGTCCCTGCTATTCGTCCCTGCACAAGTCCCAAAACTAAGCTATGCCTAGTGTGTTTTTTATTTTATCTATAGGCAAGGTTGGGTTATGCTAATTGCATTTGTTAGTAATTAACGCTAAATATCAAAAATATCAATTTCTGCACACAGAATCGGCTTCATTTCTTGATTTGCTGAATCAATGGAAAGTTTCGGATGTTATAATTAGCCGTATTTTATTATCAGCGTGATCTAATCCGGATCAGATCACGATTATAAAACAATACGGATCATTGATCATTTTATTTTTCAGTTGTGGGTACAGTTGCGGCTACAGTTGCTTTCAAAACACGACAGATACCTAATGTACAATGTACATGTATGAGTATGGCAAACTTCATATTGCCAATTGACATGATATTTCAAAGTTGTTACCATTTGAGCCAAATTTGCATAGTCTTGATTTTCGATATTGTTTTTGAAATAAATTTAAAATTTTATGTTCAACAATACAACAAATATCTAAACAATATTTTGCGGCTAGTATTTCGGTTTTTTCTTGGCATATTAAGGTGCATCCGAACCAGATTTGTTCAGAAACATTTTTTTTGTCAAACAATGAAGTATTTTTAAATATTAATGAAAATGTTTTTAATTATTATCACACCAGAGGCTCGAAAACAACAACCCCGCTTCCGTTATACGGTGCGTTTTATTTTTAAAAGCAAATGGTTTTCAATCAGTTCGAAATGTAATGAAAGTCTTATCGCAGTTTGCACTTCTCGTCCGTAATTGGAATTCTTAGACGATGAAGCGGTTTAAACAAGAAAACCAAAAAAAAAACCGAAGTTAGTTACAAAAAAATCGGCGAAAACAGTTGCAATTACATTTCTTTTTACTATTTTGTGATAAAAAAGAAATGTGTTTCCCAATAATTAGCTTTGAAAATAATTTAAATTTATACAGCCTGCTAGTTTGAAATTTTCATTATTCCAAGATTTTTTGGACATTTGTATTTTATGATGAAAGAAAACAACTCTCACCTTTCTACAGGAAACTTGTGAATTATTTACGATTTCGAAAATGCGAAATATTTCATACACATTTTTTTGCTAAATAAATGGTTATGAAATATTTACTTAATTGTTTATGAAATATTTCGCTTGTCTGGGCATGCCTTTATACAGAATGAAAGTGACATCTCGAAAAACGGACGGGAAACTTATTCGCATGTGAAAAATAATCTTATTGATTGTTTGTATTATGAATGCTGATGAATATTTTAGTCTGGCAAAATGACTGTGTAACTTGGCTATCGTTTACAGGCACACCAACACTTAAAAATTAAATAAACAGCGCCAAGCAACGCAGCAAGAAGTAGTAGAATACATTTTCAGATCATGATTTGTGATCTCGATGAATAGCAGGATCATATGCTGTTGTTGTAATTGCATGTAAATCGATGATCTGTATGGATAATGGCTGATAATAAAATACGGCTAATGGCCTTAAAACCAGACAATCAACCAAATGAAAACAAGTGTTATAACCCATCTTGCTGCTTCCAATCACTTCAGTAGTAATTGAAAGGACATTACTGAGGCGTTTACTTCGCTTATAGAAGAAAGGCGTTTCAAACCTGATCACCAGTTTGAGTGAAACATTCGACGATCAAGGAAGTCCTTCGAATAACTTGATAAATATGAAATGTTGCTCTGTCGTGTTCTTGGACTTTTCACAAGGGACGTTTGCCTATGACACTTATATACTCGTAGTTGACACAACCACTGAATATGTTACAACTTACAAGACAAGAAATTGACAAAATCGCCTTAACAAAACTGAATTAGTGTACGTGGATTTAATATATAAACAAACAATTAACTTGCCTCTATTTTTAAACATACTCCAAGTTACGTTTGCAAATAAGGCCAAATATCTCGGAATGATATTGTCGTATTTTAAAAACAAATGCAAAGAACTAAAAACCGAATATAGGAAACCTTATTGGTTACTCGAAAAGCAATCCAAACTTAACCTCGAGAATAAGCTCTTATGATATGATCAAGTGTTGTATACACATAGCGCCATATTATTATCAAATTTGTGTCACGTCCTTAAATTTACGTAGGCTCAAAATTGCGAAGTTTGTATAAAAAATGAAGCCACTGTGAACTACTACCTTTGATCTCCATTGATACCTTGGAACTCTCAATGTTAAAGGCAAATGAATTAGTTTGGGGTTACCAAAGCTCCAAAAAAAAAAAAAAAAAAAAAAAACAATCTAGACAACCCAGGAAGTTATTGATCAATTAGCCCACTCAGCGGTTAGAGTAAATTTTAAAAGGGTCATTAAGAAAAAAACCAAACGCAACAGGTCCGTAATGACTCAGGCCTAGCTTCACACAATCATCAGTTTTGTATGAGTTTTTCATTTTTGGAACGAATGGAATGGATCTACAATTTTATGCCGATTCCAAGTCTATCTCCATAACAAAGCTAAGGTATCCATTTTGCATGATAAAAAACGTCGGATATCCTATTTCTAAACTAAAGGACTGTGTTTTGGTAGCTCAACCAAATTAAGAATTCCTCTGACTTTGTAAACCAATTTATAGCCTCTTGCTTCAAAAGGCAGCTTAAATCTCAACATTAGGGATTACTTACTTACTTAGGTGGCGCTACATTCCGGGGTGGACCTGGGCCTCAACCAATACGCCTCTCCAGTTAGCGCGATCTTTGGCTAACTGCCTCCAGTTGCGCACTCCAAGTTGGTTGAGGTCCCCTTCCACTTGCGCGCGACACCTAAGGCGAGGTCTTCCTCTACTGCGTTGTCCCTCCGGGTTAGAATCGAAGACTCTTTGGGCCGGAGCGTTGGTGTCTATTCGCTCTACATGTCCCAGCCATCTTAGACGACTGATGCGTACTTTTCTGACTAGGTCGATGTCGCTGTACAGCTCGTAGAGTTCGCTGTTAAATCTTCTCCTCCAAAGCCCGTCAACGCAAATTGGACCAAAAATCACTCGAAGAATTTTGCGTTCGAAACGACCAAGGAGATCTTCATCCGCCTTTGATAGCGCCCATGCTTCTGCACCATAAAGCAGGACTGGGATGATGAGGGTCTTATACAGATTTTCCTTAGTATTTCTCGACAAGGCCTTACTTATCAGTTGCCGCCTTAGGCCAAAGAAACAGCGGTTGGCAAGTGTGATTCTTCGTTTGATTTCTGATGTGATGTCGTTATCAGAGTTTATAACGGAGCCGAGGTAGACAAAGTCCCTAACTACCTCAAAGTTATAGCTGTCTATCGTGACGTTCTGCCCGATTCGTCATGTCGTGTGTCCCTTCTTGTTGACAGCATATATTTTGTTTTACCCTCATTCACCACTAAACCCATTTTTGCCGCTTCTGTACTAATACTTGCAAACGCACCAGTGACAACTCGCTGTGTTGCACCAACAATGTCAATGTCGTCAGCGTATGCAAGCAGTTGCACAGACATATAGAAAATTGTGCCTCTGGTGTTGGCTTGTGAGTTTCGCACAATCTTCTTAAGAATGATGTTGAAGAAGTCACATGACAGCGCATCACCTTGTCCAAATCCTTTTTTGACATCAAAGGTCTCGGTGAGATTGTTTCCGACCTTTACGAAGCAGCGAGCGTTTTCCATCGTCATTCTGCACAATCTGACAAGTTTTGCAGGGATGCCAAAACTAGACATGACTCTGTATAGCTCGTCTCTATAAACGCTGTCATATGCGGCCTTAAAATCGATAAAAAGATGGTGAGTATCGATCTGGTATTCTTGGGTTTTTTTTTTGGGTTTTTAGGGATACGCTTTTATTTATATTTATTCCTATAATCTTCACCGAATCCCCAAAATCAGCTGAAAGTAAGATGCTATATCGGTATCGTACCGGTAACGCATTCTGTTCTTCATAGAAATATAAAATGTTGTTCGTCAAAGGAACGGACATACTTTGACTTTCCACTATCATAAAAGCTTTCATTACAAACAGACAAACGTGTTGCATTCCATTTTCCATTTTAAATTTATTCACGTTTCCTTTCATCCCATTCAACACTGAAGACACAATTCTTGAGTGCGCCTAGAACCATAGCCTGGTAGTACTCCTAGGGGGAACACACTTATGCACTGCCTCACTTTATCTGAAAATTTGAATTGAATATCGTGCAATATCACATACATATATTTTAACCAAAACTGCACTATTCTTATATTTTGGGTACAGTATATTTTATCTGTTAATAGTTTCTCAGTTTCTGTATATCTTACTTACTTATGAATTACCTAAGAAAAAAAAATCAAGCGAATATATTGCCGTTAAGGCACTGAAAGTGGTTCTTAACTACCTCCCTTAGCCTATTTAAATATACGAGTTTTAGATGCAGTTATACTAAAAATATAATACCGGATTGAAATTGACGTATAGTTTATAAGATACAATAGGTAGCCCATTTTTTATTTCTTATAAAAATTATCTAAAAGCAGTAGCAACCACCTTAAAAAAAATACGATAAATCTTCTTGCTTCAATGAAACGAAAAACATTGTAGCACACAATTTATGCACAGGGGTATGGCTATAAATGACTTGCAGCAGTCCTAAGATGTTCATTTAAAAATATTCAAAAAAACATATTTTGCATACGCCATCTTGTACATATTTCTCACCTAAAGTGCAATAGTCTATGACAATAAATAAACCAAATATAATAATATACAAAAAAACACCACCATCCAAACTTTTTCAATAATATATAAATTTAAAATAACTTAAGGTCGCAATTAAAACCCCCCTCTAAACAAATGCTTCTCGGTTCGGGCGCTCTCAATAAATTTAACATTTTCTTCTTTATTTGGGCGTTTGCCAATGCTAAATTGATGCGCGCACTGAAAATTATATCATAATAAATACATGCATCATATTTTTGACTAATAAGTTATTCACTTAATTCATTGCAAGCAGACATAATAAAAAGATTGTTAGTTTGTAATTAGCAAGAGTTTCTGAAAAATTAAATAAAACCACACTTCAAACGCTTCTTACACATAGATTACTAATTAGCCATCATTCTGCACTTGAATTCCTTTCAACTAAAATCTAGTTGATAGTCACTTCAATCAATTTGGTCGGTTACACTAATTTCCTTTTTATTCATCAATCAATGCACAGAGTTTCAATTAATTTGCCCATCAGCTTTGATTTACTGGCCGAGCAAACGGGAACAAATAACAAATAAGACAACAACGTTTCAGTTGTATATCAAAATTCAAATTCAATTGAAAGTGATTGACATTTTTTTGTTCTCTCTAAATTTGAATGCATTTAAATATAAGATATATAAGTGTAGAGGTGATGGCAGAGTAGGTAGGAGCAGCCGGTGATGACAGCTGACATATGAGTTAGAAATTTTCACTTTACTGTTCGGCAGGAATAGTGATGTTGGTTTGTATAATGACAACTGTCAAAGAAACTAGGTCGACTGCATGTGGTTAAGAATGACAGAGGGAGGACGTATATTTGGAGTGCTATGTAAAAATGATAGATGAATTTGATTTTTTAAAATTGTTTTCCATATGCATATGGGGTTTATCTTTTTGTTTCATACAATGTGAAAAAAAAAGCAACACAAATTATTCAGGAGTCTTTGTTTGGGCTTTTTGGTCAAAAAAAAAAAAAAAAAAAAATAGTTGGCGCAACAGGTCCGGAGAGACCCTAGGCCTAGCTTCTCACAACCATTCGTTTTGTGTGAGTTTTCATTTTTGAAACGAATGGAAGGGATCTACAATTTTATGCCGATTTCAAACGGCTAATTGAGAAGCTCTTTCAAGACAGTTATACTCTCGGATGTTTGTCAGACGTTCGCGAGAGGTGGCGCAGTGAAAAAAAAACCTAAGTTGGAATTTGGGTTTTTGTGGGATTCGAACCTCGACCCCTAGCGTAGTAGTCCAACACACTAACCACTAAGCCACTGCGCCTACTACATAATAGAGGTATGTTCGATTTTATTTTGTGTGGATTTGCGATAACAGATACGTAATTAAAATTTAAACACGTCTAAATCACGTAAACCTTAATCACGAAAATGTATGATAAATCACGTAATTTATGAGCTAAATCACGTTGGTGGTAACATGGTATAACCTTATGGAATATAAATTAAACACCTCGACAGTGTTTCGATTTCATGATGGATATAAAAAGGTTATACGCTATAGTTGTTAGGTAGGTATCAGACTCTTCAGCGCTTAAGGGGTTTCTGTATTCGGCAGTGCATTGAACTAGAATTAAAGTAGGCGTGCTGCAGAAATATTCTTTAAAACACGACTTTATAGCCTCCCTAAATTTGTTTCTAGAAACAAAGGTCCTGCTTGTCCGGTAAAAATATTACATTTGTAAGTGTTTAATCCCCGCTGTTGTCAGGTGCATTACTTGTCTGTCGCTATACTGGTAGTTCAGGTATCTCGGCATCCGGCTCGACCAGTATCTGTATTTTGACAAACATATAGATGCTTGTCTTGCCGGGGCTAAGAGGGCCTACGCTCAGACAAGGCGACTGTTTCGCAGCAGTCAACTTGACTCCAGTGTGAAGGTTATTTGCTACGTGGCCCTTATAAGGCCTATCATCGCTTATGGCTGTCCCATGCGGTTCAATATAGCGCCGTCCTATATGGAAAAGATTCGGGTGTTTGAGAGGCAATGCCTCAGGTCCTTTCTAGGGTTGTTTAGAACTCCTGAATCTCAGTACATAAAATATTATCCCAACAGCACCTTATACAATGGGGCTCGACTGAATAGGATTGACAATTTCCTTATTAAGGTGATTCGGAGGCACGTTGCTAGGGCGATGGCCACTGATAATAACCTGATCTCAGGGGCTTACTACCCCAATTTAATGTACCACGAGAGTACGCTTCGGTCTGGCTTTATTCCGCCTGAGGCATTTCTTCATGTAGACATGAAAGGGTTAGTCCAGACAAAAGATGGTGTGCCGGTATCGTACCACAGCCACCGCGGCGCGAGGGATAAGCGGCTCATCCACGACGGGTCCGCCGCCAATGCTCAGGAGCTTCTCCGTTTTAGTACCGCATGTGCGGAACGGGACAGGGTCGATACGGTAAAGCAGTTCACCGAATTTGGTGGCTTGAGGAAGAGGTGAGGGTGGATACGCTCTCCCGGGCCGGTGCGCTACTTACGTAAAATCCCCTTAGTTATGAGCTAGATTTAAGTTGGTAGGATTAGGGTTAGAGTAGGGGGTCTTTGGGAGGCGCCGGGCTAGCCAACATAAAAGCGTGCTTCCGAGACTTGACCGAGGCTTATGGCCTCGATCGGGTCTCGGCGGCGCGGATGAACCCCTGTTGGCGGCCGACAGGCAACCATGGACGTGATCAGGATGGTGACCAATCGATAAGATTGCTCACCACCCTGATTATAGGTAAAGTAAGCTAAGTAGCTGAGGTAGTTTTAAGAAGTTTAAAGCAAAACCAATAATAAAGATTTCAAGTTTTCTAACGTTTCTTGAAAAATAAAAAACAAAACAAATCATAGACATAGATAGATTTAAGGCCGAAAGGCAATAAGTTTAAGGATATTGTTAAGTTTAGAGCGGTCGCTTGGAGACAGTAAGCTAGAATAAGATAAATGTTAGTTTTAAATTAGATTTAATCGTTTTTGTCTAGTACGTAAGTTAAAGAAATAATAAAATAAATAAAAATAAAATATGAATTTAAAATGAAAAATGAATGCTATACTGGTAGCGCGATGATTAACAGTTTGGAAGCTGTTATTAGACAATGAAGTGCATATTGTGAAAGTGTCTTCAAAATTCGATGTTCAGAAAATACGTAATTTGCATATTTTCCACACATTAGGCTACTCAAATGAACCTGCTCTTTTCAGACATTTTCATTTAGGTTCTGTTAGAGAAAATAATCAAATGTGAACACAGTTGATGTAATGCAGCTAAAAAGTATTACAACTCTACAACTCTACAACTCTATGTACACTACTACATAAATGCAGTATCGATCTCGTGACTAAATGCATTAAACTGCCGAGATTAACCCAGTAAGCAAGCATTCAAATTATTTTCCTCTTCCTTTCTGCTGTACACAGCCACACAATCCGTTAATTAAAATCTATGAAAGCAGCTTACAAAAGCTAGTTACTGCGGCTATGGCAAGAAAATAATTGCTCATTACAGGTGGCACGCAAATGTGCTCTTCATAAATGACATAAAAAACATCTACAACCCCACATGTTCAATCGCCCGGGCACACACTTGCAAGTTGCGAGAACAACACTGTATCGAGCAATTAGCCACCGCAAAGAGCCAATTATCTTCAATTGAAAATCTGAAAATTAACTTTTTTGTTGTCGACCCGCGTCGTGTAAATAAATATATTTGTGTCACCGCGCGCGCAAATGCGGAAACGTGGACTGTGTTGTTCCGTGGCACCACCAGACATGCTGCAGTTACGCGAGCATTTTAAAAGTTTTAAATGTTACTCACCCGCGTCGTCATCGTCGTCGGCTATGTGCTGGACTTTGGTTTGTTGCTGGCCTAAATTCTTTCTTTTTCTGGGTTATTTCCATTTGGACATTGCTAGTGGTGGTACCGCTGATACGTTCACTTGATTATGTTAATTTTCTGTGAGCCAACGAAATAGTGGACAGGGGAGAAAAAATTAAATAAACTGAAATGCGGCAAAAGTACTTAAATAAAGAAGATTGTTATCCGTACGCAGATTGGAGGAGTATTGAAGGGTATTATGAATATACGTGGTCGCTGACAATTCAAATTGAGTAAGGTCTGCAAATAACTTGACGTAATGAGAAAAGTAATGATTTTGGAGCTTCCGCAGCTGTCCATGATAGTGGAGTGGATGACGGTTCTTGGGAGTTATTGAATTGACGAAGACTACCGTAGAAAGCAAATGTATGTGAAAATTCTACAAAACTGTTTATTTTATAATAAAGGGTGATTTTTTAGCTGGTTTGGTTTTGGCAACACTGGTTTTGACAGCTGACGTGTGTTTAGTACCTTGTGTCACTGTCAAACAGCTTCAGTTTGGTTTGCAATTTAACCATCTTCTTACAAATGAACAACGCTTGCAAATTATTGAATTCTACTATCAAAATTCGTGCTCGGTTCGAAATGTTCATCGCGAGCTGCTTCCATTTTATGATCGGCATTCTCGACCTTCTGAGCAGTCTATTCGGAAGATTGTGATCAAATTTCGCACCAAATTTACTTTGTTGGACATTAAACCACCAACACGTTTACGTACTGTGCGTAATGAAGAAAATATTGCGGCCGTATCAGCTAGTGTGACAGAAGACCGCGAAATGTCGATTCGGCGCCGTTCCCAGCAGTTAGGCCTTTGTTACAGCACTACGTGGAAAATTTTGCGGAAGGATTTATGCGTAAAGCCTTTTAAGATACAGCTTGTGCAAGAACTAAAGCCAGCCGACCTACCACAACGCCGAATTTTTGGTGAATGGGCTCTTGGAAAGCTGGCCGAGGATCCGCCTTTTTATCGAAAAATTGTGTTCAGCGATGAGGCTCATTTTTGGTTGAATGGGTACGTAAATAAGCAAAATTGCCGCATTTGGAGTGAAGATCAGCCAGAAGCATTGCAACAGCTACCAATGCATCCCGAAAAAGCCACTGTTTGGTGCGGTTTATGGGCCGTCGGCATTATTGGGCCATATTCTTCAAAGATGATGCGAATCGCAGCGTTACTGTCAATGGTGAACGCTACCGAGCGATGATAACAAACTTTTTTTTGCCCGAAATGGAAGTTCTTGACTTGCATGATATGTGGTTTCAACAAGACGGTGCCACATGCCACACAGCACGCGAAACAATGGCGCAATTGCGAGGCGAGTTTGGTGAACAGTTAATTTCACGTTTCGGGCCGGTCAATTGGCCGCCTAGATCGTGCGATTTGACACCATTAGATTGTTTTTTGTGGGGGTATGTCAAGGCTAATGTGTATAGGGACAAGCCCGCTTCGATTGACGCACTGGAAGCCAACATCCATGCATTCATTCGTGAGATACCGGCCGATATGTGTGAAAGAGTATGCCAAAATTGGACTCAGCGGATGGACTACCTGAGACGCAGCCGCGGTCAACATTTGCATGAAATTATCTTTAAACATTAAATTGCAAGGTTCAAACTATCGATTCAAATAAATATTTCATTAATTTTTTCGAATTTTTTGTGTTTTTTTTTTAAAAAAAAGTTCTAAACCTCTTAAAAAATCACCCTTTATAATATAGTTTATTTATAAATTTCCTCCTTAACTATTCCTCAAATTAACTTATGATTGCTTCGACGAATACGTAAGCATTAAGAAATAAATAAATAGTTGGCGGTCCGTAGGGTCCCTAGGCTTCGCTTTTCACAGCCATTCGTTTTTTTTTTTGATTTTTTTAGTTTTTGAGACGAATGGAAAGGATCTACAATCTTACGCCGAGTCCAAACGGCTAATTGAGTTTTTCAGACCTTCAAAAGAGCTGGCCGGGAAAAATCTTTAGATGGATTTTTTTTTGCGGAAATAAGACCTGGGACCGCTCGCTTAGTTATCCAACACACTTGCCTCTCTGCCTGCGTCAAGATTAAATAAACTAAAATATTCGTCGTAAAAAATATACATATATTGCAAAAGTATGCCGAAAATTTGTTTTTTTGCTTTATCTCGATTGTGGAGAAAACTCACATTATACAACAGACAACGGACGCAAATGTAGAAATTAAATCAAGTAAAACAATAGTTTATAATTTTTAATATTTGTGACAAAACAGTCACCTCGATTACCGTTGTCGTTTGTCAACGACTAGAACGTAGTAAAATCTTTTCGAAGGATTGATAACGTTTAGACTTCTCGAAGGATTTATGACATGAATAATTTAGTAGCATTGATATGTTCAGATAGTGAGAAAGAAGAAGAAGAAAGTTTGTCCTTTGAACTAGTTTGAGCCCTTAGTTTGGTAGCATGTCCAGTTTGATGGTACAAGGAAGTGAATGGTGTTGGCGAGTTTGTGAGGAGATCAAGGGAAATCATCCCATTATGATGGGTTTGATGCGGAAACTACCTGCGATGACTGATAGTTCATTTTACAATCAGGCGATTGTACCCGAACTGTTGAAGCTCCTATGGCCACACGTTTCGAATTTAACTTTTTTCGAAGGAGACTAAATTGGAAATAGCCTCATCTTGAGGCGAAAGTATCGCACGTTTAAAGTTGCCTCCTCCAGATGCTCGAGACTCCTTTCTGTTGCGAACTAGTTTTTATTTTACTTTGTTTTTTAAATCTTGCCAAGCCTAAAAAAAAAATTATTATTTAAATACACGATTCACTATCAAAATTAGTTGTACATTTTACCAACACTTTCCATCTCTTGTCGGAGGGCCATAGCTATTATAGTTTCAGCAATACCATTTCAACGTTCAAAATCTAACTTATTTAAACCCTTGCTGAATCCTTTTGCCAGATGAGTGTTCGTCTCCATTATTGAAGTAAGAACTTCTGATTGTTTTTTATTCGTTATTTTTAATTTTCTTTCCATACCTACCTATTCTTTTTTTTTTTTTTTTTGTCCTCACTTATCTAACGGACATGCACATTTTTCGCCAAAAACGAACGCCTGCATGTGCATATGCGTTCTTCCATTAAAATAAAATGAATTCTGTTAAAAAAAAAAAAACGGAATACGAACGTCTAACTATCTCTCGGAAGCGAAATTTCAAACGACGAAAAAAAAAAATAGTTTTTTAGGTCGTGTCACTTTTTTTTAGGTAATAAAAGTACAGTCGTGCGACGACTACAAAACTAGTACAAAAAGGCATTTAACATTTTCATCCGACCTTTGTCGTGTAAAAACGACAAACGTAACATGGAGTTGGAAGAGTCGTGCACTTTTGAGTCGGAAACGACAACGGTAATCGAGGTGAATATTGCGAAAATAAATCTGCAGATATTCACCTTTAATGCAATCCATATACCTGTCATTAAATTTGGTTTAAAGAACATAACCGCCCTAATCGGTACCTATAACAAAAAACGTTTGTTCTATTCCTATCAATATACCTACAAAACAAAACTTTAACTTTGCAATTTATACATTTCATCCAAACATATTTTTACAGGAAAGTATGTGTGAAACAATTTTTTTTAATCATCTTTCAACCAGTTTTAGAAAGAGTCAGTGTATTTTCGCCCGCATAGCATATATAACAGCTTATTTATAAAAAGTGGGTCATTTGTATATAATTGTTTTCATTTCAACTTAGTTTTTGAGTTGTTTTAAGGCTTTTTCGGAACAATATATTGTTGTTCACTACGTTTTTTTTTTTTTTTTTTTTGATGTGTAAACATATAAGCGCGCATTGTTGGAATCTGGTGGAGTAATTCCACACATTTAACTTGCGGGGACGGAAATGCGTCACTGTGTTTTATCATTGCATACATTTTTTGGAATCTGGTGGAGTAATTCCACACATTTAACTTGCGGGGACAGGGAATGCGTCACTGTGTTTTATCATTGCATACATTTTATCATTGCATACGTTTTTATCATTGCATACATTTATGAGCTGGGGCATATTAATTTAAGCTTTTTGTTGATGTGAATTAAAATTTCTCCATTTCGTCCTTGCACCGTACTCAGAAGAAATTTCAAGAATCCTGCAGGGAGATTATCATCTTTTACCAATGATCATCACCGGAGACTTCAATATAAATTTTGCAACTCCAGAAGTTCAACCATTTATTGATTTTATGCAAGATAAATTTAATCTTCAAATGAACTCCAACCGGAAAATTTCAACAACACGATATGGAATAACCATCGATGCTGTCTTCCAGTGTAATCTAGATAGATTACAGTCTCGAATGTACATATCTTACTTCAGCTACCACAATCCGATTGTATCTATTCTTCCGAAACTAGCACAGAACGAATAAATTATTGTTATTTCATAATAAATCAAGAATACGGTTATTACAATTCCCTCTTTTCTCAATGACGTGTATCAAGCCACACACATACCGCACGCACGGTGTTTACACATACACATATTTCGGGACTGTTGGATACAGTCGCACCAATTTTTTTAAATTACATTGACGCACCCGATCAACAGTTCTGCGAATCCGTACATATACGAGTGTTAAGCGCATTCAATATTGCTTCATAAAACCATAACTCAACTCCACTGTTCAATCACTGTAAGTGGAGTCAAAGAGAAGAGAATTGAGTGAAACCCCGTTTCATTAAAGGATCTCCCTCATTTGAGTAAAAATCGATTTGCCTAACGCAGCACGCCACTGTGAGTTGTTATTGATTGAATGTCAATTCGATCGTGTTGTAATTTTGTTTTGTCGAAGAAAGAAGTCCTTATATTATTTTATAAAATAATTCAGGATTCACTTGAAACTTTGAACTCAGTTGTGTGAAGTTGAACGACTGAAACTAAATTGTTAGTTGAGATGTTTTCCAGCGGGAAAAGATGCTCATGCATTCTCTTGTTGTTTTTCGACGGCCGCATGTAAGTAGCTCAAAAAATAAAAAAAATAATTGGCGCAACAGGTCCGGAGGGACCTTAGGCCTAGGTTCTCACAACCATTCGTTTTTTATTTTTGGAACGAATGGAAGGGATCTACGATTTTATGCCGAACCTGGGAGCCCTTTCTGAGTAGTCCAAGACACTAACCACTAAGCCACTGCGCTTATGATGTTAGTAGCTTAGTTCTTCAAAAAGTTAGAAAACAAAAAATCCACCACTTGGAAATTAATGCCAGGCTGTCGGTTTAGTTTTCCAGGTTGTTTTTTGTACACCTCTTTTTTCGCATAGGCTTGACAACACTTTAGTTTTGCCAGGCGGCATAATTTTAATCGCAAAGCTGCAAGGAATTGCATATGCGAATGTGTTATTTTAAGCACTTCTCTTCTATACCTTAAGGAAGTCCTAAGATATGTTTGCAAGGAGATGGGCAAAAAGTGTGTGCATCATTGGATCACTATGGACTATTCCTTCAGATTAAATTTAATCCACCACATAAGTTACCATTAGTATACCAATCGCTCCATGTTAGAACTCATGTCAAGATCTAGATGCTATCCAAAATAAAAACCTGAAGTAAGTAAGTAATATCAAATTTGTAGCAAAAAAACTCATTTGGCTAACGCTGGATGCGAAACCGAAACCAATCCGCGTTTGATCTGCATATCAGGTGTCGTCACAAGAAAAGCATATGTATAAACTTTGATGTATATTTAAACAATTTAATAGATGCGAAGAGGAGGAGGAGTCCTTTTTCTACATTCATCGTACATGTCTAGCTCCTCCAAATTTGAGACTCCATCTGGAAGCGCTTCCACTATAACGATCCCAACAATCTAACAGACAATCAAGTGTCTTAAGCTTCATAAGAAATTATTTTTCTTACGAGTCATGATATTACTAACAGTCATTTCAACCTTATCTAACCTAGTGATACCACTTCTGCATCATGACGCGCATTAAAAATAAAACGTAGTTTTGAATTTAAAAAAAAACTTAATTGACCCAGAAACCCTTGTGTCTATGGTTCCAACTTCCAAGATTTAACTTTAAAATGCACTTCACAAAATATATACCAATCACCGCTTCCATTTCACTTTCAACTACTATACCAGCATGTGCTCACCGAAATGACATGCTCATAAGGACTTCAATTTCAATGCCGTCATTGCCAATCAATCGATAATCATATTCCATTCGATTAAACACTTCTTGCTCAATTTTTACAAAAAGGTAAAACGTATTCTCTCTTATAGTTATTATAGTCTCTTCGGCTAATCAATTTTCAAAATGTGGTAAACATTTTTTAATTGGTTTGCATAACAAAGTGCTTTTCAAAGTTTTCCCACTAGTAAACCGTAGAAAACTATTTTTAAACACTCAAACAAAATTGTTCTCCTCTCAGATCGTTGATGTTTTGTTATCATTCCCCAAGAATCTCCTCCGGAGAATTCGTGCAGAATTAATTGAATTTTAATTTGTTTTCTTATTTCTGAACTATAGACACTCAATTAAACTTGATGGATATGCTAATATCACTTTTTGGGGTGTTTACATTTTGTCTAAAAATGGTGATAACTTTCGAGGCTTCCCAGCTAGGAAAGGGAGCAAAAAGGTTTTAAAGTTACCCTTTACTTAGGATTAGGAACTAATTTTTGATGAGAATGACATCGTGAAGCACAAAATGCACTGTTCTAGTAGTGTAGTGTATCGTTTAGATCCCTTGAATAGGGAAAGGATAGAAAATTCCTTTATATGACACTACATTTTTCATCTCAGTAACAGCAAGCAGTACGTTCTGTTAAATTCAAGGTTAAGTCAGCCTATTTATTGTACACAGGTAGGTGTGCCTAAAGGATCAGTACTTGGTCCTGTACTTTTTGTTACATAAATTAAATTCTTTAGATTAACCCAGAGAGTTAGGACTTTTAATGACGAACAAGCTCTTTCCTATGCAGCATCTTGTGCGAATAATATAAATATACTGCAGGAAATAAGCGCCGATTTAACATTAATAAATGCCGTTATAAACTTACTAAATGGTTTCGTTGCCATCTGGATACTCAGTATATACACAGTTTTGCCCTTCTCACTTTCAAAGTAATATGCAATGAATTGAATTTATTTGCATGACTTTTAATTCTATCAATTGCTGCAAGAACTGTATAGCATTGGAATCTGTTACAGAGTTTAAGCTCCAAAGCGCAGCTCTAGACAGCAAACTTAATTGGAAGGCACACATATCTATCGGAGAAAGGATTATTTCCATAAGTTAAATACAACATGCTGTGGTTGTTCCCACAGAAAGAACGAAACATTTCCGTCGATTTGTATATAAAATAAGTTGTTTTATTAAAAACAAATTGCTGTCGAATTCTTAAATTGTCTGACAGACTGGCATAAGTGGTATGGCATCTATTTACTTATTATATAACTTCCTCCTCTTCTAACGCGTCTCTTCTTATTTTGTGCGGCCGAACCTTACCTACACTTGTCATCGGTTCTTTCAACCACAAAGTGTTTAAAGGGGAGCGTATCGGAATCCCGCTTTTTGAAATCCCGCTTTTCAAAAATCCCGAAAAAAAAGTTTTAAAATCCCGTCTGCTAAAATACTGTTTTTTTAAATCCCGTCTTCTAAAATCCCGCTTGTTCAAAATCCCGATCTATTATAATCCCGCTTTTTAAAATCCCGCCTATTCCCGCTAATCCCGTTTTTTTTTACAAAATATTGTTATCAACAAAAAAAAAATAGATGTTGGTTATATGCGCTTTTTTATTCTATTATTATATATTTAAAAATATTAAAAAAACTCGACCAAAAAGAAAATGCATCCGAATGTTTTTACTGTAAGCACATATTTGTTTTTGCTTACATATTCAACATTGTTTTTGCGAAAATAGTATATCATGCACATAAAAACTTTTTGTTACTTCCTCTAAAAATGATAAATGTTAAAATTTTAAAAAAACACTCATTGCTTAATTTATTTTAATGTTCTTATTATCCCGCTTTTACAATCAAAAGTAGTTGTTTTATTTTAAAAAATCGCGCGATTTTTTAAAATAAAACAACTACTTTTGATTGTAAAAGCGGGATAATAAGAAACGGGATTATAAGAGGCGGGATTTTAAAAAGCGGGATTTTAAAAAAGCGGGATTATAAAAAGCGGGATTATAAAAAGCGGGATTTTATAGCGGGATTTTAAGAATCGGCATTATAAAAAGCGGGATATCGAACCCAACCCTGTTTAAAGACCATTTCAAAGACCTTTTTTTTTTTAAATAAAAACCATATCATGGTTTGACTCATAACTTCTGTGACTTGCTTTTCGCAACAATGAGGAGTCTACCTCAATGCGCCTGAAGAAGTATAACTTCAAAAATCGTTGACAATATACAAATAAACCAGATTCAATTCCCAAACTCAAGCTATTAAATTCCTTGCTTTACTAGGTTAGGTTGGGTTCGAGTGTCAGGCCACATCAAGTGCAACCTCACTTAAGCCAGAATTGCTTTACTATCTGTCTACTATTCTAAATCTTGCTTCCGCAAATCTAATTTCAATAAACGCATTTTAATTTAAAACAAAACTCAGTTTTAATACCAAGTTCGCTTGACAGAATCTTTTTCAACTTACCATCCACTGCAGAAACTTTGAAAATATATAATTTTTAGTACCTACACAAAAGTAAAGTTAATTGCACAACTTTGTGGGTGATTGCAGAACTTTTACACAAAGTGTTGCGCAATATCCAATTGTCCTACCCCAACAGTTTAAATGTGTTGCAAGTCCGATAAATGTATTCCAAAAACAAAGCGATTACAAAACAAATTCTTATCTAACCTTGCAAAGGTCAGGTTCAACCGAGAGCCCGCGATCCGAAATTTTGCTTCCGTTTGACGCGTATTAAACACGACATTTCCATGACTATCTATTTTCGTTTCCAATTTGTTTGTAATTATTTTGCAGGAAACTTTGCTTTCTGTAGCAATTTAAAATATCAATCATTTTAAACGCAAATACGTATCAAAAATGTGGTACGTCCCGTCATTATCTGAGAAATATGCATGTGAAACAGAATCATTATATTTAGCAACTAGGGATGTTTACAGCTTATCATGTCGACTGCTGAAGGTTGACTTTTTACGCTTTGTGGTTGGCGTTGCGTCATTTCGGCAGCATAATAAGAGCTACCGCGAGATAGAAACGAGTGTTTACTTCATATTTGGAACAAAGCCGAGATTAAGTTTGTGTTATCTGTTGAATGATGTTTATTTATTTTTAATCATCATTTATTTTTGCTTTCGAGACTGTTAACTGAATTTGTTTCAATGACATATTAATTTTGAAATCCACAATTTTGTTTAGTGAATGCAAAGAATTAGCTTTAGAATTAAGCATGGAGGTACGCAAAAATGCTTTTAATTTAAGTTAGGAATAACTTCATTAGATTTCTGATTTAAGATGCAAATACTATACTTATAATTCACATATCGTAAAGGTAATTTTTACTTTCTGTTCCACGTCAACCAAAAAGCGGAGCATAATATGCTTACATATTATGTAACTAAATATTTGATTGTCCCGTATTTCAACTAGAGGTGTTATAGTCATATTCAGTACCTGTTACCATAATTCTTTGCTCATAAGCTTATACCATTACCAAATTTGGGTTATATAATAAGGCAACTTTAAACGACTCCAAACGTTAATCTACATAACATTAATCTACTGCCGTCAATTATGTATTGTCGTAAATGTAATACATTTGAAACATCCTACCCGTGAGCTTTGAAATGGATAGGCGAAACATTCAAATTGATAAATGATACATTTAACTAATGGAATACATTTAATATTAAGGCTAACGTTTGGGTACACCAAATTAAATGTTGCATAGATATATAGCAATCGTCTAGTGCCTTTTAATTCAGCTGTACTGTGCAACATAATTTTGAAGATGGACATCCCTAGCTGTTAAATTGTGTACGCGGCTGCATGCAGATTGACACTTGTGGGAACTCTACAAAAATACATACATCAATAAAAGTGGGTGACTGGGTCGTACGAAACTCGTTCATAGCAACAATTTAAAAAATAAAAATAAATAGTTGGCACAACTGGTTCGTTTTATGTGAGTTATACAGCAATAATATGGCTGCAGCAATTGTTCGAGTTATATTATATTATATTTATTTATTTTCAATCAAATGAGTACAAAAGTTTGCTTTAAAACGACCACCAAAGCCTAACAACAGCATTAATTTATTCCTAAATGAATCCTTACTTAGATAAAAATCGAATATACAATATTTATTGGATTTCCTAAGGCGTCTAGAAATTGTTTAACTCTATTATAAGTTACATAAAATAAAATACGATTTCTAAGAGCTCTCAAATCCAATTAATGATAATAGGAAAGGGCTGTCGATATGAGCATTTATCAAATCACGAATAAATATAATTGAAAAATATTGCTTACTTACCAAATAATTTGCACCTGGTCTCGTAAGATGGCATCTCAATTATCCATCGCAGTCTACGAATGGCTACTCTTGTAAGACGCTTTTGGATTTTCTCTATTCTAATAGAATATACCTACTTTATAAACTGGATTCCATTCTATGCTGCAGTGCTCAAGATGAAATCGGACAAATGCAAAAGGGTTGGGTTCGATATCCCGCTTTTTATAATGCCGATTCTTAAAATCCCGCTATTAAAATCCCGCTTTTTATAATCCCGCTTTTTATAATCCCGCTTTTTTAAAATCCCGCTTTTTAAAATCCCGCCTCTTATAATCCCGTTTTTTATAATCCCGTTTCTTATTATCCCGCTTTTACAATGAAAAGTAGTTGTTTTATTTTAAAAAATCGCGCGATTTTTTAAAATAAAACAACTACTTTTCATTGTAAAAGCGGGATAATAAGAACATTAAAATAAATTAAGCAATGAGTGTTTTTTTGAAATGCAGTTTATTTTAACATTTATCATTTTTAGAGGAAGTAACAAAATAAGAAGTACCTAAATAATATCAAAATACATTTTTAAGTAATAAATATGACAATCTTCAATAATTAAAAAAAAATAAAAATAAAGTAATGTTATATTATATTCTATCTACACCATATAAATTGGCGTACCCTCCAATAATTATTACAGCAGTAAATGATAAGGTTAAAACCGTTAGCAAGAGGAAGGTTTTTATGTGCATTATATACTATTTCCGCAATGCGTAAAAACAATGTTGAATATGTAAGCAAAAACAAATATGTGCTTACAGTAAAAACATTCGGATGCATTTCCTTTTTGGTCGAGTATTTTTAATATTTTTAAATATATAATAATAGAATAAAAAAGCGCATATAACCAACATCTATTTTTTTTGATAACAATATTTTGTAAAAAAAACGGGATTAGCGGGAATAGGCGGGATTTTAAAAAGCGGGATTATAATAGATCGGGATTTTGAACAAGCGGGATTTTAGAAGACGGGATTTTAAAAAAGCAGTATTTTAGCAGACGGGATTTTAAAACTTTTTTTTCGGGATTTTTGAAAAGCGGGATTTCAAAAAGCGGGATTCCGATACGCTCCCATGCAAAAAATACAAATTTAAGAATATGTGGATCTTGAAAGTCTTTCGAATTCCGCAATATGAAACCTGATATCTAGGTACATTTGGCAACCAAAGACTCAATGTGTTTGCAAAAGCTAAGTTTTATATCAAAAATCACTCCAAGATCTTTTTTGGATGAAATAATGGACAGAGGGGTATTATCGATTACGTATGTAAAGTGAACTAGAGAGAGGTTGCGATAAAAAGAAAGGCCTTAACATTTAGAGAAATTAGGATGGAAAGTTGTTCAAGATCCTCTTGTTAAAGATACAATCGTGAACTAAACGCTTAGGTCGGAACACCCTCAAATCGTCGGCAAAAATAAGACACTGGGAACTCAAAAACAAGTCAGGAATGTCATTAATTAATAAAAGGAAAAGTAGGGGGCCTAAATGACTACCTTGAGGTACTCCAGAGGTAACATAAATTGGTTATGCGAACATATTAGATACGATCCGTTTAGTAGGAATGAGTCCACTTTACGAAATTGCAGTGAAGTCCTAAGCCATTTAGTTTGTCAATAAATATATTGTGGTTGACGCGATTAAACGCTTTAGCAAAGTCCAAGCAAGCCATTCTCAAGGTAATTCAAAGTAGAATTATAAAAAAAAATTGAGTGATTAGTAAGTTGTAGTAGATCTGCCTTCGACGAAGCCATGTTGAAACGGAGAGATAAATATCTTTAAGAGAGGAGTAACGTGTAAGTTTGTCACACACTAGTTTTTCAAAAAAAGTTAGGAATAGTAGAAATCTTACAGATTGGATGATAGTTAGTAATATCATGTCTCGATCCAGATTTATGTATGGGCGTTAAAAATGAATTTTTCAAAAAAACAATTCGGACGAGAGGTACAGAAAACGCGAAGGAGCACTTTTGAAGTAAAATTGGCGGGATGCCATCCATACCAGGATTTTTATCTAAATTAAATAAATAAAGAGCAATTTGAACTTAAGGGATTGAACACTCTTAGTTGCCGATTTTAAAGACTAGAAATTATAGGTGTGTTACATACAGTGGCGTCGCGTGATGGGTGTGCAATTCTTGATAATTATAAATAGATAGATAGATAGATAGGTAGGTAGATAATATTTTATTTTTCTTATGATTTTATAGTACAATATAATTAATAGATATAACTACAATATATTCAATACTTAGGAAAATATAAGAAAAAGGTTTGTGACATTTTTTATTTTTATATACAAAAGTAATAAAAATAGAGTTAAATGCCACTTTAATTGGCTGATACAGAATCATATAAATTTTGGGTGGGGTGACCCTATAGATAAAACTTAGATGGTTGGATGAGTTGATACTATACAGATAAACTAAATGTTACTACAAAGTACAGAGGCAAGATATAGGATACAGCATAAATAAATAAATAAACGAATTAAATAAATGAAAAAGTTAACAGGAGCTCAAATTTAAATAAATAACAATAGCAATTAATTGCCTGAAAACACGTCCCATTTATTGTTTTCTCAGTTAAGTTGTGGCTTGTAAGTATATAGTTTGGAGTTAGATGAATTTGTTGCGAGTTGAAAGAAGTTTGAAAGAAAAATTAGAAGGGATGAATATGAATATGGTGTAGGGTATGTGATGGAGATTGTATGCGTTGTGGAATTGTGCATATAATATTTGTGTGTGCTATTATTATATGGTATTAATTATGTATTAAACAGTGTTTGATAAGGTTTTTTTTTTTCGTTAGATCGTTAGACGAGACGCCACTGCTATATAGCAATGGTTTTTGGATACACAACCCTGCGGACTTAAAGAAGAGTTCTTCTAACTATACTGTGTTGAAGGTCATTGATTCTCGCTTTAAAATAGTATATACAATAACTGAGTAATGTCTTGTTTTTCTTAGTCTTAGTTTTTATTTTTACCAACCATTTTTGACAACCCACGAAAATTTTCAAAATCAAGTTTAAAATATGTAAATCTTTACCTACTTTAACGCTATGACCCTGTTACAGGAAAGGAGTGCGCCGGTCGCAAATTTGAATAATTGTTTTAAAAATAGAAATTCTTGATGGAAAATATTCTTCTTGGAAACCATTTTGAAATAAAATAAACAGTGAATCCACATAGATTGGTGAATTGAATGTTTTCATACGTGACTACTATTTTCCCCCAAAATATATGCGATTCATTAGCTTAATGAAAATTTTCCCCCACTTCGATTCTCTTAATTTTATATCCCTTTTAATTATTAAAATGTCAACCGTCATCTGAACTCACATACTTCTATATAAAGCAAGTCGAATGTGGTCGTTTTCCATCTCCTTTGAAATATGCAAATGTATATACCTATAATAGGGGCTTTCCATTTCAGTTATCTCATACGAGAGACGAAAAACATAAAATCTCTGACATTGTCTGAATTCCTGTCAGTAATAAGAACGAAAAAAAAATTCTTGCGCACGTAGTATATCTCAATATCATTTCAGTAAATCAGCCTGAAAATCTCTTATAAAAAAAAATGCATGCCCTTTTTTGTGACAAGGTTATCGTAGCTACCCATTTCGTCGATGCCTTTAAAGGTTTATAATTTAAAAATATTTCAATGGCTTTTTCAATAATTTTTAAGCTGTAAGGTCTATTCCTTGTTAATGTGTCAAAAGGGGAAGGCTGTTGAGTTCGTTAGACTTGGAATGCATTAAAGCTGAAAACTTTTATGCCGTTGTTCAGATAATCATTTTAAAACTATTTTCTCTCCATCCCATTCGCACTAAGAGCCGAGTAAAATCAATTACAATGATTCTGAAGAGCATCCACTTAACTGGCTCTGAAGCACTTTGGTTTAATTTAAAGTCAAAAGGCCTCACGTCACACACGCACATTTTACCCACAAATTGCCATAGCCGCATCACCTATTCTGCCTTTGGTTATACTATGACATCGTCACGCACTTAAAACGCAAAACAATTTTGCGGTTCCGTGGCTTGGCTTTCTCCCATGTGCGGGAGGAATATCGATAAACTTTCACAACAAAGTCAGAATGGTATCCCGTCACTAGAACAAAAGCAATCAAATCAAAGCAAATATTTGCGCAAATTTCTAAAAGGGATGAAGCTTTTTCAACCCTATGCTCTATAGTTACTGCCTGTGCAAAATGGAAGACCTTAATGCGTTTGAAAATATCCTCCATTGGTCTCCGTTTAATAATCATGGGTATAGTGTTTATAAATAAACACATCTATCTCCATCTCGTTCCATGCGACCTAATGGCTTGAGCCATTAAGGCCGATGGGGGAGAGGTGACGTGGGAAGAAAACTAGGCCAATTTAAAGAGAGAACTCTCTTATCTGATAATTATTAATAGATACACAAAGAAGCACCGAGAAAAAGAGGATATCGTGATGGATATCCTTTATACCCTTCACCTTTGTGACAGTGACAGAGGACTAGGTTGCGCCGCTTTTCTGTTTTCGGATTTTACTTCATTATAAGTGAGATTTCTCTTCGTATTCAGATGTCAGCTTTCTATTGTTACGAAAGGACTTTCCTGACAGACCAGCTCATTTGTGTCCGTTTGTAAAAGGAGATAAATGATCCCAACAATAAATCCTTGAACTTTTTTTCTGTTTGTGAGATTGTTTATTGGATTTCTTTGCGTAGAAATTAGTTAACTAGGATTTGTTTAGGGCGATTTAGTGGTACAGAGAAGATTGATTTCGACAGCTGGGCTTTTGTGGCTAAAGGTCTTATTCGTGGTTGTATACAACAGAGTGGTGGTAGCTGAAGATGGGAACAACTGTGAAGAACGAACTGTTCAAATTTGTTAACGTTTTTGTTTACCATGGCCGAGTAAGAAGACGCACATACATCATGTGATATTAGCATAATGTGAGGCAAGACTTTAAGTTTCATTCCTGCGCTGATTGCGGTATATTTGGGAGATGGGTTCTTGTGGTTTGTATTGTACCTGCAAATATGGAGGGACTATAGTTTACTCTATTGGGATCCCCAACATTTTCTAAGTGAGATTTTTACGTGAAAAAAAAAGCTCAGTGGTATTAGTTAGCAGGACTACTGAGCGAGGGGTCTTAGGTTCGATAATATTTTATGTAACCAATTTTCAAACCTTCGCGGAAATCGACTACTGAAAAAGTTTATGCAGTGATTTTTCGCGGAGACACATATCTTCAGAATATTTAGAGACTAGCAGAGTTGTGAAAATCTTTTAGTACCAGACGGAAAGTATATTGGCGCGACTTGTGAGTAAAATCGACTCAACCGGAAATGACGCTGTTTATGTCGTGACGGCGGAAATTGGTCTGACGCCATCACTACGTCGCCGCTCTCGACTCCTAAACCACTTAACTGATATCAATGAAATTTTGTTATTGCTTGCAACTTGAATGGTAGAATAGTTTTTGACCCGATAGGTGGCGTTTTTATTGATCTCCGAAACCGATCAACTGATTTCAATTAAATTTTGTTGCAGTTTGAAAGATAGGATAGTTTTGGATAGTTTGGAGGTGGTGCTGTTGGCAGATATAAACATTTTTTCAATTCATTTAGCTTAATTCTCAAAATGAATACTTATATGGGCACGCTGGACTTATGGAGTGAAATGATAAAGCTAGGTCTTACACAGACACTAGACTACTGAATCAGTTGATTAAATTAAATGTTAGTTGTAACGACATGAAAACAAAAAGCAAATAAAAACTCTAAAAATTGAAAATGTTTTTTTTTTAAGTCTTTGAAGGCGATAGGATTTGCTTTATAGAAAAAGGAAATTCAACCTTTTAAGATTAAGTCGCACCAAAAATAATCTTATCTTTTGGTAAATATTATTCTATTTCGAAAACAGAAAATTATACCTTGTTGAATAATGAATTTAAAGTCGTCCCAATTGGCTTTGTCATATTATAATTTCTTTTGAGAGTTGGCTAGAATTTATTTGGCCCGACAAACCCAGAGGCGACAAGTGCTGTCAAAAGAATATTTATCAGTATGTAAGGAAGGAACATGTCAAGGTGTTAGCGGTATGATTTGCCATATTTACTCATTTACCACCTGATTCATGCTGCCAATCTCAGCAAAATATTCTTACATATCTCCTTTGGATGTTGTCTGTCCAGAATGACGAAGCCCGCAATAAATTGAATAAACATTTTATCATGAAAATACTACATTTTAACTATTTCACAAATAGAGTTGGAGAGCTCTTTAAACTCGGTGAAAGTACATTAGTTTTATACAATTTTGTTTGCGACTTTCTTTAATATGACTTGCAAAAGTTACTGTGTTTATAAGTATTGTTTTTAGCGGAGTAGCTCCGTTCAAGATAAAAAAAAACCTATTCGAATATTTATCCCAGCTGGACGTCTTTAGAGTGTTAAGACGTGAAACTGAATTTCACAGATCCCAAACGTGTTCGACTACCATTACCACATAAAATGATACTCTTCTCAGAAAGGTCTATATGGAACACAAAATGCTGTTCAAAGTGACCATCTTTGGTGTGGTTACTGATGCCAATTTATCAACAAAAAAAAAAAAAAAACGATTGTTCTTACTATTGGGTCTGTGTATATTTATCCCCCATTTGATCCATGAGTTTAGTGACAATCGGAGTTCAAAATAAAAACCGGAGCAGCCCCCTTTGCAAAGTGATACGTACCCCAAAAGAAAACGTTCTCAGTAAACTCAAACTTTACTAACAACTATTATTATTTGTACAACGGAACCACACGTCTCTTAAGCTACTATCACACGGTTTGTGTATACGCAAAAGTTTGTGAATAAATTTTCGTATAATATACATAAACCGTCTGAACCACAAATTTGAAAGCAAGTAAAGGAATAAACGAACGATTTGTGTATCATTTGTGAATAACATATATACAAATCGAATTTGTGTATAAACACTGAAGCAACTGAAATTTTTATATTTTTCTCAAAATGCACAGACCGTCTGAACCACAAATGTTTGTAGAATACATACTTAAATGGCATTAGTGTACTTATTTGTATAGAATTAGTGTATGCGATACTCAAATGAAATTTGTGTATATCTACAACCGTCTGATAGTAGCTTTACCAGTTCAAAGCAGTTAATACCGCTTGTGTTGACACTACGTAACTCCTCACTAAATTACAGTGTCAAAAGGTCAAGTATAGTTTCAATGAATACCGATTTCCAAACAGAAGGAGTAGCAGCTGCTCTCACCAGTCTTCTTTTTTCCAAAGTAACGTCCTCTCTAGGTGCATTGCGACGCTCTTAATTCTACTGCAGTTTACCATTTAATTCAATTATACGAACCATACTACATTGTCCTATTGCCATATATATACCGCCACTCTTTTATTACCTTTTCGAAGTCGATTCGTTTGTCCTTTTTCCGCGGGGAATTAATTGAACCCCATTTTGCATTTTAAGTGCCCAAGAGATAACCCAGTTTCGATTTATAAAGCTTTTATCAGAAATCTTTCTGAAAGCGTGTACGTCCTCTGAACCTTGTTAAGGTTAAATTATAAAATCATATAACCTTCTACCACTTCAGCGTTATATTTTATATACTTATACCTATCTAAGAAAATGTTAAAAGAATCTCATTTTTATTACTCGTATATCTCGTTAACCTCTACTCGTCATATAAAAAGAGGAGGTGATGAATGGCGTTGTCTAATGAATACGACACATTGTGGCATTTAATGCACGTCGTCGCTATCAAATCCTTTCAAATGATTAATAAATCTTTTCTACGCCCACACTTGGGGTAGCTACCCTCATCAAGATCACATCGAAAGTAAAAGCATTTTGTTGGTATCATTAATCATAGTTTACACAGTAAATTTAAAAACATTTCTAGTCACCGACGTACGTACTGACACACACAAGCTCTGTAAGTCTCTAGACAGAATGTCGCCTTGAGGGTTACTGCGCGCGAAAGAAAAATGAAAACATACATCTTATGACTCATAAAAGTTTAAATGAAATTTAACCTCTTATGGGAATCATTATCCGACCGGGTGTCCGTTTTCTCGTGTTATAGCTACGCATTATCTACCCATTAATCGATGTGACTTTTATCGCCTGAAAAGGATATTTCCTGTCTTTTTTATATGTACATACTTTAACAATAAACTTTAATGTGTTCTATTTTGTCTCTTTTTGCAGACTTAAAAATTCATTACCATCTATAAACACAAAGTAACCGACTCCTATAGGCGAAAAACGAACTCTTTCAGCAAGCACAAATGCTATTATATAACGTTAAAAGACATCCTTAAAATCAGTATAATTATACTCATTACATCAGCAAGAAGAAAATAATAAAATTAAAGGCAAGGAAAGGAAGTAACCTTCTGAAACGACCTAGAACTTGAATGATAACTTCATTATGACAGCAACAGCCGCAACACTGATGCAACCACAACAACAACAGCAGCAGCAACAACAACAACAACAACAATCGACATCGTCACAGGATCAGGATATCCACCACCACACCCATCAGAATAATATTGATACTGGTGGATGTGGCGGGGGTGCAACCAGCAGCAGTTCAACAACTACTACGACAACCTTTGGACATAGAAAAGGTCACAGGTGAGTCTGAGTCAGTTCAATTGCATGCATGACAGTGTCGGAACTCGGAAGCGATTGTTCGATTCCATTAGCCCTGTAAGCCTTAGCATATTCTCTACGAGACTGTGTGTCGTGCCGTGCCAAAAGAATTCGAATGTGATTGTCCGTATAAATTATTTATGAGGCAACATTGATCGGTGGTTGTTTTTCGTTTGGAGTTCCTGAGCCAGACACGGAAAGTACTCGCGACTGGTGGAAGGATTTGCCGCGTGACGGCCTTTTTTTGGTATTTGAATGTATTTCTCGGTGTTCATGGTGCCTTTTTATGTTGTACACTTATTTATTTACTAAAATTTATTTGGTAGCCGTAGAGAGCGTTAAAGTGACATTTGACCGGCAAATTGAAAGTTGAGGACCTTTATTTCTTCGGTGACGGTTTTTTGGTTGGTGACTTGGACACTCTGGGTTAAACTCTTCACAATTAAGGTGATTGAATGTCGATGAAAAAAAAAAACAAAACAAAAAAATACTTTACGACTGTCAAAACGTAAATGAGAAGAAAAGTTGAATTTTGTTTTTCTGTTTTTTGTACTCCCTGTGTTCGTGCCTAACTTTGTTGATTTTTCGAAACTCCCAACCGAATGTGTTAGTAAACTGATTAATTGTAATGCAATGAGTGTAATTTGTGAGGAAATTGTAGTCTTTTGTGCGAAAATGTTGATTCAATTCAAACGAATAGCTGGTGGCGGATGTTAAGAGAAAAAAAGGTTACGTATACGCCTAGGTGGATGGGCTTGCGTGCAATATTTCATTTAGCTGGCATTGGTGTTTTGTGTATAAGCAGCATTTTAAGATATATTCAACTATTATTTTATTAGTCGACAAATTAAGTCATAAATATTCGTGGAAAGTTTTGTCGCCCGGATTCAAGTAGAAAATATGAGCTGATACCACAAACACAAATGTCATCTGCCTTTATGTATAAAAGTGGTCGTTGGAGTGAAGCAGTTCGAATTCAGTGACTGAAAACACATTTTGTTCATAATTGGGATGATTCTCCGATTCCTTGCACTTCTCATTTATTTAGAAAATTTTGATGAATTAATCGATCGAGCAATGATTAGCGAAGAGCGTTTCAAGCTCATTTGTGACCCAATTAGGTTTAGTTCAGTTTATTGACTTAGGAAATATCTCTTACATTAGACTATGGCACCTTTAAGAAGCCGCAGTGCCAGAGCTCCTTGAAGGCTCTCCAGCCCTACAATCTAGACTTGGAAGTTCATTTATATCAAAAGTTAAAAGTTACAATTTTTCATTAACTAAGATTAACAAATAATATGAATTACATTAAACAATTAGAGATAAACACAATAGTGAACATATATTCAATTGAAACAATGACAAATCTACGTTATAAATTTCAACATTAACCATTTATGAACAGAGAAAAGCAAAAAAAAATTAAATTAACAAATAATAATAATTTATTGTGAATTATTGACTAGATGTTTGAATAAAACGTTTTCGAAATATTTGGTACCGTGATGTCTTCGTATGTCTAGGGGTAGTTGACGTTCTGAATTTGTGCAGGCGAACTTTGGCGGTACAAATATTAACGACTTTAACGAGGTAGCGAAACTTATTTTTTCGATTTGGCTAATTGCATTTTAATATGTTGAGGGGTAAAATGCTTGGATAAAGATAAGTGTCGCAGACAGCCATAGATCTTACCGATTTACAACCTATATGATAGTCCCAACTTAGGATAGAATAGAACCCATGTTTTTAGCCTTTTCTGTATATTCAAGTACTGTACTTTCTAAGTATATTCTTGGAAAATAGCTGTGGTAAAGTTTCTTCTTGTAAATAATCAAACATTTAGACTTTTTTGGATTAAGTTGGAGACAATTCTCTTCATTATAGTTTGAATGATAGGATAGTTTTGGACCCGATAGATGATACTTTGCAAAAATAAGCGGGATAGGAAAACGGGTTGTAGCACCTCCTACACAAAACTCAAACGCTATTTCTAAAGTTGTATAATTGAATTTATGTATTATTGGACTTTTGGTATTTTGCGAAATCTGGGCGGGACTTAATACGAAAGGCACGTGTAAAACCGGGTTGATAGGGCTATATATAAAAAAGACTGATGTCTGAATGTGCACTCATAACTTTGGTGGATTCGTATTGACCCAAGGAAGGACATATGTTACTTTTTGTCGTTAAAATACAATTCGGATTCGGGATAGAAACGTGAATGGCGAATCGCATTTCGAAAACAAAAAAAAAAAAAAAAAATTACTGCATATAAAAAAACGGTTAGTATCACTTCCAATACAATAAAATTTATTCAAAATTTTAAATTTTTGAATTCTTTAGATTGCGTTTGATTTTATTGTGAAGAATCTCAAATCAATAGTCATGCAAGTGACAATTTTGAGTGGACAATTCAAGGCCAAACTTTCTAATTCCGCTGATTTCGCTTACTCAGAACGAATTGCCATTCGTATTTAAGCGTATCAATTTACCTTTTCGCTATGACAATTAATACGTCGCAAGGACAATCGCTGGAATTTTGTGGAATCAATCTTGAATTCCTATGGTTCTGATAAAGTCAATTGTATGTGTCAGTATCTTCCGTTTTATAAGTCGTGTACAGTAAAACACTTTAGTGAGAAAGCGGAAGGTTGACCGACATTGCATTGTCGTTGCATGTTTGGAATTAATATTTTCATTATATTCACAAATTTGGCTGGAACGAAGTTCGCCGGGTTAGCTAGTTTATAATAAATACACTTTATACACTTTTTTTTACATTTTTTACGTTTGCTCTTCAACAACGATGGTTTCATCTACCAATGCATTTTCTGGTTCCGGATCCTCTTCTTCTTCTTCATCCTCTTTGTCCGTAATTTTTTTTTAACTTTAATTTATTTTTTGTACCCTTTGGAGCAACGTCCTCCTTCCTCTTCAAAAAATCATAAAAATGTTTTTGGGTGCCATTTAAATCAATTTTTCCTTCAACACTTGCGCTTACAACATTTATGATATGAATAAAGATAAAACAGCCCTTAGCTTGGAAAACTTGTTTGGCCTTTTCTCTACAGCTATTTTCCAGTCATTATCATCCAAACCATCATTCGAAATTGGCTGTAAAACAATATTGTGTTAATTTAAAATATTATTTTCTCCAGATAATGAACCATTTTTAGAGTTTTTGGGGCGAATATTAAAGTTGATGTTTCCCCAATTTCCGAATAAGTTTCGATGACTTTGCTAGATGTTGTTAACTGGTTTGACAATGTTTTTTTTTTTTTTTTGAAATGGCTTTCCCTCTACGATAACACTTCAAATAATTATTGAACTTCTAGGGACTCGTGTTTTTTAATATTTGTTAATTTAAAAACGCAGTGCTCGTTAAGAATTAAATGGCGACTGAATAATTTGAATAACATTTTGTTGTTTATTTGTCACACTTATGTAGTTTTGTGCATTTATTTCCACAGGGTGTAAACCCTTTACCGAAATATATTTGGCCATTTCAAATGGTTTATTTTATCTACAAAATATAATGTAATAAATATGGCATGTTGGTTGTTTTCAGAATCAAATGATTTTACGCACCATTATAGGTATATTATAAAAACAGCTGAACATTGGTTTATTTCAAAAGAAATGTTGAAATTTTGCACAGAATTGATAATGGTGTAATTTTTATTCCTGTATAATGTATATTCTGACAAACACCAAACTTACTTTTTGGCACCAGATTAAGAATGCGGCGCAACGAGTGACCGCGTCACTGCGAGTAGGCTGATGCACGGTTAAAAATATGGGGGTGTTTTTTAATACCTCCGCATTATTACTGGTCTATGCAACACAAGAAAAATTGGTTGTCAATATTTCCAATTTATTATTTAATAATTGTTTAATTTCAATAATTGTTTCATTAAGATGCTGATTTTAATACGAATTTTCTGAACTTTAATCCATAAAGATTAGAATCCAGTATTTTTGTTCTACAATCTAACCCATTCTATATTAAAATCATATTTCAATCAAGAAATTATAACAATAATTAAGTTATACATATTTAAGTTTATAATCAGGCCTATCATTGAATCCGACGGATGCTCTGCGGACGGATTCAATCCGATCCGCAGTTCACAAGTGAAAACTTATTCATGTCGATTACAGAATCCGCAAAAATTTATTCCCGGGGAGTTGACTCGATCCACAGCCTATTAACATCCGCGATAAATATAATATCAAATCCGCCGGATATTAAATCAAAATTCAAACCGCCGGAAGAACAACATTGCCGACCCAATTTTGTAGATCACAGTAGTTCATTTTTTGTAGTACATAGTTAAGGATTTATTAACCAGTAACCCGGATAATTTGACAAAGAATCGGGCCCTAAGGACACGATTCATGAGATTTCTCGCCAAATTGAGATAGAAAAAGCAAAACAGAGATATCTAACTAGCACTTGTCAAACGCTTGCATATTGTCAGACTGACTTGGAGGAGGGTGACACTAGTTGTTGTACTTTACTTTCGCTGAGATAGGATGTTTGTTTTAAGTCCTACAACAAAAACAAACAAAAATGGACCAATCTTCAGAATTTTATATTTCTGTCGGTGTAGCAGGTAGAATCTTTATTTTTGCATGGACCGAAGTGGAAAAAACCGGGGCGTCCAATAAAAAAAAAAAAAAAAAGCTCCGGATTGACGTAAGTTTTATCGTGTTCACCAGGAAAATGGTGAAAACCCTAGCGAATCGGGCCCTTTACTTGATAAAAATATGGATGGACTACATTATCGGTCCGCAAAACAGCATTACCGATTGCTTGTAGTCCAGCGAGTCAGCTGTCAAATGAAAATCTTTTCTTATTCGATTTTGTTTTGATAAAGTGTACGAACATGGATAGCATTGGATTTTTCTTAAATTTTGAAGAAATAGCTAGTAATAGTGATACTAGGAGCATTAGAAGAGGTGTTAGAATGCGAGGAAAAGATGTCTGGATGTTTTTTCATCATTTCCACCATTGCCTGGATTTCTAAACCGGAAAGATCAATTAACTGTTCGTAAACTTTTTAAATTTATCCTTTTTTTTCGAAAAAGAAAACTTTTAGTGCGTGTATGTGTGTTATCTCTTCGAGGTCCGCATCGATTTTCGTTCGGATTGAAAACAACAACATTTGTATGAACCGCGGATCGGTTGCGTTTTCAATGATAGGTATGAAATGTGAACTTCGTTACCGACATCCGCTCACTTACCTACCGGCGTTTTCAATGATAGGGGAAATGTTCCAAACAGGTACTACTCCCTCCGCAGAGCATCCGCCGGTTTCAATTATGGGGTGAATATAAAATCTCCCTGATTACGTTTTAATACGAACTTATTAAGGCCATCAACTTCAATACATTTGTATTTGGTTTTAATACAGGATCTGACCTAAAGTTATTAGATTTAAATATATTGGTATTACTTTTGCCATGGCAAACGTAGGCGGCCCAACGGCCAGCAAGCGAAGACTCCTGATGGCGTTAACGCATGCCGTCCTAATTTACGGATGCGAGATTTGGGCAGATGCACTTCGACAGGAAAAGTACAGAAAGCAGATGGCAGCAGTTCCAGTTCAGAGACGCGGAGCTCTATACGTGTGGCAAGTGTGGAATAACCGCAAACACGGAGAAGTTAACTTTTACGTCACCCAGTTACTCACCGGACACGGACACGGTTACTTCAACGCCTTTTTCCACAGGATCGGCAAAAAAAAAAGACGCCAGCCTGTCAGTTCAGAGATTCCCACGAAGACGACGTACAACATACCTTCTTCGCCTGCAGCAGATAGGAAGCCGAAAGAGGAGATCTACAGAGAAGTATCGGTATCATTATTCCATTACAAAATATCCAAATCCCAAACAGCCTGACTCAATAACGGAAATCATGTTCGACAGAATCTGTGACATCGGCGACGATCTCAGAACGACACGAACTAATGCGTGTAGCATTATTCATCAAATTGAATCACTTGGCCGCAAAATTGACGATTCCACCCACACCCATCAGCTCCACCAAGAACCGCCGTACAATACCTCAATTTTAGTCGAATTGGACAACACATCAATACTTACCGAATTCCTGGAATCGGCTGAACATCCAACCCCATCAACCACTACAACTGCAATGCCCACACAGACCCCGACAACAACATCAACAACGACTACAACCACAACATCAACCACTACAACTGCAGCAATGCCCACACCTACTCCAACCTCAACGTCAACTGAATCAGGCACTCCTCCAATAAGTGCTTCGATGCCCTTAAATCGATATGGCACACTTTGGACGCCCGCCGAGTGGAATAAAAGGCTCGAAAAATTGCACAGAACTGCCTGCGAGTATAGTTCCTTTATACTAAATAACGCTCCTCAGCATGCAGACGTCGCTTGGATCAATAAATTTTTCCTAAAGAAATTTAGTATCTCCATCCGTAACTGCCAGATAATCTCTCCAAGCAACACCACCATAAATAACCAATTTAAACTCGACTTACCTACAAAATACTCCTGGCTTTTTTCAAACCCCTCAACCGATGTTTTCAGCTTGGGAAAGATGACTCTCAGCAAGTTGAACAATAATAACAATAAGTCTAGTATTAAGCCAAATAAAAGAAAACGTAAGTCTAAGAACCATAGCTCTAAATCCAATCCTAATCCTGACCCTAACTGGAGCTTCAAAGTTGGAACATTTCCGCTATTCTCCCCTCTTACTCCTCAGCCAATTACGCCTACTAAACCCTCAATCACAAACTCTTCACAACCAACCACTTTAGCACTTCCTCTAGGTACCCATCATGACCCCACGCTAACTTCAAACTCACATACTCTCAATCCTGCCCCGTCTGCCTCCAATTCTGCTCTCCACGTTACAAATTCTTCTCAACCAAGCACTTTTCCCCACATGAACCTTAGCTTAGTACCCCCTCAAGGTACCCCTTATCACCCCACGGTAATTTCAAAGTTACCTAAACGTCAACGTAATCGCGTATCATTTAACTTAAATCCAGATCCTAGTCTCCCCTCTGATTATCCGCTAACCCCCGTTAACTCGTCATCGACTTCCAACTACCCGAACTTCATACACTCCCATGTTCTCAATCCTGCCCCATCTACCTCTGCTAGCACCAATTCTACTCTTCCCACTAGTTCTCCTCTTAATGAGAGACCTACCCCAATCTCTAAGGCTTCTGCAATATTTGATCCTCTACTCCCCCCAGCAGTGAAACTTACTTCCAAGTTTGTAAACAATATTTCCTCCCCCAACGACCTTGATGGCCGATATATCATGTCACGGCTGAGAGATCACAGGCTTTTTGAAAATGTTCGACTTTACCTTGCATACTTGTATGATAAACCTGAATCCATTTGCATTGAAGGTAAAACCAAAACAAACGTTCAGATATATATTCAAAAAGAAGGCCTTCCTATTGATCCGGTTTCTTTGCGAGAAATCTATAACCGTTATCACGATGGCTTTAACATTTCGTCGGCCACCGTGGACAAAGACCTATCTGCCTTTGCTTCTCATATCAGCTCTAAGCGTATCTCACACCTTCAACGGAGCCGTGCCGATCACAACAAATTTTTTCGTCCCTAAAGTGTCAATACCACCATCACTTCACCCACCACCCCCGAACAATACTCCTCTTACCTTTTACTACCAGAATGTAAGAGGCCTGCGCTCAAAAACCAGTGCCGTTCTGCGCCAATCTCATGCTCTCCCATTCGATGTATATGCCCTCACTGAAACCAACCTAATTCCCGACATAAAGAGCCAAGAGTTATTTCCCCCTTCGTTCAATGTCTTTCGAGACGACGAAATTACCCGCCCTACGAACGGTTCTCCTTGTCGAGGCGTTCTACTGGCCATTCACAATAGCCTTGATACATCTCCGCTTTCTACTTCCTCATCTTCTAAACTAGACTTTGTTTTAATAAAAATAACACTCTCCCAGAGGTCCCTTTACGTTATGTGTTTTTATATTCTACCAGCCCAACCAATCGAATCGTACCAACTTGCCATTGATGCGATTGACAAAATAATCGACTCATCCGACTCCCTCGACAATATCCTTATTTTCGGCGATTTTAATCTGCCTCAGCTGCACTGGACTCCTTCAGAAGATGAATCGTTCTTTATAGCTTCTAATGCCAAGTCAACTAAGGAATGTTTCTTCCTAGATAGCCTGACAGACTCTAGTCTATGTCAAGTTAGCGGGGTCTCAAATTACATGGGAAGGCAATTAGACCTTATATTCTCAACTGACCCCATTAACTCCTCAGTCTCGCCTTGTACTCTTTGTCTATCTACTATCGACAACCTTCATCCCCCTCTTCTACTTTCATTTTTCCACAGCTCTCCACCCCAGTCCAGTTCTCCCGGAGTCATCTCTTCTTACGACTTTCACAAGGTTTACTTCCAAAAAATTAATGCATATCTAAGTAAATGCTCTTTCGATTTTGCCAATCTATCACTAAATGATGCTCTCTCCATATTTTACAGAGAATTATTTACCTCCATTTCTCTCTATGTTCCTTTTTCTCGCCATAGAACTTCATCCAATTCCCCCCCGTGGTATAATCGAAGACTACGTTCCTTACGTAATAAAAGAAATAAGCTATGGGCAGTTTTTCTCCGCTCCGGTTCTTCTTCCGACTTTTCCAACTATCTCGCTATTTATCTTAAGTTTACCCAGCTTTATAACTCTCTCTACCAAAGCTATCTAAATGATGCACACACCAATCTAATAAACGATCCAAAGTCCTTTTTCCAATTCGTCAATTATAAAAAAAAATCCGACGGCTACCCTCCTTCTCTCTCTTATAAAAATATATCTTCCACTGACCCAGATACTATTGCAAACTTTTTTGCCACATTTTTTAAGCTATCTTTTGCCGATAACTCCTTCGCACCAGATCCCTCTTACTTTACCTACCTACCGAACTTTTCTATCGGTCCCTTTCTCCCTCAAACAGTAGACCCTTCTCTAATTGAAATTAAGTTACAAAAGCTTAATGACGAATTCTTACCCGGCCCAGATGGTCTTCCAGCCATTTTTCTTAAGAAGTGTTCTTCAATTCCCTCGCTCCCACTTTCTGATATCTTTCGTCTTTCTCTCTCAAACGGAGAATTTCCCCAGATTTGGAAGACATCGTTCATTACCCCGATACATAAAAAAGGACCAAAAAATGAAATTACCAATTACCGCCCAATTGCCAAACTCTCGCATATACCCAAACTTTTTGAAAGTATTTTATACGAAGTCTTAAGTTTTCGAAGCAAGTCCCTTATTTCACCCTACCAACATGGCTTCCTGAAAGGTAGATCGACTACTACAAATCTCGTCGAATTTGTATCCTTTGCCGTCTCAACCTTAGAGAATGGCAACGAAGTCGACGTCATTGCAACTGACTTCAGCAAGGCCTTTGATAAGATTTCACACCAGTTAATTCTCTTCAAACTGTGTGCCCTCGGATTTGAACCTATATTGATAAAATGGTTATCTTCCTACCTTGAAAACAAGTATTATAGCGTTCGCTTTAGGTCCGTACTTTCGTCCTCCTTCTTAGCAACATCTGGTGTCCCACAAGACAGCCATTTAGGTCCCCTTCTCTTCATCCTAACGGTAAATGATCTTGAGAAGGTCATCAAACACTCATCCCTCTCTCTCTACGCAGATGATGCTAAATTCTTCAAAAGCATCTCTTCACCTCATGACTCCTGTCTCCTTCAAGAAGACCTCGATCGTTTTTCGACCTGGTGCCTCAAAAATTGCTTAGAACTCAACATCCCCAAATGCCAATCCATTACCCTATCATGCAAGCGCAACAAGCCCCCTCCGCGACTTTACCTTCTCCACGGTCAACCAATCTCTCTCGTTCATTCTCTTTGCGATCTTGGCATATTGTACGACAGGGAGCTAAATTTTCGTTCGCATATTGACGAAATAATTCGTAAGGCCAATTCATCACTCGGTTTTGTTAAACGATGGTCTAAAGAATTCTCCGACCCTTACGTGACTAGATCTCTCTATATCACCTTAGTTCGTCCCCTTCTTGAATACGCTAGTCATGTGTGGTCTCCCTCTCATCGAGTTCATGCTCACAGAATTGAGAGCGTCCAACGTCGCTTTCTTCGATTTGCCCTCCGAGGTCTGCCTTGGGACGATCCTTATATCTTGCCACCGTACACAGACCGGCTCAAACTCATTAACCTGAATACCCTCGAGGAACGCAGAGACGCTGCGGACATACTTTTCATTTATCGTCTTCTCTCAAGCTCCGTCGATTGCGCGTCTCTTTACAACTCTATTTTCTTCAACACAAACCCCCGTAATTTACGTTGCCCTCGACTCTTTTACCCATCAAACCATCGTACCTCATATGGCTCCAATGAACCAATCTCCCGCATGCTGCGAAAGGTTAATTCCAACCTTTCTATTTTCGATTTCAACCGCAGCTCTGCCCACCTTAAACTTGCTCTCCTTCACCACTCTCCTTATCTTTAAGTCTAAGTTTTAAGGCTCTTCTGTCTTAGTTTTAAGCATCTTAGTTTTAAGTTGTTACTTTAAGCCTAAATGTAAGTTTTAGCTTGTATTAAGCCAAATATATGGGGGTATTGCCCCCACTGAAATTCCAGACAACATAGCTGAAAAGATGCTCATCAGCGAGCAAAATTGGAATCAAGTCTGTACCTTCACCCAGCGTATTCTCAGAAGAAATAAAAGAGAAGAAGATCAATTCCGCGAGACAGAGTGAGCCCGAAAGGTTGTATGATTAGAGCCTCACTGAAGCAATGCGAATAGCGGTCCCGCGGGGTCGGGAGGAGTCTTAGTTTACGTATAATTTGCCAAACTGGAGTCGGATACAGGGGGATGCTGAACGCTGAAAAGACCTCCTTATGGTGCATGAAGCATTTCTCCTCCCCCCAACAGAAACAAAAAAAAATAAAAATTCTGAAAAATACACCAACGTTTTAAATTGATCTTCAGTTTTCTCAATTTTGCACTCACATTAGGTAATGAATTTACATCAATTTTTACACCAGTGTGCTACTTGAGTAGCTTACGGCTTATAGTGACTTTAGTTCGGTAGGAGCTTCAAAATCCAAGAACGCAGCGACTAACTAATTTTGACAATTAGGTACCTACATATAATGGGGACGTTCAAGTATCTAGTTTAGTAAGTCTGACAGCTGTCTGACCAGATGTATCTCTGTTTTCATTGGCTGAAATCGACAGTTATACGACAGTGACAGTTCGGATTTGTGGATGACGTAGGAAAAGTGACGCTCCCGACCAATCTAGTTTTTGCATTCAGGTTACATTTTATCCAGACCAATCTAGTCGACATAAGATAACTAGATTCTTGAATGTGGAAAATCTCTTTTCTAGCCAGACGTAAAAGCGCTGGACATCTACTTGTAGTTTCTCATAGAATCGAGCGATCTAGTAGACCCAAGTAAATATTGACAAATCCTGTCCTGAGCTGTCAAACGGAATAAACATGAAAATATGTCTAGCAATCATAATGGCCGCATTCAAGAATCTAGTTATCTTAAGTCGACTAGATTGGTCTGGATAAAATGTAACCTGAACGCAAAAACTAGATTGGTCGGGAACGTCACTTTTTCTACGTCAGCCACATACCCGAACTGTCAACTTAGTACTCAGTCACGAATTTCTTGACTAGATTCGTCGGACCCCTCCATAAACGTCAAATGTCACAGGTGCCCACGTGACCGATTTAAACCAATCACAACCGAGATAGATCAAGTCAGACAGCTGTCAGACTTACTAAACTAGATACTTGAACGCCCCCAATCATTATGCCCCTTAATTGAGTACTTTCCCTGCATGTCTGTCTTATTATTATCAACGTTTACTACAATATCTACCATAAATAAACCTCCTCCTTTTTGTCTCTTCGCAGACGGCAAGAATCAATGTATCAAATGACCGGCTTGTATTCGGAAACAAACAGTGGCGACGACAGCAGTATCGATGTTCCAGCCGATTCTGGTAGTCCAGAGCCAATAATTCCACAAAGCAGCAGCACCAGTGGCAATGCAACGTCTGCCTCTCGCAATCACCATCACCACCATTCACATCACAATAGCATCACAGATACGGTGATAAAATGCCATAGTCGACAGGCATCCAGTACGGTAGTGGACAGTCGCAATGGTCACCATCATCATCCGCATCAACAGTCGTCTCACGATGATTCCGCAGGTGATCCAGATCTACAGAACCGCGATTGCGGTATCCTAAACTGTCGTCCATTTGTTATACAGAAATTTGCTAGAATAAAAATCTTCGTCCTACTACTATCGATGCTAGTCACCCTGCAGCAGGCATTAAGCTCCGGCTACATAAACTCAGTGATAACGACGATCGAGAAGCGTTTCGAAATACCGTCGAGCTATTCAGGACTTATCGCGTCCAGCTATGAGATTGGCAATGTGATAACGGTGATATTTGTGAGTTATCTAGGCAGTCGACGGCATATTCCAGTGTGGATTGGGATAGGTAAATATTATTGCGCTCCTCATACGTTGAACGGGAATAACAAAATTTCTTTTTGTCAGGTGCTGTGATCATGGGAATTGGATCGTTGGTGTTCATGGTGCCGCACTTTACAGGAGAAGCAAATCCTGGGATAACTCTTGCCAATCAGAGTAGTGATAACATTTGCCGAGGAGTTTCTATAAGAGAACAAGATATGGGTCTCGGACGGTTGTCGAGTGGATTGTCGAATCCACCGCTAGCACCGCATACGCTGAGAGAGGATAATTGCCTAGAGGGGAAGTCTTCTACTTTTGGGCCGGTTTTGTTGTTTGTTATCGCTCAACTTTTGTTGGGATGCGGTGGTAGTCCGTTGTTCACGTTGGGCACCACGTACGTTGATGATCATGTGAAAACCGAGAGTTCGTCCATGTATATTGGTAAGTGAGAGATAATTATAAGCAGTAATTAAAAAAGTTTCATATTTTTTAATGTTCTTCCTGTCAGGATGTATGTACAGTATGGCTGCGTTTGGACCAGTGTTGGGTTTCCTTTTGGGGGCCTACTTACTTTCATTTCACATGGACTCGCTGTCATCTACAATTATTTCGATCGGTAAGTACAACATTCTCTTTTTTTTCTGGATTGACTCTGGTCGGGCTGTAAATAGATACGAATGCGAGGCACTCAGTGTAATGTTTCATAATTCCTGTTTTGTCAGTATTATAATCAGAACCCCAGAAATTAAGAATGCTATGTCACTCTTAAATCGCCAAAAAGATTATTAGTATCGATTTGTAGCTATAGCGTTGTAAAAATAACCTTCCGTGTCAGGTTGACCAGGTCTGGTTTGCTCTGACATGGACCAATTATATGACAGGTTATGAATATGCTCTATGTTCAGTTAAGAGTCAGAGTCAGAGGCCCTTCTTTCTCGCAGGGTCCAAGTCCACAGGTGGGTTATAAGTCCACAAATCAGTTAACTTATAACACACCCAGGTGAGCCAAAAGTTCACACAAAATTCTTGTGGACTTTTGACTCACTGATTGTGGTCTTATGGCTCAAAATTCTAGTAATGACCTCATTTGTGGTATTTGCAATTTGAAAATTTAACACAAACTACAAGCAAAAGACCACGCACCCAGCTCGTAATCCAAAAGAAAACCAAGCAGGGGGGTTGCATACACATTTCATAATACAATGGTAGCAATTCGCGTGCGCCATTAAATTATAAACCATTCCCATACTTTTTGAGTTGATTTAATTTATTTTTTATAGTCATATGGATAATTATGGACTTATGGCCTACTTTCATTTTAAGATTGTGAACCTATGTGGACTTATGACCCTGCGCCCCTTCCTTGTTTTGGACCGGACAAACAATGATCTGGTTCCGTGCATTAGAAACAAATTTTACTTTTTACAGATCAGTCTTTCTGCGAGATCGCTCTCAATTATATGCTGCTTTATGTAGCGCAAACTTTTTAAATTCCAATTGAGCTATTGTTATCCTTACTTCGTCTACGAAAGCTGGATATTGAGTGGATGAACTAAAACACTTTTACGCAGATATTCTGGTACATACTTCAATCCGGTAAAGACTACTCATGATGCGTCCAGAACTGTAACGGCGCAGTATTTCTTGGCGCTTCCTTTTCAACATCTGCCCTCTATAGCGGCTTAGGCTCTCGTTATTACCGCGCTGATTGCATCTACGGTAGATTTTGACTTACGAAAGCCGTATTGGTGTTCCGATAGGCCTCCTGCTATTTCAATTGCTGACTGTAGCCTTTTGTAAATTATACGCTCGAGGATTTTACCAACTATGTCTAGTAGACAAATTGGACGATAAGATGATGGTTCGTTTGGATTTCCTATTTACTTCGTCAGTAAGACAAGTTTTTGGCGCTTCTAAGGTTGAGGAATAATAGAAAAATAATTGGCAACGGTAACAACTATTTTTCCTGAACATTCTCTTCTTTCTCCTTTCTTACAGCTTTTTCTTTTTCTTTTTATTTTTCACTCCTCTAGTCTTATATTTCTTAAGTTTTATGTAAGTTTTATTTACGTTTTTGTTTATTCTTTCAAAAAGAGTTCAGGAGCCTTTCTATCGCGGACCTTCCTAAAGGCTTCAAATACTTCTTCGCGTGTTTTGATGGGTCTAGGCGTGATCTCGTGGACACTTTGACTACTCGTCTCCCTGCTCTCCTGGCGAGGAAAAAAGTCTCACCTATTTGTCGTAACAATACTAGACACGACGATGATTGCATGCGGGGACTTTTTAGCCTCATCGATACGATTTTGTAAGCTTTGCCCCAGACGTCATTATTGAGTTCTTCGCAGAAGTCCTAAAACAAAGGCGTTTGATGTTCTTAATCGCTTTTTTTAAAACGAGTTCTCTCTTCTTGATGTGTATTGCGTGCGATTTGCACTTAATGGCAAGTCTTGACAGCAGCATTCGTCTTTCTTCCATTGTTTTGTGTACTCTTTCGACTGGAAGTATAGATTCTATTTACCCAGCTCGTTCGCTGCCGTTTTGGAACAAGATGAGGACAGCTGATTGCGTCTATTACTGACGATCTCAGACTTACACACTTCTCGAATTCGAATTGTCTTCCACCCAGTTCTTAAAGTTGCAATTTGAACAGGTCATTTTGTATCTCCTGTGTATATCGATAGTTACGAACGAACGCTTTATACGCACTACTAACAATGAATGCCAGATTAAGCAGTTTTACTGTATGTAATATCAGAAATGTTTCCAGAGAGCGTTTCATTTTCTTCACCGTTACTATTATAAATGCCAATCCACCAAACACGGCGGCTATATACCTCATATAAGAATTCTCGCTGTTCACGAATAGTTACAATTGGGGCCTCCAGAACATTAGTTTTAAACATTTACTTCGGTAATGCCTTTTGTTGGTCATGGCATACCTGTTCGGAAACCAACAGATAGCCATGCAGTCGCCAAGCTTGCATATAAGCATTGACTTAAAGGTTAAACGCCTAACTTAATAAGACATTTATACATATAATTAAATAGAAATTGCTTATGATCTTTTTTGTTTATTTTACAAGACTCTTTTTACAATACTAAATACAATCCTTTTACAGATCCCGGTGATCGCCGCTGGGTTGGCATGTGGTGGGGTGGATTCCTGCTCTGTGGAGTGCTACTGCTGGTGGTAGCAATTCCATTTTTCTCATTCCCAAAAGTAAGCAAAAACGCAAAAGCTCTTTCTTGGGCATGTTTATTAATATTTATTATTTTTTATTTGCAGGTCCTCACGCATGAAAAGAAGAAAATCCGTAAAACCTCAGAAAAAGTACTGCCACAAATCCTGCCAAACAACTCAAACAGTTTGCCTCGTAAGCCCGATGAGAAGCTGAAAAAAGACAAGGAGGATCCTGCCGAAAAGGAAATGAAACCCAAAGTTGATACCGGCTATGGAAAGGACATTAAAGGTATTTCACTTGCGCATATGATCCTATCGCATTGCTAATTAACTATTTCCCTGCAGATATCCCTCAGTCGATGTTGCGTCTGGTATGCAACCCCGTTTATATCGTCACCTGTCTGGGAGCATGCATGGAACTGATGATCGTGTCTGGTTTCGTAGTATTCCTCCCCAAATACTTGGAAACCCAGTTCAGTCTTGGAAAAAGTCAAGCTAGTGTATTCACTGGATCTATCGCCGTTCCCGGAGCCTGTATTGGTATCTTCATTGGCGGGTGCATTCTGAAGCGTTTTCAACTCAAGCCCAAGGGAGCCGTTCAATTCGTCCTCATCTCGAATGTCGTCTGTTTGGGCTGCTATGCTATGCTATTCTTTTTGGGCTGTGATAATCTGAAAATGGCCGGTACTACGATTCCTTACTACAACAGTTCAACGCACAGTTCACTGGAGCCATTCAAAGTGAATCTGACAGCTGCTTGCAATTTTGGTTGTGAGTGTTTAACATCAGATGTCGAACCCGTTTGTGGCAACAATGGTCTGACATACTTTAGTCCCTGCCATGCAGGGTGCACAGCTTTCTCATCCAGTTCGAATTATACCAATTGCGCATGTAGGTGTTTTGAGAGATTTATTCTTTGGTTTAATATGTAACTTATATGCCACCTCGATTCTAGGCGTTCATTCCAATATAACGAGCATTTATACAGGAGTTGGCGGCAGCCAAGCGCAAGCCTTAAATGCTCATGAAGACTTTGCCGAAGTAACTGTGGTGCCAGTGGCCACAGCGGGTCCCTGTAGCACACCTTGTCGGACTATTTACCCATTCCTGATACTGTTGTTCTTTATGACGTTTATAGTGGCGTCAACGCAGATGCCTCTGCTAATGATTGTGCTGCGTTCGGTATCGGAGGAGGAGCGATCGTTTGCCCTTGGAATGCAGTTTGTAATATTTAGACTGTTTGGATACATCCCGGCGCCGATAGTGTTTGGAAATCTGATTGATTCTACTTGCTTGCTGTGGAAGTCGACGTGCGGTGAGAAGGGTGGGCGATGTTTGATATATGACATTGAAAAGTTTCGATTGAAGTAAGTTTTTTTTTTTAGATTGGGAGAATGAGAGAAAAAGTGAATAATAATGTTTCATTCTAGGTACGTTGGATTATGTGCAACGGTGAAAATCGTAGCACTGGCCATATTCATGGTCGATTGGTGGTTGGTTCGCAGGCGTAAGCAGTTGGACAAGCTGAAACCATTGAGTGCTAACGAATTGGTCATTGGATCAATTATCAGTTTAGACAAACGTAAGTTAAACCCCTTGGTCTACATATAAAGTTATTAATTATAAATTAATATGTCGTCATATTCATTCGGGATGAGTTGGATTTTTTTGGAAAAATGAATGTTTCCAATGACTGAAGCTCCACAATAAAGAACTGTACGGCCAATAACCAGGTCTGTTCCACATTCAGATATACAACAGGCAAAGAGTTGAACTGCTGAGATTCATGTACGGGTGCCAGTCTTTCAATGAACTTCTGCTCAAACTTGAGTCTTATTGTTATTGGTTTAGTCCCATCTGTTTACAAAACGTCTTTCAATGAACTTCTGCTCAAACTTGAGTCTTATTGTTATTGGTTTAGTCCCATCTGTTTACAAAACGTCTTTCTAATGAGCTCACCCAGCGTTATTACAGAACGCATTTTTTTTAGCCTATAGGCATATAATGTACATATTTTTTCAGTTCAATGTCTAAACCCAAATGAATATTTATTTTTTAGTATTTGAAGAGAAACTAACCGACAATAATCAAACCGTGCCTTACGGAGGTAATGAACTGGTCATTCCTTCGGACATCCTACGGCACTCTCGCAACAATTCTCGTTCAATTCAGCTGGAATTTGGGTAAGCAATATCACTCCTATCAAATACCATGAAGCTTATCACCAAATATCCCTCCCATTTTAGCTACGACAAATGCCACAACTCACTCCATCCATCGGCGGCGATTGTCCCGCAAACAAAATCCAAAAAACACTTTCGCAGTGCGTCATGCGACGTGAAAATGATTCGCAGCTACAACAAGGATAACAACGACGACTACAACAACACAGCCAATAAATTCCGCAACCTCAAAAAACTCCCAACACATTCCCGTAACAATTCGAACGATCTTAACTCCGACTTTCGCCAAAAGCTTACGCATTCCAGAAACAATTCTCGCGATGATCCTACCCTCAACATCAAGTACATCCAAAACCAACTCCACAGGGATGACAACTATGACGACGAGGATCTCACACCCGGGTGCGGTCAATTTGTGAAGAAGCACTCACGCAACCACTCCTACGATCAGATCTACATGCCAAACAACATCCGCTTCGACATGGACCTGTTCCGCGGTCGCAAGAGTGTTAATGTTGTAAAGAATGTTGAAAACAAAGTGAAAAACTCAAATGAGGATGCCGGTTCGGGACATTCGCGCAATAATTCCAAAGATTTGAATATCAAGGATAAGCAGTTGCTAGCGGTAGAGGCAGCTTCAAGTATTCTGCGACACCGTCGAACGAATTCAAAGGACTTGAATCTGGTAGTTGCTGAGCAGAAGGAGGAGGAGAACACTGCTTTAGTGGATCGTGCAACATCATCACATCATAATATTCAAATTGATCAGGAAGATAGACTCGCTCATGAGAAAAAGGATGGTGCGACAGATGCTCATGATGTAGAAATGTATGATGTTTCATTTTCGTAGAAACCAAGTCCTGGTCTTTTCTTTTTTATTTAAACTGTGTTTTCGTTTTCCAATTCTTAAACAAAAACTGGAGAATACATGGAACTAGAACTGAAAATGTGTGTATGCGAACTTTGAATGAATGAGTAGAGTGCACTAGAGAAATATATAAGTAAAATATATAGAGAGATATTTGTGAACTTGCATCAATTATATTGTAGTTATCGCCGTGGCAATAAGCGAAAGAAAAAAATTATTGAAATAATACAAAAAAAAAAAAAAAAACACTATAAAATTCTTATTCATAAGTAAAAATACATATATTTTTGTTGTGTATAGAAATATTTAAAATAAAATATACAAATTGGATTTTCTTTTTTTTTAATAAATTTGTTTTCTGATTTTTTTTTTTTTTTTTGGTTCAATTAACTTTTGTTAAACGTGAGTTATCTTGCTTCTACAAAGTAATTTTTATCATTATCAACTCCTTATTTTCTTAACCGAGGAAAATCCTTATTTCTTACCACCTTTAAAAAGATTCTAATTAAACGATCTAAAAAAATTCAATTTAGTGAGCGTAAAATTTCGCATGGAATACCAGTCGCCCAGAAATTGTAGAAGGGTATTTATTATTCACTTTACGCCAATCGACCCAATTTTGTGGATACTAGTTCACTTTTTGTAGTACAGTTACTTAGTGGTATTCGATTGGGCGCTCTCATAGCAATTTTTATGTTCGTTTGGTACAAAAAAAGCTATCTTTTTCAGGTTTCAGAGCATTTTTGTGAATCTAGATATTTTCTCAGATTTACCAATACAAGTGCATTTGAGTTTGACAACTGTTGGAGTACGTTTAGGTTTTCGTGACGTTTTTCTACAGCAAAGAAGAGCATTGCAATCTATTGTAAATTATTTATGTATAAATATTTAGAAATCAATCGGGACGCAAATTTCGAATGTTTTAATTTTAAATTTAACCAGTGAATGGAAAACGCTTTGAAAGGTGTTGAAGGCTACACATATTCGAATCGCACGAATGTTATCACAAAAAAGAGCAAGTGACGTTTTTATGTTCGATTAGCCACACGAAATCTGAAATCTGAGAGCGAATCTGAAGAAGTCCAATCGAATACCACATTACTCACTAGTAAACTCGGAAATTTGAAAGGACACGATTTACGCTCCCTAAATTGAGATAATCAGCCCTATTGCGAAGATCAACTATCAATCGCCAACAAATAAAGTTATTGTGAATGAAAACTCAACTTTGACAGTTCTAAAATATTTTTGATTTGAAGAGCGACTGTTACGATTTTTGCAAATAATTTAATTAAACAATAATTACGAGTGTTGTTATTGAAAACCATGTCATCGGTGGAATTATTTTTTGATAAAACTTAAACTTAAACCGATTAATTGCAGCTCTGCTTGGTCTTGCGCAGTCAACAGCAACAGTGTCCTTTATTCTAAGTGAACTGCTAAACGCGTTATGGAAAATTACATGTGCCCAAAATGGATAAAATTCATTACACATAGGAAGAAATATCTATATATATATCTAGCCCTTAAAAAATAACAACAATAACAATTAAAAACGTTGATGTTCAACATTAAGAGTCGTACTTATCAACACCGAAATTGCGATTGATAGAAAAATTGACAACTACCAATAAAAATGTTCAAGATTGACATTCACAATACCGATTTGTCAACCGACAATGCTGCACGTTCCCAGTCGATCAACACTTAATTGATAATTGATCTTCGCAATGCCATTATTACCATTTAAAGAAACTTATTGATAAGTATCAACTATCAATTGATAGTTGATCTTAGCAATAGGGGTGAATAAAAAAGCAAAACAGAGATGTCAGACTAGCGGTTGGAAACTTTATTTTTGCATGGACCGTCGACCGAAGTGGAAAAAACCGGGGCGTCCAATAAAAAAAAAAAAAAACTCCGGATTAACGTAAGTTTTATCGTCTTCACCAGGAAAATGGTGAAAACCCTGGCGAAGAGGGCCTTACTGGACCTACATGGTCATTTTTTCAACAGCCGTAGGGTATGCAAACAAAAAAGGGGTAATTAACTAATCATTGTGAATGAAATGACAGCCGCTGTATGTAATGAAGCCAACCCACCACATCCATTGCCTATATATCATTGGCTGGCAAAATGCTGTAATTTTTTTAGTACACCTGCTGTTGTTTCTGCGCGACTGGTATTTTTGAGGAATTTTGCACTCCAATTTTTTGGATTCAAATCGGAAATTTTTCTTTATAATTTCAATTGGCCTCTCTCGCGAGTTTTGAAAGGGATTCAGGACTTAAGTTAAATGATTCGCACTAGTTAGTAGCCACACCCACTTATTTTATTGGGCGGAATTTTAGGGTACTCATGTTACGTGTTTCAGCTTTAAATCATAGGACGATTTTTAAAATTGACCCCGGTGACCATACGACTAGAAACTTCAGGGTGCGCGGTGTTTTAGTGGAGGCGCATAGTAGCTTACCTGAGCCTGTTCTGCTTGCGTTCTATGTATGGGAGGGAATGTGTTCCATGTTTTGGGTATATATCACCCTAAATAGACAACCAAAATACCTACCGCTTTTCGGCGAAGAGCATTTGCCGGCCTTGTTGACTAAAAACAAGGTTTGCTCAAGTAGGTACCTACACAACACATTCGAAACTTTTATATTGGGATTTTCAGATTTTGCTATCAGATTTCAGATATTTCGTGCCCAATGGAATATAAAACGTGTGTGTTGTTTTAAGAGTCAGCTGTTCTCAAATTGTTATTAGTGTTTATAAAAATGTAATTTATGTTGATATCCATTAGCAGCAGTCAAATGTACATTTTCTCTATTTTTTCACTTCTCGCCTAAAAACGCAAGTAAACACACTTTAAAGTTTGACAAATGACAAATTTTTTGGTGTTCCTGCAAATAAGTGTAAATCTAGCTCAGAAATCGAGATTCGCAAAATTGCTCTGACTCTTAAAAAAAGTGTTTTTTTTTTTTTTTTGCGGCAAAGGGAACATGAAATCTGACAGTAAGCTCATTTCGAGAGCAGGAAAATTGCTCTGAATCTGAAAAAAGTGCATTTTCTGTCCCAATGGAAAACGACATTAGTCAAACTCTGTTCACATACGTCAGAGTTTGGGTAAAGGAGAGCAAAAGCCTTCGACCAAAATAGGTACTTACATGCAAATTGTATTGGGACAAAGAAGAATTTTCATAATATTGGAAATAACCGATTTGTTTTTATTTAGGATTCATTTTTGCACTTTCTTTCGACTCATAGTTTTAGGAATATATCCAGCTGACTGATATTATTTAAAGTATTTGGAGATACAGTTTTGGTTCTTTTGTGCGATATGCAATATTATCTACAAAAACATATTAACTAAAATTTTGCAAGGTTTATCTTACATGTCAGTCTATTTGATAGATTACCTACAAATACTTGCCAATAGAAAAAATGTCTTAAGACTTTGTAGGTCTGTTTATTTCCTTTTTTTTTTGTTACTAATTCTTACGATATTTTACTTAATGCCGTTCCTTAACTGAACAAATTCGTAAAAGAGAGCGTCCCCGAGAGAGAAATATTTATTACCCCTCCACTATGAGAATCTTACGAAGTTGTTTATACCTACTCAACCAATTTCTTTGTGTAAAAAGTGGAAAAGCTGTAAGTGATCTTACAATTAACAGGTGATTTTAAATTTGGCTCTGCGTGGATTATTTTTTGATTTCTTGCGTATTAAAATGGTATCTATCAACAGGCGGCAAAATAAAATTGAATGTTCTCCTCAAGATAATTTCGAAAGTGGCGACAAAATTCTTCCTCGCGACAACAAGGAATAATCGAATTCATCAAAAATGAGTTCGATTAATTCCAGATCACTTTCATCGCTAGTTAGATGATACCTATACCTAATTTTCTTAGTATATGTATTAGCAAATTCTTCGAGTTCACCCCTATCGAGGTATCCGTTTGGAAAAAAAAACAATTCAAAAGTCAAATCTGGGGTCGAATCGCGTCCTCCATGATCGAGCATTTCGTGACGTAATTTGTTTTTGTTTCACATGGAAAACCAACTAAATTCCGTGATGGGGTAGCTCGTTCACGGAAGTGGCGACCCCTGATCGGAGCTCAAATTGCGTTCGAAGTATCCGTTTCGGAATAAAATAAATGAAGCCTTTATGGGCCTTTATGAACGCGTTCATTTTTTTCACATTAAAATATTCCGCAGCAATTAGTTGTCCGAGAGCTTCGGAAAAAATACCGTGTACCGTACCGCGTATCTGTCAAAAGTAAGTGGTATAACGCATACGGAGAAATTTTCCGAAAGTTGTGTCGGAATAAATAGCTCGAATGGAATTTTTCCGATTTCGTACAAATCAGAGAAAATTCCGTTCCGAACGGATACCTCGATAGCGGGGTTGAGGTTCGAATCCCGCAAAAACCCAAATTCCAACTTAGGGTTTTTTTCACTGTGCCACCTCTCGCGAACGTCTGACAAACATCCGAGAGTATAACTGTCTTGAAAGAGCTTCTCAATTAGCCGTTTGGAGTCGGCATAAAATTGTAGATCCCTTCCATTCGTTCCAAAAAGAAAAAACTCACACAAAACGAATGGTTGCGAGAAGCTAGGCCTAGGCCCCTAGGGTCCCTCCGGACATGTTGCGCCAACTATTTTTTTTTTTTTTTTACTACAAAAGTGTTCCCTAACTTTTTCGTGTCTCTCTCTGTGAGAGAATTTATCCCCACCAGCCACCACAGTCATTTTGTCAGTCTTTTCCATTCTTACTACAAAAGTAAAGGAACAGGCCTACATGTATGCCTTTGGAACTTTATGTGGTAAAATTTGGGATACATTTGTAATAACAAAATTTAAAATATAAATTGCTGATGGAAACAGCAAGTTTTTCTTATTTTGGCGATATAAGGCCTGTTTTTTTGAGCTTCGATCTCAGCAAAGCAAAGTAAAGTAGGATTTTCAGCACGCAATCACAACAACTACTGTGATTTATCGAAGTGTCAAGTAGAGCGTAGTTGTTGTAATTGCGTGCTAAAAATCCTACTTTACTTTGCTTTGCTGAGATCGAAGCTCAAAAAAACACGCCTATAGTAAGTCAGTGACAATCGTAATATCCTTCCCATATACTCGGTTATCTAAGCAAGAGCGGCTTCTTTTATGACTATTATTTGTGACAGAGAAACGGTACAAACATAACGATATTCAGTACTTCTATAACTTTTGTAATCCATGTTTCAGCTGAATGGGACTGCAAAGTCGATTGAGTTCTTGACCCTGACGACCAAACCAGCACGATCCGCCTGAGTCCTGCAGTGTTGTAAGCTAGAATATTCATGGCTACTCGTTTAAGGTGTAGGTGTTCTACGACCAGCCACTGTATAGTTGTGTTGGTCCATGGGTGGTCTTGTGGCGGTTGCCACAGTTTCACTTAGAACATCAGTTGGGTCCATTGTGTCCAGAACGCTTTCACATTGATGGCTTTAATTCCTTCGGTAGTTTCAGCTATACGATTCATATGTCGTTGGACATCAGGGTCGGGAAGTATTTCCATTGTGTTTGTCATTGCCATTTACAAAGTAGCCAAGTTGAAAAGTCTGTAATACGCCTGCTTCGCCAGGGGCTTATAATTTGGAGTAGATTTAAATACCATTCAAAAGTGTTGTACAGTAAAACACTCTGTCAGTTTTATATTAGGCTAAATTATGGGGTATTCGGATGGGCTTCTTCAGATTCGCTCTCAGATTATTTCGTGTGTCTAATTGAACATTAAAAAGTCACTTGCTCTTTTTTGTGTTGATATTCGTGCGATTTGAATACCTATGTGTAGCCTTCGATCATTTTTAAAGTTTTCTCCCTACACTGGTTCAATTTACACTCGAAATTTGCGTTCCGATTGATTTCTAAATATTTATACATAAATAATTTACAAAAATAGATTCGCCCGATGCAATGCATTTCCTTGCAGAACAAAAACTTCACAAAAACGTAAAAAACTCGACCAGTTGTCAAACTCAAACGCACTTGCAAATTTGAGAAAAAATTCGAAAAAGTTCTCTGAAATCTGAAAAAGATTGTTTTATTTTGTACCAAACACTAATTCTTATTCTTCTGTATCTTTTAATTGGGTCAGTTGCAAGCCGTTCATTTATCGTTTTTGGAAGATTTGAAAAATCTCCTTCGGTAAAGTTTTTTGAGTAGACAATATCTTATCCAGTTTATGTCGCCCTTTCAGATGGCACTGTGCTCCAGTCTACGTCCTCACATTCCTTAACAGTTTTATATAACACAATATCTTTTACTTCGCACTCGATTCCATCTATAACTAACCTTTTTGTTACCTCTTGAACGGATTCTTTGGTAATTTCAGCTAACTCGTCTGATAGCAAAAAACAGCTCTGAGAGTTCCCAATCAAATACCACATATACCTAAGTATCGCTTTTTCAATTTAAAACAATAAATCTCAATTGCAGAAATGGTTTTGAGAATTTAGAGCCTTATTTGTAGTTGTTTTTGTGGGCGCAGTGGCTTAGTGGTTAGTGTGCTGGACTACTAAGCGAGGGGTCGAATTTTGAATCCCGCAAAAAGAAAAAACAAAACTAATTCCAACTTAGGGTTTTTTTTCCACTGCTCCACCTCTCGCGAACGTCTGACAAACATCCGAGAGTATAACTGTCTTGAAAGAGCTTCTCAATTAGCCGTTTGGAGTCGGCATAGATCATTGTAGATCCCTTCCATTCGTTCCAAAAATGAAAAAAAAAAAAAACTCACACAAAACGAATGGTTGTGAGAAGCTAGGCCCTCCGGACCTGTTGCGCCAACTATTTATTTATTTATTTATTTGTAATTGTTGGGCTTGATATTTATTTTTAATTTTATTTAAGTCGATATTTAAACATGAAATTTTAGTACTTTTTTTTTAGTTTTGGATGCTTCAAGCATTGCAATTATTATATCCACAATTAATTGAGGCTAAACAAAAAATCTAAGGACAGTGGAATTAAAATCCAGTTGAATGTGAGTGTGATATGTCAATCAAGGATCTATATTCTAGGTTATTTGGGGTTAAATTAAAAACATAGCTTATTATAAAAAACTTATCAAATTAACAAAAATTTAAACAAAAAAACAATGTCAATGACATATTGTGCTGTGACGAGATATCTGAGAATAAATTTTAAGAACAACAAAAACGCAATATATAAAATTAACATAGTAAACAAAATACACTGTAAAAGGGTGCCTGTGTCCTGTTTCACAAACTTAATGATTGCAAACAACAAAATTTGTGAAACACAAGTTCTGTGGTTTGCAATTTGCAGGCTTGTAAAATAAACCACTAGTCGCGTAAAAGGAATATTTTGATCACAAGTATCTTACTTATTGCCTACAATTTTCGAGTAGGCAAACGACTTTTGTCATTAAATTCATGTGGTCAGTGGTCACATTCCTTTTTGCATTTACCCCAACTGGTTCAAGATTACATTAAATATTTGTAAGTAATATAAATAATTTAGGAATATAAGTAGAATAACCGAGTATTTTACATTCTATTAGTTGTCGCAGCTTATTTATTTTGAACGACTTATCCTGAAAGAGATAATATTTCCTAGTCTATTAAAAAATCGATTCGTAAGATGCTTACAGAATTCAAATTAATTATCAAATTTATCAAAGTTTTCTCTAAACCTACCTTTGGGAATCAATTTGACAAAATTCAGTCATCCGTACACAAATGGATCTCGCTCAGAAATCTAGATTCGAAAAATTGGTCTGACTCTGAAAAAACGCCCAAAGGCATGCACCTACATGAAATTTGACAGCCAGCTGATTTCGAGAGCAGAAAAACTGCTCTGAATCTGAAAATTGTGCTTTTTCTGTCCCAATGGAAAACGACTTTAATGTCATAGGGTAAGATAATGGACACATTCAAGAATCTAGTTTTTTTAAGTCGACTAGATTGGTTTGGATAAGATGTAACCTGAACGCAAGAACTGGATTGGTCAGGAACGTAACTTTTTCTGCGTCAGCCAAATATCCGAACTTTCAACTTAGAACTCAGTCACGAATTTCTGGACTAGATTCGTCGGCTACCCCTCCATAAACGTCAACTGAAACAGCTGCTCATCTGACCGATTGCAGTCAATCAGAACCGAGATACATCTGGTCCGACAGCAGCTGTCAGACTTACTATACTAGATACTGGAACGTCCCCAATTTTATCAGCCTAATGTAACAAAACAGTGCAACTTGTTTTAACAAAGACTGCGTAAAAGCTGTCAAATTTTTGCAGCGGTCTACAGTCTGATCCAAGAATGTGCCAATACCAAGCGAGATGTGACTAAGTTGTCAGTAGAAATGATTAAATTCAAAGAAATGGCTAGACTCTTTGTGACAGTTAACTATAGGCCAGTTTTTTTTTAGCTTCGAACTCAGAAAAGCAAAGTAAAGTAGGATTTTCAGCACACAGCTACTGCAAGTACAGCGTAGTTGTTGTAATTGCGTGCTGAAAACCTTACTTTTCTTTGCTTTGCTGAGATCGAAGCTAAAAAAACACGCATGATGTCGAATTATCCGGGTTCGACTGCGTATGCTCAACGTCCTCTAGATTAAATATAAAAAATAAAAAAGATGTGCCTCATACCTTTTTTTTCAATTTCTTCCCATAAGCGGAAGGATATAACACAGTCGCTTGTGGTGAACCCGGTGGCGTTATTTTCTTCTCTCAATTTTTGGCTTTGAAATATAGACTATTCATAAAATATATTTCCATAGTAAAGTCATGGAGATGGCTTTAATAATATAATCGTAACGCAAGACAAGTCCCTGGTAGAAACAGAAACTGGCAAAGCTCTGCATAATTTCGATCACACTTAAAACAACTAAACATTCGTTGTTACAATAGGCGTTTTTTGTTATGCCCACATGATCTATATAGATTATTGATTTCTATAGGTTTACAACAATAATACGAGATCCAACTGTTGTTGGAAACCTTGAAAATCACTGATATATATAGATCATGCGGGCTTAATAAAAAAACGCCTGTGTTATCAATGTAAATTATGAATGAATTCGGTTCAAAAATTGTGCACACCACACTGTGCCACTACAATAGAAAAAATTAAATAAAAAAAAATTCAGACTCATTGCATTATTGCGACAACTTACCTAATACTTACCTAGCAGAAATTTATTTGGCTTTTAGTTAATAATATTTACACCAAACATTCTTTTGATTTCATAATGATGTAGGAAACAATTATAGATTAGAATAACTTTAAGTTTAGTGTAATTGATAATAATAATCATATCAATTAATAAAATTTAATTTTAATTGTAGTACGAAATATGCAAATTTAATAAAAGAAATAAGGTTTCTTCTTCTGATTTAAAACCTTACCAACAAAACAAACAGGTTTTGTTCTGGCTTACTACGTTCCTAACAGTCTAGTATTAAAACGAAACAAAACAAAACTGCTATTCCCTCAGAACTTAAATAATAAACTTAAATAATAAACTAAACTTTTTAAATAACAAACACGTTAACTAAAAAGAAATACAAAATATCAAGGAACAACAAAAAAAAAAGTAGATAGATTTACTAACACCATAAGAAATAAAAATACTAACTAACCACAAATTTGTAAGTTCTTAGAGCAAAAAAAAAAAAAAAAACATTTATCACTAGATAAATAACAATTACAGAAATAAAATAATTTATAAAAAAAAGAGACGTGTTAATTATTGAAGAAAAAGATTGCCTTAAAATTAAAAATAAATAAATAAATAAGAATTCTATATAACATACATATTATATATATAATATATATATATTGAGAGAGAGATTAAAATAAACAAACAAACAAAAAGAATATAAAAATTAATTAGACAAACCAGGTTATGTATGAAAATATATATATTTAACAAAAAAGTATGTAGAGCATTTTTTTTTAACGGAAAATAATATATAAAAGCGTAAGTAAAAGCGGTACCTACCATTGCACACCGCACGTCCATTTGCAAACTGCATTTGATTCTACGCGACAATTTATTTTTACACATGAAAAAATTGAGGGTCTGAGACAGAATTTTATATCAAACTGCTTAGATCGAAGCTCAAAGAAACACGTCTGTAGAATTCGATTGGAGTACAAGCCTTTAAAATTTGTTGGCTTAACTAGAAATTGTACCACTTTTGTTTTTCCGAATTACTACGTATTAGGTTAGCGTTTTAAAGCATTTTGTATTGATATTTTATATAAACTCACTCAGTTTGTCCGACAGAATTATCAAAATTGAGTGTAAGTACGCAATAGTACAATTATGCTAAAGTGTGAACATAGTTAAAGAGTATAATTACAACGTTACATTTGTCAAATCAAAACTGTAATTGCATAGTTGGATATTTAAAATTTGAAGCTAGATAAGCTAAGAGCAAACATGAAATGAAAAATATAAGCGCATTTCACAATCCTCTTTGACAACCCTGTGCACATTAGGAAATGCAAAATTGACACAAAATTCTAGGTACCGGTTAGAGTGGGAGGAGTCAATTTTCTAGTTCGTTTTCTATTTTGCATGGTATTTCATACTATTGGAGACCTACTGCTGCGCCTGTTTTCCTGTTGATTAATGGTTCGTTGCGAAAAATGAAATGAAATGAAAAAAATTATCCCAAATGTCTGCCAACCGTGTGAACTGGCAATTTTCTACACGACAACGCTGTCAGACAAATTATTTGCAGGGTTCTTATCGCGTAAGCACAAAACGATTGAACGACATCGTCTCGACGATGCTTCTACATCGTGTAACAACCAAAAAACGATAATCGTCAAAACGATTGGACGATCATTGTTTTTTCTTGCTTCACGTTACTAATTCAAACGTCAAATACCCTCGTCAAAACGATTCGATTCAACAATGGCTATTTTGCAGTCGATTCATCGTTTTTGCTGTATTTGCTCAGTTTTAGTTAGGTCTGAGAGAAGTATAAAAAAATATTTAAAGGAAGACAAACACCTATGTTCTCTTTGGAGGCGACTCCCTCTTATACCAGTCCCAGCTGTAAAAGAATACATCGTCGGCTGAGTTCTATCTTGTCCAATGTCCATTTTTCAAATTTTTGGGAAATCGATTTTAAAAGTTTAGACTCAAAGCTTTTATTCAATTAACCAGATTTCTGTTCTGAAGTAATTTTTTTATGAAAGCTCAAACAATTTTATATTTAATAATTAAAATATTTTTGTATTTAAAGTTTCTTCTAATTAATTAAAAATAAAAATGTATCACCAAGTCATTTTGGATATTGGACAATGATGTATGGGATGAGTAAAAGTTAGTTCAAATGTTGGATATTGAACAAAAAGAAGTTAAATTCAACAAGATAGAAAATAAAGAAAACGTAATAAAGAAACCAGTGTTGCTAATAGTAATATTGAACAAAAAGTCTTCCAACTTAACTTTAAAAAAAAAGTTAAATTAAAGTCTTTTCTTTTATTATTCTTTTATTACAAAAACATGTATAATGCTTTTATTAAAAAATGTACAATTCAAGACATTTATTTCTTTATAAGAAACTAGCTGACCCGGCGAACTCCGTTATAATGGAATGAAAATAATATTTCCAAGCATGCATAGCGCATGCTACTTTATGTAATTCCATCAATTCAAATTCTTTATTCAAAAGTTATATTAAATATAATACAAATAACTGAAGTTAGCAATGTCGATGTATTTCAATCAAACCGTAATCATTGACGTGTCGGTCACCCTTCCGCTTTTGCAATAAATTGGTTTGCTCACACGTGAGAACGCGATATGACAATGTTTGCCTTTTAAACTCTAAATCGTCCTTGCATGACATTTGATTTGAGATACTTAACAATCATATCAAACGCGATCCGCGATTGACTAGATTCGTCGGCTACCCCTCCATAAACGTCAAATGTCACAGGTGCCCACGTGACCGATTTAAACCAATGAGGGCGTTCAAGTATCTAGTTTAGTAAGTCTGACAGCTGTCTAACTAGATCTATCTCGGTTGTGATTGGTTTAAATCGGTCACGTGGGCACCTGTGACATTTGATGTTTATGGAGGGGTAGCCGACGAATCTAGTCAAGAAATTCGTGACTGAGTACTAAGTTGACAGTTCGGGTATGTGGCTGACGTAGAAAAAGTGACGTTCCCGACCAAACTAGTTTTTGCGTTCAGGTTACATCTTATCCAGACAAATCTAGTCGACTTAAGATAACTAGATTCTTGAATGCGGCCAATCACAACCGAGATAGATCTAGTCAGACAGCTGTCAGACTTACTAAACTAGATACTCGAACGCCCTCAATTACATGTGTAATTCTAGTTTGACAGCTGTCTTGCTTGAAACTTTATGTAGGTATCTCGGTTTTGATACGTTGAAAACGGTCATTAGAACAGCTGTTTCAGTTGACATTATTTTTGGATGGGTAGCCGATTCTGGTCAAGAAATCTGTGACTGAGTATAGTAAGTTGACAGTTCGGATAAGTGTATGATGTAGGAAAAGCGACGTTACCGACCAATGCAGTTTTTGCGTTCGGCTTACATCTAACCCAGACCAATCTAGCCGACTTAATATAAGTAGATTTTTTAATGTGCCAATTACCAGTTATCCCAAAAGGTAAAATGTGTTTCAGATTGAGCCTTGCAGAACTTCGCCCTGCGATGGCGATGGATGACTTTCGTCAACTGAACTACAGTCCAATCTCCAATGATTGTTAAATAAAACAGAGAGGATGACAACCGCAATGGATTTCTGTTTCTGATTAACATTGGTCCCTTAGGTCTTCTTGTTTCTGCATTAATTTAAGTTGTAATATCCCTAAAGTATCAATTGTGTTAGCTTCCGTGTGTCTAATAGAACAGGGGTTCCCAATTTTTTTCGGCCACGGAACCCTAAATGATCAAACTTTTTTTGGCGGACCCCCATATTGATATTAACAGAAAACATCGTTCCTTGAAGTGCGGTTTGGATATTTTTATGTTTGACAAGAAAAGAAATAATAAATGATACAAATATAATTATTTTAAGTTTTATAAAACATTTATTGCACAACAAAAAAAAAGCTGCAACTTTTTAATGTGAGGAATGAAATTTTTTCACACATTTACTTAAAATATCCTTAAAATTAGGCTTAATGTCCGAAAACTGAATGCGAATGTGCTGCGTCCAGTCTGTTTCTGTATTTGTTTTTCGTGTAAGTGTAAGCCGAAAACCCAGCCTCGCATCGGTAAGTTGTTACAAATGGAAGGAGAACCATAAGAGCTTTGTCTGCCACTGCAGGGTATTCATCTGTCAGTCCAACCCAAAATGTATTTAAATTAGAATCTTCTGATTCAAAATTTTGTTTTAGAAGGGATGAACTTTTGATGTCGATCGGATTTTCATACTCTGGCACAGTTAGCACTAGCACCCACATGGCATTCTTCTCAATCCACAACACATTGTGACACCGACACAAAAAATTCAAAATATTTTTTTCGCGGATGACTAGATGTATGAATTTGTTTGATGATGAATTTCGGTGCGCCGCGACGGCACGATTATGTTTTTTCTACGGAACCCCTTTTACCCTTCCACGGAACCCCAGGGTTCCGCGGAACACCATTTGGGAAACGCTGTAATAGAACATAGGAACATCATTTTTTGTTCTCTCAATTTGTTGATATTCAAGCGATTGAAATATGTGTAGGTGTAGCCTTCGACACTTTTATTTACTTAATTTAAATTAAATCACTCGAAATCTGCGCCCCGATTGCTTTCTAAACATTTTTGCATAAATAATTAACAAAAATATGATTCACCCGATGCAATGTCTTTGTTTGCAGTTAAAAATGTTTACGAAAACGTAAACAAACTCCACTAGTTGTCAAACTTAAACGCAAGTGGATTGGTAAATCTTAAGCAATTCTGAGAAAAAAGTGGAAAAGTTAGGTTTTTTACGTCCCAATAGAACATAAAATGGTGAATTGTTGGACGGCTGTTCTGTTATAAGTGCGAGAACGGCGGATTACATACACCTGTTGCATCTTTGTTCAAATAGGTAACCAAAATACGGCGATCGACTACATTGCCTCATCCTCATGCAAATATAATCGTTTTAGTTGTGAGTTTAAGTAATGTCGGGGTGGAATCGGTGTTGTGTCCCCACACCCGAGTGGCATATGATCGATCCCCGACGTGGGACAAAGAAACGCATTATATCAGAGTTCGTCCATCACTATACCAAGAAAGACGAAAAGAGAAAACGAACATCTCTAAATTTTGTTTAAATACAAATAGTTTCCGTAACAAAAACCGATCAGCTGACACTGCCCAGCTGTAATATTTTCGATATAATGCCTTGCGCACCACGTATAACTTTCATAATGGGAATTTGCACCTGTTTTGTTGAGTCGCACACGAAAAGGCCAATCGAACGCGCTCATTGTAGCATATCATGAAAACAATAAAACACCAATATTTATATGTTTTATGTGATTTTTCTTTATTATCATTTTTTTATAATTTTTATTTACTTCCTTCCTTTTTTCTTGTTTTTTTTTTTTTTAATTAATTAATAATAATGTATAATAATATATATAATATAAAAAGTGTTTCTTTTCCGTTTAGTTTTATTTTTCCTTTATAATTGTTCACTTGTTTTTGCTTTTGTATATTTATTTTTCTTATTTTCCATGTTTACTCTTGAATTGGATATTTTCCCCGTTTTTCGTTTTGTCTTCCTTTCTAATTTTCAGGGGGAGAAGGAACGGAGGAGGCGTAAGTATTAAAATGATGTTCTTTGTTTTGTGATTTTTCACGTTACGCAATCAAACAGATATTATCTAATGTGACTTGTTTTACGTGGCTGTGTGTTGTTGTGAGTGGATCATTTACGAATTTCTTTTTAGATAGATAGATATTATTTTACAACAGTGTTGCCATTTTACTAAACAAAATCTACAGAAAATCCCTAAAACTCTGCCGCCATTTTTTTTTTTTTTTTGTAAATACATTTTGTATTGAAAGTGTTAATTGCTTTGAAGATTGATAATTATGTATTTTTTGTAAGGTAGCAGGAACTTCGTTTGAGTAAAAACTCACGGACTTTGTTTAAAGTAAATAAATTTAATTGCCCACCTTATTGCTCAGAATGAATAAGAAGAAGTTTCAAAAACAATTTATTTCCTAAGGAAATTCACAATACATACGTCCAATTTGTGGCAACACTATTGCTGTATAACAAGGTTAATAACTTGCCTATTTGTTATTTTTTTAATTTATTCTTTATACAATCTTCACGCGAAATTTTGTTTGTTCAATTATTTGTTATACTAAATAGCTAACTATTTGTTTACAATAGTTTTACATTAACATTTTTCATTCACTTGTTTTAATCATTGTTACACTTGCAATGATATATTGAAGTTCATATATATAATTTTTATCATTTCAATATTACAATAATTAAATTTTTTTTATACCAAACAAAAAAGTTTTATTTATTCTTCATTGTTTTTGGATTGTTTTCAGATATTATCTTATTTAAAGTGGTACGTAATGAAGCGATTTATGCAAGCTACTAAAATGATAACAGAGAAAATAAATCTTTTCTACCAAAACTAGTCGTTCAACGGTTATTTCCTTACAATAAACAATGGAATACTTATTAGATAGAATCAAATGAAAAATAAGAAAAGCGAAAGAGACGCACAAAAACAGAGGACGGGATATTATGTGAGGGGTTTTGAAAGCTTTGTTCTTTTCTAATTCAATGTTTTTTTTTTTCATACAATTATTGGTATATTTTTCTTGTTTTTTTGAGTTGTTCTAGTTCTCCTGTTCTGTGTTTCATTATTTTTTCTAATTTTTTGTTTATTTTTTGGATAAGTTGCCTCATTAAATTGTTATTTCTTTTGTTATTCGGTTAAAATGAACACTTTTTATCTGGTGGGAATTTTATTTTGATATCTATTGCACGCTACATGAATTTTTGTGGCCATTTTTGTGCTTTAGCCTTGATTTTGGCCTGTATCGCTCTAAATAGGAGAGTTGCTTAGCGTTAATAGCGCCTCGTCGTTTGCTAGAAAGACAAAAACAAAAACAAAAATATATATATTTGTTAAGAAAATATCTGTGATACGAGTGACGTATTTCGAATACTTACTCTCTGATAGTTTCAACAGCTGCTTCGTATTTAAGACCGAGCTCGATCAATGCCAATGCAACTAAGACTGGTGCCCTACCTAGGCCAGCTACACAGTGGACAGCAACACAAGCTTCTGGATTTTGTTGATAACTAAACAAAATTAAAAAGGTGATAGTTAGGCAGCTGGTGAAAAGTTATAACTTATAGTTGATAAAAATTGTAGGCAATTAGTTTTATAAATGCTTGCGTTCTCTAAATTTCCTTCATCTGACGATATGAAGATTACTGGATGTTTCTTGAAGGAAGGGAGAGGTATTTAGTGACATTGCGCATCATCCTACAATAATTGTCTGTTTTATAGCTATGCCATTTCATGCGGCGTAAATTCAAAACTAGATTCCAAGTTCACGCTTGCTTTCGACCAGGGCCTTATCCTCATACAAATAAACTTTGTTACCAGGTATCTTTTTTGAATAGAGTTAAAAAATCTGGCAAATATCGATTTTAAGCCAAAAATCCAGGAACAAGTAAGCCAAAATGAGATGGCATCTCCTCTTTAAATACATGAATAATGCATCCAGAACAGGTTGCGCTATGTGTTCCTTCTCTTAGATACCCGGGCCAATATATTTATTTCTTACAGACGCATTTATGTACTATTTATGTACTGAGGTGTTTGCCAGGTTCAAACATAGAATTTCTTGATTTCGAAAGCTCTTACATGGGCGAACAGTGAACCGATCATCTCTCGTTCATTCATATAATATCAACAGTAAGTGGGGAGACGTTTTAAGTTACTGCTATATTAATATAATTAATAAGCAATCAAAATTCAATTGATCTGGTATATGGCCATTACGTTAAGTGCGGTTTCGACAAATGTAGATATAAAATCAACAATGATGTGCTAATATGTATAAATTATACATGTATACTCGCTATCCTAAGAGAAAAAAATAAGCAACAAATTGAGGCTACCCGCATTACAGCTGGAAAAAAAATTGAGGTTGCTACAAGTTTGGATATATGTATTGTGTTGCCAATGGAAGATGGTGAAATTAGTCCAATATAATTATAAAAAGGGGCATTGCTATTCCGTTGTGTCTTGTAATGCCAATCAGCATCAATTCAAAGGGAAGTAATCCTCTATTATTTAAAACAAATTTTTGAGTGTGATGATAAATAAATTCAGAAATCGTCAGCTGTTCCAATACGAGTAAAAGTCATGCCCATCTACTGATGTTGCCAATGCCTGCAATATGCCAGGTAAATGTAGTCAACTGTATAGCAAGTAACGGGTGATTTTTTAAGAGGCTTAGAACTTTAAAAAAAAAAAAAAACACAAAAAATTCGAAAAATGAATGAAATATTTATTTGAATCGATAGTTTGAACCTTGCAATTTAATGTTTAAAGATAATTTCATGCAAATGTTGACCGCGGCTGCGTCTCAGGTAGTCCATCCGCTGAGTCTAATTTTGGCATACTCTTTCACACATATCGGCCGGTATCTCACGAATGAATGCATGGATGTTGGCTTCCAGTGCGTCAATCGAAGCGGACTTGTCCCTATACACATTAGCCTTGACATACCCCCACAAAAAATAATCTAATGGTGTCAAATCGCACGATCTAGGCGGCCAATTGACCGGCCCGAAACGTGAAATTAACTGTTCACCAAACTCGCCTCGCAATTGCGCCATTGTTTCGCGTGCTGTGTGGCATGTGGCACCGTCTTGTTGAAACCACATATCATGCAAGTCAAGAACTTCCATTTCGGGCAAAAAAAAGTTTGTTATCATCGCTCGGTAGCGTTCACCATTGACATTAACGCTGCGATTCGCATCATCTTTGAAGAAATGTGGCCCAATAATGCCGCCGGCCCATAAACCGCACCAAACAGTGGCTTTTTCGGGATGCATTGGTAGCTGTTGCAATGCTTCTGGCTGATCTTCACTCCAAATGCGGCAATTTTGCTTATTTACGTACCCATTCAACCAAAAATGAGCCTCATCGCTGAACACAAATTTTCGATAAAAAAGCGGATCCTCGGCCAGCTTTCCAAGAGCCCATTCACCAAAAATTCGGCGTTGTGGTAGGTCGGCTGGCTTTAGTTCTTGCACAAGCTGTATCTTAAAAGGCTTTACGCACAAATCCTTCCGCACAAATCCTTTGAAATTTTCCACGTAGTGCTGTAACAAAGGCCTAACTGCTGGGAACGGCGCCGAATCGACATTTCGCGGTCTTCTGTCACACTAGCTGATACGGCCGCAATATTTTCTTCACTACGCACAGTACGTAAACGTGTTGGTGGTTTAATGTCCAAAAAAGTAAATTTGGTGCTAAATTTGGTCACAATCTTCCGAATAGACTGCTCAGAAGGTCGAGAATGCCGATCATAAAATGGAAGCAGCGCGCGATGAACATTTCGAACCGAGCACAAATTTTGATAGTAAAATTCAATAATTTGCAAGCGTTGTTCATTTGTAAGACGATCCATGGTTAAATTGCAAACCAAACTGAAGCTGTTTGACAGTGACACAAGGTACTAAACATACGTCAGCTGTCAAAACCAGTGTTGCCAAAACCAAACCAGCTAAAAAATCACCCTTTACTTATTTCTAACACAGATTCTCATTGATGCGGGCGGTAGTTCACCTACCAGATGAGTGGTATTAAGTTTCCCACTAACAAAGGGAAAGGGCTATCTTTTCAGGGAAAACATGCACAAAGGAACTAGTACAAGGCATGAAAATAAGCAGATATAGATTACTACGGAGAATTGTTTTCAGAATAAAGTAATTTAATACTTAAATTATGCACTTAAGCCAATGCCAAGAACTGTTATTCTAGAACTCACTTTTGCTTTAATGTCTCGAACCATTCATCGACGATATTCTGCGGAGGAAAAGTGCCATCCTCAAATGCTAAGTCCTTAACGGCAATGCCCTGGGATTCAAGCTCATCGCTTTTGTAGCTTGGCTCGCATACACGTACAACAGTGCTCACATTGTTTTTCTTCAGTTCCTGCAAGTGAAACGAAACTTATTTAGTCATCTAGCTCATAAAAACTATGCAACACACAACTTACCACAATATAGTGTTGTATGGTAACATCAGAGGGCCGATCAGTGATCAGAAATTTCATCCCCTTAAACTCAATTAGAGCGGGTGCTGGTCGGATGTCCTTTTGACGCATTATGTTGCTCATAAATAAAATTCGCGCTCAGAAATAGAATACAAAATCAGACAACGGTTCGCTTTCGTTGATTGCTAGCTCGATAGTTTTGTTTTTATTAGCTGCTGGTTGCTGTGATTTGTTTTTGTTAAGTTTAATTCAGTTAAGCGATATATTTCGATTCACGCGTGCGTAGTTTGACTTTATAATATTTTGTTTACAGTCCTTTTTAAATTAATTCTTCAGTTTCTATGCTCTTAGAGAAGTACAAAGATCCTAATATGAATTTATACAATTAAAAACAAAAAAATAGTTATACAAATATTTCAGTTAAAGTGGAGTTTTGTTTTTAGCGTTTTCTTTTTGAAAATGTTTCCTTTAAAAAAATATAAAACGTTTTTGCTTTTAGTTAGTTATAAAAATATATAAGTATCTGTCTTTAAAGTGGGATAAAAATATATATATTTTTTATTTTTCTCTTTGAAGGATTTGTTTCTTCAATTTGTTTTTTGTTTTTTTTTTTTCCTTGATGCAAAGGCCTTGTAGATTGGCTTTTCCTACTTAGAAGTTACTTCTTTTTTAAATTAGACAAAAAATTAAGTACAAAAATGTGTATTTGCTTTTTAAGGAAGAGTTAGATGTATTATCTACTTTTTGAAAAGAATTTCTTTACTCTTTGTTTGTTTAAGTGTATGTGATCGTAGTTTTAACTCCTAGCAAAAAAAAAACCTTAATATTATTGTTTTATCACCTTAATATTTGTTTTTTGTTTTTTTCTAAAAAAATAGCTTTCTATGTAAGTTGCTTTTGCTTCGTTTTTAATTGTATAGTGTATCTTATGCACTTTTTTGTTTGTTTAAATTGAAAACTTTTAATTACTGATAAGTTGTTAAGCATATACAGATAAGTTTTCTTTATGAATAGGCGGCTTTTAATCCTTTATAAGTTGTATATTGAAACAAATTTAAGAACAAAGGAAACTAAAAGAAAAACAAAGTTTTGTTGGAGCTTAAAACGCTTTCAACCGATTTATCCCGGTAGATTTTTTTTTCAATTCTTTGGGTGCTCTGATATGCGCTTTAAAATTATCTTTTAAAATGGACTATCTGATTTTAAGAGGATTTGGCTTTGATCTAATGATTGGGAAAAGGAAATAAAATTGTTTACTGATGTATCTACTGTGAATCGCACACGCGCTCAATCGCTGTTTACACTCTCACTCTCTCCTTTTTTGAATTTTTTTTATATTTAACCTGAAAACACAAAAGAAAATTATGTTATACTTATTGTTGTATAAAGGGGGAGATATTTTTAATATTAATCTTATATATAAAAATGACTTGGATATTATGTTTGGATGTTTATATCTCGAGTTCGGCAGCACCGAATTTTATGATTCTTTTTTTGTTCAAAAGGTATTCGTTTGTAGCAGGTTTGTACGTAAAAAAAAACAATGACTCTCCAAAGAAAAAAATCATCGAAATCGAAAATTGTTTAGCCAATGAAGTGAGTGAATGGAGAAAGAACATCATTTCTCCGTTTCTACCATTCACACTCCGTTCGAGTGGATGCTTGCTTGCACACATTGGTATAGCCAGCATATCCGCTATGGGGGTATTCAGGGTTTCCAGGTATTGTCGTATTTGGTTTATCTTTTTTTCAAAAAGCAATAGAAATAGAAATTTTTTGGGCGATATATAGTTTTACAAATATTTGTGTTAATTTTGTTCGTTTCACAAAATCAAACGAAAGTAAATATTTTCGGTACTTTTAAAACTTAGCAGCACAGTGAAGTGACACGAGCAGTCGTTCAACCTGCTCGCACACCAATTTATTTTGCTGGCCCTCTGTTTTGACACAAACCACAAAAGGCGATTGCAGAAAATATAAATATAAACGCTAAAAGCAAACAAAATGATGGCAGCCCTGTGCGTGTTGCATACAATTTATGTTTGACAGCTTTTGTGTTTCTTTTGTGTAAATCTAAATCAAGTGAAGTGTGTTTGTGTGTTCACGGTTAGTGTTGTCGAGTGCGTACTTAATATTTGAGTATTTCATATTTCTTTTGGAGTCTACGCTGTAATTAGCAATTTACTTACAAATTAACACTTTATTTGGCGTTCGTTTCTACTATTAACACTCCATTCGAATTGATGTTTGCACTCATTGGTATAGTCAGCATCTCTGCTATGGGCGTATGGGCTGCCAGATTTGAATCGCACCAATATCAACACGAAAAAGAGCAAGTGACGTTTTTATGTTCGATTAGTCACACGAAATTTGAAATCTGAGATCGAATCTGAAGATGCCCAATCGAATACCATATAGGTTAAATAAAATACTGGGCGCGCATAAGTGGAATGGGTAAGTGGGAAAAATACCAACATTTTCCAGAATTTTTCGGGCTTCTTTCTGGTCAAGGATTTTGAGCAAAATTTGTTTAATATTTCGGCATTTAAAGCAAACAAAATTATGGCAACCCTGTGCGTGTTGCCTACAAATTAGGTGATTTTTCTTTTGTGTAAAAATCTAAATCGAGTGACGTGTGTTTGTGTGTTCATGGTTAGTGTTGTCCGAGTGCGTACATAATATTTGAGCTTTCCATATTTGTTTTGGAGTCTACGCTTTAATTAGCAATTTACTTGCAAATTCACTCTTTATTTGGCGTTTGTTTCTACCATTCACACTCCATTCGAGTGGATGTTTGCACTCATTGGTATAGGCAGCTTCTCTTCTAGGGGCGTATTCAGGGTTGCCAGAGTTAACTCTTTGTCATAATTCGGCTGTCTTTTTTCAAAAAGCGATGGAAATGCAAAAATGAGCGCCCAACTCTATTCTGGGCAACATATCGTTTAACAAATATTTGTGTTAATTTTGTTCGTTTTATTCCTTCAAAAAACTGGCAGTTTTAAATCTTGGCAGCACTGCAAGAGTGATAGCCGAAATGTGACAAAGCGCCAAATTGCAGAAAATAGAAGTCAAATAAAAAAAGCGGCGTGCATAAATGATGAGGGTAAGTGGAAAAAATACCAAAATTTTCCACGATTTTTTGGGCTTTCTGGGTAACGATTTTGGGCTACATTTTTTAAGGTTTGGGCGCTTAAGGCAAACCAAATTATATCAAACCTGTGCGTGTTGCATACAATTTAATTAATTTTTCTTTTGTCTAAATCTAAATCATGTGCTATAATTAGCGTTTTTTGCTTTTTGGCGAACATCATTCACGGTTAGATTTAAGATTTTTGAAACATTATGTTCAAAAAATTGAAGTGAATTTTGTCCGTGTCAATTAGTTAATAATGGTGACCAAAAAGCATGTTGCTTTGGAAGCATTAAAATCGTCGTCTCGCAACGATAAAACCGAAAATGAAACAAAAAGTGTAATAGGTATTACCGTCACCTCGCAGCGATACAAGCGGCAAAGATTTTGGTTTGTAATTCATTTGCCTTTGTCATATTTTGGGTATTTTATTCTTTTTTTTATATTTGACAGATTGGGATGAATAACCACTTGAAGTTAGTGATAAATAGTTCTGTAACGTTATTTGGATTAATCATACGTTTTTTATCGAATAAATCCAGCAACATACATTTGTATTTGTTCTTATATTTCGGATTTAGCTATACGATGAGGCGGAAAGACTTTCTCAAATGCGCGGTTCATCGAAAAATGCATCGGCAAACGCATCGCAAGCATCTCTGAATTTTTCGCAAAGCACTTTCCAAGCATAATCTGGCCTGATTCGGCTGCTTTAAAAAGTTGAAAATCAACTCAACAAATAAACATTTTTATTGGATCGTTCCAAGCTACCGGTCTTCCCTTTATTTATGCAAAAGATGGAAAAACCAATGTTGTTTATAAAAAAGAATATTAGAATGAAATGTAAGATATTTAAAAAAACGAACCTTATTCAAAGTTTTCTTACTGCTGTCTTAGGTTTCAGCATTTCTGAAGCCTGAAAAATTGAAAGTATTTTACGCCTCTTAAATTAAATTTTTTTTCTAGATACATATTTTTTTTTGTTCAAGGGAACAGCCACTTGGAAATGTGCTCAGCGAAGCGGGTATGGGTTTGCTAGTATGTATATAAAATATGTATCTAGGAAACGATTTTCTACCATTGTTGTCAACTGCATCTTAGTGGGAACAATTCAAAACTGACAGAGGAATTGTGAATCTCATCGCACACATGAAACTGCGTCCTCAAATTATTTGGCTCTAAATTCTTTCCATCTGTGGTTCATCTTTGAGTATCATAAGAATGAAGGAGCACTTTTCTTATGTATCGACTTGACAGCAGAGAAAAAGGAGTAACGAAAAACATACGCGAATGACTAAGAGACGCATTAATGATGCAAGCATTTTAATCATTTCAAGCAGCTCGAAAGGTCAAATCTCGTTTGGAACTGTTTAATATCACTTAAAATCCGACTTCCCGGCCGTTAGCCCCTTTTCGGACAACCCTTTAAGACACATTTATTCGAAAATTGTTATGTAAAATATGAGATTAGTGAACACTGAACCAATAGGCCACGCGGCAGGCTACCAAATTCATAAACCCAGCTCACAGTAAAGCAAAAATGTTGCTTGGGCTCTGCAAAAGTATGCACACGTAAGAGCCTTAAAGGGTTTTTTGTTTTTCAACAGCAGCTCTTTGTCGTTAAATGATACTTTCCGACGAGAACTCAGTCGAGTTTGCGGAGAGGAGGATGTGCACTTATGCAAAGAGCGTTTTTAAGCTCGAAGGATATGGGAACAAACGATTATGTATTTCAATTTGTTATAGGATGATTCACCACAGGCATAACGATGAGCCCACAAGGTTAGGTTAGGTTGAAGTGGCCGACACGCTTAGACCATTATAAGGTCCCTTGTGATACTACATGAATCTATAGTTATTCTTCCTACTCGTTGAACCAGTTGGAGCTTCTGATGAAGCGCAGGAGATTTGGAATGTCTGTGTTTTTTAGATCGTTCAGATCACTATAGTAGAACGCCCCCAAATGGAGTTTTCGTCTTTGAGAGAGCAACACAGGTACAGAAAAGATGGAGAATAGTTTCTTCCTCCTCCTCGTTAAAACAGCTTCCACAAAAATTTATAAATACGCCAAGACCTGTTGCATGCCTCCCTATGAGACAGTGCCCTGTGATGACACCTATTGTAGCGCTGATATGGTTCCTATCGAGGGAGATCAAATATCTAGAACGGTTTAGATCCAGCTTTGGCCAGATCTTGAGCCTGTTTTGGACCGTGTCAGTTAATTAAAACGCATTCTATATTTTTTGAGAGCCTAAAAACTCTTTATACAGAGCAAATTATCGGAATAGCTTATATTTGTATTAAAGAAAAATAAACGGCCCAGAACAATGTACAGTCGACCATCAATATTCTTGAGGGAGTATTGTCAGTCATTCCCGGAGAAGGGTCGACCGGATTCATTGTCGATTTAAAGAACCGTTTTAGAATCTGTCTCAAGAAACTTTTTATTATATTGTAAGACAGGTCAAGTTTGGATGAGTTATTTAAAGCTTATGCCGAACTCTAGATTTTATTCGAAGACTCTTCCGGCCGGCCCTTTAATGTTCTTCCCAGCTATCTTAGAAAATCAGTTTTCTTCTGACCAGGTGGATGTTAAATATCGTCATGAGACCGAAAATCAAACGAATGCAACAGGCCTGTAAGGGCCATAGGCCTAGCACCTCACAGCCATTTGTTTTGTGTGAGTTTTTCATTTTTGGAACTAATGGAAGGGATCTACAATTTTATGTCGATTCCAAACGGCTTATTAAGAAGCTCTTCCAAGACAGTTATACTTTCGGATGTTTGTCACACGTAAGTTGGAATTTGGGTTTCTGCGGGATTCCAACCAGGGACCCCTCGAAGTCCAACACACTAACCACTAATCCACTGCCCCGAAAATTTCTTTACAAAAGAGAAAAGTTGACTTAAATCAGACCGGGAAGGTGCAGCGATGTTGCGGCGGGGAAAGCGATTAAACAACTGTGAACTAGCTATACTGCGCCAAAAAAAAAAAAAAAAAAACTAGCATTGTATTAGCATTTAACAAATTATCCCAAGCTCCGCTCGCTGACACTGCGACCTAAAAGATTCATCTACTGCATCAATGAAGAAAGGTTATTCTAAGAGACGAGTGGCCTCCCTACTGAAGGCTAGTAAGTCTTTAGTAGCAGAGTTCATTAGGTCTGCTGGTGTACGAGTATCTCTATTAAAGACAAGAACAAAGCCGGGCAGTCACATAAAATGTGTTCAGAGGATTCGACATCCTCCAGACAGAATCTGCATTCTGTTTCCAGACAATGGTACATTTTGTTGAGTTGATATAGAATACCACAATGACCTGTGAGGAAGCCCAACAGATTTCTTATATTATCTTTACTGAGTCTAAGGATTTCCTTGTAGAAGTAAGGCTTAACTAATCGTTTGGATTGCCTTAGAGCAGGGACATTTTCCCAGTGTTCAAGTCGAAATTGTTTTTCTTATACATTAATTTACCTTAGTGCAGTAGCCCAATTGACACTTATGTATGGTTAGGGTTTGTGGGGAATCTTGACAGAACTTTACTGTTTTTGAGTCCTATGTATTGGACGCCAAAGCTTGCAAAGCTGCTTGACGGTCGAAGAAAATTTGTATGATGGCGCCCTTTATACCCTTTTTTGAAGGTTATAGATGGGCGCAGATTTCAATGGCATGGATTTCTACTTGAAAAACAGTGGGACACGTTCCCATGGGCATCGAAGCTTTGCTGTTGGGTCCAAAGATATCAGCTCCAACTCCGGAATCTATTTTTGATCCGTCGGTGTACCAGACTATACTTTTTGTATCCATTAGCCCATTTAGCAAGACCTAGTAATTCTACCTCGAATAGTTTCCCAAAAGTTCAGGTCAATTCTTTAAAAATATCCCGGACACTTCTGTCGTGTTAAAAATTGACCTGGAAGTGCACCATTTTTTTCAATGAAAAATGGAAAACACAGAAAGAGCACTTCTGGGTTTGCTCTTTTCATATAAAGGACAAATATTTTCTTCAGTCAAAAACGCCATTATAAAGGGTCATTCATTTCGTGGTTTCAAGTTGGTAGCGCTGGCATTTGACACCTGTCAAACTCAGCTGTCATTTAAAGTGTCATAATATTAGTTGAATGTTTGCCATTTACGATAATGGATCGCTTAACAATCGATCAACGCTTTAAAATCATTTAAACTTATTACTACAAAAGTGGTGATTCAAACGTAGCCGCACTTTTCGCGCATATACTCGTATATGATTACGGTCGTCATAATCGACCGACAAGCAATCGGTAAAATTGCGACAAAATTTGAAGAGAGTGGAAGCGTTACTGATGTCATAAGATGACGTCAATTGGCCACCAAGATCATGCGATTTGACACCGTTAGATTTTTTCCAAAGACCGTGTTTACGCCAAAAACGCAATAAGAACATTATTCAAGGTATGGTAGAGATACCACCCGAAATGTGCGAAAAATTGGTTAAAAATTACCTCAAAAGAATCACATGCTGCGAATCTTCCCGGACGGCCATTTGAATGATATTGTTTTTCACACTTAATGGCAAAGTCCAAACTTAATAATGAAATAAAATTTTCATCAAAAATGAATTGCTGTGTGAGTATTATTTAGCTTTACTCTCGACACCGAAAAATTAATGACCCTTTATTCTAGCTGCTATTTGATGGCGCATCTAGCAGCCGTCTTCATAATGATGAATTGCAGGGGTGTGAACCCAATAATGACCTCAAGTGCTGTTGTTGGGCAAGTGCGCACTACATCAGTTATGCCAAGACAGGCAATCCGCTGAAGCTTATACCGTGGTGTGTTCAAGTACTTTCGGCCACCAGACGATTGCCGCGTACGAGAGAATTGGTCTGACCATCATTGTATGTAACCGATGCATCATTCTGGGACTAAGACCCCAAGTTCCGCCGTACCAGACACCTAGAGGCCCGCATGGCTCTAGTGGCACGCTCTGTTGCGGACTTGATTGGTAGGTTCCAGTTCAGTTTCTTATCTAGGATGATTCCAAGATATTTTACTTCATTGGAGTAATTTAAATAAAAACCAAGTCCGTTCGACAAAAAAGGACTTCATAATTTGGACCTAGGTTCGCGTCACCTACCCTCAATGACAGGGTTGTTATAGGCTTCTAAACTTTGTGTATTAAATCTTTTCCGTTGCAATGTTCAGTCTTGCAGGTCGAATTAGGCCGTCACTACCGCCCTTCCTGAGCATCGATTCAAACGACCAAAACTAAGTAAATGCTGTAAATCAATAGTACAGTAACATCTTGACTTCGTCACACAGAACGAGGCAAACGTGCCTTCGGTACATCTGAGGACGTGGAAAAAGGCACCGCTGATTGAAACTGTTATAGTATCCTGTTTAGTTGACGCAGCTCATTGTTGCATACGATAATGTAGTTTGCTACACCTAGGAAGTTTTCTTTTTTGGCAATGATTAGGCTTAGCCATACGTCAAGCAGGATACTACAAGAGAAGCTGCATTTCACGTATAGTAGAATACGAATAACTGTTTTAAGCAGACTCAAAGTCCGCTGTCTAAGCTAATTACGGACAACAACTTGTAGTTAATTGTACGCAAACTTTTGTTGGAAAAGCCAAAAAGTACCACATTGTCAGTCTCGTTTTCCGTGAATGTAAATAAGTAGACAGTTCCTCTTACAAATAAGTGGCGCCTTCTGCTAGTAAATTATTCGCTAAAATTAACCAATTCGCCCAACCTGTTGCATTAAAACATTCTGTAGGTCAATAAGAATCGCCTCTCCCTACTTTGTCACTTACCCATCCAATAGCCACCACACTAAAGAGAAATTATAATCTAATAAAAATCCCCAATCCCATTGTGTGTTCAGCAATTAATTAAATTGTCGATAATTCTCTTCCCCGTCCACTGCACCGATGCCTACCTCATTTATTCAATTCTACGCCCTTTCTGGGGGTATAATAAACCACACCACTTTTCACTCTGTCATAGTTGGCTATAAAATTAACATTTCAATGTCACTCGTAGCCAAAATCATCCACCGTGTATCTATTTTTGAACATCTTGCTCCCCCGCACACACACAGAACCAAACACCACCAACTGTCATTTATTTGAAATTGTTTTCTTGTCCCATGATACAAGTAAAAACAAGAAGGAAAAATTAGCTACAAATATTCTGAAGTTCTTTTGGCAATGGTTCGAGAAAACAAAATGTATTTTCTTGTATTTGTCGAGGTGTAAAGATAGAAATACCTATCTTTCATGAGATATATATTTTGTTACCAGCTTAATTATGATTTTGGGGGGCTCGTTTGGCGAAAAATAAAAACACTCTTTGTTGTCGTGTGTTCGTTCTTTAAGACAAAACTCTTTATGCGTCGCGTTTTGACCTTTTTCGACCGTCAGACATTGTCCGAAACAGAAAGGACAATGCGCGCAAGTAAAAATAGACTTTCTTGATGTAATTGTTTGTTTGATTGTTTGTTTACTTGTTTGCAACGCGCAAATTTCTATTCCGCATGTATCAAGTCAAATAAATATGTGCATTTATTTATAGAGCCGAAAACCACTTTGCGCAATTATTCAGAAAGGCATTCATTTCAATTGCTTCTCTGGTAAGGTACTTACTTTTTATTTGTGCTGAGCCTGGCAGTATTCTGCACTGTCTAGGTGAAACTCCATAGATGTGGGAACAGGTCTAACCAGCTGTAAATAGAAAGAAACAAATTGTTAAACAAAGCTATGCATATGTTTGTATAGTGTAAAGTTTGAAAAAAAAAAAAAAAAAAAAAAAAAAAAAAAATAATACAAACAAGTGTGTGCGCAGAGAAAAACTAATTAGTCGTGTAACACATGATTGAGCCAACAAAACAGACGAAAAACAAATATTCGTTTCCGTGAATATTTTGTGTTTACTCGGATATGGTTGGATGGAGACATTCGAAATAGAAAATAGATCCAGGCCATCGATTTGCGTATGTGGACCGGGCCCGGTGCAAACAAAAATTAGAACGCAGTGAGTTGCAAAAAAAAAAAAAAAATGGGATACCGGATTTCATGCTACTGAATTGACTAGGTCATATATGTATACACAGATATTGTTAATATTATTCACATATTAGCTACATATCCTCAATTAGTTTGAGTGATGCAACTGCGTTTTTAAGAGAATTCTTGATGCCGACTCTGCAGTTTTTAGGGTAACGGCCATTTTACTTTTACTACCATTTAATACAACGGGGCTGAATATTATTTAGTATCATATATTAGATCACGAATAACCTTAAATACATAAAGAGCCGAAAACACACACTTTTAATTCAGTCTCTAATGCTACACTGCCACAAACGACTATCATCTTTTGTTTAGTCTCTAATAAGTACAGGGTGGGCCAAATAAAAGTTTCTCTTTTAAAAATAAAATGAACAAAATTATTTTTTTGTCCATGTATAATTATGGCTTTATTAGTATCCATTAAGTATTGAACCCATGGCTGGCTTCGCAATAGCGCATTTGGTCACTCCAATTTTCCAACATCTTGTTGATAAGTCGCAGCTCTGAGGCGGCCAATTGAAATCGCCAGGACGGCTGATAGCACGATTTGGGAATTTGGTGCGCAAAAGATCGATCGTGGCATGGGTTGTGTGGCATTGCGCGCCATCCTGCATAAATCAGAGGTCGTCACAAATCCATGTCCTCAATTAAAAAAAAAAAAAAGTCGGTTAACATGGCTTTGTGACGCCCACCGTTGTTCCCAACCTCATTTTCGAGGAAAAATGGCCCAATGATGCCATCACTCCACAATCCGCACCAAACTATCAATCTCTGTGGATGCATTGGTTTCTCGACAATTATGGTTTTGAGTGTGGTGAATCTGAAGTTGTATAATAATAATACAGTACTTTTGCAACAAGCACCACACTTATCTGTCTCTAGATTCCATAAAATAATCAAATTATTATACCCAAGTCCTTGTAAATTTGCCTGCAAAAATCAAATTCCAACCAATAAACTAGTTATCGGCTGTCCATCAATTAACGATAATGTTTATCAGAATCCAACACGGTTTTCATTGCGATAAATAATATCGTTTCAGCCCGTTAAGTTTCTATTTTAATGAGATTTACATCAGAAAAAAAAAACTGTTTATAGTTACATACTCCCACAGAAATAAATTATATAAATTATATAAATTATAAGGGTGATTTTTTAGCTGGTTTGGTTTTGGCAACACTGGTTTTGACAGCTGACGTGTGTTTAGTACCTTGTGTCACTGTCAAACAGCTTCAGTTTGGTTTGCAATTTAACCATGGATCGTCTTACAAATGAACAACGCTTGCAAATTATTGAATTTTACTATCGAAATTCGTGCTCGGTTCGAAATGTTCATCGCGCGCTGCTTCCATTTTATGATCGGCATTCTCGACCTTCTGAGCAGTCTATTCGGAAGATTGTGACCAAATTTCGCACCAAGTTTACTTTGTTGGACATTAAACCACCAACACGTTTACGTACTGTGCGTAGTGAAGAAAATATTGCGGCCGTATCAGCTAGTGTGACAGAAGACCGCGAAATGTCGATTCGGCGCCGTTCCCAGCAGTTAGGCCTTTGTTACAGCACTACGTGGAAAATTTTGCGGAAGGATTTGTGTGTAAAGCCTTTTAAGATACAGCTTGTGCAAGAACTAAAGCCAGCCGACCTACCACAACGCCGAATTTTTGGTGAATGGGCTCTTGGAAAGCTGGCCGAGGATCCGCTTTTTTATCGAAAAATTGTGTTCAGCGATGAGGCTCATTTTTGGTTGAATGGGTACGTAAATAAGCAAAATTGCCGCATTTGGAGTGAAGATCAGCCAGAAGCATTGCAACAGCTACCAATGCATCCCGAAAAAGCCACTGTTTGGTGCGGTTTATGGGCCGGCGGCATTATTGGGCCATATTTCTTCAAAGATGATGCGAATCGCAACGTTACTGTCAATGGTGAACGCTACCGAGCGATGATAACAAACTTTTTTTTGCCCGAAATGGAAGTTCTTGACTTGCATGATATGTGGTTTCAACAAGACGGTGCCACATGCCACACAGCACGCGAAACAATGGCGCAATTGCGAGGCGAGTTTGGTGAACAGCTAATTTCACGTTTCGGGCCGGTCAATTGGCCGCCTAGATCGTGCGATTTGACACCATTAGATTATTTTTTGTGGGGGTATGTCAAGGCTAATGTGTATAGGGACAAGCCCGCTTCGATTGACGCACTGGAAGCCAACATCCATGCATTCATTCGTGAGATACCGGCCGATATGTGTGAAAGAGTATGCCAAAATTGGACTCAGCGGATGGACTACCTGAGACGCAGCCGCGGTCAACATTTGCATGAAATTATCTTTAAACATTAAATTGCAAGGTTCAAACTATCGATTCAAATAAATATTTCATTCATTTTTTCGAATTTTTTGTGTTTTTTTTTTTTTTAAAGTTCTAAACCTCTTAAAAAATCACCCGTTATAATAATAATGAAGTACTTTTGCAACAAGCCCACACTTATCTCTCTCGAGATTCAATAACATAATCGAATTATTATACCCAAGTCCTTGTAAATTTGCCTGCAAAATTAAAATTCCAACCAATAAACTAGTTTTCGGCTGTACATCAATTAACGATAATGTTTATCAGAATCCAACACATTTTTCATTGCGATAAATATCGTTTCAGCCCGTTAAATTTCTATTTTAATGAGATTTACATAAGAAAAAAAAACTGTTTATATGTACATACTCCCACAGAAATAAATTATTTTCCCGACTGTTGCATTAAATTTCAACAAATTTCCAGGAGCCAAAAAAGAAAATTTCAATTATGCAAATTTATAGAAACTAGTTTCGCTTGTGGTCGAAAATCGACCATATCTTTTATAAGGATGTTGTTCGCAGCAGCAACAAAAATAACTATGTATTCAATAACAATATCCTAAAATACATAATATAAAATGAAATGTAAAAAGCTTGAAATTGTTATAAGATAACACTCTCATTGTTACGCTTTCTATTTAAAATAAAACTTGAAACATAAGCTAAAGAACTGTTTAAAATCACTTTTGTCGCGATCATAGACAAAAATAAAGACCATTCTTTGTTCACTTTTTTTTTTTTTTTGCTTGTTAGGTGGTGCAAACCAGTACCTCCTCGAAACAGATGTGGTACTAAAAAACGTAACACAATTTGCGATAACTATGGTGTTTTTTTTTTTATAATCATTAAAGAGACATCTATAGGAAATATAAAAAAAATACTCTTATTGAAAAAGAGTCTTACTCATGTTTAAAATTTTAACATGTCACATGTCAGATATAATTATAATTTAATGCATAATGAATAACAATAAAGTAGGTACACATTTGCTTACTTTTAGGGGTACACAAATTGCATTCCGAAAAAAGGTTCTAATCTAAGATGATTGATATTTGAATACGTTACTATGGTAACTTATGGCGGCGAGAAATTGTTTGCCACCAAAATTATGTCAATTACCTGTTTTGTATGGGGAATTCATAACTTAATTTTACCAGGCTTAATGGCGACATATACCCACGATTTTGGGTTTGTGCAGTACCTTTTAAATAACATAAGTTTCATTCTCCTCATTTTATATTAAATACGAAAAAAGCGTACGGAAAGCTCGGATGTTCACGTATTAATATAATGATGATGATGATGATGATGATGATGATGATGATGATGATGATGATAATGATGATGATGATGATGATAATATAATGATTAATTGTATTATGACTTTCTCGCATTTTTTTGTTTGGCAATGCATTATTACTTACATACGAGTAAATATATCGCCATACGAGCTGTGGTCTGTGTTATGCGCATTGTGACGCATTTCAGTGTTTTATTTACGTTTTCCACGAAATGAAGACAAATAAAATTAATGATTATCTTATCTTCTATATCCACTTGTGTTTATTCTGTTGTCAACATTTTTTTGATGTTGCTTTTTTTTTGGAATATGTAGTCGCAGTGTCTTAGTGTTAGTGTGTTGGACTACTAAGCGAGGGGTCTCAGGTTCGAATCCCGCAAAAACAAACAAAATTCCAACTTATGATTTTTTCCACTGCGCTACCTCCTCTCGCGAACGTCTAACAAACATCCGAGAGTATAAATGTCTTGAAAGAGCTTCTCAATTAGCCGTTCGGCATAAAATTGTAGATCCCTTCCATTCGTTTCAAAAATGAAAAACTCACACAAAACTAATGGTTGTGAGAAGCTAGACCTAGGGTCCCTCCGGACCTGTTGCGCCAACTATTTATTTATTTTATTATATTTGGAATATACAGAGACGATGCGAATCTAGAAGCACCTTCTATAATATTCGCGTATCCACACAGACGATGTCACCTGTTTGAATGAAAAAAAGAAGCCCTTATCTTGACTATTTTCGCAATAAAAATGTCAACAATATATCAATCTTATGCTGGATTTTAATTATTTATGAGAGCTCACTTTAATTGGATTTTGAGACACATCTTTTAAGTTTACCTGCTGGGAGAGGTGGTGAGTCAGAATTTATTACCGAGTTTGCTGAAATTGTTCACAACGACTTTCAAGTACTTATTCGCCTGTTTATTTATTATATCTTTTTATTACAAACAACTTTGTAAAGTCAAAATAAGCTGTTAGTCTTAAGTCAGCTAAACAATAAATGCGATTCAGCTGGAATTGTGGTTCTCTTATTTAGTATGAGTAATGGGAATGATTATTAAACGAGGGGTCATATTTTTACCGGCAGCAATGTAATGCAAGTATTACAAACCACTTTGAGTTTTATAGCTTGTAATTAGTTACAATCCACGACTTATGAGTGATAAAAATATACACTTATACAGTCATGGGTAGCTTAGTTCAAATTTTGAACACACTGTTCACACTCCCGAATTAAAGACCGTGAAGACAGCAAGCGCCTCTTTTTACGGGGCACACTTCATGATTGTTTCAGCCACTGTAGTGGGTTACCTGTTAACGGAAAACTACATTGTAAATGTTGTAGCCAAAGGTGGTCCAGACGCCGCATCGCAACAACCCATTCATCCCCATTCATCCTTTGACCCGAACATCTTATGATAGATGTCTGAGCCAGCACTGCCAACAAGTCCTTAGAAGAACTGCAATTCGAATCATTTCTGGTTGAAAAAAACCTGTGGTAAGTACATGTAGCATTAAAGGAGAAACACAAGCCATTGAGGCATAGAAGTTGGGAAAAGTCTGTCGAAATAGGATGTCCTGTAAGAAAAATGAAGAGAGAAGAGAGGGCAAGCGCGCCATTGCAACATTTTAGGAATGCTATTACAGGAATAATGTTTGCCAGTGCCAAAGAAAAAAGTCTAGGTAACATATTCTGAGCAGAAGCCTGTAGAGACAAAGGAAGAAAGACTGTTGTATTCAGAGTCGGTATACTAATAAAAAAATAAAATAAATAAAATTAAAGCAATTAGGCCTAGCTTCTCACAACCATTCGTTTTGTGTGAGTTTTTCATTTTTGGAACGATGGTTGGAATTTACAATTTGATGCCAATTCCAAACGACTAATTGAGAAGCTCTTTCAAGACAGTTATACTCTCGGACGGTTGTCAGACGTTCGCGAGAGGTGGCGCAGTGGAAAAAACCCTAAGTTGGAATTTGGGTTCTTGCGGGATTCGAACCTGGGACCCCTGGCTTAGTAGTCCAACACACTAACCGCTAAGCCATTGCGCCTACAGGTCGGTGTACTAACAGAAAAAAAAAAATTAAAAAAAATAACTTGGAACTATTAAAGGCGATGACGAAAAACATTTGATTTCAGACAGAACAAACCATTCAACGAAGGCCTGAGCTCCTTTTCTGTTTCACTCTGTTTAAAGCTACGATAGCTCTGTAGTATTGATTTCGCAGTCGCTAATATATGGAACACGTCTCAAAGACCTTTGATCAGATCTTACAGAACCCTTGATTCTCATTTTCATGACAAAAAACCATTTGTCGACACTTCTCTAATAAGGACGATGACCACAACGCCACAGTTAATGAATAGGGATAAAGAACCATTCTAACTGAATTTTCTTAACCAAAATGTGAAAGAGGCTATATCTTGAAGACCAAGACAGCGCAACATACCACAACCACAGAATGGAAGGCGCAACAAATTTATTGCATGAAATATTCGATGGGAACAGAATTTGGTATAATGCACCTGTGAATAAGCCTTCAAGATCGTGGACTTAACTAATTTTGAATTATTTTCTGTGGGGATATGTGAAACCACTAGTCTACCGGAAACGATGTACGACTTAGAAGGCAACTGGCAGTGTTATTTTTGCATACTCGGCGTCAGCTGTTAAAGTCAAAAAATTTATTTTAAAACTGCACTTTGTTTGGAACTATTATGCTTTGGCAGAAATGGCTAATATTTCATTATAAACAGTTTTACAAAAATCGATCACAATAATTACATTATGTCACATCTAAATTATATTTTAAAGTACAGTGGTGGACGTCCAGCATAACGTATTATATAAATGTTTAATGTCATTCAGTATTTCGAGTGGGTTCGGTATATCGATAGACTTTTTATACTATTTAAAAAAAAAAAAGTCATTGAAAATTAATTTTATTTGATATAAAATTGAATAGATGATGGTTCGCCATTTAAATATTTTAAGGGTTCTTAACCTAATTTTTATATACCTACGTTATATCGGTGGGTAACATTTGCTATACTATATACTGTATATGATATGATAAGCTTACTAGGGTTCGCCCAGTGGTAGAAATTCGACCATTATAGTGACCGGGACTATACGCAAAATATTAGTAAACAAATAAACACAGCACAACCTTACCAACAACAAAAAATTCAAGCGAATATGTTTTGTTTAAGACAGTGAAAGTGGTTCTCAACTATTTCCCTTCGCCTTTTTATGATTCGTTTCGTTATTTTTACCCACGTCTTAAAATCTGCTCTAAGTTTATAGAGTAAAATCTATTACATTTTCTAACTAAGTGAAAAGTCGTCGAAGTTGGTCAATTTAACTTGACAAAACTCTCAAAGGCCTTGTAAGTTCTAGAAAGCCCAAATCAAAACATTTGATATCCTACTCAAACATGATCTGGATTCAAATCAAATTCAAAACAGCATTGCCTGAGAAAGCGTCTTATTAAATTTATTCGATGGTCCCATTTGTGCAGACAATTAGCACGTGTCGACTTTTGAAAAACAAAAGTTTCCTTTCCTTATTAAGGTCATAACAAACTTCTTTTCAATTAAAAAAAAAAAAAAAAACCCATCTCCAATCAATTATACAACATTAACCACTTAAACTGATCTAACCTTGACAGCAGTGACCATAGACGACTTGTTCAAATTGAGACAAAGACTTTCACATTTCAATGAAAGTGATTTAAAAATAAACTCGAATTTGTCCTGCTGTTTGCCCCTTCTACGTCAGGGATCAATTTTAAGCCAAATGACTTCTTTTTCTTCCCAATCAACACATGTGATATTTCAGAACAAGACGATAATTGCGATTCAAATAAAGCACACCCAACTCAATCACTCTTACGTAAAATTGGAAAGAAAGAAAAAACGTCCTCTTGTGCTTTTAGCGATCTATTGCGATGTGGATGTCGGGGGCCAAAAGATGTGCGCGATATTAAACAACCACCGGACTGAACATGTGACGGCAATTTTTGGCAACAACTATGGAAAATAATGTTAATTGACTTAAGAACACGGATTTGTTGTATTGTGTAAAAGTTTTCTCTGTTAAAAATAGAAAATTCATTGTTCCGTTTCATGGAAAACAACTCTTGTTTGCCGTCGAACAAAGTTCTATTTTCTGTTCTACAGAAATGAAAATTAACGTTGATTTGTCCATTGATTTCTACTACATTTGGTTTGTCAGATTGAATGAATGGATGGATGAACCCACGTTGATTAATAATGAGCTGACCTTTATCTTTGTTTGTGGTTAGCAATGAATGAATGAAAATCGTTATAATTTTTGTTGGGATGTGCTGATTGATTGAAATTGCAATTGCCAATGTTTAGTTACAATCGATTTCGATGAAAACAAATGAGAATTGCACCCCGAGATTTTACCAGTTCTCATATTTAAAAGAATGGAGAATTTCCGGGAGATGTCGCTTTAGTAAATACAAGGAACGTTGATATTGCAAAGATGAATATTAAATCGATTGCAAAAAAAAAAAATATATATATATAATTTATATATTGCTTTGGGATTTTGACGTGTTTTAAAAATATAGATTAATAGCAGCCAACTATGACAGTAAGACCCGTTTTCATGTACAACTCATAGCGATTTAAGTTCTACTAAAATAACTCGTGGGCTACTTTTTCTATGTCATAAACATCACAACGAAGTTTTTAAGTAGAGCTTTAATCGCTATGAGTAGTATCAGAAAACGGACCTAAGTAACTCAATAGGTTCATTCGCGTACGCGGCTTAAATCGAAGGCTATCGATATAAAAAATTGCCAAGAAACAAATTGAAATCATTTTTAAAAACGAATTCCACCCAAAAATAAAATCTCTGAAAATAAAGAAAATTCGGTGGTGGTCGAATGTTCCCCTAGACCGGTTCATATGTTGCAAAAACGTTAGTTATAAATTTATTTGTGATGTGGATTAGACGTCAAAAATGTAAGTGGCTCAACGAAGCTCGTAATCTATCATATCATATTCATATTCATATTCATATTTATTAATCGAAATAATTGTTTCACATTAAGATTAAATCTCATATTTTGTGAGGGCTTTACAAATTTAGTTTAAGAGTCTAGTTTTAAATTTAAAACAATAATCATTTAAAGAACTAATAACATACATAAAGTGAAAAAAATCTATCCACGTATATTTTCCGCTGTCTGAGATTTCCGCTCTATTTTTTAATTTTGATAAATTTGTTAGTGCTTTGTCTCGGAAAATGTGCCCCAGTGCTAGCTGTTTACAACCTTGAGCTTTGAGCGAGTTTTTATTTTTGGGACGAATGGTAGCGACGTACAATTTTATGACGAGCCCAAACGGGTGGATTGAGAAGCTCTTTTATATCATGCTGTTGGGTGTTTGTCAGACTTTCGCGAGAGGTGTAGTTAAAGGATTTTTGTAGAATCATTCAACTTTTTTTTACAGGCAAACCCTCGTCCCAAGGAAAATAAACCAATTGGTGCATTATTTGTTGACAAGTAGATGTCAGATACCCTCTACATAAAGATCGAACAGATTTTGCGCGTAGAACGGTCCAGCCTCTAATAAAGTATAACCATATCATATGGAGAAATATAAAAGGATTACACAGCTGTAATCCAGCTTAAGCCGACGTGCGATTTAGTTGGAATAAAAATAGTACCCCATTTCAAGCAATCTCAGGCTAATCTTTATGGTATTTTGTATCAATTATTGACATTAGCTTAAGCTGACGTAATCCCATGACCAAGCCGACAAGATATCAATCAAAAAATAAAGTTTGAAGGTTATATTGAAATTAATTAATATAAAAAAATATAGATATGTAGCAAAAAGGTTATCAGAAAGTTGTCTCCCATTCTGGTAATCGAACGTAAACCTCTCGCTTCATAGGTTGATTAAACTTAAAACTGAATCACTGTTCCTACCGACACACCATTCCGCAAATAAATAATAAATAATTAGAGTTTGCCAGTAGTAAAAATTCTACAAAAATTGTGACCTGGCATACCCATCATATTGGAAAACACAAAGATATTGGAAACAAGATTGCACAATCTTCCCAACAAAAACTAAAATCAAGGGAACTTATGTTGTTTTGAAGGCAGTGAAAGTGTTTTTTTACTATTTGCCTTCGGCGATTTACGAATATTTACATATAAGAAAACAATCAAAAATGCTATTATTACGAACGCAGAAACAGATTGTTGTGGAATAGCATGTAACATGTTTGGCAGTCCAAAAGTCCAAGAAAGTCACGTATATAGTTTCCAATTGCTGTAATAATTTGCACCCTACAGCCACCTGTTATAATACGTGGAATGGTGCCTTGCAATATATTAAAATTCTCATTTAAGCATTTCTAGTTGTTCAAAGTGCAGCGATAATCTGATGTAACTATTTATCACCATACGCGCAATATATAATAAATTTTGCACATTTTTAATTTTAACTAATGCACATATAAATATGTTAAGAGTATCAAATCCCGTACTAATGTTCAATAAATTAAAAGATAAATCCTTTATGAAAGAAGAATTTTATTTAGGTCTATAACGTATTCGAGTTTAAGGAAGTATGATCGAAAAAATATATTTTTCGATAACAAGAATTTATACAGAAACTTTGATCAATTAAGTTACAGTAAATTTAGTAGAGTGTCGTGTGAATGACTATTTCAACACTCCTCCTCATTCTCACGATTAGATCCAAGATTGAGTCCGCACATCTCTCTTAGATCCTTAGTTTTTTGTCCTGTTAAGGGTTTTGTCATTAGGTCTGCTATCATATTTTTACTTTGCATATATTTGCAATGCACCAATCGTTTGTCAATATTGTCCTTTACGAAATGAATTTTAGTATCGATATGTTTTGTCCTTTTGCTGAGTTTTTCCTCCTTAATCATTTTCAGTACGCTTTGGTTGTCTTCCCATATTAGAGTCGGATTATTTACGTCGAATTTAAGATCTCTCATCAACTTTCGTAACCATAATGCTTCTTGACATGCTTCCGATAAAGCGATGAACTCCGCTTCTGTTGATGATAAAGCAACGCAAGTTTGTTTTCGACAGGACCAGCTAATCGCCCCTCCATTTAAAAAGAATATGTAGCCACTGTTTGACTTTCTATCTGTGCTTCCGTCAGCCCAATTCGCGTCGGCGTACCCATGCATAACTGTTTCTCGATTGCCGCTAAGTTTGAGTTTTAATTCCGATGAGCCTTTTAGATATCTTGCAACTCGCTTACATTCGTTCCAGTCATAAGCACTTGGATTGCTTACTTTCCTTCCGGAGATAGAAATTGCAGCTGCAATGTCTGGACGAGTGTTTATAGCTATATACAATAAGCTTCCGATAAGCCGTTGATACTTCTTGCCGTCTACTAGTGAATGCTCTTGCTCTGACTCTTTTCCATAACCTTGATCCAATGGGTATGCAGATGATTTAGCACAGTCAAGTCCAAAATCCTTCAGTATGTTTTTGATGTATGTGGTTTGGCTAATACTGAATACACCGCTCTTATCCCTGCTCACTTCTATTCCAAGATAGTTGGAGACATTTCCCAAGTCATTTATTTCGAACTTTGACTTTAAACATTTTTCCGTCTTTTTTATTAACTCCTCATTTTTACTTGCAATGATAATGTCATCAACATAAATGATGATGAAACAGATTTCAGAACCATATTGTTTCGAATAAAGACAAGGATCTGCGTCGGCCTGGTTAAATTCTGCTTCAATAAGCACTGTATGAATGGAATTGTTCCACACTCTTGCTGATTGTTTCAATCCATATAAGCTTTTCTTTAACAAACAGACTGTATTTTTTCCTCCTTGCTCGAATCCTGGTGGTTGCTTCATGTATATCTCCTCCTCCAGATCACCATTAAGGAAGGCCGTTTTTGCATCAAAATGCTTTACAATCATATTCTCGGCTCCAGCTTTTGCTAATAATGATCGAAATGTTGCCTGACGAACCACAGGTGCAAATACTTCATCATAATCAACCCCAAAAATTTGACTGAAACCTTGAGCAACTAGACGAGCTTTGTATCGTTTGATGTTCCCATTAGCATCTTTTTTTAACTTAAATGTCCATTTTGAGCCAACTGGTTTTCGTCCTTGAGGTAGTTCCACTAATTCCCATGTAGAATTATCTTTAAGTGATCTCATTTCCTCTTCCATTGCCTCTATCCATTGATCCTTCTGAATACTATTTAATGCATCTGCTAAATTCTTGGGTTCAATTTGCTGTGTAACCTTTAGCATGTGGTATCTATTCGGTGGCTTGCCCTTATTTACACGGCTTGAACATCTAATCTCCGGTACAATATCTTTTTTCGACTGTTGTGTTTTGTCTTCATCTGACTGTTCTCCGTCATTGTTGCGATCATTACTGCCAGGAGATTTCAATTCAAAATAGAACATTTCTTTTTTAGTAGATTTACTGTTCCTTGATTCTACTGCATTATTCTTCTGATTATAATTATTCCTCGGCATTACTTCATCCAGCTTTTGTTTTTCATTTACTGGTTCGATGAATTTCACATCACGACTCACGATGACGTCATTTGTTCGAATATCAAGCATACGATAACCTTTTGCGTGTCTATCATATCCGACAAATGTTCTTAGTTCAGCTTTTTTATCGAGCTTCTTCCGCTTTTCTTTGGGAATATGAACATATGCTTTTGACCCAAATAAACGAAGATGATTCATGGTTGGTTTTCGTCCTTCCCATAGATTAAATGGAGTATCCTTCGTTACGGATGATGGTAAGCGATTTTGCAAATAATTGGCAGTCATAACGGCTTCTCCCCAGATTTCGTTGTTTAATCCTGCATCTAGTAACAAACATCTTGTCATTTCGACGAGCGATCGGTTTTTACGCTCAGCCACTCCATTCTGCTCCGGTGTGTATCTGGTTGTATATTGGCGTGAAATGCCTTCGGAAGTGAGAAACTTGACAACTCTTCCATCCACAAACTCCTTACCATTATCGGATCGAATAACTTTCGGTAATTTTGCAAATTTGTTTTTAACCGTCTGAACAAATTCTATAAGTTTTTCATAAACTTCCGACTTCTTTTTTAATAGGTATATGACAGTAAATCGACTAAAGTCGTCAATAAATGTTAGAAAGTATTTATTTCCACTTGGAGTAACCTTTTGCATAGGGCCGCAAAGGTCTGAATGAATTAAATCGAGAGGACTTGTGCTCCTCCTTTCCGAGATTTTTGGAAATGGCGAGCGAGTCATCTTTCCCTTTATACATATTTCGCACGTTTCCTGGACATTACAATTAGCTATGTGAATATCCCGTACCAAACCCTTGCTGTTTAGATTTCGTATAACATTTTCATCCCGATGACCAAGCATTCGATGCCAATGATGTACGCAATTTGTCTTGTGAGTACTAATAACTAAAGCCTGTTGTAATGGACTTTGTCTTAGCTTGTAAAGATCTGTAACTTGATCTGCGACTGCGACTTCTTTATTTTCCTTGAATATTTTACATACGCCTTTTGAAAATTTTACAGTTAGTCCTTTCTGAACTAGTTTCTTAACCGAAAGTAGGTTCCCTTGAATAGATGGTACGTACAAAACATCCTCAACACGAGCAATGTCTTTTTGGTTTTTGCTGTTCAGAATGCTTATACCGCAAGTTCCTTTGCCAATCACTTCAACCTCTTCACCATTAGCGACATACAACTTCATCCTAAATGTTTCATCTAGTTGGGAGAATTGTTTAGCGTTGCAGCAAATATGACTCGATGCTCCAGAGTCAACCACCCAGTGTTCTACATCTAGGTTTCCATTGACATTAAAACAAGTCCCTTCTGTTACTTTATCAGCCGTCTCTTGTTTAGATTTCCATTTCTTGAACTCATGACAATCCTTCTTCATATGACCTAGTTTCTTACAGAAGAAACATTTCCGAATGTTATGTGATGTCGATGATATTGCCTTTAATGCCCTTTCAGATGAATGACTGTTCCCGTCCGAGTGCTTCTGGCGTTTCCATTCCTCAATCAATTTGGACTGAACAAGATCTAATGTAAGATCGGACTCGTTTCTGGTCTCCAATGCTGTGACGAGTGTATCATACACTCTAGGTAGACTACTTAATAACATAGCAATAGTCCAATTTTCTGATAATTGATCGCCAAGAGCCACTAATTTATCGAAAAGCTCTGTAATTTTTTGAATATGGATCTCCATATTTCCACCATTGTTAAGTTTCAGATTGCATATTTGTCGCATCAACTGCACCTTATTACTTAGTGTTGACTTTTCATGATACGACTGTAATTTTTCCCATGCTTCTTTGGCTGTTGAAGTTCTTCTGATATGGATGAGTTGATTGTCTTCTACCGACAAACCAATAAGGACAGTGGCTATATCATTAGCTGTTTTCCATGCCACAGTTACTGGATCAGGCTTAGCTTCAGTAATTGCACTCCATCCTCCTTCCTTCATTAAAAGAAGCTGCGTCCGATACTTCCAAATGTGATAGTTTTGACTATTCAGTTTGGCTACTGAAAATTTCAATCCATCCGCCATTTCTCGAAATTTCTTTTTTCTATTACCTTTTTATTTTTCAAGTACGAGGGTCTGGGCCCATAACCTGTTAAGAGTATCAAATCCCGTACTAATGTTCAATAAATTAAAAGATAAATCCTTTATGAAAGAAGAATTTTATTTAGGTCTATAACGTATTCGAGTTTAAGGAAGTATGATCGAAAAAATATATTTTTCGATAACAAGAATTTATACAGAAACTTTGATCAATTAAGTTACAGTAAATTTAGTAGAGTGTCGTGTGAATGACTATTTCAACAAAATAACATTTTTTTTTGTTTGTTTAATGAAAGCTTTTTCCTACAGTTGCTATGAAGTCATAACTGAAAACAGTTGACGCATGTTGGGCGTTGTTTTATTTATTTATTTTGCCACAAACCGATAACTGATCAACCTAATTGTCGTCATTGACAGTCAGATACGATTCCACTCCACGTATCGATCATTTTTCTGACTTATCGTTTTAAGTATGCGTACGTCATCAGATAACGTATCACTTACGCCTTTCTACATTTCGCAACCTTGGCTAAACTAAACTAAAATTACAACTCTTATGAACTCAGACCGGAGAAGGTTGCACTATATTTCCTTTGTCGGTATAGGACTTGAGGACCACACAAATAGAACCATTTCAATTCCGCGATGTTGCACTTTATTTATCAAAGGCCAAGATTAGACGCAATTACAGAGTTCCGTCAACAGAGGGTGCGTCATTACACCTAATAATTCTATTATTACTCCTGATTTTTTATTTTATTTTTTTATACAATGAGAGGCCAAAAATTGGGTACTAAGTAGCGCTATGGGGGTCGAATAGCGTCATCTGTAAAGGAATAATACGTGACAAAATATGTCTTTATTTCGTTTCGATCAACTTAATTCGTATAAAGCTTGTTCACGGAAGAGCGGATTCGATTCGGTTCTTATTCTAAGACCAAAAAACTTTTCCAGGAAAAACTGACAAGATAATAAGCTCCTCTCAAGGAATTAATAAATTTCAGAACTTATTGATACAACGGGCATCACAATCAGGGCTATCGTGAACAAAATTTCCTCAGAAATAATTCCCATTTTTTCAAAAATTAAAAAAGCAGTGAATTTCGAAAAAAAAAATCCCCCGGAATAAATTGGTAGGTACCTATGTGAACAAAAAATTACCCACGGAATTTTATATTTCCCTCGTAAATTTGAAGGTGGAAATTCAAATCGTAAGCAGTTTTTCGAAATAGGGAAAAAATTGCCATGATTGGTAACGTGGCCAAAAATTCCCCACGGAATTTTATACAAATTTCCTTCGTATATTTGTAGGTGGAAATTAAAAACTTAAGCCGTTTCTACGGAAGTTTTAATTTTTTTTTTATTTTGGTTGATTTGAACCGTGAAAATAGCAGTGGCATAGACTTTGGTGTACTTCAAACAACAATGAACAACAATCACTTTTAATTTTTAATCATGCAAGTATTTTGTTTAAAGTCCTTTTTTCAAAATGTATACTAAAATAAATTAATGGGTGTAGCTCAACTATACATATATCAGCAGCGTCGCGTGAATTATTTAGATTGGTGTGCAAATTCTTTAAAATCATATATTTTTTTAGAAATAGGTAGGTATCAATTAATTGCCTAAAAACACGTTCCATTTATTGTTTTCTCAATTATTGTTCTGCTGTTTTTGATATCTTATTTTGTTTTACCACAATAAAATATAGAAAAATAAAACGTTCGCATACAAAGTCAAAAACAACGCACGAAACTGCAACCCCAATCCCACTTAAACGAAAAGGAAAGTTCAACCATTTATTCGTCGGCTTTCGTGCACAGCTTTTGTTTGCACGAGTATCGATGTAATACATTGTATATTTGACTTATGACGCTTTACGGAAATAGAACAGAACAGATGCAAAAGAAGAGAAAATGAATACAGGCCGTGCACAGAAAACCTTCGCACGAGTTCACTACAAGTTCATCAAAGTAAAGCGATTTATGTACGGCGGCGTGCTGGTGACGAATGACGATGGGGATGAATACTGGAGAAATCTTGTAGGAGGGATATAGTTTGGAGTTGGATGAATTTATTTGATGAAATCAACAGAATGGTGCACAGCGAGTTTTTGTACGAGTTCATTTTTTTTTTTTTCTCAGCGATGAAGGAATTTTGAAAGAAGAATTATGAAGGATGAATTGAATATGAATAGGTATGGTATGGTGTAGGCTGTAGCTGTTGGCTGTGTTATGGAGGTTTTATGGATTATGGAATTGTGCATATCATTATTTGTGTGTGTTATTATTACTACACAGTGTTTGATGAGGGATTTATTTTCGTTATATCAGGGTGTGCAATGCACACCTTGCACACCCTGACGAGACGCCACTGATATATATTTAAGTTCCGATCAGATTTGACTTTCGTATCGGATTTTTTTTTCCGAACACCTCGATATGAGTGATTAATTGGTTTAAAACAAATATTTGCAAAATTTTCCCAAATATGAGCTTAATTGACAATTGAGTAAATCACAATTGATAACTGTTAATGCAATCGAGCATATTTTTGACAAAAATCCAGGGGAAATAAATTCCGGTGGAGATTCGCGACAGGAGGAATATTTTCTAGGGAACAAAAATTGTTCGGGGGAGAATTTTTTCCCCTCGGAATTGCCGATAGCGCTGAAGAGGTACAATATTCGCCAACCTAGCCCTACCTAGAACCAGCATTGCAATAATTGAACTGCGTTTAACATATCCTTATGCTCACTAAAAAGGTTATATAGCATGTTCATGGTTGTTAAGTTATCGCCCAACATGTGCTACAACAGAAGCTTGTTCAAGTGAGGGATTACTCACGAGTCACGAGGAATTTCAAACAAAAAATAATCTGAAGTTCAACTATCTATACACGATGCGCCTTACTAATAGACATTTTTAGTTTCGTATCTAAACTTCAGTAGTTCACGGTAGCTATATTTTCCATATAAATTTGGCAATTGTGAGCTTCCGAAAATTTAAAGCCGAGACTACAACCTGTTATTAGTACGGCGCAATACCGATTTAGATCGCTGCAACTCTTTCTTGTTGAAATCAATTGGAGCGCTAAAACAGCCGTGGATAATTTTGTTGGGTTATTTTTTATGGCCATCTCATCGTTTAAAGAGAGAGAGAGAGAGAAGAAATATATATAAACAGTCATAATTGCGATAAGAATTTAAACAACAATTTGAATTGCTTTTTATTGTAAATGATGGTTCCTAATTTTGTTATTTTCATTTTTCATTTCATTTATTTGAATTGAATGTTTACACTTTAAGACATAACCTTATCTTATAATATAAGTGAAAGCTTTTAATAAGGATGAATTCGTTTATTTCTTTTATTTCCTAAAGATATAAATATAATTAGCCGATATTCCACGCAGAGAACATATACCCTGCGAAATTTCAAATGTTGGAATTGGAATTTTCTATTGATAATATTTATCTGCCCATAAATATGACTAGAAAAAAAAATTAACTTAGAAATACCTAAATATACATATCTCCAAAAAAAAAAAAAAAAGTGAAATAGCTATATAGTTGCACTCTAGATCTAGCTCGTCGCAACGAATAGTCTGCGTGAATTTGTTTTTATTTTGGTGGGAATAGAAGAGTTTTTATCTCATAATCACTGTCACCACGGGGCCAAACACACCCTTCGGCGTCGTTCGTACGACCTACAGTTCAATTAAAGAAGGGCACATATCGACAGCACAGACGACCACAAGTTTTGTTGAATCCCTGTGACAATAACGAACAGTGTAAGACAAACAAAAACTTTTAGGAATCGGCATTTTGCTGTATGATGGGCTCTTTGTATACGAATTAATAAATTACTTTTCTATAAGAAAAAGTCCTGTTAACGGAACAAGTCTGAATGTTGCCTCAGGTTTTTATGCACATAAAATTCCATATAATCCAAATATTTGCTAGTTATTTTGGCGCGAATTAAAACACTTGTTTCTTACTTTTAAAATTAAACAATATTTATTTGGAACTATGTCCTTTATTATTGAAATACTTTTTACTAATTCTAAAAGGAGCTTAAGGCTACTATGTAGTTACAATAAGACTGTTGATAAATTCATCATACAGTCGTATTTATATACTTTTCTTATCTATCTACAAGGAGACCCAAGCGTACAATCGTCTTGCTTGATAATGAAGAAGAGATAATATTCCAACATTGTATACAAACGATATTATCTCTTTTACATATGTTATCATTGTAGCGTTGTGTGCAAGACTGTACTAGAGACTAAAGATATCATTGAATACAAATAATGTTATCTTTTTTCTCAATATGTTTTGCTATGGATACTTAACTCCCCCCCTTGTTAAACGAAATCGTCCCGATTTTTCGACGCTATTTTTAACATTTCTCTTTCATAAGTTTTGTTATATGCGTCAATCTTTTTTTGTTTTTGACGATCTGTTATACATTGTATAGTTTTTATCATTACGTACGTAAATGCTAGAATAACAATCAGTGTTACAATTGTGTATATAGTTGATAATATCGGTTTTTCTTCAAAAGGAATAATTAGTTTTTTTAAAGTATCTATGTTATCGAATTTGTACATTGTATCTTCTTTAATTATTTGGTCGATGTAAGACTCTGAATTATGATTTCTTAATATAACTTCTTTAATTTGCTTATGCATGTTTTTGTATATTTTATCGTCTAGATTTATAGTATTTTCATAAGTAACTAAGTTTATACCATTAATTGTTTGATTATTTAACTTATGCTTACCGCTTAATAACATAACACCGGATTCAATTTCTAAGTCGTAATCGTATTCTTGTTTAATGTTGCATTTTGAAGTTATATTCTTTAAAAGTGGAATAAGACAATTTTCTTCTTCAAAGTTAATTTCACAAATGTTTTTACTTAGATGATTTTGACAATTTCTTGTTCTTAAATAAGTTTGGTTACATAAGGCAATTGTTTTATCTGTAATGATTTTTCCATGTTTTGAATTTAAAGGTGTTACTTTATACAATTTACATGATTTAATTAGAACTGGATATTTATATATTGTGATGAAGAATTCATCAGTTCTAGCTAATAATATTTTAGAGTACTCAAGTATATTTATTATGGGTACTTGAATTATTTCATGTTGAATAATATTTTTAATGTCATCTAAGTCTAGGCTTTCTGATAAATATTCATTATTTTTTGCTGCATTAATTGTTCTGGTCAATAATAATAATTGTTCGTACACTTGTTCTATTACTAAATGTTCTTTAAGGCTCTGACCTTCGAATTGTTGCAAAATTTGTTCAAATCTAGAATTTATAGTTTTTTGTTTATTATTGTTTTCTATGAGATTATTTATACTCGTTTCTATGTTAACTAAGTCATAATGGTCAGGATTACCAAACACATATTTGAAAGCTGTTCCTAAAAAGTTAATTGATCTAGTATGCCTAGTATGTTCTTGTAATTGGTCTGCTAAATTCTTAATTTTACTTAACCAAATTTTTTCTTCTTGTGTAGGTTGATATTTACTAGTTACGATATTTACGTAAGGTTGAAATATCGAAGTCAGGTTGGTGGCATGTAACAAATAAGTTTGTTCTTTGAATAAATACACGTCATCTGTTTGCGTAAGTATAAACTTCTTGTTTAGTAACTCAGTTATTTGAACGTTTCCTTGCCCTTCTTGACTCTGTACAATTCCTAGTAATGTTAGGAATATTAATATTTTCGTCATCTGAAAAATGATAATTCTTTATGTTATCCTTGTGAATTTTTATTCCTTCTTTAGAGATTACAGTGTCTCCTTTATCTTCTTCTACTATTCTTGTTATGTATCTGGCGTTAGATTTCTTTCTAAGACCTGTGATTCTTACCATTATCTTATCTCCTTTTTTATACTCTCTGTGTCGAGTTCCTTTATTTAGACGTTCGATCACTTTTTTGGATGCTGAGTTTAGTTTATTTATTATAATTTCACTATTGCTATATTTATTTTGATTAAAGAAAATGTCTCTAGGTTTCAAACCGGTAACTGAGTGTATAGAATTATTTAATTCACGCACTGTTCTAAATATTTCTTCGATAAGTCTTGTTTTATTCTGAATTGTGAATATTCTAGACAGTTCAGTTATTGTACCGTTTACACGTTCTACCTGACCGTTCGCTGTCGATCTGTATACTGGAGTTTCTACTTTAGTTATGTTGTATTTCAAACACATTTGGTTCACCATTTCTGTTTTGAATCCCTTCTCGTTATCTGTCATGAGTCGTTCACATTTTGGGAAATAATTAGATAAGACCTCTTCCATAACGTCGTACAGTCTGTTTCGAGTTTCGATTTCCCGAAGGATTGTATATTTAGAATACTTATCTACTGTTACAAGGAAAGTATACTTGTCGTTGAAGTATATGTCCATATGAATGTGTGTTCCCACATGTGTTGGTATTTCTGAATTATTCAGAGGTTCTCTGATAGGTTTTCTTTCATATTTTCCAAATAGACATGCTATGCATTTTCTGTTGAAACTCTTTGCTTGTTTATTTAGATCGGGCCAGTAATATTTCTCTGAGATTTCTTGTATATTGTTACGTAACCCTCGGTGTGCTCTTTCGTGAGTTACCCTTACAAGTTTTAGTTGTTCCTCCAAATTTGTCACGTCTTGAAGTTTTCTTGGTGTGAATATAAATCTTACTAGTGGGAATTCTTTTTTTATGTTTTCACCATATTTGTATATGTTTTCAAATTTCGTATGCAAAGCTACAATCTTTTGGGGTTGTATAACTTCTTTCATCTGCCTTAGTAAAGAGTCTTTGTCCTTAAACTTTATTATGAGTCTTATTTTGTTACTAAAATAGATTTGTGTTTCGATATTATTTGTTATATCTTCAATAAGTTCGAACTGTGCAGTGTATGCATTAAAAGGCTGATTCACAGTTTTTATTATATCATTAGAAGAACTTTCAGCTGAATGTGCTGTTTCTATGGTAGAAGTATTTATGCGTTGACGTGATAATGCGTCAGCTACAAGATTTAGGTTTCCTGGTTTATAAACTAATTTTGCTCCAAAGTCTTCAATGATTCCCTTCCAACGTTTCAGCTTTGTGTTGGGATTTTTTTCTGATACAGAATATATAAGGCTCTGGTGATCGGTATATATGGTTAAGTCTGCTATACCATATATGTAGTTTCTGAGTTTTTGTAAGGACCATATGATCGCTAATAGCTCTTTCTCGTTTGTGCTATAGTTCTCTTCTGTCTTACTCAGTGTTCTTGACAAGAAGTGTATAGGTTGCTTATTCTGACTTAGTACGGCTCCAATAGCTATGTTGGATGCATCAGTAGTAAGCTCGAATGGTTTACTATAATCCGGTTGAAAAAGTTCGACTTGTTCTTTCAAATAATTTTTTAAAATTCTAATCGCTTCTAATGCTGAATCATTCAGATTTAACTTAATATTTTTACTTTGTTTTTTGTTTACTTTACCGTTATCTCCTCGTAAATATAATGTCAGGGGCTTGGCTATGCTTGCGTATCCTTTTATAAACTTACGATAGTAACCTGTAAGACCTAAAAATCCTCTCAAATCCTTTACCGTTTGTGGGACTGGAAAATTTTCTATAGCTGCTATTTTCTCAGGGTTCGTAGTGATTCTACCATGTCTGATTATGTGACCTAAGTATTCTACTTCTTCTTGAAAAAACTTACTTTTCTCATCAGATATTTTTAATGTGGCTTTATTGAGTACGTCGAATACTTGACTTATGTGCTGTATATGTTCTTCCTCAGATGAAGAATATATCAATACGTCATCAATGTAAACGTGTACGAATTTACCTACAAAGTCTCTCAAAATGTCGTCCACGCATCTCTGAAATATGCTTGGTGCATTTTTGAGCCCGAAAGGCATTCGTTTAAAATGATATTTTGCGCCATTTATAGCAAAAGCTGTTTTTTCTTTATCATCTGTTTTGATTTTAATTTGGTGGAAACCTGACTCCAAATCTAATGTTGTAAAGTACTTGGCTTTACCTAAATTTTGAATTGTCATGTTGACATCCGGAATGGGGTATCTGTCTGTTACAGTGTGAGCGTTAAGTTTTTGGAAATCAACAACCATGCGCCGTTTTGGTTTTCCTTTTTCGTCCAAACCTTTTTTAGGTACTGTCCATATGGGACTGTTATAAGGACTATGGCTTTTTTCTATTATATCGTCATGTAAGAGTTTCTGTATTTCTTTGTTTACGAATTCGTTATCTGCTATGGGATATGGATATTGTTTAACATAAACCGGATTATCATTGGTCGTCCTAATGCTTGCTTCTATAGTATCTGTAAAGGGTAACGGTCCTATGCTGTTATTAATCTTCATCAGTCTATCTATGTCTGCTTTATAAATATTATTTTCCCCAATTATGTAATTAATTTTCTGAATAGATTCGACACTGCTTATGGTAGTTAGAGTCATATTACTGAAATTTATTTCCGCGTTTAGAACTTTAAGTCCTTCATATCCTAATATCATATCAAAAGACTGAATATCCTCTAATTCAAAAAATGTTATATTTTTCTTTAATATCCTAACTACTTTCTTTGTATCTACCATAGAATAACCATGCATTGTTTTTATTTTTATAGGTTTAATTTTAATTTTTTTGCTAGAATCGCATTTTCTATTAATGTAATTATGGGTTGCACCAGTATCAATAAGAATTTTATAAATTTTCTTAGAAATAGTACTAGTTAAATTTAAGCAGGGCAACCCGTCTACTAGTTTAAATGATCTATTCTTATGTTATTATTTACCATACATTCCGTTTCATCTGCTTCTGCATATGTACTGCTGACATCGTCTCTGCGTTGTTGTCGGGAGTTATTTACTCTCTGCTGCTTGAAGTTCTGCTGATAAGATCGTTGCGGTCTGTTGTGTGTGTTGAAACTCCCGCTGTGTTCACGTTTCGCTGGTGGATTATATACATCGGGTTTGTATTGATTCCAATTTTGTCGCTGTGCATGTACAATTTGTCTCGAGTTTATCTCCATCGGCTGTGGTCCTTGATTGTGTTGCTGCATATTATCGTATTGCTTCTGGGGTTGATAATTCGTTGTTTGGCTCGAATAATTTGGTCTTCTTTCGTTTCTGCGTTCATGTGGCATATTTTTGTGGTGCTTATCCTGAGTGAGATGTAAATGCCTGTGCACATTATCATGTTCTATTCTGCGAGCAATTGCGAATGCGTGTTCTAGATCATTTATTGTAGCTGAATATAATGATCCTCTTGTAAAGTTGTCACTCATACCATCAATGAATATACGAACTGCGTCGTCGTTAGCATTTTTAATTAGTCTGTCGATTATATTCGGCGGATCACCTGACATAGTGATTTTTGATATTATTAAATTGAGATTTTTATTTATCTCGTCGTGGTATTCAGACAGTGTGCTTCTTTTTTGCGTGATGGCTTTCATCATGTCTTGTAGCACGTATAGAGGTTCTTGATTAGAGTACGTATAATCTAATCTGTTACGTATCGCCTCAAAATTAAAAATTGTGTTATAATTAGTTAACACATTCGCGGCTGCACCCTGTATTTTACTTTTCACTATAGTCAATGCTGCTGCGTACTTACTGTGTGTTTTGAAGTTTTTAATGCTGTCCATTAATCTGGATGCTTCTTCGCGCCACGACCGATAATTTGATTGATCGCCGTTGAAAATAGGTAGGCTTTTAAATGCGTCTAACTGTATTTCACTACCATCTGTATATGTGGTTCTTATTTCCTCTAGCACAGGTATGTTTGGTACTATGCCTAATCCAGATTTTACTTCATTTAGTTTTGTTTCTAAATTAGTGTTTATTTGATTTTGGTTAGTTATTATTGCTGCTAACCTTGCATTCTCTGTGCGTGTGTGCTCTAGGGTTTGTGTTACTGTGTTGCTCCTGGTTTCTAAAGCTTCTAATCTTGCCATTAATACTGCGAGTTGTTCCATTTTGAACTCGTGTCTGTTGTCGTCGAATTTGTGTGTTTTTTTTCTCCACATATACACTTTCACTGAATTGCTTTGCTGCTTCGTACGAAGAAGCTATATTTGTACCTGCTATGCTAGGTAATTCTTGTAACCGGTAACGCGAGTGTTCTGTTTATACTAGATTTCACTACTTGTTCCCGAGGTCCGCTCGATTGAAGTTAAAAAGTATATTTAACCTCCTGGCAGGATCGCCAATTAAAACACTTGTTTCTTACTTTTAAAATTAAACAATATTTATTTGGAACTATGTCCTTTATTATTGAAATACTTTTTACTAATTCTAAAAGGAGCTTAAGGCTACTATGTAGTTACAATAAGACTGTTGATAAATTCATCATACAGTCGTATTTATATACTTTTCTTATCTATCTACAAGGAGACCCAAGCGTACAATCGTCTTGCTTGATAATGAAGAAGAGATAATATTCCAACATTGTATACAAACGATATTATCTCTTTTACATATGTTATCATTGTAGCGTTGTGTGCAAGACTGTACTAGAGACTAAAGATATCATTGAATACAAATAATGTTATCTTTTTTCTCAATATGTTTTGCTATGGATACTTAACTCGCGCAAACAACCGGAATGTGGACAATATACATACGACTAAAATGTGAGTATAACCCAACTGTGCATACATAATTTGTTAATTTACTTGGCCTTCTATATATACATATGTACGTAATTTGCCTCAAATGTTCATTATAAAAGTAATTTTCCGCGTGACATTTTGAAACTAGAAACCGGTTTCTAAAGGGCATTATTGAAATGTCCTCTTGACGCGGTTCTCGCATTACAATTATTACATTAAAATTTGTTTGCTTTAATAAAAACATCAAATAATAAAAAAACAAAAAAATAATTAAAAAGCCCCAGTAATGGATTCATTCATCCGATTGACGCAAGAAGAATGACACATTCGCTTTGCAGCTGGAAAAATAAAATCGGGTCAAAGTCTTTTTTTTTTTCTTCCAATTGAGTGCATTTGCCTTCGCGTTCGCGGTGCTTCCAAGTTTGTAAGCCACGTTACAAAAATGTTGACCTTTTGTATATAAAATCGTGAGTTTCAAGCGACGGCAAATCATTGACATTCGGTTCCGATGGGTTTTTCATATTTTGTCTTTCATATTTTACTTTTAATTTAAGGCCCACATAAGATATAAATGGAAAGGACATTTTTAAGCTTGGTAAACGATTTTTTGTTTCGGTAACTCAGAGATCAGTTTGTGCTCTGAAACTTGAATAAATTAGATTACATGGGAAGGATATTTTTAGACTTAATTCAATTGATTTGTGAAGTGTTATGCACTTTTCAATCTAAGTTACAGTTAAAAACAAATGCTTTTCCCAAGGTAGAAACTCTCCACCAGAGGACTTATATCCTATTCACACCGAGACGAAAACACTTGAAGACTTCATCGAATACAGAAGTTTTCCCAATACATAGGTTTAAAAACGAGTCCTTTTAAATCGTTTTTCACGAAAACACCACGAAAACGAGGTTGTTGGGTTGTTGAAACAAATACACCTTTTGCAATATTCAGCAAATTCAGCAGAACAGCTGACTGAACAAATGTGACACTCACAACTCACAAGTCACAACTTTAAATTATTTTCCACGCTTAATTCACCGGGAGAATTCTCTTTTTCTCTTCAACGTAGTGCGCTATGGCATGGGGTATTATAATGAGAGCAGTGTTACAACGAGACATACTTGAGCACTTAGGTGCCATTTGCCATATATATAAACGAAAAATGAAACAAGAAGTTAAGCTCTGATGAGTTGTGTTAAGCTTTTCAGCTTTGCAGCCCAAATGCGTTTAAATTAGCCAGACCAAGAAACCAGGGTTCAAATTCATGTCGAATGGTCGCCCATTAGTGTCACAATCATGCCTAGTGAAAAGGAGGTTCATGTATTAGCTCATGTTGTATTAGTGAATGTTGTACTTTCCCATCTTTGCTGCAACTTAACTAATTTGTGTTATGTGCTATGCTATATACAAAACCCCCCATTCGAATGTCTACGAACAAATTTAAAACATTTTGCTCATCATCATTTTGTTAGGGCTCATGTTAGGTTCAGACAATTCTGTCAGCTATTTATTGAAAAGTTCAACCGAAATGCATGATGAAATTGTTGAAATTATTTTTGAATTGATATCACCAGGCGAGCAACCTACGAGTCATAGACTTGATCTTTCGTGGAAAAGCATTTGCATGTTTTATTTCTACAAAAAGTAATTGCGATGCGAGATCTTTTCTGTACTTATTTTATGACCATTTTTACCGCTTAAATAGTATAAGCTGTCTAATCCGTTGGATATTTTCAAAAGACTGTTCTAAAAATGGCGCGTGCACATTCAGGTCACATGTTCGTCATTCAAACTAACACCTTCAAAGTCGTTCTCCGTATTTCAGTTGTAAGTATCTATTTTTCAACACAAAACTTGTATACACAAGTTGTAGATGGATATACACGTACGACGAGTTTATACATGCGAAATTAATATCAAAAATTCATTTTCCTCTCCATGAGCGTCAATGTTATGCAACATGTTTTCTTTGTTTATTTTATTTTTTCGAAATTATTTATCAACATTTTCCATTTTTTTATTTATTTTTCTTATTTATTAGTTGAACCTTGGTATTTAATTTAGAGTTTGAACTCTTGAGTGTACCTATACTCAACAGCTAATGCTCTTTTCCACACTCGCTGTCATTGCGGGTTGCCAATTTATTCTAATTAAAATTACTTCCCAATCGAAGATACATGAGATACAATCATCATTGCAGATGTATGATTTTTATTTATTATTCCAAACTGCGCTTTAATTTCAACTGCTCACAATGCAGAGCCAAAATTTGTTCTGCTAAATTTTGTAAATTCTAGTGAAATATAAAAAAAAAAAAAAATAGATCACGCTCGAGAGTACTTGCTATTTAGCACAAATTTTGTGGGAGGTGATAATTAGAGAGGGGAAAAAAATGGAGGCCAACCATTAATCATCACCCCCTTGGAGTTGCAAAGTTCCTACGATTTTTCATTAGCGTTTGAGCTACGCTGAACTAGACAGAGCACACCCACTCGGTGCTTTCAATTATACAACAGATTCATAGATCCGGGAACTACATTCGCGTCGCGTAACTAATTTACATGTGCGATTTACGTAATGAAGAATGAAAAATTTCCTCGTTTAATATAAAAATAAAACTACCTACTGCCTGCCGGTGGCTGTAAACAAGTAGAAGAACAACGTCAGGAGTTGAAGATAGGGCGATGTAGTGATATAGAGCTGGCACCACTCATATAGAGGTGCACATTGGTCTTGGGTGACTATGCACAGATAGGGTAAGGAAAAGTCGACTTTTGTTAGTTACTTTTTGTAATTAGTAATTATCTCGACATGAGGTTGTTGACATTTTAAAAGCCACCAGTTGCTACGAGTATGTAAATGTATATACTCGTACCTATAACTATAATGAAACACAAAGTGGGGAAAAAGTGAACGCATCTTGTTCTAGTTTCTGGGACTAGATAATGAGGGTAATTTCCACACAAACCAGATAACGTTGGGCCTGAAGATGTGTGTGTTTATTTGTGACGGAAATGTTGGATATTGTGGTTACATTACTTGAAAACTGAATGAACTTAACGAACTGATTGAAGTTGATATCGGGAGGAAATTTCCTTGCATATTGCGTCTGTTGTGAGGTGTTGCTATTTTTTAATTGACAGAATATGGCTGCGTAATAATTTTCAATGTAAAGCTCTGATGCGCGATCGTTATTTTGGAAAGATGTGTGGACGCTATAAGCAAAGCAAACTACAGAGGGGAGGAACGCGCCATAAACTGTTACTTTAAGTAAATCTTGCTAAATTTGCTAGGGCTCTACATTCGATCAATAGATCGCACGTCGCTACGATGTCGGTATTGGACAAGTGGACTCTGCTTCAGTATTTCTCGAACCTTCTTCGCAGCAGGAATGAAGATGAACCTTCTCCACTATCTTTGCAGCTGTCTTGTCACATAATTTTTCATTTTTTCTTATGAAAATATTGGCAAATTGGTAATAACAAAAGCTAAAATTGCCACCCTTACTTTATTAACGTCTTTTTACCCATATTATTATTATTAGGTATTTATTTATTTCCAGGCTTGTATTTTAAGATACAATATCTTATAAACAGGATTCAGTTTTAGAACAATCTTAAGGTACTTAAAAAAAAATTTAAATACATAGCATGTTTACGTATTGAGCAGCGTTACCCCCTTTTGGTAACCTTCGTAAGCCCTGTGATATCACAAAGGATCAAACTATGGTCTAAGCGGTTGTGGTTTTAGATTTGACTAGCTACGCGTTTCTTAGTGCACAAATTATTATTTTCAATTTTAAGAATCAAAAGTTAAACTTCATGTTAGATTTAGAGAAGGGAGTGCTATAAGCAGCTTTAGCATTAAAAAAAAAAATAATAAACGTTGAAAAACTGATAAATGGACTTTTCCGTCATCTTCTTAAATAAATAAATAAATAGTTGGATCAACAGCTCCATATAGGTACCCACCATAGGAAGAGCTTCTCACAAACATCTATTTTTTGTGTGAGTTTTAGATTTTAGGGTGAACGGAAATAGTTCCAATTTCTATTGAGTCCGAACGGCTAATTGAGAAGCTCTTTTAGGAAAGTTATACTCTCGGTTGTTTGTCAGACGTTCGCAAGAGGTGGCGCAGTCGAAAAAAAACCTTAAGATGTAATTTATGTTTTTTTCAGTGATCAAATCTAAGAGCCCTCGCTAAGTAGTCCTGTACACTACACACCGAGGCCACTTCGTCATCTTATACAAATAGCAATAAATTTGTTTGTCTTCTATGCGTTTCCAGAATTTGTATAAGATCTTATATAGATTATATTAGTAGGAGTGGTACGTATAAGAGACGAGCTATACAGAGACATGTCTAGTTTTGGCATCCCTGCCAAACTTGTCAGATTGTGCAGAATGACGATGGAGAACGCTCGCTGCTCCATAAAGGTCGGAAACAATCTCACTGAGACCTTTGATGTCAAAAAAGGATTTAGACAAGGGGGCGCGCTGTCATGTAACTTTTTCAACATCATTCTTGAGAAGATTGTGCGAAACTCACAAGCCAACACCAGAGGCACAATTTTCTACAAGTCTGTGCAACTACTTGCATACGCTGACGACATCGACATCATTGGCAGAACACAGCCAGCTGTCACTGGTGCGTTTGCAAGTATCAGTACAGAAGCGGCAAAAATGGGTTTGATGGTGAATGAGGGCAAAACAAAATATATGCTGTCAACAAGAAGGGACACACGACATCGACGAATCGGGCAGAACGTCACGATAGACAGCTATAACTTCGAGGTAGTTAGGGACTTTGTCTACCTCGGCTCCGCTATAAACTCTGATAACGACATCACATAAGAAATCAAACGAAGAATCACACTTGCCAACCGCTGTTTCTTTGGCCTAAGACGGCAACTGATAAGTAAGGCCTTGTCGAGAAATACTAAGGAAACTCTGTATAAGACCCTCATCATCCCAGTCCTGCTTTATGGTGCAGAAGCATGGGCGCTATCAAAGGCGGATGAAGATCTCCTTGGTCGTTTCGAACGCAAAATTCTTCGAGTGATTTTTGGTCCCGTTTGCGTTGACGGGCTTTGGAGGAGAAGATTTAACAGCGAACTCTACGAGCTGTACAGCGACATCGACCTAGTCAGAAAAGTACGCATCAGTCGTCTAAGATGGCTGGGACATGTAGAGCGAATGGACACCAACGCTCCGGCCCGAAGAGTCTTCGATTCTAACCCGGAGGGACAACGCAGTAGAGGAAGACCTCGCCTTAGGTGGCGCGCGCAAGTGGAAGGGGACCTCAACCAACTTGGAGTGCGCAACTGGAGGCAGTTAGCCAAAGATCGCGCTAACTGGAGAGGCGTATTGGTTGAGGCCCAGGTCCACCCCGGACTGTAGCGCCACCTAAGTAAGTAAGTAAGGTACGTATAACACCTGTTGCAGCCATAGTTCCAAGGTTAAAACTGCAATTGGAGGACTGAAATAACTGAAACACATAATGGGACCCAATCAAAAAAATAGAGAATTTGCGATTACAATCAAGTTCAGTCTCTACATATATAACATACAAACTGCCGATAACCGAACAAAAAAATCATTCAGAAAATAGCCCGCTGATTTGGCAACACTGGATAAGTGGCGGTATTTCAAACAACATGAAGGTAACCGATGGCGTTATTATTTATTGTAATATCTCATGTCCCAAATTTTACTGGAAATTAGTAGGTAATACTTGTTTATTTGTTTATTTATTTAATTCAACCATTTTACAATTTACAGACTATATAATTACATAATTTAAAAAAAAGTACGAGCAAAAAATATTTCAATGATATTTAATATCATAAAAAAATTAAATATTTAATAATATAAAAACAAAAACTGAAAAATGTTTATTTAATTTAATATTAAGATAAAAAAAACATACGACTGAGAAGGCACGTTTTTCCGAACTTACGATTTGTGCAATTGTTGTTTGTACAAAAATAATAATCGATCATTCTAGAAGTACGTCAAGAAAAAAAAAAAAAAAAAAAATCCGCCATTAGTAGCAAATTTAAATTCAACTTTTGTCTTTTCGGGCTATGACATACGCTTCACGATTTAAATTTTAAAGGAATTTATTCTTGTGTAGCACCTTGCGTAAGGTAATTTTAATAACCATGCTAAACATTAGGCGTTTTTCATTTAACCTTCATTATCTACATAGATCACTGTTTTAAATCGTTTACAAAAACAGTTGGATCTTGTTTTATTATTGTAAACCATAGAAATCAATGATTAAATTTTTTTACTAAACCAACAGCATTTCTAGTGCATTTGTGTTGAAATAAGCTTGTACTAGTCCAACAACCAGTCGCTTCTTAATTTGAAATCTTCGTTTCTATACGAACTCTTTAAACGAAAAGTAATTATAATCAGAATTCTATTTGCATTTAACATTTTAGATTCTTTGGTTTGATATAAGTTTAACTTGAAAAACTTTTTTTTGTAAAGAATATCTGACTACACTCTAAAAAGTTACGAGTGCTGTTCTAGTGGAGTGTGATGAAAATAGCCCAAGCCTTATGGAAATATGGATCGGAAAGACAAAAGATACCAAGTACATAAGTTTAAAATGCGGACCTACATCATAACTTTTGAGCTTGAATTAACTGTCGCTGTTGCAAATAATTGTACTAGAACGACACGTCAAGTCAAACAGTTCACAATTAGCGCAATATTTGCTTATTTCACTTTTCCCATTATTCTGACGTTATTATAATGTTCCTTACTGTTCTTTTAAATGACAGTTTCACTGGTCCGACAGATTAAAAATAGCAGACAATAAAGTAACATATAAATCAAACAAGTTGAAATGCAAATTTCAATTAAAAACCAATGAACTGTCAAAATATTTGTATTTACAGTCGAAACTCGATTAAGCGGGATTCTTTTAACCGGGACATTCTATTAACCGGCATTTTTTATATAAATTTATTTCCAGTTAATTTCCAATTAATAACTCTACTAACCGGAATGTACTCTATTATCCGTAGAAACAAAAACAGTTCTGTTGTATCTTTGAATTCCAAAGAAATTTTGAACTGTTTTTTAGACACATTTATCCGGTATAACCTCTACTATCCGTGACCGCCGCCGTCGTAGGTACAAGTCTAAAACAAACGTTGTAGTTTCTTTCATCGTTAAATTGATTTATTTTAAATGAATTGTTGTGTTTATTGATGAATTTAATGTTTGTTTTTGTTTTATAAGATAAAGAAATAAAATGTAATCAAACTAAGAGTTTTTTTTTTTATAAATTTAGAGAAAAATCTATGATCTGGGATTTTTGATTATCCGTTATGGGCTCGGTCCCAGCCATTCCGGTTAATCGAGTTTCGATTCACAATAGTGAAATTAAATCGCAGAAAATTATTATTCACTTCTCTGTTACTATAAACAGTAAGCACATTTAGTTACATAATCAGTTTTAAATACATCCAAATGAACGTGCAAAAGGCTCATATTTCAGTTCACAATAGTGATAAAAGTTCGTTATTATTTATTTTATTTAACTAGATAATTTACAAAAAAAAATTTCCTTATTATTTATTTTATTTTATTTAACTAAATAATTAAAAAAAAGGTCTTCATTATTTAAATAGTAAACACATTTAGTTACCTAGCAGTCACAAAGGTTTAGACAAAAATCAAATCGACAATCAACGAACTGTCAAGGTTCGTATTTTTGTTCACAATAGTGATCACAGCAAATGTTGTTGTATTCCTTTGTTAAATGAGATTTGTTAAAAAAAAAAAAAAAAAAAACATTGAGCTGAAAAACTTATTGTCACCCAACAAAGAACGATGTCACGAGCTATTTTTTTTTTTTTTTTTTATTACTAACGGATAATAAAATGTCAGATTTTAATGAATTTTCACTCATACTTTCGACAGAAAGCTGAAAGCATACCCAAGTGTCAATTTAGTTTTATTAAATGCAATAAACGACATTAGAGCTCTATAAGAATATTATTAGTAATACGTCTCGCAGTCGCGCACCGTTTTCTCTATCTTTAATTTCCAACAAAAAAATAAAATTAGTACACAAACAGACAAAAAAAAACAATAATAATAATAAAATAAAAGAAACTCACCAATAAAATCTTCTCGAAAAATATACGAAATTTGTGTCTTGTTCTTTTTGTGTCATAAACACGGAAACGTAGAATTACAAAAAATAATAATTAATATAGTTTTGTAAGTTATTCCAAAAATATGTTTAATTTGCGGCTGAAACACACATATATAAATATATATAGTGAAAATATTTTATTTCAATTTCAAACAATTGGAAATTATTTTTTTTTTTATTCGTTTTAATTATCAGTCTCGACTACTTCTCTCCCACTACACTAATGTACACTGAGCTTTAAAAAAAAAAAAACACTTTTAATAATTTTTTTCACAAAATAGGAATAACTTTGTCAGATTTATTAGTATTGCGGTTCTTGTTTATTTTTTTTTTCTCTGTATGTTTTTTGTTAATCCCGCACAATTAGATAAATTTATTATATTTTTTAGTATTTTTTTCCTTTTTATTTTTTTAAGTAAAATAAACTGCCGTATCCCAAAATATAATATGTTTGCTTTGTTTTATGCAACGGAAATAATTTCATATAGGTATAGAATCCAAAATGGTGTATTAATCTATGTGTTGTGCAATAATTTTGTTATTAACTTTTGTATCACAGAAATTGACTATAAAGTCAAAAGGAAAAAAAAATGTATTATGTATTATTTTAGGAACTTTTCCTGACTGAATGCAGTAGAGGGGAATACACTTGAATTATGACCGGCACGTTTGTCTTGACCGCCAACAAAAGCGAGGTCAGCCACTTGAACTTGAGACACAAAAATTAGCAATACCTAGCACAAGACTGTGTGAGCAGGAAAAATAAAACAGTTAAAGAAAATTAATTCAAATGATCGCAAGTCTCAATAGCTAGGCGTCAATAAAGAAACACAGCACAGCACCAAATCCGCGATAAAATAAAAAAAAAATACAGAAAAAAGTTTTTTTCCCTTCTTTATAAGAGTTAAACAGAAAAAAAAAAAACAATAAAACCAATTCACAGACGTCTGGCGAAATTAAATTTTGTATTACGCTTCTCTCGGCGTTCAGTTTTTAAGCAAATCTATTTGAAGATTTTAGAAATTTTCTTGTGTGTCGATTCGATGTGATTCTCAACTTTTGGTTTTTCTCGGATATTTGTGTTATTTTTATTTGGGTGTGTATGCTGCCTCGCGGGGGTTTCTCTATTTAGGCCACGTATCTTGCAAATACCGAAAACTTTCACTCTGTGTGTGTGTTTTTTGTTTGTTTTACATATTTTGCGAATCGCAAAATTTCCTTACTTTCTGGAGAGGATTTTCCAATTATTTTCACTTTTTCACTTGAAATAAAAACTTCCGTACGTATATTGTGGAGGGAATTTATTCCCCTGCTAGACGGCGTGATAAAATCTCGATGAGGTATCGACAGGTGTCAATTCTAAGACGTTGATCAAGTACAACATTCAGCGAATAAACGCGACAAGACAGTTTCATCATTTGATGGCGACTGATGTGGTTTAATATTTGTTGGTTACTAGCCGAGGAATATCTTTTGGGTTTGCTTTCTATTCCAATTCGGATTGGAAGCATAAAAAGCTTTTTTTATTTCTCAGGCAAACTTTGGATTGCAGATGGCAAAGAGAGAAAATGTTTTTCGCTGAGTATCAATATGTACGCTGTTCGCTGTAGTCTAGTGCTAGCAGCGTTGCCACAATGTTACAAGTGTAACAAAAAAGTTACACTTTTTAATTATTTTATAATTTTGTTACAATGTTACTTTCTGTTTCGCTTTGTTACATTTTTTCCCATTAAAATCCTTTTTTGTATTTCTCATTAAAAATACTGAAAAGTTGAACTGGCAGCACTTTTTTCTTTCGAGGAAACTTCTACCAATTTCTGTCAATGTACTTGTTTGTTTACACAGAGCAAAAGTTGTGCAAAACGTTAAACTGCGAGTGGGAATGGGAATGGGAGGGAACGAGAAAAGACAACAATATTTTTCTGTCTCGACGCGTCGCCGTTGACAATGTTCTAAATCTCGTGGGTATCTAGTTTATGAAATAGAAATTGAAATTTACTTCGATGGTCAATAATTTTGTTTTTTTTATGGACAGAATGAAAAGAGCTATTTTTTTTTTGAAACGTAATAAAGAGTTTCTAATAAAGATTTTTTTGAGTTTAACAACGATGATTTTGTTATTGCAATTTTTTCCATTTTGTTTCATTTTTTATCCATTTGTTACACTTTTAAAAAAGCTTGCGGCAACACTGAGTGCTTGTCTGTACTGTTAGTACTGTAGATGTGTAGATGTAGCATGTAATGTATTACGCTGTTCGCAGAACGCAGTACGGTCGTTCTCTTCATATCACTTGGCGTTTGGCGCATTCTCTTCGTTTGTGGGGTCACTGTCACCCTCACTGCACTGGACTGTACGTACTTACATACAGCTCTGTGCTCGACTGTTTTAAACAATTTTAAATTTGGTTAAACAAAAAACTTCTTGTATACAATTCGAGTCGTATTTTCGCAAACAACATTAGTTCAAACTGGGACTTCCGTTCCCAGACTTGTGAACACTACAAATTCCGGGAGCCTATAAATTTTCCCCAATAAAAAAAAAGAGTTATTCCTAGTATGACGTTCAGGGTTCAGGAGGAATGGAATTGCATTTAAGTTCATTTCATTTCATTCAAATTATACTATACACTTTATCTGATGTGTTTGGCTTTGGGTTGTGAGCTTGTGAGACTCGCGATGGTGAGCTTTTATTCCCTGGTTTTGGTTTCTCTTCAATTTGAGGTCACTGTCTCACTGCTTTTGTAGGGTGTGTTTTCCTAGATTTTAGTTCATTCCGATTGTCAATTAGGAAAAGAGAACAAATAATCTTAAACGTGAAATTAAGAAATAAGAAACAATTGCTTCAAATAGAAATTTAAGCCTAAGGTAAATATAAAGACATATTTTGAAAAAAATTCATAGAAAAAAATTCATAGAAATGTAACAAATTTAAGGGTCCGTCAACGCGATGGTTCGAACGCCGCGTAAAATAATCTCACCGCGGCGTTAAAAACGCGTTCTGTTGATGTTGATATTTCACCACAGACGAGCTTCATTTGTCGTTGATATGAACTAACCCTGTTATTAATAAAAAAATGTACACAAGTAAGTTAGCTAGCAAACGTCAGATAGCATACAAAAATTGGACATAACTGCTGAGTAACAAGTTGATAACTTTTACATGACGTTTATTAATACGGGGGTAAATAAATAAAAATTGTTATGATTTGACAGATAAAGCAAGGGGAAATTCGAAAAAGTAAAACGCTTGTGATTTGTCTTATTTGACGAATGCCACTTAGTCTTAATTTTTTTTTGCCAAAAGTCGTTCGAAAATGTTTTATTGCCAAGGGCCAATGTTGTTAAGTACAGATTCAACTTTGTCGGTAATAGCTTCATCAACTCATCGAGTTAAAAGGCAGCGATCTTGCATTATTTGGTCGCTTAAAGTAGCCTGCATCTCTGGCCAGCCTTATGAAATACTTTAAATACGGCTGGTTGCACAGATGATTGATAGAAAGACCATCGTAAGAACGAATCTAAGTCGGAGCAATCTCAAAACCGGCCGGTATTCTAGACAACTCCATCCAATGGTCACAAAAGGACTCTAACATTTATGATTAAGTCGCAAAGATGTCCTACCGGCTACTGCTTGTTAGAGCCTTGTTGTTGCATACATATACATACTACGTTTGAGGAGCTGTGGTCTATGCCTGTTATTCACATATTTGTTTTCGTAGAGTCAAGGTGGAGGTGATGAAGCAGTTTGCACCTGTTAACAGTGGTGCCCTAACTTGAAGTCTGTGACAACCCTTCTGTGGATGCGTTAGCAAGCGCTGACTATATAAGTATTTGCTAATAGAATAATTGCTTACCTCTATCATGAAACGAGCGAGGATGAAGAAGAAAGGATACTGATGCGTAGTTGTAACAGAGTTATTGAAGCATTCTATTTTACTGGCTTTAGGCCCGTTTGCTATTAGCAATTTTAATTAACTGTAATTGTGTCACTCCGTGTTGGTGTACACTGTACTGTGAAACCAGTAAAATTCTGTAGTGAATTTGCTGATAAATACTCCACCCAGTTCGAGATAGGTCGCATATACGTAGATTCTCAGAGATGGAATTTTGAGAACATGAGATCTAGGACAAAGCTGAACAAACGGTTTAGGAGAACATTTTAACAAGCACTATCAGATTTTCCCAATTATTTGACCAATATACCCTAATCGTATTGGCCAACATTTTGATTGAAAAATTAAGGTAAACACCAAATAAGGAAATAAGACCAATGGCACTGGTAAGTCAATTCACCACTACGAAATTGGCTAAATTTGGAAAAACTAGACATAACCACAAAAGCTGTTCCTATTAATTAATTAAATAGATAACTATTGTTAGTTAGACCTTAGACTTCATTCAACAAACCTCCCACACAAGTTGTTCTGCTTTCTTAGAGAAATGGCAGCCTTTTCGCTAAGTTAGTTTGAAATACGGTGGTGTTGGGGTAACGCTAAGCGTTTAGCTATTTTTGCTCTTTGCTAAAGCCCCACCGCACCGTCACCAGTCAGCAGTCACCACACCACCAATATTTTGAGTGTTTTTCTCTTATTCCACTGTAGACATTTTTAAAAGAGATTTTCGTTTGCCAATGTATGAGTAGATTTTTTATTTTTTTTTTGTCTAGATAAAAGTTCAATTACACATTATGTAAACGAATAACGAAGTGCTCAAATGTTCAAAATAGATGTGAGTGAATCTACCTACATGCTTTTAGTGAAATGTGTTGCTTGCTTTCTTTAGAACTTTGTTCACGTTCGAATACATCTCAGGGATATAGGTACACTGAATATTAGCACTCTGTCTCAATTTACATTTTTTATTTATTTTTAACAGAAACAAACAGTGAATGAGCGTTTTCTGTGGGATGGTTATTTAAATTGATATAGAACAATGGCGGCTATAGTATACAAACGACTATTTGTATGGAGTTATTTATAAAAAACGTGAGTGGGAAGATCCCCAAGAAATCAGCGAGAGGGGCGTAGCTTTTGAACAATTTACAAATATTTTCTATGACGTACAAAGTGAACAAAAGGCCACCGTAAATGTCCTTATCAATGGTATGGACAGGTATGGAAACCCATCAGATGCTCGTGTAAAGAAACCTTTTTTTTTTTTTTTTTTAACATTCTGGTCTGGAACTGACAGGCATTCGTTTTCCATTCATTTTCTAACTAGAGGATCACAGCGTGACTGTCGGAACTGTTTACCTTATCAGCTGGGATATAGTTTCGAGTGAATGGACCATAATGGATGATGATTTGGGATGACGAATACTGTATGTCCTTGTTTCGTACGGAAGGGTGACATGGAAAACATTTATCTAATAATTTTCGGGCTTCGATTTTCATAAACGTATATCTCAAACAGATTTACCTACGAGACAAAATGGTTAAAATACGAAAGCTTGAAGAGAACATTCCTCGTTTTAAATATTTCAAATATTAATTGTTGAAAATACGCATCCATGTGCCGAACTCCGATGTGTACTTGTCTTGGAGGAAAAAGAGTTTCGAAAAACTGATGTCCTCGAGGTTGTTATTTGACATGAATATAAATATACATTTAATAGCTTTCGCAACAGGACCTTGTAGGTATCACACAAGGCCTAGCTTTTCAAAAAAAAAAAAAATATTTTCTACGAGATATAATATTTTGGAGGATTGTACGCTCCTATGTCGTGCTCACATTGAATTGAGAAGCTTTTCCATTCATCAGTTATTTAAAATCAATCGACTTTCGGTTTTAGTGTGTTAAAAATAACCCAGTCAACTTGTTTAAGGAAACACGGTTATAAATAACCGATTTATCAATTTCTTAAAAAATATGTTTTGCACTAATCGTTTTTTTCCTCATATCTTTTTTGCACCACAGCTAAAGGGTTAACTAAGTCTTACGAGTCGAATCTAAAAATAAAGTTCAAGTTCGTAAATCAACATAACTGTAATGGAAATAATAAAAGTAACCAACCCTCTTGGAAATTGCTTTCACAAACGATGACTTCGACCATATACTCATCGCAAAGGCCAGGACATTTGAACACATTCGCCCACTTTAGCGAAAGGTCAGATATCCAATTTAAACTATAAAATATAACCATTAAGAATAATGACTGGAACGACTTTATGATCCGTTAGGCAGGGAGTGGTTTCCTTTCATAATAACTAAGGTTTCATGCGAAAAGACTTCGAATAGTTATCAGTAGACCTAGACAGGTGAATTCCATTAACTGTATCATATTCAAACATTATTTATAAATCGATTTGAAATCCTTGATAAGGTTATCTTTAAATTGGGGGTTTTTAACTTTTTTGTTGTCGCTATGTGGTGATATATAGAACAGATAAGTGTGACACTAAAGATTACATAGATATGCATTCTGGAATGCTATCAACTAGAATGATGTTCAAAACTAATCGCAACTAAATACAAATTAGTCATTGCTTTAGATTAGGCTTGGTTGATGTGGGTGGCATAGATCCTTGTGTCCCTTGTGATACCAAACGAATTTAGGGAAAAGTGTTCTAATGATGCGTCGAAACCTTTTGATGTCTGTCCTTGTGAAATCGTTCAGATCGTTGTATAGTAGAAAGTTCCTATGATGAGCAAAGTTAAGTGAGGATAGCATTTTCTTGTAAGACCGCTGAACCAGACGTCTGAACCAGCAGACGACGACTTTTGATGGAGAACATAAATTAATAATTCAACTTGAAGATTTGGTAAAAAAAAATGTTTGCCTGATCCACAAGAAAGGGGACTTTTAAGGCAGAGGAGCCATCAGTGAAGATCCTGCATGGCTATTTTGAACTTTACAACCATTTGATTATCATACTCATTTAAGTGATTATTTGAATAGATGAATTCTGACAGCCAATAATCTCCATACCCATACTCCTCTTGGAAAAACTACTCTGCCTGAACCGATCACTTGAAACCATTGAGCGATTAAACATCAAACTTTAAATACAGCCAAACGGTGGTCAATCGTAATGCACAAAATTTTGTCGATCACTCGATCCAGTGCTAAAGTCCATAAACGACCAAATATTCACACTGCGACAGATAATGGAGAAAGCCCAAAATCGATACCTACTTTATCCATTTTGAGGAAGCTTTTTCTAGAGACACACTTAAGAGTTTTGGCATCCCTGTCGAACTTATAAAGTTTGTAAGAACGACGAAGGAGATAACTTGACACTCTATTAAGGTTGGAAGAACGATTTATTCAAGGGGTGTGCTGTCATGTGACTCTGTCAAATCTTGCTCTTAGAAAATGTATACAAAACTCACAAGGCAACACCAAGGGCTCATTTCCCTTTATTCTGTGTAAAGACTTGCATAAGCGGATGAGATTGAATTCATTGGCGTCAGAACGCAGCTGGCTGTCACTGGCGCGTTTGTTAATATTGGGCCAGAAGTGGTAAAGAATAGATTAATTCGTGAACGACTGCAAAACCGAGTAGATATACCAGTCAATACGGGCACACAACTCCGACATATTGGATAAACATTCATAACTTTGTTTCACGTGTGGATTTTGTTACCATCGAATTTGTTTGAACTGTTCAAAATGTGGCATATCTATCATCAGAAAGTCAGCAAAGATATAATTTTGCCTATTGCTGGTTTTTCTTCGCAAGGTGGACAGGAAACTGAAGTCGTTTTAATTCAAGTGGAACATCAGATGGAATCAGTGGGATGCGTTGTATGAATACATCTTCGCCTTTAAATTTTTAGTTAAAATAGTAGCTTCAATTACATAAGCCATTAATCTTTTAACAGAAAAAGATTTTGATTGTTTTTGTTTTTTGTTGTATAGGCGGCGCCACGCCTCTATATCTCATGAACCAATACACCTACAAAGACAGTATATACTCACAAACCATGGTATTAACGTCACCTTTCATGGGAAATTTCCAGAATCAAAATCGGTTCACGCATTACAGAGAACATTGGCTGAATATAGATAGATAGAAGAAGAATATAGGTACTTAGATTGCTTCGTTAAACTATTAATTTTTTAATCCATGTTCTAAGTCGCTTCTTTTCTTTTTTGTATGTATGTCTTTTTTTTTTGTGAATCTAAGTTTTTTTTTTTTTTTTCTTAAAATAAAATATTTATTTCCAAATATCAATATTCCAATATATGTAATATACTCTTAGTAATACCTTATTCATTACGAAGCTATGGCCATTTTGAATGCACAATTCTTACTAGTGAACATCGACTTGGTCAGAAGTGTGCAATATGTGTGCAATAAGTTAACTGAATTATCTCGAGCAAAAAGACACTATAGACCTGACTTGAAGAGTACGTAGTCAATTATTTTTCGATCTAAAGATTTATAATTCCCAGCCGAACCCATTTCCATCATTTTCTCAAGTAATTTCGCGCACTTTATCTTATCTTATTGGTCGTCAGCAGGCTGTGTATGTGAAAAATAGAATGTCGGACTTTCTTCCCATAACATGCGGAGTTCCTCAATGTTCCATCCTAGGACCCCTACTCTTTTCCCTGTATGTTAATGAGTTGCCTTCCATCGTCACTAACTCCTATGTTAAAATGTATGCTGACGATACTAAGCTACACATGAGCTGTTCACCTGACACAATTGATCACTGCGTCAGTTGCATAAATTCCGATTTGAATAAAATCTCTAATTGGTCGCAACAGAATTCGCTTGTGATAAACCCTAAGAAGTCTAAATGTATTGTCATATCAAGGAAAACCTTAAGCACAGCATTCTTTCCACCTATCTGCCTTGATGGAGGTCCGATCGAGTATGTTGACACCGCTAAAAATTTGGGTATGGTTTTTAATAAAACTTTGACGTGGAGTGATCACGTTAACTTAACAGTTGGCAAAGTTTATGGTATTCTTCGTTCTCTTTGGACGACTCAATACTTTACTCCCATGAAAACGCGGGTCCTGTTAGCTAAGACCTTAATTATACCAGTTTTAACATACGGTTGCGAAGTTTTTGGAAAGTGCGACTCGATTAGTTGCCGGAAACTTAATGTCGCCTATAACAACACTGCTCGATATATCTTCGGTCTTCGAAGATACGACCACATTTAACTTTTTTCCTACCGGATCTGTAATATCTCGTTTGAGAGACTTTTACAATACCGTACCATATTAATATTGCATAATATATTTAATACACGGCAACCCCGCTATCTTTTTAACCGATTAACGTTTTGTGCATCTATCAGGACGAGACTAATTTTATCCCCGCGCTATTCTTGTTTTACGTCTGAACGTCAATTTTTTGTTAATGCCACTAGACTCTGGAACTCACTACTGCGCCAAATCGGAGAAATAAGACTGAAAAAGAGATTTTCAACTGAATTTAGATCTTTCTTGTCTACCAATTAATTTAATTTCTTCCTTGTAATTTTTAAATTTTTGTATTTTTTTTTCTTTTTTAGATTTTTTGTAACTTGTTTTAAATAATTATAATGTAACAAATTCTAATTGTGTTTGTGAATTTGTATTAGCAGTTCATATTCTTATATTTTTAAATACTATGATTTATGTTTAATGGTAGTCCTAATTGTTTTTTGTAGATCTATAAATTAGCTTATCACTATTTTAAAAGATATAATATATCTCACTGTGTAAGCCTTCAAATATCTATTCAAATAAAATAAATAAATAAATAAAAACATTCTTTACTAAAGTACAAGCACTCTAACCACTGTGCATTTGCTAAAATACCCCCTTCGGGTAGGGGTTAGAATATACCCGAGGTAGGCATGCCTGTCGTAAAAGGCGACTAAAATCCAATCTCCGTATACCGAGCGAAATGGCGTATACAAAAAATGCAATGAACAAAACAAAAAGATTAAGTACCCCAGGTGGCAGTCCAGCTTTACTGGAAAATCCACCCTCTTCGGAGGTCGGCTCTACGGATTCTGGGGAGAGCCGCTTATTGCAATCCATAAACCCTTTTATTAAAAGCACAAGGGTATCTCGATCTCCTCCAACAAGATCGAATAACGCCGGGAAAAGAAGTCCGCCGGGAACGCTAGCGCGTGAAATACAGGACTCAGTGAAACATAAAAGCCTTGAGGAAGAAAATAAAGCACTTCGAATCAAGCTTAATGAAATGGATCTACTCTATCAAGATCTTAAGAAAGAGATAGAACTGTTAAAAGAACAAAATAAGGTTCTAAGGAACACCCATTTGCAGAAAGAACGCGAATGTACTCCACCACGGTTGGCTAGTCGGGAATACCACACCGACGAAGAAGAGCTAGCCCGCGAAACGAATTGGGTAACTAAGAAAAGACCTAGTAAGAAAAGGAGAGCCGGTTCTTCGCCCGAAGTCGAGCCCCTAAAAGAACTAACGCGTAAAGTACCGCAAGAAAAACAACTCCGAAATCATATGCGCGCACCACCTCCAATAAACGTCGTTGGGGTAACGGATTATAATAAATTGAACAGCCTCCTTAAAGGAACGATTACATCGAAATTTAAGGTTACACTTTCGAGAAATAATGCGTGGAAAATTAACATCGATAACCACGAAGACTACCGGGCAGTGTCCCAAAAGCTAAATGTCGAGAAGATCCAGTGGTATACTTTCGAAATAAAGTCAGAAAGGCCACATCGTGTTGTAGCAAGGGGACTCCACCCCTCATGCAAAAAAGAAGATATTATAAACGACCTTAAAGCCAAAGGGTTTAAAATTCTTGATGCCGTTAATATCATCAAGAAGGAGAAACAGAAATCGGACGAAGATAGGGATGTCCTGGTAAGGCGTGAACTGCCGCTCTTTATGCTAACTTTCGATAGGTCTGATAATATCGAAGATATCTACCGAATTAAAACAATACTAAATATTGTGGTAAAAATCGAGCCCATGCGCAGAAATTTAAAAATAATTCCACAGTGCAAACGTTGCCAAGAATTTAATCATACGCAAATGTATTGCAAAAAAGAGCCGCGATGTGTGAAATGCGCCGGAAATCATTTCTCCCAAGACTGTGGAGCAAATAAACAATCCTCCGCTACCTGTGCCAACTGTAATGGAAAGCACCCGGCAAATTATAGAGGTTGCGAAGTAGCTAAGGAGTTGCAAAAACGGAGAGATGCGCTCCTTAAGCCACAAAATACAAAAACAAAGCCGCCAACAAAGACAAAGCGTAAGACCGCCCAGGAGGTAGTAGGCAATATAAAACCTCCGCTTCAAGAGCGTAATAATGTCAAAGAAAGAGAGACAACAGAAAAGCACTCGACCTCTGTTGTCAAAAGAAACGCTACTGAAAAGTTAAAATCAGGAAAGCCAATAGTGGCGAATAGTGGCCCTCGGTCAGCCAGAGTGCAGACCTACGCTCAGGCCGCGGCATCCGAAGGAGCAAAAAACGTTGAAACTTCGCCGGACCCTGCTTCACATGTTTTCTCAGTTATTTTGCAGAAACTTGAGGAACAAAGCAAAATAAATAAAATTATTCTCGATCGCTTGGTTAAGCTCGAAAATAATTCACGGAAAACGCGTACATCAAATAAAATATGAATGACAAACCAATGTTTAAAATATGCACTTGGAATGCAAACGGTCTTTTGCAAAAACTCGACGAATTGGAAATATTCATACGCGAGAAAGATCTTGACATTTGCTTGATTTCTGAAACTCACGTGAAAAGGGGATCGAGCTTAAAAATAAAAGGATATAATGACTTCCACGCTTGTCACCCTTCGGGAAACGCGAGAGGTGGATCGTCATTGTTTATTAAAGAATGCATTGAACAATACGAAGACCTGAAGATAGAGCTTGAAACTATGCAACTGTGCACGATTCGAGTAAAAAATAGTCAGCGTAGTCTTAGAATTTCATCTATCTACTGTCCACCGCGTTCCGCGCTTGAAAAAACTGATTATACTAACTTGCTTAAATCGCTCAAACCAAACTTCATTATTGGCGGCGATTTTAATGCGAAACACACGTTCTGGGGTTCTAGATACATCTCGCGAAAAGGAAGAATGCTCTATGGGGCAGGTATGGAGTACAGTTGCGATTTCCACTCGACGGGCAAACCGACCTACTGGCCAACTGATACTTCAAAAATACCTGACCTGATCGATTTTTTCGTCGTGAAAGGAATATCTACCAACCACATTAAAGTTGAAGAGAGCTTTGATCTGTCGTCTGATCATTCACCGGTTATTTTAACATTGAGCGTAAAACTAGTAAATAACCTTCAGCCAGCGAGATTAACTGGCAGAACAACTAACTGGGAAGGCTTTAGGAACGAAATTGAAGAGAATGTTGAACTGAGCGTTCCACTTACGACACCCTATGAACTTGAGGTTGAAGTAGATCGCTTCGTTGAGATCGTACAGCTCGCTTCCTGGAATAATACGCCTAATCCAAGGAAAACGCCGGCCAAATACGGTCTACGATATCCTCCCGAAATAAAAGAATTGGTCAACGAAAAAAGGAAGGCGCGTAAAAAATGGCAACAGAGTCGCGCCCCGCAACATAAAACACATTTGAATTATTTGTGCAATTTGTTGAAGACAGCTATCAAGGACTTTAAAAATCGTGCGATAGGTTCTTACCTTGAAAGTTTAACGGCTAAAAAAGATTCCAATTATTCACTTTGGAAAGCTGTAAAAGGCACCAAAAGGCCCAAAATCCCCGCGCCGCCAATTAAAATAAATCAAAATGAATGGGCAAGGGAAGATAAAGAAAAAGCGGACGTTTTTGCCGCCCATTTAGAAGAAACCTTTAAACCGTACGATGGTCGGGCGGTTCACGACAGTGTTATTGCGGCGGAATTACTATCCGACGATTTAGTACTTACAAGTGCAACGCTAAGGGAACTAAAACGTGAAATTGAATCCCTAAAACCTAAGAAAGCTCCTGGTTACGATTTGATCACGGGAGAAGTTCTCAAAGTTCTACCAAGAAAAGCATTAATGAAGCTTCTTCATATTATAAATGCCGCGCTCAGACTAAAACACGTGCCGAGCCAATGGAAAGTTGCGGAGGTCATAATGGTTTTAAAACCAGGAAAACCACCAAATGAAGTAAAGTCGTATAGACCGATTTCCCTTCTTCCAGTTATATCCAAAGTCTTCGAGAGAATTTTACTAACGCGCCTACAACCGGTTATAGAATATAATAATCTTATCCCTGACCACCAGTTTGGGTTCAGAACCAAGCATTCCACGATTGACCAAGTGCATAGAATTACTGACGTAATTGAGAAAGCATTTGAAGAAAAAAAGATATGCTCAAGCGTATTCCTTGACGTCTCACAAGCCTTTGACAAGGTGTGGCATGACGGTTTAAAATTCAAATTACGACAAGTTCTTCCCGTACGCCTATATGATATTTTAGAATCATATCTCGGGAATAGACTCTTCCGTGTTAGACATGGAAACGAATACTCTGAACTTAAGGAAATTTCGGCCGGCGTGCCGCAAGGAAGTGTCCTTGGGCCCCTTCTCTATTTGTTATATACTCGCGATATACCAAGAGAAGATGGCACTACTCTCGCTACGTTCGCCGACGACACCGCTATCCTAGCAGTAGGTAATACAATTGAAGAAACGACTGCGAAACTTCAAATCGCGCTGAATAAGGTAAATGAATGGACGAGGGACTGGCGGATCGCCCTCAACGAAACTAAATCTGTTCACGTGAATTTCACGTATAAGAAAACTAATGACTTGCCAATTTTCCTAAACTTGGCCCGAATACCCTTTGCAAACGAGGCCAAATACCTGGGAATGACACTCGACGCAAAGCTGAAATGGAATTCGCACGTGAAAATGAAACGTAAAGAACTCGATATCAAATATAGAGAAATGTACTGGCTCCTCGGAAAATATTCCCAGCTCAGTACCGAAAACAAACTGCTTCTATACAAGCAAGTGCTAAAGCCGGTGTGGACCTACGGTATACAACTTTGGGGTTGTACCAAGAAAACAAATGCCAATATTCTACAAACTTTTCAAAATAAAGTGCTTAGAGAAATTGTACAAGCACCATGGTATATTAGAAACGACGATATCCACAGGGATCTCGGAATTCCAACAATTGAAGCTGAAACTAGAAGCTTCGCGAGAAAACATAGAAACCGACTAATCGGACATGTCAACAATACAGTCCGACAAATTTTGGACGAGAACAATTTATTGCGCCGGCTACAAAGAACGAAACCGTTCGACTTGGCAAGATAAGATTAACCGCGTCTAAATTGCGGAACATGCAGGATCTTTCATTGGAAAGTAGCCTGTCAAAAGTTGTTATTTCGTTATAGAAAAATTGCTTGATAAGTTATATCTTAGTTGCAGTATCTAACAATCTTTCGAAGGGTGGTGTTTTTAGTCAGTAAAAATCTGACACTACTATGAGCACGCGCTTGCTATTCTCATAGTGTCTTTGGAAGATTTTCACCTACCCTCGGTAAAAAAAAAAAAAAAAAAAAAAAAAAAAAAAATTTGCTAAAATTTCACCAATTTCAATTTTCCTTCTTCTTCTTCTTCTTTAATAATTAGAGGAGGTTGGTTCCTTAAGCAATATTGAGAAAACTCAATCTAACCTAACCTAGGTATAAGTTTTCACTATTAAAATCGGCTTTTCGCTTGTGCAGTGCTCCGTGATTGATGATCACAGGGTGTCCACTTGGTTTGTAATTTGTAATCCAGCTCTCTTGAACTTTTGATTAAAATAAAACGCATTTTTTGCATGACCTGCAGTGCAGTACATATAATACTGAAAAAGTGAGCCGAAACTTTAGGCAGAACCATCTTGATGCAGTGGCTCCATGGTTAGTGTGTTAGATTGCTGAGTACTGAGTGAGGGCTATCAGGTTTGTTTCCCTGAAAAACACAATTGTTCCACTAACGTCTGACAAGCATCCATGAGTATATAACTGTCATCATGCTTCTCATTTAAAACAGTTTGCACTCGGCATACAATTTTAGGTGACTTCCGTTCGGCCCAAAAAATATAAACTAGCACGAACGAATTGCCAAGAGAAGCCAATGCAATGAGGCGGTGGAGCTGGAGATGACTTATTTAAAATACATTTGTTTTGTTTTTTAAGCAAAACCCCGACCCCCGAGACGTAAGCGCTTTCATGAGATGAATTTTGGTTAAATTTCTTTAAAATGTTTCCAATGGTCTTCAAGATTTGAAATTGTACTTTTTTTTTTTTTTAATGGGTCTCCTTGTTTGCTCGAAAATTGGCAAGGGTGTTCATTAAAAGTCTGCATTAGTTCAGCCGTCCGGGGTCTCTGGCAATTAATTCTAAAACTAATCGACGCCACATTAAAAACGGGAAATTAACACGTGGGCTAGGAACTCGTGCATAAAAATGTATTTTAGCTAAGTCCTTTCGCTTCCAATATTTATTTTTGTTTCAGTCATTTATAGCTGCCAAGTTTATTGCTTATGATGTCAGTCTTGTCCTTAACTTTGCGGATTGATGGGTGCCTTTGATAAACGAACACATACAATTGACTTTGATTTCTCATTTACAACGAATCCTGAATTTATATTGGTTACAATACAAAAAATACTTTTGTCCTTCCCGAGATTATCGTGGTGGTGTTGGTTACACCGGAACAGCCTTGTGAAAAGTTTTCTAATTAAATTGACAAGACAATGTTCATGCTGTCGTGTATAAAATATTTATACATTGCAAAGCATTACACATGGATTCGGGTAGGTATAGGTACCTGCCTGCCTATGTGAGAGAAAATTTTATAAATTAATGGAGAGAGTATAAGAACACTGTACGTTTTTTTAAGCACCCCCAAGTGACTATTAAGCACGAATTAAAAAAAAATACAAATAAAAGCCTTTTGCAGATGAGATACATATACACGTCTTTGAGAGCATCTATACAAAGAAGATAAAAGCCACTGGGGGTGTCTGAGATTATAGGTATTTTAGAATTGGTAATTGAAGACGAGCTGATTTTGGGATTGACTTGGATGGTAGTTAATGTGAGAACTGAATGGTGTAATCGTTTCTGCCTCCAGGGTGTCATTTGAGGTAACAAAGTTACCACTTGTCACTGAAGTTTTGAAGTGTATTCTCCCAGGATGGGGCCTTTGATTTAGATTTAATGAAGGAACATGCTTTTTTTTCGACTGGGGTTAGACACGAGGTTGTTGATCTTTTGGCAATGTTCATAGCGATTTATAGTTGATTTTAATAAATGTATATGAAGATGAAGGAGCATACAACTGGGAAAAGGAAATATATTAAAAGTATATGAATCCTTGACGGTTAAGCGAGAACAATACACCTGCTGTCATTAGTATAATAATAACACTTGACTAGACTTTAGAAGCAATTGACCAACTCACCTGGTGGATACATAAAAGAAATATAGTCTTACCTCGACCGTTGAATGAAACATAAAGAAATTTAAGCGAGAAGAGGTTTCACACTTTCAGCGTTGAAATAAAAGTGATGAGGGCTTATATTGCTCCCCCTTTCCCTTGTGGGTTTGAAACTCAAGCATTTCACAAGCCACGCATGTTTAAGACCTGACTTGTGGAATATCCCCAAGGATGGTTGAATTCAGAAGATCTAAACTAAATCGAAGCCACCATAAGAGGGCTTTTATAACCAACATCTTAAGGAACGTAGGTGAACTGGCCGACGAGTTTAAAACCCCTTTTGCACGACCCAGGCCCTTCTGTGTTATGTCGAAAACGGCTGTTCATTTGGCTATAAAAAAAATGGAAACAGCGCGAATTGTATTTCATATTGGGAGAGCATACCAAGCCTGAAACTGGAAAGTTCAGTCCTTCAATTAAAATGCGAAGTAGATTTTAAATGTATATAGATACGGTAGGTGCAGTGGGTTTGTCGTTAGTTAATAGTTACTAGCCGCGGAGTCTTAGGTTCGATCACCGGAAAAAAAACATAAATGTTATCCAAGGGTTTCTTCGCCAGTCATCGCGAACGTTTAACAAACAATCGAGAGTAAAACTGTTACGAAAGAGCTTCTCAACAGGTGTTCGAGGTCGATGTGGCAATTATCGCACCTTGAAGTCAGCAAAAAAAAAAAACGACGTGCCTACTTAAATTTTGCATTGATCGTCAGTGGGGAAAAGGTTTGTAACTCTCTAACCGATACTGTAGAGAAGCGAGCATTTTTTTAACGAAGAAAATAAAGGCATAGCCAGAAAGGTCGCCAAAACTAAATCTCAAAGCAGGTAAAGAAAAGGATGTTAGGGTGTTATGTTTATTGGCACGAGTACGTAACTCTGGCTCCAAAAATGTATACGGGTTTTTTTTTGTAGAGGGCTCAAAAAAACATTTTTTTTACTGTGGGAGGGGGGTGTTCTATGTTGCACCGTTTGGTCAAGAGGAGTATTTAAAAAAAAAAAAAAATACTTCAAATGAAAGAAAATATATTTTAAAATCAACGGCAACAATAATAATAAAGTAGTTTGACGTTTTTGAAAACCAGGAACGGGAACCTATTCTTTAAAATTATTTTTATCCTTCTTTTTTTTTTAAATAATTTGCAATAAGGGGTTTCTGGATGGTAAAGTTATTGGAAGTGTTGCCGTTGGTTTTATAATATAGGTATATTAGTTCCATTTTAATTATTTTTTAAATTTATTTTTAAACTACCCCTCCAGACCAAATTGAGCGAGATAGACCCCCTCCCCCTTTTTTTTAAAGCGATATTTGGAAATCTTCTGACCAGTTTTAGTTTTGGTGAATTTTGTAGCTGAAATATTGCTTATTGCTTTAAAATAGGTTGGGCGCGCTCATTTGGAAAATCTTAGCACCAAATGTAGTCGAAAGTGATACTTCAAGCTCCGCTCTTCCCTACTAAACATCAAAATGCAAACAAAGTTCCACTCATTGCCATTTTCTGAAGGACTTCTTTTCAACGAAGAAACATAACAATAAAAAAAAATTCTACAAAAGTCGGATTCTTAAAATATACGATTTTTCAATGGCAAAGTAGGTAAGTACTAGACATAACGTGATTTTTTAGCTGGTTTGGTTTTGGCAAAACTGGTTTTGACAGCTGACGTGTGTTTAGTACCTTGTGTCACTGTCAAACAGCTTCAGTTTGGTTTGCAATTTAACCATGGATCGTCTTACAAATGAACAACGCTTGCAAATTATTGAATTTTACTATCAAAATTCGTGCTCGGTTCGAAATGTTCATCGCGCGCTGCTTCCATTTTATGATCGGCATTCTCGACCTTCTGAGCAGTCTATTCGGAAGATTGTGACCAAATTTCGCACCAAATTTACTTTGTTGGACATTAAACCACCAACACGTTTACGTACTGTGCGTAGTGAAGAAAATATTGCGGCCGTAGGCCGTATCAGCTAGTGTGACAGAAGACCGCGAAATGTCGATTCGGCGCCGTTCCCAGCAGTTAGGCCTTTGTTACAGCACTACGTGGAAAATTTTGCGGAAGGATTTGTGCGTAAAGCCTTTTAAGATACAGCTTGTGCAAGAACTAAAGCCAGCCGACCTACCACAACGCCGAATTTTTGGTGAATGGGCTCTTGGAAAGCTGGCCGAGGATCCGCTTTTTTATCGAAAAATTGTGTTCAGCGATGAGGCTCATTTTTGGTTGAATGGGTACGTAAATAAGCAAAATTGCCGCATTTGGAGTGAAGATCAGCCAGAAGCATTGCAACAGCTACCAATGCATCCCGAAAAAGCCACTGTTTGGTGCGGTTTATGGGCCGGCGGCATTATTGGGCCATATTTCTTCAAAGATGATGCGAATCGCAGCGTTACTGTCAATGGTGAACGCTACCGAGCGATGATAACAAACTTTTTTTTGCCCGAAATGGAAGTTCTTGACTTGCATGATATGTGGTTTCAACAAGACGGTGCCACATGCCACACAGCACGCGAAACAATGGCGCAATTGCGAGGCGAGTTTGGTGAACAGTTAATTTCACGTTTCGGGCCGGTCAATTGGCCGCCTAGATCGTGCGATTTGACACCATTAGATTATTTTTTGTGGGGGTATGTCAAGGCTAATGTGTATAGGGACAAGCCCGCTTCGATTGACGCACTGGAAGCCAACATCCATGCATTCATTCGTGAGATACCGGCCGATATGTGTGAAAGAGTATGCCAAAATTGGACTCAGCGGATGGACTACCTGAGACGCAGCCGCGGTCAACATTTGCATGAAATTATCTTTAAACATTAAATTGCAAGGTTCAAACTATCGATTCAAATAAATATTTCATTCATTTTTTCGAATTTTTTGTGTTTTTTTTTTTTTTTTTTTTTAAGTTCTAAACCTCTTAAAAAATCACCCTTTATTTCTGATTTCCTTTCAAATGCATTCATTTCCAACAATGTCCACAATACTCGTACCCATTCTATTAAATCTTTCGGTGAATGGGGACCGTATTACTTACGCCTACAGTTTTACACAACACGAGTACGTATCTTATGTGTGATATTTTTAAACTCGCCACTCAATGGATACTATCTAACAATGTACATTTACATATCAACACTTCAAGCTATTTCATGCGAAACGAATTTGCGTCTTCCTTGTTGGTATGATGTGCCACCATATGATTTCGGTTCGAATGGTTCCACTTAAAATGGCCTATTTAATATTTAATATTCAGTTAAGGTCCTATTATTAGAGTGGAGAAGCGAGTTATTAATAAAAATGATATACATTTGCATGAAGTTTGGGGCAAAATTTGCATTTAAGGGAGATTATTAAATTTAGCATGTGGTTCAATTAAATGGTGGGTTGTTGTCAAATTTCAAGTGTAATGGAGTCATTTGTAAAATTTAGATCACGCACCCACAAAGTGAATATAGATATAGTTTAGGTACTGAGAATAAGTCAGCTTTATCGTTATTGCTCTCAAGTTAATAGAAAAGGGATGGAACAAGGACATGTTGCTGCGATTGTACGGAAGCGACCGACAGTGCGAATGAGGATGGGTGTTCGGCTTCGGTTCCGATATAATCACATCGGAGGTTTTTCGGAGCACAATCGACGACGAGGCGACCTATGAACATGAACAACAAAGAATTATCGAGTTGCGACATCTTATGCCTGTGACACACATATGGTTTCGATACCATGGTATCAATACTATGACATCGTCAATACCATGCTGGGTGACACACTATACAACGTAGTATAGGCTGACAGGCAGCAGACAATAAAACCCGTGACACACACCTAGTACAGACACATGGCGGGAATACTATAGCATTTTCTATGGAAAAGACAGGTACTTTAAGTAAAACTATGCTCCATTACATGAGAGTGGCGCTGTTTTCGCTAGGAGGATAGCTATACCACGTAAAAAACCCTGGTATCGATACTACGCTCAAACCACATTGCTCGCCTGGTATGACCGTGGTATACCCGTTTTTTCCGCATAACAATACGACTGTCTTTCCATTCTTTTATTTATTTTACATAAGTATGTGCATTGAAGTTGAGAGTGCGGGTGTTTATATTTTAATAATTTGTGTCTGCGTACGACCCCCGATTCCGACTCTGCGGAGGTCGGTGTGAGGCCTCCGACTCCGGTAAAACCACATCCGTAACATCCCTAGTGTCCCTAGTGTAGTGGAGGAGGGGTGTCATCGAGGTTTCTTGTTTGCTCCATTTTGCGTGTTTGCAAACACAAAATATATCATCCCAGTCCCTCTCTATGGCACTTAAGCATAAAGGTTAGCCAATGCGGATGAAGATATACCTTAGCCGCATCAAACAAACAAACTCAAGAGTGATTTTTTGGTCTGAATTAAGACTAAGCATATAGTAGAGGGTAAACTAACCATAAGCTGCGCGCAAAAATAGAAGGGGACAAGAGGCATTATTTTGGGTCCAGGTTCACCCGAATTTGTACTGCCTCTTAATCTACAATAAGTCAACACAATACATCTTTAACTGGTTGTTTGAGCTGATTACTTTGATTCTCCAGACCTTGAAACAATATATTATACCATACGTATTTTATTTTCTCATGTTCGTTAACCATGACAAAGGAGTGGACGGCGAATAGTGGTTGCGTTTTGCGTTCAACAGCAGCATTGGGTCTGTACCCTGGCTACACATGTTTTGTAGAATTGTAGAAGGCATACGGTTATTGGATGTAAAAGTATTGCTATCTCTTTTCTGAAAGGCATTCGATTTCTTTAAACAAATTTTTCGAGACGTGTTTGAGTAGGCGGGGTTATATCGATAGGCTGTGTGCATTCGACTTCAAATCAAACAAACCTCTTTACCAATTCTGAATGACTTCAGCCCGCTGACAAAAAAAAAAAAAAGAAAAACAGCTTATTATATAATTATAAATATGGAACAAAAAAGTTATAAATATATATATCATTATCACCATGATAATCAGCACATAAATGTACTTAAAATGTTGAAGATGCATTAAATATGCCACTTAATAGCTATTTATATCACTCACTCTCAGAACATGATTAGGGTTTTATGTGTCAAACTCTATATTTGTTTATATGTCTGTCACGTTCCAACTTATTGTTTCTCCAACAGATCAGAAGAAGACAATTAATTGGAGATTCACCTAGCTGGTATGAAGGCGAAAATATGATCGTGTGTTAGCAGAAGACCAGAGATGCCACTTTTCATTTTTCTGATGAACTGACCTTTTTGCGAACAGATGGGGGTGAATGTTGAAGATGCATTTATTATTCTATAACTTTACAATGTAAAAAGTAAAATTACGAAGTGTAAATAATAATTGTACATAAGCCTTAAGCAAAAGTGACGTTTGTCATAGAAAGTCTCCATATGAAAATGTAAACAAACAAAAAAGGTATAAATGTCAAAGAAATTTGCTGTATTAATTCATTCGTATTAAAAGACCCGATTATAACGTTTAAAGAAAATTACAGTGTGTTTTTTCTCATTTTTTTACCCGTTTTACAACAGTTTTCGCACTTTGCACAGTTCGCCCCTTGGTGCAAAAAAAAATACGGTTCTTGAAAAGAACACGCCTTTTAGGAACATTTTTTAGTACCAACATTTTCTAGTACAAAAAGGTAATCATAATAATATTAACAAACTGTTATTTTTTATCTCTATATATGTATATATAAAACAAAGTGGCAAAAAGTGTATATTTTCATCTGTCGCCCGTAATTTTCAACCAATTTATTTAACTTTTTATTTAATATCGGTAATAACGGTGATCAATTGATGGCCAAACAAATTTAAAAAAAAAAAAAATAAAATAAAAAATTGTGTTTTCGATGAGTTTCGGTGCATATGTGTGTATGTGTACACAATTTTTGGATTTTTTTTTTTGTTTGTCATGCGAAGCTGGTGGGGCTCAGCTGGTATATGTATAAATTTTACTTTAAAGTTAGATTTTTTTCACAAAAAAGTACTTATCCGGGGAATTTGTTTCAAAGAGAATTTGAGTACGGTGTAAAGGGAAAAAAAGGGAACCACGTTTTGTCGTGGGACAAATAAAGATAGAGTAGTACTTAAAACACTGCCTGTCACCGTATGCGACGGATTCCGTTCGACGACGCTCGTTCCGTCGAATACGTCAATGTTGACGGGTCCGCCGACGCGACGGATTCAATGGATTCTATGGGCTGGGCCCTTAAGTCGCTTGAGCTCCGCCAGTCAACTCGACGTGGAGTAGGTGTAATTTAATTTTAGACAATAAAGTCAAACAAAGATAAACTGTGCAAATCCGCTGGTTTGGTTGGCCATTTCGTCAGTGCGATTTTATTCAGCACTTTTTACCCGAGCTTTCCCGCTCCGCATCAATCGGCTGGGAAACGTTGTTATAAATGGGTTATGGTTTACAGACGTTTCGAGTAAGCATATTATGCGATGCTTAGCACAAGCAGTATTTTAAGTTTGCGTCCAGAGGTGGGATTTTTTACCCGACTGGACTCAGAATATTGCGGATGCCGGTTTTTAGTTTGGAGATAAGAGACAAAAGAATAAACCTACTGGATGGTAGGGCTGCGGGTATTTAGTCCTTATTGGTGACATTTTGTCACATTAGGGATAAGAAATGAAGTAAAATAAGAACAGCTTCCTCTTGACATTATTTTATTCCCAGTAATCATGGTCATCAGGTCTCATCATGTCTCGAATTTCAAAAACGAAATCTTCCATTTAATTGGCATCCTATAAAAAGCAATATATTTGACACATAGGTAGGTACTAGATCAAATTTCACGGTAAAGCAAGAAAAATCGAGAACGAGGTCAAATTACAACAAAACTTAGGCACAACCTGCGCCGTATTGAAATATATCGCAATTAAAGAGTACGTATCTGGTAACGTCAATGACTGTTAAGAACCACTGCGCCCACATCTAAGACTGATGACAATATATTTATATTCATTGTAAGAAGTTGCTCCCTTCGTTACAGACAAAAAGGAAGGTCCTTAGAAATTCATCGCAGAACATTATAGTTATGCATTCGTTTGAAGATGAATAAATGTTATAACTCTGCTCACGTTTCATCAAAGATATCTGATTCACAATAGCACCATCTAATAATATAAAATCACATGTTTTCTGTAATGGGTATTGTATAATCATATATATATGCAAACCTAAAATAAAATTTACGAGTAGATGGTAAACTTGAAGCGCAATGCGCACTACTTGATGCAATGTTTTCATTCTATGACGGCTTTGAAACGGGTGAAGTTTATTTCCGTTCGACGTAATGCCACGTGAATATACGAATAGAAGTATGGTTCTGACTCTTGATGGGTGCATTAAACTTCCATCGCCGCCGCCTAGAGCTAGGCAATTCGTATATGAATAGGCCATAATTTCCTTGCTACAAATCATCAATCAATCAAAGCATTGGCTGAGATCAAACCTTATATATTTATACTTTGTAGATGTTATTTGTATGAAAACAAAAGAAAAATTACTTCTTCAGTCAAAATAGAGCAACACTGTTTACTAAGCACACGATGAAACTAATTAGTGCCTCTCGCTCTCACGCAATCCAACAGGAAGTGCCCTCTAACGTTTGTATACACGAATATCACCGACTCGCATAGTTGATAAAAACTTAATTGTAGCTTCATTTGTAGACCATAACAAATAATTGATGGATTACAAATTACGTCATACGTATAAGGATATCCGTTAGGGAAGTGTTTGCACAACGCTTATAATAAGGCTTCAACTAAAATGTAGCGTATCGTATACAAAGCAGCTTCGGTACACCCAAAAGTTACAAGCACAAGCCACCGTCCTAGTTTCATTATATTGCTATTGCATCAGGTTAAGTCTATACCTGCGAAAACTTCGAGCACCTTAGTGTGTAAAGGGTTTTCCAATAAGAGGTGTTATATTGGTATTCAAAGAAAAATGCCTAATTTCAATGCGTTGTTGAAGCGTGTATCGTTCCATTTTTAGTAATGGCGTAGTTCCTACTTGTTAAATGTCAAAGAATAAAAGCTTCAAATGGGACAGCTACCGAAATAGAGGGTCATTCACAATAACACCTCTTATTGGAATACCGTTTAGTGCTTCACCAGCACGTACCCACTTTATGTATATGTATTTTCTTTGGTTTGTACTCCTTCCTGGGTACCTAGTTCGTGTTTGCATTTCGCAGGGAATAATGAATCACTTATCCTTGGAGGCGACCTCAGGATGAATGATAGTGCTGCACAGTGCACATGGCAACCGGATTAGCACTATCCGATAGAGAATCTTCAGTGAGGTCAGGCACGTGGAAGCGAGTAAATGAACAAAAATCGATTTTTCCGTAATCCTCTCCATTCCTTTTGCCACTGTTTTGAATCCATCAAATAAGAACTTTTTGATGTAAATGGAGTTGGGTTGGAGAAGATTGCAGAAGGTGGTGACTTCCAACGGGTGATTTACTTCGAGCACATGAAAATGCTAAAAGAAGAACCGCCAATAATTGAAATCCACAAAATTGCGCAAAGAAATGATATGCTTGGGTATTAGCTCCCAATGCTCATCCGGGGCAAATTCATGAAATATTGTGCAATTCAAGAACTCAAATGGAAATGGATGGGATTATGCCTTAAGTCGGATGAAATAAGGTTTCTTGGAGTCAATGACTGTCAGGACTGTACGATGGTTTGACAAACAAAGGCTTGGGTTTTATGCGATATGTAAAGATCTCAACTTTACTGCCTTAATTCACGCGGAATTATTAATACGAGAGGTACTTGGTACCAACGGAAACTGCCCGAGGACCCAAAACAAGTATCAACATAAGCGACGATATATCCGACGTTAACAGAGATCCTTGGAGATTGGATTATTAAGTACTCATTTCATTTCATTTTAAATTAATTTTAATTTGTATCTTTAAATAAACTTACGTGTTAGACAAAAATTAATAAATACTCCTAGAACCAAAAATGGCACACCCATTCAGAGAGAATAATGCCAATTTCGAGCGACAAAACGAAGCCCCACTATTAAATAAAGAAGAACTACCACTAGCTGCAAGCTTTGAAAAATCAGAAGTTCGCCACAGATGGCAGGTGGGATCAAATCATTCTCCCAACTTCTGCCTCTACAAACAAAAAAGAGGGGTTTCCAAAAAAACAAAAACAACGACTCTTCCTAATCACGGAAGGAAAAATCAGACGCGGATACCCAAGAGCGCGTCACCTATTTGCACGGTACACAGTTTCAGAAAATGTCCACTCGATAAATAGAATTAGTAGAGGAGCCTTACTACACCGATAGAAAGTCTTTTAACTTTGACAGGCGGAGCGATATGCTGAAAGCGGCGTTTCCCCAAACGGTGTTCCGCGGAACCCTGGGGTTCCCTGGTCAAAGAGTTCCGTAACAAAACATAGTCGTGTCGTTGCGTCGCGTCGCAACGAAATTTATCATCAAACAAATTAATATAAAATAAATGTTTTATAAAACATAAAATTGTTAATTTTATGTCATTTATTCTTTTCTTATCAAACATAAAAATATCCAAGCTGCACTTCAAGGAACGATGTTTTCTGTTACTATCAAAAAAAGATTGATCACTTAGGGTTCCGTGGCTAATACCGGTGAGAAGTAATCTCAGCGACGAAGATATAATTTAAGACACAGCTGAGGGCACGCGAACGATGAAAGCTGCCGCCGTTCAGGGCTCAATCTTTGGACACGACTTTTGACATAATGTCCCATTATGAAACTCTAATTCTGAAACCACCTAATCGGTTCACTTAGGGCGTCGTAGTATACAGACCACCGCACAAGAATCGAATACGCCCAAACCAAGTCTTGATACTCTTCCTATTCTGGATGCAAGACCATGGATTTAGCGAAAGGAAATTCTGAGATTTTACCAAAAGGGGTTGTGTTTCAATCTTTTATGATCTTTTTCATGATTTTCCGTTTGTGCACATCTCTGCGTGTATGCTGGGTTGGTGTATGCAATTTAACTCGTAAGAGGAGGCCTTCCATAACACCTATTGCTATTTATTGCTACTTTAAACAGCTGGTTCAACTTGAAGCTTGCAGTAAAATAATACAAGTAGCTTGCTATAAAACTGAAACCAATGAAAGCTCATTACCGTATCGCAAATTACGTATGCTCAACTTATGTAGCGATACAGACCTTGACTTTTTGTCGAAGCGTTAAATACAAGTCAATACGATGCTGCCAGATAGATAAAAAAATATATCTGAACACTCGAGGAATGTTCTGGCTTGTACTCTGGCTATGTAGCAGCTCTAAAGCAAGATAAATTGCATGTTCCAAGTCGTTAAATACAAAAAGGTGTTCGCATGTATTTTATAGTTTTTATCTTATACAATCTTGTTACCAGTCATTACGCATTTCTTAAGCTCTGGAAATAACTCTGAGTCTTCACTTTGAACGCGATGTTCCAAGGTCTTATTGGTCATATTGTGTAAACGACTAAGCAATGCAACCTGATAGATCCATATTTGTGAGGTTATATATAGAGAAAGAACACCGAGCTCATTCATGGAAGCCAACGATGGAAGCATCTTTAGAGACGAGTTATACATCAACACGTCTAGTTTTGATATCACTGCCAAACTGTGACGGCAGAAAAGTCGTCAACGACTTAATTGAGACCTTTGATATCCAAAAATTATTTCGAAAAAACTTACCGCTGCCATAGACATTTTTTTACTTAAAATTTGCTGAACTTCTGAGCGAGGGATCAAATTCAATGCCCCGAGCTTCTGACAAGCGTCCGAGACTACAACTGTCATGAAAGAGCTTCTCAATTCAGACGTTGAAAACGCCCCTTCCATCCATCCCAAAAATAAAAGCCCTCACCAATCGAATAATTGTGAAAAGCTAGGCTTGCAATGTGTTATCATTCTTTTCCATCGCTTTTAGTCATATTAAAAAGTCTAAACACAAAATATCTTGAACAATCGAACTGCGTAAATAGGATGAGAACATTATAGTTCGTTGATTACTTAGAAAAAAAAAAAAAAATATTTTTGTCTGTTAATTTATCAGTGACAAAACGGACAGCCCACACAAAATTTTATTTTGTTTCGTTTAATTAAGTTGACCTTAATAATTAACTGCTGTCGACCATTTTCGTAAGAACGGGGGGTATACTAATGAGGAGGATTATTTCAAAATATTTTGATACAATCTACATCAATTAACTGGAAGTCCGTATACACTGAAAAAACATAAAAATATAAAAAATATGGCGCGTTCACATTGATATGACGTACTTTTCATCAATATGATGAACAAATTCATGAAAACTTTTTGACAATTGATGAACCGTTTTTCAATATGAAGAAAGTACATTCATCAACTTTTTTGGCAGGATTCTGATAAGGATTTGGCGTGTTTTCTTCTGATCTACGTTTATCATTTCAGCAATATGACCAAAAAAACACTTATTGTGATGAATTTAGTTATTTGTTCATCCAGTTGATGATTTATTCGTCTGATTGATGAATGGAATCACCATATACAAGTACGATGGCCAAGTTTTGAATTTCCATCATCCTGATAACGGCGTTCATCGCATTGATGACGGCTTTCATTATTTTGATGACCGCCTTCATCGAAAAAGAGGCTTTAATTTTTGAGTGGAATAGTGAGGAGTAACAACGATTCTTCGCTAGTTTTCGGGGTTAGCCCTGACAATTTCTGTTGGGATATTTTGTCGAATTGTTTGAGAGAATAACTTTTAACACAACTAGTAGACACAGTCACTTTGGTGGGAAAAAAAAAAAAAAAACGTAAATATTGAAATACGGCTAGAATTATCACGAATTTTCTACATCGATCTTCCTTTGGTAAAAAATATTGCCATATGGACTACAATGTTTAGTTTATCTAAACTGTATTTATAACTTTGTGATTTCATGAGATAAAATAAATAGTTGGCGCAACAGGTCCGGAGGGACCCTAGGCCTACTTTCTCACAACCATTCGTTTTGTGTGAGTTTTTCATTTTTGGAACGAATGGAAGGGATCTACAATTTTATGCCGACTCCAAACGGCTAATTGAGAAGCTCTTGCAAGACAGTTATACTCTCGGATGTTTGTCAGACGTTCGCGAAAGGTAGCGCGGAAAAAACCCAAAGTTGGAATTTGGATTTTTGCGGGATTCGAACCCGAGACTCTAACACTAAGCCACTGCTTATATATTATATAAATGTTAATATGTTTACGATATTATATCACTTCTAAGAAAGTATGACTCGGCGTATTAAATATTCAATATTTAAATATTTTCAAAATCACTCATTATTATTTAACCAAACTTCTGCTAGGTATTAGTTGTGTGATGCTTTTCAGATATACAAACATCACTATATATCTATAGCGAATGGTGCCCACGATTTGCAATCCGATATAAGGAACGTTGGTAATAAGTTGGTATAAGAATCCTGAAGGTATTTAGATGGTAGAACCATCATCTATTCAATTTTAAACCAAACAAAACTTTTTAAATAGTATGAAAAATCGATCGAAATAACGAACGCGCTCGATTAGTGAATGGCATCAAACATTATATCATTCGTTACATATACCATTTTCATGACATTATGCTCGTTTAGGTATTTTGGCATCCTCATGAAAGTGGGAAGACTGTTTACGATTTGTACTGGTATTTTTATTTCACGTTTTTATTTGAGTGAACATCTTACAAATACGTGAAAACATATTGAAAACAAATTTGTCAATACATTCGTCACATAGCAGATTTTTTTTTTTATAATATTGATGAACAAAGTTGATGAATGATGAATTCCTTTTTGTTCGTCATCATGCTGATGAAATTCGTTTCATCATATCAAAGTTCACTGGACTAAAAATGATGAATTTTCCGTCATATTGACGAACTTTTTCATGAATATGTACCTTTCGGGTTCAGCGACGTTCTGCAGAACCATCTTTTAAAGAAGGCCGTTTTTTGTACCAACTCTTGTTGCTATCCATCAGCAATTATCTAAATATTATCGGTTCAATAAATTAAAATAACAATGGTTGTCAAACGTGAATACCCACGACATTTTCTATTTGATCCTGTTGCATATCTATAACATTATATTACAAGGACATAACCCCACCTGCGTGTGATTTATAAATTCTGTGCTTTTCTCAGACATCGCCTGCATTCCCTCTATTCCCCCGTTACAAAACTTTATTAAGATTCACCGATAGGACTTATTCGGTTGGATAAACAATGTGAATTATTACCTGTGCCTTCGACTTTTCCTTGGAGAAAAATATAAAAAAAAAAAAAAAAACAACTTGGAGCGCTTACCTGAAAAGAGAAGAAAAAAAAAAAAAAACATTAGTAGTCATTCAAAATAGTCTGAGCCAAAAATATATCTCTTAAGCATACAAAATGCCGTAGTCAGTCCCGTCGAGTCAGTCTTTCTCCCCATAGGTACATTACCTATAAATTGGGTCGTTCGCAAAACGTCCAGCACAATAAAAATAAAAAAACAAACTCGTGTCTCAAAATAGCAATATAATTTTGTGTTTTGCGGCGCGTGTGTTTACAAATTTCAAAACATAAATTGTAATCACACGCAGACAAACTGACGGCCGAAAAACCTCTCTAGTTTCACGACCAAACTCAGGTTGTAAACAAATCCAAGCCACGCGTTCTAAAAAGACAGCACACATGATACCGTCGAATATAGTGTTGCAACGATCACCCCGCTGAAATATGATGGCGACAGTGCTATCTATATGTCGGAGGCGGACAACTCGTTCATGATACCGATACCACGACACGACGGCAAAAAGATGAGACGTGGCCGCATCAATCTAGAGATATATGTGTACATTTATGACAGTTATAAGTATAACCAGCCGAATGGGGAAGCAGTACTTTCTTATTTGTTAGTTTTGAAATTCGATGATTTGCGGGGCATACACGCGCCAGTTGGCGTGCCATATTATGCTTTCGAAACAGAGATCAAGTTATGATGACTTGATATCATGCGGTAGTGCAATTGTGGATTTTTTTTTTTTTTTTTTTTGATCAATTGGTGACAGAGAAGGGGTTGGTCGGTCCAGTATCTTAAAGCATTCTTTATGGGACTTTAAATTGGACTCCTAACGGGCATCGGCTGATGTGTGCGGGTATCGTCGCATCGAATTGGGAGTTCGCTGCTTGACCAGTCTTGTCCTTGTGGACTTATTAAGGGAGTCGCTCAGTTCGCAGAATTCAATTTCTTAATAAATTACTTGTAAGAACTGGTAAATGGTGGATGTAGCTTGCTTTTCAATTTGTGCGGCGAATGCGTCATTTGTTTAGGCTTCACAGTTTCAATTAATTGTATTTGCTTTTTTTAAGTGGGTGACTCGTTCACATTGAGATTGTCTAGCAAGATGCCTGTTAAATGTCCTCACAGACCAAATTCTGGAACTTAATGTTTTCTGCCTGTAAGGCTTTGAGCGTGAGTGTGAAAATTAAGATTCTTACTAACTTTCTTTTATTGTGAGGCAAAACAAAATTCTAATTTTGGTAAAAAATATTATATGGACAAAGAGGTCGTTGCTAGTCTTACTTTTGTGGGCGCTTTGTTATTTCTAGTGGTAACCATTTTACTTTCTTTACATATTGTGATAGAAGTAGCAGACGATGTGGTCCTTATGCTATGTTGAAATGCAGATACACGCAAAAGGCTTTTAAAAGCAGAATTGAAAAATCTTAGAGCTAGAGCAGTTTATTTCGTTCACACTAAAAGCCCTATTGTGGCTATCACATATCAACACGAAATGAAAAAAAGCTAATGCCAGTTTCATTACGACAAAGTTATAGTTTTTTGTTATAATTCTTTAAAAATGTTTGTCCGGATTTAAGCGCCAACCTTATCTGTAAATTTTATAAACAACAATTTAAATGGTTTCAAACTGCAACAGGCGTTGACATTTTGCGTTGTATTTATTTCACGCACTCTTATGCATTGGGACAACCAAAATTACACGTTCGCATTTCAAATATTATATCATTATATTGCATATTTACAAAAATTTGTTTCATATTTTCAAAAAATAAGCAAATCTCTGTTGTTTTTTTTTTTTTCAGATTTATCTGGAGGAAAACATTTGAACCATCTGGCATCATAAATTACATCTCTCCCGAACGTCTGACAAATATCCGAGTTCGAGAGTATACTGCCCAGGAAAAGCATTTCAGGTGTTTGGTCTCAGCTCGGAATTGTACGTCCATTTAAACAAATGGTTGTAAATATGCAGGCCCAGGGAAAATTCTCCAAAAATATGAAAAAAAAAAATCGCTAGAATCTGTCTAAAGCAATATTGTCTATATGAGTTATGGAAAGATGTCTGCTATGATGTTTTAAGGATTGAAGGTCGTTTAAATTCGTCCCAAAAATTAACAACACACAAAACGAATGGTTGAAGGTCCCTACGAACCTGTTGTGCCAACTATTTACTTCTTTATTTGTATAGTCAGTTATATTCTGTCGGAATATCTTTGACTATCGTCTGTTTTTGTAACATTTATGGAAAATTAAGTGGGTTAAGCTCTACAACTCGTAATGTTTGCACTTAGTTTTGGAGGTCTATCAATTCGACGATAATCGTCTCAGAAGTTACGGAATGAGTGCCCAGATCTTCAATCTGTGCAGTACCTCAAGGTTTTGTGTTGTGTCCCATTTTGTTTCAAAATTATAAATCAATGTATTTTTCGGTTTGCATTTAAAAGATTCACTAGATTGCTTTTGCACATGACTTAAGCTGTTCTTAAAGCTCGGACAGTTTGGTTTGAATTTGATTTCTGATATCAACTGGGATCCTAATTTACTTAGAAGCTGCTTCGATAAAAGAAGAGCTTTGTTGGAGTCTTCAGATCATTTTCCAACATCTGCTTTACTGTAAAATCGGCAAATGTCGAATAAATGCTCAGATTTGGCCTGATGGTATGCAAACATTTGCGATAAAGTGGAGGTTTGGTCTCGGTGTACTAAAATGCACTAAAAATTAAACTTATTTTTATTCATTTCCATTGCCTTGCTTATATGCTTATACATAAAAAAGGTCGCGTCTGCAGGATGGTTACGTAAAGAGATGCCGCTATTGACTCTTAAATAATCTTGCCTTTGATGACTCCATACTGTCAGGTATACATGCCGAAGTTGTGGGTCTCAGTGTACCTTGCCTCTGGACTTTCAATTGACAAAACGCTTGGAAAAAAAAAATGAATATAAACAGTTCCCCATATGCTATTTGTTCTCAAGTGCTTTTCGACTTTATGTAAGAACTATCCGACATCCCGAATGTTAGAAACACACAATTGGCGACAAATTTCATTTCCAATCAAATCCCCAGCAAGGAGATTACAGGGAGAGCCTTTCTGGATTCCCAACAATGTTTTAATGGATTGGATTAAGACAGACCGGTGCAAGAAACGGGTTATAAAATACCCAAAACTCTCTGTTAAAATGGATTTAAGCAATAAAGTTCGTCAAAGCCGAAAATCACCTAGTTACACACACACATATATAACAATTTATTTTAAAGAAAAAACAACCCGTACACACCTGGATACCTTCTAAAACACCACCCCTTATAAAAGTCTTTGCAATACACGAACAAATTTGAACGTACGCTCGAGAAAACCTTTCTATACCGAAAGTGAGCTAAGCGGTTTTAATGCGATTAAATTGAAAAGTGCATGCATGACGACATCGTTGAAGACGCCTAGTGCATGCAACAAAGGGCACTGCACCCAAGCGCGCTCTGCGCACACATAGACTCACCGAGTTGATTGCAATTTCATATCCCCCACCCGCGGCCGGGATTATGGAATGGAGTTGGATTTGCATTCGAAAAAAGACAAAGACATGCGAATTGAAGGAACGAATGATGTGCTGTTCAGCAACTATGCTAAAGCTTTTCCCTATAAAATGGGAATTAGAGCACTAAAAGGTGCAGCACTATCTGTCCGGGTGAATAACCAGGTTATGTTGCACAGTTTTTTATAGTATTTCACAAACCACCCCCACCTGCTTTCCGGCAAAGTAGCTTCATTACAAATGAAGTTGGCACTAAATACATTATCCGAAGAGAAATATGGACAAATTTGCCAAACAATTGCGCTAGTTTTCCAGATTAATACGGCAGGTGCATCAGGGGCATCAGGGAGGGGGGTGAAAGGAAGAAGTGAAATAATTGCGGAATTACCATGAAATGTTGTTATGCGGAACTGTCTAGACACTCGAAGCATTGCTGATACCATTAGACGAGGACTTGGGTATATATAATATGTATGACAACCTATGCAGAGTGAATGATTAACGATTGAGAGGACGCTTCTTGGGGTTGAAAATGTTTGATGTTCGCATCCATATAGCCGGATACGAAGGGTGAAATATTTTCATGGTTTGCTATGTAATTGCAAAAATCTCCAGACAGATGTGTGCTTTGTAATTTACATGTAGGTACATTTGGATTCATTTGTACATAAATAAACGTATACCAATGGCTCGGAGGGAAATATCTTCACTTTTCATATTTACTTTGACATGAAACAGGTAATAGCGAGGGGGTCCATTGGCGGTGGGCGGTAACCTTTGCATGTTTTGGAACGTTGTTGACGTAATGGCAAATGAAGCACTCAAAGACTACTATAGTTAAAGCTAAATACATAATCATTCAAAAATAGAAACAGAGGTTGAATCTGGGGCTGAATAAATAGTCTCGTCCGTGAGCGAGCATTACCTGACAGAATTTATTTTCGGTTTTGTGCGTAGGACTGGCATAATTACATGAACGTGTGGTCGTTGGCAGATGAGGCGATTTGACAACACTCGTATCTATCAAAATAAATAGGGGATAGCAGGTGTGCGTTGCAGGGACTACTTTTCGGTATTGAAAACTACTGATTCAAATCTTACAAACTAAGTTCCCACGCGTGTCGAGAAATACCATTTGCAATGTTGTTTTTTGACAAGGATTCATGCTCCATTTTAAATGTTTTTTTTTTTTTACTTCAAAATGTAACGTTTCGTCAATCGGCCGACTACTTTTCAAGTTTTGCCAGTAGGTATAGACCAACGCAAGCTTTCTCTCTCTCTCTGTTATAAATTGGCCGATTGGATACTAAAATGCGAAAACACAAATTGCGCAATTAATTTACTTTAGAATTAAATCGGTTATGAATTAACAAAAAATGTTTGTCAGTTATCCATTTTAATTGGATTTTAATTGATATAGAAATTTATAAAGATAGGTTCCTCGAACTTTAGAAGTTAGAAAGACCGATTTAAGGTTAACAGTGAACTTAGTTATTTTGACAAGCGTAAACAAATATACTTAACGATACGTACCAAGTTAATATTGTGGCTAGATGTAATGAAGGTCTTTCAATAAGCGTGATCATTTCCCGACCATTTAAACATTTTGGAAAAACAATATTGATAAAGTTTAAATTCAGTGGCTTAATTTTGTGGGTTTTTATCCGCAATGGCGGTTGCGGAAAGGGTTCACGTATAGGCGGATTCTATAAATGCCTGAGTGATATCGAGAACTACAACTTCCGTTATCTAATGTAGCCTTGTTGCTGGAAATTCCAGGCGAGCTTTCCCATACGCAACCTTCTATTTAGGTAGCTAGAAGGATCTCCGATGAAAACAACTGAAAGCTGATGATCCTGATATAATTTTTTGTTCATTTGTTCCTTTTTTCTTAGTTGTAAGAGGCATATTTAAGGGCTATTCACATGAGAGCGAATTGCGACTGCGGGAAATTGCTGTAATTGTAAATTTAGCTATTTAAATCAATTGAGAGGCAGGTTTTTTTTTTGATAAGATTCATAAAATATAGGTACCTAGTTTTGGTGGGAGAAAAAAAAATTTTTCAATTCATAAATACAATTAAATTGATTTGTTCGCAATTCGTGTTCATGTGAATAGTCCTTTAAAAAGTTTTCAAAAATTTTGATTTTAAAGGAACTAATTATATTTAAAATATAAAGCGGTTCCTACACAACATCATAGTGTAAAGCGGGCCAATACTGGTTAAATTTTGTGAGATAATTCTAAATTTGCAGAGTAGCGTCATTAAAAGGCACTTTTTTCTTTCACCGACCTTTTTTTTTGGGACTTTTTAAAACCTAATGGAACGAGGCTTTAAAAAGTAGGTATAATAATGAGTTGATATACATAGCTTACAACTAATTTTTAATTAATTTATATATATATATATATATATATATACATATAATATATAGGTATATATATAGTTATAAATGAAAATCAAGGCTAAAAGGTTTTAATTTTAAAATTTGTAATTTGAAAACGAATTGCATCTACTGTTTCGTAATAGTGTCTAGCTCACCCGGAGAACAATCATAAAGACATCTAATTCGAATGTGATTTGGTTTTATTTATAAAAGAAAATGTGTTTGAGAATGATCTGTTTACTGCATTTTATTGTAAGACTAAAACTAAAATTTATAACCTTTCTCTAACACTCAGGGAGATTGTTGCAAAATTCTGAAAAGTAGCAAAAACAAAAAAAAGAAAGAGCGGTGAAAGAAAAATTGTCATTTCTAAAGGATTAAATTTAAGGATTTTCGCAAGATATATTACAAGTATTGACTCTCCTAAGGCCCCAGTTATAGCTTTCATTGAAATGCATAATTGAAAATTTTGATTTACGATTTTAAGACGATTAATCAAACAATATTGGCTTTACTTGGTATCAAAATAAAGCTAATCAATTGTGGATTTTTTTTACGAAAAAAACAACTTAATTCTCATTAAAACTTTTCTTTAAATCCACTTTCATTATTTCACTGATTGAAATTGATTTCAATGAACAGCTGATTTTAGTTCCTCTTATTTGGAACCCAATCGTTTCACTGATGTGTTCGATTCTCTTTCTGTCCTCAGCTGTCAGTTTTGCTTTCAATGATCAACTCCAACCTCAAAACCTGGAATTGTTTATTGCAAGTTGTTCTTTTGTACTGTAACTTTTTCTTTTTTTATTAAACTGAGCGTTTTCAATAATAATAATAATAACATTTTATTACATTTCGTTTCCTTTATGCAATCCCATAATTCCGATTATCAAACAGTTTTACTTGCTTTCCGATTTTTGGAGTTTTCTCTGTTTAGTTTCACTGACAGGTCCTTCCACTGACAGCAACTTTTCAATGATTGTTATAACTGACTTGTCAAAAAAATTGAACCATTATTCCACTGATTTGTTCCAATGATGTTTTTAAATGATAGCTATAATTTGGGGCCTAACACTCTGATCATGTTCTGATAGACAGCTGCGTAACATTTTAAAGATAATTATTTCACATCTAATTTAATTAAATCACAGTATTTGTAAAATTTGCGAAGTCCCTTTTCAAACTAAAATAAAGTGCACGACTAGGTCGAACAAAACTTTCTCGTTCATCAAAAGTTTTGTTGGTTGTTTTCTTATTTTATAAGATTGGTACGTTAAGATCTGAGAAGCAATGGTAGGTAATAGAAAGGGTTCATGAAATATAGAAAAAGGAATACATGGTGTTAAATAAAATTTACCTTTAGGAAGTTCTTGTTAGAGATTTATAAACGCCTACTGCACTATTTTATAGCTTTTACACTTTACAAGTTTTTGAGTAAAAGAACAAGTTTTGTAGGAATTTCTAATTTTTGATCTTTTTGGGAATGATTTTCTTTTTGAATGGAATAGATTAATGACACTGGCTTAAGTTGTCAATGATTGGAAGTATTGTTCGTGATAGATCGATATCTTTACATATAACTATATATATGCATATGCAAGAATTCAGAGATATGTTTTGAATTTGAATTAGCAGTTATTAACTGAAAATCACTATGAACGTGTGTGGGGGTGCAAATGAAGTGGGATATTCTGATTGATAAAACTTTAAGTGGTTGGAATTTATTCAAGGTGCATTTTCAAAATGGTTGAAAAAAAAGTAGAAGAAGTTAATATTTGCGAAAACGGAAGTACTTAAGATGTACTTGGTTCCTACGTAAACAGAAGTACTTTGCACCTAGATTAAAGGAAGTACTAAAGATGTACTTTGCTCCTACATAAAAGGAAGTGCTTGTTGGTCTTGAAACTATATCAAAAAATTAAAATAACATCATAATTCAATTCCATTTTATTTATACGTTTTACTTAGTATAATATACTATTTGTTTATAAATTTGTATTGTTTAATTTTTAATTTTTCTCAACGACCGATCTAAGTAGCAAGCACGACGCACTGAAAGACAACCATAATTCGATTTCTTTTAATTCAGTGCATCTGCTTTTGCATAGTTTGGAAAGTGTCTAGACATCGGTCGCGATTTTTAATTGTCCAGGCATACATCCCGATTGGATTATGAAGGATAACAACAACAAAAAATGGCAAAAATAAAAATTTGCAGAGTATATAAATCCGAATACTCATACTCTAAGAGAACGCAAACACATTCAGAAAAACATGTTTCTATGTTGTAATGTTTTTGAGAAACTACTGACTTTTGTTTTACAGGGCGGAACGTTCCCTAGCGCAATTGCGAAAAAAAAACCCGCACAATTATAGGTGCTCAATGTTTGTATTCCTAAGATAAATTTGTGATTCAAAATAGGAGCAATCGGGGTGCATCAGTATAAACAAACTCGTAGACATTTAAATGACTGAATTGATTTTTGTTTTGTTTAAAACTAATATTCCATCACTCTTATTGAAAGACCCTTTTCCAATACACCATGAAGACATCATTACGAATTAGAAAAATATAATGAAACGCTAGTCAAACTCGAATTAGTTTTGTTATGGTTTCGATTACTGGGGATTTGTAGTTAGTAGCCACTCACGCACAACTTTCCGTTAGTTTTATATACAACTTTTCGCGAGAAAAATCAATAAAGAACTGAAGACATTTTCGAAAGTGTGATATACAGAATACAACGCAAAACATCTTCAAGTATGATAAATTGAAGCCAGTGTTGTCTCGTCGATCTCTTATAATTAATCTATAGAGATGGGATCGAGGCACGTCTTCAATTTATTAAACCCATTGCCACCAACACAGAGCTTTTCTTCTTCTTCTACACAACTTTCGGTGGAGAGATCAATTAAGACTTGCATTTTTGTTTAAATGAGTTGAGTCGTGATCATCTTAAATTTTGTAACTGTGGGAAATGAATTTAATGTTTCCTTTTGTTTGTATGTTCCTATGTTATCTTTGCTCAGCTGTAGTCGCGAGATCAGGGCATTATTTTAGGAAAGTCTCAAGTTCTATGACCTGTGACCTTAGCAAGCGTTGATTTATGGTTTGGTTTGTGTGCTGTCTTTTTTAGAATTACGATTTTTAAGGGTCGCTTTATTTGAAGCGCTATTGCCTTCCGTTTGTCGTCGTTCGTAACTTATTTTCAGTAGTCTCTCTACGCATAACTACAATCCTAACGGGAAGAAGAAAATGCGATTAACCCAAAAAGAACTTTGCAGAGGCTGTAGTGACAAGGGAGTTATAGAGGACAAAACCCACTCCAGGACCAAATTCCAGACAAAATCGAGAGCTTCATCAAATCATCAAGATGATTTGTATGCAACGACACACAGTAAGCAATTAATAAATAAACCTTTTCGCCCCTAAATCCATGTCTTGAATTTCAGTAAGAAAAAAGTCGGGCAACATTGCTCTGTAATGCCCACCGTTGGCCAGAGCATTGTTCGCAGACACATTTTCCAGGAAAAATGGTCCACTCACACTCTCGGCTACAGCAGCCACATTCTCGTTTGTGCACACCGTATACAACGACGGGGACAATAGTGTTGTCCCCTAACATACCGGTCTCACTAACTTTTGGCACAAAGTTGCGTTTACCAGCCGCGGTGGGCGCTTCATCTCGGCCAAAACTTATTTTCAAAAGACGCACTAATTGAGCTATACAGCGCTCACTTTGGAAATAAGTTTTCAATAATAAAAAAAAAGCGACTCATTTCTTTTCACGGAGGTATGATACTGACATACTGTCAAGATTTCGAACGGGAAACAGCTGTCAGTGTCAAAATAGCCTATGATTTTAAAAGAAACCACTATAGATGGTCAACCCTTTTATACGAGGTGGGCCAAAAGAAGTCATCCGATGTTGCTTGGCTCTCATTTTTTTTTTTCCTAAATGAAAAACTTCGCTTCTGTTTTTTGATTTTGTTTATTTGAACCTTTAGAATTTAATTGGTCAAGTCGAGAAGATGAAATGGGCGCCGTCACAATTGATTGACGTACAGGCTCGTTTTTTGGCATTTTTCCTCACTTCGGCGAGAACTTCCGGCGACAGATTCTCGCACTCGTGTCGAATGTTGTCCTTGAGGGCTTCTAGGGTCTCGGACTTGTGCACGTAAACACGGGACTTCAAAAAACCCCACAAAACAAAGTCTGGAACGGTTAAATCGGGCGATCTTGCGGGCCAGTGCGAATCGCCAAAACGAGAGATGAGGCGACCCGGGAACGCCGCCTTCAGAATATCGGATGTGGCTCACGTTAACATGGCCATATAAGAGCATCTTCCAATAGGGTGATCTCTTTTGGCCCACCTTGTATAAGGTTTTTGTATGTGAATTGGTTCGTGACTATTTTAATGATAACATACCTGCATTTGTGCGCTATGGTGTATTGTCGTTCTTCGACAACATCCTTTGATAGAGGGATAGTTTTTGACGCTGTTGTCGAGATATAAAGATTTTTTTAGTTCTTTCAACTAAATTTTTGAAGTGAATACTTCTGTGGGCACGCTGAATCTGGGGAGTGAGCTCGTGAACTCGTTACGAAAATTGCGATTTGACGAGGCAACGGAAGTGATTTCTTACGAAATTTAGTTCTTAAAATTTAAAAACTTAACTTTCAACCAGGAATTGAACCCGAGACTGCCAAATTCCTGAGCTAGGTCGTACACAGGCACTAGACTACTGAATCAGTTGAATAAATTAAATCTAAGTTGTAACCACATGAAAACAAAATGCAGGCAAAAATGTCGGATTGGATTACGTTTTGAACAATTTTTAAATGAATGATTGAATGCACTTATGCGGTTATCAACTGCACTATACTAAGGTTATAATATTATAAAGATTTGGTTTGTTTATTTAGAGAGAGAGTTTCTGTTCTGTGGTCATAAGCACTCTCTTTTCTCGCGTGAAATTGCTTTGTCATTATTTATTTCCTCAAAAGCGATATTCACTTCATTGATCAGCAAGCATTGATATTCAACATCTTTCTGTAATATGGTTTGGTTAAATACAATACCCATATGCGATTTCTCTTGAAATTGAGCAAGTGATCAGAAGGATGAAAAAGGTTTATGTTTTTAAATAATAAATTCGTAACAATTTTTTTTTTTTAACTTTTGACTCATCGCCAAGGCGATATAGAGGCACTTTGACCTAAAAGATCTATTGTGCCGAAGATTGCCAGAAACTAAAATTTAGGCTAGCAGAGTATCCACTTCCCTAATGTAGCTGATAATCTTTTCAGCAGAGGACTTCTTCAGTTCTTCAGGACTTAGTAATTCACAGAAGAAGAATTTCCTTCTATTACTGGATAGAGCTGGGCATTCGCACAAGATGTGCTCAGCTGTTTCGTCTTCTTCGAGATATAGCAGGCACTCCGGGGAGTTGACTTATGCATTTTGTTTAGATGATATCGCAGACCGTGGTGACCAGTTAGGTAGACTACAAGGTTTTTGATATCGTGCCTTCTGAGGTTTAGAATTTGTTTGGCATTTCTTTTAAATGGTAAGATTGCCCTTTTGGCTTGTCTGAGGCCAAATCTCGTCAGCTTTTTCGTTTCCTTCAATACCATCGTGTCCGGGAACCCACCATATTTTGGTTTTGTTTCTGGAGCCGAGAGTTTGGGGGGCATTTAAGCAGTGCATGACTGATTTTGAGACAATGATTGGTGAGCTAAGGGCATTTATAGCTGCTTGACTGTCTGTGAATATATGGATGTTTGCACCTTTTATACCTGAAGAATTGATGAGGTTTGCGCATTCCTTAATGGCATGGAGCTCCGCCTGAAATACACTGGGGCTTTTCCCCATAGGTATTGATACATTGCGGTTTGGCCCATGTATGCCAGCTCCCACACCCGATTCCATTTTGGAACCATCCGTATACCACTTTAGGCCGTTTTGGCAGTTAGGTGGGTTATTGCTAACCCAGCTTCTCTTTCCTGTTGAAGCATAAAGTTTTTGGTAGTCGGTCAGTTACCGCGCAGATCATGTCAAGTTCCGGAAGTTCCGAGATAAGGGTCAATAGCTCCGGATGGTCACTGAAGTTTATCTCTTCCCCTTGTGCCAGGCTTGCAGAGCTGCGTATAACCACTTTTTTTATATATATGTGGAGGGGTGTTAATCCTATTAAAGCTTCTATAGCAGCTGTAGGACAAGTTCGCATTGCGCCGGAAAGGCCCAGGCATGCAAGGCGTTGTAACTTGTTCAGCTTTGAAGTGGTGTTCTTTTGGATAACTTTGTTCCACCATACTATAGAAGCATATGTTATAAGACTGTGTAGATCCAGTGTGTGATCTTCGGTGTTATCCCCCAGTTTCTACCGTACATACGGCGACAGGCCCATATAGCATTAGTAGCTTTGGTAATTTTAGTCTTTAGTCTTTAGTATTTGACTTCGTCGGAATACTCAATGATTGTGTCATTGATTGAAATTTGGTTTCGTAACAAATACCATAAACATTTATCGAAGCTCATTGATACAAAAAATCAAAATATGTAGTTGTGAATAATTTAAATTTTAACGCCTACCAAAGCAGGCGGGGGTCCGCTATTAATATCTATAAAAATGTTAGATAACTGTGTGATAGTCTAGTAATGTATTTAATCTCTCTCACAAATAATATTATTTTGTTATAGAATATACAAATTGATTGTCATTTTTGAAAACACGCCTGTTCCTTGCATTGATGATTAAATTTATAATAAGTGTATGCGAAAAGTGACGCCTGTAAAGAACACAACTTGTTGATGACTATTATATTCTATTCAATTCGAAATAAAAAAAAAACTGTTTTGTTTTCAGTGGATTATCAACTGACGCTTACTCAGCAGATTTCTATCTAAAATATTAACATTTTTACTTTAAGGCAAGTGAAGATCAAGTCAAACTATAATTGTGTGCTAAGGATGGTATATGCAAAATTCGAATATACGACGCCATGTAGTTTCCTGCTGTCTATAGCCTATAAACCAGGAACTATTGTTGCTTTTTTCTGTATTTAAACTAAAAGCACTGTTTATTTTTTTCTTGATAATTGATAAGCAATTGGGATCAAATTATTAAAAACAAAACAATATTCTTAACTTATACAGAATTTCACCTTTTATTTGCTGCATAAGTCATAAACATCGTTTTTATAATAACTCCGTAAACATCACGACAAAAAAAAATGCAGTCTACTAAAATAGTACTGATAAATTTTAACATACATTCTGCCCTTATTTTCTTAAAGGCCCTATCTACATAATTTTCAATTTCGATTTAATACATATTTGAAGTTACTGCTTGTCACCTATTTTATTACATTTATTTCAAATGTAATTTCTTTTAATTCGATAGAAAATTCCAATTTCTAAAAGCCCTAAGCAGAAAAGGTATGCATTAAATGTTTAAAAATGTTATTAGGGTCTTTACGAAAATAGGGCAATATTTCATTTTGAGTTCAATCTGGTGGAAGTGCAAAGAATATCATGCTAAACCTGACATTATCTAAAAAAAAAACCTCTCCTGTGTGGTACTATTTTCATTACTTTTGCATTGTTTATGTAATTTTTTGTTATTTATCTTGGCTTGCTTGGTACAACAAATTTACTATAAAAAATTCAAACAACTGCTTTTTTTTTAGAAAATCTACTGCGAAAAAATCATTAGTTTTGTATTGTTTATGTTATTTTTTGTTATTTATCTTGGCTTGTTTGGTACAACAAATTTACTACAAAAAATTAAAACTACTGCATTTTTTTTAGAAAATCTACTGCGACAAAAATAGTCCTGAGGTGGGCACGCTGCTACTGGGTTGCATGGGCATAATCTGTATCGCACAATTTATTTCTTCCTATATTTTATTGCTTTTTTCTTTGTCTTAAATCTTCTTGGTTATCTGCATTTTTGGTGAATCATTTAGTCGTATTTCAATGACCTGAAATACTCTAACCTTACCATATAATATATACATTACATATATATGCCCTATGCCGACGCCTAACCTACATAAGGACCTTCAACTGCTGTTTAAACGCTGTTTTGTCTTTCTCTTTTTAATAACATCACATTCCTTTTAGCCCTTTGTATGCGTGTCTGTTGCTGCTGCCGTTCATTGTCCTATGAGTCTTCGTTGCTGCCGCAAACTTCGATCAAGATTTCGAATACAATGACCTTATTAAAGTACCAGTTGCACGTCTTTCCACAAGAAAAAAAAATTACAAACTTTTCGCGAAGGTACAATAAAGACAACAAACTCCCAGACATACCAAGAGGATACATATAAGAATAAAAGAGGGCCACAAAAAAAGAAAAAGAAAACCAAAAAACACGTTCATCCTCTCTATAGGCTGCGTGCATGTCACAAAACAATTTCGTCTGTGGCATTGGACTCGTGCGTTTATTTCGCCTTTTGTCCATGCAAAGAACTCTTGGGCGACCTCGAAGCCCTTCATCATCATCATTGATGGCGTTATGTTCTTCAGGATGATGATCTTTTACCTTGGCTGTAAATGGAATTAAATCCCTGAAATGGAGGATAAAATCTCTCGGCGCACACATTTTTAATTAAGGATCTTGTAAATGAAATTTCATTGTCGTTCTAAAAATAATCAAATTCCAATTCTTTGCTGCTTCGGCTCATCATCAAATGGAACTGTAAGTGAAAAAAAAAAAAACTAAAGATACAAATAAAACGAGCAAGTATTTCCGACCTCGGACAAGCAAAGTAACATAGCAGACTGCAAAAAATCGAATGCAACGAATGTTTGTTGCATGTTTACAAAAATTTCGAACCGAAGTACATGTACAAAAATAGTAGGTATATGACTGATCAGTACTGACTGCAGTTAATGCAACGGCCCTAGATAGAAACCGAAACGCCTGCTCTTACACCATTCACACGTTTTGTTTCGACTCTGTGCCAGAGTGCATTCTGGCGCTTTTTATAAGCGCGGCGTTCATATTTATACGAAAGGGATAATTTACCCACGAGGCAGAAATGAACTCGTATGTGTATGGCTGGTAATGCAAATGGCAACAACCGTCTAAGAGCCAGTCGGTCGGGCCAGGCTTGTATACAGAACAACAGCGACGCTGGTGCATCATAATTTATTATTATTATTTTTTTTTTTCAGTTCTGTTTTGTTTTGTTTGGCTTGCTGTTCCCTCTTCAGTTTATTGTTTTTGTTTTGTATTTCTTTTTTATATCAGTCAGTACTTTGACCTCCGGTTTTGTTTTGTTTCCCCCAATGATGGAAAGGATTTATTTCCCTTGCGGTGAGTGTTGGATTTTTTTTTATGGTAAATTAATAGGATTAGGCTGGGTGCCGCGGTAAATTTCACAGCTGAACTTTGCAAATTTGTGGATGAATTTTAGAGGTTCTTGAAAGTTTGATTTCAGTTGTGGGAGAGTATTTATATCAGTTTGGGTCTTTTCCTAGGTTTTATCAAAAATACAGTTATTCCTTGTCAGTGGAACTGTACACACGAACTGCGGCAGCCAAAAACTATTCGGAGTGGACGTGTAAAATGTTTTGTCCAGAGTTTGAAGACCACAATAGCATCCGCGCACAAAAATCGTTTGAAAAAATCGCGTTGATTTTGCCAGTGTTTGTCAATCTTAAACCCAAGTATTAGATCATCTATTTAGAATGTTTAAAATGTAGCAACAGCTTCAAGTTTAGCTTTGGGGAATCTCTATAAATAAACAATATAAATCTAACAAAATCTATAATCTATACATATATAAAAGAAAGTTGCATCGGTAAGACCGCCCATAACTCCAGAACGGATCGTTCGATTTGAGCTATTTTTCTTTGTTGTGTTTGTGTTGCCTAAGGAAGCTGAAAGTTGGAAAATTTAGAAAGGAAATTAAAAAAGGTTTTGGGAATTTTTTTTTTATTGCAAAATTACACATGAATGTAATTATTTTGTCGATTTTCTTTTTTTTACGGAAACTTTTTTTTTATCACGGGCAAAGCCGAGCAGGAGCAGCTAGTTGACTATAAAATCATCTGTCTGTCTTCAACCATTCAAACAACTCAAGTAGGTATATATACTCGTTTCGCCTTTAATATGAATGCCTACACTGCACACCTTTCACAGAAAAATAAAGCTCCTCTTTATTCCAACACTCAATGTTATCCTCTCCCAATCCACTTCAACTTCCATTCGTCCTTTAGTCCCCCAGCTCTATGTAAACCCTCATCCATACACTGTAGTACCCTCAACAACCAACATCAACCGTCAATTTACAATTAGTCTACAAACTCAGACACATTCGCATGGAAACCCTCTTGGGCAGACGGACCGCGCGTGTTTCCAAAACCTTCTTACAGTGCATTAACCTTTGCGCGCCCATTTCACATCAAATACTTCGAGTTGTACACACAAAAAAGTTTACATTTTACGAATTCTAAAACCAAATCGCTGGATAACTCCCTTTTTTCCCAATTCCTCATATATACCTATGTAACTACGCAATATAAATCGTGATTTTGTCTGCTCCTCTCCCATGTATATACCTTACTGATGCTACCAATGCTGCAGCGTCTCTGCGACGCGTCAGCTGCTCCCGTTGTTCAAGCGAAAAATAAAAATACACAACACATGTATAGATATACATTTATGTAGGATAAGTACAATGTTTCGCCCCTCAAAATGTCGCCGCGGTCTAGACGACGAACATTTTTGGCATTTTGTCTTTGGGGAGGTGAATGACTTTTTGCCAACCATTCATGGCCGGCGAAGCGGCATGACGGTCTGGACAGAGTAAATTCACAGGATTTCGACAACATAATTGAAAAAAAAAAAAAAATCCAAAGCACTTGGGATATTGTGTATATAAAGAAGGGTCCGCTGAAAAATTGAATTTCCTGATTATGCACACATAATACCACAGACGCACCAACAACAACAGACGATCGAATTTCAAAAGACGTCTCAAATGCTTTGAAGACCGGTTTTTTTTTATAATATTTGTACGATAACTTTTCGTGTATAGGTATTTTTACAGGCTAGTCGAAAAGTTTGAAAACGTTCGGCTCTACTTCCGGTTCAACAATAATAAAAAAACTGAAATATTTGACAGAAGGTTGCCTGCTTATACCAATTTAAAAGCTAAAAGTTGTTGAACAGGTTCATACCATTTTGTAAATATCGATACTCAAAGTGTGAAAAATAAGTGGTTCGCCAATTCGCATGCAAAAGGTGATTGTGTATTGTACACGAGCGAAAATTTGTAGAAAGGCAGCTGAAAACACTTTCAAATCGCGTTGATCAGATATAAAAAAAATATGTAAGGAACTGTAATTGTGTGAAGCTGCTTCGCACACCTGAAAGCATTTTTACACCCAGTTAACAAAGCTTGTGGCTTTGTTTGAACCTTACCATTGTAATGGGTAAGGTCATTGTATATTGAGACTCTCTAAATAAATAGTTGGCGCACGGGTCCGGAGGGACCCTAGGCCTAGCTTCTCACAACCATTCGTTCTGTGTGAGTTTTTCATTTTTGAAACGAATGGAAGGGATCTACAATTTTATGCCGACTCCAAACGGCTAATTGAGAAGATCTTTCAAGACAGTTATACTCTCGGATGTTTGTCAGACGTTCGCGAGACGTGACGCAGTGAAAAAAACCCTAAGTTGGAATTTGGGTTATTTGCGGGATTCGAACCTCGACCCCTCGCTTAGTAGTCACACACTAACCACTAAGCCGCTGCGCCTACATTGAGACTCTCTAGTCTTTTAAATTTTGCGAAACATGTTGCCACTGCCACTCTGTTCAGCATTAGCTATTCATTTTGCAATGGTGAGGACGTTCGTTTTCTAGAATTGCTTTGACTACAGGACAAGAGTGCTTGGGAGGCGCATTGTACATGGAGACGACCATCAAAAGCTACTTGAGCTGACAGCTAAACGTTTTGCTACAAAGACTCTACGATCAAGACACATAGCTAAGGTCATAGATTCGCTCCGCATTGGAGTGCCTTCAAAGGTAGGAAAAGCAAACATTTATAGAAACACTTAAAAGATTTACGTATCACATGACGCCGATGGAATGTCAGGTCCCTTTTCGCCCTTTTACCACCATCAATCTTACTCAAAGTTACTTACTCTCTGGACTTGTCCAGAGTTCTTTCCTCAACGCATCTGTTTATAGGAGGTTTTATCCCATAGGTCGCTATCCAATGGAGTCTCGAGATCTACATAATTATATGAGCAAGTGCTGGAGACTGACGCGAGTTTTTGTGCCTCTGTTTCAACTTCATTCAGTCCTATAGTTTACAGGTACCATCCTCCATCATTATTCATTCCTCTTTTCTTTTTTTTTCTAAATATTTTAGGCTCTTGTATTGCAGCTACATCTAATCACTCTTAACCCCACATTCATTAGGTGTCGTCCCCTTACCGATTGCCGTTCGAGGGTAAGTCACCGGAGTTTCACGGAGACTATGTGTAACTCACTAGCGCTCTGCTGTTAACCTCCTCGCTTCCTCCCTTGGACACCAGATTGCTAATTTGGTTCACCAATTTTGCCGCCCTTATATACTGCATGTCCATGACCCTCCATTTGCTAGTGTATGCTTTATGTAGATGTAGATGTTTTGACAACAAAGTATGACCAGAATGAGTTCTTTGCTCACGGTTGGACCGGAACCGAAGATAATCAGCCTTTCCTTAGGTTGGTCATCTTGCCAACGGTCTGCTGTTGGGGTTGACTGAACTTCTGGTGGCCAAGTTGTCGATCTACATAGCCTGACCGTCTCCATCTTCTCAGTTTTTGTTGGATTTGTGATCGCGGAATATTTTAATTTCCTAACTCCAGCCTCTTCTGGAGTGGTTTCGGCCGAGATCATATTGATAATTCCATCAGTGCACTAATTGAACCATTTACTGTTGTAAACTGCAGAAAAGATTTGATCAAGTCCGATCCCTGTTTTCACCATCTCCATTCTTGGCTTACTCTCTGCCCCACCTCGTCAAGGAGTCTAATCGTCGGAATTGGTAGAAGATAAACAACCGGCGGTAAAGCCTCGCAAATTCTCACTACAACAGGAACTTGTCTAAAACCATCTTAAGCGCATCACTGCCAATGCCAGCTCATTACTTCTGTGTCACACTGTAGGTAGTTCTTTCCCAGCTATGTTGTTCACTATGTGCAAAAAAAAAGATAGAGCATAAAATAACCGTCATGGTTCCTTATCGCCGCCAGACGACGAAGGCAGCCAGCACAATAACCGCAATTCAGGCAACCATGCCCAGACTGTGGTGCAATGCACTTTAATTTCGGCTTTCTATATGTATACAGGAACGTATAGTTTTCTTTCTCAATTCCTCTTTTCTGTGTAGGGCATTTACCCTTTCGAATGGTGGCCAAAAAACCTTCATATCGATTTCCAAGGATTTCGTTTCGTTCTTTTTTTGCGAACTTAATTCTTTATGTTCGCTTGAAATAAGTCGAAGGACACACACATGGGATGGCTTAATTATATGCTTTCGAACAAAGGCTCGTCTGGTTCCAAGTCCTGTAAAAAGGAACACAGAAAAAAAAACTACATCTTGAGAAATTGGTTTCCAGAAGAGTGAATTTTCGAATGCCAAACAAAGACGTGTGTTACCGGAAGTCGCCTCTTGTTTGGGTCCCTCCTTTGTTCGTAATCATTCAATTCGTAACTAGAACGAAACGTTTATCTATTCAAATCAGCCATAGCTAGAAATGAAGAGTCAAGCAAAAAGGCCGATAAAAAGCATTTCCGATTGCCACACCAAATTGCCAACGCCCGCTCCCATACAGGACATTTTTCAAATACATTTATATAAAGCAGTACCTACCCTAAGAATATACTTGGCTGGTAATACCATATAAGGACATTTCGGCGAATTTTGAAAATCAATAAAGTGCGCGCATTGTCTCTTATTGTAAAGAGAATAGAATGGAACAGTGGACATGGGACAAACTATGTTTTCTCTTTGCGAAATATAACTCGCATGTCGCATCTCGCATGTACTCCTACTCATTCGTACATCTCAGCGAAAATAAAGAGTAGAATGCATACTTGGCACGGTTGCCAGATTGGGCGCTTTGTCGTATTTTGGGCTATCTTTTTACTTAAAGAAACGATAGAAATTTCTTCCATGAGAGCCCAACACAATTTTGGGCTAAATATCGCTTTACAAATTGTGTTTTAATTTTGTTTGTTTTATTCTTTTACAAAACTAAAAAAAGAAATATTTTCGAACAAACCCGCACTTTTAAAACTTGGCAACACTCTTGCAGTCAAGTAACATCGAACAGGCCTTTTGATTTGACACAACGACACAAGCCACAAAATGTCAATTGCAGAAGATCGAAAAAACGTGCACTGAAATGGGAAAGTGGGAAAAATACCAAAAAAAAAAAAAAAATACAATAAATAATTGGGAAAATCTGCCACAATTAATTTAAAGTAAAAGAACTGATTTTCAACGATTTTCGGGCTTATTTCTGGGCAATGATATTGGGCTACATTTTTTTAAGGTTTGGGCGCTTAAAGCGAACCAAATTCTGGCAACCCTGATACTTGGTCGGAAACGGGACGGGCATGCTTTGAAAGCTGTTCATTGCCATTTCCTGTCCAGGAGTTTGTTGACTTCTGAGGATTTTTAAAATGAAAAATGTAAGCCATGTAATTGGAATGTTAAAAGGCTTGTGGGGATATAAGCACTTTGAGATTCTAATCACTCCGTAGCCCACGGGAAAGGAAGGACGCAAGTAAAATCCAATGTATTCGAGTTTGGTTTTAATGTGGAATGTGTGAAATATAGAAATTCCAAACTTTCTTGAACACAATCCAAAGTTTTTCAACTAAACATTTTAAGTAAGTAAATTGGTGTCACCAAGTCACAGACCAATGTTTACGATAGTCCTAGTTGCGACAGGTATTTTCAATGCTCGTCTACAACTTTGAATTCGTGGTTCCAGTAGCCAAAGCTCAAAAACTGTTCTTGTTTCTTTCTTGTAGGTATCGATGATAAACGCCTTCAAGATGAAATGCCTGTCGATCGTTAATCCTACACATTTATAAGGGTTTACCTGTGGTAGACTACTATTGCAGTGTTAACTGCAACAACAAAACAAAAGAAGGAAAACTTTCCTTTAGCTTGTCGTTTGTGTAACAAACAGCTAAGGTAAAAAACTAAGTTTAGAAGCTTGTTTTACCCCTGAATGTACGACCTCTTCGTTTTTACATCGACGGTTTTTTTTTCATTTTAAATTAAAAAATGAATTTTACACTGACAGTTCATTGCCTTAGATAGCCATACACTCATTCAGACGCAGATTCCATCGTACTTCGACTTTTTCTAATTCTTTCGGCAGTTTTTTGTGGTCAGGAGTATCGGATGCTTAACTGAAGTCAAAGAAAAAAACTACATTATTATGTGGACGTTTTCATTTAGGTTCTCACATTCGCAAGGTCACAAAGAAGCCGGTTTGTGGGTTTTTTTTTTTTTTTGCCTTGAACATATTTCCAATCCGGTCTGCAACAATTTCCTCCAGAATTTTTATCAACCACTGACATTCGGGTTTAGAAATAAGCACTCGACAATAGACCAAGTACATCGTATAACAAATATTATAGAAAAATCACTAGAAGAAAAACAAGTTTGTTCTGCATTGTTCGTAGACGTTGCTCAGGCTTTTGATAAGGTCTGGCATAAGGGCTTAGAATATAAACTTCATAGGGACCTACCTAGACAATACTATGAGATACTTAAATATTATATTTCAAATAGATTTTTTAGAGTTCGTAATGGTTCAGCGTATTCTGAACTTAAAGAAATACAAGCAGGAGTTCCACAGGGAAGTGTTCTGGGACCAACCCTATACTTATTGTATACTAGTGATATACCACATAGAAACGACACGATGATAGCCACATTCGCAGACGACACTGCTCTTCTATCAACTGATAGATGCGTGACTAAATCAACAGAAAAGCTGCAAAATTCAGTTAACGAAATATGTGATTGGGCACAACGATGGCGAATTAGACTCAATGAGTCAAAGTCCACTCATATCAATTTTACAAATAAAAAAATTATAAATGTTCCGGTGGTTATTAATAACCAAGTAGTTCCTTATTCTAACACAGCTAAGTATCTGGGTATGAATCTAGATGCTAAGCTGAAATGGAAGGAACATGTGAAGAAGAAAGTAGAAGAGTTAAATATTAGATATAGAAAACTTTATTGGTTGCTAGGACATAACTCGGAAATGTCCATTGAGAATAAAATTTTATTATATAACCAGATATTGAAGCCTGTTTGGACATATGGTGTCCAATTATGGGGTTGTACAAAGAAGGCAAATGTAAAAATAATACAGACATTCCAAAACAAAGTCCTTCGGGGAATAGTAAATGCCCCATGGTATATTAGAAATAATGACTTGCATCGTGATTTGCAGACTGATCTTGTAACGGAGGTAATTAAAAAGTACGCAATTCGTCACAATGAGCGTCTGCAGATGCATATTAATCCTGAAATAGAAGACGTCTTAAATGTACGATACAATATTCTTAGATTGAGAAGAATTAAACCTCACGACCTTATAATCTAAATAATGAGAACCAACTAACGTTGAAACTAAAATCATTTGTCGATCTTTCTTTGATTGGTCATGATTAAGGAGGTGTTTTTAGTGCGGTTAGAGTCCCACACTACTCTGGGTTTCTAACCCCACTGTGTCTTTCGAGATTTTTACCTTCAGTAACAAAAAAAAAAAAAAAAAAAAAAAACACTGACATTATGGTTGGGGTAACACTTATGAAGATATAATCAAGCTGTACGCATAGTTCAGTTCTCGGTTGCGCACTCCAAGTTAGATGAGTTCCATTCCTACTTTAGCGTGCCATCTAAAGAGAGGCCGCTTGATACTATGATGATCCTATGGGTTAATACATTTCGAGATATGAGCTGTTTTTAAAATCAGCGTTTTCGATGATGCGAATTGAAAATTAAAATAATGTTGAAAACATCAATTTTACTGTAGGTATGAATTTTGGTCAAAATCGTCATCGCCGTTTTCCGATAAACTAAAGAACCTACTTTTTAAAAAATTTATTGTTCGATAATATAGACAAAAACTCAGTTTTTTAATTAAGTTAGAAATGACCAAATTAACTTAGAAATGATTTTTTTTTACAATCGTATAGACCGTTTTCGAAATATATGTCCAAATTTCAAAAGTACCGTTATTCGATTGTTTAGCAAAAAACTGGGTATGCAGTCATGGTAACCCCATATACTTAAACTGAAATATCAATTTTGGTTGAAATCGCTGGAGCCGTTTTCGAACGAATCAAACTGTTATGAAAATGTTATATCGGAAGTTCCATTAATATTGAGGTTACATTGCAAAAAAAAAAAAAAAAATCCGGAACAAACTCCAAATTCAAAGATTGATCCAAATTGGGGCAGCCGTTTAGCTGTAAGTCTTGGGAGCGTAGCATATGGACAGACAGAACTTTGCGACCCACTTTTTTCAGCTCCTCTTTCCTCTACGTAATCGAGAAAGTTAAAAATAAAGAATAATAATAACTGAAATTTTTTTCCATTTTCAGCTTTCAAAAAGGTAGAAAACATTTTTAATTTGCTTTATCCTCAAATAGGTTATTTCATTGAAGTGCGTGACTAAATACAATTTGCGGTACGTCTGGAGTTCCCAACATCCCAACAAAATTGCCAATCAAATGGAAAAATGCAAACAAAACGAAATTTATATAAATAATGTATTCGTATTCGCAAACATACGCACATCCACACCGTGTGCCGGAAAAATCAATAACTGTGCGTCTCCTTTCCGAAACGACACGCAGTTATACATAAAAAGGGGTCAATGACATTTTGTGCGTTAAAAGTAGCAAATTACTTTGGAGTCGGGAAAACTTATTCCCTCCAGCTCAAGATAGCCGGGCACACATGTTTCTCCGGTTGCTCCTGTCGTTATTTTCACTTTTTTGCTTCCTTCTCCCTGCTGGCACCTCGCTAACAACCATTACTCTTAATCGCATGTAGTTACGCACTCATCGTTGATGTCACATTTTTATTTTTATCGCGCTGTTATGATGCGACAAAAGTGATATACTGTTGCGGATGCTGTTCTTCGGCTTTAAATAAAGTAACGCTCGATGATGGCAGGAAAAACTCCAGGATGTGCCCGTCGGCGTGCTATTAAATTACAGATTCATGTTATTACAATTATTTTTAACATCAGCCCGATGGAGGAAAGTGCGTTGGTTGTACTCGGTACTGATATCATTCATATTAGTAACTCAGTATGTGCCCTTGCCGGATGACAGTCATGCCACCAGTATCAGATTAGATCGAGTGTTAGGGTGGATGGAGGGAAAAGCCCTTAATGCCTTAATGTGTAGGTGTGTTTAAATAGAGGGAACACTTGATTCTAATGTAGGAAAGATGAGTCAACGATGTTTATGGGGACAGCGCACAAGGAGCGAAGGTTTTGTGCAAAAACTTCAATCAATACGATGGGTGTCAGCAGTGGGCGGCTATATATACTCATTCGGAATTCATGGCCACTTATGGGGGCGCCTCTAAATGGATTCCGAATCTGACTCATGAAATTTGAGAACAAACGTAGACACTACAATGTGAGAACCTACTTGAGGGTTATCAGGACAGCTTTTTTTTTCTGCGTCATTCGTGGCATTACTTGAAAGAGAGAGAGATTGGTGCATTTATAATGTGACAATCGATGTTTTTTAGACGTAAATATCGCTATTAGAGCCAAACGGTTGTACTTTTTTTTTAGTTGATCTCAATTAGATGAGACCTATACTTGTCTTAAACGGAAGCGACAATGCAAGCTTTGATCGATTTCCTTGTGCATTCAATCTGACGTCGTAAGAATGCTGTTGTCATGTGTGCGATTGCTTACTACATTCAACAATGGACGAAACAACTAAAATTCCAAACGGCCCAAGCTGAGCTTTTCAAAATCGCATACAAGTACAGACGATTCTGGTAATTGATTACGCGGAGTCTTCTATTTCATGCAAGAATTTGTTATTTCTACTGATGAAACAACTGATTTAAAGAACGACAAAAGAAAGTCTAGATGAAACGCTTAACAGCAGAATCGTGAAGAGGTGTAGTTTCTGGATCCTGTATACTTCCATCATCCAACGCAATAATAACAACCAGCAGTGAGTACCAAATAATTTATTGCGCTATCCGCGCACTTTGTGACACATCTTTAAGTCGAATGTAGCCTTTTAAAGTTCAATCTAAAAATAGATACGAAGTGTACGTCAATGGGATCCATTTTTAGCTCGACGCGTCTTAAGATCTCCATCTATATATGGCACGCAGAGACATCGCAAGTAGCCCACGACCTATTGATGTGGTAATCAGTTTCAGTGGAACACAAGTGCATGGGTGTACAATGTTTGATGTGTGGGTGGCTGTTTGTGCAGAGCTTAGTAATGACGGTGTTCATTTTAAATACGCACACGGTACTTGTGTTCCCTTCGCCTGAGGACATCACAGCCAACTGACGCCATTATTATCGTAGGGATTCATTACATTGTGCTCTTAACACACACTTTATTGTGATTACTCCCACTTCACAATCAGCTGTGTTCCCAGTACCTACAAGCTACAACAAGGAACCTATCCTAGTTGATTGGATTTTTTTTAGTTTTTTGCAATTTTTATGACGGCAGAGAACGTCCATAGTGTGAGTCGGGACTATAATGAGGAAATTGTATTTAAAGCGGTTAGGCATCCAAAAAGGGAATGCATTACACCAGAAGTATTTGTTCTTAAAATTTTCTCAAAATATTTTTCCTTGTTTTACGGCGGGCAATTTAAATTTACTTTTCTCAGATTAACCGACGTTGTCTGACGTAGATATTCTAGATTTGGTTCCGCAAAACAACGACGCATCAGGGAGAAACTTTTAATTTAATTTTTCATGTCAACGGCGAGAAAGATATTTTCTATGGGGGTAGGGGAATTTGTTTGCTGCTCAGTGGCTGTCTATTTTTAGCTACCAAAATTTAAAAATTCTCTTTGAAGGTAATTGTTGAAATTTCTTTAATATTCTTTTGAAGTGAATTGCAATATAATCTAATGAAATTGTTGCATGACCTGACCATTTATCCAAGTTGAAATTGTTGATTATATGGTTATATTGCAAGCGCTGTTCCTACATTTCAGAAATGTTTCCGCAACAGTAATAGTGTGTATAGGATATCAAAGTGTGTATACTGTTTCCAGTGCAGGATGGAACGGTGACCAAAGTCGGAAATCAGTTTTAATTCTTTAAACTATTATTTCGGGAAACACACAAAATTGTATTTTTCCTATGACTTGTAACCAAAATGTGACAGAACTATAGTGAGCTGTCAAATTTGTTTCCATGTGTTTTAAGTTGGTTCAAACGAAAAAGAAAATGTGAAATACAAATTTTGCGATAGCAATATAAAACGTATAACACACATTACCTATCCTCTTTATTGGGGATACCAAAATACCCAAACGGATAAAATCGATAATGCCATGCAAATGGTAATGCAGGTATTTTGTGAATTTAAGAATTGAATTTCTTCGTATCAGAATGCAAAATATTCAAACGAAAATCAGATTTACCACAAATATCAATTATCTTTATGACTTATACTCATTTAAGAGATTCATAAAATTGACAGCATAGTTGCTTAAGACAGGAGTTCTTTTGAGTATTTTGTGAAGAGCCGAAGAGCGTTTCCAACTCGTTGTGGCAAAAACTCGCGCGATCAAGAAATATTGAGTACATATACCTATTTTACTCAATTTTATTTCGAAGCTAGGTAGTTTTATTTTTCCAGGTAGGGGAGAGGTGGTCACCTTAGGTAACTTTTTACAAAAATCGTTCTAGATCCATTCAAAAGCGGATTATCCCTTCGGATGTTGAAAATTATTATTACATGTTGTTTTATCTTTGAATCTTATATCCAAACTTATATGTATAGTTATGATTTATATATTTTTTATTTTTTTTAATAATCTGTTTAAAGTGTCCCATTCTGCCCCTCTGGGGGGGCACCTTAGGACAACCATGGGGCAGTTTTGGACATGTCTAAAAAAAAAACGCTAATTAGGAGCGGTTTCCTTCTTTTTCTTGTAATTTCTGACCATTAGTGCAGAGATAAACCTAAACAAATAAAACCAAAAACAATCACACTGAAATAGATTGTTCAAAGTGATAAAAGGGGGCAGATTAGGACATGCCCGAAAGTTCCCCACGCGCATTGTCCAAAAGTGCCCCGAGAGGGATAAAGAACTAAAAACTTTCAATTTTTTTTAGAAACAATGTAAATTGTTAATATTTTGGTTGAATAACATAGCTACATATATAAACATTATACTTGAACACTTTTAATTTGTAAATTTAGCATAATGTTAGAATAATATGCTTACGTCTAGGAATAACAAAAATTATTTTTTAAAGCTGGTATCGTTTCAATATCCATCAGATGTTTGTTTGAAGTGGATTTGCCACTGTAAAATTTTATTAAAGTATTAAAAAGTTTTTGTTGTAGTACTTTTTCTTAAGTTGTCCTAAACTGCCCCAGTCCTAAACTGCCCCAGTCCTAAACTGCCCCCCTCTCCCCTACAATTTTTTTTTTTTTTTTTAGAATCAGAAAGCGGAAGTTTTATGTAGCAAAATCAGAAAGCATGCTCATTTTTATCCTACTGTAATATTGAAACGTCGGAAAGCAGCGCAGCTCATATAGTTGCAGCGCATCGATGTTGCGCAATAACGGTAAACAATTTTCAATACACTGTTTAAAATGAATACATATTAATTCTTTAGGAGGAAAACTCATTAAAATATAATATAATAATAATAATGAAGTCCCTAAATTCACGGTGTTTTTGTTCTATGCCATGTTTATGTTCCCTTTTACGCTTGGTGCGCAATGTCATAGAATTCTTCGTGCACGCCTTTTTGGAAGAAGTATGTTGAGTGGGTGAATATAAATGCTGTTCCAACTTCGTGTTTGTACACCTTCATCTGTACACCTTATGTGTGAAGATTGCAAATATAAGAGCAAAAATACTATGGTAACATTCAGTGGTCACAATTTAGACTGTGTGCAGTTGCGTAGCTGTTAAGTGGTAAATAGCAACCGCAAAAAACCCAAATTCCAACTTAGGGATTTTTTTCACTGCGCTACCTCTCGCGAACGTCTGACAAACATCCGAGAGTATAACTGCCTTGAAAGAGCTTCTCAATTAGCCGTTTGGAGTCGGCATAAAATTGTAGATCCCTTCCATTCGTTCCAAAAATGAAAAACTCACACAAAACGAATGGTTGTGAGAAGCCAGGCCTAGGGTCCCTCCGGACCTGTTGCGCCAACTATTTATTATTATTATTATTTTTGACTATAATTTGAAGTAAAATTGGGTAAGAGTCACAAATTTCTACCTGGGTAAAAGTGAGGAAAATGATTTGTTTGAACGTCCTAAACCGTTCTGCAACACACTAATCGGCACGTATCAGGGTGGCTTCCGGCCCGGCAGATCGACCATAGAGCAAATGAATTTCAATTTGAGACTCACCACCTATTTATCGACTTCAAAACCGCATATGATAGCAATCATCGTCAGGAGCTCTATATGACGATGGCAGAATTCGGGATCCCGGCAAAACTGATCCAGCTGTGTCGCGTGACGCTGGAAAACACGCGCTGCTACGTTCAATTTGGAAGTAGCTCATTCTAACTATTTCAAACATGCACCGTATTTCGGCAAGGAGATGCGCTATCATGTTACTTCTTTAATCTCGTGCTGGAGCAGATAGTGCGCAGGGCAGGTGTCAACACGGAAGGCACTATCTTAAACAGATCCGTTCAGCTACTGGGGTATACGGACGATATCGACATTATCGGTCGCTCCCAGCGTGCCCTGATGGAGACTTTTACCGCGATTGAAGAACAAGCGAAATTTGCTAGCCTTGAAGTAAATGAGGACAAGACTAAGACTAAGTATCACTATTGATAGCAACAACTTCGAGGGAGTTAAGGAGTTTATCACCTCGGAGCAAACATGAACTCCACGAATGACACCCTAGTGGAGATCCGGCGGAGAATTACCCTAAGAAACCGCTGCTGCTTCGGTTTTGCAAAACAAAAGGGTTCAAAACTCCGAACTTGAAGGACGAAATGTATGCTTTACAAAACCCTTATCCTGTTAGTTCTGCTTTATGTCGCCGAGTGCCGGACGATAAGCAGGAAGGGAGAAACAATACTGGGCTCCTTCGAAAGAAAAATTCTTCGGCGGACTTTTGGTCCCGTGTGCGAGGACTGCGAATGGTGGAGAAGATGTTTCAAGATGCGGATGTTGTCAAAAAAAAGCCAAAATACGTCGACTACATTGGCTCGGCCACATCGAGGGAATAGACAATAGCGCTCCAGCTAAGAGTATCTTCGAATCCCAGCTCCCAGGTTCGAGAAGACAAGGAAGGCTGAACCTCCGTTTCAAAGACCCAGCCATCGCGGATGCCAGAGCGCTTGGTAGAAGCACTGGAAGCACCGTGCCCGGGATATTAGAGGATGGAAGGCTGCAGTGTCTCAGGCAGAGACTCTCCACAGATCGGGAGCCCGTTAAGTAAAAGTAAGTAAAAATCTTGGGCAGACAGATTTAATAATGTTTCTAACCAAGCAATATGTCTCTGATTTTATTCATTTCATTTTAAGTTCCTTTAGGCCGATACTCCATTTAGCGGACAAGTAAAATGTTTTTTAATTCCCTTACAAATGCACAAAAATAAACCTTCTTTCCTTTACAACTTGACAATTCAACATCTTGTTGACTTGTGGACAAATTTTAATGAATTTTTAAATAATAACATTTAACTAAAACTTGTCACGCCTTAAAAACGCCTTTAAGTTTATTTCGATTTTGAGAACTTATTTCTGTATGACATTTTAAAGGGTTTTATGAATAAAAATAATGTTTGTTTAAAAAAAAATATTTTCTTCTTGAGCGGGAAAACATTATGTCACTGTGAATATAATCATATTGTACCCCATCTCTGGAGGGATAAAGGATCGTGCATGTTATGTTTGGAGTTTTAAATGTTACAGGTTTGTAACGCAAAAAGATCAGTTTGGTACTGTCTTATGTTTTGTGAAGATTTAAATTTTATAAAAAATAAATGAGTTTTCTCGTTAAAAAACTGGACACAAACACAATTGGTCGCTTTTGGACCATGCAACTTTATGATAATATGATCTGAGGTCTTATTCTGCGAGAGTGAGTTTTATTGTGTACACGAACAAATCGTCGCTTTAAAAGCAAAGTGACATAAGTCCAAAATGTATGCTTTTCAGGAGCGACGTTAAAAGTTTTGCGTCACAAAAAAAAATTGTTTTCTAGTTAATACAATTGAAGTATTTTTCTTCCTCTTTTAGATAGTATATCAATTTGTACAAAAAGGCAATATTTTAAAAGTTGATATGACGTTTTCCGAAAAATCGGATAGTTATTTAAGTTTTTATTTTCAAATGAGTTGCAAAAGTGTCATTTTGTCGCTTGAAATTTATCGCAACATGCCGTTTTGCCAAAAAAAAAAAAAAAACCAATCGCGACGGTTGTCATTGCGTAGCAAAAAATTGTGGGGTTTTTAGTGGAAAATCGAAACAACACTTTTTAAAACGTGGAAAGTAGAAGAAATAGAATTAAGACGTTAAGGCAGAAAAAAAAAAAAAAAAAAAAAGTGATCATTTTTGTATACTTAACTCAAAAATGACGAATTTCGACTTATGTCACTTTGCTTTTAAAGCGACGAAATGTGTACACTCTATCTGAGTGAATAGATGTTTTCTAAAAATTATACAATTGAATAAATGTATTCCCTCTTGGTGAAAAATAGAAGCTATGTCTGTGAAAATATGGTTGGTTGGTTTAGGTGATTTCCCACCAGGGAAAAACTCCATTAGCGCCATTTTTGGGCCACAACTACAACTCTCGTACTTGACCTGTCGATAGTGAAGGAGAAGTATATTAGAGAAGCTGAAAAAACCAGCATGTGGAGTTGAGAAATTTTATTCAAATTAATGCCTTGGATTGCCAAGAGATCGTCATAGAATGGCTTACCCAGTGCTAAGTGTCTGGTTTCGGCTAGCGCCGGACACTAAAAAAGGAAGTGGAACACTATTTCATTCTTATTAGTATTGGCGCAGGGAGGATAAGGGATAAAGAAAGGTTTTTGTCATTGGTGCGTGGGAGTAGTATAAAGTTTGACTTTTTGGTTTTAGTTAAAAAAAGCATCATTTCAATTTAACTTGGCTTAACGCTGATGCCAAACCGTGTCGCCCGGCCCAACTGCCTTAGTTCTTGCAATTCATCAGTGGATTCCGTCAAATTTATTTTGAATTTAGTATTTTTGCCACAAGATTTTCCGGACCACAGTGCTTTTCCAATACAGTTGATCGATAAACCGCATGCGACAGATTCTATTGTTTGTGGACTTGAGTCCTTACTCTTTAATTCACTGAGTGGCACACTGCAAACGCGTTATTGGGTTCACTCTACTATATGTCTGTCTGTTTTCGTAAAGATTCAACGAATTTGATTTGAGAGAGAAACAAATGATGCATTCACAGAACTGACGTCATCCGATGACGGCACATCGAATAAATTTATATTTTATATAGCATCTCTGATGCATGCGACCACCCATGTACATGTCGCATACCGTGACCGCATTTGGCAAGCCATGCCCTGTCTTTTAGGTTTATTTCTCTGGCTCGCTCTGCCCAACAATTTCAAACAAATCAGACGTCAGTAGGTTCACAAATCTCTATACTTCTCAGAAATTGCATGATTGATCTAAACCGCACTCAAGTGAAACCCTGTTCATAGTGCCAACATCTTGATTTGCCGCCCATATAAACCTCCGCAAATCGGCTTCTGCCTCTTCCCTGAATGAGTTCAATTCAATTTATTGAAGTGAAACTTCTTATGCGACTTCCAACTCAAGGTCGCGTTAAACGTTTAACGCTAATAATTGGATACTCAAAGGCGTGAGCGAGGGTGAGGGTAGCGCACATTGCACAGCACAAGCACGTTCATATGAAAAAGAAAAGAAAAGTGGTGGTTGTTTCTGAGGAAATGCGCACATGGCTGTTGACGTGCGCTGATGGACTTATGGTGGTGTATATAGAAATTGAGTTCAAGGGTTTTGTTTCAATGGTTGTTATAGTACATACCTACATACGTTGATACCTACAGTATAGAATTGAAGAATTCAAGAAGTAAAGACGATATAGGTGAATTATGTATGTTGTTTGATTTATTGAAGTGAAACTTCTTAAATGGTTAATGCTACTATAAGCATTGCATACTCAAAGGTGTGAGGGCACCGTTCACGCTTTAGAGTATGTAATGGTGAGTGAGTTTATTGGCACCAAATGCTGGGAGAAGAATATTCTGTGGTGAAGATTAATTTCCAAAAATAATGACTAAATTGGCAATTAATGTCTTATTGAAGTGCAACTTCTAATGCGACTTCCAACATAGGTATCGTATCTACTTTAGTTGTCATTATCACATTGTAAATGTTATGGATTTGGATATTTCTCCACTCGAAAATGATAATTAAAAGATGCGATCAATTGTGAATTGTAAGTAATGTTAATAAAGTTTGTCTTAAAGCCTAGTATCCTGCTCGCGCTAAATTTTATCTCCCATACAAAAATGTCTACAAAGATAAAATTGAGCGAGGCAGTTTAGCAAAGCATCAGTATCCTGTTCGCACGCCAAATCCTTAACTTCATATAGATGGGCCGATGAAAAGTCTCCACTCATTTAGCTCGCGAAATAAATGTCCGGTGCATTAAATCGAAGATAAATTTTGACATAAAAAAAACGGAGAAAAGTGTTTGTGTTGTGTTTGCAAAGAATTTTTTGTGGCGGAAAACGCGTATAATGTTTGCGTGATAAATAAAAGAAAACGCAAAGCCAAATAACAGCTCCAAAACAGAGATACATATACATATAAATAAAGCGAATCAATTTTCAGGGGGACTTATGCTCTCATTTGGCTTCATCTTTTGGGTAATAACAAGTGTTCCACTATGGTAAGGAGATTGTGGAAAGTTTGAGGACACATGTTGAACTTCTTCTTATAACTTCTAGGTTTCTTACGTCTTTCAAGTTTGAAATTCGAAAATTCTATTAAAATTTCGTTTACTAATATCAGTCATGGTACTCATGGTTCATAAGCATATGGGTTTTGTCCCATCTATATCATGTTTAATAATAATTTAGCGACCATTTATCTTTGGTGTGGAGAAACGAAGTGGAGACTAGGGGCGCTAAAATTTAGCGCGAGCAGGATACTAGGCTTAAAGAAACAATATGATTTCACGAAAAATCAATTTCTACCCCTTCCTATTTTCATTTCCACATTACGAAGTTTCACTTCTTCCGCGCGGAGGGACTCCACGCACTATTTTTTTCTTCAATTTTACTAACATCGTTTCTTTTCTTATCTGCCACCTGCAATTATTGCTCTCATAATTCTTTTCAAGATGCTGCATACAGCATGTATCTGTTTTATATTAGTCCCACAAGGGAGGGGTACGCAATAGCTTATACTCTTCAAAGCGAAAATAGATTTTTATTTTAATTAGATGCTAAAAATGATATCTGTTTTTTTGCATCTCTAGGCAATTAAAACAAAAATTAGAGAACCAATTAAATTAAATCTGATTAAATTGCTGTTTTTCTGGTTTCCTCTAAAACATGCGCCACATCGATAAGCACGTGTGACAACACGTGACGAACAATGCATAACAACCTCGACTGCGGCTATTATATGGGGGAAATTGCATGACACAAATGTGTGTCACTGCCTATATATGTATATATATCGACTAGGGCAACAATGGAAGTTATAAAATTAAAAAAATCTTTTGTTTTACCATAGTTTTGAAGAATGAGTGTACTTGCGGTTGAATAGATTTGTAGATTGGTAGTATTATGTACATTGATAATGTGAGCATTAGGACTGCATAATTTTGACTTTATTGTTGGGGTAAGTCTGGGAGAAAATATAAGTAGGATCATAGATAGATAGACGGCATAATTTATATATATATATCAATATTTTTTGAATTTATTTTAAACTCGAACTATTTTTAAAACCGCATAATTCTTAATTAATAAAAAAAAATGAATTCTTGAAGCGTACATTAGGTACAATTTGTTTTTTTTTTAAATCGGAAAACTATAGTCACTGAGTTGTCAGTGGAATGTTCGAAAATATTAAAGCGAAGGACATGCGTAAGGTTGAATTAAAATATTTAAAGATTTTGTCTGACAAGGGGAGGGCACGACCTTGGGATTTTCTTTTGGGATGAGACTTTGTGTAATAATAGTAGACCTTCAGGGTATTCACCCCTTAAAATAGTAACGCGCAACGCTCAATCAATTTGGAAAAAAATTAGGTTAAAAAATTTAACCTCAGCTTATATACAAATAAAGTTCTTCGCTGGACAGTGGCGTGATAGCGTAGTCAGTAACATAAACAAATCATACTGAGACCCCCAACTCACAATCCTCTTGCCGCTGGCCCCCTCAATTTTTGCCAGGAATCCGCCATTTTGTTTTCCTATCCGTGTACGCCAATTCCTATCCGTTTTGCTTTGCCCACAGTGAAATGTAAAAAGATTAGGTGCGAATGTGTTGGTTGAGAGGATTTTTGACATTCGTCAATACGAATTTCTATGCAACAATACTAGCGCACCTAAACTTTTTGGGAGCATAAAATTTAGCTTGTAGGCAAATAACTGTTAATCGGTCGAAGTTGGGGGTCTCAGTATTGTCTCTGGTCAGTAAGGCGTTGGCATACGGCTAGAGTGCTCGGGGTTCAAATCCTGCGTTCGGCTCACTATTTTTTTTTTTTTATTATTTTTGACATTAAATAAACTTATTATTTAAAAATACCTTAAAATATGCGCTTAAAAATGTAAAATATACATTTAAAATATGCACTTAAAATTAGTTAAACTTAAATCAGAGAAAGACCTTATGTGGTGGCCACAATTTAGGAGCGACATTAGCCGACTTGGAGTGTGTAAATGGAGGCTGCTTTAATGTTTTTTTTTTTTTTTTTTGTGTATGCATCTGATACCTATCAAATTATTTCGACTTCGTTTGACTAATTTTTATATAACGATTCAAATGTCATTTAATATGTCTTGTATTGATTAATTTTTGCAAATCAAAAAAGTCATTTGATTGATCCGAATCACTTATCGCAATAATCTACTACAATTTGCCTTCTTTTTAAAGAAGAGATGTTACAGGTGTTGCCTGACTATACATATGCTTACATTAGCTAGTCTACCGCATAGCAGTGCAGCAGTCGAAAGACGATTTTCAGATTTTAACCATTTAAATACAAAAAAAAATTCTTGATATAAATACCGCTTCTTCCCTTTTACTTATAAGAGAGTGTGTGGCTGGACTAGAAGCTTTTGAACCTCCTTCGTGGATGGAACCTTAGCAAATTTGAATTGCATAACTGGAAGCAGGTAGTCAAAAACGACCTTAAGTAATTTAAGAGATGCCTATTGCTTAAGGATTTGGTCGACCCCGACTAGTGGGTTGATTTAAAGTATGTTTTCTAGACGTCGCGACGCGTCTTAAGAAAAATACAAAATACACGTGTACACTAAAATTGTTGAATAAAAAATTGATTGTATATGTTTTTGTTGTATAAGGTTCTCATTAACGATTCACCACGGATTTCCATTATGATTGAAGAAATGTTCAGTTTCAAGGGTACAATGTAAAATTATTGTATTTTTCGCACTCACCTGGAAAATAAAGAAAACAAAATTGATTAGGTTTTTTTTTATATATATGCAGTTGGAAATTGGAAGTAGGTACGTAAGTGTTGATTTATAAAAAAAAGACAATCTCTAAAAATTGGTAGCTTAACATAGTTTCAGATTTTTTTACAGGATCAATGGTTTAGAGTGAGAAAAAAAGTTGAGCTACCTATTTAGAGTTGCAGTGGCTTAGTGGTTAGTGTGTTGGACTGCTATGCGGGAGTCCCAGGTTCGAGTCCCGCAAAAACCCAATTCCGACTTAGGGTTTTTTTCCGCTGCGCTACCTCTCGCGAACGTCTGACAAACATCCGAGAGTATAAATGTCTTGTAAGAGCTTCTCAATTAGCCGTTTGGAGTCGGCATAAAACTGTAGATCCCTTCCATTCGTTTCAAAAATGAAAAACTCACACAAAACGAATGGTTGTTAGAAGCTAGGCCTAGGGTCTCTCCAGACCTGTTGCGCCAACTATTTTTTTTTTTTTTTTAACTATTTAGAGCAAAGAGGTACTTTAGCCCCAAGCAACTTCTCCTTCTCTACAAAACACAGGTTAGACCAGGCTTGGAATATTGTTCCCATATATGGAGCTCGGCCCCAAAACATTCACTTAACCTGCTTGATAGCATACAGAGACGAGCAGTTCGACTCATTGGAGACCCTACACTCACATCGAATCTACAACCGTTGGTGCACAGAAGACAAGTCGCTGACCTATGCTTGTTCTATAGGTACTTCCATGGTAGATGTTCTGAGGAACTCAAAGACATTATCCCTCAAAATGCAACTTTTGGGCGCTCAACAAAACAGGCTGCTAATGCTCATGACCATACAGTACACTTGACAACCGCGAGGACATCAACTTTCCAAAACTCCTTCTGTTACAGGACAAGCACACTTTGGAACTTGCTTCCTGGGGATATATTTCCAGAAGACTACAATTTGCAGCAATTTAAGTGCAGAGCAAACATACATCTGCAAACATCTCGGGGCGCTGTTGAAGCGTTTTAGGTTCGCCTTTCCCGGGAGAAGTATATTATATAAAAAAAAAAAAAAAAAACTTAATCACAAATAACAACCAGCTTCCGTTCAGCTACCCGGGTTGCTAATCAAATTTTGAGGTAAAATCTTCTGAGAAATTAAAAATGTTCTGTCTGGCAATATTTGACAAAGTTATCGAAGGTTTTTAGTAGGAGTATGTTTGTGCCTATTTGACTTAAAAGGGAACACATACTTTTCCACCTTTCGATCTTGCAGTCAGCTAGTACCTTGTAGTCAGTGCATCTTTTTTGCTCTCAGCTGGCGGTCTACTATCAGTCGTTTGTGCTGTTAACTGAATTAATACCTAGAACCTGAAGAAAATAAAGAATAAATTGCAAAAAGTATTTCAAGTCTTCTTTCTCTGTATAACAGGCTCAAACGGTTTGCTTAGCGCACATGTATGTTATTGATACAAACACATCATGTGATTGATTTCAACCAAACAAAATTAAAATGATAAAATTATCAAGCCTTCTGCTGTAGAAAAACCAACCAGTCGTTTTTTTTTTTTTCTTCTCTGGGATGATATTAGTATTACCCAAAGATAAAGCTCATATCAACTGCCGAAAATATAGTCAGGAATAATGCAATGGGGTACACGTATAGAAATCTCGGTTAATGTTTGCAAAAAGTCAAGTCGGCTACCAGTCGAGTGATAAGTCAACCAAGTTAATCTCAGAGAAGGTATACATAATGTATACATAGCGTATATGGTTATTGCCTCAAGTGGGAGCGAGATCGTCATTGTCATCATGGATATGAATTTGTGGAATTGAACTGTGACTGACAGAAATGTTTCATTTACTATAAAAACTTAATTAATGTTCAACTACCCTTTACCTGGGTAGATAGTGCTCGATCTAGCCATTCTATTGATGGTCGCTTGCTTGCAGGCAGATATAGACTACAGGTAGGCAACATTTACAAAGCTGCAAGCACAATGTTCAAGTCTTTGTTATGGATAGGTAAAACTGACATCTGTTTCCGGCAGCTCTTTGTTCCCCTATACTCTGCCTGTGAAATCGTGAACGCAATTTTACGTACCATTCTATTCACATTTTTGCAGGTGCAAGTATTCCATTTAAAATACAAAGAAATAAATGATAGTGAACCTAACGCTTCTTCCAAAATGGTATTTCCGGTCATTGGAACCAGTAACCAGCAATCAAAGCGAATATAAAACAAGTCTTCGCCTCGCAACACAAGTTTTGCATACATCGTTTAACTGTTATCAGATAATGCTATCATTTCTTGCAGATAAAACTTTTGAGGCCAATTAAACAGTGCACCACACTTTGTGTGAGATAAAATAACGAATTAACAAACAAACTGGATATAATAATAACAGTTTCTTTGAACTTGCACAAGGTCAATGACAAATTAAAATAACCATAACCATAGCCTGTTTATGTATCACGGAGAGGAAAAATAAAACCAAAGTAGCCCCAGCCAACAAAATGCCACCATAAATTCATCGAGTGAGTGGAATTTTTAATTATACTTCCCTTTTTAACTGATTGCGATGCAATACAGAACAATATCGCAAGTAAGTACGTGCGGCAGCAGAAGAGCATGGCCGGAAGGAGATAGGAAGAAGAGTATATTTGTTTTTTTGTTTGTTAATTTATTGTGGTTAATGTAGTTAATCACTACCCTGGTAATTATCGGTAGATAATAATAGGTGTGCGACTGTACACTGTACACTGTCAAAAAAAAAAAAAAAAAAAATGTAATTCCATATTGCAATCTGTTGGAACTGTGTTATCGACTTTGATAAAACCTGTTTTTGCTAAACGGGTTTAGTAAGTTTTGCCGGCTTGGATTAGCAGAAGTCTCGTTAGCGAGTCAAGTTATTCGCGTGGATCGACTTAATTGGCAAAAAGTTCGTCATAGTTTTGGTTGTCCTATGCAGATCATTGTTACCAAAGTGATAAAAACTAAATGGCAGCACTAAAACGTCAAGGGCACATAATACGTCAACAGACTAAGAGCTATGAACTTATATTTCTTGGTGGTTATTGTTTGAAGAAACTGTACTTGGGAAAGAACATATTACATAGGCAGATATAACTTGAGGCAAAGTATAATAGGCAGTTCCCTTAGGACATTCAAATGCACATCATTGATTTCTATATGGTTTACAAAAAAAAAAAAAAAAAAAAACAATGATCTATATCGAGCATGCGGGCATAATAAAAAACGCCTAAAGTTGTAACAGCTCTAGTAAAAAACATTATGACGACAATTTATAGTTGCGTCAAAGAAAAAATAGTTGCCTTCTTCAAAGCAAACGACCTGCCAACTTGTGCTGCGGTTTGGATATCAGTAAATGCCATTAAAGCCGTGATTGCTATTGACACACGAGAGATACGATTCCAGATTTGTTGATTACAATAATTTTAGTCAGATTTTTTTTATCAATTGCTTTATTTGTCTGTAGTTTCTATTAAGGCGTATATTGTATAACAAAGTTGTGGGGTAAGCTGTAAAAGGGTATTTTTAATGCCGAACACTTTTTGCCAACATTTCTGTTGTATATTCCTGAATGCTAGAACTAAGCAAAATCAGAGCACCTATGGTGGAACTCAATCGATATCAGCGCACCTATTGGAGAATGTTAATGACATATCAGCTTCCGTTAACGTGTCAAATTGACATGGTTCGATAGCTTCCTTATTTTCAAACAATTGAGTAACCTCGTTTCATTCCTCCATTATATTGTATTATATTATATATATGCATATGATATATTTTGTTTGGAAGCCTACAGGTACGCTGGATACGCAACAATTTCATATAGCTGCACTTATCTGAGCCAGTCTTCGCTACGAAGACCCCGATTCACTGTCTTCATTACGATAATCACAGATCAGGAGACAAAATTTCAGTAAAGATTCCTCCAGGATGTAGGTTTTTTTTAAGGGATGAGTATCACATTGTCGGGCAGTCAATCAGCGGTAAGCACTCATGAGATCGGAACTTGTCTTAAACTGTTGCAGCTGACGACAATGAAGTTACCCTGTTTAAGGTTCTAGGAGCCAAAGGTTGAACCACTCAATCCACTGGTTCTGAAAACGTTTGTGGCCTGTCAACCAATAACAGAAGGGCAGAGTGAGTCCCTATGGATCTCATGCGAGGCAACCGATTATTGGAACTCCATGTAGAATATGCGTCATGTCAAAAAGACTTGTGAACTGTGTTCCCCCAGAGTAAATGTGGTACGAAAATCTTGACTGATTTAATACTATGCAATGCTTTCTCAATCGGATAAGTAAATAACTCTCAAACTTTTAAATCGATTTCAAAACAACTTCCAGTTCAAATATAAGATGACTCAATAGTCGATTTTCTATCAGCGTACTTTTTTTGCTCCTGATCGAAGAAAAACTTTTATTTTAATTTTTTGTTAGGTCCCGGCCCTGGTCAAATACTAAGAGAAAGAAAATGCCATATTAAAAGTAAGTGTTCCGTTACATATTGGTATCCAGATAGGCGATGCAAATATCTATCGAAAAACATTAAAACATTTTCTTCTTTAAATTTTATAGTAAACTAGTTGACCTGATCTTGTCTTGCATTAAAATTCAATAAGTAATACTACCACTTTAAAATTTAATACTTGTGTGTTTTTTTCCAAAATAGCGACATAAACTTGAAATTTTATTGCTAAAACAGTAGGGACTAGCTTCAATCAACAATTGTCCTTCTTCTTTTTTTTTAATTAAATAAAATTGTTAATTTAATGCTAATGTTTATACTTAAGAACGTCGTATATAAATGATTGAAATCTTAAAATCTTTGAACATAATTAAATACTATTTAATGTTTTTAAATAATAATGTTACACCCTGTTAGCCAAAATTGTGTTTTTTTTTTTCTAATCATATAACACTACCCGCTAGCGCTACTTCGCTTTACATAAATGTCACGTCATATACGTTACAGAATTTTTTTTTTTTATAAACTATGAATTTAATTTAAACATTCATTCATTTATTTTCAAAAATTAATTTAATGTGCATATTCTTGTGAGCTTTTGTTCCTATCTGTACCTTGCCAAATAAAATTGAAATTTAATTCAATTGGTAGGCGCAGTGGCTTAGTGGTTAGTGTGTTGGATTTTTCCACTGTGCCACCTCTCGCGAACTGCTGACAAACATCCGAGAGTATAACTGTCTTGAAAGAACTTCGCAATGAGGCGTTTGGAGTCGGCATAAAATTGTAGATCCTTTTTATTCTTTCCAAAAATGAAAAACTCACACTAGTTCTATTTTTTATAAAAAAAAACGGATTAAATTTCTTGTTGATGTGTAAACATCTAAGCGCGCGTTATTGGAATCTGGTGGAGTAATTCCACACATTTAACTTGCGGGGACGGAAATGCGTCACTTTGTTTTATCATTGCACACATTTTTTGGAATCTGGTATTTCCACACATTTAACTTGCGGGGACAGAAAATGCGTCACTGTGTTTTATCATTGCATGCATTTCATCATTGCATACGTGTTTATCATTGCATACATTTATGAGCTGGAGCATATTAATTTCAGCTTTTTGTTGATGTGAAATAAAGCCTGTTTTTCATATATGTTGGTCTCACATTTATTCCCTGTGACGGATATCTCGGTGCCAAATCTTTCGTGAATTACCAGGCACGCAGAAATCACAGCTGACAACAACTAACAAAAATGTTGTTGACCAGCACCTCTACAATATGCAATGCAAGCCGAATGCAATTCCAATGACACTTTCATTTACTGTGTAACAGTTGATGTCATTTAACTTGCGGGGATGGAAATGCAAACGGGTATTTGTTATTTCATAATATATCAAGAATACGGTTATTACAATTCGCTCTTTTCTCAATGACGTGTATCAAGCCACACACATGCCGCACGCACGGTGTTTACACATACACATATTTCGGGACTGTTGGATAGAGTCGCACCAATTTTTTTTAAAATCTATTCCTTCCATCTTACATTGGGGAAAAAAAATACAGATTTTGTTATCATACAAAATGCACAGCTTAACTTCTAATAGTTCAGATATTTTCCTTTTTAGGTAAACAATTCTTATACCATCCCTGTCACAACACATATATTATTTATTTGTTTATTATTATTATTTTTTTTTTTTAATTTAGGAAGTTATAAGTCTGGTATCCTGCTCGCATTAAACATATCTACCGTCCAAAATTGCCTACAAAAATTAAATTTTGCGAGGTGGTTTAGCTAAGAAGTAACGTACGAAAAGCTTAATTTTGAACTTGGTTTGGGTGCGACACACACAAAAACAATGTAGGCTGTATTACGTAGAATTTTGTTATACTCGGTCCACGATAAGTCTTCACTACTTTAGCTGGCAAAACAAAACAAAAAACAATTGTGCGGTGCTATAAATCAGCGATAAATTTTCACATTTCCAGAACAAAATAAATTTTTAATTATTGGTTTTACGTAATACTTGAAAAACGAAAGCAAGGAAATGCAGAAATAACAAATATGGTCTGTGTAAATTAAGACGTTTAATCTGTTCTGTGAAAAGATTTTAACGGTCGCTAAAATTTAAATATAAGGCTACTTGGTAGTACTAACAAATTAAACCGTGAAACGATAATTTCACATCAACTCAAAATACATATTCCAAGTTGGTTAGACAATGCGCGAGATTAATAATCCTATTTAGTGTCCAGGCTAAATTTAGAGAAACTCATAATGACAAAGTTTACCATAATAATTACCTAAAACGTTTTTAGTGCGAAGGTTAAAAATGATTGTAAGTAGGGCCCAATGGTACTAGATTTGTTTTTATGTATACAGACAGATGTTTTAAAATGTGGGCTGTAGGTAAAACTTTGTGCAATAAGTGGGCAATTACCTCCCTAATGAGTACAAAAAAAAAAACTAAAAGAAATTCCTCGTGGCAGGAAAAGGAACTCTATTCAAACACGGTGTATACACACTTTCCACTGTAATTGTGCATCGACAGCTACTGCCACCATTCTGGTATTTCCTCAATGCAAAACTATAACCAAAGTCTAATGATGAAATTGCTCTAGCTGGAATTTAAACTTGGGTGAACGTTGAACCTATATATATACCTACCACATTCAGATTCCAAACAAATACCTCGCACAAAAATCGATAAGAGAAATAGAACCGATCACTTCGTTTTATGTATTTTATATCGGACAGTATTATCACACAAAATATTAAAACGGCATTCACACGCCTGCATTACCTCACAAACACCATTACGAATCTATATGTAAACAGTGTTAAAACCACCATTAGAAACCGCACAAATTATATAGGAAAAAATAGCTAATCACATTACATAACAGAGTTTGATTTTACCTATTTGCTGTTATAAAAAATTAAAACGTTTATTTGGAATTAGATTGTGTGTGATAATAAAAATATTGTATTTTCGTGTGCACGTCGACGGGCGCCGGATAGTGACAGTCTCTGAGTATATTTTATTCATATACGTGAGGACTAACAGCGATCGAGGGCGACAACGAACAAATCTTTTTCTTTAGATAAGATAAGAAACGAAATATTAACCAGAATGCGAAAGATGATTTATTGAAGTGATGGAATATTTGTAGTAGATATACATAAATTTACCTATATACGTAAGGGCATGAAATATGTGTTTATGAAGGAAGCCATTCATGTTCTTAAAAGTATCTACTTGCAACTGATTTTAAATGTTAGCCAAGAAGGCGACGCATGACACATCCACTGGCTTTGGAAAATGTTTTTATTTTAATCTTTTTCGAAGCTAAGTACTTAAAATAATTTAAAGATGAAAAGGGTGCTTAGAGGTTCAGATATAAATCATACACAGGGTGGGCCAAATAATGTTAACCACGAATAACTTTTTTGTTTTCCAATATAATAATTTCCTTTTCTTTTGGCAGTTATAATTGAGTTCTTGGAAATTTATAATAGTACACGAAAACGCGCTAAAATTATTGATATATTCTAATCGTGGCAAAAATATAGCCAATTTTTTAATTAGAACCAGCTCTCACAGCATTCACGATGAAGCTTGTGATCGACTGTTTTGAGAAGTGTTTCAGTGGCCGACCGTCCTGTTGTTCATAGAAATATTCGCACTAAAGACAACGTGAAAGATGCGGTAGAGTGGTAAAAATGAGCCATCTGTCTCAACTTTCAAATCGTCGTCGTTCGGGCGAATAGGACATGTGCAGAACGGCACAGGGACTTGAGTCCCCGGGATAAAGGTCCATATTTTTACTTATTAGACTTATAAACCTCTTATGTGAGACGTAAGTCTCAAATTCGCCAAAAATGTTGGGCCTTATGTCGTGTCCTACTCAACATATTTTTATTTTTTATTCTTTTTATAAGTTTAGAGAATTTTCACAGAAGATCACGCAACAAGAACGTAGCCTAATGGATTTCAATCAGGTAGAAGCACGGAGGATGTTGTTTAGTTTCTGTTCTCAGATTTTCTTAAGCTTGGATAATAAAAAGTGTACAGCAGGTACACAAACAGCCCTACACACAAATTTCTTACGGCAAGATTACCCTTCAGATATTGAACATTAAACGTCAATAAAAAAAATAAAAAAATAATAATAATTGCTATCATTGTAGTTGTATACATCCACCTGTCATAGTGGTGCTGTGGGGTTTTTTTCCACTCCCTTGAAAGTATTATCTATTTGTATATTCGTCGTCTGGTTCAGTTATTGTGCTTTCGTTTTGTTTTCTCATTTGTGAATTTATAATGATAAATAATTGTTTGGAACAATTATTAGTCTCGACAGAGATAGATGTGGCATTTTAGAAAGCCGCACGAAATATTAATATTCCCACCAACTGGTTGCTTTTAAAGCCCACCCAAAACAACAACGAACTTCAGTAGAAAAGCAAAAAACCTTATCACGTTATGCCCCTGACATAATTATTACGGCTAAGCAGAAAATTATTCGCTCAGGTATTTAACTTGCTACCAAAAATAGTCATGATATTATAATGCTATTGATTGACAGGTTTACGATGTCACAACGTATCACATTTGTTGCTGTTGGTTGACGATTACACTGAATTAACGTGTCGTGCGACTGTCACCCTTTTACGGACTGACTGCGATTACCAAGCTACATGTGCGTACTTTTAATCGTGGTGTTCTTTTTTGTGCACATTACGGTTTCTAGGGTTGTATGTTCTCACTTTCGCCAATCACTATTACCTCCTTGTACCTTGTATAGGTAACCAAAACGTTTTCTCACTTTCGCCAATCACTATTACCTCCTTGTACCCCGTATACGTAACCAAACCTTTTTCCGGGGCGCAGTGGCTCAAGTTTTAACCTACAAATGAATACCAATTGGATTTATTTTTTCACCAATTTGAAGCGTGCCACTCATAGATCGGTCGAAAAATATTATAATTTCCAAAAAGGATTTGCAAAATAGGTAAAATAGTGTTTTAAATTACGTTGAATACAACAACAACAATAATCTCTGCGGGCGGCGTCACCGACGAATGGTGGTAGTTAGGCGAAGGAAGAGATACGTATTCTCTGTCTCTTATAAGTTACTTAATATCTGGGTGACCGAGCTTTGCTCGGTTATTACTATTTATTGTAATTTTAAAAACAATAAAAATTAAAAAAAAATATATATTAACTTGAACATATAAAAAACTTTGTCTCCTAAATGCCGGTAGATGTCTTACTTTCTTCCTTTTACTATGACGCGGACTTATTACTTACTTATGCGACTTCCAACGCTAATAAAAGCATTGGATACTCAAAGGTGCGAGGGTACCGCTCACGCTTCAGAGTTCAGAGTATGCATATATACATACAAGAATTGCTCGTTTAAAGGTATAAGATTAAAACAAAAACCTTGAAACCAATTTCTATATACAGCACCTCTACCCAGCGATGCCAACCTAGGTTTTTTATGCCTTTTAGGCATTATTTCATTAGCTAAGGCGTTAAGGCTTTTTTGTTACCAAAAACGCATCTTTTTTCTATTTCAAATATTTATTTATTTTTTGATCTGATGGACTAAAACTGTGTTTGTTTTGTTCAATGCTATTTACCTACCTACTCAAGAAACTAAAGTCATGAATTTTGTTCCTATTTCTTCTGTGATTTATACATAATTTAAGTTTTTTTTTGGAAATAAAAATTGTTGTTGTTAATTTTGTTATATTTGTGTTTAATTTTTGATTTATTGTTCCAATTTACATAAAAAATTTTTTTAGGCATTATTTTATTGAAAAAGGCATCTTTTTTTCTCAAGTTAGGCTTCTTTTCGTCAAAATTGGTTGGCAACGCTGCTCCACCATCCGTCCATCACCACACCACACGTCATCATCCATCTGCGCATTTCCTCAGAAAGACATTGTCGCTGTTTTTTTTTTCATATGAACGTGCTTGTGCGATGTGCGCCACAAAACCACCCCAAAGCAGAACAACGATCAAGAACCGCGGCTGCTGATAATATTCGATTTGAGAAAATAAATTTATTTTTTTCGTGTTAGATTTTAGGTTGTAGCTCAGCTTCTAGAGGACATAGAAAGCTGATTGATGGCTTGAAATAACTACTAAAGTGTTGGTTCTCCTACGTATTTTTTTTGTTTGCATTGATTAAGAATTGTTTGTGTAATGGCGAGTAAAAGGCAGTAAAGTCAGAAAAATAAGCTCAAAACGCATGAAAACTCGAAAACACGCGTTTTCCCAAACATAAGACTAATCTAGATCAATTGCTTACCCCCGAAAACCCCCATATACCAAATTTCAGCGAAATCGTTAGAGCCGTTTCCGAGATCACAGAAATATATATATATACAAGAATTGCTCGTTTAAAGGTATAAGATTTATATTAATCGCCAACACAATTTCTTTCAGAACATACCTACCTACCTACGAATGGTGGTAGTTAGGCGAAGGAAGAGATACGTATTCTCTGTCTCTTATAAGTTACTTATCTATATATTAATCACCGACACAATTTCTTTCAGAGATAGGTACGTATCAACCCTACTTAATGAAGATCACTCATAGATCGGTTTAAAAGAATAATTATATCAAAAAAGTTTTTGCTTTACCTTGGTTACAACGACAACACTGTAGGCATCAAAAGAAAGATAATATTTCGCCTTCGCTATCTCTGCCCTCTGCGTCCGGTATGCGTATTTCCTTTTCCGTGTTCAAGAGGAGGCAGTACTGCCTTGAAACGCGCACGGGTTTGTTACGCTGATTTCTTCTCGAACTCGTGTTCAATTCAAGGCACGCGTCCTCCAATTGCGAACTGGTTTGTTATTACCGTGCGCCTTGAATGACCACCACAAACCCGTGCTTGTTATAGAGCATTCTTATAGTGTGTGATGGATGGGCGATGTATGAACCGTTAAGTTCACGTGTTTATTTCATGCCGCTCGAGTTTCGTCAGTCGCATTTATTTTTCATTGTGCAGCGTTTGTTATTAAAGTTTCCTTCAAGCTAATGGTGAAATTGTAAATAATAAACACTTTATGTAGTAATGGTTATAATAATTACCAAGTAAAGTGTGGTTATTTCGTTATAAGTTTGTAAGGTTATCTTGTTTGTGAGTGTGTTTTTGATTAATATGGAACTATTAAGGGACATTCTTAGTGGTATAGTGGACAATTTTGAAATTGTAAAATATGATGGAGAGAGTGATAAGTACCAATGTAAATTTCAATGCTCTTTATCCTGTGAAGGCGATTACGACGCAAAGTGTGGTTATTTCATTGAAAAATTTTCGGAATCAAGCCAAACAAATTGGATTATGTTAAGACGGTATTCGCAGCAGAAACGGTATGATTTCAGAAAAGTATTTATTTGTCACCTTTCGGAAAGAAACAAAACCAAAGATAAGAAAAAAGGTGTGACTAGAAACTATGATTGTAAAGCAAATATAGGAATAAAATTTTTAAAAGTATCTAAAAGCACGTTAAAAAATTCACCATTGTTGAAACGGGGATTGAATGTCCAAATAGAGGTTAACTACAATCATTCACATCGCGTCAATGTTGCACAAGCGTTGAGCCTACTACGACCAGCCAAGTCTGAAACTGTGAAACGAAAACGTGTTCACAATATTGCAACAAATATTGATGGTAATGAACCCCCTGCTAAAAAACATTGACTTAACAAAAATGCATTGTAAAAGTAATTTACCAATGTACCTTAATTTGCGCATACATATTTTAATGACAATGTACTAGCATTTATTTATTTATTTTTGGCCTAATGTCGTAATAAACGTGTAATATTGAATAAATTAATTTTCAAAAAAAATACAGCAGTTGATGTCGCTTTTTCTAAACCTGAGCTAATAAGGCGTTGTTTTTCTTCTCCATCCATCATATACTTATAGACAAAAAATGCCTTATAACAAACACGGATTTGTGGTGGTCATTCAAGGCGCACGGTAATAACAAACCCGTTCGCAATTGGAGGACGCGTGCCTTGAATTGAACACGAGTTCGAGAAGAAATCAGCGTAACAAACCCGTGCGCGTTTCAAGGCAGTACTGCCTCCTCTTGAACACGGAAAAGGAAATACGCGTCCGGTATCACAGATGAGATGATGGTGGCAGTTAAGCGAAGGAAGAGAAAAGAGAAAATGCGCAGGAGTAATTCTAATTCGATTAGTCAAATTTTTCTTTCGCTTGGACAAGTTCTGTCTCCTGTTCCTGTATGAATGTGAATCAGAAATTACAAAAGAGAATCACACCCAGAGAATGTTGCTATTATGCTGTTATTGCGTAAACTTTGTTCTCTATACCAATACCTTCGTGAGGGAGAATGGAATGGTGTGTGTAAAGCAAATGATGAAGAGGAGAGAATACGCGCAGGAGTGATTGGATTAGTTTGATGAATGAAAGTATATTTCGCCTTCGCGATTCGCCCAGTCGATTTCCTGATAAGCCATAAACATTTTAGAAGTGCAAAATTTCTCTTTCCTCTGGAGTTGAAAAATGTGTATTCTTTGCACACGCCAGCGACGATTATGTGTTGGAATCAGTCTTGTGTGTTCTGTCAAACGATAGAAATATTTTCGGAGGTGAGGGTTCATTAATTGTTTAAAGTGCACACACGTTTTTGTTTAGATTGATTTGTTGTCGCAAGACCCTATTTTGTGTCACAAATAGAGCTAAATATCTCCTGTAAACTTGCGCGTGCAAATTTCCATTAAGTTCGGACGGATTTATATAGTCATAACTTAATTGTGCACTACAAACAATTAATATACCCCTACTTCCGAAGTTGTCTATCGATCGCCGATCGACACAAGACTGTAGACTGATTTCGAAACAGCGTCGTCCGTGGCGTGTACCAAGAGTATAGATAATTTTTCCACCCCTGAGAAAAGGGAAATTTGGGGAAATTTGCACTTCTCAAATGTTTATGGATGAACATTTGAGTTTTGTTATAAGAATTGATTGAGAATTGAGTTGGTATGAACCTACTATTAAAAAGGTTAGCAGAAATCTTTTTTAGAATCACATTTTAATAGATTTTGACGGAATAACCTTTCTCCTCAAGTGAAGTCCATAACAGGTAGATTTGGCTGGTGCATATAATTTATTTTTATAAATATTGGTAAAAAATTACAAAGTGGAGAAAAGCATTACCAATTTCATTTCATCAAAAATGAGTCTAATGTAAGAGAAAATATGCCTTTAATTGTGCGCAGATATTTTCATTGCTGTTTTTTTCGCGATTTTCTTTTAAGAAATAAGGGATTAGTCTTTCAAGATTTCAACCGAAAGTCAACTACTCTTTACTTAATCGAGTTTCTGGCATCAACTGCATTTAAGCAAAAACTTAAAAATATTCTTGAATAAAAAATATAAAAATACATGAAACAAAATGCAATAGGTACCTACCTACATTTTCTTTAATTTTTGTTACTATCTTTTTTCAACATTAAAAAAGTTTAGTACAATATTAGCTACTAATGTTTGTTCCAGCATTGACCCGAATACGATCAGTAATTATTACGAATTGTTTATTTAAAATATAAAATATTTATCAAAGATTGCTACACCAATTGTATTTATATGATGATAATGTAAAAACTGTGTGGTCGATTTTCGACCACTGGGCGAACCTAGTAATAAATAATTATTACACAATTGAAAAGTTTTACTTAAATTAAAGTTAAAATTAAATTTAAAAATTAAACCAGAATATCAGAAAGAAATGCTTCTATATTAACATGATTCGAATTTAAAAGCCATACTTTTTAAGGCCATTCCAGGCATTGTTATATGACATGATGAAACTGTATAAAAATTACTAAATGCAGTAGTGCGAAGTATTGGTACAGATACTAAGTGAGAAAAGTTTCCAAGTAAATTATAATTTGAAAGTAATCGAAAGTTGCGATTGTGAGATTTAACAAAGAATGTCTTTAAAACTTCAAAGATAGTTCTGTAAACTAGCAAAGCAAGGTTCGACAAAAATGTCCTAGAACTAGCTTACACAAGGTGGCGCAAAATTAATCACCCTATCGGAAGATTTGGCGATGTCACCGTGAAGGACCGATGTTATGCCAGCAATACGGAAACGATTCAAGCACTTAAGGTCAATATTATCCAAGCAATACGTGAGCTACAGCCCAAAACCATCAACAAGGTCTTGGAAAACTGGAGTGACAGAATGCGTTACTGCGAAGCCAGTCGTGGCAGGCACTTGAACGACGTTGTATTCCATAATTAATGGGATTTTTTGATCTTGCTAATAAAGTCATACTACATGGAAAAACTGTAATTTTGTTAGTTTTATTGTATTTTTAAAAGAAACTTGTATTTGGCCCACCCTGTATAATCGTTCTCGGATCTAAGTTGATTTTACAAGCTCAACAAGAAAAAATGCTGCCACAGATTACACGACCTGACTTTGCCTTTACATATTTCTGTAAAGAAGGAAGCTAGTCTCAGTGCCCTTAGGCTCCCTGATATATCAAATCTTAAAGCAGGAAATATTACAGGACACCTTCGAGTATTACAAATGCTTCAAGATGATCCTCTGATCAAAGTATCAGACATCATGATTAAAAGGCTTCGCTTCTCCAGAAAATTTAAGATAGTCATATATGACAGGAGTACCTGGAGAACCAACCAATTCGTAATACCATCAGGATCACAAATCTGGTACACCGACGGTTCAAAGATGGAAGATGAAGCCACCGGTTCTGGGGTCTATGGGCCTAGGTTCCAAAGAGCCGTAGCACTAGGAAAATCACCAGACATCTTTTAAGCGGAGGTACACGCCGTAGGGATATGTGTCCGAGAATGCTTACGAAGGCGCACTACATCCTCTCAGACAGCCAGGCAGCACTTAAGGCCCTAAGATCGTTTTCGATCAGATCAAAGCTAGTCTGGGAGTGTTTCAATCTCCTCAAAGACCTGGCAAAGGACAACACAGTCACTGTTGCTTGGATACCAGGCCATGAGGGATTTGAGGGCAACGAACGAGCAGATTGTCTGGCGAGAAGAGGCGCATCACGCCTGCTCACCGCTCCTGAACCCCATTTCGGGTTACCTTTGAGCTACACACGCTCAAAATTCAGGAAATGGGAAGATGATCACCTTGCCGAATACTGGATGGAATCCAAGAGACAGAGGCTGGCAATAAGATTCATAAACCCAGCTCGTAGCAAAGCAAAAAAGTTACTTGAGCTAAGCAAAAAAGATCTAAGGATCCTAACGGGTTATCTTACTGGTCACTGGCCACTAAGATACCATATCCGACGATGACTCCTGTCGACTCTGCGGAGAAGATGAGGAGACAACGGAACACATACTCTGCGAATGCCCTGCTGTGGCAAGGGGCAGAGCGATCCATATGCAAAGGGCGCTTTTAAGTCCTGCAGATATTGGAAACAGGGAACCAAGAAGGGTACTGAGGTTTATAAAGAGCCTCAACAGCTCCCTGGGTTAAATAATAAAGGCCAACACAATAGATCTCTTCTGGTCGCAGTGTACAGGGCCTACAATACACAACCTGACCCAGGTCTCCAACTCTCCTAGAATAAATCCCTTGGGATGTTCTTCTTCCATAGACCTAGACGAGCTATCCAGCACATCAACAGACAAGATTATGACCTTCATCAAATCCTCTGGTTGGTTTGTGCGTTTAAACGCAGAAGGCAAATAGTTAATTGCGGCACGTATAGTTAGGGTTATTAGGGGGAAGAGACAGTATTGACCTGAGCGTGACAAGAATTCCATCGGAGGCAGGTCACAATTTCGGCTTATGTCGGCTTTTGCTGAAAGTCTTTTCGCACGTTTTATACTTTGCTTACTGTTGTTGTCGACTAAAGGGTGGATTTAAGGAATTATGGCGATTGGAAATTAGTTTGAGAAGAGGTATATTGCCAAAAACACTACCACCAGAAACTTCAGAATAATTCCATAAAAAAAACAAGCGCTGTACTCCCTAGAAGCAATTATTGGAAAATAATTAACCCAACAGATGGCCCATTCATTGTGCAAAGGCAAACACAAGGTTATCCCACTTTTTAGCGCCCGCAAATTGTAAAATGCTACCACGTGCTTTGTTTCATCAATCCAATTAGATAATTCAAACTTTCCGCATCACCCTCCCAACTATACCCGACTACCTTTTCAATTTGATTATCATTTCTGCCCAACGCCAGCACCGACTTGCACAACCCAACGGCTACACACACCCCTTCGCAATTGCCTTTTCCGCATTGACCGGTGTCAACAGTGATAGTGAATCGGGGAAAAAGGTGTAAAACTGTCTCTATATCTTTATATCCCTACTTAAAGGGCGAAAAGTAGGTCAGCATGTTTTCCAAGGAAACAAAAAACCAGATACACATCATTCATTATCGTGCATGCAACAAAGCGTATTCAAAGTTCGGAACGAAACAAAAAGATACTAAAAATTGTTAAAATGTCTCTAAAGCAAAGAAGAAAAAAACTATAGAAAAAGTTCAAAGTAATCATCTGAATCACGGTTTGATGTGTGTTATCTTCTAGATATCTGGGTCATGGAAGAGGCACACGATAGGCGCAGCTTATGCGGGCGAAAATCAACATTCCCCCGTCCCTTTCTTGATCATTATCAGCACGCGAATCTCTGCTCCTTTAAGTGTCCTCAATTGCTATGCAAATTATAATGGTATTCTTTCGCTTCGACAAGCTGCAGGACAATAAGCAAAAATAATCGTTTTATTGGAGTGTATGGTGGTTTACATTATGTCAATTGTATTGATTTTCCCGAAACAAATTAAGGACGATATGGTGCAAACACGTGCCATCAGACAGTATTCTTTTTTTTATGTATAAAATATATTTAGACTTGCCAAGGACATGTTTGGCTCTGCTTTAGTTAATGGTGAAAGCAAAATGTGCTGTAAAGATACATTTGTACAATGAAGGCGCGCAAAGTAGGTTGACAGGACTGAAATTTGTGTGCTGCCATATAGTCGGCTTATGGTAATAGAATGGGAATTCCAACGGAAGAGAAAATCCACGCGATAATAAAAGGCTACGGCTGCTTTCTGCTTGTGTATCTATAATTTTTGAGAATTCGTCGAGCGAGTTTTGCAGTTCAAGGTCGTTCAAGCTTGCTAACGGCAACGACGACTCCTTGTACGAATGGTGGCAGGAAAATTTCGAATAAATTGTGTCCTTTGGTTGGCATGTGGTTTTTTAATTGAATTGTGCGATGTCGTGAGTCCTCGCTGGGGGTTTGTTGATTATATTTATAGAAGCGAGGAAGTGCTTTGCTATTTATGATTGGGGATCAGGAGGCTAACTGCTCTTGACTTTGTTGGCTGCCGATTTGTGATTCTTCCTCGGATATCCCTGCGAGTAATTGAAATTTGTATTCAGATTATGTAACAAGGGGAAGCAAAAGAGGAGAAAAGAACACCGGCTTTATCCGGAAGAAAAAGAGAGTGCATGAGAAGCGCGCGATCGAGGAAATAGGGAGGTGTTACTCCAAAAACAATGTTCGGGAGTTTTACCAAAAGGTAAAAGGGGTGTGTCATGGCAACAAGATCCGAGCAAAAACCTGTAGAGACCTTGTAGTGGAATCACATCAGTCACAGTTGAAAAAAAAAAAAAAAAACACTTCTGCAGACTGTTAAACGGCAAAGACGACATAAATTCCGCTGTCACGCAGAGTGAACCATTCAATCTGGGCGATTAAAGCCAAGACCAGACAGAACTGACGACATCGCCATCATTTGCAGAATACACAGAGCTGTCACTGGTGCGTTTGCAAGCATCAGTACAGAAGCGGCAAAAATGGGTTTAGTGCTGTAAACAAGAAGGGACACACAACATCGACGAATCGGACAGAACGTCACGATAGACAGCTATAACTTTGAGGTAGTTCGGGATTTTGTCTACCTCGGCTCCGCTATTAACTCTGAAAATGACATCACCTCAGAAATCAAGCGAAGAATCACACTTGCCAACCGCTGTTACTTCGGTCAAAGAAAGCAATTGACCCTCATCATCCCAGTCCCACATTATGGTGCAAAAGCATGGACGCTATAAAAGGCGGATGAAGATTTCATTGGTGGCTTCGAGCAGAAAATTCTTCGAGTGATTTTCGGTTCCGTTTGCGTTGACGCGCTCTGGATCAGGAGTCGGAATAGTCTTCGATTCCAACCCGGAGGAACAACGCAGTAGAGGAAGACCTCACCTAAGGTGGACTTGGAGTGCGCAACTGGAGGCAGTTAGCCAAAGATCGAGCTATCTGGAGACGTGTATTGGTTGAGGCCTAGGTCCACCCCCCACTTTAACGCCATACATAAGTAACTAAGTAAGTGAAGTCGAATCTTCGCGAATGACTCTATAGAACTAGTCAAGGGTTCAGTACTGTTTTTTATATGGAAATCGTGAAGCTAGACTAAACCGCTTTTTAGACACTTTTGGCATTTTAGCCATAGAATAGGTAGATGGGTCGGAATATCTGAGTCTGAAGCCACAGTCAGGCTGCACTCAAGGCCTTCCCGGAATAGCTCGGTCCTGATGTGGTGATTGTTGAAGTGTATTCTTGGCTTTCCTTTCCTTGCTTCATAGAAGTACAATGGACTGACTATTTTTGGAGACTGGTCCAATTCTCAGAACCTTACATTTATCACTAAGGTCAATATATATAAAGATTTCGAGAGATATTCGAATCAGACCACCATCTTCGGGTCTCTTTTCGTCTCTCTACCAGCTACCACCATAAATCTTACCCAAAAAGACTCTCTGTATTTCTCCAGAGTTCTTCCCTGGGCTCGATTCCTATAGTGTTAACGCTAGCATCTGTTTATGTGAGACCTGACATTGACACAGTATATGTGCCGCAGTCTCAGATTCCTCCAGGCATAGTTTACAAGTATCGCCCTCTCTAAGGCCCTTAAATGATACCCGAAATTACCAGGTCCTTTTCTTAATAAATAAGTCTAGCGGTAATATCCCCAGGATCACTTTCAATGCGCATGTTGGTGTTGTACGTATTGCACCTGTAACTACTATACATACTAAAACTAAGGCATCTAACTTTGGTCTATTGCTTCGACGTCTAATCGTCTAAAAAGACACATGATTGAGAACACATGCTTTCAATTTTGATTGCTGCCTTAAATAAATGCCAGTAAATTGTCTTTCGAGTTCGACCAGAAGCGCAGGGCTCGAAAACCAGTCCATTCCATTTTTGTTATTGGTTTGAACACCTTTAATACATTTAAAATCATCAAATCAAGTGCCACCTTTAGTGGTCGCTGTAACGTCGGAAATTAGAAATAGAAAACCTTAGCAACACGAGAAATGAAACCAGGCCACCGCGCCGGGCCACAGTCACCACCATGCCGCCTGCAAATTTACACTCGCTTGCTGCTCGTGCGGGCTGCCTAGCCTATACACTTTTTATATCATTCAACTGTCAGCGAGTGTGTGCGCCCAATGATTGGGAAACTCTGACGGTGTAATTTGAGTCAAGGTTGGTAACAAACACCCTATACGAAGTTTTTGATTTGTGCACGACGGTCAAAACCATATGCACCTATATAAAGCTGTCGATCTTTCAATTGAGCTGGCAAAAGATAAACTCAGATGGTGTGGCTGAGTAATGAAAATAAACATCGGGCGGGCTGTTTTTGTCCACTGTTGTTTTTGCGATGATTTTGTTGGCGCCTCTAGCAAATTCTCAAAGTTAAGTTGGCTGGTATCTCTTTTTGGACAAATGGCTTTTTGTTTAGTCTAGAGTTTGGGTAGACGATTTTTATAATGAGTGTGAATGGGATCAAAGTACGACTGGAGGCGGTTGGTTGTCGTGTTTTTGTTTTGATGAACATGATACGCTGCAGACAAGACGCCCAAACTTCAAACCAAATTGAGGTCACAATCGCTGCTACCCAGTACAGGTTCTCATTCTATACTTGTATACATATATGGATGCTTTATCAAGAATGATTCACTGCGGAGGTCCGATTGACGATAAGTCGAGTTTACATTGTTGGTAGACTTTGTATTTGTTTGTAGACTTGTAAAAAATGTCTTAAACTGGGAGCGAATTGCTCGGTTGAATTAGTCATTCTCACAAATTTAAGTTCAGCGGCCTATAACACAGATCAACAAACATGTCAACAGGCACTTGTTGAATTATATTTATTTGACAATATATGTAGACTAAAGCTGTAGCACAACAAATACCGTGAAAATTGTTAAAATCGGATGTTTCCCTCGATTTGTTGAATAAGTTTAACACGTCAGTCACACCACCCACATTTGGTCTGGTGCACCGAAAGCCATATTGCACTAACTGGATAGGATCCAAAATCGTGCGTTGAAACTAATCGGAGACACGAATATCGCGAATTCTATTAATTCGCATGAACATCGTAGAAGCGTTTCGTGTCTCTCATTGTTTTATCGCTTCTTTAACAAACAGTGCTCAAATGAAATTGCCAACTGCATTCCTCCCCTTCAGCAATTCAACCGCAATACTCGCCATGCTAAGAAGGCCCATCAGTTTACCATTCATGCCCAGCTCTGTCTTTCCTCCCTAGTGCAATTTACAGACATTTGTGTGTTCCGCTATTGGCCAATGGCCTGTGGTTATCGCTGTTATCCTGGCAATATCTTTTCGTGTTTTACTTAGAAGGTGAGTTAATTTATCTGTGCTGTAGTTTGGCCACGTCTGGATATGATACAGTTCTTCAGCCTCCTCCATCTGAGGTTGGCCTTTGATAGGAGTTCTAGGGAGATCTTTGCTTTGACTGCTCCGAGTGGCATTTGAACCGTTTCCGCAAGTGAACAGTGAAGGGCTGAGTCTCGCCTGGCCATTGCTGTGACCTGGAACCCAAATCAGGGTAACCTTGAACTTGTCACGCGAGGCCAGCTCCTAACCAATTTTGAGGTTATGTTGACTGAGGCGATAGCCTTGATGGCAGCTTGACTATCAATGAAAACGTCTATCTTTTGCCTCGTATGTATGCTTGTGTGTAGTTTGATTTGGCGACAGGCCTTGCTAGTAATTCCGCCTGGAATACACTGGCCGTATCCGGAAGCCTAAAGGATTTTGAGATGTTTATAGACTCAGACAAAACGCCTGCACCTACTCCACAGTCCATTTTTGAACCGTCATTTTGGGAGTAATATAGTCCATTGAGGGTGGTATGAGTTCTCTGATAGAGAAAGCAGAATGTTGCTATGGCCGTAGGGTCTCGCAGACCAGCACCCCGACTCTCTGGGTCTGATCGCGCTATGTGCTGTGATGTTTGTAATATGAAAGTCTAAGGGTAAAAGATGCAGAATGACTGTAAGGGCGTCTGATGGTGTTGAGCGCCTGTGGTACCTATGCATTCTGTTCTTTGTACTTTATTTAGTTTGTTATGTTGTAAGCTTTGCTTGAAGCCGGCCACCAAACTATTGACCCATAGGTTCATTCATTCAAACTTAAGGTTTTCTTTCACTTAAGCCCCAGTTATAACTATAGTCAAACTTGTTTGTTGAACTCAATCTTGGTCTTAAAATGTTATTTATACTTTAAACTAAGTTTTTTTAAAAAAAAAAAAAGCAAATTATCTTTAAATATTCTAAAATAGAAATTTATAAATATTTGCGTACCTAGGTACCTACGAAAGACTTTTTCCGATCACGGAAAAGTTAATTAATTCCTTTTCTAGAAAATTTAAAGATAATTTTCTTTTTTGTTTATAAACTAACTTTATAATTCGACAATACAAAAGGCACAACAATTCTAGTTAAGACTTATTAAGACATTTCATTTTTTCTTCTGTAAATAAAAACGTCTGTAGGTATGATTTTTGTCATATTGAAATGCTTCGCATTTGATAATCCCTAGCAAAATTATCCTTTTGAAATTAAAATGAGTTGTCATACCTCATGCCAAGAGACTGTCTTTTGAAAACAAAATTAATTCATTTATTTAGTTTTATTGTAGCCCATTTACTACTTGCGAAGTAAAACAACCATTAGAAAAGTAATCGACCAATAATCGACTAATTACGCTTGGCCTTTAAATAAGAAAATTTTACAAAAATGTATTTACATAAACCCTTAGTCAAACCACCCTGTAGTAACCTACCTATACCTAAGTAACTTATCAATATTACATTAAAAAACATTTCTTCCTAAAATTTCGTTCAAATGAATATTACACGTTGAGTTAGAATTAATGGGTAACACATTTCTTTGTTTGAAAATTGCACCTAGAATCATAACATATACCTAAAAGCGATAATCACCACCACAATTATCGGCAAGCGCAAATGGTTATGAAGTTTGCTTGAACTATCACACGACACACGGTGAGTCAATTGAATGAATGCGTACTTAAACCATACATGTTTTTATCAAATTCAGACGCGTTCTTACGATTAATTTAAAAATAGAAACAAAGCAGTTTCGTGTATATGAATACACGGATTTCACAAATAAAACAATTCGTAAGTTAGAGAAATAGGTCTTTGAAATTACCACTGAGCGTCGGTCGCACGAAAACCTTCTTCCGGGAAGTTTTATCTTCACCGCGTTTATTACTTATTGTTTATCAATCGTAAATCAACTTTACCGATCCCACCCCAGGTAAAGTATTCCAGTCAGAGTATATCTATTATGAGTAGAGACACTCTCGATTTTTTCGTTATCAGTCCTTACGTCTGTGTCACACAGACACTAGAAGTAGATGGATATAAAAAGTACTGTATAAGAGAGGGATAAAAGAGGACAAGCTTTTTTTTGGAAACAGGCACAGGGTGCTCCTTTTAAAAAAGGCAACCATTAACTTGTCATACATTTTTATTAAAAATTAAAAAAGAATTACATGTGTGTTACGCTAAGATATTTTTGCTAACAAGGCTTTTTTGATAATTCTATTAAATTTTTTGATAATGTGATACACTCGAAAACGTACATAGAATTTTATAAGAAATTCTTTGTTTTGATTTTTACAGCAAAAGTAATCAAATTCATTCTGTAATATATTATACATTTCCATTTCAAAATGATTGCAAAAGTATAAATTGGGAAAACGAGAGATACATTTTTGCTCCAGACTCTCTAATGCATCTAAAAAGTTTTGAGAAGGGCGCGTTAAGCGCGCGCCTTCATATTCTTTGAAATCAGTGAATATGGAGGCAACACTAGGTTTTTGACTTAATTCCAACTCACACTTGTGTTTTTGACGGTATTTTTGTTAAATATAGCCCGCAAAATAATAAATCGCATTTTCACTACCGAAATCAACAGTTTTATAGTCAGATTCGGTTTTGAAAATGATCTTTTAAATGCAAAAATGAATTGAAACGGAGTCAGTAACTTGTTATTTCCTCCTCGGTTGCGTAAAACAGAGAAGGTATTTTCCAGACAATCTTGATTGAGGTTTCTCGTTAAAAGGAACTCAATACCATCTGCTCTTAAATCACTTGAAATGGCAACGAGAGCATTTTTTATATTCTGCTGCCTTCCTTTTAAAAATCGCATTTTCTTAGTTACATTGGTACAATTATCAAGAAAAGTAATATTTTGCAGAAATATATTCATATCATTTAAGAAATTGACTTGCTCTTCATTTACGAAAAATGGCCTTCTGTATTTTTTGGGGTCCTTAAATTTAGACGAATTAAAAAGATCGTACAACCTATCTAGTTTTTCGATCATTTCAGCAGTATTGATAGTAGTTGAGGATACAGCACCTACACTGGCATATGTATAAATACCAGCTGAAACTGTCGCACTTAATGTTTGAGTAGCAAGCCTCACACGCATCTTCTGGAAGTATTTTGGAAAAATATGTTCGTCTGTTAATTTAGGAGCCAATCTGAATGAACGATTCTTGTCCCACAATTAGAAATTAACTACGTCATTCCAGTTTACTTTCTTGTTATCAAGTGCAACAATGTCGTATTTCATAAAATCACGCCAGAAGGATTTAAAAAGATGAGGACTGTCAAACATATAAAATATTTTTGTATTTTCTACATAAAAAAAAGGTTCACCCAAGGGAATGCCAAGAAGCCTATTGAGACCAACGAAATTTCCACCTTGATCTGAGATTACAAGGCGTGGTTTCATGCCTTCTTCGGTCAATTGTTTTACACATGTAAACACAATTTTTTTTTTAAGTTTTTGCTGGGCAAGCGTAATTGACAAATTGATATCCAAGTAAAATTAAAAATTCGGTAAGAAAAAATAATGATTTTAAGCAAGTTTTTCTTATCTCCGTAAATTACGTTTTGCTTACCTTTCACTATTTTTCGGTACAGAAAAATATTTGACTCCCAAATTTTGTTTTTTTCTCTCGACCGCAAGCCAACTTTAAAGTATGTTTTCCCATTTCTTCTTGCAATATTTTTATATTCAAAAAACATTTGAACTTTAACTTCATCACTTATTCTCTTATTTTGCACTAACACGCGTCACCCCGTAATGTTGTTTCTTGACTTGTTTCGCAGCACTGATAAGAATGCAAGTCAAAACGCCTTTGGAAATACATTATGAAAAAACGTAAGCACCGCCTACCCCATCTTATAGCAAAACCAGTGTGACCAATTACCATAGAAACTAGAAAATTATGAGTCAAATAATTTTTATTGTTACTGAGCGGAACACAGGATTGCATTATTTTCAGGGAAGTCAAAGCAAAGAAAAAACATTTATTTTCATATTTTCTTCTGAATGGCAATTAAAGATGTTCCTTAATTGGGCGTAATTAGTGCAAAAAAAAATCACTAAAAACCAGCCATAAAACCATTTAAAAAAACAAAGCAGGTAGCACTGCACAAAGTGAAATGATACACACACCGATGATCAAGTGGTGACGCCTTTAAAAAAGCATTATGAAAAAACCCACGATCGTTCGTCTTACGAAGCGCTCCGCATATAGTGGTACAGGCACAATATAGTGTGTACCCTTTTTTTTACAGGGGTCGTTGTATAAGGGTTAAAACAGATCCGTTCGCGCTTCTCCCACTTATTGTAGGGTTTTTTATGCATTTTTCTTTGTGGTAGAAGGAAATGCATATGTGGAGAGAGTGTCTCTACTCATATTAGATATACTCTGATTCCAGTACCTACCATACAACCACTACTTCCCCATGACGTGAGGTGCATAAAATGCATGCAAACAGCCTTCAGTCTCTCATAAATCTTATCATATTTTTATAATGCACAAATTACACAAACTTGTGAAATTCCAAAACGAACATCCGCGTTTGAAAAAGGAAACTACGCAGGCGGTAGGTAGGTACGTCTTTCGTAATGCAACGACAACGACGCGACGCTTTTCATGTCATTAATTCTATTTGCGTTTTAAAAAGTTCCATAAATGGATGTCCGTCGACCTATCTCAGTGATGTCAGACTTTACAAGCAGGTTATCCCACGGTTATACCCAAAAAATCCCTTTTATCCTTTTAGCTTATTTGAAGTGAGAAAATCCCACAAAAAGGCAAAAATTCCCCGATCTGGCATCACTGCTATCTACCCGAATTCCAGTGATTATTTTACCTACGCGATGTATCACAAATCACAATATACAGACAGTGGTGGTGCAGTAATGACTATGACGTCAAGCTCCAGAAAATCAGTTGTTCGGAATTTACGTCATAACCAAATAAAGAATTGAATTTCACCACGAACAAGAAGGGAAGGGGGTTGTTTGTTGGACTGGTTTCAGTTGAATTTTTCGTAGAGTAGTGCTATTGCTATCTACGCATACGGTATAATATACCATACGTCATACGCATACCGCATACCCATGGGCCACGCTATTCGCCTTCTAGTGCATGAGCTTGTGCTGTACTGTATAAGTACACCTGTCTATATACAGCAGGCATTTTTTTGCATTCACGTCACCTAGCAATTTATAGAAATGCACCACAGCATATAAGACAGTAGAGGAATGATACGCTATCTGAATCGATTATCAGAAAGTGAATTAGTACAGCGCTTAGTAGCTAGCTGAATAGAGTCGTTTGCAAATTGCAATTATCATTAAATGCTGAATTGATAATTGTTGTTTCTACTCACGTAAAATAATCACGAATGCGAAAAATCTTCTATCAAATAGAATCCCAATGTCACACAGAAAAGCATTTTCCAGCTAGCACAACTAGTTGGAGCTATGGATAGATGTGAACTCTTTTTTTATGTAGCGTTTGACTTTTGTTTGACGTATCAATTAAATAGGAAGATAAGTGGACACATTCAATAATCTAGTTATTTTAAGTCGACTAGATTGGTCTGGATAAGATGCAACCTGAACGCAAAAACTAGATTGATCGGGAACGTCACTTTTCTTACGTCAGCTACATACATAATGATAACTGTCAACTAAAATGTTTGACTAAAATCGTTGGCTAAACCTCCATAAACGTCAACAGGAAAAGCTGCCCAAAAGACCGATTTCAGCCAATCAAGACCGAGATACATCTAGTCAGACAGCTGTCAAACTTACTAAAGTAGATAGTTGAACGTCCCCAAAGTCTCAGCAAATTTGGCACGTTCAAATATCTAGTTATCTAAAGTCGGTCTGGACTAGATATAGGTACCCTGAACGCAAAATATTTATTGGTCGGTAATGTCACTTTTTCTACATTAGCCACCAAATAATAATAAGTTAAGAAGATTCTTGATTAGATTCGTCGACTACCCCTCCATAAACGTCAACGGAAAAACTGTTCATGTGACTGGTCTAGGCCAATCAAAACCGAGACACATCAGTCAACTGTCAGATTTTCTAAACAACATTCTTGAAAGTCCCCATAATTTGAAGCGTCATCTAGCAGTTAATTGACATTGCTTCATAAAATATTGAGGGCGTTCAAGTATCTAGTTTAGTACGTCTGACAGCTGTCTGACTAGATCTATCTCGGTTGTGATTGGTTTAAATCGGTCACGTGGGCACCTGTGACATTTGACGTTTATGGAGGGGTAGCCGACGAATCTAGTCAAGAAATTCGTGACTGAGTACTAAGTTGACAGTTCGGGTATATGGCTGACGTAGAAAAAGTGACGTTCCCAACCAATCTAGTTTTTGCGTTCAGGTTACATCTTATCCAGACCAATCTAGTCGACTTAAGATAACTAGATTCTTGAATGCGGCCATTGTGGACGTTCCAGTATCTAGTTTAGTAAAGCTGACAGCTGTCTGATTAGATATATCTCGGTTTTGATTGGCTGGAATCGGTCATATGAGCAGCTGTTTCAGTTGACGTTTATGGAGGGGTAGCCGACGAATCTAGACAAGCAATTCGTGACTGAGTGATAAGTTGACAGTTCGGATATGTGACTGACGTAGAAAAAGTGACTATCTCCAGTAATCTAGTTTTTGCGGTCAGGTTATATCTTATCCAGACCGTTCTAGTCGACTTAAGACAACTGGATTCTTGAATGCACCCATTTACTTTCGAAGTCAGGGGTGGGATTCTGTAAAAACGAAACTAAAAACGCTTTCGTTTGCACGAAGAAATTCGCTTGTGTAACATAGGGCAAAATATTCCTGCGCATGAAAACGTTTGATCGTTTCGCCTTACAGAAACTGGCTACAGCTGTTTTATGTCAAAGTTGTAAAACTATTTCATATAAATGTTAGCAATCAGAGTAAAGGAATGAAGGCAATGGGGAGAAATTTGAATGACGCGATGGATTTTTTTTTTACTTTTTAACGAAATTTTAGTGAAAAAAAAGTAAATTCTTGTTAGCAACATTCTATCCTCGCCTGTTTTTAGTTAGATTTAGTTTGAACCTTTGCATTTTTTGTATCGGCATTGCGAGGGTCTCTTATGCCTGGTGCCGTATGACAGCTTATTATCTGATAGCCCCTTTTTAAGCTAATCTAACTTAAACGAATTTTTAATCCTGAACATTTAATTATCCTGCTAGCTTTTTAATGGTTTGTAAGTATGAAGATGTCAAACCTCATTCAAGTAACAATTTCTACGGAAAAGGTACTAGTTTTCATTGGCCAAAATTGCCAAATTGCCATTACACGGTTCATCCGCTTCGTTTTACTCTGGTACTTTGTACTTAAATTAATTGATTAGTATTTCAAATAAACACCGAATAACATCCAATTGTTCATCAACGGAATGCAAAATAAATCAATGTATGCATAATGCTGTATATGACTGGAATCTAGTACAAATGGGTCAGGGTTATGATAAATAATGTATATTATAAAGCCAGCACGTCAGAAACTTGTTGAACCAAAATAAGCACTATGCCATCACAACTACACCTGGCAACACTTGTGAGTTGCGTGAGAATAAGAACCGAAAAAAAATCGATTATACCAATTACCAGCCAGCAGGCAGCAGTGTGGTGAAAGTATACCACTACCAAACCAACCACACACATTCTCCATGGGGCAAAACCAAAATACAGCTGTCATCTTAGGGGAAATGGGACTTTTCCATCTTCATGATATGCATGAGCGTGGCGGAATGGGGCGAAGTCCACCACAAGCACGTGCGAAAGAGATAACACATAACCAACCGAATATCACATAACCAACCGAATATAAGTGTAAGCAGAGCAAGTACAGTTCCGCGAGGTTTTTTTTTCTCCTCATCGTGAATTTTCTTCCTTCAAAGGAAATCTCTATTTTCGACACAGTTTAAAATTGAAAATTCTGAAAATGCTTGAATGAAAATGAAAATTTTTCACTTACCACAATAGCCATACACATTTGATATTAAATGAACAATGCACGGAGTACCGACTGTTCTCGTTGTGGATTGGAAAACTCTTCTATTCCAGATATTCTCGAACGAAAAAAGGAAAATTTCTCAGGAAACCAGAAAAATGTGTCCTCAAAAAACTTTCACTAGTGCACACACACGCGAAAATATTTTTTTCTTTTACTTTTCCGGAAGAAAATTCTTAAATTTTCTCTGCACTGTAAATTCACTGGCACACGTGCTGAATTTTAATTTTGCAAGGTTGACTTAATCGCACGGCTAACTTTGATTAAAAAATTCACAGGAAATGATTTTCGTTGATTTTTCACTGGAAAATGCTCAGAAATTTTTTTCATTTACAGATTTTTTTTTCGCACAGAAAACAACTTGACACACCATAGGCTCACGAAAAGATTTCTCTCACTACTGCCGCTCCACTCGGGTTTGAGCAAAATTTCGTCTGTACTGTTCTTGTTCTTGTTCAACCTTTTGTGTTGAAATTGTAATTAGTTAGAAGGGGATGGGGATGGGGAAGAGAAGAGCTCAGACAGTGATGACAATGACAAGCAGGTGGTGTGTCGTGTGTGGTGAGTGAGTGGTGAAATTCAAAGTGTAGGTGGAATAAATACCTATTAACGTTTTTATATTTGTCATTTCATTACTTTACCCACTTTTATGGAATTACACAAGCTGTGGCATATGTATATTATTTATAAAATTTATTGCAGTAAAATTTTTTAAGTCACATTTTTCAAATTGATTTCTCGAAACTGAGAACTGACAAATAATTTCAAAGAGACATCTGTGTTTCAATGGAATGCACTACTCAAGTCGAAAATGCTTTTACTTACTACACTCTGCTGAACAAAAAGAATACCAAAATACGAACAAACTATAGGCGCTTTTTTATAGTCCTCGAACAGTCTTTATTAAGTGCTACTAAATTAGAAAAAGAAAGGTGGAAGTTTGACATTACAATCTGTTGCAGAATAGAGGCGGATGATGGCTGATACCTTTCCTCTTATAGAAATAATTATGACTTGCTTGGAAGAAATAAATCATATAAAATGTAGCAGTTGGGTTTTCTTCACGTTTGTGAAGTCACAAAAATAATTTCTTCCACAAAAGTGGATTATATCAGATTTACATAAAATAGCCTAAAACGGTAAAATGTATACCCTTCAAGAAATCGTTTTTGTAAACTTTTTTTCTTACAACTTTTATTATTTTTTCTTTCGTGAATGTGAAACTTAAGGAAACTGGAAAATTGCGCATTTTACTAGTTAATTTCTGATTTTAGACTCTCAGATCTGCAGTAAGAATTACAAAATTCACCTATTTTCAGTTTTTAAAATACCACTGTGATATATGTGACATGTGACGTGCAGTAAGTCATTAAAAACAGTAATGCTTTCGAATACTGGGATAGTTGCTACATAAAGGGCGACAAAAACAAGCCTTCAGAGAAAATTATAAGAATCTGCGCAACTTGCATCTATAAGCAAACGCACGCAACACAAGTTTTTAAATTATTTCATTTTTCATTTAATTTTCGCGCAGTCTGTTTTATTATCAAATTGGGGTATTAAATAGGACGGGTATTTTATCTTCAATGACTTTGACGGTACATGTTGAATGGTCGAGTTTTAACTCCTTTTTTTATTTTTCGTATTGTCTGCTGAAGTACAGCTGGTAAAAATTACAATTGTTCCGGAGCGGAGATGGATATAGCCTTTGCCAAAATTGAAAATAGTAACCCGAATGGTCCATTCAGCGACTATGCCGTAGTTTTTTCTGTCAAATTGGTTGCCATGTTCTGCTCCGTGAAAACAGTAGTTGTGGAAGAAAAAGTTCGATTGATATTATACCTAAAGGACCATTCACATGAGAGCGAACTGCGAATAGGCGAATTGCGAACAAATCAATTTAACTGCATTTATGAATTGAAAATTTGTATTTGTTCTATCACAAAACCATTATATTTAATTAATCTAACATCTAGTCTAAAAAAAAAACATTACTTTAAATTGATTTAAACAGCTAAATTAACAACTAAAGCAATTTTCCCACGAATTGAAAATTCTCGCCGCGAACTGTCACACTTTATTCACAATCCACACAAAACAGTCGCGATCCACAAATCCACGAATGAAAAATTCGTTCGAACTTAACCTTTAAAAATGAAACTGATACGCGGGTATCTGCGACCAAAAAAGTTTTCATGTGAATGAAGTGTCAGAAACCACGAATATTCGCGTGTTCGCAGTTCGCAATTCGCTCTCATGTGAATAGTCCTTAAAACCCTTTAAAAACAAAATTATCTTGGTGCCATTGTTGTGGTAGACCTATATCAAAAATCTTACTAATGTCGTTTTGACAGAAAGCTCAATTTTTTTTTTTTTTTTTGAGAAAAAAATATATATATTTTTTTTTTACCGAGATTGCTTTTCGTGTAAATTCGTAAATACATCCCTCACATCATGATGCTCACGATGCTTTGCAAAATGTTCATTAATGCAACTATTGGCATCACTTTCAACGTCAAGTGTTCATTATTGCAAATTTGATCAAACTGATGCGCAAACATAACGAAAAAAAGCATCATAGAAATACCTGATGCGCTGTTGATTCGCCGGCAAAAAAGAGAGAAAAATGTCGAAAGAGAAAGAAAAGTATGTAATTAACATTTTTATCATAAGATACATATTATGCTTTTGACAGAAAAATTTAAAAATAAGCATCGCAAATAAGCACTGCGCCAATGTTTGACGTTTCTGAATTCACACTTCATGTTCGGTTTGCCGAAAATCAATCAAGCAACATCATTGTAATCGAGTGCTGAAAATTCTGCTTTACTTTGCTGACAACATAGCTAAAACAAAACGCTTTTTGCTGAAATAGGTGATCAATAAATTTTTCCAGATATTGATAATCGATCATTTTGATTGCAGTAAAATGTTGAGGAAAACATACAATGATATTACAACATTGGTAATGGCACTAAGTTAGTGCTGACTGCTGTCAATAGCTGGTTGACAAGCCCTTCATCGCAACCAATTCTCTGCATAACGGACTCGTAACTGAGATTCACAATGTTCAATAAAACACGTAACAATAAATTTCAAAACTAAATTACTATAATTTTATGTCACTTAAAAACGAAATAATTTAATAATATGGTTGATTTACTTAAGGCGTTTTTCTTTTTTAGTTCAGAGCTGAGCACTGAACTGAGCTCGAGCTATATGAGCGCGAGTTAAGTATCCATAGCAAAACATATTGAGAAAAAAGATAACATTATTTGTATTCAATGATATCTTTAGTCTCTAGTACAGTCTTGCACACAACGCTACAATGATAACATATGTAAAAGAGATAATATCGTTTGTATACAATGTTGGAATATTATCTCTTCTTCATTATCAAGCAAGACGATTGTACGCTTGGGTCTCCTTGTAGATAGATAAGAAAAGTATATAAATACGACTGTATGATGAATTTATCAACAGTCTTATTGTAACTACATAGTAGCCTTAAGCTCCTTTTAGAATTAGTAAAAAGTATTTCAATAATAAAGGACATAGTTCCAAATAAATATTGTTTAATTTTAAAAGTAAGAAACAAGTGTTTTAATTGGCGATCCTGCCAGGAGGTTAAATATACTTTTTAACTTCAATCGAGCGGACCTCGGGAACAAGTAGTGAAATCTAGTATAAACAGAACACTCGCGTCACGGTTACAAGAATTACCTAGCATAGCAGGTACAAATATAGCTTCTTCGTACGAAGCAGCAAAGCAATTCAGTGAAAGTGTATATGTGGAGAAAAAAAACACACAAATTCGACGACAACAGACACGAGTTCAAAATGGAACAACTCGCAGTATTAATGGCAAGATTAGAAGCTTTAGAAACCAGGAGCAACACAGTAACACAAACCCTAGAGCACACACGCACAGAGAATGCAAGGTTAGCAGCAATAATAACTAACCAAAATCAAATAAACACTAATTTAGAAACAAAACTAAATGAAGTAAAATCTGGATTAGGCATAGTACCAAACATACCTGTGCTAGAGGAAATAAGAACCACATATACAGATGGTAGTGAAATACAGTTAGACGCATTTAAAAGTCTACCTATTTTCAACGGCGATCAATCAAATTATCGGTCGTGGCGCGAAGAAGCATCCAGATTAATGGACAGCATTAAAAACTTCAAAACACACAGTAAGTACGCAGCAGCATTGACTATAGTGAAAAGTAAAATACAGGGTGCAGCCGCGAATGTGTTAACTAATTATAACACAATTTTTAATTTTGAGGCGATACGTAACAGATTAGATTATACGTACTCTAATCAAGAACCTCTATACGTGCTACAAGACATGATGAAAGCCATCACGCAAAAAAGAAGCACACTGTCTGAATACCACGACGAGATAAATAAAAATCTCAATTTAATAATATCAAAAATCACTATGTCAGGTGATCCGCCGAATATAATCGACAGACTAATTAAAAATGCTAACGACGACGCAGTTCGTATATTCATTGATGGTATGAGTGACAACTTTACAAGAGGATCATTATATTCAGCTACAATAAATGATCTAGAACACGCATTCGCAATTGCTCGCAGAATAGAACATGATAATGTGCACAGGCATTTACATCTCACTCAGGATAAGCACCACAAAAATATGCCACATGAACGCAGAAACGAAAGAAGACCAAATTATTCGAGCCAAACAACGAATTATCAACCCCAGAAGCAATACGATAATATGCAGCAACACAATCAAGGACCACAGCCGATGGAGATAAACTCGAGACAAATTGTACATGCACAGCGACAAAATTGGAATCAATACAAATCCGATGTATATAATCCACCAGCGAAACGTGAACACAGCGGGAGTTTCAACACACACAACAGACCGCAACGATCTTATCAGCAGAACTTCAAGCAGCAGAGAGTAAATAACTCCCGACAACAACGCAGAGACGATGTCAGCAGTACATATGCAGAAGCAGATGAAACGGAATGTATGGTAAATAATAACATAAGAATAGATCATTTAAACTAGTAGACGGGTTGCCTGCTTAAATTTAACTAGTACTATTTCTAAGAAAATTTATAAAATTCTTATTGATACTGGTGCAACCCATAATTACATTAATAGAAAATGCGATTCTAGCAAAAAAATTAAAATTAAACCTATAAAAATAAAAACAATGCATGGTTATTCTATGGTAGATACAAAGAAAGTAGTTAGGATATTAAAGAAAAATATAACATTTTTTGAATTAGAGGATATTCAGTCTTTTGATATGATATTAGGATATGAAGGACTTAAAGTTCTAAACGCGGAAATAAATTTCAGTAATATGACTCTAACTACCATAAGCAGTGTCGAATCTATTCAGAAAATTAATTACATAATTGGGGAAAATAATATTTATAAAGCAGACATAGATAGACTGATGAAGATTAATAACAGCATAGGACCGTTACCCTTTACAGATACTATAGAAGCAAGCATTAGGACGACCAATGATAATCCGGTTTATGTTAAACAATATCCATATCCCATAGCAGATAACGAATTCGTAAACAAAGAAATACAGAAACTCTTACATGACGATATAATAGAAAAAAGCCATAGTCCTTATAACAGTCCCATATGGACAGTACCTAAAAAAGGTTTGGACGAAAAAGGAAAACCAAAACGGCGCATGGTTGTTGATTTCCAAAAACTTAACGCTCACACTGTAACAGACAGATACCCCATTCCGGATGTCAACATGACAATTCAAAATTTAGGTAAAGCCAAGTACTTTACAACATTAGATTTGGAGTCAGGTTTCCACCAAATTAAAATCAAAACAGATGATAAAGAAAAAACAGCTTTTGCTATAAATGGCGCAAAATATCATTTTAAACGAATGCCTTTCGGGCTCAAAAATGCACCAAGCATATTTCAGAGATGCGTGGACGACATTTTGAGAGACTTTGTAGGTAAATTCGTACACGTTTACATTGATGACGTATTGATATATTCTTCATCTGAGGAAGAACATATACAGCACATAAGTCAAGTATTCGACGTACTCAATAAAGCCACATTAAAAATATCTGATGAGAAAAGTAAGTTTTTTCAAGAAGAAGTAGAATACTTAGGTCACATAATCAGACATGGTAGAATCACTACGAACCCTGAGAAAATAGCAGCTATAGAAAATTTTCCAGTCCCACAAACGGTAAAGGATTTGAGAGGATTTTTAGGTCTTACAGGTTACTATCGTAAGTTTATAAAAGGATACGCAAGCATAGCCAAGCCCCTGACATTATATTTACGAGGAGATAACGGTAAAGTAAACAAAAAACAAAGTAAAAATATTAAGTTAAATCTGAATGATTCAGCATTAGAAGCGATTAGAATTTTAAAAAATTATTTGAAAGAACAAGTCGAACTTTTTCAACCGGATTATAGTAAACCATTCGAGCTTACTACTGATGCATCCAACATAGCTATTGGAGCCGTACTAAGTCAGAATAAGCAACCTATACACTTCTTGTCAAGAACACTGAGTAAGACAGAAGAGAACTATAGCACAAACGAGAAAGAGCTATTAGCGATCATATGGTCCTTACAAAAACTCAGAAACTACATATATGGTATAGCAGACTTAACCATATATACCGATCACCAGAGCCTTATATATTCTGTATCAGAAAAAAATCCCAACACAAAGCTGAAACGTTGGAAGGGAATCATTGAAGACTTTGGAGCAAAATTAGTTTATAAACCAGGAAACCTAAATCTTGTAGCTGACGCACTATCACGTCAACGCATAAATACTTCTACCATAGAAACAGCACATTCAGCTGAAAGTTCTTCTAATGATATAATAAAAACTGTGAATCAGCCTTTTAATGCATACACTGCACAGTTCGAACTTATTGAAGATATAACAAATAATATCGAAACACAAATCTATTTTAGTAACAAAATAAGACTCATAATAAAGTTTAAGGACAAAGACTCTTTACTAAGGCAGATGAAAGAAGTTATACAACCCCAAAAGATTGTAGCTTTGCATACGAAATTTGAAAACATATACAAATATGGTGAAAACATAAAAAAAGAATTCCCACTAGTAAGATTTATATTCACACCAAGAAAACTTCAAGACGTGACAAATTTGGAGGAACAACTAAAACTTGTAAGGGTAACTCACGAAAGAGCACACCGAGGGTTACGTAACAATATACAAGAAATCTCAGAGAAATATTACTGGCCCGATCTAAATAAACAAGCAAAGAGTTTCAACAGAAAATGCATAGCATGTCTATTTGGAAAATATGAAAGAAAACCTATCAGAGAACCTCTGAATAATTCAGAAATACCAACACATGTGGGAACACACATTCATATGGACATATACTTCAACGACAAGTATACTTTCCTTGTAACAGTAGATAAGTATTCTAAATATACAATCCTTCGGGAAATCGAAACTCGAAACAGACTGTACGACGTTATGGAAGAGGTCTTATCTAATTATTTCCCAAAATGTGAACGACTCATGACAGATAACGAGAAGGGATTCAAAACAGAAATGGTGAACCAAATGTGTTTGAAATACAACATAACTAAAGTAGAAACTCCAGTATACAGATCGACAGCGAACGGTCAGGTAGAACGTGTAAACGGTACAATAACTGAACTGTCTAGAATATTCACAATTCAGAATAAAACAAGACTTATCGAAGAAATATTTAGAACAGTGCGTGAATTAAATAATTCTATACACTCAGTTACCGGTTTGAAACCTAGAGACATTTTCTTTAATCAAAATAAATATAGCAATAGTGAAATTATAATAAATAAACTAAACTCAGCATCCAAAAAAGTGATCGAACGTCTAAATAAAGGAACTCGACACAGAGAGTATAAAAAAGGAGATAAGATAATGGTAAGAATCACAGGTCTTAGAAAGAAATCTAACGCCAGATACATAACAAGAATAGTAGAAGAAGATAAAGGAGACACTGTAATCTCTAAAGAAGGAATAAAAATTCACAAGGATAACATAAAGAATTATCATTTTTCAGATGACGAAAATATTAATATTCCTAACATTACTAGGAATTGTACAGAGTCAAGAAGGGCAAGGAAACGTTCAAATAACTGAGTTACTAAACAAGAAGTTTATACTTACGCAAACAGATGACGTGTATTTATTCAAAGAACAAACTTATTTGTTACATGCCACCAACCTGACTTCGATATTTCAACCTTACGTAAATATCGTAACTAGTAAATATCAACCTACACAAGAAGAAAAAATTTGGTTAAGTAAAATTAAGAATTTAGCAGACCAATTACAAGAACATACTAGGCATACTAGATCAATTAACTTTTTAGGAACAGCTTTCAAATATGTGTTTGGTAATCCTGACCATTATGACTTAGTTAACATAGAAACGAGTATAAATAATCTCATAGAAAACAATAATAAACAAAAAACTATAAATTCTAGATTTGAACAAATTTTGCAACAATTCGAAGGTCAGAGCCTTAAAGAACATTTAGTAATAGAACAAGTGTACGAACAATTATTATTATTGACCAGAACAATTAATGCAGCAAAAAATAATGAATATTTATCAGAAAGCCTAGACTTAGATGACATTAAAAATATTATTCAACATGAAATAATTCAAGTACCCATAATAAATATACTTGAGTACTCTAAAATATTATTAGCTAGAACTGATGAATTCTTCATCACAATATATAAATATCCAGTTCTAATTAAATCATGTAAATTGTATAAAGTAACACCTTTAAATTCAAAACATGGAAAAATCATTACAGATAAAACAATTGCCTTATGTAACCAAACTTATTTAAGAACAAGAAATTGTCAAAATCATCTAAGTAAAAACATTTGTGAAATTAACTTTGAAGAAGAAAATTGTCTTATTCCACTTTTAAAGAATATAACTTCAAAATGCAACATTAAACAAGAATACGATTACGACTTAGAAATTGAATCCGGTGTTATGTTATTAAGCGGTAAGCATAAGTTAAATAATCAAACAATTAATGGTATAAACTTAGTTACTTATGAAAATACTATAAATCTAGACGATAAAATATACAAAAACATGCATAAGCAAATTAAAGAAGTTATATTAAGAAATCATAATTCAGAGTCTTACATCGACCAAATAATTAAAGAAGATACAATGTACAAATTCGATAACATAGATACTTTAAAAAAACTAATTATTCCTTTTGAAGAAAAACCGATATTATCAACTATATACACAATTGTAACACTGATTGTTATTCTAGCATTTACGTACGTAATGATAAAAACTATACAATGTATAACAGATCGTCAAAAACAAAAAAAGATTGACGCATATAACAAAACTTATGAAAGAGAAATGTTAAAAATAGCGTCGAAAAATCGGGACGATTTCGTTTAACAAGGGGGGGAGTTAAGTATCCATAGCAAAACATATTGAGAAAAAAGATAACATTATTTGTATTCAATGATATCTTTAGTCTCTAGTACAGTCTTGCACAGAACGCTACAATGATAACATATGTAAAAGAGATAATATCGTTTGTATACAATGTTGGAATATTATCTCTTCTTCATTATCAAGCAAGACGATTGTACGCTTGGGTCTCCTTGTAGATAGATAAGAAAAGTATATAAATACGACTGTATGATGAATTTATCAACAGTCTTATTGTAACTACATAGTAGCCTTAAGCTCCTTTTAGAATTAGTAAAAAGTATTTCAATAATAAAGGACATAGTTCCAAATAAATATTGTTTAATTTTAAAAGTAAGAAACAAGTGTTTTAATTCGCGCTCTGAACCGAGCGAGCTCAGATCGTTCTGATGATTTTCTGTTTTTCCTGTTTTTTTTTTCTCTCAAATATGACTGCAAGTGTGAATGTATATGTGTAATCAGGATTTTACTCAGCATGCTCAGTCAATTAATTCTGAGCTCATAGAGCGCGCTCTGATCATGCTCTGAACGAAAAAAGAAACACAAATTCGAGCTCTGATGTATCTGAGCTAAAAAAGAAACACAAACTTTTTGTATAACAGTTCAGGTTGTGCTCTGAACTAAAAAAGAAAAACGCCTTTACTAATCAATTTTGAAAGTAGGTAAGTACCTAGTCTGAAGATATAACACCCTATTTAAATTTATTATTCATGACAATCACCTCAAGCAAAGCAAATGCTAAATTCAAGCTGCTATAACACTGCCACCTATATGCGGATTTGAAAACGAATTATAACACTGACCTAAGTTTGTTTCACCTCCACCCTAGACCCAGACCACGGCCCACCAAAGCACTCACCGTCACCGAACAAGCTGATTGGTATAATCATAATGCACGAATGGGAAAAAAGTTGCACTGCAGTCTGCATCTGCAGCAGTGAGCTTGAGTATGAGTAGAGCAGTTTCGTTCGATTTATCGCCGTGGGTTGTAGTTTGCTTTCGTAGTCGAATTTTTAATTAATTCTTTTTTTAAGTATTTTGTGCCTTTTTTCGCGTAATTTTACTATTATTTTGAAGTTTAATTTATGCTTACAACAAGTGTTAATGCTAAAAATGTGTGCGATTGCTAAAAAGTCGCGTTTTGCTCGTTTAAATACTTCCAATAGTACCTACGTCGCGAATTTTCACATTCCCGTTATATTACCCAAGGTGAAAATGAAATCGAGTTGGTGGTCAATTCATTTCAGTGGTGAAAATAAATTTGAATTTGAATTCTACTTCGGTTGTCGTGTTGAAATGAGCCACGGATGTACATTATTATCTAAAATCTTGGTAAGCTATTGGTTTTATTGCTTGGTTATTTATAGAATTGTTGATTTAAATACAAATAGAAGTACAAGTGTATTTTTTAAAACTTCTACGAAGTGCGTTTATGGCTGATGCTATTCGCACGTCGTTAGGGACACGGCTTAGGTCGACGGCTAGAGGCACGACAACGTAACGAAATGCAAATCGCGTAAAACAGTGGTATAAAGGGCTTGCTTCGCTCGCAAAAAGGACTCTAAAATCCAGTATTACATTTTCGAGCACGAGCCTGTAGGTACGTTTTAAGGCACAGCTTATTTCTTAAGACACTATTTTTAATGGGCCTTACCAATAAACATTTTTAGTTTTGACTCTAAATTTTATTAGTTCACAGTGGCTATATTTTCCATACAGATTTCGCAATTGTAAAATTTGTTATTAGTACGGCCGGCGCATTGAAATTACATAAGCCGTGTCCCTAACGACGTGCGAATAGCCACTTCGTGCGTTTATAAGTAAGTATATAAGTCGACAAACAGCGAAATACCTAATAGGGAATGCCATTTGAAAATTAAGGCTTGTGTATTGTGTTATACATTTGACACCGCTACGTCATAACCTGTGTACCCTAAACGTCTTAGACTTCGCACCTGTATAGCTTTATTTAGATTTGTTAATTAAAAGTTCCAAGGACTGCCAAAGCCAATGATGATTTTTTATGTTATGTGAAGTTATGTTATTTATACGGGTTCCTTTTTATTACATTTTTCGCACGAGTTTAGTATTATTATGATACTTTAACAAAATTGCAAAAGACTGCTGATTATCCACCGTTGCCAACACGGTACATTTGGGACAAAGTCCTTCCGCCGCCGTACTAATAACATATTTTAGTCTCGACTTTAAATTTACGGAAGCTCACAGTTGTGAAATTTGTATGGAAAATATAGCCACCGTGAACTGCTAAAATTTAGAGTCGAAGCTTACTTACTTACTTACTTAGGTGGCGCTACAGTCCGGGGTGGACCTGGGCCTCAACCAATACGCCTCTCCAGTTAGCGCGATCTTTGGCTAACTGCCTCCAGTTGCGCACTCCAAGTTGGTTGAGGTCCCCTTCCACTTGCGCGCGCCACCTAAGGCGAGGTCTTCCTCTACTGCGTTGTCCCTCCGGGTTAGAATCGAAGACTCTTCGGGTCGGAGCGTTGGTGTCCATTCGCTCTACATGTCCCAGCCATCTTAGACGACTGATGCGTACTTTTCTGACTAGGTCGATGTCGCTGTACAGCTCGTAGAGTTCGCTGTTAAATCTTCTCCTCCAAAGCCCGTCAACGCAAACGGGACCAAAAATCACTCGAAGAATTTTGCGTTCGAAGCGACCAAGAAGATCCTCATCCGTTTTTGCTAGGGTCCATGCTTCTGCGCCATAGAGCAGGACAGGGATGATGAGAGTCTTATATAGAATCTCCTTAGTGCTTCTTGACAAGGCCTTACTAATCAATTGCCGTCTTAGGCCAAAGAAACAGCGGTTGGCAAGTGTGATTCTTCGTTTGATTTCTGATGTGATGTCGTTATCAGAGTTTATAGCGGAGCCGAGGTAGACAAAGTCCCTAACTACCTCAAAGTTATAGCTGTCTATCGTGACGTTCTGCCCGATTCGTCGATGTCGTGTGTCCCTTCTTGTTGACAGCATATATTTTGTTTTACCCTCATTCACCACTAAACCCATTTTTGCCGCTTCTGTACTAATACTTGCAAACGCACCAGTGACAGCTCGCTGTGTTGTACCAACAATGTCAATGTCGTCAGCGTATGCAAGCAGTTGCACAGACTTATAGAAAATTGTGCCTCTGGTGTTGGCTTGTGAGTTTCGCACAATCTTCTCAAGAATGATGTTGAAGAAGTCACATGACAGCGCATCACCTTGTCTAAATCCTTTTTTGACATCAAAGGTCTCGGTGAGATTGTTTCCGACCTTTACGGAGCAGCGAGCGTTCTCCATCGTCATTCTGCACAATCTGACAAGTTTGGCAGGGATGCCAAAACTAGACATGGCTCTGTATAGCTCGTCTCTATAAACGCTGTCATATGCGGCCTTAAAATCGATAAAAAGATGGTGAGTATCGATCTGGTATTCTTGGGTTTTTTCCAGGATCTGCCGTAGTGTGAATATTTGATCGGTCGTGGACTTACCGGGCCTAAAACCGCACTGATAGGGACCTATCAGATCGTTGACGAATGGTTTCAGGCGTTCACACAATACAGCAGACATGATCTTATACGCAGTGTTCAGGAGACTGATGCCTCTGTAGTTGGCGCAGTTTAGAGGGTCTCCTTTCTTGTGGATCGGGCAAACAATGCTGAGGTTCCATTCATCAGGCATACTTTCCTCTAACCAAATCTTGGAGATGAGTTGGTGTATGCACTCTACCAAGCCATCTCCGGCTGCCTTGAAGAGCTCGGCAGGTAAGCCGTCTGGACCAGCAGCCTTGTTGGATTTAAGCTTAGATATTGCTATCCTCACTTCATTTTGGTCAGGTGGACGGAAATCTTGGCTGTCATCGTTCAGGTTGAATGGTTCGTTCTGCCTAACAGCGGAATTTGTGTCGTCTTCGCCGTTTAACAGTCTGCAGAAATGGTTTTTCCATGTCCTCAGCACCGACTGTGACTCTACTACAAGGTTTCCTTGTTCGTCTCTACAGGTCTCCGTTCGGGTCTTGTTGCCATGACACGTTCTTTTTACCTTTTGGTAAAACTTCCGAACATTGTTCCTGGAGTAACACCTCTCTATATCCTCGATCGCGCGCTTCTCATGCTCTCTCTTTTTTCTCCGGAGAAGCCGATGTTCTTCCCTCCTTTTTTGCTCGTAGAGCTGACGAGCTGCTCTCGTCCTTCTATGCAGCGACGCTTCGTAGGCACTTTGTTTTGCTGCATGTGCTTGCCGGCACTCTTCGTCAAACCAGGGGTTTCGGGGGGGTGGGCTGTTGAAACCGAGCACATCAGTTGCGGCGTTTTTGATGGCTTCTTGGCATCGGCGCCACTGGTCTTCGGCACTTGATGCTGGCAGCATAGGACTTCTCGAGAGGTTGAGGGATACGCGATCGGCAAAGGTTCTGGCGGTTTGTTGCGTTTGTAGTCGTCCAACGTTAAATCTCCTCACAGTATTTTCTCGTTGTTGTGGCGTCTTGGATATCCGCATCCGTACCTTGGCTACAACAAGGTAGTGGTCCGAGTCTATGTTGGCCGCTCGGAAAGTTCGGACATCTAGAATACTGGAGGAGTGCCTTGCGTCGATCGCAACGTGATCAATTTGGTTGACGGTTTGATGATCAGGTGACCGCCATGTTCCTTTGTGTATATTGAGGTGAGGAAACCGTGAACTAGCTATGGTAACATTACGTCCCGCAGCAAAATCAATCAGCCTAAGTCCGTTTCCAGACGTGGTGTCGTGTAGGCTGTGTTTTCCGATTGTGCTACCAAAGATGTCCTCCTTTCCTATTTTGGCGTTAAAATCACCCAAGACGATTTTAACGTCATGCTTAGGACATTGCTCATATGTTTTGTCGAGGAGCTCGTAGAAACATTCTTTGGTAGCATCGTCTTTATCTTCTGTGGGGGCGTGAGCGCATATCAGGCTGATGTTGGCGAATTTAGCCTTGATGCGGATAGTTGTAAGGCGTTCACTAACGTGTCGAAAGCTCAAAAATGTTTATTGGTAAGACCCCTTGGGCCTTAGCAATAAAAATGTTTAGGTTCGACTCTAAATCTTAATAGTTCACGGTGGCTATATTTTTCATACAAATTTTGCAATTGTGAGCTTCCGTAAATTTAAAGTCGAAACTAAAAATGTTTATTTCTAAGGACCCTTGTCTTTCACAATGTTTCTTTGCCCTTTGTCCTTCCCGACGATTTTTCAGTCCCAAACTTAATTTATGAAAAAGAAAATTAATTACAAATAACTAAAAATAAAGTGCACGACTGGGTCAAACAATACTTTCTCGTTCGTCAAAAGTTGTGTTGGTTCTTTTCTTATTTTATTAGATAGGTAGGTAAAGATCTGGGAAGCAATTCTAGGTAAAAAAAACGGTTTATGAAATAGAGAAAAAGGAATAGTACTGAGGGTTAAATAAAATTCACTTTTAGTTTTTAAACGTTAAAGCTCTAGAAGCAGACAACTGCCGCAAGTTACTGTTAGAGAGTTATAAGCGCCTACTGTTCTATTTTATAGCTTTTACACTTTACAAGTTTTTGAGTACGAGAACAAGTGTAAAGGTAGTAGGAGTTTCTGATTTTTGGTCTATTTGGGAATGATTTTCTTTTTGACTGGAATAGGTAAATGACGCTGATTTAAGTTGTCAATAACTGAATACTTCCAGATAGATCGATATCTTTACATATAATATAAGAATTCAGAGATTGGGTTAAATTTGTATATATCACGATGAACGTGGGTGGGTGGGTGTGCAAATGAAGTGTGATAGTCTGATTGTTGGAATTACCTATTTTAAGGTGCATATTCAAAAAGGTTGAAAAAAGTAGAAGTGGGTAATATTTGCTGAAAATGAGTTTTGCGTTGCTGTTGCATTTCTAATGGCTGTTGCAATTTGAATTTTAAAGTGCGATATTAAGTTTTAAAAATGTGTAGGTATAGGTATATCGGCTTCTGGGTTGTTTTTTTAACAAATAATAAAAAAAAAACAGACTTCTTCGATTTTTTTGATAAAAAGTAAGTATGGGATCTTAATTAGAAAACTGATATTATTGTTAATATGTATTTTGATCAAAATCGTTAGAGCGGTTTTTGTAAAATTTGGCAGACAAAACAGTAGGTACCGGATATTGCAATGTTTAGTTTGAAAAATACTATTTGTTAACTATATAGCTAAAAACCGACTATAAGTTCTTGTTCGCGATATTAGCATTACTTGGTTTTTTAAGTTTTATCGAAGTCAAAAATAGGGTTTTCGAGATATGAGAAGTTTTTAAAATTAGCGTTTTCGGTGATTCGAATTGAAAATTAAGGACGCAACAACAGCGAGAACATCAATGTTACTCTAAGTTTGCTTTTGGTCAAAATCGTTGTTGCCGTTCTCTAGTTAACTAAGGAAAACTAAATTAAAAAAAAAAACTTTTTACAAAAATCCAAAATAAAAAACGACCCCGAACTCGAGCGCCTACTGTACTATTTTATAAGCTCTTACAGTTTACAAGTTGTTTGAGTACGAGGACAGGCGTAGTAGGAGTTTCTGTTATTTGATTGCAAGTAGCGTTGGTGATAGATCGATATCCTTACATATATGTACGAGTATATCTAAGAATTCAGAGATTTGTTCTTGAATTTGCATTAGACGTTATAAACTGAATATCCCGATGGACGTGTGTGGGGGTGTTAACGAAGTGGGATTTTCTGATAGTGTAACGATCCAAGTGGTTGGAAAAAAAGAAAAGGGGCATTTTTGCATTTTTAATAGAAGTGCGGAGTTTTAAAAAAATATATGAACACAGATCGGCTTTTGGGTAGTAATTTTTCATAAATAATTAAAAAAATTGATTTAGTCGAATTTTTTGAGAAAAACTAAGTAGGGGATCTTATTTAAAATACCTATATTATCTTTAATATGTATTTTGATCAAAATCGTTAGAGAGGTTTTTGTAAAATTACGCACAAAAAACCGTACCAAATATTGCAATGTTGTTTGAATAATACTATTGGCTAACTATTTAGCTGAAAACTGACGACTTATAAATTATTCTTATTACTTGGTTCTTAGAGTTTTATCGAGTTTTAAATTGGGGTTTTCGAGATATAATCAAATAAATAAATAGTTGGCGCAACAGGTCAGAGGGACCCTAGGCCTAGCTTCTCACAACCATTCGTTTTGTGTGAGTTTTTTTTTTTCATTTTTAGAAAGAATGAAAGTGATCTTCATTTTAATGCCGATTCCAACCGGCTAATTGAGAAGCTCTTTCAAGACAGTTATACTCTCGGATGTTTGTCAGACGTTCGCGATAGGTGGCACAGTGAAAAAAACCCTAAGTTGGAATTTAGGTTTTTTGCGGGATTCAAACCTGGCCCTTTCGCTTAGTAGTCCCAACACACTAACCACTAAGCCACTGCGCCTACACTTTCGAGATATAAGCAGTTTTTAAAATTAGCGTTTTCGGTGATTCGAATTTAAAATTAAGGCCACAATAATTTTGGAAACATACATTTTACTGAAAGTACTCATTCTAGTCAAAACCGTTATCGCATTTTCTTAGAAAAATAAAGAAAACGAAATTAAAAACAAAAAAACATATTTTCAAAAATCTATTGTAGGTACGATAATGGGTAGTACGTTTCGCTTAAATTGTTGGGAAAATTGATGTTTCTTCGGGGGCGAAATGATCAATCTGGGAAAAAGTAAAACGTCAAAACGATATTTCGTTGAAAAATTACTTGACAACAACATCAACAAATTGCCAAATGATTTTTGCGAAATGATCAAAAAAACACGAAAGATAAAAACGCCAATTAGTAATCGCGCAATGATTGAAAAATTTAGGGAACAAAAAACCGAATTTAAAATTCAGGATTGCAAAATAAACGAAATATTTAACGACTAAAGGCGAACAAAGAAAAACCGAATTAATTTTGCAAAAAAATGGTAACCCTACGATGATATAGACAAAAACTGAGCCCTCTATTCAGGTAGAAATGACCATATTACCATAGAAATTAATTTTTGTTTTCGAGATATTTCGAAATTTCAAAAGTAGGTACCGTTATTGGATTCCAGAAATTTTAACAAGTTTACAAAGGTATTTTTTTAGTGTGTGAAAAAATTATGGGGGCGGCATAAATTGGGTCTGCCCCGGCTCCAACCCACGCTACGCCACTGCGGCCGAACTGTGAGCCCACAAACTGCAAATCCAATGTTTAAACGAAATCCTGGTAGCCGTTTAGGCTGTACGCCTGTGAAAGGACGGACAGACATACAGACACACAGACGGATAGACCGGACAGAATTTTGCGACCCACTTTTTTGAGTTCATCGTAATATCAGAATTGATTAACGTGATTGATTGACGAAAACAATATCTTACTCTTATAACGTAATGGAAAGAGGGTTATGTACAGAACGTACACAATTAACATTGGTTATGGTTATGCCAGAAAATATTTGTTAGGTTATTTTTAGGTAGTACTAAAATACGAGTTGGGTGTGCAATTTATATAATTTTTAAAATTAAATCTTTGTCCCAATGTTAATTTCTTCGTCCCATTCTTTCGGTGTATTTGTCCGAAGTTATGTTTCAAGGTGGCAACCGTGTGATTATCATTTTTACCTGACTGGACACAGGGAGAGTTATGTGTTTCGCCCGTCTCCTATGTACGTTCCTCCGTGACCCCCTGTTGCCCAAACGGCTTGATCCTTTTTTAAGAGTGAGGTGTCATTAAATTGGTATTCTTTCCTGGAGTGTCAAATATAAATTAAAAACAAAACAATTTTCACACAAATGTCAGTTAGCTCTTTTTTACAGTCAGTCGGTTTTTTTTTAATTAATAATTCGGGTCTATCACATAATCCGTCGTTTTCGGAATTTTCCTACGAACCCCGAAAGAATTGTTACAGAATCCGTCGGTTTGCAACGTTTTTTGCGGCGTATTTTATGTGGTTTTGCATTGGGACCAAAAATCAATCTTTTTTTTTGATCTAAATCACTTTTCACGTTCCATTGGGACGAAAAATCAATACTTTTTTCGATTCGGATCACTTTTTGCAGATCTCGATATTTTTTCAGATCTACACACACCAATATAATTTGCACAGCTGTTTTACGTCAGTGTAAGAAGTTTGCTTTCGAGAGAAATGCGCAAAGTTTCGTGAAAACCAAAATAGCAAAATACACAAATAGCTATGAGTATGATTTCGGAGGAATTATTATCTTCATTAATAGTCTCAGCATGCCTATCAACCAGGTAAATCCACCGAGTCAGCACTCAATGACTTAGTAACTAAAATTGAATCCTCCATCAATTGTAAGGAAATCTGTCTTGTCGCTTTCCTTGATATTGAAGGAGCTTTCAATTACACGTCCTATGAGTCCACCTACAGGACTCTCAACAATATGAATCTATCTCCCATTATTGGAAGATGGATAATGTCAATGCTGAATAGCAGAATAATTCAGTCCCGCATCGATGATGTGGAAATATCAGCACTCACAACCAGAGGGTGCCCTCAGGGGGGTGTCCTCTCGCCCCTCTTATGGTCCCTTGTCATTGACGACCTACTTCAGTCCCTGACAAATCAAGGGATCTATGCCGTAGGATATGCCGACGACGTTGCAATCGTCGTCAATGGTAAATTCGAAAGCACAGTCTCAGAAATACTTCAACGCGCTCTATCTGTTGTTCAAAGATGGTGTAATAAAGAAGGTCTTTCTGTTAATCCAAAGAAGACAACCATAGTCCCCTTTACCAGACGGAGGAAACTTGATCTCCTGATTCGCCCTACCCTGTTCGGCGAAACCATTGAATTCTCTCGAGAAGCCAAATATCTAGGAATTATCCTTGACAGTAAACTATCATGGAACAAGCAGATTGAACGTACCGTAAACAGAGCCACCAGATCTCTATGGATCTGTCGTCGAGTCTGCGGTAAAAACTGGGGTCTTAGGCCTCGGATGATGTACTGGCTCTATTCGCTCGTCGTAAGACCAGCGGTTACCTATGCCGCCGTGGTCTGGTGGACGAAGACTAACGAAGTCACCACAGTTAAAAAGCTAGAACGAGTCCAACGTATAGCCGGAAACTGTATGACGGGCTGCTTACGCTCCACACCGACTATGGCACTCAATGTCATCCTTGGTCTAACGCCTCTTCAAATACATATTCAAACGGAAGCCAGACTGAGTGCTCACCGTCTGTTCCATTCGAACAACTTTGACCCCTATACCTATCATGGAGGTCATCTGTCCCTACTCGGCACCATTGAGCCTTCAAGCTCATTCAGCATGCCTCTTGATGACATGCTACCGAAATATGTATTCTATAAAAACTTCTCCATAATCATCCCCCCTAGGGAAGAATGGGAGAAATATAAACCTAATCCATCTCGACTTGACATCATCTGGTACACAGACGGTTCTAAGATGGAATCAGGGACTGGCTCTGGAATATACGGTGAGTCAAACCAGGTGAACTTGTCAGTCAGCCTTGGAAAAAACTTATCCATATTTCAGGCCGAAGTCCTTGCAATCAACCATTGCGCTAGAATAAATCTAAGTTCTAACACACGTGGAAAAAACATATTCATATTCTCAGATAGCCAAGCAGCTCTCAAAGCTCTTGACTCATCTGTCATCAAATCCAAACTTGTCTTAGAAACTTTCTTAAACATCTATGAACTTTCTAAGAAAAACCTTGTCATCCTCCACTGGATTCCAGCCCACAGAGGATTTGAAGGTAACGAATCAGCTGACTCATTAGCTAAAATCGGAGCAACCACTCCACTCATCGGACCTGAACCCTTCTGCGGAGTCAGTAAAAACCATTTCAGGAACTACATCAAAAACCAATCTTGTATAGAGTCTAACGAGATCTGGAAAAACACAGCTGGGCAGAGTTGCACCAGAAAATTTTTCCCCAAATTCTCCCCCAGAAAATCACTCTTCTTGATTAACCTGGATAAAAACAACCTGAGAATACTAACAGGAATAATCAGTGGCCACGGTCGCGTGAAAAAACATCTTTACCGCATTGGCGTTTCACCGGATCCCATCTGCAGACTGTGTCTCGAGAGTGACGAATCCTCTCTTCATATAGTCACAGAATGCCCGGCCCTTTGTCGTCTCAGGAAAAACGTCCTTGGTGACGAAATCATTGATTTAGCATCACTTGCTAATATACATCCAGAGAAGATCCTGGTCTTCCTGACGGTCTCTGGAGTGAAAAGATGGCTCTAAGAACGTAACAGGGATGGCACAATAGGCTCCTCTAAGAAGCCGCAGTGCCAGAGCTCATTGAAAGCTCTCCCGCCTCACAATCTAATCTAATCTAATCTTCATTAATATCTCCCTCGTCACCTGAAGACTACAAAACACAAATAATACTTCATTTGTATCTACAACAGGCGGAACATTTTTCAGGTCGATATCCATTTGTGATTTTGCCAAAAACAATTGCAATTTGAACAGCTGATATTGTTGTCAATTAACGCACTAATCCATTTACAAAAGCAGATCAATTTCTTTGCGCGTTCCATGAGCACCGTAAAATCTGAGATCTGAAAAAGATTTCTGGTGGTCCCAATGGAAAACCACATTAGTGCAGTTTTTGTGACTTTTTTCTGTTAGGTTAGATTAGGTTGAGGTGGCTGTCGGCTAGCGACACACTTAGACCATTATAATAAGGTCCCTTGTGATACCACATGAATATATAGTTACTCTTCCTACTTGTTGCACCAGTTGGAGCTTCTGATGAAGCGTAGGAGATATCGAAGGTCTGCGTTTTTTTTAGATCGTTCAGAACGCTCCCAAATGGAGTTTCTGTCCTTGTGAGAGAGTCGGACAAGTACATAGAAGATAGAGAATACTTTCTCCTCCTCCTCGTCAAAACAGCTCTTGCAAAAATCGTTAGAGAATACGACAAACCTTTTTGCATGCCTGCCGATAAGACAGTGTGCCGTGATGACACCTATTGTAGCACCGACATGCTTCCTATCGAGGGAGATCAAATGCCAAGAACGTTTTGTCGCTAGACATGTCACGCCGGTTGTCCACCAAAGATTTGTTCTTTCGATAGCATCCAGCTTTATTGTGAGTTTGCAAGTAGAGATTGGAATACCTCATGAATCCTTAATTGGAAGCAAAGGTAGTGTAGTTCCATGTTTGGCGAGTTTATGAGCCTTGCAGTTACCTTGGATATCCCTATGCCCCGGCAGCCAAAAGAGGTGAATATACTGCTCTCTCTGAGAGACGAATGACAGTCTTGGGCTGTTATAGAATTTGTGGAGACTTATTCCAGGCACTTGATAGCAGCTTGAATATCCAAGAAGATACGGATATCTTTAGCAGATATCATGTTTTCCCTTAGCCAAGATAAGACTTCTCTTATCGTCATTATTTCCGCCCAAAAAACGCTACAGTGATCAAGAAGACGGAAGAAGAGAGTAAGATTTAGTCTGTCAGAGAAGACACCGCCACACACATCATCCATAGTTTTCGAATCATCTGTGAAGAAATTTATCGATTCATAATCCAGGAAGGCTTCCTCCTCGCAGAGTAATCTAGTAGGAATGGAGACCTGGAAGTTTCTATCAAATTGTAGTCTGGTGTGGTGTAGTTTTCTGGAAGGTTCCTGATGGTGTTTACTATAGCGGAATGGACAGTTGTTTTGCTGGTCCACTGTGAAGTAGCGTTTGCCTGCTGAAGATGTCAAAGTGCGTCAGATGAAAGATGAAACAGTATGTTAAGCGGAGGGGGTGGTGTGAAGAGTCCCGCCGATGCACAGGCAAGCTGTTCTTTCGACTTTGCTTAGTTTATCGTGATTAATTGCTTTGTCCAAAGCAGTCCACCAGACAACCACAACGTACGTGAGTGTCGGTCTTATCACCGAGACATATAGCCAGTGAGTGATACGAGGCTGTAAACCCCGTTTGTTCCCTATGGCTTTTTTGCAAGAGAAAAGTGCCACAGTGGCCTTCTAAACTCTTCTTGGATGTTAGGCTTCCAAGTTAACTTTCTATCAAAAATAAGACGCAATTACTTAGTTTCATTTGAGAATGTCAAGCTAGTGTCATTTATAGGTGGAGGTTCAATGTGTGGAGTCTTGTATTTCCTAGGACAGAGGACAAGTTCAGGTTTGAGAGGGTTTACGCCCAAACCACAATTGTTTGCCCATTTTATTAGCTTGTTAAGAGCGTGTTGTAGGAGTTCTTTTAAAGTATTTTGTTATTTTCCGGAGACAGATATAGCAACTTCGTCCGCATAGGCAATCACATTGTAACCGTCCACTTCCAGGGGAAGCGGAGGTAGGATGCCACCTTGTGGGGTCCCTCTACTGACAGATCTTCTGGCAGATATCTCATTAAGACTTGAGTTGATAATTCGGCTATTAAGAATCAAACTGATCATTTCGCCAAGTGAGACATCATCGTTCAGAGCTGCCAATGCACCAGCAATTGCAGATTAGTCGACGTTGTTGAAAGCGCCTTCTATATCCGGGAATGCAACCATTGTATACTCCTTAAGATGAAGAGAATCGTCTATGGAGCGCGTTAGCGTAGGTAGGGCCGTTTCTACTAATCTGCTCTCAGAATAAGCAATAGCATATTGCGCATGTTGACCGACGTTTTTTGGACCTTACTAATAATCATTTATAATCTTCACACTAAATATTTTTTAGTTCACAATGTGTAATTTCATATGAAAAATGTCCACCGGGTTGGGATCAAAATTCTGTATGGGTCAAAATTCTGCTTTCAAAATTCTGCGCGATTTTTAACACTTTCCAAACCTTTTTTTTATTGTTTGCAGATTTTTTTAAAGACAATCCTCTCACTTACTTAAGCATAAAGTGTAGAGAACTTTTTAACTTTCTCCATTACGTAGTAAGAGAAAGATATGTTTTCGTACAAAATTTCGAACTCGAGGTTATAATCATTTCTGACATTACGATGATACACGAACTCAAAAAAGTGGGTCGCAAAATTCTGTCCGGTCTGTCTGTCTGTCCCGCAGGCCTACAGCCTAAACGGCTGACCGAATTTCGTTCAAAATTCGGATTTGGAGTTTGTGGGCTTAGGGCTCGGGGCGGTTTTTTACATTGCAAGGTAACCTCAATATAAATGGTACTCACCATACAAACTGTTCGTACCAGTTTGATTCGCTCGAAAACGGATCTAACGATTTCAACCAAAATTGATATTTAAGCTTAAGTGGGTGAGGTTACCATAACTACATACCCAGTTTTTGGCTAAAAATTCTAGTAACGGTACTTTTGAAATTTGGACATATCTCGAAAACGGTCAATACGATTATAACAAAAATTAATTTCTAGGGTAATATGGTCATTTCCAACTTAATGGCAAATTCAGTTTTTCTCGGTATTGTCGTCAAATGGATTTGTGAAAAAAGTAATTTTTTAAAATTTAGTTTTCCTTAGTTTACCAGAAAACGGCAATAAGGTTTTCGACCAAAATACAAACATAGAGTAATACTGATGTTCTTAAAATTGTTGGGTCCTTAATTTTCAATTAGAATCACCAAAAACGCTAATTTTAAAAACTGCTCATATCTCGAAAACCCCATTCTTGACTTCGATAAAACTTTAAAAACCAAGTAATGCTTACATCGCGAACAATAACATATAATCGGTTTTTAGCTATATAGTTAACAAATAGCATTTTTCCAACTAAACATTGCAATATTTGGTACTGTTTTGTCTGACAAATTTTACAAAAACCGGTCTAACGATTTTGATCAAAATACATATTAAAGATATTTTCAGTATTCTAAATAAGATTCCGTACATAGTTTTTCTCAAAAAATTCGAATAAATCTGTTTTTTAATTATTTCTCAAAAATGACTACCCAAAAGCCGATCTCTGTTCATATTTAGTTTTAAAACTCAATACCGCACTTTAAAATTTAATTTGCAACAGCTATTAAAAAGCAATAACAGCAACACAAAACTTATTTTTAGGAAATATTACCGACTTCTACTATTTTTCAACCATTTTGAATATGCACCTTAAGATAATTCCAAAAACAGGGAGTTACACAATCAAAAAATCTAACTTCATTTGCACCCCCAGGCACGTCCATCGGGATATTCAGTTCATAGCTGTTAATGCAAATTCAAAAACAAAACTCTGAATTTTTGCATATAATGTACATACATATATTTACATGTAAAGATATCGATCTATCACGACCAATGCTTCCAATTATTGACAACTTAAACCAGCTTCATTAATCTATTCCAATAGCGTTACTTTCAGTGCTCTCTAAAGTAATGGAAAAGGCAATAAATGTCAAAATAATCAAATATCTAGAAGGCCATCGATTAATAAGCGACAGGCAATACGGATTTCGGAGCCGTAGTTCCACTGGTGGCCTGTTAAGCTATGTAACACACTTATAGACACAATCAATTGAACAACACGGCGAATCCAGAGCCGTAGCCTTGGACATATCAAAGGCATTTGACCGAGTCTGGCATAGAGCCCTATTAGGCAAGTTAGCGTCTTACGGATTACCACAACAACTCTGCGGATGGATGCAAAATTTTCTTCTGGGAAGATCGATCCAAGTTGTTGTAGATGGTGTATCATCCAATTCGTTTGCTATAAATGCAGGAGTGCCCCAAGGATCTATTCTTTCTCCAACTTTATTTTTTCTCCACATCAACGATTTGCTTGGATCGACAAATAATAATATCTACAGCTTTGCAGATGACAGCACTCTTATATCCTCCATCTCGAACAATGGGCCTGTGAATACGGCTACATCGCACAGTCAGAGATGTGAACAAATTAATTCTCTAAATGATGATCTGGACAAAATCTTGAAGTGGGCAGTGGGGAAAGGAGAATTTGGTTGTATTTAATGCAAACAAGACACAGTTCACAACATTTTCCAGAAAAAATGCATCAACAGTTCCTCAGATCCAAATGGATGACCATCCAATCCATCACAAGGACTCAATGCACCTTCTAGGAGTCACAGTCAATTCAGGAATCACATGGCAGGACCACATATCCTTTATCGCAAGATCGGCGTCCGCAAAGTTGAGCTACCTATTTAGAGCAAAGATGTACTTTAGCCCCAAGCAACTTCTCCTTCTCTACAAAGCACAGGTTAGACCAGGCTTGGAATATTGATCCCATATATGGAGCTCGGCCCCAAAACATTCACTTAACCTGCTTGATAGCATACAGAGACGAGCAGTTCGACTCATTGGAGACCCTACACTCACATCGAATCTACAACCGTTGGTGCACAGAAGACAAGTCGCTGACCTATGCTTGTTCTATAGGTACTTCCATGGTAGATGTTCTGAGGAACTCAAAAACATTATCCCTCGAAATGCAACTTTTGGGCGCCCAACAAGACAGGCTGCTAATGCTCATGACCATACAGTACACTTAACAACCGCGAGGACATCAACTTTCCAAAACTCCTTCTGTTACAGGACAAGCAAACTTTGGAACTCGCTTCCTGGGGATATATTTCCAGAAGACTACAATTTGCAGCAATTTAAGTGCAGAGCAAACATACATCTGCAGGCATCTCGGGGCGCTGTTGAAGCGTGATAGGTTCGCCTTTCCCGGGAAAAGTATATATAAAAAAAAAAAAAATTTCCAAACAGATCAAAAATCAAAAACTCCTATTACACTTGTTCTCGCACTCAAAAATAGCACAGTAGGCGCTTATAACTCTCTAACAAGAACTTATTGCGTGTTTCTAGAGCTTTAACGTTTAAAAGTTAAAAGTGAATATTATTTAACACTATGACTGTGTTCCTTTTTCTATATTTCATGTTTATTTTACCTAGCATAGCTTCTCAGATCTTAACCTAATACCTACCTATCTAATAAAATAAGAAAACAACCAACAAAACTTTTGACGAACGAGAAAGTTCGTCGATCAATCGATCTTTAAATTCCACTGAAGAACCTCACACATGGTACACAAGAGTTTTCTTCTCTCTGACATAATTTGTGCGCGGCGTAAGCCAAATGTTTCAATTGATATCATGCGTGCTAATTGACAGCAGCGTAGGATATTCATTTCACCCTCGTCGTGGCCGTCGCCTTTCTCATCTTTTACCTAATGACTGTCAAGGAAATGCGATATGTTGATTAGACATTAGCTCACCGTCACAATCACCACACCACCCAAACCATTCCGACTGCAAAGACTTTGTCAACCGCAAAATTACAAAATTACCTTCACAATAAGTTGCACAAACATAAGGGTTGTGAGTTCCCAATGGCCATGTGGTTGGTTCGCTCCTCTCACCCCGGGAATGGTGTCCACTGAGTTGGAAAATTATGAAAAATACACAAGTCTGAGTATATTGAGTTTCATATAAGCACCCGTAAAGATTGTTGCTTCCTTCCAGCAAGGAGGAGGAAAATAACCCTAATTTGCATTTTGAACGATACGCCTGCAAGCTACCCAAGGTCCAGAGAGAACCTCCGTATATTTGACAAAATATCAAAGCTGAATAATTGTGAATAAAAAATGAGACCGACCACATAAAAGGATTACAGCGCCAAGACCATCCATATTTTCGTTTTTAATTGCAACTTCATCCGGTGCGATTAACGTTAACAAATTGCCATTCGCATGGCGACCGACGACGACGCCGACAGTGGGCTAAAAGGGCAAAAATTGGCATCGATGATGGTTCGCACCTAAGAATGGAGAAAATGTTGCTCTGACTGGGGGTGGTGCGCCATCCTTGCCGACATCAGCATGGTGGCTTTTTGGCAGTTAGCAACGAGATGAGAAATGTCCTTGTTCGAACAAGTGCGACATGTCTGGGTTATGCGTGTTGTGTCTCGTCGTCGGTTCGGTAGTTTATGTTGAAGGTCATGTTCATGTTGGATAAATCTGCCGTTCCACCGGGTAGCTTAGTACTTGTATGTTCAAATGTGTGGTTTTCTATGGGGTGGCCTGTCAGAGTTGTTGTCTCATTTACACGTTTCACTTGGCTGCGAGTTGAACTTTGTCATATTTGAAGCGGGTGGTTGGTGGTGATGTTGAATGCGAGATGTTGCATGTTAATCATGAGGGTGGCTAAATATGGATCTGCGGTGCATTGTGTTCAGAAAATTACATCTGAAGCTGGAGAGCACTTTAATAAGTTCCATTTTCCATGGACATTTAATAAGTTTCAAAATGTCGATCTTAAATACAGCGTTTCAGTAATTCATAAAATTGCCTGGCTAAGGCCTTATACAGTTTGAACTCAAGGCCTCAATGCCAAGCTTTGTCAAAGGCTTCAGCAGCATTTAAAACATATATGTTGAACACAATGGGTTACCTTGTATAGTCCTTTTTCATTAATCGATGCACTTGGTGTATCGTCGAATTGTTATTTCTAAATCCGAAATTTAAGATAATCTTTTGTGTATTTTTCAAATATCTTTGTTATTTCTGTTATTACCCGACTGTACACAGAGAGGGTTATGTGTTTCGCGCGTATCCTATGTACGTTCCTACGTGACCTCCTGTAGCCTAAACGGCTTGACCGATTTTAAAGAGTGAGGTGTCACTAGATTCGTATTCTTCCCCGGAGTGTCATAGGCTAGACAAATAATTATAAAAATATAAATCTAAAAAAACAAACTAAAAAAAAATAATTGTCACGCAGTGGAAATGTCAAGAGATGGAATACACTGAACTGCGGAATAAATTACTTTCTGATGTATTCACAATCGCGGTCTTGTGGAGTGTTAGGCCCGATTCGCCAGGGTGTGCACCATTTTCCTGTGAAGACGATAAAACTTACGTTAATCCGGAGTTTTTATTTTTATTGGACCGGGCGGTTTTTTAATTTATATATTATATTATGTTTATTGCATAAACATATCGAACACTATTTGAGACCGGCAAAAAATAGATAGCTACAATCCTAAAACACTGACAAATAAATATACTGTACACCATTCACAAAAGAAACTTTTTTTGTGTATTCTTCTAAATATATTAAACTAAAAAGCTAAAAATAAAAAAAGTTAATTTAAAAAAAACAAAAAACCCGACTGACTGTAAATTTAAAAGGATTGAAACAAGACACTTTTAAGTATAACTGATTGGCAGTCGGACGCTGCGCATATTTTTGACAGATTGTCTAGGTAGTCTCCGATTGTCAATCAGTTATACTTAAAATAAAAGTGTCTTGTTTCAATCCTTTTAAATTTACAGTCAGTCGGGTTTTTTGTTTTTTTAATTTAACTTTTTTATTTCTTATATTCATCACTTCAACAGTTTTTCAGTTAAGTGGGACATATCGCGGCTTAATGCAGGCGTCAACTAGGAAATTAAATTTTTTAAGCGCTTCTGATGGTAAATTCAAAAACTATTTATTTAAGTCGACTATATTGTACTGGACTTGATGTACCTTAACGCAAAAACTAGACTAGACTAGAAAAAATAAAAAACTCATGTGGTCATTTTATATACCGATCAAAAGTGAAATACGTCTAACCACCCAGCTGCCAGACTTAGAAAACTCAATTTTTTAGGGTCCCCATTTCTTTTAAAACCAATTTGATAATATCCCTGTGCTTTTTTATTCGGTGTCTGATGGTGTCGATGAAGTGACTTATCGCCGTGCAGTTCATCTAGCGTTCGCCTCTTTAAAAAGTTAGTGTGTTTGACTGCTGAGCGAGGGATCTCAGGTTCGAATCCCGCAAAAACTCAAATTCCAACTTAGGGTTTTTTCTTCTACTGCGCCAACTCTCGTGAACGACTGACAAACATCCGACAGTATAACTGTCTTGAAAGAGCTTGAAAAGAGCTTAAAAAAATGTACATAAAACGAATGGTTGTGAGAAGCTGGGCCTAGGGTCCTGTTGCGCCAACTATGTATTTATTTATTTTAATGTCTTTTTGCAAATGCTTCTTACTTTTTTGGGAATGACAAAGGGGAATTTGAGGTTCGTCAGTAAAGTACTCACTTTGTTGTTGCATACAAACCATCCTGTGGATTTGATAAAGCTCATTATCTTGTCTATATGTGTGCTGGAAAGCTCGTCTAGATCGTGGAAGAAGTGTCTCCCTAGGAATCTGTGCCTATTGTTTTGGAGACCCGGGCAGTGACCTAGGAATTGGGTTGTGTCCTCAAGAGCTTCCTCTCATAACCGCAGCCTCTACAAAGTTCTTCTTCCGTCAAGCGTAACTTCTTCATGGGATGCCGCAGAGTGTTATGCCCCGTTAGGATTTCTACGAGGGTGGAAAGAGATTTTCTATCCTTTAGTATGAGACTCTCGGTTCTGGCTTCATTGAAGGTTGGCCATAGGATTCTTGTGGTATGACAGGTTTCTAGTGCAGTCCAACATTTAGCGTTCGCCTCTCTTGTGGCCTTTCTCCCTGCTTCAAGCTTGAGTGAGCAAGGCGGGATATTCACAGAGGAATTCTGGTGATAGACGAACTCAAAAAAGTGGATCGCGAAATTCTGTCCGTCTGTCTGTCCGTATGCTACTAAGGCCTACAGCCTATCAACTTGAGATTTGGAGTTTGTGGGCCTACAGTTTGGGCGGTTTTTTGTTTAATGGTAACTTCAATAATAATGGTACTTCCCATATAAAATTTGAGTTCAAGTTGGTGCGGTTAATATTACTGCATACTCAGTTTTTCGCTAAAAATCGAATAACGGTATAGGTACTTTTGAAATTTGGACATTGGTATCTCGAAAACGGTCCATACGATTATAACAAAAATTCATTCGTATATGGTCATTTATAACTTAATAGCAAACTCAGATTTTACCCGACTGGACAAAGGGAGGGTTATGTGTTTCGCTCGTATCCTATGTACGTTCCTACGTGACGCCCTGTAGCCCAACCGGCTTGACCTATTTTGGAGAATGAGGTGTCATTAAATTGGTATTCTTTCCCTGAGTGTCATAGGCTAATCAAATAAATAATAATAAAAAAAAAAAACAAAACAATTGTCACACAAATGTCAGTGAGATTTTTTTAGTCAGTCGAGCTCTTTGTTTTTTTAAATTAATTATTTTCTATATTATCGTACAATAGATTTTTGAAAAAAAAAAAGACATTAAAAAAAAAGATTCTCTTCAGTTTAGGTACCCGAAAACGACACATGCATATTTAGAGTAAAATTGATGTTTTTAAAATTCTTGGGTCCGTAATATTCAATTCGAATCACCGAAAAAGCGAAAATCGGATTTAGTTAGAACTTTAAAAACGAAGAAAGGCTTATATACGGAACACTATCTAATACTCAGTTTTCAGTTATATAGTTAGGCAATAGTATTTTTGTAACTAAAAACATTGCTGTAGGTATTTGTTACAGTTTTTTCTGCATAATTTTACAAAAACCGCAGTTTTAGGAATAAAATCATTCTAATTAAGACCCATACCTACTTATTTTCTCAAAAAATTAGAATAAATCCGTTTTTTAATTATTTCTCAAAACTGACTACGAACTATGTTCACATATCTACGGTATTTTTTGTAAACCAAAGGTTGTGATGTGAGAAGCTGAGGCCCAATGTCCTATACGGACTTATTTTCCCAATTAACTTATTTTTAATTACGTGAACATTACCAAATGCATTTTTACTGGGGGCAGACTGCGCGTGTTTGACTACATCTAGAGATCGAGAGGTTAAAGACCGGATATGTTAAGTGATTCCGCCCACTGTTTGGGCTCTTATGAAATACTCCGTATCTATCAGATCAAATCGGAAAACCGCTTTCATATCTATCAATTGACTAAAAAAATCCCATAACCTAAAATCCCATCGTCAGCCATATTAACATACCTTTCGAAACCACAACAATTCATCAAAAGCAATAAAAAGCCATAATCCAACACACAACCTGCAGCAATGCGAATTGGCGCGGCGGCGGCGACAAATAACGAGCAAAAACCATTGAATCAGACAGAGCAGAACAAATGGCAAAAGCCGAGATAATAAACCACAAAAATAGAGGAAAAATTGAAATGAACACATGCAAAATTGGTCGTACCGTATACGTATAGACCCATACTCCTACGCCTTTACCCACAGAAGCGTACATAATTCGTTTAGACCGGCTGCCTGATACCGCTGCTGCAGCAAGTGCACTCGGCAGTGCCCTAGAGTGCCTTAGCACCTCTTCAACGAGCCACCGACAACCAAGCCCTAAGAGAGCCATTGACAGCGACATATGGGATATAAAGTTGTTGTCTGTAGTATGAACCTTTGAAAGGGAAAACGATTTTGTAAGGCGCCCATCAGCACAGCACGGCATATCGCTTCCGTTTGCTTTCACCTATTGTTCGGCTGTTGTTCTTTTAACATGGGATTCAGGAAGAATCTTTCGTCCCTGCTTTGTATTTTTATATATTTTTTACGAAACATCATCACCGCCACCGTGTTCCTCGTCAGCTGTTTCTTGTGTGTGTCGCAGTCCCCTGATATGTTGGTCGCTGGTGTGCAAAGGATACAATCACTTAACTTTCAAAGGACGAAAACAATGCAGTGGAACAATAACTATACAGAGACTATACCTCTCATATATATACGATTGTGGAATTGTCGTAGTTCTTCCGGTTCTTGGCGGCGCATATTCACCACAATTGAACACACACCAGTACAACTCATGCCCAGGGAAGGGGTTAAAGGACTCCGAACTATGTTTAAGGTTACTTAACGGGGCAAAGTATTTTGCTATAGTGACAATAAAGGGCATTGTCCAAGTTTTGGCAAGGTGCCGTTACCGTATGCATTCTTAACACACGGCGATGTGTCGGAAGGGAAGTTTCGTCCATTGCTGTCGATGGTGTTAAAAGGTATTAAGTACGGAAAATTCATTCATGATACTAATTCGTTCAATACTCAAAAATCGATGGAATTGTACGCGGTTCCTAAAGGTATATCTACCAAAGGTCTCTTGCAGTTTTTTCGTGATATTTACCTTTCAATAACAACCCAAATGGGTAGGCGCAGTGGCTTAGTGGTTAGTGTGTTGGACTACATAGCGGGGGGTCGAGGTTCGAATCCCGCAAAAAACCCAAATTCCAACTTGGGGTATTAGAGAGTATAACTGTCTTGAAAGAGCTTCTCAATTAGCTGTTTGGAGTCAGCATAAAATTGTAGATCCCTTCCATTCGTTCCAAAAAGAAAAAAAACTCACGCAAAGCGAATGGTTGCGAGAAGCTAGGCTTAGGGTGCCTCCGGACCTGTTGCGCCAATTATTTATTTTATTAACAACCCAAATACAACAGCACTAATGATAGTCGCTATAATTACTCATGCTCAATTGCAATCGAAAATTCATTTTCGAGATCCCGGAACAGGATACATTTTTGCAGATTGTTCAAAATTAGTCATGCAAAACTAATAGCCAATCCAGTTAGCTTATCTTTCAATTTGTTTTGCGATTTTTTTTTATTTATATGTAAAAAAAATGATCAATAAAACTATCTCAAGTCACTTTTTATAGCACCAACGGCAACTAGGTAATCTTAAGTGTCGGTGAGAAAATCAAAACAAAGACACTAAATTTGTTTGTGGTATTTACTGCCTATAGTAATTCTTACTACCCACTTCTTCTTTTTTGAACCACTTGGGGCTTACACAATCAGAGAATCCGATTGTGATTCTCCACACACGTCCATCGGCATATTCCGTTTATAACTGCTAATACAAATTCAAAGAAAAATCTCCAAAATCTTACATATATATCTATATAAAGATATTACCATACCAATACCAATAATAATTGACAACTTAAACCAGTGTCAGTAATCTATTCCAGTCAAAAAAAAAAAACAAAAAAATCAGAAAAAAGAATAGAAACTCCTACTATGCTTGTCCTCGGACTCAAGGATCTTGTAAAATGCAAAAGCTTATAAAATGGTACAGTAGCCGCTTTCAACGCACTAACCAGAACTTGCGAAAATTGCCTGTTATTGACAGCTAAAACTTATAAAAACTCACATAGTTATTTGATATGTTATCGAATGAATAACCTAAAAGTGAATTTTATTTTTATTATTTACATTTTTTGTACGGTTGCTTCTGAACTTTTTACCTACCTACCAATTCACTCAGGCAAACTTTTGATGAACGTGAAAGTTTCCTGCGAGCCATAGATCGAATACAAGTTCACTTCGTGTGAAATCTAGTGAACAACGAGTTGGTTACAGAGACAATAGCTTGAAACAAAATTCCTCTAAAGTGGGAACACGTGGACAGTACATTTTGGTGCGCAATAAGTAAAAAAGAATTATTCGATTCTATATAAATAACAAAGATCTACCTATCCATACATGTTTTCAAAATGTAGAAAAGTTATCTTTTTATGTCCCATGTAAGGGTCGCTTAGAAACAACCGTAAAGAAAAAGTAGCTACTCCCTCGAAAACACTTTTAATCCGAAAGTACTAAATGCACAAGATAGTGCCCAGCTAACTAAAGGAATTCCGTTTGCAAAACAACTATCGAGCAGACACTGCTTGATGTGCTTGATCTGAAATGCCGACAATGACAGCAATTTTCCCTTTTGTGGCAAATAGTAGCGCAGGGGTGTTTTTTTTTTTTTTTTTAATTTCCCGCACAAAAGAGCGACAAATGTTTTGGATCCGTTTTCTGGTATACTATTGCTATTGCTATTGCTATCTGCTCCGATGAGGGGATGAGTTTCAAGAGGGTGGCTTTCTCTCGCAATTACCACGCTCTCTTTGGAAGGAAATTCACCTTAATTTCCCCCGGCGCAAACAAGGCATGAAGGCCTGGTCTGGCTCTGGTCTGGCCAGGCCATGCACCCCCATTACGGAGGGGTATAGTCAAGTCTGCACTCTCAGTATATGTTCGGTATTCGTTGCGGGCGGTTTCGTGTTGTTGTTCATCGGGGGTGTGCGCAAATTTGTTTTACCTATTTTCCAAGTGAAAAGGATAACAAATCTTTTTTATGAGATAAATAATATAAAAATATATATTGCATATGCAGTGCACAAATTTCCCACAAGTCCTTCCGGGGGAATCGCGCGAAATTGAATAATCGTTCATCCGACATATGTATGTGGTGTAGTGCTAAAGGATAACAGTGTTGTGTAAGTGCTGTAATAAAAGCAAATTGAAAAGTCAAAAGGATATACCAATCTGCTCCTTCAGCTGTTGCGATTCGCGCAGTGATTTATCGGTTTATGGCGCCAACCAGGAAGGAACTGTGCATTGTCCTGCGGCTGAATGAACCGCACATGTGCATCTGTTAATTGTTTGGATATTCGCTGAGCACAGTAAATGGTAAAGGATAACATATGGCTTAAGCCATGTCACTATGTAAACGAAATTTGAACCAACAACACGATGTGACTAATTTTTATCTTCCACTCCAGTGTCTGTGGGTGGCACAAGGACTCTCCCAAATGATTACGTCTCTGTGGGGGATGGTGAGACAATGTTATCTCTCTATTAGTGTTTGAGGGGGGATTCGAGTGTCATCTCGTGTCCTTGTTTAGAGACCATTAGACAATGTTATTATCATAATTATGATGGAATGTGTTTTGTCGTCCTTTTGTTTACGTTCTACGTATACACTTTCTCTCGGTCCAAGGGTTGATGGGTCATTCGGGTTACATAATCTGCCTTTAATTTGTTTTCGATGTACCGAAAAGGGTTTTATCACTGCGCAGTGCTGGCAAGAAACTATTTAAATATTAAGGACACTAATGTGCAACCAAATCCACCATCCTCCATCCGAGTTGGCCTTAATCGAATTACACCATCACCCCCAAAGGGTCTCTCTCTCTACGAAATCATGCTGATTTCCAATTATTATTACTTTCCCTCTGCTGTATATCGTCCTTCATGTTGGCTCTATGTTGTGTTATCCTTCATCGGGTGAAAACAAAACAAATAACATAGACAGAACGAAACGAATCACTCCCCACTTGATGGCGTGGCGGCCCCCTGTTTTGTTTGTTTGACTAATGGACTCAATGAAGTATGCAATAAACCCGAAATGAAACAAAAAATCTATCGGCACAGAAAGAAAGAGAAAACTGTGAGACATGAGTAGCACTGCTGCAGTTGCAGATTGAATTAACTCATTACCACTCGGATCGTGCAGGACTTTTTTTTCTTCTTATGGTTATTTCCCTAACCGCTTCACGGGTAATATTTTCTTTGTGTAGCTATATCCCTTTGAACAGGGGATGCCAGTTATGAGCATGAGATGTGAAGTTGGTATTAAACTCCCAAGGGATACTGGTCGTCGGATGGTCAGATGTAGGGTTTATTTTCCAAGTTGGGAGTTGTTTGTGTGCCTTTTGAAATGAGAAGGATCGTCGTGATAAATAATTGAAGGGTAAATCATTTTCCACAACAGAGTCAATATGGGAGATTCAATTGACCCAGCTCCATAATCTAGGGAGGCGAGACAATAATTCGGGATGTGGATGATTCATCCGATTATGCCCCCTTACTCAAGTACAATTTGTCTTTTGACAAATAAACGGGTTGTTAGAAGATTTCTTTAAATATTTTCCGGAATTTGTTTTTTTCTGCAATCATGGCCAACTGTTCGAAGTGGGGAAACAAAATGCAACTTCCTTCCAACAAAAATTTGCTCCGCCAAAGGAGAAGAGAAATAATTCTCCAAATGGTTGTAACGATCCAAAGAACTACTATTAGGTCATCGATTTTAGTCACGAAGAACCATCAGTGATTTGGGAGCGCGTCTCGGGGTGACTTACATCTGCGTATTGCATCAGAAAAAAATATCGCCGAAGCGATTTAGACAGACAGAACTACATAAAAGTGTCTCTAATTTTGGCATTGCTTCCATATTAACCTCATTTTATCACCCTTTTTGCAAGGATCCAAGGAAATGTTTTAAAACTAGTTGCGTTTTGCGAATTCCGCGCTGGAACTATTGGTTTAATTGTTGTCACTGGTATTCTTAAATCAGTAGAGAACAGCAGCAAAACCCAATAACGTGAAATCACGGTCTAGACAGTAGAGCGGTTGCATTGATATCGAATTATCTTAGCGATATATATCAACAAGTTTTTCTAAACGGAGTTGCTTCCACGATGTTGGAAATTTGAAATGGTGTTCCACAAGGTTCGATTCTTGGACCGTTACTTTTCGCCTTATTTATAAACGACCTTCCTTCTGTTTGTAGGCACACCTCTGTACATTTATATGCCGACGATGTCCAAATATATAATTCTGCTCTGCGATCACAGATTGGAGATTGTGTCGGCAGGTTAAATGAGGATTTAAATGCAATACATGATTGGGCTGTTTCCAATGATCTGCAACTCAACCCTAAGAAATCTTTGTGCTTATCTGTAAGGAATATTGGTGCTGTTGACGAATACCCGCACATCTATTTATCCAAAGAAACAATTGCATTTTCCAACAAAGTAAAAAATCTTGGAATAGAACTTAACACCTCCATGCTCTCGCGAGTGCAGACACCTTGACGTTGGTGCGGGAGCTTAAGCCAACTCACGTGAACCTACTGACAGGATCAGCGCCACCAACCACTGATGGAGTTGTTTCTGTCGATGGGCGATGGGTTTGGTGAACTAAGTCTGCCACCCCTAATCCGAGAGAGTTATGCGACCCGTGCTTATCGGATATGGTTTGCAGTCAGGGGTATCCGACTGTATTATTACGGAGCCTCTCTGATACCGGGCCACCTCAGAGAGTAATCTTGGCCTTACCACGTTATACGGGGCTCTGACGTGGCGGACGACCCTTTCCCGCGCTACTCGTGGGTTATGAAACCAAAAAACAAAAACAAACAAAAACAAAAAAACGAACTAAACAGATTGCGGGGTGATACCGCATCTGGATTGGTTGAACAAGTGGAGCAAAGGCTCTGCGATAACTTTTTAAGTTGTCAGCCTGGAACAAGCCGAGGAAGCAGTGTTAGGCAAGTGCAACCAAGCACCAGCCAAGACACCGCCAAATCTAAAATTCCGGTGTCGACACCTATGTTGGCTAAACGCCTTGAAGCTGCCAGACTGGGAAGCGGGAGCCAAGCTCTAGCTTCTCAACCTTTGGTCAAGGCTGTAGTAGGAAGTAAGGGGACGGCAACGAGCCAAGCTCGTATACCTGAACCTATGCAACCTGCAGCAGCTACGGCTAAAAGGAAAGGGCGCCTATGCCCACCGATGCCACCACCGGGCCAGCCTGGTGGTAAGGACGACCCTCTTCGGAAGGGGCTAAGCGGTGCAGGCATTAGATGGTACCTTCGCTACCTCGAAAAGGGCTTTGCACCTGAGGAGGCAAGGAAGAAGGCTGAAGAACACAGGGCTAAGCCTGGTTCGGGTCCGACACCCGCGGCAAAGAGGTGCAGCAGCACCATCTCACCTTCTGTAGGTAACGCGCAGAAGAAGCCAAAGGTAGTTGGGAAACTGGAGAGGTCGCGGGCAAAACCTGCTCAGCATGCTGCTGTTTCACACGGCAAAAGCTATGCCGCGGCTGCAAAAGCAGCTGCGGCTGGTGGATGTCGGGCCACGACGGCGGCGGCCGACCAGGTGGCGGTTCTCCCTTGCGACTATCCTAGGGAGATGCTGAGCACTGACGAGCTCAAAGATCTGGAGAATGCTCTAGTAGATGAAATGGCCCGTGGATGGGAGCATAAGCTCAAGTTCAAGGGCATACATTTCAGGATGGGAATGTTACTAGTCGACTGCGAGACTCCACAGACTGTGGAATGGCTGAAGACAGTGGCACCCAAACTAAGTAATTGGAAGGGAGTGGGCCTTACTGCAATGTGCGGGAAGGAAATACCACGTGCTCATTCAATAACAATTTACTTCCCACGAAGTGCTGATCAGGAGCACTAAACCACATTGGCACTCCTCGAAGCGCAGAACGATGGCCTGAACATCAAAGCGTGGAAGATTTTGAATGGTCGGAAAGAGGGAACCGGGCAAGTACTGGGCCTCGGTATCGATCAACAGTCCTATGATACCATACGGGCTCAACACAATTCTCTCAGCTACAGGTTTGGTAGGGTTGTAGTGTCTGGACTCAAGAAGTCGGAGGAGAGTGTGGGGCAAACGACCCCCTCGAATCCAACTTTGGAGAGAACTGAAGCCGCAGTGGAGCATTCTGATCCGCAGCAGGCTGTATCACTTCCTCCTCCTGCTGAACAGGTAACTGAGGGAGAGAGACTAGAGGAGTACATGTCCCTCTCGGAGAGTTCCCTCTCTGACGAGGAACATGACACGACGGTTGTTGAGATGGACGAGGACATCCTACTTCGGGGGGATGATGGGGCAATAGCCCCACAAGACCAATGATCCCCACATTAAGAATGGCCCAGGTGAACATCCACCATGCTATAGCGGCATCAGCCGTAATAGCACGGATGTTCACAACTAATGGACTGGGCATTGTATTGATTCAGGAGCCGTGGATCCTGAGAGGAGCAGTCAAAGGACTCGCATGCCAGAATGCAAAGGTAATCTGGGACACTCGTGTACTTAACCCTAGGGCTTGCATTCTTATTAACAAAAAACTAAGTTTTATATCGCCTCTTCATCATCGTCAGCATGCCTACAGAGCGGGCAGATCTACGGAGACTGCTCTGTACCAGCTAACTGAGATTATTGAAAGCGCTCTTGAAGCGAAAGAAATAGTATTGTGTGCTTTCTTGGACATCGAAGGAGCATTTGATAATACATCGCATGATGCAATTATACGAGCTCTTGATAGAAAAGGAGTAAATAACACAGTATCGAGGTGGATGTATGAACTCCTGAGCACAAGATCAGCAGAGACTCACACATCAGACGGTATTATCAAGGTTAACACAGCAAGAGGCTGTCCGCAAGGAGGAGTTCTATCTCCCCTAATGTGGAGTCTTGTAGTGGACGAGTTACTTGAGAAATTGACAAACCATGGCATCAACTGTCAGGCATATGCTGATGACATAGTTATTATTGCCAGGGGCAAATTTGAGGGAACCCTTTGTGACATTATACAAATGGGACTCGAAATAACTCGTGGTTGGTGCGAAACGGCTGGGCTAAACCTAAATCCAGCAAAAACAACAATAGTACCTTTCACGAGAAAAAGAAAACTTGAACGGCTGAGGCCGATAAGGCTGTCGGGTACATTACTGACATCAGTCAATGAAGTTAAATATCTGGGGCTAAACCTGGACAGCAAACTGCTTTGGAAAAAACATACAGAGGAGATAACCAGGAAAGCAACGCGGGCTTTAATGATCTGTCGAAGCCTAGCTGGCAAATCCTGGGGATGCAGCCCGACCATCCTCAGATGGATGTATATTGCTATTGTGAGACCAATGATCACGTATGGCGCAATTGCATGGGCAAAAAGAACCAGTCTATCCACCACAAGGAAGACACTCAATAAAGTGCAAAGACTGGCATGCCTATGTATTACAGGGGCCATGAGAACTTGCCCAACCGCAGCTATGGAAGTGCTACTGGAGCTAACTCCACTGCACCTCGTGGTTGAGGAATGTGCAAGTAAAACGGTTCTAAGAATGGCCAAAGAAGGAGTAGGAAGAGAAAAGTGCATCACACCGAGACAGATTGACGCACTACTCAAGAAACATCCATTATTAGCCTTTCCTAGAGACGATATCATCAAAAGATTTGATTTTCAAAAGAACTTTGTTGCTAAGCTCAGCAATAAGAAGAACTGGAGCAACGAATCCACAATTCACAGACTGAGCAATCATACAACGAAGTGGTACACAGATGGATCGAGAACTGAAGAGGGAACTGGAGCGGGAGTATTTGGGCCTGGAACCAAATATTCTGAATCAATGGGCAAAAATACCAGCATCTTCCAGGCTGAAATCTATGCCATAGACAGATGCATCCAAATCAACCTCGACAGAAACAAAATCAACTGTGATATAGCTATAATGTCAGACAGCCAGGCTGCTATTATGGCACTTAGTTCCTACATCATTAAATCCAAACTTGTGTGGGAATGCCTACAAAAACTTAATGAACTGGGTAGGAGAAACAAAATAACCCTCTGCTGGGTGCCTGGCCACGTAGGAATAGAGGGTAATGAAATAGCCGACTCCCTAGCAAGAAAGGGAGCATCAGAAACTTTCATAGGTCCTGAACCATTCTGTGGAATAGGGGATCACACCCTCAACGAAGAATTTAGGAAACTAGAGAAAGAAAACAGGGCAAGAACCTGGCATAACACTCAGGGCATGAGGCAGGCTAAGAAACTTCTAGGGCAATACAACCAGAAAAGATTCCAAGCTTGCATCGGCATGAGCAAAAACAACCTCCGTATCCTAACGGGGTTCCTAACGGGGCACTGTAGACTCAAGGAACACCTCAGGAAACTGGGTATATCTGAAGAAGGTCTCTGCAGATTCTGCGATGAGTCCAGTGAAATCCCAGAACACTTGCTGGGATCATGTGGGGCATTGAACCATAAAAGATTGAAATACTTGGGCAAGTACCAACTATCTGATGAGGAAATATCGTCCCTGGAGCCAGCTCTCATCCTTAGATTCCTAAAGGAAACTGGACTGGAGAAAGTGCTATAGGACGGATTTCTTCCGCCAAGGAGTAAGAAGAGTGCAAAAACCTCTAAAATGATTCCGAAAGGAATTATATTGTGAGGGAAACTCTTATGAGGGATTATACCTCTCTGAGGCGTAAGCAGGGGGTACAATAGACCAAAAGGTCGCAGTACAACAACCCTTTTCACATAATAATAATAACACCTCCATGTCTGCAAACGATCACATAGATGTAACGGGTGATTTTTTAGCTGGTTTGGTTTTGGCAACACTGGTTTTGACAGCTGACGTGTGTTTAGTACCTTGTGTCACTGTCAAACAGCTTCAGTTTGGTTTGCAATTTAACCATGGATCGTCTTACAAATGAACAACGCTTGCAAATTATTGAATTTTACTATCAAAATTCGTGCTCGGTTCGAAATGTTCATCGCGCGCTGCTTCCATTTTATGATCGGCATTCTCGACCTTCTGAGCAGTCTATTCGGAAGATTGTGACCAAATTTCGCACCAAATTTACTTTGTTGGACATTAAACCACCAACACGTTTACGTACTTTGCGTAGTGAAGAAAATATTGCGGCCGTATCAGCTAGTGTGACAGAAGACCGCGAAATGTCGATTCGGCGCCGTTCCCAGCAGTTAGGCCTTTGTTACAGCACTACGTGGAAAATTTTGCGGAAGGATTTGTGCGTAAAGCCTTTTAAGATACAGCTTGTGCAAGAACTAAAGCCAGCCGACCTACCACAACGCCGAATTTTTGGTGAATGGGCTCTTGGAAAGCTGGCCGAGGATCCGCTTTTTTATCGAAAAATTGTGTTCAGCGATGAGGCTCATTTTTGGTTGAATGGGTACGTAAATAAGCAAAATTGCCGCATTTGGAGTGAAGATCAGCCAGAAGCATTGCAACAGCTACCAATGCATCCCGAAAAAGTCACTGTTTGGTGCGGTTTATGGGCCGGCGGCATTATTGGGCCATATTTCTTCAAAGATGATGCGAATCGCAGCGTTACTGTCAATGGTGAACGCTACCGAGCGATGATAACAAACTTTTTTTTGCCCGAAATGGAAGTTCTTGACTTGCATGATATGTGGTTTCAACAAGACGGTGCCACATGCCACACAGCACGTGAAACAATGGCGCAATTGCGAGGCGAGTTTGGTGAACAGTTAATTTCACGTTTCGGGCCGGTCAATTGGCCGCCTAGATCGTGCGATTTGACACCATTAGATTATTTTTTGTGGGGGTATGTCAAGGCTAATGTGTATAGGGACAAGCCCGCTTCGATTGACGCACTGGAAGCCAACATCCATGCATTCATTCGTGAGATACCGGCCGATATGTGTGAAAGAGTATGCCAAAATTGGACTCAGCGGATGGACTACCTGAGACGCAGCCGCGGTCAACATTTGCATGAAATTATCTTTAAACATTAAATTGCAAGGTTCAAACTATCGATTCAAATAAATATTTCATTCATTTTTTCGAATTTTTTGTGTTTTTTTTTTTAAAAAGTTCTAAACCTCTTAAAAAATCACCCGTTAGTAGTTAAAAATATATATTGTGGACATCTGCTGACTATACTCCGACTAACATTCGGCTGAAATTGGTTAAAACTTTGCTCATACCTCAATTAACCTACATCTTTCTACTTTATAGTAACCTCGATTCTTCGTCGTATAGGAAGTTAGAACTAGCTTTCAATGCTATGGTGAGATATGTTTATCATTTGAGAAAGTTCGATCATGTTTCAACGTTTAGTATGTCTATTTTAGGATGTTCGCTTCGAGAATTTCTAAACTATCGAAACTGTCTGTTCCTAGGAAATTTAATATCACAACGGAAGCCAAATTATTTATATGATAAGCTGCAGTTTCCTTGTTCTTCCTGAACTGGAAATATGATTCTCCCAATTCATCATTTCCTAGAAAGTAGCCGTTTGTTTTTTGTTCACGCTATTAGGTTGTGGAATAAATTGCCATGCGCAATTAGACGTATGGTAGGATCAAGGAATTTCAGTGCTTCCCTTTTCAATAACTTTAAAAATCGGTAAAAAAAAGACACAAGTATAGTCAATCATGATTAAATTAAATATACTTTAAAATAAACTAAACACACTTGTTCTCTCCAATTTTAACTGTAACTTTAACTTTTTATTTATTAGTCTTTTCAATTGTCAAGTATTAAAATTTCTTATTGTTTTCCTTTCTTTTTTTTTGTTATTGTATGTAAGTAAATTTATGTTGCCATATCTCGCTTAAAGTATACTGTATCTAATGTACAAGTAAAAGAACTTAGTTCTTAATTGTTCAAACCACTTTTGTTCACTTAAATAAATAAATAAATAAAAAATCGGACAGAGAGTACCGATGGATAGCCATAACTTTGTTATCACAATAATTAAAGGCACGACCCGATGAAAGATATTAAGCTCTCGATCTGGCGATAAAATAATGTACTCTATTGAATATGGATGAGGATAAGTTCGGTATAGACCCGTGACCAGGTTTGAAGAACAATATTTAATTAAGATAGGCGAATAGGCAAGAAAATGCGGCTCAATTGGCATCAGCGAATTTATCACCACGGTCCGTGCTGCTTTAGCGGTGTGCCCATGTAAAGGGTGGTTAAGCTTTAAGGGCCGATGTTGATTTTGAATAAAACACAAATTATTTAGGAAATTGTTGTCATTTCTTTTTATTATGATAATATTGATATGGTTCAATTACACTGGGGAACAAATTTTAAACAAATTTCTGTTGAGTTCAAATTTGCAGCTTTTTTAAGGTGAATAAGGTACTCTGATTTCAAAACCGAACTTCGTTTTCTTCTATCACGTCAAGTTTTTTCTCTAGAAGACTTGTTAGTCGATCTATAAATATCAATATCCATATAGTGAAGTGAAGTCCAAGTTATCGTTGGCATACAGGAAGTAAGCAGATTTAAGTTTTTATTTACATATATACTTATTCCCTTTCCTCTAGATCATGTCTACCCCTACTTCTTCTCGTCGCAAGTGCTTAAACAGCCCTGATTCATTTTGTTATATATGTGGCAGTTTTACCATTCCCAGTCAAAGGACAGCTATCAGTGCATTTGTCAAGCAAGCGTATTTTGCATATTTTAAAGTGAAAATTGGTGATCAAGATAAACGTTGGGCACCTCACAAGGTGTGCAAGCAGTGTGTTGAGAGTTTACGGATGTGGACAAAGGGAACACGACATAAATTGGTATTTGGTATACCTATGATTTGGCGAGAGCCCAAAGATCATTCAAGTGACTGTTACTTTTGTATTGTGAAAACATCCGGATATAACAAAAAAAACAAGTCCAAAATAGAATATCCTAGCTTACCATCAGCTATACGCCCAGTGCCTCATTCAGCTGAAATCCCAGTGCCAGTTTTCAAAGAATTACCCTCTTTGGAAATACAAGAGTACGAATACGGTGCAGATCGAAGTGACACGATTTGATCAGGGTGAGTTAAATGATTTGGCTCGGGATTTGGGACTATCTAAAAAGGCTTCAGAGCTCTTAGCATCAAGACTTTACGAGAAAAACTTGCTTGAAAAAGGAGTTAAGGTATCTTACTTTCGATCAAGAGAAAGTGCATTTCTGCAATATTTTCGAAGTGACGGTGAGTTTGTGTATTGCAATAACGTTCATGGTTTAATGGTGGAATTAGGAATTCATGCCTATAACGCAACTGAATGGCGGCTGTTCATCGATAGCTCAAAGCGGAGCTTGAAGTGTGTTCTACTCCACAATGGAAATTTATTTGGTGCAGTCCCAATAGGTCACTCAGTCTGTTTGCGTGAAGAATATGGAGACATAAAGAGAGTCATTGAGTTGTTGCAATACCACATGCACGACTGGATCATTTGTGTAGACCTTAAAATGGTATGCTTCCTTCTTGGCCAACAACGAGGATATACCAAGTATCCCTGTTTTTTGTGTATGTGGGACAGCAGAGCTCGTGAGAAGCATTGGATACAGTCAATTTGGCCGCCAAGATCTGAACTCAAACCTGGTGATCCAATTATCCTACATCAGCCGCTTGTTGACAGAAAGCGTATTGTATTTCCACCTCTGCATATAAAACTAGGTCTCATGAAGCAGTTTGTTAAAGCTTTGCCAACTGAAGGAAACTGTTTCAAGTACATCATTTCAGCATTTCCTAGACTGTCTTTTGAAAAGATAAAGGCAGGTGTGTTTGACGGTCCACAGATTCGACAGCTCATCAGAGATGAGCATTTTATTGGGACAATGACAAAACTCCAAAAAAATGCTTGGTTGGCGTTCAAAAACATTGTACAAAACTTTCTTGGAAATACGCGAGCAGAGAATTACATCGAAAATGTCCACCAACTTTTAGAGAGCTTCAAAATGCTTGGTTGCAACATGAGCATCTAGGTTCATTTTCTGCACAGCCACCTTGCTGACTTCCCGAAAAATCTGGGTGCAGTCAGTGATGAGCAGGGTGAACGATTCCACCAAGATCTAAAGACCATGGAGGCGCGGTATCAAGGTAGATGGGATGTACATATGATAGCTGACTATTGTTGGAGCATCAAACGAGATTGTCCAGAAAACGAACACTCCAGGAAAAGCTACAAACGAAAATTTGTACCTTAAAATGTATGTTTGCCGTTTAGTTAAAGAAGTTTACTACTTTCCTGAATAAAATTATTTTTTTGAACATTATGTTTGGTAATTGTTTCCTTTATATTCTATATGTATCCTAATGTCCTGTAGCTCAAAAATCTGACGTGATAGACAAAAACTGAGGTCATTTTCGGATTTAGGCGTCAGCAATTAGTCAAAAACAAGTGTCAGATCTTAGTCAACAAAATGTGTGTTCCCCAGTGTTATGTATGAAATAAAATATCGGCCAAAATGGCCGCCGCGACCTCGGCGGCACACCTCCATCCGATGGTCCAAATTTTCGATGACTCTGAGGCATAATTGAGGTTCTATGCCGTTAATGTGCCGAATTATCTCATCCTTTAGCTCTTGAATTGTTGCTGGCTTATTGACGTACACCTTTTCTTTCAAATAACCCCAAAGAAATAAGTCCAACGGTGTCAAATCACATGATCTTGGCGACCAATTGACATCGCCACCACGTCAGATAACACGGCCATTGAATTTGTCGCGCAAAAGAGCCATTGTTTCGTTAGCTGTTTGGCAAGTGGCACCGTCCTGTTGGAACCACATATCGTCCACATCCATGTCTTCCAATTCGGGCCATAAAAAGTTAGTTATCATCTCACGATAGCGAACACCATTCACAGTAACTGCCTGACCTGAGGTCTTCAGCCACACTATCACTAGCAAACAGCAGCAATATTTTCTGCAGTACGAGCTGTACGAGCATGCACTGGTGTTTTCACATCTCCTACAGACCCGGTTTATATTACGATATGCATTTTGATTTGAACGCCCATTCTTTGGTAAAATAAATAAATTAATGGTTGGCGCAACAGGTCCGGCGGGACCCTAGGCCTAGCTTCTCATAACCATTCGTTTTGTGTGAGTTTTCATTTTTTGAACGAATGGAATAGGGATCTACAATTTTATGCCGAATCCAAATGGCTAATTGAGAAGCTCTTTCAAGACAGTCATACTCTCGGATGTTTGTCAGACGTTCGCGAGAGGTGGCGCAGTGAAAAAACCCTAAGTTGGAATATGGCTTTTTGCGGGATTCGAACCTCGACCCCTAGCGTAGTAGTCCAACACACTAACCACTAAGCCACTGCGCCTACGCCCATTCTTTGGTGGCACTAAAATTAATGCTGAAAGTACTAACGTGGTAACGCTGCTGGCGTATGCAAGGAAAAATGCTTTTTCCGTCCATTGCCGGGCCAAACAAAGGTCGAGGTAGGTACTTATATAGATACTGGTTAAGCTGTACAGAGTAAAAAAAAAACACTATTCCGTGTCGCCACCGATTCAAAACTCACTCTATGAGGAGATGGACCGTTTTTGCTTCAGATGAAAGCGATTGAAAAAAGTTCTAATGCTTTGAGCTATGTCGTAGTTTTAGTACGGAAGGCCGGAAAACCTGGATTTTCGTAAAGTCAATTCCGATCTGTCTATCGGAGACATTTGTCCGAGCCGTCGATGCTAAAAGTTAGTTAGCTATCAAATTCGTCAATTCTAGACTTACTTCCCTGGCCTAAAGCCACACTCATCAGGTTTATGGCGACGGGTTTAGGGTTTCAGCCGACAATATCTTATAAGGGACATTCAGGAGCCTTATTCTTCTTTTTTGGCGCAGTTCCTTTCTTGTGAACACACGCTGATCAATATTTACAGAAGAGTTGGTGGGTGCTGCTTGCAAGACGCGATTTAAAAAAAAATTCAAATTTCAAGGAATGAGCCCGAGTCGAAAAATTGGGCCTTTATATATATACCTATATTCACTTTGTATAGGTCGATTTTAAGGAAATGTTGTCTATGTTCGTCAACACTATTGATCATACTGTATTTATTGTGGGTTTTAACAGTCTACTGAGGTTGTTCTGTCCAAATCCTCAGCACCGATTGCGAGTCTACTTCTCTGTCCCCATGCGCATCTTTGCAGTCTTCTGTTCGGGCCTTGTATCTATAGGTAGATCATTTTACACTCTGTTAGAACTTTTCAACATAGCCTCTACAGTAGTCCTCCTCAGGGCGTATTAAGTAGGTATCTACTATTAAAAGAGGGCCAAGCCTTAACTTTCTTGCTTTTCCAACATTTTTTTTTTTAAACTATAGGCTCTTGGCCCGTCTTTTGATGGTCTTAACGTCATTCCAAGAAAATCCAGAGGCTCTGTACCTACTCTAACAAAAGTCTTGTGGTCCCAAATGCGGCTTTCAACCCAATATATAATGTACTTCCTTTGCCTTGCAGTTTTTAACCAATTAATTCGATCACGTTTACGCCCAAGCTTGTTGTGCCCTACAGGTAGACACTGGCCCGGATTAGTAATCGGTTTGAAATTACTCTCCTGAGTAAAATGACCGAGCTATAGAGCTGGTGAATTTGCCAGTTGTGGCTCCGCTGCCTCTCTTTACATATCATTTGCGGGAAAAGTTTATTCTCCGCGGGATACGTGAAGAGAGAGATACATTTCTGCACTTTACTTCAACGGCAAGGACTATAGGTGGTTGTATCTGACGAACTGCATCATTCCAAGGAAGATTTGTACAACTTACGATAGTTCCGGAACAAAGAAGCATCCAACCACCATTATCCAGAACGCGCTTACATTGAGGGGTAGACGCCTCGTTTAGTGCTCTCTTTTACATCTTCATTTCAGAATCCAGAACCATATATTATATGTATATAGGTATGGAACTATCTCTCTGCGGTAAACTTGGTCTCAGTCACTAAGATCCCAACGCCTCCGCTACTCTGTAGTTATTCTCTGTAAATGTGTGAATTTTTATTGATGAGTGCTAATATATCATTGCCAAGGTCGTCAACAAAGATTGCCTACCTGATAGCTTGTATTCTCTCTGATGAACGATAAACTCGCTCACTGTCGTCCCTTAGTTTTACGACTTTTGTCTTGGATCGGATGATTTATTTTGAAGGTAAAACTTTGTTATCCCTCGTTTTATTAATTGGTAAATGGGTTAAAACACAGATACCATCGAAAAAATGTGGCACAACACAAAGACCCCCATTCAACACTCGAAAGGCTATTGACATTATCTTGTGCTGCGTCTAATCCCAACCAAATTGGTCATATTGCGACACATTATCTGCCACAAGAAGGTATAATATCCTCACGCCCCCAATCCTCTGTGTGTCAAAAGCCGAGTGTTATTGTGCCTGGCGTGTCGAGTCGTCGTCGTCGTCATCGTCATGGCGCACGTGTTACGAAACAATTAAGCTCCAATGTACACGTCAAGGTATCATCCTAAATTGTCCTCGTTTTGCTGTGGCAAAAAAGTCACGTATTTGGTCGCACACTTCCCCCCCCCCCATCATGAAACGATGTTAGACCCAGCTAATCCCAAGATAAATGACTGATAACTGGAACACCGCCACTGGAGCAGTAGGGAAGTACAGAAACATCATCGGACTGCGGAGACTGGATCTTCTTTTTTTGGTTCCTAATTATCGGTCTTTGTTACTCCAAGTCAGAGCGAATGACAGTTGTCTATATTAAAGGCCGGGGTTGGATAGAGGCCATTTTCAAATCTATAACTGAAGGAAAGTTCGAATCTATGCTGTCCTTCGAGCTCCTGCTGCTACTGCTGTATAATCCCGAGGGGGGCGAGGCAATAAATTTAGTCTAGGCACGTAGATTTTCTCAATGACTTTTTGTTTTCACTTCTTCTTTGTCCTGCGTGTTCGCTGTGCCTTCTTGGCCCTTCTACCTTGGTACATACTGAATCAAGCATCAGAGCCAGTGCGCCACAACCCCTCGAATAAGGGACACGATGGAATGTTTGAAATTACCAAAAAGGCGTAAGGTATCCATCCCTCCGGCTGCTGCGTATGGTGAAAGTTAGGAACTCGCTCTGAACACACACAATCAGGATGAAAGTTTTTCGCAGTGAAAAACAACAACAGTAATAGAATAAACAGAAAGGAAATGCAGCTGAAGGGAAGATGATGGCGGGCGGACGGAACGACGGAATAGGGCATCATTTTACATTTGGTTGGTGGGGGTGGGTTGTTTTTTTTGTTTTCTTTACTTTTTCGCTGTGATAAGAATACGAATTCTTGTACTCGGTGTTTTGTTCTTTTCTTTTCCACTTCGTCTTCTTTGAACAACTGACAACACTTCCTTGGGCGTTGTGCCAAGTGGATGGAGCTGCACAGTGGGGTTGTTACTTAAGAAAGTGGCTGTATCTACTAATGCCTGTAGTGCACTTGGTGCGCAACGCATCAGTTTTTTAGTTGAACAGTTTCAACTCAAATTTGAATGTAGGATGTTCCCAACTCTATGCAAGTAATGTGTTTGATCGAGTTGGAGATTGCCTGAGTTCGTGTTGCTCTTATTGTATCGTATCTGTATATCTTCTATTTAACCGGTTGCTCAACTTCTTCAATTTTTTGTTGACTTGAGTTGTGTTGGGTTCGACGAAATTTGTGTGCCTTGAGCCGTTTGAGTCAATCAACTCACAGGTTTTTTATCCGTTGTGCATTATTGTTCAATAAACATTTTTAGTTTCGACTTTAAATTTTAGTAATTCACAGTGGCTATATTTTCCATACAAACTTCGCAATTGTGAGCTTAAGTAAATTTAAAGTCGAGACTAAAATTTGTTATAAAGTACAGCGCAGTGTGTAAATACTGAACTCGCGAGTTTTTTTTAATAACATACGTGTGTAGGCAGCGCAGATTGAGACTGCTAGATCTCCCAACGAAGAGCGACTGGAACGCCTTTAGGAACCAAGTATCTTGCTTCGTTATAAACCGTGACAAGTTCAGAAAGACATCAAAATCACCGAAACATTCGCGTAAAGTTTTTGAAAAATGCCTTTGAATTCGAGTTAATTGACGCAGTAGGATCAATCAATTTTAATTTCTCGTATATTTACTTCCATGAACAAACAATTGTCTTCTAAGGGAAACATAAAATTGGTTGATAGGGCGCGTTGTTCGACCGGCTTAACTGATATCGAAATATTTCATGAAAAAGTGAGTTGCTATCAATTACCGAGTATGTTGACCGGGTTGCCCAAACAATAATGCAACGAAATACGACCAACTCGATGAATTTATTTGTTTGCCAAAATCAGACATGATCAACGAAGTGTTAAGGGTTATTCAACAATTGAAAGGGTTCTCCAACTAGATTTTGACTAACCTGATGGACAAAATTTGTTGATGGGTTGCACAACAAGTGGACGACAGGTTTTAGTAAGATACTGAGTTTATTTGTTGATCAACTGAAATCAATTAAGAGCAGTTGATGAGTCTTAAGATCCACAAAAAAACCTGGGCTTTTGGTAATTGAACAAAAATTGTAGTAGGGCCAAAGTTAAATGTCTTGGATTTGTAAACATTCGTTAAAAGGCCTTCAAAAAATGGTAACTAGCTTTAATAGGAAAGATTTTGAATGGGCTGCTTTGTCCGCTCTCGATAAGTTGTCACAATTTTCAACAAAAACAACGAATCATATGTCATTGAAGTTTGGAAAAATCAGATTGATGAAAAAAGGTGATTGTAGCTGTATTTTTGGGTTTCAAGCGGGTTTTTGAGGCGGTAGATTGTGGAAACCTCGTACCTAAAAAAAAACGAATTAATTATGGCACAAAAGATAACGAGCTTGATTGGTTTAAAAAAATCCAATTTAGCGGTCGTATGCAGCGAACAAGTTTCGACAATGATATTGCTAATGCATGCGAAGTGAGTGTGGGAGTGCCACAGGACTCAGTATTGGGGGATTCCATTTTTTTTTTAAATACATTAACGATATCGACCCGGTTGTAAAAAATAGTAAATTGTGTATGTTTGCGGATGATGCGCTTTTGGTTAAAAGTGGAAATTGTATTGACGTTTGCATAAATAAAATAAATGATGATTTAAAATCTTCAAGTAAATGGCTGAAAATTAATAAACTAAAATTTAGTATTAGTAAAACAAAATGTAAATGTATGAATAGTAACAAAAATGTAAATGTGAAATATGGAGAAAGAATAGAGCTCGTCAATGAATTTAAATATCTTGGTGTTGTTATAGATAATACAATTAATTTGAAAGCTAATATAGATTACGTATGTAAAAAAGTGTCTTAAACAAGTAGGTATACAAGTACGACAAGGACGGCAATATAAATCTATAACGCTATTATAAGACCTCATTTTAAGAACTGCACTAGATTTTTAAATAAAAAGAGTAGCTCTGCTTTAGATCTGATGACTGTTGTGCCCGACGCCGGAATATGTATGAACTCTGAACATTGCTCAGTCGCCATCGCGTGGTGTGCTCATGAAAAAACGCAAATCACCTAAATCACCGTCATCCTGGCTAGTTGAACATTTTTCGATGCGGACTCAATAATACTAATTTACTTGTCCCGAATTAATTCACTTCATCCACCGGCCATCCTGCTCTATCATTCAGCTCTATCACTCTATAGAATGACCGGGCGACAATGTCATCGATTTTGACATACACTGTGATAATGAGTGTTATCCAACCGTAAAAAGTATATGCCGACCAAATGGCATAATTATTGTGACGTTAGCATGTCATCCGGATGAATTTTTAGCAACTCCACACGTGATTGACACAATAGGCGTTTTTCATTATGCCCGCGTGATCTATAAAGTAGATCATTTCGTGGTTTACAACAACAGTTGGATCTCGTACTATTGTTATACACCATGTAAATTAATGATCTATGTATATCATGTGGGCATAAAAAAACGCCTAATAATAAATTCTTGCCCCGTGGCCTCTGATGATGAATCCCTTCATCACCATCTTCGCTACCCCTTAAAACTCACTTCGACTGCACTGTACATCGAATAATAGCACGATACCTGTCCATTGTAATTCTCCCCATTGCATCGTACCGAGGTGTACGATTTCTACACAACCTTTGGCATCATCCCCTGTCACTGTCACCATTCGTGGTAAATAGCGCTCTCTTCATCTGTTGTAATCTGCTTGGATTTGTACCTACACAATAGCAACCATCACACAATTCCCATTGAACTTTCTACCGATATTCTTCCCTCATCGCCCTCATCCTTTGCCCAACTGAAACTACAAATTCTGTTCTTTCTATTTCCAGTGTGCAAACGACAAACAAAATCCCAATGAATCACCCTCCCATCGAACGGATTACCTTCTCCACACATCGACATCATGGTATCCGAATATCCGATAGCTTTTGTAAACACGCCATAAAGCACGTCCTTCACCGTCACTCCTTTTGAATAATATCCACTCAATTGAGTCGCTTATCATCATTTATCACGGATTTTTACAGTTCGCGATACCATCGCTCTCAAACCTTCAGTCATCATTCAGGACGTCACCATGCCAAACAACGTTGATTACAATCGGAAGTATTCCGCCCAGGAAACAATTCAGGTAAGTGTTTGGTTTGTTGTTTCTCCTGTTGTTATTTTTGTTTTCAGCGCTTTGCTCCTATTTTTTTTTTAATAGTCCCCTTAACGTTTTCTTGTTCGCGTAATAATTAACACAAATTACGGTTTCACTCGACTATGACTTGGTATCCACCCCAACCCCATTGGAAGAGTGAGTGTGCTCGAGGCGCACACACAACACATCCTGTCTGTGTACAGGGAGAGAGATCCATTTCCGTGATAAAAGACCTTGATTAAGTAGTTTCCTCGTCGTTTCACTTTATTATTATGATTCCTTGCTGTTGTTATTGTTCTTATTTGCTGAACGAGAAAAACATCATCTTTTGAATGACAGTAGGTACACCGACGACAAAGTGGATAACGCTAGACAACAAGCAGAAAACGAAAGGATCCTATTCGAATGGAGTTGCGGAGAAGAAGTCGCAACGTGGCATAGCGCATAGGTATAGAACGAGCATGTGCTTTGTCATTTTTGCGAGTAGTTTATCTGTAAGGAGGTGGTAATGGATGCAGGACAATTGCTTATTTAAAGTCAGCATGTTGTACTAGATGCGAATGCGAGCTGTTTATATAATACTTTCAATGGCCTTTGTTGAGTGATATACCATCAAGACGGTCTTGGGTAATCGAAAGGAAGTTCTCCTTTGAATGGAAAATGAATGATATGACGCAGAAAGTGATTTTCGTCAAAGTGCTGTGGAAGACTTTGTTTGGCTAGCGCAGTTTTTAAGGCTGAATTTCATTTCTGGTCGAAGGGTTTTAGTGATACATAATGTAGGTATGAGCATTTTTCCAGACATAAAGTTCTAGCCAATTTTCGAAAATAGTTTGAATCAATTGGGTGATCTAAAAAATCGTTGCTTAATATTCAAGCAATGGAAAGAGTAAGCTCTTGTTTCAAGGGTATGTTGTCCACAAAATAAGAAACAATTGTTGAAATTGCAGATTAGCAATTAACGCCAAGGGTTAAACTTCTGTGGGAATATCAATAGAAACTTCATATTCAATCCAGGAGCAGAATACCGTTTCCGTGAGCGAGCCATACGTCACTGAATTTTGTGGACTTCGCAAGCGAAACAATAACAAATTCAGTCACGTATTACTCGATCACGGATGCGGTAATTCAACCCCTGGATTTAATAGGACAATAGGAAAAGTGGGACGTACCTTACACCAAGTGAAAAGTTCAAAGAACCTGAAGAAAGAAAAAAGGGCTATAACCTTTCTAAACCCTCAAGCTTATTTAAATAGATATGATAGAACGAATTCGATGAAAGTCTCTGCAGATTTTGCAACAAGGAGATGTCCTCAAATAATATTCTGGTATCCTGAGCAGTACTGACGCACAAAATTTAAATAAATACTTGGCACCGTACTTAAGCGTAGCTTCTCCCGATCATTTGTTTTGCGTGAGATTTTATTATTTTATTAACTAGAAATTGATGTCAAGTCGGAACGACTGAATTGGGAATTTTTCATGACAGTTATACTCTTGGGTCTTGGATCGGCTGCCGACGTTTCCAAGAGTTTACTCAGTGAAATAAGTTCCGTGTTTTCCGGGGATCGAAACGGGGGCCCTTAGCTTAGTAGTCCATCACACCATTGACCAAGACCCAAAAGATAATTATTGATATATTTAGAGGTAGCAAAGATCCCCTCATTGTCCAGAAGAAACAAACCTTTCCAAGGTATACGCAGGTGGAAAAATTTACTAACAGGTTGCAGTATACTAAATTACCTGTACAATTTTAAGGACGTTTTTTTTATAGAGCCCACGACTTCGAAAGGCTGAAGAGGTAAACTGATTTGTCATTATTTCTACGGTAGAGATTTGGCTTTGGCTTTTGTGATTTTGCTGAAGCACTTTTTGTTGAAAAACGTCCGCATCTTTTTCCGGACTGTCGGATATCCCAGGGTTTCAAATAAGGTATATGTCAGCTTCCATACAAGAAAAACACTTAAGATGTTAACTTTTAAAACTCTATCTTCGCATAAGCCGGTTAATAAAAATAAATAAATAAATAGTTGGCGCAACAGGTCCGGAGGGACCCTAGGCCTAGCTTCTCACAACCATTCGTTTTGTGTGAGTTTTTTTATTTTTAGAAGGAACTAGCTGACCCGGCGAACTTCGTTCCGCCCAAATCTATATATATAAAAATTGAGCCTTAAAATTGTGTTCGTTTGTCGCCAATACACGTCTTAACGCATTTACCCATTTTAACCAAACTTCCATACATCTTTGGTATTGGTCTTTATATGATTTTTGCGAAGTTTGGTTGCAAATGGTAAACGTATGTTTGTGTAATTTGCTTACAAAAAACGGTGCAAAAAAATATATATTTGTGGCGCTGTTGTCGATCTCCTAAACCACTCAACCAATTTCAATGGAATTTTGTGGCTGTGTTTGGTTGGTTACAGTTTGAAAGATATGACTTTTTTGGGCACGATAGGTGGCGCTGTGTTCAATCTCCTAAGCTACTTAACCGATTTCAATGAAATTTCGGGGCTGTGTATGGTTGGTTACAGTTTGAAAAAGAGGATACTATTTTGGTATGGTGGGTACGGCTATATGTAAAAGAGACTGACGTCCGTATGTGCACTCATAACTCGGGAATGGATCGTGGTTCGGTGAAGATTTGGTGTTAAACATAATTTTTGATGCCAAATCTAAAAAACTAAAAAAAAAAATGTTTCGTCAAAAATAAAAAGCAAAAATGTTGTGGACAACTTAATCACTATTATTTTTTTTTAAAGTATGTGTTTTTTTAACTATCGCAGAGCCTTCTCATAAACTACATTTTATGTTTTGCCCTGAGTAGTAGGTAGTATAAATAAACAGAACTGATGGCTTTCCTACACGGGAACACTGAACATGATACATATAATTGTCCGTGGGAGAAGCATGGATACTCTAGGTTGATTCCACACAATTCCAACGATTGTCCTTGCGCCTTATTTACTGTCATAGCGAACGCAAGACGTGTCGGAAATTGCAATATTTTGAATTCAAAAGTTAAATCTGGTGGAATCATTGGAATACGCGGAATCAATACATCTTCACCTTTAAATTTTCCTTTTGAATTCGTTGCTTCAATAAGATTGTTCATAACCTTTCTAACTGCTAATCTTGTTCCGTTGCACAATCGAGGCTGATTTATATTCCGAGGAAGAATAATTGGTGCACCAACTTTCAATTGTAAACGATGAGGCGGCAATCCAGGTAAATCCAACGAATTCAGAAGTTCCGTCGGATAATTGACAGCGTCATCTTGATTTGTGACCGTGTCTACTGATTGATACGTTACAATCTCACCAGGCACATCAGTTAAAATATCCGCATTCAATTGGCCGACGTCCTTATTTTTGGCAGCCAATATTTCTCTTTCAGCTAACCAATTGTGATTTTTATAATTTTGCGCAATGTTTGGAAAAACACTTGAAACCAATTGTTGTTTTGTTTGTGCGAAATTACAAAAAATTATCTGACAAAGTGATTAATCCAGTGTTATCAATAGGAATTTGTCCATTTCCTATCGACAGTATTTGCCTAGAAAATTCTTCAGCCGATGAGTCATTTTGTATTTGTACTCTCACATTTGTTGTTATAGTGAGTGTTTGTACATTTCTCCATAAATTTGATGACTTTAAACATGCCTTTAATTCATCTGCTGGAGTTGCACGGGGTATCACTGGCAGTGTTTGACGGAAATCACCAACCAATAATATTAAAGCGCCATCCCATTCCAGAATTTTTAGAAATATTACACGTTGGATTTTCATTAATTTGCATATTCTATGGTAGGTAATTTAAGTGCGGAGTGCGCTGTACGACCACAATCCAATGTAGCAGCTATTCCAGACGATGCAAGTGCTAATGCTATATTCTTCGGTGATCTTATAGTAGCTAGTAGCATGGAAATCAAAAACGTTTTTCCAGTACCACCTGGCGCGTATAAAAAAAACATTCCTCCGCTTTCGTTTTGTATAGCTTGAATTATTGTATCATATACATTTCTTTGTTCTCGGTTCAATTTCGGCAGATTCAAATTTATAAATGTGTTCAGTTCATTTACTTATATCGTATTGTTGTTCACGTTGCATTTCTTGATTAAATACGTCATGCAATGGTCAATTAGGAGCTGGCAAACCTAATTGTGACAATGTTTTATTTGCAATTGCTAAGCACATATCTTCAATTATAACTAATGCCTCATTATAAATTTCGAGTGTTGTTGTATTGTCAAAATCTTCCAACTCGTAGTTTTTAACTTCTCGAACGACATCTTGAGACGTCAAATCCCTATAAAAGGCCATATAATCTTGATGAAGGCCAAAACCATCTAGATTTCCTGAAAATATCTTTGTGTCATTATTTTAAACCAAAAATTGCCACTCATGAGCAGACACATATCCTCGATCAAAATCAAAGCTTTGTTGCGCTTTTCATCTCACATCAGATGATTATCCGATCCGATCAGTTCATTATCCGATGTCACAGTGCGAATTCGATGCAAAATATCGTCGCCCATAGCACACAACACACCGTCACCAGTCCGCAGCGCTTCGAACGAAGTAGGGCCACAAACATTGACCAAAAGCATTCTCAAACAGAAGCAAGAAAAGGGTGAACTGTGTATATTCTACCAATTGTATCACTTGCATAAACACCACGGAATGTGGGAACTACTTCACCTTGTTTCCGCCGCTTGAACTTCTTCGGCGACGCATTCCAATATCGGGGCATTTCGCCATAAGTAAGTGTTCGTGCAAACTCGTGGCTTTGGCAAGTGTCAAAAAATTGGTTAATGTTGTTGCAGGTGCCATAACACTACTCACGAATGAGCAGAGTACCAAGATTGTTACTCGCTCATTTTTCGTAATAAACCCTACGTGAAAACTCAAAACGCTGAACAACATCATTGTCCACGTATCTCAATCACCCCTACATTTCAACTTACTCAATGCACACAATACTAATGCAAGGATCCTGAAAATAATGGATTCAAACACCATCAAACAAATATCAAAGTATCTACTCCACTTTATAATATTACTTAATGTAACATAGTAAACATAATTTAAAAGAACAAACTTATTAGGTAGGTATCTATATTTAAAAAAAAAAAATCAAAATTGTTCACAATAACAATTTGCTCGGAAAATAATTGAAATCATTGACAACAACAATCGCTTTTAAAATATTTTTTTTGTATTTGAAATGTCACTACTCGATTTCTATCCTTTTTTTTGTTGTTTCAAAGTGCATTTCCCCATACAAACTTTCATAGCCTTTTTCATCCCCTCAAAGTTTTGTTTTCGCGACAAAATTTCACACAAATGATATACAGACCATTAGCAAATATGTGTGAAAGTTTGGTTCAAATCGATATATGCGTTAAGGCGTGAATCGACGACTAACGAACACAATTTTAAGGTTTTCTTTTTATATATATAGATAGATGGAAGGGATCCACAATGTTATGCCGACTCCAAACGGCTAACTGAGGAGCTCTTTCAAGACAGTTATAAATACTACCGGATGTTTGTCTAACGTTCGAAAAAGGTATGGCGCAGTGGAAAAAATCCTAAGTTGGAATTTGGGGTTTTTCGGGACTCGAACCTGGGACCCCTAGCATAGTAGTCCAACACACTAACCACTAAGCCACTGCACCGGACACTTGTGGCTGCTTCTATTTTCTGCCGTATAGGTGATGTCGTTATATAACATCACCAACTGAAAATTGTATGTACTAAAAGAAATATAAGTAGCTACAGTCGACTCCGCTTATCTGAACAACGCTTTATTGAAAAAATCGGTTAACTGAAATGCAACATTTGTCCCAGATCCGAAGTTCAAGAAAATACCGCTTAAGCGAAAAAATATTTGTGGAAAAATTGGTGTTTCATTTAAGCGGATTCGACTGTACATATGAATGCAGAGGAAGTCTTACAATTTTTTGCTTCGATTTCGATGGGTGTTGGATAACACAACACCATAACCAACGGACCTCGAAAGTTTAGTCAGACTTTATTACATTAAATAATAAAAGCATTAATTCTGTCATAGCACTTATGAAATCGTTGCATTCAAAATTACATCCTTAAGATACTTTCTTCTAATTCAAACAAAATAATCAAACTTAGCGCCAAAAAGCCTCAAAAGCCATATTTTAAATTTAATTATGTACTAAAGCTATGTAAATAACCAAATTGTACTAAACTGCTAGCCATATAGAATTCGGTTAGGAAATAAAAATCATTTTGGTTGTAACATTCACGTTGATCGGAGCTTTTTCTTGGACAGATCTTTTCCGTTTGCTTTACTCGATTTGGGCAATTAGCAATTCATGTTCTTATCGCTTAGCAAGGGCATTACTCGTTTTTGTTATTTGGCGAGTTTTTAAGTACAATAAATCGTACGCTTGCTTTCAAATCAAATCCGCGGGAATTTTCCTACTTCAATAAGTAAATCTTTCTAAGAAATGGGTGTCTTGACCATGTAAGCACCTAAATTTGGGATACATCCCATTATAATCTTTGACAGTGATGCGGTCCTTTGGTATGGATGTTTATATTAAAAATAACTTGTACCAGTTGTTTGAAGCAGCAGTTTAGTAGACCTCTTTGAAGCCTACTGATAATTTCTTTGTGTGTATTATTTTTTAAAGGAACGAAAAATTGAGTATGCCTTCATAAATGTGAAAAGAAGCTTACCAAACACACTTTAAAGAGGACATAACATGTGAGATGTGATCCATCGTCTGTCTGGTGGTATATGTAAATTCTTCCAGGTGTTCTGCGAAATCCCTGGATGTTTTGGTAGATTGTGAAAGTATCTATGTACCTATTTGCCTTGCTAAAGAACTGACTCCACTTGATCCTTTCTGAATCTCTCGGCAATACTATGCTTTCCCCAACGTTGAAGATGATCTGAGAAAATGAGAGCACTTTTCTCCATGGTAAATCGCCACCACAACGAATGTCACTACGAAAGTAAACTCGCAAATAAGTATGGATTTCACATAAAAGCATCCTTGCACAGGCGCGGTTCAACATGATGAGAGCAACATCCATGCACGTGGTAGCAAGGACCATCATGGTATTTTCCTAGCTATCTCCTTTCTCATCTCGAGTATAACTGAAACTGAGAGTTACTCACTCACCCACCACCATAACCAGTGTGGTGAAATCCTTAAAACAGAGAGCCACTAGTCCGATTTCCTTTGAATATAAAATTTTCATGCAAAGGCCAAGTGCTTTGTTTACTGTCTTACCTTCAAGCCAATTCCAAGCACAGCCGACCAAAACGTTTACTCCCCTTACATTATAACTACAAGTGGTGATTTCGCCCCCCAGCAAGGACGAAAACTAAAAATGCCAATGCATATAGTACAACAACAAGGATGTAACATCGCGTGAAGAGGTATTAAGAGTGAGGGCAAGTAAGATGTGCTCCTTAAAGTGCCTACTACAATCGTGTGTAGCAGACACTACTTGCCAAAGTCAAATCAGGTTCAAGGGAAGACTTTTTGTCCTTTTTTTTGCAACCCAATGTGTTTCTCCGTACATATTCTTTGATTGCCTTACATTTTGATTTCCTTATAAACTCTTTTGTGTTTTCCCTTTTGGTGGGTTGTACGAATTGAGTCCTTTTCAACTTCCTGATGGGGTCGGGAGAATATTACGCTCTACACGGCTTTGGGGAATTTATGATTTGCAGGTATAATGTTTCAAGTTTCAACCCGAAACGGAAGATTGCTCATATATGGTCGTCGGCGGGGCTGTTAAGGTAACCCATGCTTTCTCAAGTTGTTCTTTCCTCAAGTATATTGCCCTCGAGGACTTTTAATTTATAGGCTTTTGTCACTCGGTTGAATGTTTAAATGGGGGGAATTCGGCATTCGTTCAAATGACTTGAGGGTATGCTAAACGTTTTGTACAGAACATGTTTTGTTTATGTGGTGGAAAATTGTCAACCTGGGAAAGGGTTTTTACTGGGTTTTCATGACGTGTCTTAGAGTGTTTCTAGAATTGTTAACGAAGATAAAATGTGCCTAGAAGAAGATTGATATCAAGTCGTTTCTTCATAGCCAGGAGGAATATTCGAAACACTTACCACTGTTAGATGTTTGCCAGTTTTGGTCTGCACCAATATATTTCGCAGAAAGAGTTGAAGAAATGAAGGACACAATTAATTTCTGTTAATTCGGCTTGTGGACCTTTGGCCCACTAGGGCTTTTGGCTTGTGGACTTTTGAGTGACCCTGCGCCTAACACCGCAGCTATCTGATGAATTGGATCGGTGGAGCATTTGCTTCTTATCCGGAACTGGTGTTCACGTTTAAAGAGTTCTATAATTTGTTGTAAGCACCCGAGTAATGTTGTCGCAGAGACTTTGAAAAATAAAACTTTTTCATTCCGTCCGTTGGATTTTTTTCCCAATCGTTTAGCAATGTCTAAATCGACGGCTCCGGGATTTTCGGCCTTTTTGTTTCTTTTGTCGCACAGTTAGATATTAATACATCGTTCTATAGGATCGGTGAAAAAGTATTCGCAGTTTGGCGGACACCGTAATTTTGGCTTTGTTCATCTTTTGCATACTTTCTGCACTGTTTGTTCATTGTTAAGTTTCCAGTTGAGCTTGGGATACAGAGACATTTACAGATACCTAGCACTGGGCGTAGAGACTATTGTTGGCCGTTCAAGCGAGGAATTGCAAAATCAAGTTCTTTGGTTTTGGTGGTGTAAATCATTAGTGAAATTTCACTGAAATTGGACCAGGTGCTAACTTTTGTCAGAATTTCCTTGGGCTGCAAAGGCAATGTTTGTTTATTAAATTCATAACTTGTTCAACCCAATCATTCTTTATGTTGCCAAAGCTTGGACTCTTATTTACAGGGAATGAAGATATTTTCGCAAGGAAGATTCTTTGCCAATTTTGTTGTCCCGTTGGCGTTAACATATTTTAAAGGACTTATACAGCGGCAAAGAACTTGTCCAACAAAATTTCCATGCCACTACTGAATACCTTTTGAGACACATAACCTGCAATCAATCGGACAACTTGGCAAATTTACAGCCGTAGTCTTGGAAATCAGCAAGGCTTTTGATCGTGTCTGGAACAGAGTCCTTTTCACATTCCTAAGTAAATTAGGCTGTTATGTTGTTAAATACAGCATTTTCATCAATACAAATCGGTAAAAGTTGTAGCGTCACCGGCTTCTTTTACAGGGTTATCCAAAAGATCTTTTCTTTTCCCAAATTTATTGTGTGTCAGATTTTAAGAAGATCTTGGCCAAGTTCTCCATTATTTCAAATACAACCCAGTCAGGCTTGTCAACAACTCTTAATGATAAAATCTGGTTAAAACTTGACGCTTTTGTAGTTCGACGAGTGTGACTTTGTCCAAGTGTTGTTATTTTAATCCCTCTATAATAATTCAGAGACAATTCGACTATTCCTCAGCAGAAATTGTCAATGGAAGACACTATAAGAGAGAATCTTTATTGCTCCTCGCCTATTAATTCAAAAAACAGGTTGTTCTACTTTTTTAAAAACTTCTCAAAGGCCAACTGATAGAGGATTAACAAAGTCGGCCTTTGACAATTTCTGCTGATAAATTATTGTCGAATTGTCTCTGAATTATTGTTAAGGAAATAACAAAAACAACACTTGGACACAGTCACACTCGTCGTTGAATTATAACTCTCATCGGAAGTTGGTCATCAGCATCACAGTACCATCTACTGTCACATTGCAAAGTATTTGTCTAAAATAAAACTCATCCTTCGCCAGTTTCAACCTCCAAAGTCCATAAAAATAAAATAAGCCTTTCGACAGTACAAATAAAATTTCGACAACGACACCACAATAACCTTTTGAAATAGTTAAACCAAATCCCTTTCCGAAATCGGTGGAGTCGGTTTGTCAGCCGCCATGATATAACCTCCATCCTTCTATCCGATGCCGTTTAAAAATAAGAATCATAAATCCACGACGGCCACTGATCAATGGAAATTAAATTCATAAAAATTTACGACCGAAACATGGTTTGAATTTGAATTTAACAAGGGGGTAGACGGGTGTATATGACGGCTTACTGTGTCTGTTTGGGTGACTATTCTTTTTGGGGGGGCGATGAAATATTATGAATTTTGTTTATCTCAAGGTTCTTTCCGCCCTCCCGCTCGCAGAAACTGCTTTGGAGCGCAGCTGTCTTACCGCCTCTTTGTGTATTTTTTTATTCAAATCATCTTCAAGCCGTTGTGTGAGTTGTGCACATCCTGTCAAATCTAAGAGAAATTATCGTAAATTTCTACTGCCATACATTCCGGTGGAGAGGAAATCGCGTTCGGTGTACCGAACAGAAGGGTGGGTTGTAAATTTTCATTGGATATCATTTTGGGGGCGAAATACATTCGTTATTGGTGTGCGGTCAAATTAACTTGAATATGCAGAAGGCTATCGAAATTAAGAGTTTATGAGGGTGAAAGGGGAAAGGTCGGATACTACAACTATTATTATAGACTTACGCAAGAATGTACAAAGAGGATGGGATAAATTGCTGCCTTGAGGTTAATTACTTGTGGGAGGATGCCTAGGAACTTAAGCACGTATGTGACCTTTATGTGTAAAAGGGTAAAGCTTCGAGGAATAATTTATTTTCACAGACTTTCAATTAATTTCCGCATATAACAAACGAAGGAACAGATATCCTGATGATTATCTTGAGGCGGTAAATAATGCAAGGTTAGGCGTACGAGCTACGAGGTATGAAGTCTTAGCGATAAGTACTATGAAGATGAAGATAAATGGGAAATGTCTAAAGTGGCACTTTGGAAGAAGAAATCAGGTGTCCTAGATACACAGACTTTGTCTGAAAATATATTAGCTTTGACTAGCTACCTACGTAGGCGCAGTGGCTTAGTGGTTAGTGTGTTGGACTACTACGCTAGGGATCGAGGTTCGAATCCCGCAAAAACCAAAATTCCAACTTAGGGTTTTTTTTCACTGCGCCACCTCTCGCGAACGTCTGACAAACATCCGAGAGTATGACTGTCTTGAAAGAGCTTCTCAATTAGCCATTTGGAGTCGGCATGAAACTGTAGATCCCTTCCATTCGTTCCAAAAATGAAAAACTCACACAAAACGAATGGTTGTGAGAAGGTAGGCCTAGGGTCTCTCCGGACCTGTTGCGCCAACTATTTATTTATATATTTTTTTGACTAGCTACCTAGTTGAAGTAGTAGCCAAATGTGAAGTGAACATTTCGACTACATGGCCTTTTGTGCAATGGGAAGATTAGGCGTTTTTTTATTTAACCCACATGATGTACATGAACAAGGAAACCTTGTAGTGGAATCACAGTCGGTGCTAAGGACATGGAAAAATCATTTCTGCCAAGAACAATTTACATTCCGTCAACAAGGCTGCTGGAACAGACGGTTTACCTGCCGAGCTTTTCAAGGCAGCGAGAGGTGACTTGGTAGAGTGCATACACCATTGCATACAGCATTGTTTGCCCGATCTACAAAAAAGGAGACCCTATAAGCTGTGCAATTATCAGTTTCCTTAACATCGCATACAAGATCACGCCTGCCATCGAACGACCGTAGTTTACCCGAGAGTGTACTACTCTAAAAAATCGAATGCATCGCAGGTCAAATGATGGAACATTTATGTTGGAAGGCTTAGAATGTCTGTTGGATCAATCTCTCCTATTAGAGTTCTATGAACAAAGACAACTCCTGCCACAGTTCTCCTAACTTCTATTCTAATGACTCTAAACTTATCAACTTCAACCTAGATATAATGGTAGGTTGCTTAAGTCAAGCCAAGGAAGTCCTCTAAGAGCGAACCTTAGGAATATTTTTTGAATTGATTCAATTCTGCTAATATGAATTCTATGTATAGTAGGGATACCAAACAATAGAGGCACATACAAAGTTTGAAAAACGTAAATGTTAGAAAACTCACAAGCATAGCGCCTTAACATTCCCCATGTTCTATTTGCCTTGTTTGTGATAGACTCAACATGGTAATTAAACGATAGCTTAGTGCCTAAAAACACACCCAAATCTTTGATTACGGAAATACGGGGAATGACTACGCCATCAAAAGTATACGTATACTACATGACAGGTGACTTACAGCGGAAACATTTAATGACTGAACATTTAGAAACATTATTTAATGAAAGGTAGATTCTAGAGCACCACAGATAAAGTTTCTGAAGGTGAAAAGACTGATGATCATTTTTAAGTCATCTGCAAACATTAACAAAGAATATTCAGAAATAAATTTGACAATATAATTAACAAACAGTACAAAAAGTAGAGGTCCAATGTTACTTCCTTGGGGAACACCAGATGTAACCGATACATTTTTCGAAAAAAATTATTACGAAACTAAATTTTAAAATCTGTCAGTAAAGAAGGAAAAAAGATATTTCAAAAAGAAAATTGGAAATCCCAATTTTGGAAGTTTAAAAAGTAATATTTTAATATCAACTCGATCAAAAGAGTTGCTGAAATCCGTATAGATCGCATTAACCGGGTTATCCTTACTAATTTCGGAGATCACAAAGTATCATAAGTAAAAAAACAACATAATAGGAACAACAATAGTAACAACATAGTAACATAATAACAAAAGATTGGTTACAGTTGACCTCTTTTTTATAAAGCCATGCTGGTTACTGTAGTCGCAGTAGCTTAGTGGTTAGTGTGTTGGTATGCTATGCGGGGGTGCCAGGTTCGAATCCCGCAAAAACCCAATTCCGACTTAGGGTTTTTTTCCGCTGCGCTACCTCTCGCGAACGTCTGACAAACATCCGAGAGTATAAATGTCTTGAAAGAGCTTCTCAATTAGCCGTTTGGAGTCGGCATAAAATTGTAGATCCCTTCCATTCGTTCCAAAAATGAGAAACTCACACAAAACGAATGGTTGTGATAAGCTAGGCCTAGGGTGTCTCCGGACCTGTTGCGCCAACTATTTTCTTTTTTTATGCTGGTTACTGCAAATGAGGGATTTACAATAGAAATATAATCTTTCGGTAACAAGAGAATCAAACACTTTTGGAAGAGAAGATTGCTTACATATATCTCTACAGTTTTCAATTTTATTTCTTAAAAATGGGAACTATAAAATAAGTTTTCGAAACAGATGGAAAATGTGTCAGTTTTTAAAGATAAATTAAAGATATGACATACGATTTTATGAAAAGCACAGTTCCTAAGCAAAACAGAATGAAGACCATCAAGACCAGGATTAAGGATGGACTCCGAAGCAGCTAAGCTCAGACTTCAGCCTTCTAAACAAAAAGCAGTCTTCGTCTGGCAAATTACAACGCCATTTCCGATAGGCTCGGTTTTTTTTTTTGCGATTTTAGGTTGCGTTCAATATCGTTGTCCCAAGCACATTACTCAGCCTTATTTTGAACGCGAACTACAGGAACATATTTAAAGATAACAATAAACGACCGCATAAAATTTGGTGCAAATGTCATTAATTTCAAATGAAAGATAAGGGCTCCAGTCATAATTATAAGCTCTTCAGTCTTCAAATATGTCACTAAAATTAGCTTTTCAGAAATCGAATTTGAAGGATTCACAAATAAATGTTTCATTAAAATTTAAATTGTAAAAAATGTTTAAAGAAGGGTGATAAGAATCCTCGTTACAAGAGTTTCGTCGCTATTGTTTGGGATGCAAACAATACCTATTTTTTTTTAATTATATTGATTTCAAAAATAAATAAAATTTAAATTTTCTTAACTTTAAGTTTGAGGTAAGTTTTAAAATGGCTTGGCCGAAGGCCGTCTACCAGATAAGCATTGCTTGGTTTTTCAAGTTTTATCGATATCGAAAATGGGGTTTTCGAAATACCTATGAGCATTTTTTAAAATTAAGGTTTTCGGTGATTCGAATTGAAAATTAAGGACGCAATAATTTTGAAAACATTTATTTTACTCTAAGTTTTCATTTTGGTCAAAATCGTTATTGTCGTTTTCACTTTAACTAAAGGAAACTAAATTTGTAAAAAACTGTTTTTCAAAAATCAATTGTACGATTATACAGAGAAAAACTGAGTTTGCTGCCTATATTACCTTGGAAACTTTTTCTTTTTTTCGAGATATATACAAATTTCAAAACTAACGTTATTAGATTTTTTTAGCGACAAACTGAGTGTGCCTGTGCAGTCATGTTCACCAAGTCATGTTAGAGCCGTTTTCGCACAAATGAAACAGGTACAAAAATGTTATATGGGAAGTATCATTAATATTGAGGTTACCTTGCAAAAAAAAAAAAAAAAACGGCACCCAACTGTAAACCCCAAACTCCAAATGCGAAGTATGAACGAAATCCGGGCAGCCGTTTAGGCTGTAGGGCTCTTGAAGACCGCACAGGCCAGACAGACGAACAGAATTTTGCGACCCACTTTTTGGAGTTCCCACTTTTTGGAGTTTGGAGTCATCGTTATGTCAGAATTGATTACCATCACGAGTTCGACAATTTATATGAATGCAATATCTTTCTCTTACTACGTAATCGAGAAAGTTATAAACATATAAAGTCTATTTTCGGCTTACCGTGGCAATCCACTGATCGTCGCAAAGGCAGTATCCAGATGATTATTTCCGATTCGAGGTATATTTTTCTCTACTAAGACCGGAAACTCTAACCTTTCCTATACACAACGTACAAATTGACACGTAAAATGCTGATAACCCCATAATATCAGCTTTACCCACCTAATTCCAATTCAAGTGCCTTGCTTCCAACATAAACATCAAGCAAATAATTTTGTTTGCCCCGTAAAAAAAAAAACATTTTCAAGAAAACCCATAATCGGGTAATAAAAGTCCATAGCGCTACATAAAGCAGGGGTCTATACAGCACCACCATTCCGCCGCCTAAATCCGATAACAATGAATAAAAATAAGCAAAACATTTCAATACCAGCAACAAAAGAAAAAACAGAAATCAATCGCTCCTATCTATAGCAGTAAAACCGAAAATCCATTGTGGAAGTAAAAATTCGTCTTGAACTCCATTAAATCCCGGCGCAGCACAAACAGTTCAAGCATTATCGATCTAGCCATTCGTTTTCCACTTAACCTTCAATTTTTCACTTGTACTTGTACCCAACAGCAACTATAGCAGAAGCAGCGGCAATATAATGAAAAACTAGAACCCACTTTAACTTCCTGTCAAATCCTTGCATCCCTTGAAATTTATCTACGGGTATATAGGTTCTATTCTATTCGCCATGTTGAGCTTTTTTTCGAAATCAAATTTATCATGGCTCGTAAATTCCCCCACTCCCCCTTCATCAGAGGGGTATCTCTCCCAGTTCCATAAACCTTGCAAAGAGAAAATGTAATTTGTTTCGTGTTTTATGACATCTTGACTTTTTTTTTTACTTTTTGTTCGGTCCTTTCTTCTACTCATGTCTCATTTCGCTAACAAATGACGTTTAAGGTGAACTTTAAGCTTTGCACTCCCGATTGTCACTTGTCAGCCATGCATATGCAGGGAGATAAATAGCTTAGAAGGCGGGACGTGATTGGGGGTGCTGTATGTGCGCTTTAAATTCCAAAAGATAAACCGATTTCGATTGTTGTGTGCGAATTGGTTAGAAAGTTATAAACACACTCGTGTGTACTCGTATGTGCATACAACAATGCTTGTCCCTATTGCAGATAAAATGCTGCAACAGGACATTTTCGAGCACTCTACTGTGCAGTATACAAAAATGTCGAATGTCACGGACGAGTGGCGAAAAGTTAAACGGATCAAAGCGTTATTAGTCTGTCTAGTCGGAGAGTGATGTGTGTTTATGTGTGCGGAACTATAGGTACCTAAGTTGAACGTGCAGCTAGCTGCTTTGTTGGAAGAGGTAATCAAATCTTCGAACGCATTAAAGTGGTACAAGGAAGGTTTGGGTGCAGAGATATCACGTAGAGCGAAATAAACCACTTTGGAGTCATTTCTCAGATGTGGTCCGGGAAGTTTTCTGCAAGATTGGCAGACTAGAACCTTTAAGACAGTGCTGCAATTTAAAACTTACAAGTGGAACCACTCAAGTGAAGTTTTGGTTGATAAGCTGGTATTTGCTAACACATTCGTATGTACCTATGGACTTTGCTTGACAAAGTAGAAGCGATGAAAATAGCAATTAGTTGTTTGTTCTCCTGGTGCTGAAGTTCTCCAAGACCCAGGTTCCAATAGGATATAGGCCCTTTGCTAAAGTAAAATTATATATTATTGGAAGTAGGGTACTCTGTGAGTAACTTCGGTTAGCATTATTTGGATTAGGATGGATCTGGGCCGCAACAAGTAGGCCTACGGCTCTTTCCATATGTGCGGCCCACCTACGGTGAAGTCGTCTACGGAGTACGTCGGAGTACGGAGTGGGGTTAGAATCAACGACCATTCGAGAGGGAATGTCGATTTTTATTCACTTTTCAAGTCCTTAGATATTGCTGAACAGCTAATCGCCTCATTCGAAGACCGCAAATGCTAACGGTTCTAAAAATCGCACGAAGAACTTTACAGCTATCTTCATCCACCTTCGTTTACGTCACGCTTCCATATACGCATAAGCTCTACCTCAAATCTTAAGCTCCCATAACTATAAGTACCAATTCGTTGATGTTGCATCTATACCATATCCTTTTTTTCGCTCCTTTCCTAATATTTGTAAACGTGCCAGGGGTAGTCCGCTGAACTCTGCTCATAATGTGAATATTATGTGCTCATGAAAGTTATAGTGAATACCTGCTTAGTGAATACATACTCTGGGAAAATTGGGCCCCTCGTGTTGGCTTATGAATTTCCGACAATGTTCGCTGCTATGATGCTAAAGAAGTGGTACCACTGTGCATCACCTTGTTTAAATCCTTTTTGACATCAAAGGCCTCGGTGATATTGTAACCGACCTTTCCTTAGCAGCGAATGTCATTATATCGTCATTCAGCACAACCTGATTACATTGACGTCATTGCCGTGGCCAGGATTTTGTTTCCAGTGGGGCTTCCAAGTCTTACGAGGAATTCTTAAAAAAAAAAAAAACTAATTCCAATTCCAATTCCAATTCATTCCATTTCCATTCCAATTCATTGGGCCTTACCAATAAACATTTTCGAACCAATTACCGGCCTTACCAATAAACATTTTCGCATCAAGCATTTTTATCAAGCAACCTCAAAACTTCAGAAAAAAGGATCACTTGATGACGATATTTTTTTGCATCAAAGAATGTACTCTGTTGTCACAGCTGACAACATGCATTATCAAAGTAACAAGTTAGCTTTTGTATCACTCGTTAAACTGCAGCAAAACCTGGGAGAAGGGCTTAAAACGATGGTAGCAAGTCTTCCATGAATCTTCCCGTAAGATTTTGTATTAACGAATCTATGCAAGGAATCAGTATAGACACTCTAAAATAGACTTCAGTAGAAGAAGAAGAAGTTCCAGGAGCTTTTCAAGTAATGCCTCGGCAAGTTGGGATGCGGATGGAAAAGCATCTGTGAAAAAATCGTCGGCATTTCCCCTAATGTTCTTCAGAGAATTCATAACTTCTTTTGTGCGGTCGATTGCAGAAACAAAATCTCAGGATTTGTTGTGTAGGAAAACTGATAAGGACAGCGTTAAACTGGAACTAGTTTTTCCCATACAATGAGGCTTTTTAATGACATTTTTGAAAGTTATATTTGCATTTGAAAGGTTGCGAAAGAAATTAGCTATTTCACTAACTACACCAAGGCAATTGCGAATTACAGGAGCAGGAGTTCACATGGCGTTAGACAAAGCCAGATTCAAGCGAGTGCTTGTATAGTGTGCATATCTATCGTTGGAATAATGTTACCTAATCCTGCACTGTACTCCACTTAATTGACCTGCCATATTTGCGGTTCCGTGATAGTCTTTTCCAACAAAATTCTTCATATCAAGATGTAGTTCCTCACATCACTGCCATATGGCTTCTGTCAGATTTTCAGAAGTTTTTTCATCAATAGAAACAAAATCTACAACTTTTGGGATCTGTTAAAGAGTCGACATATCGAAGGCATATCGGAAGTCGGTCAGTGCCAGTAACATCCGTTGTTTCGTCAGCGATGATACTGAAACAACTTGAACTTATAGCCCGTATCGTTATTTCAGTTGTGACAATATCAGAACATATCTCCAGGATTTCATTCTGGATATCTGGTCTCAAATAGCGTTTTTAGATTTTTGTTCAGCACCTCAAGATAAATAGGTAGAGTTTGGTGGGGCAGATTCAACATTTTTTCGCAGATTTGAAATAAGTTCTTTCGCAAATAAATATTTGAAAAAAAAAAAAGTAAAACTGCCCTAAAAAGGCGAATCTGCTTTATTGTCAACCCGGTGGGGTTTTTATTTGAAAAGTTAAACAAATCTTAAATCTATAAACATATAAATTAAATGAGATCAGATATATATTTTTAAACTAACATTAAATTAAAAATAAGTAAATTTAAAACCACATTTGAATTTTGAGGTAAAAAAAAAAAAAATGTATGTGAAAAATGTAAATGAAAAATGTAAAATAAAAGGATTTGTTACAAATAAAATCATTGCACGTTGACCCATATAAACGTCCTTAAAAAAGATAAGGTTTAAAGATCATGAGCATCCAGTAGCCCCATGACCTTTTGTTGAAAGTGGCCCATCCTTTGATTTAGTTACGGTTATTGTTTTTTATCAAACTTAAGAACAAACTAACTTAAATGTTATAAATACTTAAATATATTATAAACCCTAACGTTTGACACTCACAACCAAAGAATACATATAAGAAACAATTTAATATCACTTACCTCGTGTAAGGCAAAAATTGCAAAAAATATTGAACGAGTTAAAAACTGGTCTAACCACCGAAACTGCTTAAGAAGAACTGTCATAGTCATAGTTCGTGTACGATCTCAGAGAACAGTGTTGCACGAGTTGCCATCAAACATTTTATTTAAAAATCAACCGCCTATCCGTAATAGCGTAAGTCAAAAATGCCCTATCGTCGAAAGTATCCCACCCTACCCTACCCATTTTATAAAAAAAATACTTATATAGAGCACATTTTTCCTTTCAGCAAGTTAGGGCACTTTAGCATCATCATTTTTTTCATTGAATTTTGATATTCTTAATGTTTTTGGTATTGTTTTTAAGAATTTAAATAAAATACAGAACAAAGAATAAGCAACTTCTAAAACTCAAAACATTTGTATATTTTTGTATACAAAATAATTCATAATGAACGTCGTCTTCAAATATAGAACTGCTCATTATTTTAATGAACGGTTGGTCACCGTAGTTATAGTGGACTTGAAAACAAAAATTACACCTTACATTTTTTCCTACTGCACTTCCTTCTTGAAAGCGAAGGGCAAACAATAAATAGTTGGCGCAACAGGTCCGGAGAGACCCTAGGCCTAGCTTCTCACAACCATTCGTTTTGTGTGAGTTTCTCATTTTTTTTTTTTTTTGGAACGAATGGAAGGGATCTACAATTTTATGCCGACTCCAAACGGCTAATTGAGAAGCTCTTTCAAGACATTTATACTCTCGGATGTTTGTCAGACGTTCGCGAGAGGTAGCGCAGCGGAAAAAAACCCTAAGTCGCAATTGTTTTTTTGCGGGATTCGAATCTGGGACCCCCGCATAGCAGTCCAACACACTAACCACTAAGCTACTGCGACTACAAGCGAAGGGCAAACGTTCCAGGGTTTATCTCAGATAATTGTTGTTCCTTTCCACAAGTCGCACAAAAAATAAAAAACGCTTTTAACTCGTCATCGACCTTCATAATGCCAAGACCATTCTGTGGAAGTGCAAGTTGCTGGATTAAAACCTGGCTGAGAAACAAGGCCAAGGAACAAGTCAAAATGTTCATGCCAAATATCTTCCACATAAGATCGACTCGCCTTTAAAGCCGAACTAAGAGTCAAATTCGTATAGTCACGCAGGTTTACCTACTTACTGCACCAATTGTCAAGTCAAATTTAAATTTCGGGTCCGATTGATTTTGATTATTTTTATTAGTAAGAGGTAAGACACTATGCAATTATGCATGCCATAACTTCCAAATTTAACAAGAGGATGTAATTCTTTCGTTCATATGCGATTTTATGTGGACTTAGTGACGCTTTCTTTCTTGAAATTTGTGTGCGATTAACCTATCGGTTTTTGTGTCCAGCATTTTTAGATTTGTTTAAACAAATCTCTAGTTTGTACCAATTTTTATTCGAAAATTCGAAATTCCCACCTTTTTTATGTAGGGTAAGATTATGCTATAGGTACTCTGCATGAATGGCTATGCATCTCCATTTGAACCTCATAAATATGACAACTTGACTTCTCTTCTGCATTCCTTTTAGAAGTATTTGGTATTTGATAAACCGGCTTACTTAATGATCGTTTTAAATCTTCACCTTAAATTTGTTGTAGGTCACAATAGCTAATGTAGGAAAAAGTTGCGTTGTGAGTTTAGACTTAAATGATTGGTTTATTAGTATCTAATTTTTGGAAATTTCTTTATCATTTGTGAAATTTGTGATTGTAAATTGTTATGAGTCGGCAGTAATATTCGATGAAATTTGGTTCATGGATAACATAATGTTGTTCAGAATAGTTAGAATTGTGCCTTCGATATGGATGACCTAGGATTCCGAATCTAAGCCCGATTTCGGAATGGTTCTAATAAATGATGAGAATGAGCACATTTCGATATCGAATAGCGCACGGTCTTATGTCTGAAATATAAAAGGGTTTCAAGGTAGGCTAAACTGAGCACGTTTTGAAATTAAACTTCGAAATAATAGGGATTGTGTACGCGCTGTGAATAGGTTTGCGGATGTGCTTTCAAGTTGCTGTTATTTTAGTAGTTATTATTTTTGAGCCTACATTTCTTTGCACAAAATTTGATTTCCTATTGTTTTGATTTATGTCTGAATCGATTTAGGAATTATGTTTTTCGTAACAACCATTTTTGTATTTTCTGTGGATAGACCCTAATACAAAAGCGAAAACAGATAGCAGAGTCCTTGCAATTGCTAGAATCGTAAGGCGGCAAATGAACATATGTGTTCGAAAACTCCCACAAATAGTACAAACAGTTTTTCTTTGAATCTAAGAAATAAACTGGGCTCATTTTTAGGCACACTTTAAATTGTTCAGAATATTCAAACATTTTTCTCAGTTAAGATTAGCACATTTCGCTATCGAAAACCACTTCGAACATTCGAATTCGAAAGGGGTCGGAAATCTTAATATTTATATTGAATTGAGCACATTTTGATTTTCGGTTTACGCCGACCCAGTGGTTTCGGATTTTTATTCGATGCATGCCTCAAAAATGTGTTTTTTCGAATAGTAGGTACATAATATGAAAATCAAGAAAAGTGTGTGCAGAATCCACAATCTGCAGTTTTTTCTTTTTTCGGTTCTACGTTTAGAATTCCAATTCGTGCTGCGCCAAATGGAAAAAGTTTCTCCGCGATACTTATAATCATTTCTAGTGTCCAGGCAACATTTTTCGAACGCATAGTAGGGAAATTTTCTTTACAAAATTGCATATTGTGACGTACAAAAGGCAATCTGTGTAATCAAGCCTTCGTAAGGTATCTACTCTTGATTATGAATTAAGCCCTTTTTATACTCCCACAAAAACCCAATTCCGACTTAGGGTTTTTTTCCGTTGCGCTACCTCTCGCGAACGTCTGACAAACATCCGAGAGTATAAATTTTTTGAAAGAGCTTCTCAATTAGCCGTTTGGAGTCGGCATAAAATTGTAGATCCCTTCCATTCGTTCCAAAAATGAGAAACTCACACAAAACGAATGGTTGTGAGAAGCTAGGCCTAGTGTCTCCCCGGACCTGTTGCGCCAACTATTTATTTATTTATTATACCTACCTACTCTTGTAGAAACGTTTAAATTTCAGGCGTAAAAGTGTTTGGGCCTTACCAATAAACATTTTTAGTTTCGACTCTAAATTTAAGTAGTTTACCGTGGCTATATTTTCCATATAAATTTCGCAATTGTGAGCTTTCGTAAATTTAAAGTCGAAAATAAAATTTGATATAGTACCTACGGCTTACAAATTAAAGACAACTCCGAATGTATGCACTATGCTCTGTCCAAGAAAAATTGTCAGTACAGGGAAGATATGATGCCGTAGTGTGTATGATAATTCGCCATAACTCAGAGAGCAATACTGTTAGGGTTACCATCTTCCAATTTAAAATAAAAATATGCTGAACGAAATAGATTCCGTTTATCTTTTTAGTTATCCTTTTCTAATATTTGCTTCTTTTAAAGGATATCCCCAGTAGGTCTAATCGCTTTAGTTTGTTAAACAATTTCGTAACACAAGAAAAAAAAAAAAAAAAAAAAAAAATCAAAACGAAAAAATATATCACCGTAATCCAAATTATTCGTTATAAATATTGTTAAACATAAAATACTAATTTCTAATATAACTTATTAAAACATCAACTAATGCGATGAGTTATAACTGCTACTGCTCTCGTTATTTAGGTTTATCATTAACCTATCAACTGCTTCCTCGGCGAAAACGTCCATTTTCCACATATTTGGCTTAGATGCACTATCCGCTATTGAGATAACAACCATTGTTTCCGCCTTATACTCGTATACACAGGCAATTAGAATACAAAATTATATAACCACGACGCAATGTCATATACCTAAACAGATGGTTAATGGACTGCACTTGTGCAGCTCTACATACATTTTTAAATATAGACATAATACCTAAATAGATTACATATTTGTTAAAAAAATACTACCCGTCAATACAGAACTTCGCGAAAATAGTAGCAAAAAAAAGGATCATAAAATCCTTTCAAGGCATTTGCTTTACTGGAGAGGAGTGACCGGATGTGGTAAAACCCAACGACCAAAAATAAACAGTATAGGTCTACCTTCTTCATCATTTTGATATTTCAATGTGAAAAATATGCTCTACAAAGTGAAAGATGAATTTATACCTACCAAAACATGCAGAAATATGCCCTAACGAATAAGGCTGACAATTTGTACTTAGTTTTATATATTAAAATATTTAATCAAATTCTATCCCAAAAAAATCCATGCCTTTGCATGAATCGTTAATGAAATGAATGCATTTAAATTTAAACACCTCACGAATAAACCTTATTTGTAAAGACAACATTAAAAAATATGTTTTAACTGAATATTATTGGATCTTTCAGAAATACAAACAAACTAAAACCGAATGGCAGCACGCCGCTATCAAAAGCTCCAAAAAGCACCAAAACCGAAAGTTCTTTGACAAAATTCAAAGAAAAATTCTTAATGATATACTAACATTGACATATGGTAACACTTCTCTGATGTGCTTCAGTCACTCACACTGCTTATTTTGGTTGATGATAATAGCAAGCGAACGCAAGACGATCGTGCCTATTCTGCCCGCGGCTGTGTGGCAGACTGGTTGTGGTGGGATGTATGAGAATTTCAGGAAAATTACAACAACAAAATTCGTTGGAATGCCAGTGGTTTCGTTTTTATTTCAGTGGCAAATCTTGTGTTTGAGTGCCGTGAGAGTTGCTACAGGCACCACTGGTAGAAAAAAGAGCTTCCCATAAGGCCTGTACTGACAATTTTTCTTGGACAGAGTATAATAAAATGTGGTGCTGAAAATGATGCAGATGAACAGTTTTCGTACTGTAAGAACTCGAACTGAGCACTGGTTTTTCTATTGTTTCCCTATTTGTTCTGGAAAAGACTAAATTTTAGCAGATTTCGGTTTTAAATTTACTCCGAAAATCTGGCTGCGTTATGTCCATATTAAAAGTGGTTTTAGAATATGATATTGGTCCTGGATAAATTTATTATTCCTTCGACTTACCACATTCTAGAAGGGACTGGAGCTACAGCTATTGTGAAACTCCTTGCGCGGTACTAATAATCATATTTATTGTCCAATCTATGCATTGCGGACTTAAATTGTCCATATAAAATTACCCATTGCGACCTACAAAATATTTAGTGTAAATGTTTAAAATAGTTATTACTAAGGTCCATTGTCTGGTGCCTAAAATAAAGTTCAAGAGGCATACATTGCATCACCAGCGATATTAATAAACAACACATTTATTGGTTGTTTTAGTACAAAACAACACAACAATTACAATTGTGGACTTATGACCAACCATATTCAACAATAAAACAACAACCAGTGAAATAAAATTTCACGAAGGAATTTTGCGAGGAGTTTAGGCGCATCTGGGTGGGTTATAACTTCACCATTGATGATGGACAACTCAGGTGTGTCAAATTCCATTGTGAACCTTTGGCCTACACTGTAATAAAATTCCCCTAAGCCGAACCCCAAATTGGGTTTGAAGCTAACCAACTACACTTTCCCTCGCACTCCATTGTTACGAGCAAATCATAAACGTGCAGCCCAGATATCGGAGAATAATTATTCATATTTAAAGGAATCTATCTACTCAACATAACTAAGAAAAAGAATAAATTTAAATTATAATATCCGCATCCAATCATTTTCAGTCAACTTTCAAGCATAATTATGACATAGGAATCTTCTACGTCTATTACAAGTGCACCAAAAGAACCCAAACCCACTGAGCAGGAGCACTGACTGTCTTCTGCAGCAGTTCTTTCAAAATGAAATTCCACAATTCCAACAAAAGCATAAATTCAGCTGCATACCGAAAAACTGTCAACCCCTTTTGGTTGGTAAAAGTAGGCGCAGGATATGCCCGCTTTTGCTTAGCTTAACAGCATCAATGAGAAAAAAAGGCGACATTTTTGGGGGAGCGTTTCACTTTGTTATCGTCGCTCGTCCAACAATTTATATATCTGCGTGTCCTCATGGGAATAACAGATTTTCTATTGTGATAATTTGCATGTTAATCTCCTTGTCCTTGGGTGTGTGTACGAGACTAGACGATGGCGGTTATAATAGTTGGGATTTGGATGGTGTGCTCATTTTTTTGTTTTGCTTCCATCTCGGGACATGTGGAGAAACTTAATTTTGTTTTGATGCCATAAATTCATTTGCATGGGTTACATTTGGGAGTAGTTTTGTAGTGCTTCAGGAAATATATGAATGTGTACTTTTTTTTTGGGGGTTATACGCTTTAAGAGAGCAACCCAGCGGAATGTAAATTGTATTATACAGTCTGAAGGATGTGCAAAAGTAGTCGGGTTTATCAGTTAATTGGAAGTGTGCCGCTTAATTAAGAAGTTGGAGACATATAGAAGTAAAACATGTGCCAGAGGGTGGTGAACATCTTCCTGGAGCTAAATTGTGGCTTGAAAATTATGTAAATGTAAATGTAAATAGAATTGTTATTTTAAATGGGTTTTATGTTAATTTTCAATGGACAAAGATTAGTTCGATTTTTGAGAACTTTCCTCCTTTTGTGGTCGATGTTGTTGATTTTTGTGGTAGTTTTTATGGTTTATTAAAATCGTTTTACGTGGTATGAAATTGAAGGTCCAAATTGTCAAAAAATTGCCTTCCGAAGTGCTTCTTCCGAGAAATTGCATTATTATCCTCTGCGACATGTAGGTTTTCTAGTAAAACCCAATCTCATGCCAAGCTTCCTTGGAGGACAATGGAGAGTATCCATATAACTTAGTTCTGCTGAGTTTGTTTAATCCCCCATAATGTTTTCAGAGTTAAAACAGATTACAGTGCTTTTGAAACCATGTGTCCTCGTAGGTGTTTCCATCTTGAGGCTGCTTTGCTGAAGGTTTTATAAAAAACAATCTTCCTCGCCACGGCCATTTGTGGACTTATAGCTTAATTTTTGCATTTAGTGGGATCTCCGAACCTTCTTTGGCAGAATGTTAGTCTTTTCATCAGGTACCTTATCATAGAACACTCCGACATAGTTCGCGAGCATATATATATATATAGATTTCGAGAGATATTCGAATCAGACCACCATTGTCGGGTCTCTTTTCGTCTCTCTACCACTATAAATCTTACCCAGAGAGACTTTCTGGATTTCTCCAGAGTTCTTCCCTGAGCTCAATTCCTAGTGTTAACGCTAGCATCTGTTTATGGGAGATCTGTTTCATCGATTGGGTCTCGACCCAATGATGTCCCAAGATCCTCATTCGTTTGCCAGCCAACCACCCATTTCAATGTTCCTCGACTCATGCTTAGAACCCTTCTTTGAGTGGAGCAGGTCGGCCACTTAATTGCCATTTTAGCCTGTCTACACTGTTCCACGGTTGACCACCTTCTCAGGTGTTCCGCCGTGATCCATTTGTGAATGAGCTGTTCTACCATTCCTTTGCCAATTGAAGAGAATGGTTCTGGTCCCAGCAACTTATCAGTTGACCCCTGTTTTGCAAGAGAGTCCGCCTTTTCGTTGCCTTCGATCCCTATGTGTCCTCGTACCCAAGTCAGTGTTACTTCATTTTTAGATGAACACTTATTGAGCTTAAGTACACATTCCAATGCCAATGATGTTGTGATGTTTGTTTGTTCCATGCATCTGATCACCGCCTGATTGTCCAGTGCTATAAGGATGTTTCTTCCCTCCACCTGACTCTCAAGCAAGTAGTCCAACGCATGCAGCAATGCAATCATCTCAGCCTGGTATACAGAAGTGTAATTCCCGAGGCTAACGTGACGGGCTAGTTCCAGCTCTGCTGAATAGATGCCGGCACCCGCTCCGTCATCCATCATTACGGTGACCATATTCGCCGAAAAAAAATAAAGGACAATAACTATTTTGCTTCCAATATTTTTGTATTTATTTGGTAAAAAAAAAAGTTAATATCGTTTTCGATTTTGGCTTTTCAGATGTTGAGCTGAGATTTCAAATTTCTGCTGCAAAATCGAACATCATAGTACATTTACACCGCACCTAAATTCAACATTTCTGAAAAAAAAATTCCGAAATTCGATTTTGCGTTCCCACTGCAACTTCGAATGAAAGCTAGTTTCAGAATTGATTATTCATCTTTTTTTCTGTTTGAAATCAGAAATGGTTGAACCTAAAGAATTATTTTTTTTAGCTTTATTATTGTTATGAATTTAAGTGCTAGTTCAGACATATTAAATATACCTATTGCTGACTTAATATAGAGGTATACAACCACTTCCTTCTTCTTTGTTATAAAAAGTTTTTCGTTCCATATTAATAATTTGAATAACTTGAAATAATTGATTTGTTGACAACTCTTTTTTTTTTATGCTAGTCAGCGGACTGATAAGTCATCGTCTTCGATTTGCCAAGAAGATTAATTTTTTGGATAAAAAATCAATTTCTTTTTGTGATCGATATTGCTTTTGGGTCTACAGGAAAAAAAATAAAAATAAAATGTGGATAGATTTAAAAGCATCTTCATTTTCATTACGAAAATATCTAAATTCTAAGTAGGGTTTCACGGTTGCCAACACGGTACATAAAAAAAAACTTTTAAAATTTGTTATTTCAGTTGGAAAATTAAATCTTTGTCCCAATGCTGATTTCTCCGCCCCACTCTTTCGGTATATTTGTCCGGGAAACTGCATTTAGTTATAAGAATAGCTTTAACAGCATATACATCTATTAGTTGGTGCACCGTGCACTACAAACCCGGTAGGCACAAACTGAAATTTAAGGTGTGCAGTGTCTGCACTGAAGCACTGAGGGTGTAAACACAATTTCAAGTAATGTAAGTACATTATATGTAATACTTTTAATTCAACTAAAGCCAACAATTTTTAGTCAGTGTTTTAAAGGACAGTTTCAAAAATAAAGGACAAAATCCGTCCTTTATTAAAAAGAAAATAATAAAGGACATGGGTTAAAAAGAAAGGACTGTCCTTTTAAATAAAGGACGGATGGTCACCGTATCCATCATGGATCCATCTGTGAAAATCACTATTTCACCACTCCTTTTTTCTGGAAGTAATCCGTTCTCAATACGAGTTTTGTGATTCCTTTCCATAATACGCGCCCTTGTTATCCCATCCATAGGCATGTTCAGCTCCCTAATCTCGTTTTTGACAAGTTCCAGGATCTTCCTATGTCCATAGATGGTACCACGATTGTGCCATTTCGCATCTCGATGCAAACGAAGTGCCACTACGGCCGCTGTTTTCTTAATAAATAAGTCTAGCGGTAAGATCCCTAGGATCACTTCCAATGCGCATGTTGGTGTTGTCCTTATTGCACCTGTAACTCCTATACATGCTAAACGTTGGACCCTATCCAGGTGCTTCCTCACAGTTTTCTGGGAGGCTTTCGCCCACCATACAACCGAGGCGTAGGTAATAATGGGTCTAGTTATCATCGTATACATCCAGTATGCTGACCTAGGCGAGAGTCCCCACCTCTGTCCACATACACGTTTGCACTGATGTAGTACCCTTTTTGCCTTCCTGACCTTCTCCTCAACATGGTAGTTCCAAGTAAGTCTATCTAGATAGACTCCGAGATACTTAACCTTCTTGGCCATTTTTAGTTCCGATCCGAAAAGTGTTAAGGGTCGAAATTCCAGATTTTTCAACTTCCTTGTGAAGATTATTAGATCTGTTTTCTCCGCATTAATGGAAAGCCCTTGTTCCAGACACCACCCGCACCTGAACCTACTCGTACTGCTGCAAGGTCTGGGGCACACAGATCCGGCAATTTATATGCTTGAACTCCGCGCCTCACCAGGATACAGGACCTAACTCTTTCGCTGGTTTGCGCATAATGCAATTCAGCCATGCTATTTGGGAGTCCTCTAATCTTTCCTTTAAAGATCCAAGGCTCCTGTATGAGGGCTATATCAAACGAATCCCCATCAAAGCATTTAGTCATCATTGCTGATGCTGCTTTGCTGTGATGAAGGTTCAATTGAATCACCCTGAGCTTTTCCCGGTACGGTTCGCGAGCATAATGTCTTGAACATTGTAAGGGCAGTTCCTGGCTAGTTAATACGTGGTTGAGTGCGACTCTGGCTTCTTAAGCGTAGCCTGCATCATTGACGGTCTCAGGTCACACTTTCTCCCTGCTGTCTTCTTACAAATGAAGAGAATTTTGTGAGTCTTGCGGGCTCTCTCTTGGACATTGAATTTCCAATTAAGGTTCCTATCCCTGGATATTATTCTTTTTCGAGAGAAAAAGCCGAGTAAATAACAGATAGAGAAGCGGGCCAAGGACACTTCCTTGCGGCACGCCGGCCGAAATTTCCTTAAGCTCAGAGTATTCGTTTCCATGTCTGACACGGAAGAGTCTATTCCCGAGATATGATTCTAAAATATCATATAGGCGTACGGGAAGAACTTGTCGTAATTTAAATTTTAAGCCGTCATGCCACACCTTATCAAAGGCTTGTGAGACGTCAAGGAATACCCTTGAGCATATCTTTTTTTCTTCAAATGCTTTCTCAATTACGTCAGCAATTCTATGCACTTGGTCAATCGTCGAATGCTTGGTTCTGAACCCAAACTGGTGGTCAGGGATAAGATTATTGTTTTCTATAACCGGTTGTAGGCGCGTTAGTAAGATTCTCTCGAAAACTTTGGATATTACTGGAAGAAGGGAAATTGGTCTATACGACTTTACTTCATTTGCCGTTTTTCCTGGTTTTAAAACCATTATGACCTCCGCGACTTTCCATTGGCTCGGTACGTGTTTTAGTCTGAGCGCGGCATTTATAATATGAAGAAGCTTAATTAATGCTTTTCTTGGTAGAATTTTGAGAACTTCTCCCGTGATCAAATCATAACCAGGAGCTTTCTTAGGTTTTAGGGATTCAATTTCACGTTTAGTTCCCTTAGCGTTGCACTTGCGAGTATTAAATCGTCGGATTGTAATTCCGCCGCAATAACACTGTCGTGAACCGCCGACCATCGTACGGTTTAAAGGTTTCTTCTACATGGGCGGCAAAAACGTCCGCTTTAGCTGTCTTCAACAAATTGCACAAATAATTCAAATGTGTTTTATGTTGCGGAGCGCGACTCTGTTGCCATTTTTTACGCGCCTTCCTTTTTTCGTTGACCAATTCTTTTATTTCGGGAGGATATCGTAGACCGTGTTTGGCCGGCTATTTCCTTAGATTAGGCGTATTATACCAGGAAGCTAGCTGTACGATCTCAACGAGGCGATCTACTTCAACTTCAAGTTCATAGGGTGTCGTAAGTGGAACGCTCAGTTCAACATTCTCTTCAATTTCGTTCCTAAAGCCTTCCCAGTTGGTTGTTCTACCAGTTAATCTCGCTGGCTCAAGGTTATTTACTAGTTTTACGCTTAATGTTAAAATAACCGGTGAATGATCAGATGACAAATCAAAGCTCTCTTCAACTTTAATGTGGTTGGTAGATATTCCTTTCACGACGAAAAAATCGATCAGGTCAGGTATTGGATTGGATTGGGAAATCGTCGATTGAAAATCGCAACTGTACTCCATACCTGCCCCATAGAGCATTCTTCCTTTTCGCGAGATGTATCTAGAACCCCAGAATGTGTGTTTCGCATTAAAATGGCCGCCAATAATGAAGTTTGGTTTGAGCGATTTAAGCAAGTTAGTATAATCACTTTTTTCAAGCGCGGTAAGCGGTGGACAGTAGATAGATGAAATTCTAAGATTACGCTGACTATTTTTTACTCGAATCGTGCTAAGTTGCATAGTTTCAAGCTCCATCTTTTGGTCTTCGTATTGTTCAATGCTTTAATAAACAATGATGATCCACCTGTCGCGTTTCCCGAAGGGTGGCAAGCGTGGCAGTCATTATAGCCTTTTATTTTTAAACTCCATCACTTTTTCACGTGAGTTTCAGAAATCAAGCAAATATCAAGATCTTTCTCGCGTATGAATATTTCCAATTCGTCGAGTTTTTGTAAAAGTCCGTTTGCATTCCAAGTGCATATTTTTAACATTGGTTTTTCATTCATATTTTATTTGATGTACGCGAATTAATTTATGTAACTGGCTAATTTTGATAAAAAAACTTTATTTTATTTATTCAAAACTTAACCTAGTTATACAAATGGGCACAACGTCTTAAGGTTTCTAATTTGATTTTAAAACTGTGGGTTGTGAACTTATTCACTGACTTAAAAGAAGTGCTTTTGGTTTTCTATGATATTCCTATTTATACTATTTTGACAAATAAAAACATCTGCTATCCAAGGATGTGGCTTGGCTTGTCTGGACTCTGGTATTTTTCCATTGAGAAAACATCTGCTATCCAAGGATGTGGCTTGGCTTGTCTGGACTCTGGTATTTTTCCATTGAGAAAACATCTGTTATCCAAGGATGTGTTCTATTGATATTTGATAGTTTGGCTTGTCTTTCCATTGGTGTATTCTATTTTTATACGTTGAACGTGATGTGGTATTAACTTCCCCCGTACTTCTAAAAAGGTCGCCCCGATCTTCCTTCTGCTGCATATTTTTCTTTTGCTTTTTCAACTAATGCATTGAAGTGGTCTTCTGCTTGTTTTCTTTCCAGTTCAATGTTGACTTGAATCTTTTGATGTTTTTGTCGTCTCAATGATATGACTAATTTAATGATATACAGTATTACAATTGTTAATATAATAGTAAATAGAATTGATATGCCAATATTTTCTTTTGCATTGGTCTTGATATTTTCTATAAAATTAATATTTTTAAATTTTAGATCTTCATTCAAAGAATCCATATATGTATCTACTTCATATAAAGTATTTGAATAACCCTTAAGGTATGCTTGTATAATATTTTTATCATTTGAAAATAATTGATTATCAATAGTTACATTTTGATTATAGGTTACTAAATATGTACCTTTATAAGTAATGTTGTTTATAACATGATTTCCGGTAGCTAATATTGCTCCTTCTTTTAATATTTCTAATGGATAATTATTTTCCTTTATCTTATTACACTTAGTATAATTCTTATTCAATAGTTTAGTAAAACATGATTCTGTTGTGTTATATTCACAATATCTACTTTGTGTTTCAGTTTTACAATTTTGTAAATTAATAAATTTATTGCATTTAGCAATCTTATTTTCAATTATTAGTTTTCCATCCTTTTGTGGAATACTTTTAGTAATATATGTTTTACATGTTTCTTTAATAATCGGATATTTAATCATTATTACAATAATATTATGTTTCTGATATATTTTAAATTTACTTACATCAATTAGATCTGTAACTGAAAAAGTACTATTCTCATGTTTTAGTATTTCTTTAATATCTTTGTTACTTAAAATTGCTGGATTTAATTTTCCTAGCTTTGCAAAAGTTAATGTATTTATTATATTTTGTAGTTCATAACTTATTACTTTTAATTGTCTTGAAATTATTTCATCTTTTTCAGTATAGACAAAATCTTTTATTACTTTAAACATTTTTGAGTTAGTAATCATTTGTTGATTATTATTTTTAACCAAATCATTTATTTTCTCTTCTAAAATTTCTTCATCATAATGATCTGGAGTTCCGGCAATGAATTTCCAAACTGTACCTATAAAATTTAATGAACGTCTAGTTCTAGAATAATGCTCTTTGAGCTGTTCAAGTAAGTTATTAACTATCTCAATTTCTGCATAATGCTTATTCATTTTTTGTGTATAATTTATATCATTTTGTACCGCCTCATCGCTTTGCTTAAGTACACTTTCTATTATTGTTAGGTTAGTTATATGGAATATATTATTTGTTCCTTGAGTTATTATTGTATCTCCATCTTCTATTAGGATGTATTCTTCTCTGCTATAATCTATTATTTCTACTTCTGCTTTACTTAGTGTTGCAGTGATAATCATTATTATTATGATTGTATTCATTTTGAATTCCTGTAATGAGGAGATTGATTAGTTTTACGTTTAGGTTTTATTTTTAAATTATCTTTATGAACAATTCTACCTGTTTGAGTTTTAACTGCATGACCTAAGTCTTCCTTTATAATAACCTTTTGAAATTTAGGTTCCATTTTATTTCTTTTATCTACCTTTTTATAACCTATTTGGTTTTCTTCAACTTGAATTTCTCTCCTTCCTTTATTATGAACTTCCAACATTTTTTCTTGTTTATTTTTTAGTTCTTTACTAATTACTTCTTTCCCTATTTTATCGAAGTAAACTTCTGTTGGTTTCTTATTAGTAGTACTGTGTATAGAGTTATTATATTCTTTTATTGCTCTAAAAATTATTTCTGTGAAGTCTAATAATTTATATTCATCTTTAATGCATTTTATTATTTCCTGTAAAGTGGAATGGAATCTTTCTATCTGTCCGTTTGTCTTACTGTGGCAAGGGTATGTATAAAATATTTCTATATTATTTCTTTTCATTAAAGACTGGAATACTGGTGATTTAAAACTTGTTTCATTATCCATAACTATTTTTTTACACTTTGGATATATCTGTAGTATCTCTAATACTTTTTCCTTCAAATTAGTTTTGTCTTTCAATTCCAGGATGCTTGCATACTTACTAAATTTATCGATGCACGTTAAATATAAATTTTTATTTATGTAGAAGATGTCTATGTGTAGCATTTCCCCTTCCTCTTTTGGAATTGGTGCCTCACCAATCTTTTCCTTATGTGGTTTGCGATCATATTTATTTATATTGCATATGTCGCAAAATCTTACGTATTCTTCAAAATCTCGCCTAATTGTCGGCCAATAGTAATTTTCCTCTATTTGTTTAGTATTTTCTTTAGCATTTCTATGAGCTCTTATGTGTGTTTGTTCTACGATTTCTACTTGATCTTTTTTATTTATTATATCTTGTGCTAAAAATTCGCATTCTATGAATTTATTATTAAATTTCCTCAATTTATCTTTTACTTGATAAATTTCTTCTGTCTTTCCATAAATTCCTATTGTTCCTGGGGTTATATATTTTTTTAAAATATTGACTATATTTTCATTATTCCTAAAGTAAATCATTATTCTTTTGTTGTTAAAAACATTTATTATTTCATCAGATTCTGTTTCAGATTGTTCAAATATTATTTGCTGTTTGAATTTATTCACACATTTACTTAGTTTTTCCGAATATTCTTCGCTACTTTCTGCACTATGTTGTGTATTGTTATCTTCTAACATATTTAAATTCTGTCTACTTAATGCATCTGCCACTACGTTGGTTACTCCTGGTTTGTAAATTATTTTCGGGCCATATTCTTCTATTATTGAATACCATCTCTTCATTTTGGCATTCGGATTTTTCTTTGAGCATGAAAACGTTAGTGGTTGGTGATCTGTATGTATTTCAAGATCTTTTACACCATATAAATAGTTTCTCAAATTTTTTAAAGCATATACTATTGCGTATAGTTCTTTTTCGTTTGCCGCATAACTGCGTTCTGATTTTTGCAATGTTTTGCTAATAAATGTTATTGGTTTTCCGTTCTGTGAAAGAACTGCTCCTACAGCGTCGTCTGAGGCGTCTGTGGTTAAAATGAATTTCTTATTGAAATCTGGTTGATTTAATTCAACTTCTTTTATTAGATTATTTTTTAATATTTCAAAAGCTTCAATTGCTTCTTTATCTAAATTTATTTTAGTTTTCTTTGCTAAGTATGTTGATACTTGACCATTTTCATTCTGTAAATGCTTTGTTAATGGTTTTGCTATTTGTGCATAATTCTTAATAAATTTGCGATAATATCCTATCATTCCTAGGAATGATCTAAGTTGTCTAAGAGTTTCTGGTAAAGGGTATTGTTTAATTGTTTTTCCCTTTACATCATCTGTTTTTATTATGTTTTGTGCAACTACATATCCTAAAAACTTAATTGAATCTTTAAAAAATTCTGATTTTTCTAAACTGATTTTCATATTAGCTTCTTTTAAAACTTTTATAATTGTAGCTAAATGTTTTTTATGACTTTCTATTGATTCTGAATAGATTATAATGTCATCAATGTAAATGTGGCAAAACTTTCCTATAAATGGACGTAATATGTTGTCCATTGCTCTCTGAAATATACTCGGAGCATTACGTAGCCCGAATGGCATTCGCAAATATTCATATTTGCCATTATTGACACTGAAACTTGTTTTTTTTATGTCTGAATCTTTCATTTTTATTTGGTGGAAACCACTTTCCAAATCTATACTAGAAAATATTTTTGCTTTCCCTAAATTGCTTAATATGACATTTGTGTCTGGTATTGGATATTTATCCACAACTGTGTTTTCGTTTAATTTTTTGAAATCGATCACCATTCTCATTTTTGGTGTATTGTCTTCGTTAAATCCTTTTTTGGGCACTACCCATACTGGACTATTATAAGCACTTTTGCTTTCTCTAATTATTCCTGATTCTATTAATTTTTTTACTTCTTTATTTATGAATTCATTTGCACTGTGAGGATATGGATATTGTTTTGTCCATATTGTTTTGTCTTCTACTGTATTTATTTCAGCAACTATATCTGTTCTGAATGGCAGATTTATATTTATATTCTTATGTTCCACTTTAATCTGTTCGCTGACACATTTTCTCAAATCTTCTAAATTCTCACTTTTGTTCATAATTATATTATTTATGACTTCTTCGTCAAAATAAATTCTTTCTTCTTCATTATTTACCTTTATATTATTATTCTGAAGATCGATAACTGCTTTGTTATCTCTTAAGAATTTGTTACCGATTAATATATCGTAACCGAAATTATTTAATTCATACACTATCACTGTTTTATTAAATATTTCAATTTCGTAATAAAATTCAATTATTACTGCTCCGTTCACTGTCGTTGCCTGTTTCTTTGCGACTAATTCTTTTCTTTCACTGAGTAACCCTGGTCGACAATAATTGCTTGTTGCGCCTGTATCTAACAAAATTCTTATATTTTTGTTGCCTATCTTTCTGTATAAGTATGGTAAACCGGTCTGACTACCTATCTCATTCTTCTCGTTCAAATTACTGATTCTTTCAACTTTATTGGGTGTGGCTTGCCCTGATACTTGAACGCTTTGTTCCCTCTCTCTTTTAAACCCTGGTCTGTTTTGTTTGAATGGGTTACTGTACCTGTTTTGGTTATTATAGGATAAGTAATTCCTATTATTAGCATATTGATATGTATTTCTTTGTTCGTTTGTATTTGGGATCTGCTGATTGATCGTACTACATTGCATTCGTTCAAACTGATTTGGGTTTTGTTTGTATTGAGGAGCTAAATTATCTCTCCTGAAGACATTATTATCTTTATGAATAGGTTTATCTTTATGTGAAAACCTCAATGTTTCATTTTTATTCCCAGTAGTTGGACATTCATATCTGTAAGCAAATAATGCTCTATTATTATTGCTTTCTAATTCCTGTGCTTTTGCTAGTGCACTTGGAAGATTATCCGGACATATACTAAAGAGTATGTTTGAGAGCTGACCGTTCAGTCCCGAAATAAAAACTCTAAGTCCATCTCTTCTATATTTTTCACATAATTCGTTTGTGATTGCCTTATCGTCACCGTGCGTCATGATAGTTTTGTTAATTAACGCTGTGAGTTTTTGGTTTATTATATTATAATATTCCATTAAGGAATTTTTACCTTGTCTTAAAATACTCATTTCCTGTTCTAAAACATGTATTGGACGTTGGTCCGAGTATGCAAAGTCTAACCTTGCTAAAATTGCTTCGTAATTTAATACCGTGCCGTGATTAGTTAAAATGTCATTTGCTTGTTCTATACACTTATTTCGAAGTATTACTAGTGCTGAAAAGTACTGTACACTACCTTTTTTATATATCTTCATAGCATGACCAATAGCTTGTCTCCATGAAACATATTTTTGGGCGTCGCCTGTAAAAGTCGGCACCGATTTTATTACATCTAAACTCATTATATCTATAATTTCTGTTTTAATTTCTTCTGTTTGGAATTCTTTGATTGCAGGTTTTCCAGTCATGAGACTATCTAATTTTGCTGTTAAATCAGCTATTTGTGATTGTAAAACTTCCATGACTACTACTTCACTTATTTCCGATTTCTCACAATTTAATTTAATTTTACTTAACTCTTGCAATTCAAAATCTTCTTTAACACTTTGTAACTTAATTTTACTTTTAAATGATTTTTTATATTTGGTTAATCTATTCATAACACCTTTTTATATAATCTATCATACTCAATATATATAATATAATTCTTACTTAAAACTGCAATACCGCTCAGGGATTCTTTGTCTGCAATTCCGCACTGTACCTTTCTGGGATTCTTTGGTGTAGAATTATCTTTCTCTATCTTCTTTTGGGGTTGGTTGAAATGAAATATTTTCGTGATGACTCACTATTTCGTTTCTTCAATTTTTCTCGATACAATGTTCGATACTTTATTGTCTGTGATGTATTGTTAACACTATCTTACTTTTATTTTCAGATTTCTTGATGTTCACTGATCACTAAATACGTCTTCATACAATTGTTCATTTGTATTACTTGAAGAACATATTTCTGGCACTTGATAGCACTCACTGATTTTACGTTAAATTTACTTTATTATTTTTCAATTTATATTTACGTTAAATAGCTTTGTATGGCTATCCCGGTTGAGCCCCCAATTAATTTATGTAACTGGCTAATTTTGATAAAAAAACTTTATTTTATTTATTCAAAACTTAACCTAGTTATACAAATGGTCACAACGTCTTAAGGTTTCTAATTTGATTTTAAAACTGTGGGTTGTGAACTTATTCACTGACTTAAAAGAAGTGCTTTTGGTTTTCTATGATATTCCTATTTATACTATTTTGACAAATAAAAACATCTGCTATCCAAGGATGTGGCTTGGCTTGTCTGGACTCTGGTATTTTTCCATTGAGAAAACATCTGCTATCCAAGGATGTGGCTTGGCTTGTCTGGACTCTGGTATTTTTCCATTGAGAAAACATCTGTTATCCAAGGATGTGTTCTATTGATATTTGATAGTTTGGCTTGTCTTTCCATTGGTGTATTCTATTTTTATACGTTGAACGTGATGTGGTATTAACTCGCGTTTTCCGTGAATTATTTTCGAGCTTAACCAAGCGATCGAGAATAGTTTTATTTATTTTACTTTGTTCTTCAAGTTTCTGGAGAACAACTGAGAATACATGAGAAACAGGGCCCGGCGAAGTTTCAACGTTTTTAGCTCCTTCGGATGCCACGGCCTGAGCGTAGGTCTGCACTCTGGCTGTCCGAGGGCCACTATTCGATGGCTTTACTGATGGTAACTTTTCAGTAGCGTTTCTTTTGGCAACAGAGGTCGAGGGCTTTTCTGTTGTCTCTCTTTCTCTGACATTATTACGCTCTGGAACCGGAGGTTTTATGTTGCCTACTACATCCTGGGCGGTCTTACGCTTTGTATTCGTTAGCGGCTTTGTTTTTTTATGTTGAGGCTTAAGGAGCGCATCTCTCCGTTTTTGCAACTCCTTAGCTACTTCACAACCTCTATAATTTGCAGGGTGCTTTCCCTTACAGTTAGCACAAGTAGCGGAGGATTGTTTATTTGCTCCACAGTCTTGGGAGAAATGATTTCCGGCGCATTTCACATATCGCGGCTCTTTTTTGCAATACATTTGCGTGTGATTAAATTCCTGGCAACGGTTGCACTGTGGAATTATTTTCAAATTTCTGCGCATCGGCTCGATTTTAACCACGATATTTACTATGGTTTTAATTCGGTAGATATCTTCGATATTATCAGACCTATCGAAGGTAAGCATAAAGAGCGGAAGTCCACGCCTTACCAGGATATCTTTATCTTCTTCCGTTTGTTGTTTCTCCTTCTTGATGATATTAACAGCATCAAGAATTTTAAATCCTCTGGCTTGGAGATCGTTTATAACCTCTTCTTTTTTGCATGAGGGGTGGAGTCCCCTTGCTACAACACGATGTGGCCTTTCTGACTTTATTTCGAAAGTATACTACTGGATCTTCTCGGTATTTAGCTTTTGGGACATTGCCCGGTAGTCTTCGTGGTTATCGACGTTTTAATTTTGTTGTGGTATTCCCGACTAGGCAAGCGTAGTGGAGTACATTCGCGTTCTTTCTGCAAATGGGTGTTCCTTAGAACCTTATTTTGTTCTCTTAACAGTTCTATCTCTTTCTTAAGATCTTAATAGAGTATAGATTTATTTCCTTAAGCTTGATTCGAAGTGCTTTATTTTCTTCCTCATGACTTTTATCTTTCACTGAGACCTGTTTTCCACGCGCTAGCGCTCTCGGCGGATTTCTTTTCCCTCGGTTATTCGATCTTATTGGAGGAGATTGAGATACCCTTGTACTTTTAATAAAAGGGTTAATGGATTGCAATAAGCGGCTCTCCCCAGAATCCGTAGAGCCGACCTCCGAAGAGGGTGGATTTTCCGGTAAAGCTGGACTGCCACCTGCGGTACTTAATCTTTTTGTTTTGTTCATTGCATTTTTTTTTCTATACGGAGGTTGGATTTTAGTCGCCTTTTACGACAGGCATGGCTACCTCGGGTCTATTCTAACCCCTACTCGTAGGGGTAAGGTGGGGTCGATTAAGGTGAACCCTTTTGATTCTGCTATTTTCCAAATACTAATTCATATTCCACAATGAAACCATTTCGCTTCACGATTTTCGCTTCTGCTTACTATGCAGTTCTCTGTAATTGGCATTCATAAAAATTATAAAAACAAAAATACTTATAAGGAGCCATAATTTTTGTGTAACTTTTTCAAAACTTACAGAGAGTTTCAATAACAACACTTCTTAATATACACTTTATGCACTATATCCTTTATTCTAAATTTTGTTTATTAATATTCCATTTTTTTTTCTTTCCATTTTCAGGTATGTCAGTATGTGCGTTATATTTTTGACTTGCGAATATCCATCTCAAAAGGGGAGTTCAGGTAAAACTTTAAATTATGTCATTAGTCTGTGATGATAAACATAATCCGCCGTACTAATAATAAATTTAATCTCGACTTTAAGTTTACGGAAGCGCACAATTCCCAATTTGTATGCAAAATATTGCCACTGTGAACTACATACTAACATTTAAAGTCCAAACTAAAAATGCTTATTGTTAAGATCTGTACTGTTAATAGCGTCAGAGTTGACATTGAGAAACGATCATCATAAATGCGATTTTATGTGCACACCCCCTTTTGCTTTAAAATTATGGTAGGGTCTTCTGATATTTTATGACGGTTCGAAAATCCAATGCATTTTGAAAAAGATCAGTATTTGCTATCCACATGAGTGGTATTATTATTTTGCTAACTCTTGTAAGGGAAACACTATAAATCCAGTCATTGCAGAGGCAAGAAAATTGAGAGCTGCAGTGGAGTCCGACATACTAATATTAAAGCCTTAAAGGGCCTTTCATTAGCGACTTGACAACTTCAAATTTTCAGTGTAAACGCACCCTGAAACCGATTACCGAACTGTCAATGTCAAAATATTCAGTAAAATCAACATTTTCATTGTGGTGAGGTACACGAAGGAACAATGTTTACAAATAACTAAAATTTACTACCGAAATTCCGAGTCGGTGGTCACAATATTAAGAGCGTTAACGCCAGTTTTCAATCATCAGCGATGAATCGTATTTTGGTTTAAACGGCTTCGTCGATGAGCAAAATATGCGCTACTGGACAGGTGAGAACCCTCATGGGTTTCATGATACAGCAAATCATCCGCAACCACTGTTTACTGCGGTTTTCATGCCGGTGCGGTGGCGTCATTGGGCAGTTTTTTTTTTCGACCGTCACGTTACGGTAAATGGTTTTCGCTACAGAGACATGTTGAAACGTTATTTCTTTAAGCAATTGCATGGAATGAACATCAGTGATATGTGGTGCCACAAGCCACACAGGTATTTTATTCAATGACAATTGACAAAAATACCAAATTAATCACCAAGCAAATCATTTCTATCATCTGAATAGTCTTTGTATTCCATTTTTATATCCCCTTCTGTGAACTGTCACTGTTGTTTTATTTTTGTCCTTTGAAGCAATTTGAGGAAGCAGTTCCGGCTTTGTTTTGAGGGATTCAAAGAAATCAACGCATGAATATACCTTAAGTTACATTTGATGGTTAAAATCGCCTTCAATGTTTCCGCTTCTAATCGATGTTGAAGTCCAAGTTTTTTTAACTGCAGAAAAGATACGTTCCACCGATGCTGAAGTTCCTGGCAAGCATAGATTGTACTCAACGATTGTAGCCATTTCTTTGTATTCGCAATCGGCGTTATTAAAATGGTTGAATATTTCTACCCTGCGATTTACATTAGGAACATGGCCATCCTTCCATTCCTTGATTTTGTCGCTCGTACAGTATAGGTAGTTCTTTGCATGTCTTAATTGCGTGTGTAAATTTATTGCCTTTTCACTACCATTGTACAAATTATATTCGCTCAACTTGCTCATGACCGCTTCGACATCTTTCCATTTCGGTGTTTTTTATCAGAGTTGCCCGTGCAAAAGCTTTCAGCGAAAAAAGAAAGTGCAGCGACTGCGAAATTAGCTCTTTCACATTAACTGCTAATGATAAAGACAATTTTTTAAGTTTTTATGACCGCTTAGTTAGAGTCATTGTCAGCTGCTGTTTAGACATATCTCTGGTTTTTGACACTTTAAAAATTAAAGTTATATTTTTCGCAGTATAGCGCAGTATTTTGAGAAAAAAGTGGTATCCAGTTTTTGAGTCTAAAGAACAGTGTAATACTGCGAAAAAAAGTATAGATACGAGCCTTAGTTATATGTCATATACCAATGCAAATAATAAAAATAGTATCAGTCCAAGATGACTTCCATGTGGAATTCCATAAGTAAAGGAAATATATGATAATTATGAGTAAAGAATTTTTGTTTTTTTTTTCACCTACATGTTTTATATACATATATCATTGATGATCATGGTTTTGAACAATAGTACGAAATCCAACTGTTGTTGTAATCCAATAAAATTAACGATAATTATAGATAATGTCCGTAAACTAAAAAAGGCCTTTATAGTGCTATCAAGTTATACTGCTTGCTTATTAATATGATGAAACCCATTTCACCATCACTGATTTGATCTTGCAATAATGTGACACTGATCTACCAGAAATCGGTGGTTGACACTCACAATCCTTACAAAAAACTAAATTGTTCTCTTAAATTCTTAAATACTGATCTGAAAACTACCCACCAGTGATCTGTACTTTATATTGTAGCCACACACAAATCGTTCATTGTTTTAAGATTAGAATTTTCGACTACTGATCTTTAAACACTTTTGTCTCTACAGCTGATGTACACTGATCTGACATAAGTCATTATCGTTTGAAAAGCATTTTCTTGTTCGATGATTTGGCTTTGGCATTCCAAAAATTCATTTGGCTACGCAAATTTTATCGCATTTATCGGCTTTCTTTGTACAGTTACTAGTAACGTGTCGAAACTGCACCGATGTTTTTTTTTTACATTCAGAATGTGAGTTTCCTCCAAATAAATTCGGTCAAGATGACAATCTTAAATCCGTCCATCAAATGAGATGTCTTATACAATCGGACGAGATGCCCTTGACCGATTCATCATATTATACAACAAACATTTCGACGCTGCTGCTGTCGTAGTCCCATCTGGCTGTTGCTTCTTAAAGATAAAAATTGCAAAGGGTCCTTTAATATATACAGTCATAAGTTGTCTCTGACTGAAGAAAATTTGTAGTATATTCCAGGGAAACTGAATTTACACCGTCACGTCATCTAAATGTACCTTTGCTTTGATATTTAGCTGACAGGTTTAGATACATGTGTGCGAAAATAAATTCAATGACAAAATAAATCTGACAACATGATGCAGAACAGTGCTACAGCTCCTCATTTAGTGGAATTTTCTTTTCAAATTCATTCCCCTTTGCCTGCAAGTTCAATCCCCTAAGAATGTCTCCACTTGTGCCTATCTTCAGTCCTCAACGTCCTTCATGTTCTCCTCCTCTAGAGATATCACAATTGTAGACTTTTGGAAAGGGATTCACTTTGCCCCTGCAAGCATAAGCCCCATCTCTACAGCTTTGCAGTGCTGTGTAGAGACACCCCCTATCTTTTTTCACTTTTCTCTACAAATGCTTTCTCCATTCACAATCATCCCCCGCAGTACTTGACTTCGACACTCCTGACGTCATAATCCCTCACTGGAACATTTGTTGACACTCGAACGCGCACGCGTTAACTTTAGACTATCTAAGGTCAGACAACACTTGTAATGCCGAAAGGATATCCCCCATCGTTGACACACACAAGCGGCGGCGGGGGTGTTCTTCCAATAATATGCAGCCCTTGTGTGCTGTTCACAGTCTGCCAACTCCATAGCTCTCGTTAGTCATTCATGGACACTGTTTGCACTCGCGTCGTGTCGGTTCACAAGCCGAAACCGTTCACATCGCAAGGATAATTTGTTCGTTCGTAGTACATGGCTTATCCTCCTCTGGACTTTGTGCGCGGTTTCTGTCAGTCTACAGTCTGTCGATGGCAAAACAAAATAAATGTCTCAATGTCCGAACGATTACCACCGACTAGCAATCACAGGGATTATTCTTCATTCAAGGATTACCAGTGAATTTTAAGGATAACGTTTAGTGATTTCGGATGGTTATTTATCAGTGTCCGTTATAGTGAAGAGAAAATTTTGTGTTTGTTCAAGGGGGAGTCCTGGAAAATAATTGAGAAAAAAAAACTCCCCCCACGAAAAGTGTGCTGAAGAGTGAATCATTTTCTGGTGTGTGTTTCTGCTTATATGCCCGTATATCCTTTCGCCATTTGGAGTCATTTATTTTTGTTTTTCTCCTACGCATTTGCTGGAGGGAATATACCTTCGGTGGGGGGTGTATATCTTATGTGCGGCAAATAGGGTGTTAAAGTAACGACACCGAGAGATAATAAAGATATCCTGCAGTTGATGGAGTTGAATTTCTAAACCGAAAATCAACACACAAAGTGCCTACTATAATACAGTTACCCTACATGATTATCCTAGCTCTCCGCCTGATTGGGGAATGGTTATGAGGATGCTGATGTGTTGTTTATCCCCCCTGACGTACGTGAATATGATTTTATTTTATTTTTGTTCGTTTGCTGCCATTCGAGAGGATTTCGGGATCAGACATCAGAGCTCATAGGACGTGCGATATGGTCGGGAAGTGCTTTTAACTTCTCTCGACATAGTAAAAGGATATGAGTACCAGAAATAAAAATTAAAAATAAAACTGTCGCGGCTGGAAGGGCAAAATGCAGACAGGTTTTCACCTTGGCAGTCGAGTCGACTGTATGTGACGTAGTCCTTGCAATGTAATTAAACTTTGCCCCAGGAAGGATATTTCAAACAGAGCACACGGCATGAAGGTCCTTTTCGAAGCGATGTGTTTTACATTGTATTTGGAATGACTTTTCCGTTTGTGTCATCAAAGGAATGTCTCTCCCTCAGATAACCCGAGATGAGACTTTTGTGCAGTTCTTTCGAATGACAGGAGTTAATTGCTTGATCATTTGGCTGAGAGACCACTGATGAAGACGAGATTGTCCAAAATAGATGGAAGGTTATTTATTCGCCCTTTAATGAGACAGTGGTAGTTTGTTTTTCGATTTTATTATGATGTCGTATAAGTGTCTCAGGAAAAATCACAAATGAAGACGAATGGAGTGTAGAAGATCTTCCTAAATTTTAATGAGGACAGGGAAGAATGACAAAGATGGACTTTTAATAAAAAAAAAAAAAAAAAATAAAATAAATGTAAAGCGACAGCATATAATTTTATAAAGAACAGAAATGCAGTTGCAACACTTCGAAGTAGGCAGAGACAGATTTCCGCTGAAAATTTTCAAAAAGGCTACTAAAAAAGGTCTCGAGCCGAAAAAGGGGCTTTCACATCAAATACTAATATTATTTTTGACTTTTTCATTACGAAACACTTCTTTTCATCTGTTTGCAGTCTTTGTTCAATTAAGAATTAAGTCTTACTTAAACTGAAAAAGCGCTGAAAAAGCTGAGCCGAGAAACTAATGCCCAAGAAACATTTTTTTTTTAGAAAGATATATGATTTTCCCACAAACCCCACCTGAGTTTTCGATAGAACTTTAAAAATCAAGTAATGCTTACATTCCGGACGATATATTTTACTCAGTTTGCAGCTAAAAAGCTAAGCAATAGTATTCAAAATAAATGTTGCAAAATTTGTAACTGTTTTGTCTGCATAATTTAACAAAAACCACTCTAAACATTTTGATCAAAATACATGTTTAGGATAATAAAATAATTCTAATGAAGATCCCATACTTAGTTTTCCTCAAAAGATTCGAATAAATCGTTTTTTTATTATTTCTCAAAAATGACTACCCCAATCCCGATCAGTCTTAGTATATTTTTGTGAAACTCAATACCGTACTGGCAAAATTGCAATTACAGCTACGAAAAAGTTCTTTTTAGCAAATATTTTCCGCTTCTTGGATAGAAGACTTTTTTCTCCAAGCAAAACAACTACATCGGTTAGCGTCTTTATTCCGTATTTTACTTCATGCAGATGTATTCCCAATTTTCAAAAGCCCAAACGCAACTTTATTGAAAGTGTCTCTCTGAGGAACTCAAAGACATTATCCCTCGAAATGCAACTTTTGGGCGTCCAACAAGACAGGCTGCTAATGCTCATGACCATACAGTACACTTGACAACCGCGAGGACATCAACTTTCAAAAACTCCTTCTGTTACAGGACAAGCAAACTTTGGAACTCGCTTCCTGGGGATATATTTCCAGAAGACTATAATTTGCAGCAATTTAAGTGCAGAGCAAACATACATCTGCAGGCATCTCGGGGCGCTGTTGAAGCGTTATAGGTTCGCCTTTCCCGGGAGAAGTATATAAAAAAAAAAAAAAGGCATATTTTTTTAAATAATTTCAATTTTCCAAGCAATTACTTAAACAAAAAATCTGTCGACTAACAAGTGTTTAGTTACAGATACCTACTAATTTAAAGAAGCGGTAGCTTGCTTGCACAGACCTCAGACCCAGATTTTTGTTTCAAGTTTTTTTTTTTTTTACATCCATGATCTAAATTAGTGTCATATATAAGTGTAGCATACACCTACCTACCCGCCTTACAATTCAGTCTTAAATTGTAGGTTGCCTCCATTGTTCCGAAAATAAAAACCGAAAAAACAATTTTTTCTTTACCACCAGAACCACCCCCTTGCACATCGGTTCCCAATTTACATAAACTTCGTCTAGATTTTCGCATTTTGTTCTTTCGCGTCATGAAACTATTTATGTATGGGATTCTCGGATGAACTTGCCAGCGAGCATAATTTTCTTCCAGAGGATCCAAAGCGAATGAAATTCGAATGCAAAACGCTTGTTTTGTCTGAATGGATGGACCTTTAAGTCGTCCCTGTTAAAAATAAAATTCTCTATAGCTTTAACAATTTAAAAGTGTTATGTTTTTTCTTTACTTAAGAAGTTGATGCGTTAAGAAAATCTTAGATCGTGGTAGGTATGGTTATGATTTGATTCCGTCCACTAATTATTTTTTGTTTTTTTAAAAAGTAATCTGTATTTTAAGTTTCGACTCTTAAATTGTAGGTGAAGCTCCCGTAAATTTAAAGTCGAGAACCTAACTGTCTTTGCCGCATGCACATTGGCAGCAGAATTATACTTTTTTCTTGACGGTCCCAATTCTGTAAGGTGTATTGGATCGAAGTTTCATTGTCGCATACGAAAAGATGAACCAACTTCTTCAAACGTTTTTGGTCCAAAGTGAGCAATCGGATAGTACCTACTCATAGCATAATTTTCTCATATCCAAATGGATCTAAAAAAAAATGCATGTACCAACCTCATCTTTTGAGATGCCTAAGTCTAAGCAATCGTAAACAGTTTTGTTAAGAATATCCAGTCCCGTACTAATGTTTGATAATTAATTAAGAAGTAAATCCTTTATTTAAGAGAAATTTATTTAGGTCTATATTGTATTCGAGTTTAAGGAAGTCTGATTGAAAAAATATATTTTTCAATAACAAGAATTTATACAGAAACTTAGATCAATTAAGTTAAAGTAATTTAGTAAAGTGTCGTGTGAATGACTATTTCAACATTCCTCCTCATTCTCACGATTAGATCCAAGATTGAGTTCGCACATCTCTCTTAGATCCTTAGTTTTCTGTGCTGTTAAGGGCTTTGTCATTAGGTCTGCTATCATGTTTTTACTTTGCATGTATTTGCAATGCTCCAATCGTTTGTCAACATTGTCCTTTACGAAATGAATTTTAGTATCGATATGGTTTGTCCTTTTGCTGAGTTTCTCCTCCTTAATCATTTTCAGTACGCTTTGGTTATCTTCCCATATTAGAGTCGGATTATTTATGTCGATATTAAGATCTCTCATCAACTTTCGTAACCATAATGCTTCTTGACATGCTTCCGATAAAGCGATGAACAGCGCTTCTGTCGATGACAATGCAACACAAGTTTGTTTTCGACATGACCAGCTAATCGCCCCTCCATTTAAAAAGAATATGAAGCCACTGTTTGACTTTCTATCTGTGCTTCCGTCAGCCCAACTCGCGTCGGCGTACCCATGCATGACTGTTTTTCGATTGCCGCTAAGTTTGAGTTGTAGTCCCGATGAGCCTTTTAGATATCTTGCAACTCGCTTACATTCGTTCCAGGCATTAGAACTTGGATTGCTTACTTTCCTTCCCAAAATAGAAAATGCAGCTACAATGTCTGGACGCTATATACAATAAGCTTCCGATAAGCCGTTGATACTTCTTGCCGTCAACTAATGAATGCCCTTGCCCTGTCTCTTTTCCATATCCTGATGATGATTTAGCACAGTCCAGTCACAAATCCTTCAGTATGTTTTTGATATATGTGGTTTGGCTAATACTGAACACACCGCTCTTATCCCTGTTCACTTATATTCCAAGGTAGTTGGAGACATTTCCCAAGTCATTTATTTTGAACTTTGACTTCAAAAATTTTTCCGTCTCTTTTATTAACTCCTCATTTTTACTTGCAATGATAATGTCATCAACATAAATGATGATGAAACAGATATCAGCACTATATTGTTTCGAATATAGACAAGGATCTGTGTCGGCCTGGTTAAATTCTGCTTCAATAAGCACTTTATGAATGGAAGTGCTCTACACTCTCGCTGATTGTTTCAATCCATATAAGTTTTTCTTCAACAAACAGACTGTATCTTTTCCTCCTTCCTCGAATCCTGGTGGTTGCTTCATGTATATCTCCTCCTCCAGATCACCATTAAGGAAGGCTGTTTTTGCATCAAAATGCTTCACAATCATATTCTCGGCTCCAGCATTTGCTAATAATGATCGAAATGTTGCCTGACGAACAGGTGCAAATACTTCATCATAGTTAACCCCGAAAATTTGACTGAAACCTTGAGCAACTAGACGAGATTTGTATCGTTTGATGTTCCCATTAGCATCTTTTTTTCAACTTAAATGTCCATTTTGAGCCAACTGGTTTTCGTTCTTGTTCCCATGTAGAATTATCTTTAACCTTAGGATAGCAACACACTTTTTCCATACACGAATAGCAACAGGGGTGAGTTGTCACCCCAACGTATTCAACTTTAATAAATAATAAGAAATTAAATCAAAATTTAACTTTTATTTTTAAAAACATTTTATTGAATTCATACGCAAAATAATTTAACTACATTTATGGGATAATTTACGAGAACGTATTTTTTTTTAAATTAAAAGCAGTTTATGCAAATTTCACTGCGGTGCTCTGGACACATTGGCAACTCGCATTTCTCATCATCGTCATCTGAAATATTTCCGCAAACCTCTTGCACATACTTTTCAATAGTTTTAATAGATCGAAAAGCCATTTTGAACTGAAAAATTATGATATTTAAAACAAAACCTAAAAAAAAATAACATAAATAGCAACAGACAGATATGCATTTCTTTTTTCTCCGAGGTAGGTGGAAATCTTCTAGAAGACACTATGAGGACACTCGGCGCGTGCTCATAGTAGTGTGAGATTTTTACTCACTAAAACTACCTCCATCAAATTTCTTTTGTACTGCAACTAAGTTATGACTTATCAAGCAATTTTTTTATCACGAAGTTTTACACGTTTGGCAGGCAATATTCCGGCGAAAGTTCCTGCTCGTTCCGCAATTTTAACGCGGTTGATAATTATTGGGCTAAGTCCGAAGGTTTAGTTCGTTGTAGGCGCCGCAATAAATTTGTTTCATCGAGAATTTCACGGACCGAGCTATTAATATGTCCTAATAATCGATTTCTATGCTTTCGAGCGCATATTTTCGTTTCGTCCTTAACGGTGGGAGTTCCAAGGTCTCTATGGAGATCTTCATTTCTAATGTACCACGGTGCACTGACGAATGATCTTAGCACTTTGTTTTGAAAAGTTTGTAAAATGTTTAGATTTGTTTCGCTGGTACAGCCCCATAACTGTATACCATATGTCCATACAGACAGATATGCATGAAAAACAAAAAGTACGACCTACCGCAGCAAGCTGTGACCCGGAACTGAAAGTTTAGCTATCAATTTGAGAATAGGGAAAAGAAGAGAGCGATGGTAATGCGGGAATGTGTGAAATGGATAGCTTTTTGTTTCGTTGGGGTGCTGTATCCAGGGATGCCAGATTGAGGGATTTTTCCCGTTTTTCGGGATTTTTTGACCCCAAAGGGAAAAAGGGAAAACTAACCCAGAAAACGGGAATAATAGTCACTCCAAAAACTTTCACGTTTTAATACCCAAACTACTTTCATCGTTCAGAAAACAGACACTATAAATTCAATAAAAAAAAAAAAAAAAAAAAAAACACTTTATGAACATAGCCCTTAGTCTTGCCATGCGCTTCAAACTTATGTCGTTTTCAATTGGGATTTTCACATTTTGCTCTCAGCTTTCAGATTTTTCGTGCCCAATGGAACATAAAACGAGATTTTTCTTCCTTTGCATTTGTGGTGGTGCGTGTTTTAAAAGTCAGCTGTTCTTAAATTGTAATTTGTGTTTATCAGAATCCATTCAATTTATGCTAATATCAATTTCAGCGGCCAAATGTAATTTTTCTCTATTTTTCACAGACTTCTAGTCTAAAAACGTAAGAAAACACACTTTAAAGTTTGACAAATGACAAATGTTTTGGTGTTAGTGTAAATAGGTGTAAATCTCGCTCGGATATCGAGATTCGCAAAATTGCTCTGAATCTGAAAAAAAGTGTTTTTTCTGTCCCAATGGAAAATGACATTAATTTGTACACTGGGTATGCGTATGGCCATGGGTAGTGAGTGTTTGAGTTTGACAGATTTGTCATTTGTGAAATTGTGGCTGTGTGCTGGGTGGGGTGGAAAAAAATCGAGTCCCGTTTGTGTTGTTTTATTTATTTATTACTTGCTAAATTTATTTATTATTGAGAAAAGACCACAATTGTATGGATATATGGAATTAAAAATAGCCAGAGAATGTTTGCGATTACATACAAGTAGTATGTTGTATGCACAAAGATGACCTAGTCTTGGATTAGTCTAGTGTAATCTAATGAGTCTAGGCTAGTCTTATATATTAAAATGAATGTGATGTGTATCGCTATTTTTGTTTTGATGAATAAACTTTTTCTTATGTTTAAAAAATAGTTTTTTTCTTCTTTCTGAGAACAAAAAAAAAAGGGAATAAAAACGGGAAAAATCGGTATCAAAAAAGGGAAACAAAATAATTTTGGATGAAAAAAAAGGGAATCCACATGCTAAAAGTCTGGCAACGCTGCAGCACCCCTGTTGCTATCCTAAGGTTAAGCGATCTCATTTCCTCTTCCATTGCCTCTATCCATTGATCCTTCTGAATACTATTTAATGCATCTGCTAGATTATTGGGTTCAATTTACTGTGTAACCTTCAGCGTGTGGTATCTATTCGGTGGCTTGCCGTTATTTACACGGCTTGAACGTCTAATCTCCGGTACAATATCTTCTTTTGGCTGTTGTGTTTTGTCTTCATCTGACTGTTCTCCATCATTGTTGCGATCACTACTGCCAGGAGATTTCAATTCAAAATAGGACATTTCTTTTTTAGTAAATTTACTGTTCCTTTATTCGACTGCATTTTTCTTGTGATTATAATTCGTCGGCACTACTTCGTCCAGATTTTGTTTTTCTTTTACTGGTTCGATGAACTTAACATCACGACTCACGATGACGTCATTTGTTCGAATATCAAGCATACGATAACCTTTTGCGTGTCTATCATATCCGACAAATGTTCTTAGTTCAGCCTTTTTATCGAGCTTCTTCCGCTTTTCTTTGGGAATATGAACGTATGCTTTTGACCCAAATAAACGAAGATGATTCATTGCTAATTTTCGTCCTTCCCATAGATTAAATGGAGTATTCTTCGTTACGGATGATGGTAAGCGATTCTGCAAATAATTAGCAGTCATAACGGCTTCCCCCCAGATTTCGTTGTTTAATCCTGCATCTAGCAACAAACATCTTGTTATTTCGACGAGCGATCGGTTCTTACGCTCAGCCACTCCATTCTGCTCTGGTGTGTATCTGGTTATATATTGTCGTGAAATGTCCTCGGAAGTTAGAAACTTGACAACTCTTCCATCCACAAACTTCTTACCATTATCGGATCGAATAACCTTCGGTATTTTTGCAAATTTGTTTTTAACCGTCTGAACAAATTCTATAAATTTTTCGTAAACTTCCGACTTCTTTTTTAATAGGTATATTACAGTAAATCGACTAAATTCGTAAATAAATGTTAGAAAGTATTTATTTCCACTTGGAGTAACCTTTTGCATAGGGCCGCAAAGGTCTGAATGAATTAAATCAAGGGAACTTATGCTCCTCCACTCCGAAATCTTTGGAAATAGCAAGCGAGTCATCTTTCCCTTACAGAAGAAACATTTCCGAATGTTATATGATGTCGATCATATTGCCTTTAATGCCCTTTCAGATGAAAATGACTGTTCCCGTCCGAGTGCTTCTGGCGTTTCCATTCCTCAATCAATTTCGATTGAACAAGATCTAGTGTAAGATCGGACTCGTTTCTGGTCTCCAATGCTGTGACGAGTGTATCATAACTCTAGGGAGACTACTTAATAACATAGCATATAGCAATAGTCCAATTCTCTGACAACTGGTCGCCAAGAGCTACTAATTTAACAAAAAGCTCTGTAATTTTTTGAATGTGGATCTCCATATTTCCACCATTGTTAAGTTTCAGATTGCATATTTGTCGCATCAACTGTACCTTATTTCTTAGTATTGACTTTTCATGATACGACTGTAACTTTTCTCATGCTTCTTTGGCTGTTGAAGTCCTTCTAATATGGATGAGTTGATTGTCTTCTACCGACAAGCCAATAAGAACAGTGGCTATATCATTAGCTGTCTTCCATGCCACAGTTACTGGATCAGGCTTAAATTCAGTAATCGCACCCCATCCTCCTTCCTTCATTAAAAGAAGCTGCGTCCGATACTTCCAAATGTGGTAGTTTTGACTGTTCAGTTTGGCTACTGAAAATTTCAATCCATCCGCCATTTCTCGAAATTTCTTTTTCTATTACTTATTTATTTTCCAAGTACGAGGGTCTGGGTCCATAACCTGTTAAGAATATCCAGTCCCGTACTAATGTTTGATAATAAATTAAAAAGTAAATCCTTTATTTAAGAGAAATTTATTTAGGTCTAAGTATATTGTATTCGAGTTTAAGGAAGTCTGTTTGAAAAAATATATTTTTCAATAACAAGAATTTATACAGAAACTTAGATCAGTTAAGTTAAAGTAATTTAGCAAAGTGTTGTGTGAATGACTATTTCAACAAGTTTCATTGTTGCACCGAACTTTACTGCTGTGGTGACCTCTATTAGACGTCCGGTGCACTTGGTGTCTTTTGTGCTTATGATATCCCCCGCCATATCGGAATAATTTAACAACAGGCTGCCAACCTGCCAACCTGCTATATTTATCTCACTGATGGTTTTTGACAATTTTTTCTCCTTCAAGCAATTATTTTACCTCTACGAGAAATTCACTGTTCTTCACGAGAAGTTATCTTTGTCCAATGACTGTCAGAAAAGCTAAAGGACATTTATGTATCATATTTTGTATGGCATTTTTGGTAGTCTACTACCCCAAATCTGTACTGAGTACCATGAAAAATGCCTACCCTATATCAGTAACCGTTAAATGAAATGTCCCTCAATCCATCTTTTTTACTACGACTCCAAAAATAAAATAAAACAAGGATCCTTGAATAAAGACAGCAACCTGTTGAATCAAACGAACCACACAACCATCCATCGTTTGCACTTTAAAACCAGGTGACCTTATACCCTCAGTCAGGATTGCACCGACAAACGCAAATAAAAGAACATAATGAACAAACGACAAAAGGTGATTTACATCTATAGAAATCTTTAACCCCAATCTGTGGGATGGATGCACTTTAGTGTGACATTTATTTGCCAAGAACTTGACAAAGTCAAAATCCTCAAGTAACATTTTAAAAGAACATTTACTTCGTTTCCACTCAATCCATTCGAGAGTTCAGTTGACTTCAATCTAACTCTATCTTTCTCTCGTTGCCACAAAGTCCTTCTTCTACATCGTCGTCGTTGTTGTCCTTCGTTCATCTTTTTCCCATTTTATTCCATTCAATTCGAGACGAAATATCTCTGTGGCTGACTGAAACGAATCCCTTGCCCCTATTTCGTACATTCCACTCGGTTGTCTTTGCAATTGATGTCATGGCTTTTAGTATAGCTGAGCCAAAAAGCGAAAAGTTTTACTGTTTTCCATTTCAACAAATATTGGATGCTGCAAATACTTTTCGTACTACATATATATACTACCATTCTTGGAGAGATTTTCTAGATTTCGTTTCAATTTAAAGTTTCAAGTGTGTATGGTATGTTAGGGGAGGGCGGACGACTTCTTTTTCTGTGTACCTATAAATTGAGCTCACTAACACAAAAAAAAAAAAAAAAATATTTATACATATATATATATATTTGTAGCCCTTGAGCTATGTTTCCCGAAATTAAAACATGTCATTCCAACGGTTAAATATTAAAATGCTCTTCTTCTGGAAGTACTTTGTTTTGTAAATCATCGCCATTCACATCCCTAAATTTGAGTTGCACTGAGAAGTTTTTGATGGTAAAGATTTGAAATGTCTTTTTCGGTCTTTCGCCGCGAAGCGAGCTAAGTGGATGTGCAATTATATGCGATGTCCTCAGGGCGTGTACATCATTTTCTAATAACATCTTATGGTTGGAAGGGAGAAATAACGACTTTTCTTACTTAATAAATGGAATTTCAATTTTCAACCGGGGAGTTAATAAATTGTCAGTATTGGGTGGGACGTGGTGAAGCGTCTTCACAGAGAACAGTTATGCAGGTTGCTTATATTAAGGTATATGTCTGTTTTCAGGGCCGGAATTGGAGGTCTCGAGGCCCTAGCGCAACAAAGCAGTTGAGGCCTCCTGGCCCGTACTCATTTTTTTTTTTCATTTTAAATTCATTTTTATTGAACATTTTAAATATACTTACATGCTAGACAAAAACGATTAAATCTAATTTAAAACTAACATTTATCTTATTCTAGCTTACTGGCTCTAAACGAGCGCTCTAAACTTAACAATATCCTTAAAATTATTGCCTTTCGGCCTTAAATCTATCTATGTCTATGATTTGTTTTGTTTTTTATTTTTCAAGAAACTTTAGAAAACTTGAAATCTTTATTATTTGTTTTGCTTAAGACTACTTAAAACTACCTAAGCTACTTAACCTACATTACTTATAATCAGGGTGGTGAGCAATCTTATCGATTGGTCACCATTCTGATCGCGTCCATGGTTGCCTGTCAGCCGCCAACAGGGGTTCATCCGCGCCGCCTAGACCCGATCGAGGCCATAAACCTCGGTCAAGTCTTGGAGGCACGCTTTCATGTTGGCTAGCCCGGCGCCTCCCAAAGACCCTCTACTCTAACCCTAATCCTACCAACTTAAATCTAGCTTATAACTAAGGAGGATGCTACGTAAGTAGCGCACCGGCCCGGGAGAGCGTATCCACCCTCACCTCTTCTTCAAGCCACCAAAATTCGGTGAACTGCTTTACCGTATCGACCCTGTCCCGTTCCGCAATTGCGGTACTAAAACGGAGGAGCTCCTGAGCATTGGCGGCGGACCCGTCGTGGATGAGCCGCTTATCCCTCGCGCCGCGGTGGCTGTGGTACAATACCGGCACACCATCCTTTGTCTGGACTAACCCTTTCATGTCTACATGAAGAAATGCCTCAGGCGGAACAAAGCCAGACCGAAGCGTACTCTCGTGGTACATTAAATTGGGGTAGTAAGCCCCTGAGATCAGGTTATTATCACTGGCCATCGCCCTAGCAACGTGCCTCCGAATCACCTTAATAAGGAAATTGTCAATCCTATTCAGTCGAGCCCCATTGTATAAGGTCCTGTTGGGATAATATTTTATGTACTGAGATTCAGGGGTTCTAAACAACCCTAGACAGGCCCTGAGGCATTGCCTCTCAAACACCCGAATCTTTTCCATATAGGACGGCGCTATATTGAACCACATGGGACAGCCATAAGCGATGATAGGCCTTATAAGGGCCACGTAGCAAATGACCTTCACCCTGGAGTCAAGTTGACTGCTGCGAAACAGTCGCCTTGTCAGAGCGTAGGCCCTCTTAGCCCCGGCAAGACAAGCATCTATATGTTTGTCAAAATACAGATACTGGTCGAGCCGGATGCCGAGATACCTGACCACGTTTTTCACCACCAATGGTCGTCCCTGCTGTCCAATAATTGTTAATTTTCTCCAGTTGTTTCTGGTGTCCCTATAGAGGCCCCAGCCAAAGGAGTTCTCAACAGTATTGTTTCCGATTTTTGGAAATTGATTTTCAACTTCCAATCATCGCAATACCTCTTAATTTGCTCGAAGTCACGCTGCAGAAGGATGTTGATGACCTCGATTTTTGGTCCTGACCTGTACGCCACTAAATCGTCTGCGTACGCTATAGCGTGTCTGAGGGAACCCACCAGATCACTTGTATAAATATTAAACAGGACCGGAGAATTCACTGCTCCCTGTTGTAAGCCGTTTTTAATTTCAAAAACCCTGCTCGAAGTTACGTTGCCAGCCCCTCCAACCATACGGTATCGAAGGCCTTCTCAAAGTCGACCAGGCAGGCACCCGTGCATTGCTTCTTACTTTTGTTCCACTGAATGTCGGAGACCAGTTTCGACGCGGCATGAATAGTGTCATGCCCCGCTCTAAAGCCAAACTGGTTGTCCGGAATAATCTTATTTTCTTCAACCCATCTTAAAAGAGATCTATTGACGACTTTCTCGAATACCTTGCTAATATTCGGAAGCAAACTGATTGACCGCAGATTAGCAGGGTTTGTCCTATCTTTATCCTTTTTCGGGATAGGGTGTACCACCGCTATTTTCCAATGCGCCGGATAATATGCATTATTCAGCGCATTGTTAAATAGCGTGGTGAAGATATCGATCGCTTCTAGCGGCAGGTGTCTTAATACGACGTTTGGGACACTGTCAACTCCCGCCGACTTTTTGTTTTTCAATGACTCAAAGATGCACCGGAGTTCATCTTTACTCACGAACAGATGAGAATTTACATCGGCGATTGTGCCATTTGCACGGTAGTCGTCATTGAACACGGTAAAACCGTTGTTCTCGGATCGCCAATTTTGAATATCGGTCCGCAGATAGAAGTGGTTAAGAAAGGCCCTCTCTTCGAGGTCGTGGTTACGGCGAACAGGGTTGTTCACCGTATACACATTTTCAAAGAAAGCTCCCATCAAATCCACCCTCTTCTGCGGGTCTTCGACCACGAAAAAACCGTCGTTCGAGTCAGCACTTTCCGGACTTATACCCAGTAGTGTCTGTCTGTTCTCGTTCGTCTGAGGTATTCGGACACATGAAATGTCGTTATGATCTTTCCGCCTGAACAGTTTATTTATTTGTGGGAACATACTCGGACTACTGGATTTTATAGCCCGAATTTTATTGCCCCAATACAAACTTACAGATTTTCTGTAATTTTCTGTGATCAACTGTTTCAAGTTTTTGATCATCGACTTCAGTGTCCTTATCTCGGGATCGTTCCTGTCAGTAAACTGTCTGTGTAGCCGTTTAAGCCTCGAGAGCAGTCTACTTTTATGTCTGTACAGAGCATCGATTGTCGCGTTTCGATACTTCTCAGTTTGTTCTTCGTCGGTGGAGTGTCCTACCCGAGGGATAGTCCGCTCCATTGTCTGTTTGATGACGACATTCATTTGCCGTAAATGAGTGTCGATCTCATCGTTCGTTAAGTTCCTGTTTGTCGGTGGGTCGATCTCGCATGAGCGTATGTCGCGTTTTAAAACTCTGGTGAAGCGCGACCACTGCGCTTTTCGGTAATCGAAAGAACGCACTTGGTCGTACTGCTCCAGCTGCGTCTGCTCGTTCGGGATCCGTATTACGGCGGCAAGTCCGTAGTGATCACTATCGTACTCAACCGTTCGTAAACAGTTCCGCGTGCTTAGATCAACGTTTGTTAGTTCCAGTCTTTCGTCAACTAGCGCCAAGTCCAAGAAAGAACCCTCTCCAGGGAAAGACGGGATATCCGTCGCGTACAATTCGAGTTTGTACTCAATCATATTATGACGCCACCAGTCGTGAAACTGGTTGCCTCTAGGGTTCGGAATATCATTTCCCCATGCTGCATGTTTAGCATTGAGGTCTCCGCCCAAAAAGTAATAATTGTCTTCCGATTGAAGCTCGTACTCATTTTCCAAATAAAATGCACAATATTTTTCAGTCGAGTTTTTCAATAAAAAATTTATTTTAAAACCAAGTAAATTCTTTTAACAAACATAAATAAATTGTATATTCAAAAAGAAGAATTATGCGAAATTAAATTTTGGAGTTAACGAACGGAACCTTCTAAGCTTTGTTAGACGAAAAATCGTTGATGATTTCGTTGAAATCAAATTCCCGGGTTAAATTACTCTCTGTGCTCATGAGAGAAAGCTTGATAGACGGTTTTGTCCCATCACAGCTCGAATCCTATTTTTTACAATTTTAATTTTTGAAAATGAGCCATTGGGATACGCGATCAAGATGGGTAGTAAATGACAACTGCAAAAAAAAAGGGCGGGGGTTAGCTGGGGTTCTTTCCTATTCAATATGGAGAGACTAACAAGGAGATGGCTATTGTGAAGGTTATCTTTAGCTAAAATGTGTGCCAAAATATTTAAACAAAGGTTGGAAAAAAACTGTTGCATTTTTTTTAATAACACAAAATAGTTTGGAAACGGTTTTGACCTCCACGCCTTTGCATAGGCACATCTTGCACATTTATATTCTTCTGTCGAAATTTTTCATGACCATTTTGCATAAATAAGCTTTGAATCTCTTTCTCCTGTAATCAAATTTTGTATCCGGGCTATTTTTTACGAACTCAGACTTCCGAAATTTCTATATAAAAAATTACACACCTGGAACTACAAATATTTTGTGTGTAGGCTAATAATGATTATTTGTATATTTGTAAGGCCCAGCCCATACAGTTTTGACTTCAACTAACTCCATAAAAAGAAACCCAAATCTGATCACCGAAACGAGAGAGTACCTTCACGACTAGGGAATGTACCACGGAGCGGCGTTGCTGTTTGGAACCTTTTTGATCCTCAAGACCCTTGGCACCCATTTTCTTGAAAATAATCAAAATGGGCCCTTTTCAGTTTAAGTAAGATTTTATTTTTTATTTAACGAAAAATGTTTTTTTTTCTTTTTCTATATTACTATTTTATGCTACAGAATGAACTCGGTTTGGCATCTCCAATCGATCCATTCTCGCGGAATTTTTCAATAACTCTCTTCACAGTTCACGAAGTTAAATCAATATCCCTACCATTTTTTTTACACAATTTGCGAACTGTCGTATCTAAACTTTCAATATTTGTAAATATTGTTCAACAATAAAAACACGTTGTTCATTCGCAAAAAGCGTCATTTTTACTAACCCTAAGCCAATTTTCACTTTTCTGGTATTTAAAGGTAAAAGTTAACAATTCTAATGTGCGTCAACAAGAAAAAAAAAAAAAAAAAAACACGGGAAAAATTGAAGCTGCCGCTGTGCCGATGAAATGAAAGTCGCTAATGTGTATAGATAGAGTCAAGTCGTAGATGAAAATTCTCCTGTGGTGTATGTTGGGGGAAAAGTGCAACAGGTAGCCGGTTAGATGCTGCAGCCTCGGTTGCTCAGCTGGGTGGGTTCAGGGCTTTCACAATTAAAAGGATGAATGCTGAAACGTTATGGGTACTTAACCTTATTTTTTCAATTCTTGGTTGGATTACATTGGGCGCCACACAATATCTTTTTATGAGGAATTGTGAAAGCTTACAGAACAATTTCCCGATGATAAAATTTACGAAGCGAATCTAACGAATTGAAAATTAAATTGACCTTCTAACTGCATTGGATTGCTCATCAAAGTTGACGGCACAATCACATGTGACCGAAAAGAAACTTCTTACACTTTGCTACAAGTTCACAGGATCACAGATGATACAAATGAACAACTATCGGAAATCGTATTTCCAAATAACAAAATTAGAAATAATAGTTTATCCAACAAACTATTCAGTATGGATAAGGTTAAATGGGCCATAAACTCGTTTAACCCATACAAGGCACCAGGAATAGACGGTATTTTTGAATCCATTGTCCAAGAAAAAATGGATTTTCTCCTCCCCACCATGATCACCTTATTTAGGTTCAGTTTCAACTGGGGTTACATACCACAGGGAGGGAGGTAAAAGTGGTATTTATCCCCAAATTAGGCAACAAACCTAGCGAACTGCCTAAATCCATAATTCAAAGAATAATTGACGTTCATATTTTGAGAGTGCTTAATTCGAAGCATGTCTCTACACCGCTGTCAATACGCGTACCAGAAAGGCAAATCAACGGAAGGTGCTTAGTTAAAAGGATATAAAACCGCCTATACCGCTGCAAAGAAATCGCACTGTGCGCTTTTCTGGACATAGAGGGTGCTTTTGACAACATTGGATATGATTCCATATCAAATGCTCTGTACCATAGAAACATCGACCAACCCACCATAAAATGGATCATAGCGATGCTAGAATGTCGAAAAATAACTGCTTCATCAGGAAAAACCTCAGTATCAGCATTAGCAATAAAGGGCTGCCCACAAGGAGGAGTTTTACAACCCCTCTGGTCACTGGTCATTGACGACATGCTCTATAAATCAAGCAATCTAGGATTTGACATAATTACGGGCAAAGATGAACTCAATCACAATACGCATGCAAAGTGCCCTTAAGGCAGTCCTAGACTGTTCCACCAAAGAAGGTCTATCGATACTTAGTAAGGCTGCCGTGATTCTCTTTACCTTTCACAGGACCTGAACCCTTCTGCTACACTCCGAAACCGTCTATAAAATTAGTCATCAAAAGATGGGAACACAGAAAATGTATTTCATATTGGGAGAGAACATCACAGGTCTAAGACAGGCCAAGTGTCACTTAAATAACATAAATTTAACCGCCTCTTCACTTTGTCGGCTGTGTCTTGAAGAAGACGAAACAGCTGAGCACATAATAAGTGAGTGTCCAGCCCTACGTGGAATCAGAAGAACTATCTTCTACAGGAGCTTCTGAGCCATGAAGCGATGAAGACGTCATCTGCCAGCAGTTTGATTAACTCTATATTAGAAATGTGGAGAATCTGCTAGCCTAAACATTTTTCTGGCTCAATGGAACAATAGATCTTATAGGTCGACGAGCCTTTCATCGCTCAAGCGAAGTCAGAAGTTAAAAAAAAAAAAAAAATCCTCACTAACGCGGTTCTACGAACTATCTCACGAGTGCATATAGAAACACTCTACTCAACTTGCTTCCTTTGTTCCGAAAACCTGTCCTGGTAGGTAACTCTGTGTCTGTCCTATCGCTTTGTATTCTTCCTCTCGCCTGTTCCTCTCCTTTCTTTCACCTTTGTTCTTTTTCCTTCACTAACTCATATTTAAACGTCGCTATTCAACCTTTTCAACTAGGTATCTACTCAATTAATAAACTATGCTCTCACAAAAAAAAAAACTTCTATTTAATATTCTTCACGGATGTTATTCGAGCTATCCCCATGTTGATCTCGCTATAACCAAGAACGCACAAATACGTGCAGAAATATGCGTGAATTTTGAGGCATCCTCTACATGTTATTGGTACAATAAACCGTGTCGCCTACCAATATGCCGCGCATTTTTTCTTCGAAGTTTTGCTAATTTGTGATATAATATACTAAAAAAAAAATGCATTCTATCATTGGTCCATATTTCACAAAATCGGCTTTGAAAAGACGCCGTACTCATCAGTACGAAAAAGAAAGACAATAAAAACAACAATAATATTTATTTTCGGTTACTCCATCGACCTCTGGTCGTACGTAATGTGGATCAACTTGAGATGACATCGATTTCCAACAAAAATATCGCCATCTATTTTAACCTCGGAAGGTACTCCAATTCGGAGGAGGTTGGCCTTGCAAATAAAATTAAGACCATACTAACATACTTGGGTTCTGCAGGAAAATTGAGTGTTTGAGCGAATTGGTTTAGGCTTTAACGTAAATCTGAGTGGTTTTTAAGAGAATAACAAACTTTTCCCTACAGAAATTGTCAGAGTCAACTCTAAAAAGAGCGAGAATCTTTCCCCACTCAGTAATTTAACGTAAATCTATGCCCTTGGGGCAGCGATGGGCCCCTGTGGAGATCCTTTGTGACGAGCGCACAACCCTACACAGTTTAATCGAACCTTCCTCCCTCGACACATTTATAGAACTTTGAAATTGAATTTAATCGACCCTAAAACGGGACAGCTAATCGTAAAAAGATTTTATATATATTTAAGTCAAGCGCCGACGAATGACAGACAGACACAAAACGCCGGCTTATAGTGTTCTTTACAATATTCGACGGAATTCAAACCAACTGAGATTTGCAGTGCTGCTCCAAAGCTGCCAAATTTCGACTTTATCACCTTTTATCAAAAATCGGATTCCTCCCCCTATACTTCTGTCTTTCGTTGACCGACAAAAAACATCTTCATTCTCTCTCTTCTGTTCAAAAATATTTTTGGACGTCCAGCTAATGGAAATGAATGATATGCGTGGTTCACTTTCTGGCAAGGTTAAATGTGATTGGTCATATAATATTTGAAATCAATCGCCCGACTCGATATACGATATAAAGAATGTATTCTAAATTTTGGACAGAAGCTCAGAGACAGGTTACATCTACGCAGACTGCAGGTTTATTATATAAATAACCTTCCACAAGACGGCATAAAGCCACTGTTCAAGCACTAAGATTTCGCTTCTCATCAAACGAATGAATATATAAAACGACCCTATAGAGAGTGTGACAAATCCCTCATAATTAATTTCGCCATAAAATAAAGTAACGCTCCATCTCCATTAATTACAAGTACATGTCCAGAAAAGCCACAAACAAAATGTCGTGCAAAGGAATGACAGCACAACACGCATCCTCCTTGTGCCATAAAAGTATTTTTTTTTGGCATTGTTTTCTGGTGCGAACACGAAAAGCACAAACGCAAACAATGTTCGCCCCCACACAAAAGTCACGACTTTGACATGTCCCTTCTCAGCAAAAATCTCTGCAGTTGTCTGTGTGTCCACATAATTGATATACACCCCACGTTTATACCGTCCAAAAGAAGAAAGCAAATAGTTTATCTGTTTGTCCTGTTTAGATAGAAACACTCCAAAAGCATACTCGTATAGGGAAAATTTATATAAAGCTAAGGATTTATGAATCTTCCCCTATAAGTGACAAACAGTGCCGGGTAATGTGTCGTCGCAATTAATTACAATCTAACATCGCAAGAGGAAACCACTGTCGAACAGGAAATATGTCAGAGATATTCCCGAACGCCTGTGGGCAAAGATGCTTCCGAAACATGTTGCAATTAAGAGCAGAGTCCTTGCCGAGGAAACGCCCGGCAATGCTGCCATGCATTGCAATCTGAAGAAATCCATATACGATTGGGACTCGCCCAGTTCGTCGACTGGCACTGTGAAAAGACGCCCCCATTCAGTAGCCTCCTCAAATTGTTCGTCCTCGTCGCTGTCATCGTCCCCGGAGTCGCCGAATTCTTCCACATCGGCCAACAACAATAGCAGGGGATATAGAAAAAGTTTGCCTTCTTCTGGTCAGCAACAGATAAGGCCGCCCCAGGACGACAAATCTAATCAAAGGCGAACAACAAAAGACCACAAGAAAATGTCGTCGTCAACGTCGTCATCAATGCGAAAGGACAAACCGACCAAGTTACGTATTCCGAAAGCATCAGATCGAAATGCCAACAGCAACGCAAACATCCCCTCGACTGGAACCCTTAAAAAGCACGAGGCAAGGAGTAAAGTTTTACAATTAAAATCGCCGGGGAATAAAGTTCCCGCTCGAAATCAAAGTTTAAAGAAGTCAACCACACCACCAAGAACAACAACAACAACACCGACAACGACGACTACAGAAAATGCACCACCGACTACATCCGCTGCCGCTGGCAACAATGAACCGTGTATTATAGGCCCGTCGCCGAGCGCATATCGATTTTCACAAAATCCTTATGATCCTATCGAGTTCACAGAACTCTTTTGCGACTTTCCGGTTAGCTATGAGTCAACAGTAATTATCGGAGCGAATAACTTCCATATGAACAGCGTTAAACCACTGCCGCCCCCATACCGAGAGCCACCACCCCCAACGCCGCCGCCCATTTCACAAATGCCATCGCTGTTGCATGGTGGCCCTGCATTGGGCGCCAAACGTCAACAACAGGACGAACCGACGCCAACAAACAGCAACACATCGTCACCATCTCGGGGGAAAGTTGTCCTCAGTAAAAAGGAGCGCAAGGAGTTAATCAAGAATAACAACAAATCGAGAAGGGATGATGCTGCTGCTGTTGCTGACACTGACAGTTACGAAGCAACAGCTCTTCAAAAACAACACCCACAGGACTTGAATAGAATTCCCGGCGAGGAGGAAGCCAGAATCCATATGGCTGCCACCGAGGCAATTGTGGCAAGTGAAACTTCGTCGCCATGCAAACAAAAGAGCCCCTACAAAGGACGAGTCACGGAACTAAAGAATTGCATAGCGAAAATCAACAGTCGTGGTTTATTCTCGTCGTTGAACAAGAGCAAGGAACCGACACCGACACAGACAACGACAACGACAACGGGTACCGTGACTAATCTCCAGCCAAGCGCCAGCCAACAGCCATCGAAAGCAATAGACTCAACGAACAGCAGCCTTAGCGAGGGACCCGATTCCACGTCGTCAAGTCCTTTTAAAAACATTCCTGTACGCCAGCGGAAAGGTGGAGTACCGCCGATGGAAAATTACTGCCTCTTTGATCCAAGTGTGGATTTTATCAACGAAAAGACACTCAAGCGACGCAAGAAGAGCGATCCCTCGCCCAACGTCGACCCGGGCGAGGAGTTTATCCAAGAAATCATTTATCACGACGACGATGACGACACCGCCACTGCCACCGTCACATCCACCATCAACCAGAACCCTTTTGAACATCACAACTACTTTGTCATCGATCCCGCCGACTTTGAAATCGATCCCACCAGCATTGGAATTCCGAATCCGTTCACCAACGATGAGATTGTCAACCAAAAACTGCTCGCCTCTAAGTCGATATCGTTGGAAAAAGTCGAGGACGACATCATCACAACACTGAACCAATCGACGACATCATCAAAAACCGATGATGACAGCAATAGCAGTAGCCAACCCACCAACGACACCAACAACAATGACAGTCAAAATGACAGCAGCAACAATGACATAATGATTGGTTCGTCGACATCGACAGCGGCGTCCAGTTCCTCATCGTCCGGTTCGTCGACAGTTACCAAGAAATTGTCCTTTTTGAATTTGTCACCATTTCGGAGCAACTCGTTGCGGTCAAATCGATCGGAGGGTGGGGGTGTTGGTGTGGCCACCACTGACGATGTGCAATTTCGTCATCGCACCATTCCAATCGAATCCAATTACGTGCTATTCAATCCCGGACCGGTGCCAAGTCGCAATGTCCAGTATAAGATTCGCAAGCCACGTCCGCTGTCCACACATAGTGATGCTGATAGTGGATTTCTTAGTCCGTGCTCGCCCGATGAATTGAAATTCAATCCGGCGATACTGGTGTTGCAGCAGTGCGATAGTGTGCAAGGATATATTGAGGTGAGTTTTGTTTCTTTTTGCTCGTTCTTCCTTTTATTTGGTTATAGTGCTTTAGTGATTTGACACTTGTTATGAAGGACGACGAGATGTGTTTTCTATAAACAGGGTAGCGGTTGAGATTTGCTTTAAATGCGGGGCGGATGCAGTCGCGTTGTAACGGTTCAAGCGGCCTTATGGAGATGTACAAGGGCGCCAAATGTCTTTCAGATTGGGGTCATGAGTACATGCATTCGATCACTTTTATAGGTACTAAATAAGTAATTGTGGACATACGGCTGAGCAGGCTTCCAATCGACGTGAAGTTCCCAACCGGAGGATGAGTTAAGCTTAATACGGTGAATCTGTCAATGAACGCAACCTGTTAACTTAGAAGAGAACCAATTGTTGCTTCTGTCAATGCGGTGGTGTTAACTTGTATCGTGTTGAGGGGTTGACACTGTAGGGTAACAAATAGTGCGTGGAGTCCCTCCGCGCGGAAGAAGTGAAACTACGTAATGTGGAAATGAAAATAGGAAGGGGTAGAAATTGATTTTTAGTGAAATCATATTGTTTCTTTAAGACAAACTTTATTAACATTGCTTACAATTTACAATTGATCGCATCTTTTAATTATCATTTTCGAGTGGAGAAACATCAAAATCTATAACATTTACAATGGGATTATGACAACTGAAGTAAGATACGAAATGTTGGAAGTCGCATTAGAAGTTTCACTTCAAAAATACTACCCTATTAAATTACTAACTGTACCCGCCGTACCCCTTCGTACGCGGCGTTAGACCGTGTAATCTATATATATAAAAATGAAATCCTATTTCCCTTGGTCACGAAATCACGCGTGAACGGCTTGACTGATTTCGCTAATTCTTTTTTTGCTGTGTTTGTTATTGTCAGGAGAAGAATCTTATGAAAGAAAAAATTAAGAAAATTGCGCGGAAAATTGGAAAATTTAAGAATACTAAACCACCATATTAAATTATATCTAATGTAACCATAGCGCTTTTACAATTCAAACTTTTTTGATGTAACCTTATGGCGTTGGCATAACATTGACAGAATGCGTGCTGCAAATATCGTCAACGAGGATGTAAACAAAATAAATATCGTTTAAAACAGATGCTTCGATCGGAGTTATTATATTGATAAAATACATACAAAATAATTAATTTATTATTTCTAACAAAAACTGAATTTGTTAGTGCACATCGTCGGAAAATCTTCAACATGTGGCGTTGTAGGCGTATAGTCGTCGGCGCTGTTGCCGATCTCCGAAACAGCTCTACCAAGTTGATTGAAATTTTGTAGATGGATATGGTCGCTTTTTAATTTTCAAATAGTTTTTGACCCTATACTCGTAGGTGGTACTTTGAAAAACATAAGCGGGATAGGAAAACGGGTTGTGGCACGTTCCATTCAAAAATAAAATCAAACGCTATTTCTAACGTTGTAGGTATAATTCAAATTATTAATGGACATTGTCCAAATAAAGCAATTTGCGAAATGTGAGCAAGATTTAATACGAAAGGTACGGGCAAAGCCGGGTGGGTACATATAAAAGAGACTGACTTCCGTATGTGCACTCATAACTCGGGGACGGATCGTTCGATTTTTATGATTTTTGGTTGGAAGGAAGGGCATAATGCTACCTGTTGTTGTGTGTTGTTTTGTTTATGGGGATTAGTTGAATTTTTTAATTCTTTGGATGTTCCGGGCTTACCTCTTTTTAACCGAAACTTTGTAACGGATCGCATTTGATTTATGGTGAAAGATATCACATCAAATATCATGCAAGTGATGATTTTGAGAGTAGAATTCAAAGGCAAACACTCTTATTCCGCAGATTTCGCTTATTCAGAACGATTAACCATTCATGCGACTTCAATTTCCCGTGCGTCTCGCTTTCACTATGACAAATAATTTATTGCAAGGATAATCGATGGATGTTTGTGCATTTGTGGCAGCAATCTTGATTTTCCATGTTTCTCACATTGTCAATTTAGTGAAAAAGCGGAAGGTTGGCCGACACGTCAAAATCATTGCGGTTTGATTGAAACAAATCAACATTGCTATTCATCATTTATTTATATTGCATTTAATTTAACTTTTGTATAAAGAATTTTAATTGGCCGAATTACATAAATAAGGAAGTTCATTGTGCATGCTCGGAATTATTATTTTCATTACATTAACAAATTTGGGCGGAACGAAGTTTGCCGGGTAAGCTAGTTTTCAATAAAAGAGATTTGACCGTTTTCTCAACGGCATAATTGTTTAAAATCAACAGTCTAGCGAAAACTAAGCAGTGAACATTGTCACTGTGAAACAATAAATCAAACAAATCTATTTACCTAAAGCACCAATGTAAGAAAATTAAATTCAACAGCGTAAGTACTAAAGTTCCATTTCCTTACTGTAGGTATCAACGTAGGTATAACCTTAACGGAAATTTGTATCTACACCAACATAATTCACCTATACCTATCGTCTTTACTTCTTGAATTCTTCAATTCTTTACTGTAGGTATCAACGTAGGTACTATAACAACCATTAAAACAAAAACCTTGAACTCAATTTCTATACACACCACCATACGTCCATCAGCGCAAGTCATCATTCACCTGCGCATTTCCTCAGAAACACATTGTCGCTGTTGATAACATACACACTCACGTCGCATACTTCTCTTTCGTTTCACTTAATTTGGAGAAAACACCACGCACTTTTTTTTTCCCATATGAACGTGCTTGTGCGATGTGCGCCACCCAACCACCCCAAAGCAGAACAAGGATCAAGAACCGCAGCTGCTGATAATGTTTGATTTGAGAAAATACATTTATTTTTTTTTTCATATTAGATTTTAGGTTGTAGCTAGGCTTCTAGAGGACATAGAAAGCTGATTGATGGCTTGAAATAACTATAAAAGTGTTAGCTCTGCTAAGTATTTTGTTTTGTTTGCATTGGTTAAGAATTGTTTGAGTAATGGCGAGTAAAAGGTAGTAAAGTCAGAAAAATAAACTCACTCACCATTGCATACTCTGAAGCGTGACGCGTGAGCGATACCCTCACACCTTTGAGTATCCAACAGTGTCGTTAGCACTCTCCCTTCATTTATCCCACAAAGCGTGGTAATTTTTCCACGGTACTTTTTCGCCCCAAAATCCAGTTTTTGGAAGTAAAATTTGTTATACAAGGAAAGAAAATCACGGTTAATTAACTTTTAGTATAAAAATCACAGTTTGTAACATATTACGATTATTTTTTGGTACTAGAAAATTTAGATTTTATGCACATTCAGTGTGTTAATAATCATGGTGAAATGAAGGTGTTTTTATGAAATTTCATCAAAAAATTATAGTTTGAATGTTTTTTGTTAGATTCCTCAAAATCCCACGATTTGGGGCTTTTTCCCTTTATCCCACGAAAGGCTTTTCAGACATCGAAATTTCCACAAAAAGGGATAAATCCCACGATATAACAACACTGGTATCCAATGCTTTTATTAGCGTTAAACGTTTAACGCAATCTTGTTGGAAGTCGCATAAGAAGTTTCACTTCAAAAAATCGCACTGTCACATAACTTGACGGGTATTATTGGCGAACTTGTTCGTGTCTAACGATTATGCACAGTACCCAAATATGACGTTTTTCATGTGGCAATTGAATCTCTTTTGTGTTGTTTTGTTTTGAAGTGCAATGTACGTTTTATGGCATAGTTTTGGCCATATTAGCCTGGAGGTATTACACTGTTTCAACTAAGTCCATTTGAGATTTGTCTACCTAGGTCTTCCTGTCAGACTGAGTAAGGTATTTTGTATACGACATTGATGAGGCAATTTTTGGTACTATCTATAATGGATGCACCATTTTTAGCCATTCATTGATAGTTCTCTGGGATATTGCAATAACCTGTGAAGCTAAAATGTTTTCAAACTTTGACTGCCTTCGACTCTACTGTGCTCCAGCTATGACGATACCTTTTTGCATTACCATTCTTAACAACAGCCAATCAGCGGCTTGTCGAATGGCGATGACTTTGAAAAACGCTAAACTGTTTTGCTCTTTTGTTGGTTATGTTGCTCAATGTCAGATGATTAGTGTCAGAGTCAAATAAGTACCATTTCAGTTGGAAAGTTAACTTTTGATGGGACTGCAGTCAAGCCAGTACGGGAACTTCAATCAATATATTTTTTTTTAGGCAGCTCGATCCATAGCTTTCTACTTTTTTTTTATACATGTCGCTTTAGGAAAGGTTCTCCTCTACTGTGATGTCCCTTCAAAATAGAGTAAAAGATTCTCCGAGTCGAGCTATTGATGTCCATTTGCCGCAGTCGATTATTTTCCTTTCAGCTTTTTACTGCAAGTCCTCCTGACACTATACTACTTCGATGGAAGCACGAGAATGAGAATATTAAACGGATAAGTTGACGTTCAAAACAACTGAGATTATATTGTTCACCTTTGACAATGTTGATGTTGATTCTTTGCAAAGGAAAATTTGTGCAATAGATCTTCATACGACCCTTCCCTAGTAAATTATAGATTCCTAGGTCTTTACGTGAAGTTTGCGTAGTTGCCGAATAGGAATGAATTGCGGCAGTAGCAGAAGCAGCATTTGGCAAAAGTAGTTCCTCGTCCTACTTTCGGTCTGATTGCTAGATTTCATTGTAGACCTGAGTTTGCAAAGTCTTCAAATGCTCTTATCTGTCTGTTTGTTGTAGTGTTCTGTCCAAAGCGTCGAGGGTAAATTCCCTTCCTATAGGCAGATATATTGCATCTGTTATGCTAACCGAGTTCTTTCAATTACATAGATATCATTGGCATATGCGAGGGATTCCAAAGACTTGAAAGATTGTGCCGCTGGTATTGGGTTATGAGTTTCGTACAACTCGTCTCCCTAAAACGTCTTTCACGACCGCAAAATGAATGCACAAGTGATGTGAATATTTCATTCATTGGGCACACTTTTTGGAGGTGGTTTCATACCACCTGGCATATCAGATGTGCTGGTTCTGATGACTTTCAGGGGTGCAGCATTTAAAACTAAATTAATATTAAATTTTTCACTGTCTGAGTTTAATTCGGCACCTCGGAATATCCAGACGCCTAAAATGCTGAATGCATGTCCTCCGTCGACGTAGATCTTCTTTAAAAGATCAAGGGATATCAGCGTTGCTTTAGAGGTACTAGACATATGAAATACATATTTTATAGCATGATAATGATCCTCGTCGCTAGTCTGCTGCCATTTTTCCATTTCCGAAGGTTGTATCGATTATGGGCTATGCGGCTTAGATTTTTTTGGATGCCAACCTTGTCATCTCATATTAGAATCCGTCGAGTGAGTAAGAACACATCCTGCTTGTCAACCGTATAAGTAGGTACAGGTGTCTTAGCCTACGGAAATTTCCGATATTCAAACTATATGCACTGTGCTGAGCTGAATACGTACCGCCAACGACGATCCCAGGTTGGCAGATGCAACGGCGAAGAGAAAGAAAGTTTCGCAATACAACTTTATGGGTTTTTCTTTTCAAGTAATGACGACATAGTTCTTCATCAACGGGCTAGATATATATAACTACGAATAGAAGAGTTAGGTAGGACAAACTTTCAACGAACACAAGATACACTTGTAGGTACGTTGTACCATAGGTTGGAGCTTTGTCATAAATTAGATACAAATTACCAACCAAAAGATGGTAACGCTCCTCAATATCCAAATAGTGGATATACTGTAAATAATGTAACATAGGCAATTTCGGACTGTGGTTGAAAATTTTCCAAGTGAAATTGCCAATGAAAAAGGCTCCAAAGTCTTCCTCGCTTGAGATAAACTAGGACAGTAACAGATGTAGCGAAAATTGGTCTCGTTTTCCTCCCTGCAGCTCCAAATAAAGTCGTTGTACTTACGGCAGGTTTAACATTTAACCGAAAGTTAAACCCTCCATATTATTGGATTGAAATTTGTCTAGGATTGTTTGGATATGCAGTAGATAAAGCAGTCTTCCTATATCTAGGGTGTGCATCCACATGTGGCAAAAATTGCGAGCTTGGGGCCCTCAAAATGTTTCTATGGCTGCAGATACAAGGTATAGAAGTACCTATGTTTAACTATACTCTGCCATTATTGTAAAGGCTGAGCTACAGTTCAATACGACCTTTAAGGTGTTTATTTTTATACTTTGAGGAAGTTAGTTGGCTTTTTGTAAAAATTGGTAATACCATTGAAGCTTTTGAAAAAAAATTTCATAATTTTTGCACGATGCACTAAGAATAGTGCTGAAGCGGTTATAATTTGCATATTCATAAATGCGAATCGCTGAATGCACCCATACTGATCATTACATTCCGAACACGTTTCGCACGAGCACACCTAATTGCAGCGAAATAGAAAATGCGAAGTGTCATTCTCTCTCTCTCTTTCGCGGGTTCCGGCCTCTCGTCAAGGTATCATTTTCCCGCGCCCAATTTTTAATTCCTTTTTTTTTCTCTCTGGCTGGAGGTTGTCGGCGTTTTGAGTTCACCTAAATACACATATTTGTAATAAGCAATTAGCATTAATATAAAAAAATAAATCATCAGACGGGCATGTGTATTTGCGAATTTCGATAATTCCCTCACAGTTCTGAAGCTTAAGACTCCTTTTCTAATATTGCTTCAAACAATGAATCGTATTTTAAATATTTACTGCTTCTGCAGGAAATTCATTTTAACAAGGTCCAGCCCAATTGCTTTCTGCTTAATATAAGAAACCGCAGATTTGTCGGTATTGAACAATTCGCCATCAATGACCATGTTTTCGAAAGTTGTGGGATTCGTTAAATTCCCCATAGCGACTACCCTCGCTATCACATACTTACTTACTTACTTAGGTGGCGCTACAGTCCGGGGTGGACCTGGGCCTCAACCAATACGCCTCTCCAGTTAGCGCGATCTTTGGCTAACTGCCTCCAGTTGCGCACTCCAAGTTGGTTGAGGTCCCCTTCCACTTGCGCGCGCCACCTAAGGCGAGGTCTTCCTCTACTGCGTTGTCCCTCCGGGTTAGAATCGAAGACTCTTCGGGCCGGAGCGTTGGTGTCCATTCGCTCTACATGTCCCAGCCATCTTAGACGACTGATGCGTACTTTTCTGACTAGGTCGATGTCGCTGTACAGCTCGTAGAGTTCGCTGTTAAATCTTCTCCTCCAAAGCCCGTCAACGCAAACGGGACCAAAAATCACTCGAAGAATTTTGCGTTCGAAGCGACCAAGAAGATCCTCATCCGTTTTTGCTAGGGTCCATGCTTCTGCGCCATAGAGCAGGACAGGGATGATGAGAGTCTTATATAGAATCTCCTTAGTGCTTCTTGACAAGGCCTTACTAATCAATTGCCGTCTTAGGCCAAAGAAACAGCGGTTGGCAAGTGTGATTCTTCGTTTGATTTCTGATGTGATGTCGTTATCAGAGTTTATAGCGGAGCCGAGGTAGACAAAGTCCCTAACTACCTCAAAGTTATAGCTGTCTATCGTGACGTTCTGCCCGATTCGTCGATGTCGTGTGTCCCTTCTTGTTGACAGCATATATTTTGTTTTACCCTCATTCACCACTAAACCCATTTTTGCCGCTTCTGTACTAATACTTGCAAACGCACCAGTGACAGCTCGCTGTGTTGTACCAACAATGTCAATGTCGTCAGCGTATGCAAGCAGTTGCACAGACTTATAGAAAATTGTGCCTCTGGTGTTGGCTTGTGAGTTTCGCACAATCTTCTCAAGAATGATGTTGAAGAAGTCACATGACAGCGCATCACCTTGTCTAAATCCTTTTTTGACATCAAAGGTCTCGGTGAGATTGTTTCCGACCTTTACGGAGCAGCGAGCGTTCTCCATCGTCATTCTGCACAATCTGACAAGTTTGGCAGGGATGCCAAAACTAGACATGGCTCTGTATAGCTCGTCTCTATAAACGCTGTCATATGCGGCCTTAAAATCGATAAAAAGATGGTGAGTATCGATCTGGTATTCTTGGGTTTTTTCCAGGATCTGCCGTAGTGTGAATATTTGATCGGTCGTGGACTTACCGGGCCTAAAACCGCACTGATAGGGACCTATCAGATCGTTGACGAATGGTTTCAGGCGTTCACACAATACAGCAGACATGATCTTATACGCAGTGTTCAGGAGACTGATGCCTCTGTAGTTGGCGCAGTTTAGAGGGTCTCCTTTCTTGTGGATCGGGCAAACAATGCTGAGGTTCCATTCATCAGGCATACTTTCCTCTAACCAAATCTTGGAGATGAGTTGGTGTATGCACTCTACCAAGTCATCTCCGGCTGCCTTGAAGAGCTCGGCAGGTAAGCCGTCTGGACCAGCAGCCTTGTTGGATTTAAGCTTAGATATTGCTATCCTCACTTCATTTTGGTCAGGTGGACGGAAATCTTGGCTGTCATCGTCCAGGTTGAATGGATCGTTCTGCCTAACAGCGGAATTTGTGTCGTCTTCGCCGTTTAGCAGTCTGCAGAAATGGTTTTTCCATGTCCTCAGCACCGACTGTGACTCTACTACAAGGTTTCCTTGCTCGTCTCTACAGGTCTCCGTTCGGGTCTTGTTGCCATGACACGTTCTTTTTACCTTTTGGTAAAACTTCCGAACATTGTTCCTGGAGTAACACCTCTCTATATCCTCGATCGCGCGCTTCTCATGCTCTCTCTTTTTTCTCCGGAGAAGCCGATGTTCTTCCCTCCTTTTTTGCTCGTAGAGCTGACGAGCTGCTCTCGTCCTTCTATGCAGCGACGCTTCGTAGGCACTTTGTTTTGCTGCATGTGCTTGCCGGCACTCTTCGTCAAACCAGGGGTTTCGGGGGGGTGGGCTGGTGAAACCGAGCACATCAGTTGCGGCGTTTTTGATGGCTTCTTGGCATCGGCGCCACTGGTCTTCGGCACTTGATGCTGGCAGCATAGGACTTCTCGAGAGGTTGAGGGATACGCGATCGGCAAAGGTTCTGGCGGTTTGTTGCGTTTGTAGTCGTCCAACGTTAAATCCCCTCACAGTATTTTCTCGTTGTTGTGGCGTCTTGGATATCCGCATCCGTACCTTGGCTACAACAAGGTAGTGGTCCGAGTCTATGTTGGCCGCTCGGAAAGTTCGGACATCTAGAATACTGGAGGAGTGCCTTGCGTCGATCGCAACGTGATCAATTTGGTTGACGGTTTGGTGATCAGGTGACCGCCATGTTCCTTTGTGTATATTGAGGTGAGGAAACCGTGAACTAGCTATGGTAACATTACGTCCCGCAGCAAAATCAATCAGCCTAAGTCCGTTTCCAGACGTGGTGTCGTGTAGGCTGTGTTTTCCGATTGTGCTACCAAAGATGTCCTCCTTTCCTATTTTGGCGTTAAAATCACCCAAGACGATTTTAACGTCATGCTTAGGACATTGCTCATATGTTTTGTCGAGGAGCTCGTAGAAACATTCTTTGGTAGCATCGTCTTTATCTTCTGTGGGGGCGTGAGCGCATATCAGGCTGATGTTGGCGAATTTAGCCTTGATGCGGATAGTTGTAAGGCGTTCACTAACGTGTCGAAAGCTCAAGACTTCTTGCCTAAGTCTGCCGCTTACAACAAATCCGCATCCAAATAGACGCTGCTTTTGTTCTCTGTAGCAGTCACCGTAGTAAATGTCACAGTTTTTCATCCTCCTTTTGCCCGGCCCATCCCACCGCACTTCCTGGATGGCGGTGATACCTGCTTTGTAGCAGTCTAGGGCCTCCGCTAGTTGTTCGGCTGCACGCGGTCTGTTCAGAGTTCGAACATTCCACGTGCAGATCCGAACGTCATTGTCCTTTTTTCGTTTTGCAGGGTCGTCAACAGTGAATCCGTCCTTATCCGAGGCTTTTGGTTGCTTCGCAACAATTCTTTTTTTTTCCGTGGTAGGGTCGTTAACCCCACGCACAACCCCCAACCTGGAGGACCAGGCCCTTTCTGTAACCCCTTGGGCAAAAGGAGCCGGAATATTCCGGAGTCAGTAACCCGCTGCGGGGATGTGAGAGCTGCCGTTGACCCATTAAGGGCTCTTCCGCCACCATCTCTATTTCAACACCCTGACTAGTGCTGAAAAATCCTCAATGACCTCAGCTCCAAATACGTCGAAGTAGCTCATTGAGGTATCTGCCATGTTGACTGTTGGCGCCACCGTTGATTCAGCCATGTGAATTCATCCGCCGTACGTCCTCTTTCTGAGGGGCTCATGTAAGACCTCTGAGACTCGATCAGGCAGTCATTCCGACAGAGCATTATAGTGTTGCTATTTTCTTCGTGTTCAACACTCGCGCTTATAAGTTTAGCAAGTCATGCCCGGAAGGACAAGACCAGTACCCGGTGGCTACCACGCGGAGGTAAAATAAGCACAATTGATGTGTATGAACAGTTACAACGACTGGGCATCGCCAAGTTGACGCCAATCAGTGCCTACCCTATTCATACAACACCCAACCACCATCACATAATAAAAGTTTATAATGTTAAAAGCGTTTCGAAATTTTTCACAACCATTTAATGGGCTGTTTTAGACTTCATTAAAGTGCCTGGCAACTTCTTTTTATTTATCGATCTGTCCATGCAGTTGCTTTGAGCGGATAAATATCAACCTGTAAATGAGTTTGAAGAACATTTTCTAGTAATCAACTTGCACTTACCTACCTACCTTCGGAAACTGGGTTTCATTCGATAACAAATCTTAAATTTATTTATTGCCTCCCCCTTTTTTATATTCTAACGAACTTAAATCTTAGGCCCCCGTTTATCAATGAACATAGTTTCTGCTATTTCAATGCTTAGTATCAGAAAAGTTGTATGATTTTTAGCAAAATTCATGAATTCGAATTGAATGCGATATTTCTTTGTTGTCTTGAATGTCTTTCCACAACATTTTCTGCCTCCTGCCCTTCTTAATTCAGACTTCCGCTCCTGTGTTTTTGTTTTTATTCCTTGCCCCTTGTAAAACAGCTAACGATGCATTTTTCTGTGACAACGAGCACGGGGCCCAACAAATGGAAACACATGCATCTTCTCCTGCCCTTCGCCTCAGTCAACTTCGGATTGATTGTACCCTTAGGCATAGAAGGCAATTTATCTAATCAGCACCCTCCATATAATGAGATTTCCTTTGCGTCTAAAAATACCCCAATATCGGAGTCTGACAGCGCACCCTTGCCAAGGACAAGTGAGTGTTTTCTTCTCTTCTTTTTTTTTTTGTTATCACCCCCTTCAGTGATAAAAGTCATTTACCCAAGTGTGCCAAGTGCCGATTGCCGCTGCAAGTTGTTCTGGGTTGTGCATTCTCTGACTCGACATTTTAATCCGAAGGGTTGTGCACAGTAGCGGTCTGTATGATACGCACACATAATGTTCTTAAGAATTTTAATGTTGCCACGTGGACAGAGCTGTTTTTGTAAAACATAAACGATCCCTTGTTCATTTGGTATATACATATATTGGAAATCCTTCGGGCTTGACGAATCGCTGGCAAGGAGGCATATACTACTGGAAAAGAAAACTGACATACGGTGTTATGGGGATAAGCTCTGAGCTCTGACTGTTTGATAAATGACCGCAATAAACGCGAACAACGAAATTATTCCATTTTTGACTACTGATGATGGTTTGGGGTTGTTTTTTGCGTCTTGTTAGTTGATTTGGAAAATTTTATGAATATCACAAGATATATTTCTACATAGTTGGTGGTGATTGTTGAATTTCACTAGTTGGTGTTTGATGGGAAGTCCTGCGGAAAAAGCTAACTTTTATCAAATGGTAATAGTGATGTCGAGTAAGTAGATAATGTCACGACATAACGAAGAACATTATATATGGCTACGGAATTATTTGCTTGTGAAACGAGGCATAGTTGAAGTGGTCTTCTTTGCCCATTGGCATTTTCAGATGTGAATTGGTTGAGTAGGTTGAGTTGGGGATAAGTTGAATTTGGATGATGGATAGATACGTGACTTTGTTTTTCGAAGGGTATTTGATCAAAAACCTAATGACCAGTGAATCGGTGTGTTACGATGCAGACAGACTTGACAACCCCTCCAAAAAAAGCTGATGAATTTTACCAGAAACAACATAGACTGCGTTCTCAAAGCTTTTTCGGGGAAAAGACTTAATGGTTATTGCGGCTTTGATCATTAATAGTCCACTTATATATCCACTGCTAATGTAGCTTTTTTGTGTATAACCTGTGAATTCTCCTGAAAGTCACACACTAGAACTACTTTGCGATTATCAGGCCCATACTTAAACTTATGCTTCTCGTATATGGTGGAAAAAAGTCACCCAAAGGACCCCATTACACAGCTAGACAAGGTATAACGTCTCGCATGTTTTGGCCTTTACGGAGCAATGCTAACCTGGCGTACAACTGCTATAGAAGCCTCAATAAGAATCAAGAAAGTGACTATACACAGCTCAGTTTAAGTTTAAGTTTTGGTTAAGTTTTGAGTAGAAGGCGAATAGGTAGACATAAGCGAGGCTCCAGAACTAATGTTGTTTATCTTTGCAACTTATCATGATTTGCACGGTATAACAGACCGACTCTCAAAGGCACTATGGGTTACAAATAACGCACCTTTTTGCCAATACGGGCTGAAGTGGTAGACATATGGTTCCAAAATGGACTGGTAGCTGACATACATGGACAAAATCGCAATGTCTGAATACCTACCGGCGAAAACCCCCAGTGAATTCCAGGCAGAGCTCTGCTAAATAAAATGCACTTAGCCAACTCCTCGGAGTGCCGACTGTGTCTCGAGGAAGACGAAGCAGATGAATTTTACATGCGCGATAGCCTAGCTCGAAGGAAGTTCTTCTTCAAGGAAATTTAAAGTAGTCCAACACACTAACCGTTTTTATATTTTTCGACCCTTTGGCGATCTTCTAGGTGGACGTTCCTCTACTTTCGACCGAAAAGGGGTCCGAGATCATTCTTACAACAAAGTCTGGAATGCTAGAAAACTCTCGTATATTACGAAAAAGGAATGAAAGGCATCAACCTATCCCTATGTATGATATCACTATTCACTAAATGGAAAAATTACATCACCGTCGTGTAAAAGTAAAAGTTTCCCTTTCGTTAAAACTCGTGTGTACTTTTTCACAATCATCCGAACACCCTCATAAAAAACTTTTCGCTGATCAAACTTACACCTATGTTTCTACCTACCGTGTTTATCTAAGGTCCTTAAAAAATTGATATCAACGCAGTTAGTGAAATATATTTTTCAACATAATTTGTTAAGTTCTGGACACTCTGGTTTAACAGCTGTTCCTCAGCTATGGTGAACTTTCTTGAGGAAATAAGGCAAGACTACGACAAAAACAACGTAACGCTGCTGTGCTTATTAAACTGTTCAAAAGCTTTTGATAAGGTGAACCATGAAATTCTGCTTCGGAAACTAAAAAAAATATTCGTACCCAGTGACAGAGCAGTTAAACTGATAAAAAGTTTTCTCTCTGATAGGTTGCAAAGGGTCGTCACAAATGCGAATCATTTTCTACTAAAAACGATCACGCACAGGGCGTACCACAGTGATCAATATTAGGACCGATCTTATTCTGCCTTTTTATAATAACCTTCCACATTTTTGTGAACAAACATCACTTATATGCTGATGATGTGCAACTTCATCCTGCAAAGTCGCTCCAAAATGTGAATGAACTCACATCACTTTACAATGAAGATTTAGAGCGAATTCACAGATGGTCTGTAGAGAATGGACTACAGCTAAATCCCAAAAAGTCGCAAGTTATCCCTATATCTTACAAAAAGATCAACCTTGATTTTTGACCGGATATTTGACTAAATGATAATAAGATCAAAGTAGTTAAAACTGTATCTATTCTAGTTCGTTATAACCCGTAGCCTAACTAGCTGCAATCATATTAACATTGTCGTTGGGCGAATCTATGGATGTCTTCGCAAATTGTGGCTCTCTGCTAATTTCACCCCCGCTGAAGCTTGTCGAAAGCTGGTAATAGCCTTGGTATCTCAATACATATGCTAAGGCTGATTATAGCACACTCGACTCTTTGTCGCAACGTAAGCTAAAAGTTGCTTTCAATGATGCGGTGCGATATGTGTATGGCCTTTGTAGAAGCGACAACATCTCCACTTTCTCTAGGTAGCTACTTGGATGTTCTTTGCAAGATTACATCAACGCCCAGGAACTGCATATTTTTCACAAAATCATATACAACCATTTCCCAACCTATTTGTTCACAGGGCTCCATTTTTCTCGCTCAAATAGGACTGTGAATATTAGATATCCCTTTTCGTTACGTGCACCTCAATTCCTCACGTCTATTCTTCATCCACACTGTCAGACTATGGTACTCGTTACCGCGCCATTCTTCTTTATTTCTCATCGACTATTTCTTATTTATAATTAATAGCTATCAAAATATCTTCTATCTCTTTTTTCTCTTCTACCTTAATCAAATGCATTCCAAACTTTCGATCCTCAAACCATCTGCACTGTTTTGTGATTTAGTTTTAAGTCATTTTAATTTAAATTTATATTAAAACTAGTCTAAAGTTCTAAGTACTCATAATCAAATAAATAAATAAGTTGAAATTGTGTTGAATTGAATTGAATTTCAAATCCAAGCTTTCTAGGCCTCAGGGGCTGCAAATTATTTTTCATCTGACAGAGGATTGCCTACAGAGGAGTGGTAACTGGTTATGTGATTAAACCAGAAGCTTAAACATGCGTCCCGCAATGTAATACATTTATTGATTTCGACAACAAATATTAATAAACCTCTTAAAAGAGAAAATTCAAAATTAGTACATAAAACTTGAAGGTATGTTTTTCTCGAAAATATTTGCTTTCGTTTTCGCGAAAAAAAAAAAAACACTTTTAATAATATGTGTGTATGTTATGTCAGTTCCTCTCTGTATAAATAAATTCAATTCAACCCGAACAATTTTATCAGTTTATTTTCATTTGTTAAATAAAAATATTGAATGCATTAAAATATGTATCCACAGTAACAGATTTAAAACTAAAGTAAATTTCGTATGGATTATATTCTTTTTATTTACGTTCTCAATTACGCTATATAATTATATGCAATACATATGACTGATATTGCATTATATTAATTTCTACAATTTATTTTGTGTGTGCAAAAATATTATCAATTTTCATTTCCCCAGCGTCTGATCAAATAAACAATGAAATTCAAGTACACTCTTTAAGCGCATTAAAAAACCTCATGCAGCTGATGGTAAAACAAACGCCAAAAAAAAATCTTTATCGGGATAAGAGATAAATACAAAAACATATGAACAAAAAAAATAGGAATAATAAAAACAATAATGAAAATTGCATTCACGGTATCCCAGGACGTTTCCGTCTATTTGCTCGAAAATTTATTTTATGAGAGTGTTTTTTCTGTGTCCGCCGCACACCCTTGATGAAACATAACACACGATAAGAGCACTATGGTTTTGGGATTCAAGGATACCCGAGCATAGCAGTGCAGGGATACGGGGATACTCGTATGCCAGGGCATTTACTATATACAATCGGTAAAACAGGAGATATGAAAGTCCTATTGGCGTATAGAAGTGTGGCGTGTGGGACGGGAAAAAGGCATATGCCTGTGTCAGGGGCGTAATTACGGCGTTCGGGGAATTTAGGAGTTGTTGTCGAAAAGTTGCCAACAATGATCAATTATATACATGTTTGGGTATAGAGATGTAGGCATCGTTTTGTTGGTGGAGGGAATTGTAAACCGAAATCTAGACGAATTAAAGTTGTTCTCAGCCTAAGCCATATGTAGCCTCTTCAACGCTTATTGATAATACAAAAAGAAAGTGCAGAGTTTTTTCCATATACACATTCAAAATTTAACAACATTTCCGTTGGAAAATTGAGCACCCGATTTCTGCACTTACACTAAAAAAAATGTTTTTTTTGTTATTAAAGGTGAAAATCTCGAAAGACACAATGGGGCTAGAAACCCAGAGTAGTATGGGATTCTAACCCCACTAAAAACACCTCCTTAATCATGACCAATCAAAGAAAGATCGACAAATGATTTTATATTCAACGTTCAGTTTGAGCAATTTGAATACGGTTCTCATTATCTAGATTATAAGGTCGTGAAGTTTAATTCTTCTTAATCTATGAATATTGTATTGTATAATTAAGGCGTCTTCTATTTCAGGATTAATATGCATCTGCAGACGTTCATTGTGACGAATTGCGTACTTTTCAATTACTTCCGTTAACATTTGTATATGAAAAAAAAGAAGAATGTGATATTGAAAGTATGTCCTCAGCTTTTCTATATAATATGTTCTTAAAAATCAACACATTCCTTTTTAATTTAACTAACCTCTGTTCAAAACAAAGAATTTTTTTTTTTTTTTTTTTAAAGATTTTAGTGTTCAAGGCCCGTTCGTTAGGGTACGATACTCATTATTAGCGCCATCAATTTTTGAATTTTATAATAAGGAAAAGATTTGAGTACTATTTAGGTAATAGAAATGGTTTCTCCTGAAAAAAAACATGGTTTGGTCAAAAATATTCTGTTGAAATAAACACTTCGCAGTGACACCAATTCAGCATATTTTCTGCTAAATTTAAAAGGATTATTTTGTTTTTAGCCTCTTTTTTTTTTTTTTGTCAAATCGTGCAAGCATTTTTAGCCAAATTATGAATTAAAATAATGAAAAAAAAAGGTTCGGTGAGTTGTAACTTTTTCGAGTGAATTGTATCTATGTAACTTTATTTTCTGATTGTAATGAAATCAGAAATGCATTTTTAAACTAATATTAAATTAAAAATAATTCATTTAAAAACTTAAGTCTTAAGACCAAAAAAAAAATAAGTAAACTATAAATGTAAAATTAAAAGGTTTGTTTAAAAAAAAAAAGAATAATTATGGCACGTTATATCGACCCATATCAACGTCCTTAAAAAATGTATGGTTTGTATATATTGACGATCCAGTAGGCCCATGTGCTTTTGTCGAAAGTGCCCCATCCTTTGATTTAGTAAACGTTATTGTTTTTCAGTAAACTTATAAGAAAAAACTCCACTTAAATGTTATAAATAATTATAATCCAAACGTTTTACACTCACAACCAAAGAATTCCCATAAGAAACAATTAAAAACCTCGTATACAGGAAAATTTGCAAAAAACTACTGAACGAACTAAAAACAGGTCTAACGACCGGAACTGCTGACGAAGAACTGTCATAGTTTATTTACGATCTCAGAGGACAGTGTAGCATGAGTTTCCATCAAACATTTTATTTAAAAATTAAACGCCTTTCCGTAATAGCGAAAGTCAAAAGTGCCCCATTGTCGAAAGCACCCTACCCTACCCTACTATTATACAGAGCTTTTGGAACCTCTTAAGGAAGTTGTAATAGCCTCTCAGAAGATTTTTAGTATTCATATAATATAGAGAACTCATCAGAAAGCTTGGAAACCCAAATGGAAAGCCTAGTAAAAGAATTGTAATACCTAAATTAAATAGAAAGAGCCTACCTTGGTGGATATCATAGCCTCTTTGAAGCTATATATACCTAATACCCTTTTACTTAGCCTGTCCAACAATCACATCAGAGATTTCTAGGTAGCTCACAGCTGCCAAAGTCCCTTGAAACCCTGTGGATACCTAACATATGTATACCACTTTATCTGTTGTACCACTTTGAGCTTATGGAAGACCACGTTGATCTCAGAGCAACACTGTCCAAAAATTGAGAAAAAGGAAAAAAAGTAAAAAAAATATTGAATCTAGGTATCTCAATCTCAATTTCAAAAAAAACGTAAAACGTTTTAGAACATTAAAAAAAAAAAACGAAAAGCTCTTACCCGACTTTGACCTGCACGATTTCTTCTATACTTATAGCACTAATGACGAAGAAAAATAGAGGATTGCTCAGTAATCTACACAGCTATGTTATAGCTGTACATCAGTTGTAAAACAGAAGCACTTTAATTGTCACATTCTGAGTCAGGGCACCCTTACCCTAAACAGGACTGTACAAGGTTGATTTAAACACATTTTCGGTTTTGATACCCGTATTTTTAAATTTATTTTTCCCAGTGTATACTTACAATTTGTATTTAAATCTGAGAGTAGCAGGTTATAGTTCAGTGCAATATATATATATACGAATAACCTTATTGCAAAGCTAGTTCCATCAATTTAGTCTGATTCCTTAGCAAATTTTTGAAGATCCATGTTGACTCTGTCTTTTTAACGCCGCCCAGGTCTACCTCTTTTGACTCACTTTGGCGGCAGAGATGACTCACTTTGGCAGCTCCCTCTCATATCGTGCTTAAATTGATTCTCCTAACGATACCTTTATGCTCTGTATGACTCTTGCAATTCAGGGACATACATAACGAAAACCAAGGCGGAACTATTCGACTAGGTTTATTTTTTAGTATAAAAGTTTGTCAGATACCAGCTCCCAGGAGGGGAACTATTTTAGGCTGCATTCCTCATCCCCGTCGCTTAGATGTGGTCGGACGTATTGCCGAAATAGTTCGTCTAGAACGCCGGCAGACATTTTGGAGATATCCGGACGTATAATTTGGTCTGCAGTCCGAAGAGTTATGCCATAAAATATGGTATTTGTATGAGCTTGAAATTAAATCATCGCTATAAAAAGCCTTTATGAGGTATGTATGCGAAGGAATTTAGGAAGTTTTTGACCTGCTGCAACCAAGCTGTCACTACCAGCATACGTGGATTTTCGCTCGCCCCAACCTAGAGGATTCCGCTTTTATGATATACAGAAAAAATCAGAAGTCTGCCAATATACCACCACGAAGTCACTGCATCTATGCCCTAAAAAAATATGTCTGCATGTGACACCTGGCTAAGCCCTAGAATAATCCCGAATTTGATGGAGGAGTTCGAAAAGAATTGTATTGACAATCATTCCTTTTTAAAAGGCAATAAGGCTTCCGTAATGTACCTTTGTAGTTTGTACCCATAATAAAAATATTGACGAAATGGAGATCCATCACAGCTTCTAGAGCATAACCATCAGGCGTATACTTACTGGGGAGATTATATTTTCCGTTAATAATTTTTGTACAAATCAATAGGACCCACTGCGCTGATAAATCCGATGTTTAGTCTGCTGAGCTATTGACCGTAAATTTAAATAATTTTTAATTATGGCTCAACTCTGACACAGCTAGGCTAGTCTGTCTCAGGAAGACCGAATTTAACTGAAGTGATTTTTTGCCGGCCTTTCAAAGTCCACCAATCCACCCCTGCTTTCCGATGTATTGTATTGTATGTGTATGTATCCACTCTCATCCATCCTCAATCGCGCTATCCATCCTGAAGCATGAAATGACAAACTGACAGTGAGTCGCACGCTCCGAACCGAACAAGTGTTCATCTTCATACTTGCAATCGTTTTTCAGTGCGCCTCGAAAAAAATGTAATGAAAGTAAGTTCTGTGCACCTATTCGAAGTTAAAATGCAAAATGATACACAAGAAGACCGTATACCCGAAAATGAAAAAAAAAGAATGCAAAAACAATATTTAAACAATGTAAAAAGATTAAAAGAAGGAACTTCACAAATTACTCCCGAAGGACGACCACAGAGAATCATAAATTCTGCGCGGATATGTACACGAGATGGAAAATAATGGGCACAAGCCCAAGCACACACATATGGCGGCTTTTGTAGTTGTGTATTCATTTCTTTTATCCCGGAATGACTGATGCATGCTCTCCTTCGTGTCCTGATGAGAAGCAATAATTTTCACCATTGAAAGAGCAATCGGGTGGTTTTTTTTTATTGCTTTACTTTGTTTAGCAGCTTGTATTGTTTGGAAAGTACTGCACCAGTGCACCCTCCAAGAGCGCCGCCCTGGCTCGGTTCCTTTTAAATGCTTAAATTATTGTGGAGCATTTTAAAGTTGGATACAGTCGGAGACGATTTTATGGACTCGAGGGAACTATTTCGAAAATCAAATCTTGTTTGTCGTGTGGATTGTAGTAGAACCATCAGGAATTCAATCGAATCTCCAAGTGAGTCAGGCTATAGTTGACAGCGTTCGACTTTGGTACTTTTTGCTGCTCATCTAAAAAAATTGTCAAATTATACATTTTATAATGATGTGTCTTAATCTCTTAATATATAGGTATCGATGCCGTTCATTGTATGTTTCCACACTTTCAAAGTCGATGATGAGTCAGCAACGAGCGAAAACGCGACAGACGATTACCGCCACTCCATGCGCAACTATTTCACATTTAGAGAGGTGCGATCTGACATCTAAAATTGTGCTTGATGAACCAGAATGGCTAAGCCGATTCTTTTTCTTCTTCTTTGGGGAGATACTGGGGTGAATCTGGTCCTCCACTAGCATGCCTCTCCGGTTATTTCGGTCCTTAGCTAACTGACTTAAGTCGCGCACTCCAAGCAGTTTGGGGTCACCTCTAATTGTGAGCCACTGCGTTGTCCCTCTGCATGGAATTGAAGACTCTACAGGCCGGAGCATTTGTGTTCAGTAGCGCATATGTCCTAGCGATCTTAGATGACAGCAATTTTTGCACTCCTTCGCCGTACAGCTGATATATTTTGTCGTTGAATCTCCAAAACCTGTCAACGCAAACGGGACCGAACATCTTCCGAAGAATGGAGCGACCGTAATTATCTTCATCTGCTTTAGGTAGTCCAACCTTAAGCGTAAAGCAGGACTGGGATAACCAAGATCTTACAAGAGCCTTTCAATTCTCCCAGAATAACTACTCAGTTGCCTTCTCAGCCCGATGAAGCTGTGGTTTCCAATAGTTGTCCTTCGTTATAGCTATGCCAATTTTAGAGGTGTGTAATACGATGATTTGTCCAATTCGTCGATCCCTTCTTGTGTACAGAATCGGCTCTACCGCATACGCTCACGGAGATTCAAATTTTATTCGAGGTATTCGACTTCGGAAGAGAATCGACCGCATCGCTCTCTAAATCGTAATCGAATTCCGCAACCAATTTCTGTTGGAAGATATCGGAACCTAGCTGTCAAAAATTAGACAAAAAAAATGCACTTCATCGCACTTCAACGTAATTTGCCGATATGCGTTACAAAATGGCGGAACAATTCTCCGAACAGTTGTTCCGAAGAATACCTCGCAGCAAAAATCCTTCGCCTCGCTGGGGTCGAATATTCTTTGTTTGCCCTCATCTATCGCCTAACCTAATATGGCAGCAATAATGCACTTAAGGGAGTTGGAGTTGGAGTTGCAGTCGCTTACAATTTAAATAGAAACTTTTTACCTATCCGGATTAGCCCCTTATATTTCGAAATAAAATAAGCGCAAGTAGCATTATACATACAGCAAGTACATTAGAAAAACATCTATCTGCCAATTAACATTAATCGAAAATTTATCTGTTATCTCAAACAGAAAAAAAAAAAAAAAAAAAAATCAAATTGAAGTGACTCAAACGCATCGTCGCTGACTGTGTACTTGCATGGAAAACACAAACGACGTGCAATTTGCGGGGTGGCTGGCACAACACCAACCGAAAACCGACTTTAGCGTGTGACAAGAGAGAAAAAGTGTTCATTAAAATTTTAACTATCGGTAATTTATCAAACGAACAACTCGTACGAAACCCTCGAAAGAGTTAAAAGCTGTTGAAGTGAGGAAAATAAGTCACTGTTTTTTTTTTAGCGAATGCGGTATTCTACTTTCCAATTTCCAAATAAACCTGATAGAAGTATGCATCCAAACCACTCACCATAGCTTATTGATTCAACAAGGATTCTCTGTCGATACTGTTTGTCTTTCCCATAAGTTCGAGTTCTTTTTTTTACCACATTTCCAAGTACAAATACACAATGAGATAGAGATAGAGATAGCACGTGCATATAAAAATTCCCTCTGGGTGAATGCCCTCCGCCAAACAACATGGATAACAATGTAAACATAACCCATAAGAATAAAGAAACTGAGCAAATCCCTGCCATCAATAATGTCAACAATATGTGAAGAAGAGAAAGCGAAATACACACAGCCAAACGCGACTCTCATTCCCATTGGCATTGAGGCGATGGTTTCGCTTCGTCCTCGATATAAATTAATATCCGTTCACCTGATATCTTTCACATCGTTCGTTTTATTATTTTCTTATGTTTCGTCTTTATTTGTCTATTGCAGTGGGACATGCTAACAAGGAGATTTTTTTTGTTGCCCTATAGTCTTGCACCCCAAGGAATTGTATTTAAGGACAATGTGCTGCGGTTGTTCTATTATATCGAGAATAATGCGGGTGCCGCTGGGGGAAAGGAATATACTAAATAAATTGTGCATTAGCACTATAAATAAATATTAATTTCTGTAGTAAGGTACATATAGACAGACAATGTCTATGGCGCCTTTATTTCAGATGAAAGCACGAGGGGGTTGAGCAAATGCAGCTGGATGCGTCTCAGGCTGTATTCAGTAAATCAAAATAAATTCAATTGGGTTCAGTTTTTAATGGTATTTGTTGCCAAGTGCAGTGACTCAGTGGCGAGGTTCGATTCCCGGAAAACAAACACAAACTAGATCTTAAGGCTTTTTCCACTGCGGCCACACTTGCGAATGTCGACCAATCAGCAGACTTTTAACAACCAGAAATCTGTGCTTCCGATTTGCACACTTGCTTTCGCTTTATGCTATCATTTTCGTTTTGTTTATGGAAATCTGCATTCCAGACTTTTTTTTTGTCATAATTGCAAATTTGTCCAAATATTTTTATGACAACATTGAGCCCTTCTGACAAAAATTCGGCATCAAATTTTAAAAGTCGACGAATGGTTTTGATTGTGAGACACCTATATCTATATACCTGTGATTAGGTACTCATGGTGTTGTTGCATACAAACCATCCTGTGGATTTGATAAATCTCATTATCTTGTCTATATAGGTGCTGAAAAGCTCGTCTAGGTCGTGGAAGAACTTTCTCCATAAAGGAATCTGTGTCTATTGTGTTGGAGACCTGGGCAGTCACATAGGAAGTGGGCTGTGTGAAAAACTCACACAAAACGAATAGTTGTGAGAAGCTAGGCCTGGGTTTGAGAGACCAAAAGAGACCCAACAATGGTGGTCTGATTCGAATATCTCTCGAATGTATATAGGTACTTTACTTAACTTTAGCGTTCGCCTCTCTTGTGGCCTTTTTCCTTGCTTCAAGCTTCTGTGAGAAAGTTGGGATATTCACAGAGGGATCAGCTGCTTCTGATACAGCTGTCGAACCTAATCTAGCTAACTCGTCCGCTTTCTCGTTGCTAGGAATTTCAGTTACAACTGCAAGGACTAACTAACTAAGCAGGAGTTTGATTCGAATATAGGTGCAGGTTTCCCTACCAGAGAAGCAACGGAAGCAACAGACCTTTTACTTACTGAAAATGTCTAATTGAAACATGTCCGCAATGCTGACACAGCATCATCATTGCCAATTGCCTATGTAAAGTTATACGGTCTGTAAATCCAACTCTCATCTTGATGAGGTTAGAGGTCACTAGCTCTGTTATGCCTGCAGCTCAAAATGTCCAGCAGTTGCTTGCGAAATTAGGACAAAGGCTTCTAAAATAAAAAAAAAAACTTCTTCAGCAAATGGGACTATTTTGAGTGCAGAGTTTAAATATATCTACAAGGTATAAACGCAAGTTAACTATTGTCACATCGGAAAAATATGGTCGCAAAAATTGGTCAACATAGGAGGAGTAGTAAATAGTAGTTGAGGGTTAGAGGAGTAGTAAAAATGAATTCCTATACCTTGATGTGGTCAAAGTCCATCAGGTCTACCATACAAACTACATGGGTTAACTTAAAGCAATTAGACCCTTGTCCTTCCAACCTTTTCCGCAACGACCCAAACTGCGTATGTAAATCACGGCAATAATGAAGAGTCAACATCAACTCAAGCCTAATAAACACCTGACCGGAATCCCCTCGTAAATACGTCACTTCGTAGAGAACGGATTGTTTAAATTTCACAGAACTTTTACCACCTATTTGCTGGCTTACACTCTATTGTCAACGAGCAATAAACTGCTTGAAAGCAAATAAAAACAAAAACCCGCACACACAGAGGGTGGTGATACGCACCCTTCCTACCACACCGCTGCGAATTCCAAACTAATTACACTCTCAATTTCAAACATTTCAACCCTCTGGTACTATCCCTGTGTATCCCTTAACCCTTGTACTCCGGACATGATTTTGTAATTCCAAAGCCTAGATATCAAATTCAAAAAAAAAAAAAAAAAAAAATATTTATTCAAAGGCTCCTTTGACTATACCAACACCCACCAATTTCTTTATCCCCGGCCATGCGGCAACAACAACGTAGCAAATCCTTACGCATTATAAAACGCCATAAATGGAATCGTTTTCCCGGTCGGTGGGCTGCCCTTTCGTCCTGCTTGTTTATAATCGCGCACAGGATATTTAAGTTTACTAATAATTTCAAAACTCTTGCATGTTGGTTTTTACGAGCCATATTTCCAACAAGGGATGGCATTGACGACGTTGCTAAAAACTAGATCCACCCTCGGAATGTCTTGCACATTTTTCGAGGATGAGGTTCCGTATACGATATGCGTGTGAAGTTCTGGTTAGTTTCCTGGTTGTATCGCCGGGTGCGTGTCCTGTTGCAATACAAACATTTCCACGTTCCACTATACAGGGTAGATGTGCCCAAGCCTCTATTTTTATTCCGACTACCCTTCGTTTAAATGTCGTTTGCAGGGATCACGAAATAAGAAACGGAACCACCGCGTTCCCTTTGTTGTTGATGGAAAACGTTCAAACATCAACAACCATCAGAAAGGAACGCGTCCTGAACAAACAGACGGAGGGCCAACTCACCCATATGCTTGTCGTGGCGAGGGTGTCGCGCTTGCAAATGCAAATTTCTCAACTTGGAAAATCCACATCAAATCGGGTGTATGTGTATACTCGGCATTCTATGTAACTGTATTCATCTGTTTCGCTGATGACAATTTAAAATTGCATTAGACGGCGAGATGTTTGTTTGCATAACTGGTCTAATAATCCGTGAATCGATGGAATCATTCGCCGAATGGGGTGTCCTAATGATGGCTGAATGTGTGTTTGCGTAACGATGTAGGAAATTACATTTTACGAGTGCAGTGGAGTGTGGGGGAGGTGTTTGCAGAAATGTTTGCACGGGGAGATGATAATGATTTCCCAGTGGGGAAGAAAACTGGTGATTTGGTTGCGTATTCATGAAAATTTATTTCACCAAAAAGGATTACTTCCGAAGGGTATTTCGAAGTTGTTGGCAATTTGGGGGAGATCCCGAAAGGTGAAGTGAATATTTCCAAAAGCTTCGAGAGCCATTTTCGGTCGCAGAAATTGCTGTTCTTGGAAGTTAAATGCATGTACCGTAACAACGGTAAATCTGATCTCCGAATGGTTTTATTATTTCTAACAAATGCGTAGAACAAAAAGTAAGTTTTAAAACTGAAAACCAAGAGGCTGTATAATTTTGAAATATTTTCGAAACTAATCGTCAGACGCATGGTATTTTATTTTTATTTACTTCATTTTTTTACCAATTTTTCCCTTCCGCATTTAGTCAAAATTCGAACAATTTTCCACTTGAAGAAGAAAAAACATTATTTTTAATATTTGTATGAAAAATAAATTATATAGTACCTACTAGAAAGGGCAAAAAATATCCTGTAAGGAATTTAATTGGAAGAATAAAAAAAATGTTTGATAGTAGATTTATTACATTGTAAGCAATTTATATCTGTAGTCGCAGTAGCTTAGTGGTTAGTGTGTTGGACTGCTATGCGGGGGTCCCAGGTTCGAATCCCGCAAAAACCCAATTCCGACTTAGGGTTTTTTTCCGCTGCGCTACCTCTCGCGAACGTCTGACAAACATCCGAGAGTATAAATGTCTTGAAAGAGCTTCTCAATTAGCCGTTTGGAGTCAGCATAAAATTGTAGATCCCTTCCATTCGTTCCGAAAATGAAAAACTCACACAAAACGAATGGTTGTGAGAAGCTAGGCCTAGGGTCCCTCCGGACCTGTTGCGCCAACTATTTATTTATTTATAAGCAATTTATATCGTTTTCGTTTTGTGAACACTGAATAAAATAGTAAAAATATGGTCTTATTTTTTCCCACGAGACGGTTTCTAATAAAATATTGTTCATGTGTTGCTTACACACATTTGAACATAAAATATTATAATAAATCTATATATATAAAAATGGATCTTGGTTTGTTCGGATGCTTAAAACTCGAAAACGACTGGACCAAATTGGATACTTCCTTCTGCGGATTTGTTCGTAATTGCTCCTCGAAGGTTTAGGAAAAAATAAAAATTGAAAAAATTAAGAAAATTGCGCGGAAAATTAGAAAATTAAAGTTTGTATGGGGAAATACACTTTGAAAAAAAAATTAACTGGATAGAAATCAAGAAGTGACACTTCAAATAAAAAAAAAAAAATATTTTGAATTTTAAAAGCAATTGTTGTTGTCAATTATTTTAATTATTTTCCAAGCAAATTGTTGTTGTCAACAATTTTGAAGTTTTTTCTTTTTTTTTTTTTAAATATAGGTACCTACCTAATGAAGTAGATAGGTACTTTGATTATACAAAGATGATATTATGGCCGACGATATTTTGCATCGAATTCGCACTGTGACATCGGATAATGAACTGGAGATGTCAGATGAAATGCGCAACAAAGAACAAAGCTTTGATTTGACGCATTTAATTGAGAATTGGAGCGAGAAATGGACTTCGAACGAATCGCATTGAGTCAAGCTGTTCGAACAAATGAGCCAATGTTGAATCTATATATATAAAAATGAATCCCTATTTCCCTTGGTCGCGGCATGACGCGTGAACGGCTGGACCGATTTCGCTAATTTTTTTTTGTTCTGTTTGTAATTGTCAGGAGAAAAATCTTATGAAAGAAAAAATTAAGAAAATTGCGCGGAAAATTAGAAAATTTAAGAATACTTAACCACCATATTAAATTATCAGCCCTATTCTGCTATTCATCGGGGGGAATTTTTCTTCAATTTTCACTGAACACTATTCTACTATTCATTCGAATTGAATTTGGATTCACCTCGTCAATGTCGGTAATACTGCGTGGTATTCTCTTATTCACGTGAACGCATACATCCTATACAATTCAGATCCGCATGTCAAATGATGCGGATTTGAAGGTAAATGGATCGTTTGTCTGGTTGGTGGTTGATAAAATGTAAGTAAAAACTAATTTATTGCGGGTTTATTGGCTTATGAATAAAGATTAATCATTTTTAGGTGTAGAACAACAAACAGAGACCAATTTACAGCAATAATTTCCACAATGAATATCCATATCTGTTTGTTTATATTTTTTGTTTTTAGTTAACCAAAATACTTTATCCAACTTCAAAAGATTGTCATAAATAGAGATCACAAATTGAATACATTTATTTCAATTTCAAAAATAAACTTCTAATGATTTTCACATGAACACGTGCTAACTTGAATGTCAAATTGGTTTGGATAATGTAGTTCACCCGATGGAAAGCAGAATGGAAAGGCAGAGTCAAAGGGAATCGAGTGGGTGAATCGAATGTTCGATTCACGTGAATAGCAGAATAGGGCTGTATATCTAATGTAACCATAGCGCTTTTACAATTCAAACTTTTTTGATGTAACCTTATGGCGTTGGCATAACATTGACAGAATGCGTGCTGCAAATATCGTCAACGAGGATGTAAACAAAATAAATATCGTTTAAAACAGATGCTTCGATCGGAGTTATTATATTGATAAAATACATATAAAATAATTAATTTATTATTTTTAACAAAAACTGAATTTCTTAGTGCACATCGTCGGAAAATCCTCAACATGTGGCGTTGTAGGCGTATGTCGTTATTCAGGTCAATTACATTTTCTTTAATAATAATCTTCTTAATTCATACCAATAATTCTTTCGGGATGAAACTCGATGATGATGATATAACTCGATAACCACTGGGTAAATTTTTATGATTCTTCTTTTGTTTTGTTCGTATTGTTGTATTTCAGGTTAAAGCAAACTTAAAAGATAGGATTTTTGACCCGCTATATGGCGTTGTAATCGATCTCCGAAACCACTCACCCGATTTCAATGAAATTTTGTAGATTTATATTCTTTGTTCCCGCTTGAAGGATAGGATACTTTTGGACCTGATAGGTGGCGCTGTTGCCGATCGCCGAAACAGCGCTACCAAGTTGATTGAAATTTTGTAGGGAAAATTCAAAGGCAAACATTCTTATTCCGCAGATTTCGCTTATTAAGAACGATTTACCATTCGTGCGACTTCAATTTCCCGTGCGTCTCGCTTTCGCTATGACAAATAATTTATTGCAAGGATAATCGATGGATGTTTGTGCATTTGTGGCAGCAATCTTGATTTTCCATGTTTCTCACATTGTCAATTTAGTGAAAAAGCGGAAGGTTGGACGACACGTCAAAATCATTGCGGTTTGATTGAAAAAAATCAACATTGCTATTCATCATTTATTTGCATATATTGCATTTAATATAACTTTCGAATAAAGAATTTTAATTGGTCGAATTACATAATTTAGCAAGTGCTTGGTGCATGCTCGGAAATTATTAACAAATTAACAAATTTGGGCGAAACGAAGTTTGCCGGGTCAGCTAGTATTTGTATGAAAAATAAATTATATAGTACTAGAAAGGGCTAAAAATATCCTGTAAGGAATTTAATTGGAAGAATAAAAAAAATGTTTGATAGTAGATTTATTACATTGTAAGCAATTTATATCGTTTTCGTTTTGTGAACACCGAATAAGATAGTAGAAATATGGTCTTATTTTTTCCCCACGAGACGGTTTCTAATAAAATATTGTTCATGTGTTGCATTCCATATTTAAACATAAAATATTAAATTAGTTTATACAAAAATATATCGAAAAGAAAAAATTATGAAAATTTGAATGGAAGCACCACCGATACTGGCGATACTGCAAGTGAAATATCCAACTGAGACAACGATTCCGGAAACAAAAATAAAGAACGTATAGGCTCTGCAAAATAAGGACCCAATGAAATAAGCAAAAAAAAAAAAAAATTAAATACGGCTCCAAAAATTATACAAAAAATATTACAGGAAAGTTGGGGCGTTATTTCCTTTTTTGGGGCCTTGTTTCCTAATGAAAATTGGGGTCTTATCTCATAATGACATAAGTCTTGGGGTCTTATTTCATTATGACATAAGACCCCAAAAGAAGAAATGAAATAAGTCCCCAAATTTATTTTTTTATTATTAACTGTTACCCTTCCGACATGGAATACGTATGGGGGGTATGCTGCCCCTCTGCAAACCCCCTGTTTGGGTTTACTGTTAGATTACGGGGTGGGTGCGAGGTTGAGTATGTACAAAGTTCCTTTAATCTAAATTAGTTTATCCAATATCAACAAATTAAATAAAAAGTAGTTTTCATTATTTTTAATTTCACTAAGGAATAAACCCCAAATTTGGGGCCTTATTTTATCGCATTGGGGCCTTATATCATATTTGAAATTGGGGTGTTATTTCATTATGAAATATGTGAAGTGAATCTGAAATACAACGTATTCCACGTTCGACGGTGATTTTCTCTTAAGCCCAAGAAACTGGACGAACGAAGGAACAAATGCTTTTGAGGTAGGATTCAAGTCGAATTTCAGTACACACGGAAGTAAAAGTACGCGATGCAAATTGTGCACTGGGACTGGACGTGGTGAATCTAAGCTTTTCTCATCGGATATTGAAAAGATTTAATGTGCTATTTTCATTGTTTTGAAAACAAGAAATTTTAAAATAACGAAATTGATTTCGGAATAAGTAATTAATTCAATAAAATACATGTACCTACTCCTACATTTGCAATTGCGTAAATTTTGTGATTCTTGTGCTATGTGTTAAAAAATGTCATTATGTGTTTTGAAAACGACTTTTGCCAGAACTTAAAAATAAAATTTTACATTGATCTTGTTTTATTTTCGTGATCTGATCTGGATCAATTACAGCTAATATAAAAGTTACGCTCGAACCTACATAATTCAGATCTTGAATTCAGAGCTAAGTTGTAAGTGTTACATTCCTTCAAAATGAAGCCAGAAATAAATTGCTGTCAACCTGTTGACGCTTTATTTAAAATGAAAATAAAACTGTTAAAGAAACACCCCATACCTACATAGAATTTGTCGTTACATGACAACTTGGTTACCCATACCCCCGTCCGTACTTTTCTCTACCTTGAACTAAGCACTTGCATCTCCTCTGGCTGGTGTCCACCTATCAGCGGCTCCGATCCATTATATGGAGTTGAGAAGTATTATTATATCACAGATTGTACGTCGGAAAGATCCGTCTGCAGTCATACATATCGCACCCACCAATTTCAATTTCCATCGCTTGTACTACAAATTAGATCTCTTTCTGCATTGCCAGGGAGAGCGAGAGCGAGTATGTCGTGTATTTTGTGAATAAATTGAGAAAATGTTTTTTCAGAAAGAAATACTCTTTCCTGATAATTTCGTCAGTGACAACATTGTTTCCCTGTTTCGAATGTAAACTTTTCGGTCAGTAGTTTTTACTACAATTGATAAGAAAAGCTTCTGTCTTTACAGACACCCTCATAAAGTGATCTAATAAGAATTTTAAAACCGTATGGCTTCATAAACTATTAATTATTGCATTCTTTGAGGGGACCAGTTTCAATCAAACACAATTCAAGTTAAAACGCCACAATCCACGTACATTCATCGTGCTCACCTAAAACATGACTACGCAAACACATCTGCTACTCCTCCGAGTCCAAGTGCATAACCATCAGATACCACATTTTCCTAATTGAGTCTTTCAATGGCCAACATTAAGTGTGTACACAATCAACGTATGTCAATGTTATTAATCTCAAAAATTATGTAAAACTCATCTCCAAGTCGCTCCTGGGGACACCAATAACATACTCATAAATGTAAACAAATCTCCAGAAATATACAGAAGGACTGGAAGGATCCAAACTAAATTATGAATCGATGGGACACAAGAAGGTGGCAACCGAAACAACAACAACAACAACAGCAACCGGTACAACTCAAGTACCATTGTCGACTTTGGCTTCGGACAAGTCTCCGGAACAAACTTTCCTTAAAACCAACAGAACAACTATACGTCGTCGTACCTACCCACCATCCTTCGAATGGTTGCTGCTGATAATTGGATTTGCAACGGTTTATGGCAGTTGGGTGATGCTGATGTTGGTGGTGGTGGTGGTCGTTGTGGATGCTGAAGCAATAAGTTTGATGTAAGGATATCAATTAAAACTTTGCAGCGGAATGGGACACTTCGACTTCCCTATATACCCAAAGACTGCACTAAGTACACAACACTTTAAGGAAACACGAGACGACAATTGAGAACTCACAAGGAGTGTGAGTAATTCCTTTTGAAAAGAGGCTAATAAGGGTTGATGGCGTTGTTAACGTAAAACACAGTTTAAGGATATGCGTCAAACTAGTCAAAACATACACACCAGCTGAGTGACTTGTATCTTTCTGTTCGTTGTTATCGCTGTAGTCCCGGTGCGGAGGAGCGCGTTTCCTACTTGTAATCCTCGGTTAAGAGGTGGAGAACACAGTCCCTTAAGTTTATGACTAATGGCAGACATAAATTTCTAAACGTTAATCTGTAATTCTAAATGCAAATTCTAAAAGTTAGTAGAGTGAGTAACAGATACGAGTATACTTTTGGGACTTTAACGGTAGAAGAAATTCTTTTAGCGATTTGTTTGTGTCAGTTAGTTTTAAGGCATCAGACTTGGGCTTATGTCGTCCTGCTTTGCATAATGAAATCGTTGTGTTAGATGTTCCAGATGTAACTGCTCTAGTGGGGACTGGGGAGAAACATTTGAAAATGGCAGTACTTTTTATATCTCATAGTAAAGAAAGTCCCAGTACATCCAGGAGCGTTTAATCTGTCTAAATAAGAAATCAGTTTGGGACTGATAGATAGATTTTAGTTCACTGATGTAAAATGTTGTGAATAAATTTGGGTAGTCTTTGCATTTGAAGGTTTCCATTGGGTAAGGCTCTTTTCGAGGTAGTCACGTGCGGCAGCCTGGCAGCGGGTGCCATCAGTCTCCTTACAGCACCACTTCAGGAGTAGGTATCACGTACGACACCGAAAATGCATTAAAGAATAAATTGCAAGGGTTTCACCAGGTTCGGTGGTAGGTCCGCTTTGTTTTTGAAGCTGACATTTACTATAGGATAATACTGTAATAGCACAGCTAATGTGGCTTATTGTGAGCACAGCCTGGAGATAGTCTTAGCAAATATTAGAGGAATAAGAAGACACTTCTCTCTCAACCGTATCAATGTGGTTATAATGTTTAGTTGATCTACCTGGTGCTGGTATATTATCCTACACGGTTAAAAATATAAGGGTGTTTTTTAATACCGCGTCCGTATTACAGGTGTATGCAATACGGGGAAGATGTTTTTTAATATTTTTGTATTAAAGTTCAATATTTCTTTCAGTTGTAATGTTCATTTTAACTTTAATTTTAACTTTAATCTTAAAATATTAAAATCTAATTTTTTGGTTTTACCATCTAGCCCCGTGAATATTAAAGTTATATTTTATACAGGAAGCTATTATTATTAAACTATAGTTGACTTAACATACAACACTCAGTCTGATTATATTTTAATATGAAGTTATTACAAAGCTTTTCATTTCAATAAATTTATAATTGGTTATAATACAAGGTCTGGGTTGCGGTAATGGTGTTAAATATTTTGTATTTTACAAATAAATGTAGTGTATAAGTCATAACGAATAGAATATGGTTATTTAATAGTTCACAGTATTATTTTTATAATATTTAAGCTAAAAAAATAAGTACTATACTTTCAAATAGTATAGAACTACTTTTTAAAACTCCGGTTTTATTTGAATGTTACAATAAACAATATTGTTCGAAAAGCTATATTGATGCTTTTCTGTATACCTATGTTAAGTGCTTCCAACAGGCAATAGACATTCGAAGTTTCTAAACTTCAATTCAAAAACTGTCATAAATGTCAAAATATAGTTAGATAAATGATATATATTTCACAAAGTGTTTTATTCGGACATTTGCGTTTTTTTTCTATGAACGGTGCCCGCAATTTTTTTCATTGCATCCATATTTTTTTAAATGCTTTTAACAGCAATTTATGTATATTTCCCAAATGTCAACGCAAAAGCCTGCATTAGTGTGACCAATTCAATATTTGAAATCATGCTCATTTCAGCAGTATAGCATGTCTTTTTTTTGTGTAAAAAAATGCCAAAAAATCATGCTCAATATTTTGTTGAAATCAAAACCTACTAAAAACCCAAGAAATAAATAGAATAAATAAAAATCACTTCGTGACGCTTACTACGTTACTTTTACTATCACGTGGGAAATATTTTAATTCAATTCAGTCTGTGTTCATTAAATAAAAATAAATATTATTATTATTACTTTCAAAATAAATTAATATTATTGGGCTTTATTTAAAGCCATTTTGTCAGGAATGGTAAAACTGTGACGACACACTTCTGACAAATTATTTCTCGTTAGAAGTATACTATTAAGCATGTATATTTTCATTCTAATCCTCCGTTAATCTTTCACCAAATTCATGAACCTAAAACCTCTTTCAACATCAGCATTATAATGAATTCGTGAATTGCCTATGTTCACTTTCAAATGAAAATTGTAATGGCTTGTTCACACTAAGGTTCGTCTGCTTCGATTTAATTTTATTATGTTAATTCATAATTTGGCTAAGCCTGCTAATATTTCGTGCTTAAGCATAAAATCGTGCTTGAAAAAATTCTGGGGCTAAAAGTTAAATAATAAAATATGATAAAGTGGTTACTGCATGCAATAAATATCAAGAATATTTCCGTACACATTAGTCCACGCACCTTTGTTAAATACCGAAAACAATTTTAGATATCTGTACATTGTTTGAACAATACACACATAATTGCAAATTGTTATTATTATTATTAGCTGCGTTGAAAAATAGCGTTTTGAAAACACAAAGTGTGCGCCATCTAGTGGTTTCTTTTTAAATCAATTTGTTGATACTGAAAGCTGTTTGCCGCTAGAAATCTTTACAGAAAGACAGTATCATACCTCCCTGGGACGAAATGAGTCGCTTGACGCTTGAAAAAAATACTGAAAACTTATTTCCAAAGTGAGTGCTGTGTAGCCCAAATAGTGCTTTTTTTGAAAACAAGTTTTGGCCGAAAGGAAGCACCCACAGCGCCTGCTGTACAGAAGCTTGTGCAAAATGTTCGTGAGACTGGTATCATGCTAGTGGACAACTGTCATTGTCCCGGCGTCGTACGGAACGCACAAACAAGAACGTAGCTTCTGTAGCTGAGAGTGTGAGAATCAATTCGAGAACATCAACTCGCCATCGATCTCTACAGCTCAACATTTCACTGAGGACTTTTTTTTTTTTTTACTGAAATTGAAGACATGGATTAGGACAACCTCTGGTTCATGCAGGATGGCGTGCCATGCCACACAGCCCATGCCACAATCGATCTTTTGCGCACCAAATTCTAAAATCCTGTTATAAGCCGTCTTGGCGATGTCAATTGGCCGCCTCGGAGCTGCGATTTGAACCCTTTGGTCTTTTGTTTTTGTTTTTGTGGGGAGCCGTGAAAACAGAAGGACAGAGACAATTCGGAAACAATTCAAGCACTTAACTAATTTAATTTTGTTCACTTTACTGCACTTTTTAAAAAGAAACTTGTATAATTGTGCTACCGGAACACCCTGTTTCAACATCCTAATACACAATACTACTACTTTCTAATATGTCAATATTGCATTATAACATTCAAACAAGCTTTCATTTATAGTTTTTTACACTTCAATATTACTTTTAAAAACTTTTGCACTACCTTTTAAACCCTTGAGTATTATATTTTAATATTCTATTGTTTTATTTAGCGCGTACCTACCATAGTAGACCACATTTTTTGATATACAGCAATACTACTCTATAATACTTTAATCGGTACTACATCCTTATATTGAAGTATTTATTTAAAACTAGCTGTGCCCGCAACTTCGTACGCGTCGTGAGACTGTGTAGTTTCCAATAAAAGAGATTTGACCGTTTTCTCAACGGCGTTTTTGTTTAAAATCAACAATTAAGCTAAAAAAGCGGTGAACATTGTCGACATTGAAACAATAAATCAAACAAATCTATTTACCTCAAACAATTTAAGAAAATTAAATTCAACAGCGTAAGTACTGAAGTTTCACTTCCTTGCTGAAGGTACCACGTAGGTAATATCAAAACAACCACCAAACCAAAACCTAAACGGAAATTTGTATCTTCACCAACAATAAATAAATCAAACAACATAAGTCACCTATATCGTCTTTACTTCATGAATTTTTCAATTCTTTACTGTAAGTATCAACGTAGGTACTATAACAACCATTAAAACAAAAACCTTGAACTCAATTTCTATATACACCACCTCCACCATACGTCCCCCACCACACCACACGTCATCAGCCATCTGCGCATTTCCTCAGAAACACGTTGTGGCTGGTTTTTTTTTTTCATAAGAACTTGCTTGTGCGATGTGCGCCACCAAAAACCACCCCAAAGCAGAACAACGATCAAGAACCGCGGCGGCTGATAAATTTATTTTTTTAATGTTAGATTTTAGGTTGTAGCTCAGCTTCTAGATTGATGATGATCAGAGCTGATTGATGGCTTGAAATATCTATAAAAGTGTTGGCTCTCCTAAGTATTTTGTTTTGTTTGCATTGATAAAGAATTATTTGAGTAATGGCGAGTTAAGGGCAGTAAAGTCGGAAAAAACACATTTTGGTCAAAAACGCTCCAAAAAATAGGCATGACAATGAAAGGAATAGCCTATATGTTGCACACGATCTCAAGAAACATTTCAAAAAAAGTTTCATCGAAATCTGTGCAGTAGTTTTCACGCCATTAGGTAACAGAAAAATTGCCTACAGTTGTATTATAAGTATAGACAATGCTTATAAACTTGTGATGAAACCAAGCTGAGCACTTTGTCATAAGCATTTTTTTTCGAAATTCATAATCCGAAAGTCAACTACTCTTTACTTAATTGAGTTTTTGGCATCAAATGCAGCAGCATCAAATTCAGCTGCAACCACTTCAGCTGCATTTAAGCAAAAACTTAAAAATACATATACCGACATTTTCTTTAATTTTAGTACTATTTTTTTTTTCAACGTTAAAAATGTTTAGTACAATATTAGCTACTAATATTTATTCCAGCATTGACCCGAATACGATCAGTAATTTTTACGAATTGTTTATTTAAAGACAGATAGTAAAATTCGCTTCAAGTCAAATATTGCTACACCAATTTTATCATCATATAAATAATGTAAAAACTGTAAGGTCGATTTTCGACCACTGGGCGAACCTAGTTAATATATAATATGCTACACATTACTTTTATTAAATTTAAAGTTCGAACAGTATGCATGGTTTGTCACGTAGATTTTTGGCACTTTACAATTTTTTTCTTTGGATTAAGTACTGACAGCCACATTCTAATCCCAAGTGAAACTCACCCCGAAACCAAAGGTTAAATATTTTCAAACCCATTTACTTTGTCAATCTTTTGTATTAAAGTCCTCTTCTGCAAATGCCGGCTGATCGAAAAAAGTTAATACATATTTATTTTATGTAAATAAATTTCACTTTGAGAATTAAAGAGACAGTTTGATTGTTTAAAAACGAGAAAGCCCATCGACTCCATAGATAGGTCTATCTATCTCTAAGTCTATACCATCTCTATGAATTCATCGGCTATCCACCTCCATTGCAGACCTACTCTAAAACATAATTAAATTAAGGAACTCCAACAGCACAAAACTTTCTCATTAAAACTGATTATTTTCTAATCACTCTTCTGTCCACAACCCTACAGCGTTCAACAGTCATGAATCAACTATATATTCGTCTTCTCCGAGGCGAGGAGATTGATCGTTTCTGTTTTTCTGCAGAAACAAAACTCGACACTTTCCCAAAACAATTACAAATGGAATAACATTTCCGAAATGTAAATGAGACGAGAATATGGCTATAGCAGGTACTGCCGTACTTCCGGTCTAGTCACCATTGCATGGCGTTTATTTTTATCAGTTATTCTCCATCGTGAAATGGAAAAATCCCGCCACCGCTGGCCGTCAGCGAAACGAAGGACTTCTATTTATTTAAGTGAATAATGAGTTTCAGCTAGAAAATGACAACTGCGAGCTAAGTGTCGTCCCTTATTTTTTTTTTTTCGTAATTAATTGGATTTGGATAAAAATCCGTGGATTGATGGTTGACGCTGGTCGTCGTGCGGGGTGAGCCTCTATCATTTGTCATCTCAACGCAGCAGGTACCACAAGAAGTCACAAAACTTCAGGCAGAGGGGTTGATAATGTTGAAGCTTAACTGTTCCATATCACACGTAAAAAACGTAGGACAACTCAGTGGCAACTTTAGTAGGTTAGGTACCGAACCTAAGCCGAAGTTAATGGAATTGCCAGGGAGTGGAATATTTTGTTGGTCCTTTTTTCGTGGCGAAAAGGAAGAAAGGCGGAACTATGTGGAAGTGTTGAAAATTTCAGTTCGCAAAACAGCGCGGTCGACAGAGATATTTGGGAAGGTATTCATATTTTTTTTTTCGAAAGAACATTGCATTTCACTTTATCATTGCGTTGACGCAATTGAGTAGGTGAATTGTATGCTCCATTGTATTATACTGCAGTAGTAAATCTAAATGCTATGAAGTCATAGTTATTGGGTACTTCTCGACTCTCTATACCCACTGGGCCTCGACCTCTAATGCTTTTAAGTTGCAAAACTGCAGTTCGGTGAAGTCTTTATTCGATAGCACGATGCCATTATATATTTGGTTATATCGAAATCTTATCCGTTGATCACAGACGTAAATATGTTGATTGCAACACTGTAATCATTTTAAAGTGAAAGTTCAGCGACGACAGCTGCGTCCCAAGACATACTAGCTCATAATTGTAGACATCAACATTGGTTTTATGTAACATTGATATGGAAACAGAAGTAGACACTCGAAATGTCTCAGTTTTAAGCTACTATCATTATTCGTTACCTATTAATATTTTTGGCAAATGAAAATGATTCCTTTAATTGTAAAGCCCCCTTCAGTCATAAGCGACTGTCAAATTGCGCTCTCAACTGCCTCTAAAAAAAACATCGCTCCTCCCTCGCAATTTCAATTTAAAACCCCACTCAGCACAAATTAATATTCCATTTCGGTAAGCAGCTTGCACCCATTTGGGTTGTGTGTAAATTCTTTTACCAAATTACATCCAAATAGCTAGCCGTCCGCAACGCAACCAGACCAACTCTCGCCGTCCCAGCCAAGTGGAAAACCTCACATTTGCCATAAAGATACATATTTTGAATGCTTTGTGTGTACACAGAAATGTTCAAGGGATTTAATTACGTCCACCCTTGGCCGAGAAAAGAAAGCTTTTAACATTGCTACCACACCACCCCGATGTTATTGCGCTAGCCCCTCTCCACCCCAAAAGAATACAGTCATCGCGAACGGCATACATTTACTTTACCAAAACTGGAAAATCCTGGTAAATTATTTCTTATCACGATTTCCGACTCATTCTGTGTTTGTAATGCTTTTTGTTATTTTTTTTTTGTTTTCCTCCTCTGTTTTCCTTTTGGCACTTCGACGAAGGCAGATTTGAGAATTCAATGTTCACGAGTAAACAAAAATCTGAGTCCCGTCATAACTCATCGCAAGGCAAAGAGAAAGCTATAAAGAGCAAACGAGAGAGTTATTCAATTTATTCTGACTTATGAAAGTCCTTTCGACATGCAAGACAATTTTTCAACTTTCTTTCGAGGGTAGACCAACATAAAAAAAAAAACAGTGGCAGTGGCAAAAAAACAGCATGGATGGAAATGAAAAATGTTTTTAAATTAAAGTGAACAGTTGGGAGTACTTCTAAATGACTGAACTACGTTACGTATATAGTGTAGGGAATGAGACGTCATATCTAACCTAACTGCGGATCATTAGCAAATAACAAATAAGTCATCATCGACACGGCTTAAAATGTATTTTACCGCGACTGGATATATACAATGAAACAGAGAAGGGCAAAGAAAACGCATCACTGATGAGTTCCATCGATATCTAATAATGCGGTTAAAAAACTGTGGAGTAAATGTCTTGCACATATGACCGAAAGTTATGCTTGCTTACTAAAATCAGAGCACAAAAGTCGGAAAAGTCAGAAAGCATAAATGTCAGATGTTGTTTTGTTTTTAAAAACCCTCTCACTTATTGTCATCGCACTGGTTAAGTTGTAAGGGTGCTGGATTGCTGAGCGAGGGATCACCGTTTCAACCTCCAGAAAGACACAAATTACATTTAAAAACATCAAAGATTTCAACTGTCTAAAGATGATTTTGAATTATGTAGTCATTCGGATTCGGTACACACTTTGATGTCTCTTCCATTCAGGTTGAAAAATAAAGTGCACGAGTGGGTCGAACAAAACCTTCTCGTTCATCAAAAGTTCGGTTGGTTGTTTTCTTATTTTATTAGGTTTGTAGATAAAAGTCAGAGAAGCAATGCTAGATAAAAGAAACGGTTCATAAAGTATAGGGAAGTGAATAGTGTTAAATAAAATTCACTGGTTAATTCATCTGATATGGCAGTACCTATCAAATAACAATGTGAGTTTAAAGGTTGAAGCTCTCAGTAAAAGGTCATTGTCGCAAGTCCTGGTTAGAGAAATATAAAGCCTACTTCACTATTTTATAAGCCCTTACACTTTACAAGATTTTTGGGTACGAGGACAAGTGTAGCAGGATATTCTGTTTTTTATCTTTACATACTATATAATATCTATATTATATATTATATATTATTATATTATCTATATATATATAAATGAATCCCTATTTCCCTTGGTCACGGCATCACGCGTAAACGGCTGAACCGATTTCGCTAGTTCTTTTTTCGTTGTGTTTGTTATTGTCAGGAGAAGAATCTTATGAAAGATAAAATTATTGATGTAACCTTATGGCGTTTGGCATAACATTGACAAAATGCGTGCTGCAAATATCGTCATGTAAAAAAAATGAATATCGCTTAAGACAGATTCTTCGATCGGAGTTATTATATTGACTAGCAGACCCGGCGAACTCCGTTCCGCCCAAATTCATAAATGTAATGAAAATAATATTTCCAAGCATGCACAGCGCATGCTGTAATTCCGTCAATTCAAATTCTTTATTCAAAAGTTGTATTTAATACAATAGAAATAACTGAAGTATAGCAATGTCGATGTATTTCAATAAAACCGCAATGATTGACGTGCCGGGCAACCTTCCGCTTTTGTACTAAAGTGGTTTGCCTACAGGTGAGCACGCCACATACAATTGGACCATGTGAAAAACATGGGAATTCAAGATTGATGCTACAAATATCCAGCGATTATCCTTGCGACTTATTATTTGTCATAGACACTTAAATACCAAATCGTTCTGAGTAAGCGGAGTCCGCGATATGACAATGTTTGCCTTTTAAACTCAGAATCGTGATTACATGACATTTGATTTGAGATTCTTCACAATCATCAAACGCGATCCGATACAAAGTTCCGGTGCATTAAGGGCCGTTTTATTCACTCGAAGTTGAACACAACTTGAGGAGTTTGATATATGTATAAAAATCCCCATGCCCTAAGGTTGTTCAACAAAATGATAAATGAGCCGAATCTTAATTTCAAATTGTGAAGCGGTAAGTCCGGAACATCCGAATTAGAAAACTAAAAATTTTAAATAATTTTTCTTGTATTGGAAGTGATACCACCCGTTTCCTATCCATTCTATTTTTTCCAAAGTGCGGTTCCTTTATTAGGATTGAAGACAAATCTGCGATCTTCTAAGTTCATTTTCTCTATCGCCGTTTTAAACATTGTAATGAAAGCGTTGATTGCATTATAATAATGGTTGCAATTGTCGAGTTATGTTTTTTGTCACTCCTGTTTGCCCTCTGTACCGCCTATCGACTTGATCATCCCCCGACAAAATGAAGTACACCTGCGAATTTTGCTGTAAGTCCTCATTTACTGGCAAAAAGGCACCCATCCGATGGTAAATTTGGCCTTGAATCTGTTAATCCGAATTTTGCGGCGTAGAATCCCGTGTCATTGTTAGAAAATGTGTGCATGATGTATAAGAGAAAATATTGCCCTACCAGTCGGCATGAAACTAGTTTTTTTAATAATTTTTGTTCCCAATGTAGTCATACGAAAACAGCAGTTGTACTGTCAAATATTCTTTAGAAAATTCTCCGATTCAAATTGCTCCGCAGGTGCTACTTTTACTTTGCCACTCGCACAGCAGTTTTTTAGCGCGTTTTAATGGTGGCACACAATTATAGTCATCGCTCCAATATCGAAAATCGCATAAATAAATGTTGTTATTACCTGCTTATATTTTTAACCCAAAGTACTGGGGTGATCAGGAACATGGGCAATTGGGGTTTTCGAGATACGAGCAGTTTTTAAAACAAGCTTTTTCGTCCATATTTCAAAAGTAGGTACCGTTATTTGAATTTTTAGGCTGGGTATGTAGTCATGGTAATCTCAACTACATAACTTAAATATAAATTTTGGTTGACATCGTTGGAGCCGTTTTCGAACAAATCAAACTGGTAGGAACATTTTATATGGGAAGTTTTAGTATTAGTATTGAGGTTGTCTTCCAAAAAAATTAAAGAGAAGTAGGCGTATGATACAGAGTCTTAATGGAGAAGCAAAATGTGATTCCATCAAAGTAAGCCAGCTTAAGCTCTGCTTTTTTTTTTTTTTTTAGCCTGGTCAGGTCCTCTAGTATTTGACAATATTCGGGAAAGGGCTTCTTTCCTCTGTGATACCTTCTGGCGTGCATAGTTGAAACGGTTTTTTTTAGCTTGCCTTGGTGTCAGAGACTGCACATTTGAAACTGATAATTTAATTCACCATAGCCCCTTGCGGTGTCTAAAGACTTTGTAACTACAGCGTTGACGTTAGTGCCATCATCAATCTGGTAACTCCACTTCTTTTCAGTGAAGTTATTCAACACTATATTTAACAAGGGTATCCATTTTGTTCAGGAATCTCCTAGCATTTTTGAGGTCCTACATACTTACTATACTACCGTGCAGTATGGTAGTGTAGTCTCAGCTACCTTATCTATTACTACCTTTATGATATCGACATAGATCGTCATTGTTGAGATCCATATATACCCTGACAGCGGGAGCAGTCTGCCGAAAGACCAATAAGCTGGCATTTCTATGGACTAGGAAAGATTTCCTTGTCAATGCACCACTGATACATTGAAAAGGTGCCATCACTGTTAAATGACAGCTACGCTTTATGATAACAAATTCAGTAATGGTTGCGAAAATTTACTTCAAGTGCTTGTGCTTTAGGCTCCAGATCTACCTCATTAAATGCTCTACTATAGTCCTTACCGCTTGAGGGGCCTTTGCTAACATAAACCTTTATTACCTGCCCCCTTATATATTTCAAGCCGAAGCATCTAGATCCGCTCTCTTAAAGGGCAAGGTTGCCTTGTTTTTTTTTTTTTTTTTTTTATGGTCATTTTATGAATTTGTCTTGCTAGTCTGAAATTAGCTAGCCGCTCTTTCAATCTGATCTTCCTCCAAGCGCTATGACTTCTTTTACCAGTTTCTAGGCAAGGCTGCTTGGTCTTTTATTTGTCAACACATACTAACCGCATATGAAAAGTGACAAACAAATATTGTTTTTTAATCAATTTCATGTAAGTTAGTTACATCAATTATTTTTAACTTTCTCCATTATTTAGATAGTTCTAGCTATCGTAGACATTTCTTTTCAGCTATGAAAATAAAAGTATTAAACACCAACCAACACAATAAATGCTCACTCTGTAAAACGTCTGCCAATAGCTTAATCGAAACCCTCAAAACCTGCCAACCATAACTCAGCCATTTTCATAAATCTGTTTGACTTATAAAAGAAGAAAAATCTTGATACTAATCGATTTATTGAAGTTGAATGGCTCTCCATTTACGGACGACTTCATTTGCATCAAAGAAGACACCATCTTGACCTAATTTCCCGTAGGTCCCTCTCGTCAATGGAACACTTGAATCTGCCTTATGTTGGCCTTATAACATATGTTTGTATGAAACTCATAAATGTACCTACATTTTGTTTGCGCAACTACAACGATGCTGCTTCCTGACCTAACTTCTAAACAGAGGAAGAGAGGACGAACAAAATGAACAAAAAACTGCATCCGCTCTCATGCATTTATAAAACGAAAGCAGATCCGCTTAAGCTGGGAAAATATTTGCGCTCAGATGAATCTCATACGATAAATATTGTTCCATGCGCCGTCAAACGTTCGACACGACAGGACGAAAAATGCATCCATATCGTTGACTTTGACTTGGAAAAAAGCCACACCATATGAACCATATACCAACCCCTGCCCACTTGGGTAGAGTTAAGTACGGTACGGATATGCATGCCAAGAAAGTGGATGTGTGTACGAGAAGAGCCTGGAGAGTTTTGCTTTTCTTTTTTTCTAATTTCATTCATGGCTGAACGCTGAACAGAAGGCAACTAGGATGCTCAATTTTTGATGGTTGGGGTTGGGAAGCAGGCGCTTGGCAACCACGCAGCGGTCCATAGTGGACAGCAAATATTGTGAAATTTTTAGACAGGATGAGGTCTTCTTGCATGGCTGTTTGAGGATAAAGGGGACGTGCGATTTTTTCTGGCAAAACGAAGGGGGAGATCCTGTCAGATATGGAAAAGCAGGAGTTTTTTTTTTCAAGCAAAGGATTTTTTTGCATGGAATATGCGATACATTTGTGAATGGTGTTGGTGATTTTTAGTGAAGATAATCTAAATATGAGGTTGGTGGTGTCAAAAGATTGAGGTCGATAATGATGTGGTCTCAAAAAACATATTTGCTTGTCTAACAAAAAAAGGATCAACTTTGATAGAACAGAATGTGGTCAAGGAGTGTGCTAAGAGATACCTTGCAGTCTCGATATGCTGAAAATGTTCTACATGCTAATTGAATAGTTTGACTCAGTTTTTAAGATTTCTACATATTCAGGGCGCCATTTGGACAACTCGAAAGAGGCATTTTTAATGTACCTACATCCTACACTTTGCAAAAACTAAAAGTTATTGCAACGGATTCATAAATGCATACTGAAGTTAGCCTTTTATTCCCCAACCTGTGAGCTGAGAGCATCACTGTAGGTACATACGCTCTACGTCGTCTAGCCAGTAGATGCGTATCTTTTTACTTGTACCTATTGCTTAGAGATTTCGATAGCAGCGATGCCGCTGAAAAATTTCAAAACGGAGCCCTAACCGAAAAAATAAGACCCCAATTTTTATTAGGAAATAAGACCCCAAAAAAGGAAATAACACCCCTACTTCTTTTAAAAATCGTTTTTGTTGTTTCCTGTATAATTTTTTTTTGTTTGGGGCCTTACTTCATTGGGGCCTTATTTCGCAGAGCCAAAATTGTAAAGTTCGTCTGCTATTATGTTAATTTGTACACGTCGCATTAAAACCACTCATCCAATCTATATCAACTCCTCAGAACTCAGAAGAAGGTATAGGGCTTAACATGGAGCAGTATTCACTTAGTTTATGTTTCATCACTGGTTTTGATTCGCAAATTTTTCAGTTTTAGCTCACAGTGTTCACCCACAGATTTATTTTTGGTTGGAAAATGTTTGCGCATTATGGAATGATGGCAATCGTGGGTGGCGTTCGTTTGCTACTTCCTTTTTCGTTGACGTTTTAAGCAGAGGCAATACTGAGACCCCAAACTTCGGCCGATTTTCCGTTACTTGACTACAAGCAAGTTACATAGAAATTCGTATTGATAAATGTCACGTAATTTCAAAAATTCTGGATCATCAACACACTCCCATGATCCACTTACGCAGTTGCTGCCAGCGTTCTTAGAAATTTAACAGTTTGAAATTATTCGTTGCGTGTGGATAGTATTATTTTTTTTAAGGAATACTTAAGTTTTCTTTTGCTTAAAATATTTATAAAATATTTATGGTAGCGGTTTTTATTTCATATTTTTTTGTATGTTTTTGCATGTAACACGGATTCTTAATTGACATAACACCAAGGTAGATCTACTATATAGGACCTTGGAAAAATTTATTCACAATCATTCGCTTTTTTTTAAGATGACTGGAAGAGACCTAAAATTGTATCCCGCCTGCATAATTTTAAATCATCTTAGGACAGTTGAACTCTTTGATGTTTTGAAATGCAATATTTGCCATTCCGGAGGTTGAAACTGTGATCAATCGCTCAGTAATCCAGCACCCTTACCACTAAACCAGTTCGATTTTTCCGACTTTTGTGCTCTGTCCTTAGTAAGCAAACACAACTTTCGGTCATATGTGCAAGAAATTAACTCCACAGTTTTAAACCGCATTATTATATATCGATAGAATCAGTAATGCGTTTAGTTTGCCCTTCTCTGTTTTATTGTATGTATGTATATATCCAGTCGCGGTAAATTACATTTTAAGTCGTGTCGAGGATTAGTGTTGCCGCTTAAAACGATTGAGTCTGGTCAAATCTGACCAAATGACCGAATTTTAGTTTTTTTTGTTAAATTCGGTCAAAAGTTAAAATAAGAATTTTTACTAGAAGTCAAAAACAGAAAACAAAAATTAACTGATACTATACGTAGTTGTAGGTGCAGTGGCTTAGTGGTTAGTGTGTTGGACTACTAAGCGAGGGGTCGAGGTTCGAATCCCGCAAAAACCCAAATTCCAACTTTAGGTTTTTTTCAGTGTGCCACCTCTCGCGAACGTCTGACAAACATCCGAGAGTATAATTCAGAGACAATACTGAGACCCCCAACCTCGACCGATTAACAGTTATTTGCCAACAAGCTAAATTTTACGCTCCCAAAAAGTTTAGGTGCGCTAGTATTGTTGCATAGAAATTCGTATTGACAAATGTCAAAAATCCTCTCAACCAACACATTCGCACCTAATCTTTTTACATTTCACTGTGGGCAAAGCAAAACGGATAGGAATTGGCGTACACGGATAGGACAACAAAATGGTGGATTCCTGGCAAAAATTGAAGGGGCCAGCGGCAAGAGGATTGTGAGTTGGGGGTCTCAGTATGATTTGTTTATGGTATAATTGTCTTGAAAGAGCTTCTCAGTTAGCCGTTTGGAGTCGGCATAAAATTGTAGATCCCTTTCATTCGTTCCAAAAATGAAAAACTCAAACAAAACGAATGGTTGTGAGAAGCTAGGCCTAGGGTCTCTCCGGACCTGTTGCGCCAACTATTTATTTTTTATACGTAGTTTCTTTATTTGTCCAAATTAATCTTAATAGTGACAAAAACCAAAACGAAATATTTTGCAAAAATATAGCTGTTCATATTCAAATTTACTTCCTATAAATCTTGCCTGGCATACTAACTTCATTTCAGTATTGTTTGAATGCATACACCCAACCCAGTCACAATTGGTGGGAGATTCAAATGAGACTGCCGCGTGGTTTCTATATATCAAATTGTTTCATTCAAATAATAGAAATCTATCTTATATCTAATCATAGAACAAGATTATTTTTCCCGTCAAAAGAGTATTTTCCGGTTAATTTTTTTTTTCGTTTTGGTTACAAAACGGATTTCAAAATTTTCTTCGGTCAGAGTGAAGATATTTCGGCGAGATATGACCGGAATCCGCTCTGTGAGCATGTGATTGAAAGAGATAGAGTATGAAATGTAATTGAGATTGAGAGGGAGTCAAATGGGTTTGTAAATGTATCTATATATATAAAAATGGATCTTGGTTTGTTCGGATGCTTAAAACTCGAAAACGACTGGACCAAATTGGATACTTCCTTCTGCGGATTTGTTTGTAATTGCTCCGCGAAGGTTTAGGAAAAAAGAAAAATTGAAAAAATTAAGAAAATTGCGCGGAAAATTAGAAAATTAAAGTTTGTATGGGGAAATACACTTTGAAAAAAAAAAAAAAAAATTAACTGGATAGAAATCAAGAAGTGACACTTCAAATAAAAAAAAAATATTTTGAATTTTAAAAGCAATTGTTGTTGTCAATTATTTTAATTATTTTCCAAGCAAATTGTTGTTGTCAACAATTTTGAAGTTTTTTTTTTTTTTTTTAATATAGGTACCTAAAAACTTTGTTCTAATAAATTATGTTTACTATGTTACATTAAGTAACTTTTTGAAATGAAGTAGATAGGTACTTTGATTATACAAAGATGATATTATGGCCGACGATATTTTGCATCGAATTCGCACTGTGACATCGGATAATGAACTGGAGATGTCAGATGAAATGCGCAAAGCTTTGATTTGACGCATTTAATCGAGAATTGGAGCGAGAAATGGACTTCGAACGAATCGCATTGAGTCAAGCTGTTCGAACAAATGTGCCAATGTTGAATCTATATATATAAAAATGAATCCCTATTTCCCTTGGTCGCGGCATGACGCGTGAACGGCTGGACCGATTTCGCTAGATTTTTTTTTGTTGTGTTTGTTATTGTCAGGAGAAGAATCGTATGAAAGAAAAAGTTAAGAACATTTCGCGGAAAATTAGAAAATTTAAGAATACTAAACCACCATATTAAATTATATCTAATGTAACCATAGCGCTTTTACAATTCAAACTTTTTTGATGTAACCTTATGGCGTTGGCATAACATTGACAGAATGCGTGCTGCAAATATCGTCAACGAGGATGTAAACAAAATAAATATCGTTTAAAACAGTCGCTTCGATTGGAGTTTATATATTGATAAAATTAATACATATAAAATAATTAATTTATTATTTTTATCAAAAACTGAATTTCTTAGTGCACATCGTCGGAAAATCTTCAACATGTGGCGTTGTAGGCGTATATGTCGTTTTTCAGTTCAATTAAATTTACTTTAATACCTAATCTTCTTAATTTATACCCATAATTCTTTCGGGATGAAACTCGATGATGATGATATAACTCGATAACCACTGGGTCAATTTTTATGATTCTTCTTTTGTTTTGTTCGTATTGTTGTATTTCATCCGATTTCAATGAAATTTTGTAGATTTGTATTCTTCGTTCCCGCTTGAAGGATAGGATACTTTTGGACCTGATAGGTGGCGCTGTTGCCGATCGCCGAACAGCGCTACCAAGTTGATTGAAATTTTGTAGGGAAAATTCAAAGGCAAACATTCTTATTCCACAGATTTCGCTTATTAAGAACGATTTACCATTCGTGCGACTTCAATTTCCCGTGCGTCTCGCTTTCGCTATGACAAATAATTTATTGCAAGGATAATCGATGGATGTTTGTCAATTTAGTGAAAAAGTGGAAGGTTGGACGACACGTCGAAATCATTGCGGTTTGATTGAAAAAAATCAACATTGCTATTCATCATTTATTTCTATTGCATTTAATATAACTTTTGAATAAAGAATTTTAATTGGTCGAATTACATAAACTAGCAAGTGCATGCTCGGAATTTATTAACAAATTTGGGCGAAACGAAGTTTGCCGGGTCAGCTAGTACTGTATACAAATACAATTACCTAACGCTTAATATTTTGTTTTAAATTTGAAAAGTGGACCTCGGGCGAAACAAAGCGAGCACGGGTCAGTTACTTATCATCACTTCTCATCAACACTTTTAGTTTTAAAGTTATAACTTTCTAAATGTCCTTTAAATTTTACAGTCTGTTTCAAAAATGTAGAGAGTGGAGCAGGCCAAACTAAAGGGGAATGAGATTTTGTGTCCTTTTCGTGGGCACATTGTATAGCAATAACACAAAGGCCCTTTTGTGAATTCGTATGTTCTTGCCAAAGAATGTCGAATAAAGCCGACAAGTGTTTAATTCTCTTGACAAGGGAAACGGTTCATGATCTTTTACAGAATTAATTTGTATACTTGTCGGACAAGAATAGTTGGACAAGTAAAATTAGACTCTTCGACATGTCATGTTATGTTATAGGCGCCTGACAGCGCCATCTAGTATAAGGCCCTGAATATCAGGGAATAGATGTGTGATCTAACGCTTTGAATTTGAATTTGAACTTTAGTTTTTTAGTTCGTCGTTGAGAATGGCTGCCCGAAGGAAAAGTGCATTCTCAACATCGACATCTAGGTGGATTGTAAAACTTAAGAAAGTCTGCTCAAAATCCAAAATATTTTGGAATATCGCAACGGTCATCTTGCAATATGTTACGTGGTTGCAATGCTGCTAGAGAATCATTATACTCGAATAAAGGAGAAAGCATTGCCTTAAAAACAATTCCGCAACCGCAAGAAATGACAGATATGCCGTTGGAGGTGCACCATCAAACACTTTCGATTTACTCCAATTAGTCACTCGATTAGAGGCCGTCCTAAATGACCTGCGAGCTGCGATTCCCAATCAATGTCAGTTGTCTGCACACTGCACAGCACAACTATATAAATACAAAGCAACCCCACTTACTGTGTGCTCTCGCATCACTCTTAAACACTTTTCTAGTAAGTGCGCGTTCTCTATTCAGCTTCAGCATCTCACATTGCACCATGTCACAGTCACAACTTGTTTTGCATTGGCGTGCTTGTATTTTTAGATCCTTCCTCGCAGCGCAGACTGCCAACGATGCATTACGTACTGAGTCAATCTGAGAACACGACAATATTTACGGATAAGCGGCGCGTAAAGCCCCGTCCAAATCGAGAACAGTGTACTATATAGCTGTGACACGACAAGTGTGCCAGGCGCGTGAGTTTTCCACCGCCATCAGCAGGAGCATAGCGGGGTAGCCTACGAAAACAAACAAGAAATGTGCGTTCTGTTTGGGAAAAGTGTTGCAGCTACGATATTACTTCTTCCAGGGTTAGGGACACGCAATCCAATTATATGTGCGCGCATATGTTCTGGTCGCACTATCGATATAGAAGGTGCGTCTGGCAGTGAGTTCCTTGAACTCACCCATAATGAGTTAAGTTCCACCGATTTCCAAACAGCAGGAAGAATTGAACAAGTTGTCAAAATATACACAAACGCATCGGCGCGACGCGACGGTCTTATGCAGATGGCATGTTCTTCCTCTGGATATAGGGATAGGGCATACACGGATGTGCTATGCAGCAGTGATTATTGCCGGAGGGAAGGCAGTTTATTTTTATCGGAAGGTTGATGGCTCAAAAATGATCCCAGTAATTAATTGCGCTTCATTAAAGCGTATACTTGCACCTACTACCACCGAGTACACAGACGTACGCAACACACACGCAGAATGAAATGTAATGAAATTTATATTTTTATGAAATTTAATCAAGCCTAATTTGTTTGAGAGCGTGGAGGTGCTGAGCAGTTAAATTAACCAAATGAGACGAGGTGCTGAGGGATAACGAGGAATGTATGTACTTACTCGTATGTGCCATCTGTGTGTGATGGTGATGCTGACGTTTTGGGGGAGGTTATGGTTGAGTTCTCTCGCATTGGGTCCTCTGACGGGCACGCATCGACATCATCAGTGGCGTAATGAAACGTTATGACGACAGTCAAATTGCTGTGACTCAATAATTATGCGTGCGTTAATGAAATCAGCTCGCTAATTGAGTTGTTATTATTTCAGTCGAGTTATTTTCACAAAAAAAGTTCGCATTATCGACAGTCATTTGGATGCGGTTATGGTAGGTGATAATAAGCAAGCAGATGATTTTTTTGAATCTGTTTTTCATGGACGAATTTTTATCTTTACTTAGTTACCACAACCAATCAATGTGAACATTAATGATGTAGGATGTAGCTAGGTAGGTGTGCAAATTCGAATGGAGCTTGCAATTTGAATTATCTATTGGTCGATCCAACAAAAGTCACAAATTTTCTTGTGATGTAATTAATTAGATATATAGGTATCTTGATTACAAGGAAACCTTGTAGTAGAGTCACAGTCGGTGCTGAGGACATGGAAAAACCATTTCTGCAGACTGCTAAACGGCGAAGACGACACCAATTCCGCTGTCAGGTGGAACGAACCATTCAACCTGGACGATGAAAGCCAAGACTTCCGTCCACCTGACCAAAATGAAGTGAGGATAGCAATATCCAAGCTGAAGTTCAACAAGGCTGCTGGACCAGACGGCTTACCTGCCGAGCTCTTCAAGGAAGCCGGAGATGACTTGGTAGAGTGCATACATCAACTCGTCTCCAAAATTTGGTTAGAGGAAAGTATGCCTGATGAATGGAACCTCAGCATCGTTTGCCCGATCCACAAGAAAGGATACTCTCTAAACTGCGCCAACTACAGAGGCATCAGTCTCCTTAACACTGCGTATAAGATCATGTCTGCTGTACTATGTGAACGCCTGAAACCTTTCGTCAACGATCTGATAGGTGCCTACCAGTGCGGTTTTAGGCCCGGTAAGTCCACGACCGATCAAATATTCACACTACGGCAGATCCTGGAGAAAACCCAAGAATACCAGATCGATACTCACCATCTTTTTATCGATTTTAAGGCCGCATATGACAGCATTTATAGAGGCGAGCTATACAGAGCCATGTCTAGTTTTGGCATCCCTGCCAAACTTGTCAGATTGTGCAGAATGACGATGGAGAATGCTCGCTGCTCCGTAAAGGTCGGAAACAATCTCACCGAGACCTTTGATGTCAAAAAAGGATTTAGACAAGGCGACGCGCTGTCATGTGACTTCTTCAACATCATTCTTGAGAAAATTGTGCAAAACTCACAAGCCAACACCAGAGGCACAATTTTCCATAGGTAAGTCTGTGCAACTACTTGCATACTCTGACGACATTGACATTGTTGGCAGAACACAGCGAGCTGTTACTACTGGAGCGTTTGCTATGTACAGAAGCGGCAAAAATGGGTTTAGTGGTGAATGAGGGTAAAACAAAATATACGCTGTCAACAAGAAGGGACACGCAACATCGACGAATCGGACAGAACGTCACGATAGACAGCTATTACTTTGAGGTAGTTTGGGACTTTGTCTACCTCGGATCCGCTATTAACTCTGAAAATGACATCACCTTAGAAATCAAGCGAAGAATCACACTTGTCAACCGCTGTTTCTTTGGCCTAAGACGGCAATTGATTAGTAAGGCCTAAGTAAGGCTAAGGTCAAGAAGCACTAAGGAGATTCTATATAAGACTCTCATCATCCCTGTCCTGCTCTATGGCGCAGAAGCATGGACCCTAGCAAAAACGGATGAGGATCTTCTTGGTCGCTTCGAACGCAAAATTCTTCGAGTGATTTTTGGTCCCGTTTGCGTTGACGGGATTTGGAGGAGAAGATTTAACAGCGAACTCTACGAGCTGTACAGCGACATCAACCTGGTCAGAAAAGTACGCATTAGTCGTCTAAGATGGTTAGGACATGTAGAGCGAATGGACACCAACGCTCCGGCCCGGAGAGTCTTCGATTCCAACCCGGAGGAACACCGCAGTAGAGGAAGACCTCGCCTTAGGTGGCGCGTGCAACTGGAAGGGGAAATTTTTTTTTTTTTTTTTTGTTTTTTTATATACTTCTCCCGAGAAAGGCGAACCTATAACGCTTCAACAGCGCCCAGAGATGCCTTCAGATGTATGTTTGTTCTGCACTTAAATTGCTGCAAATTTTAGTCTTCTGGAAATATATCCCCAGGAAGCGAGTTCCAAAGTTTGCTTGTCCTGTAACAGAAGGAGTTTTGGAAAGTTGATGTCCTCGCGGTTGTCAAGTGTACTGTATGGTCATGAGCATTAGCAGCCTGTCTTGTTGGGCGCCCAAAAGTTGCATTTCGAGGGATAATGTCTTTGAGTTCCTCAGAACATCTACCATGGAACAAGCATAGGTCAGCCATGGAACAAGCATAGGTCAGCGACTCTCCTTTTGTGCACCAACGGTTGTAGATTCGATGTGAGTGTAGGGTCTCCAATGAGTCGAACTGCTCGTCTCTGTATGCTATCAAGCAGGTTAAATGAATGTTTTGGGGCCGAGCTCCATATATGGGAACAATATTCCAAGCCTGGTCTTACCTGTGCTTTGTAGAGAAGAGAAGTTGCTTGGGGCTAAAGTACCTCTTTGCTCCAAATAGGTAGCTCAACTTTGCGGACGCCGATTTTGCGATATAGGATATGTGGTTCTGCCATGTGATTCCTGAGTTGACTGTGACTCCTAGAAGGTGCATTGAGTCCTTGTGATGGATTGGATGGTCATCCATTTGGATCTGAGGAACTGTTGATGCATTTTTTCTGGAAAATGTTGTGAGCTGTGTCTTGTTTGCATTAAATACAACCAAGTTGTCCTTTCCCCACTTCAAGATTTTGTCCAGATCATCATTTAGAGAATTAATTTGTTCACATCTCTGACTGTGTGATGTAGCCGTATCCACAGGCCCATTGTTCGAGATGGAGGATATAAGAGTGCTGTCATCTGCAAAGCTGTAGATATTATTATTTGTCGATCCAAGCAAATCGTTGATGTGGAGAAGAAATAGAGTTGGAGAAAGAATAGATCCTTGGGGCACTCCTGCATTTATAGCAAACGAATTGGATGATACACCATCTACAACAACTTGGATCGATCTTCCCAGAAGAAAATTTTGCATCCATCCGCAGAGTTGTTGTGGTAATCCGTAAGACGCTAGCTTGCCTAATAGGGCTCTATGCCAGACTCGGTCAAATGCCTTTGATATGTCCAAGGCTACGGCTCTGGATTCGCCGTGTTGTTCAATTGATTGTGTCCATAAGTGCGTTACGTAGCTTAACAGGTCACCAGTGGAACGACGGCTCCGAAATCCGTATTGCCTGTCGCTTATTAATCGATGGCCTTCTATATATTTGATTATTTCGACATTTATTGCCTTTTCCATTACTTTAGAGTAACGCTATTGGACGATAGTTTTGTGGCAGACATTTCTTCCCTTTCTTTGGAATAGGTTGAATGCGAGCGGTCTTCCAGCAAGAAGGAAACGTCTTCTGGGAGTACGACATGCTAAACAGCTTACAGAGTACAGGTGCAAGTTCTGGTGCACAGTTCTTGAGTACTATAGCCGGGATTCCATCGGGTCCCGTTGCCTTATTGCAATCTAGTTCTTTAAGGATGCGTTGAATTATTCGAGGCCGAAATTTCACTTCTGCCATCGATGATTGTATCCTCGGGATATTTGGTGGCTCTAGCTGTGCAGAATCTAGGGTGGAATTCTTTGAAAACATGCTAGCGAAAAGATCTGCCTTTTCTTTAGGTGTTGTTGCTAGCGTGCCGTCTTCTTTTACTAGAGTTGGAAAAGAAGAGCAACTAAACTTATTACTGATTGTCTTTGCCATAGACCAGAATGCGCGTGAGCCGCTAGGACATCCAATCACTTTGTAAGTGACTCTTTCGCTGTAAGTTGTCTTCGCCGATTCAATAATTAGGTTGCATCTATTGCGAAGAATTGTAAATTCAGATCTTTTTAGTTCTGAAGGGTTTGACCGCCATTCACGGAAAGCCTTGTTTTTCGCTGCGGTAGCTCGCTTGCATTCTTTGTTAAACCACGGTTATATAAAGTTCCATACCGAGTAAAATAATTTCGGTTACGGCTGCTGCGCACATATTGACATCAGTATCTCTAAAGCACATATCAGCCCATGGCAACGAAGCGAAGAAATTACGCAGCTCGTCCCAGTTAGATTTACTATAATTCCAAATCGAACGATAACGGTCCTTTTTCGCTCCTATTGGTATCGGTATGGAGAGGATATTAGATATTAGAGAATGATCCGAATTCCCTACGGGAGCGGACACTTTTATTTCATAATTATCTGCCTCTGTTGAGAGAAACAGATCGAGAGTGTTTCCATAATTTGTTGGATTGTCTGGAATTCGCGTGGGCTCATCAACGAGCTGAGTGAAATTGCAGCAAATGGCGAAGTCTTCAGCTTGTTTCCTCAACCAACTTGGAGTGCGCAACTGGAGGCAGTTAGCCAAAGATCGTGCTAACTGGAGAGGCGTATTGGTTGAGGCCCAGGTTCACCCCGGACTGTAGCGCCACCTTAAGTAAGTAAGTAAGTAAGGTATCTTGATTTGGTAACATTCTAAGCAAAGAAACGTGCCACACTTTGAAAGCATGGCATTATTTGGTGGATTTCCTATATTTTGTGATAAAGGTGGGTTCACTTACTAAAACAAATTTTTCATTTTTAGATGTCACACTAATTAATAAATTGGGAAGAAACCTTGGCACTCATTCCGTAACCTTTTAGATAATATTATCGTCGAAAGGGTAGAGCTCCAAAACTAGCAACTAAGTGCTAAAATTACAAGTTCGAGACCTTAATCCAGTTCATTTCCCCCAAATGTAATGAAAGCTGACGAAATTCAAAAAATTTCGAGCAGAATATAACTCCTAAAGGTGATTAAAGTTTCGAAAAGGATCTTTCAGATGATCGTTGACATACGGAAACTGCCTCCTTCCTTACTAGTTCATATTATAAAACCTTTGGCGTAGAAACAAATGCAAACGAGACATATTTTGTTAAAAGAATCTTCTTCAGCCTTCAGCGCTATATCCCTAGTACTTTTGCAGAATCTAGGATTTAGATAATGTTTTGGCGCTAATCGTCAGCAGTACTTTTTTGTTTGCATAAGATCTGACACATTATGAGAGCGACAGTTGATTTCAAAAGAAATGGGTTATGTGCTCACGAAATACACACCCCAATTTGATCTTTATTATTTGACTTGCCACAATTTTTCGTTTATGCTGTTTATATTTGAAATAAATTAGAACGACTTGCAATGTAGTATGTTTTAAGAAAATTAAAATACAATTTTTCATGGTAAAACAATTACAATTTATTCAAAAGCATATGTCAAACCAGTGGGGTAAAAAGACGTCAAAAAGGAAGTTTATTACCTCTAGAACATCTTTACCTTACAAAGTTTGTCGAATATTTTTTAAGTCAGGATCCGAATGACTTCCGACTTAGTAGCTCCGATAAGAGTCTATTGCCTGTGTCCACCCCCAAAAGAATGCAAGGAAAAGACGGACAAAGGGTTCCCAAGATTTATAATTATTATATCATGCTTACAATTTACCTACAATTTAATGTCTGCAGAAGACGAAGTTTGCTAAATGGATAGTTGAGCTTAGCTCACCATTTCTCTTATTAGATATCAAATATTGTTCCGGATACCTATCGAATCTGTATATGGTACAAATGTCCTTTGAAAAATAATATCACCATTTAACAATCATATCTACGTCTACCTGCCTTGCTCCATTCTTATCAGCATTCCCAATATTTCTTCACCTTCAAATTCAAATAAATCTAGTAGCGAACTCTTTTCTCCACCACCGAGAATAATCGAGAGAGAAAACTCATATCCACTTGCCACTTTCCACTCAAACTTCCTGCTTTTCCGAAAATCTGAGTCAAACAATTTTGCCCCTCGAAATCGGAGCCAACTCTATTTTTCCATTCCCATCTGCAACTGCAGAGCTCCCCAATTTAGCCACTGAAAGTGTGGCAGATTTTCCCTCGGTTTTCCTTGAAAAAACTCAAAAGATCATTCAGTTTATCGCGATCCTTCTACGCCATCAGAGTGTAGCGCTGTGCATACATCTTCCGATCCAATTCCCTCGATCGCAATCGCGCGGCTGCCGGGCCGTAAATTTATCTCCCCGTCACTACTTAATCAGAAGTTATTACGAGTGTCCGCCGCGTGCGCCCTGTGTACGCGGTTTCATGATTAATCCCGAAAAATGGGTTAATTAAAGCGAAAAGCTTAATAAAAAGAAAACATCAGTCCGAGTCCATGTGTGCGGCTGTGTAGTGTTCATTAATTTTCCATTTTCCGCGTTTGTTTTTTTCTAATAATTTTGGAAAACGCGCTTTTCTTCATAGACCAGTGGCGTCTCCGGCTGGCATTTAGTTACCCACTAAACAGAGGCAGACACGGATAGCTCTTTAGTGCGTTAACATCTGGCGACGTTCAAGCGTTCGATACAGCGCGCATCGTAAATATTTCGAAACGTAATATAGAAAGCGCGCGCCGCGCTCGCGTGCGTGTACACACAGTTATTTATGGATTTGAAGTGTGTTTTTCGTGAGTTTTTAGGGGAGCCTTCCTGATAGTGCACCGAACGTGCTTATCATTCTAATTGTTGAAGAACGAACAAATAATGAACTTCAAGTGATTCGAGAGGAAATGTGTTGTTTTTTTTCTTTTTTTGAAAAGTCTTCTACTTCAAGCCCATTTGGATGGATGAATTTAATTACCAAGTCATATGGCATCTTATGGTGAAACAGCTGTCGTGTCGCAGTGGTGGTTGGGAAATCCCAAATATTTTGCCGCCTACTCGTTGGCGCATAGCTGACGAAATGCCACCGAGGGGGAGATTTCAATACCTGAGTCAACAGTTTTTAAATTTATCTCCAAAGAAATTTCACCCTCATGCCTCGTGCACATTCTCCACACTCTGAGTGAAGGGTTGTAAGTTGTAACTTACGACAGACAAAATGGAAATATACCTACGAATGCGAATACAAAATGATGTAGTTTGCCTTTTATGGGTTTCAGTTTGTTGCTGGCAGGCAAACTCTATGCTCTACCTACCTATATTCACTTGGAAATGAGAAATTGTATGTAAAATTGATTTTGGGAGCACGTTTTGTGTGTGCGAGGAGGCACATTCGGTCTAAGGTGTCCTTGGGGTGTTGGGAAAAAGTGCTTTCCATTTGAGTGTTTATTTTGAAAAGGGTTATGAACGTTTCTGGCTTCTTCTTTTTTTTTTTTCGTTTTACAAACTTTTAATGGAATTAGAAAATAAAAAAGAGTTCATTCATTCACAAAGGGGAAAGGAAATGAATCACTTTGATTAAATTGAGTTGTATTTCATTTAGCAGAGAGAAGATAGCATGTGTCACAGACCGGCAACAAATGCCAATTTATTTGTGTAATATGCCAGAATTGTTTGAGTCAAGTCATCAGTCATTTTTGGGGTACAATTTTCCAAGACGAAGCGATATATACATAGATAAAGGGATGTCGTGATGTGTTTTTGATTTTTAAGCACAACTTTTATCTGCAGCAACGAGTTCGTGCTGAAACAAATATTTTAAAAAGATCTGGACTTTGACTGACCATTCACCTACTCCTTTTCAAGTAGGGAAGAATGGAACACGAATGAACCCACAAAAAAAAAAAAAAAAGAGTCAATATCCATCTCCACAGATGGTTCATAGATGGACTGGGGAATCGGTGCCGTACATTGCTCCATCAGATTACCTGTAGTGTGTCTTCCCAGCGGTGGTTCTGGCTATCGCTGTAGCGGCCCGTCACCGGTCACCGCTATCTAAGTTAGTATAGGGGCTCTGACTGGTCATAAATTCATAAGAAACCACTTAATGAAACTAAATCTCAAAATAGAGGCTGCGAAGCCGAGGAGGTTCACGGGGAATACCTCATTTCCTTTGTCATTGCCCAAGTCTCTGTCAATTGAGGAACAGAACACTTGGAAGCTATATTACTTCCATGATGTATATAAACTTTCTGATGTCCCGCTGTGTGATCTTTACAGGTCTCTGAGGACCGGGATGGCTAGACAGCGTCAGGTAACCACAGAAGGAGAAGGGATGGAGACCACCGATGTAACACAATAGGTTCACGAGGACCTATGTGAGGTATAGCAGGGCTCAACCTGCTCTACCTACCCGTTTACCTAATCTTACTCGGCTCATAAGACATGTCGTAGAATCTATGCCATGCACTTCCAAGAAAACCCTTAGTACCTATAATATGGTTAAATAAAGTTGTCTCTGATATTTTTTAAAAGTCAGGGGTCAGATTCTATAAGGCTAACGATCAAATGTTTAAATGCGCACGAATGATTTGCCCTAACAGAATATGACTAGCTGACCCGGAGAACTTTGTTTCGCCCATATTCGTTAATGTAATGAAAATAATAATGTCCTTTATGGTAGACGATGTATAAGCGTATAAGCGGAAGGTCATACATTTGACTTTAGGAGAAACATGGGAAGATTGATTCCACCAAATTCCAGCGATTGTCCTTGAAAATTATTTATTGTCATAGCGAAACGGAAAATTAATAAGCTTAAGTAAAAATGGCAAATCTTTCTGAATAAGCGGAATTCGCGGAATTAGAATTTTTTCCTTTGAATTTTCCACTCAAAATCGTCGCTTATTGTATGACATTTCATTTGAGATTCTTCAAAATCAAATCAAACGCGATCAGTTAAAATATTTCGGTGGATTGAGGCTTTTTTTTTTTTTGCGCAACAAAATTATAACTGAGCCGATTTTCAATTTCAAATTGTGTTTGCCGCTACACAATTTGAAATTGAAAGTCGGCACATCAAAATAATTAAAAAATTAAACATATCAAATAATTTTAGTTGTATTGGAAGTGGCACTACCCGTATTTCTAATCAATTTTCTTTCTTTTAATTGCGGTTCTCCATACAAAGTTCTATCCCCAATCCCATCCCCGCAAAAAGAAACATATGTCCTTCCTTGGGTCAATATGAATCCACCAAGCACGATCCATTCCCGAGTTATGAGTGCACATATGGACGTCAGTCTCTTTTACATATAGTCGTACGCACCATACCAAAATAGTGTCCTATCTATCCAACTGTAAGAAACCATACTACAATAAATAGTCCTATCTTTCAAACTACAACCAACCATACACAGCTACAAAAATTCATTGATTGAGATTGACCTATCGGGTCTAGATTAGATTAGATTGTAAGGCGGGAGAGCTTTCAATGAGCTCTGGCACTGCGGCTTCTTAGAGGAGCCTATTGTGCCTTCCCTGGTAAATTCTTAGAGCCATATTTTCACTCCAAATACCGTCAGGAAAACCAGGATCTTCTCTGGGTGTATATTAGCAAGAGATGCTGAATCAATGATTTCATCAACAAGGACGTTTTTCCTGAGGCGACAAAGGGCCGGACATTCTGTGATTATGTGAAGAGGGTATTCGTCACTCTCGAGACAAAGTCTACAGATGGGATCCGGTGAGACGCCAATGCAGTGAAGATGTTTTTTCGTTTTTATCCAGATTAATCAAGAAGAGTGATTTTCTGGAGGAGAATTAGGGGAAAATTGTTTTGGTGCAATTCTGCCTAGCTGTGTATACGAGATTGGTTCTAAATGTAGTTCCTGAAATGGTTTTTGCTGACTCCGCAGAAGGGTTCAGGTCCGATGAGTGGAGTGGTTTCTCCGATTTTAGCCAGTGAGTCAGCCGATTCGTTACCCTCAAATCCTCTATGGGCTGGAATCCAGTGGAGGATGACTAGGTTTTTCTTAGAAAGTTCATAGATGTTTGAGAATGTTTCTTAGACAAGTTTGGATTTGATGACAGATGAGTCAAGAGCTTTGAGAGCTGCTTGGCTATCTGAGAATATAAATATGGTTTGGGTGTACTTGGCAAGTTTTCTTTTTATTAAGCCCAATTCGAAAGGTTTTAATGTGACAATTCCATTTTTATACATTTCACAAATGCATTCGTTGTATTTCCTAAAACTGTTTTTTTGATTCAACAGATTCTTTCGTTAAATGTTAAAATTTATTGGTTTTATATTAGCGAAGTCGTTTTCGATCATGTCGTGTTCTTTGATGCTTCATCCTATTCTCTATTCATAATATTTATACAAAAATGTTGTAGATATCAATTCTAAGAACAGCCTTATACGATTAAGAACGCCTTTAAGTTTTAATTCGAAGGTTGCAATTTCCATATCTGATGAAATTTTCAAACGCATTCACATGAGATGTTTAATTTTCAGAGTCCTACCGGCAGCAAGTATGTAGCTACCTCCCAAAGATGATCAAATTCGAAAAAGAAAATGTGTCAAATTCCATTGACAAGACAGGTTTTTCATTTTTTTTTCCAAAAAAACAAATTTAATAAAACTCAAAAATCCCTTTAAAGTCATGCCACATGGAAAAGAACGTCTGCCCAACCCCACCTCCTTTTAGTGCGTGTCATATGCCACGGGGTTTGTTTTCCAATGTGCTCTCATCCGCAAGCCATATCGTGTTCGCATAAAAGCATGTTCAGCATGTTATATGACCTCCGCTATCACAGTGCCATCATTCCCATCATCTCAAGACATCAATGTAAAAATATTTTTCCATCAACCCCTCTTGTTTCCCGTTTCCTCGAATAATAAGTATTTTTTTTTTGTTATTTATTTCTTTAGGTACCTATGTATGTTGTTGATGTGTGTCCTATTACCGTGTCTCCGACTCCGTGTTGGCTTTTAAACAAATTGAATTCGATGACATTGAAGTGGAGTACAAGGAAGGCAGGCTGCGAGTGCTTGTGTATAGGTGAAAACCCTGTCACTGTGCAACTTCAGATATCGAATGCCTTTATCTATTCGTCGAACCTCATCTTGCCAATCGATTGTAATATATTTTTATTACATTCGATATGACGCCTAAGAAGGAAGTACTATACCTACATCTACCTATCTTACAACCGACAGGAGCTACTTGATAAGTACGCGAGCACTTGTACCTTCTACAATTTTTCCCTTTTGACTTCAAACGCAAAGTAGCTCGCGGAAAATTACATCTCAAGTGGGGGGTGCCCTGAGCCACACCCGCTTTATTTTTCTACTACTCTTGTTTTTGTTCGAATTGAAGTGATAGCTCCTGCTGATGACGGCGGGTAGCACTTAACCCGGTGTGGGGGTCCTTGAGTGTGTATCTGCGCTGGGGTAATCTCTTTGGGGATGGAAGTGAAAGAGTGTTTCCTAATATGCCGATGATGACTAAAGTGTTTTTTACGCGCGCTGTGATGTGCTGTCAAGTGGTAGCAGAGGGCAGTTTTCTTTTTGCTGGGTGGCGGGTTGAATACATAGCTACCAAAAATTGGCCGGACGGTTAATAGGAATTCAATTTGTTCAGGCTGTTTGTGAATAGTTCCGTGTGATGCATTGTCTGTAATCGAGTGTTAAATTGATGTAAGGGGATATGTGGATGGGGGCGGGGGACGTTACGGAAGGGATGGAAAATATTGTCTGCATCTGTGACCAAATGAATAACTGTTCTTATGGACGTTACATGTGATCAATAATCAGTGACCCTTATCTGTCTTGTGGGAGAGGGTCGTGCGTGTGCAAGTAGATGCTGACATCAATCGGCGTAGTAATTTGATTTTGTAAATGGCTATTGTAAAATTGTTCCAACAGATGGGTTATGATGATATATGATTCCGGTTTATTGCCGATGCCATTATTCACTGAAGCGTGTAAAGCGAACATTTTTTTTCTTTGGATCATGAGCAGTCAGAACCTCAGAACCCTTCATTATTTTTTTTTTTTTTTTTTGCGGGGTATAGCGAATATCTAATTTTGCTGAAGTCATTTTTCAAAGACTGCTGTCGGTACGGATGTTATTTTTAAAAATTATTCACGACTGATGAGGTTGGTTTCCGGATTTAAATTTGTTTTGACCAAAAGCGAAGCAGTTGAGTGAAAACAGCGCCCCAATTAAGTCTATAATAAGGGACTTTTTGGCATTTTCATGGAATCTTGGAATCCTGGAAAATTTAGACATAGTTGCTAAATAACTTTAACAGTCTATTGATTTATATGAAACACAAAAACATAGTTAGTGCCTGTTGCCTGAGCGCCGTTTTAAGACAACAACTGATGAGACCTGTAGGAATATAGTGGAATTATCGCTTGAAACCAGCCTGTGGAGCTGAGGGTTAATAATTTTAATGAAGCTGATGCCTGATATTGCCTAAAGATGTCATATCAAAGAGGTACCTAGCTATCCGGTCTTGGAAAGCATTTGCGCAGCTACTGCGATAGGTGTAATGGGGAATGCGAAGTCCGACTGCGTGGGTATTAAATGGCGACTGACATGTATACTGATTGCTATTTATATAGGGACGCTACGTCTACTTGTGTCCTGGTTAAGAAGTTCTGTGTTTTTACTCTGTCCGAAGTTGGCTCAATTCTCCATATAATGTAGCAGTTTGTCAAATTTGTTAACCCAGTCTCTGCTTTTGGCGTGGAGGAAGATTTATCTCTTCACTTATCCCCGTAGGAATAGACATCCACTGCAAAGATTGTAACTATTTTGCCCAAACCCAGGCGAGAGTAGCCTCTACCCTATGACAAGCCCAGGCCAGTGTATAAACGCGGGTGAAACGAGAGCCTATAGTCGCTAGCTGACTATTGATGAAGATAGCAACTTTTTTTTATCGGGATGTCACTTTATTCAGCAGAAAGACTACAGGAGAGGTAAAAGTGTGGGATGCTGCTATGGCCAATGTCTATAGAATATAATTATTGGCGTTAAGCGCTTCTGTCAGACTTGATTTTAGCAGTTACTGGATGTTGCTACCTGTTATTCCCGAGTACGACCAGCAAAGAAGACCTTGCTTTACATACAACCATTCGTTTTGTGTGAGTTTTTCCTTTTTGGAACGAATGGAATGGAAATGTGGGGATCTACAATAATATGCCGATTCCAAACGGCTAAGCAGAGCCTATTTAGGGATCTTACTCAAACCTAATCGCAGCCAGTTTATGGTATCTATAGGACCACCGATAGGTGTATATATTTAGGCGTGGTTGCTCTATTCTTAATTAAAGAGCTTCCGACCTGTGAAGAGTATTTGCCTCAGCCAGTGCAGCCTTCCAGTGGTGGATCTCGCTCTCACCAGTGTATGTATGTATGTGTATATAATGTGACTTCAAAAGCTTAGACTGACATTCATCTACACATTGAGGCGTTTCTTAAATACAGTTTTAGATTGATGTTGTATAAGTTCAGACTTTAACTAAAGGGGACTAAAAAAAGGGGCCTTCACATAAAATACTAATCCATATATAGAAAAGAAAAAAAACAGAGCAACAAAGAACAATTTTTTTCATTACAAAACACTTCTTTTCATATGTTTGCAGTCTTTGTCGTTCAATAAAGAAAAAAATAAAACGTCAATAGTCTATTTTTTTTTTTTTTTAATTTCGACTAAACTTATTCACCTTATACAGTGTGCTGTTCAAATTTCAACTTAAATATATTTTTCTAGCCACCCTTTGGTATCTCCTGTTGCAAGGTAATCTCGACCATATTCTCCCATTTTTCTATGAAACTCCTGCTCCTTGAGAGTTCATCATCAATTTCGCTAGTTAGGCTTGTCTCTTTCAAATTCTCCTTCTCCACCATCGACATACCAACTTGGCCGGTAATCGATTTATTCTTCTCCGAAACGTACCTATTCAATTTACGAAAATACACAAATTCTGCTGGCCTATCCTCCAGCTCCAGGATCGATTTACATTTTGCTTACGTTTCCATCTCAAGCAGGAATCGTAACCCCAAGCACTAAAAGATACCCTTCGTCACAAAAATTGTGATTTTTGTTCGGGCTCTGGTCAAACATCACACTCGCATCTCTCGCACGAAATTGATTTGCTAATGGAAATTTTATACATAACTTGACCCTAATAAGGATGTACGGCTATATGCTGGCCGACTCAATGTCTACCTGTTAACAGGAGATGTTGACGAAGGATTCAATTAAGGAAGGAAGCAATGAGGGAGAATAAAAATTATTCTAGCTTAAAATGCTGGCGCAGTTACCCTTATCTTTATTGGTGGTGAGAAGGGTAAATATTTATTAACTGTGATTCTTCGTTGAGTAGGGCTATAGTCTAGGACACTTCATTTATTCATGAGAATTATTGGGAAACTAGAAAAAGGGGGACATTCATGGAGTTTCTGATGCTGTCAACCTTTATTTGGGTGGTTTTGGATTTTCATTCCTCGGGGGATGGAAACTGTATTAGAATGCCATTCAAGAACTTGTTTTAAAAATATAAAAATACTTTCAAATCGAATCACTTGTTTACTGGTTTAATATAAGAAAGCTTGTAGTTAAAAATATGTGAAATCAATTTAGTGAAAAAGAAAAAAGAAAAAAGAAAATCGTCGTGGTAGTAAAAGAATAATAAATCAAATAGAAAATTAGAAGAAAAATAACAAAATAAATTTTACAATTGAAATGGCGTGAAAGTGTAAGCAAAAGTAACACCATGTTGGGCGGGTGTGTTGGATATCAAGGATCAAATGACAATGTGTCATCAAATAGTGGATGTGACTACACCAAGGTTAGTAGTGCTCTGTGTTCTCTTTTAAATGAAAAATGAGTTTCAAAAAAAGGGTGGAAAAAGATCCACCCAGTGACATTATTCTAAAATTTGCATTTTTGTTGAAGACTCATCTAAATTAACTTTTCAACTTGAAAAATGACGCGAAAGTCGATGACAGTTGACACTTGGCAACACTGGCACAGTTTTAAAGTGACACTCACAATACCATTTTTTCCATTAACAATTCTTAATCACCATTATATTGTCAGGCTACAGCTTAATTTTTGTCAACTCATTGAATTTCGTTGAAGACTCATTTAAATTTATGTCATTTTCCATTGGGCAAAAAGGAGCGCCCGGGAACCGAAAAAATCACTTCCGAAACCGATCCATTGGCACAAAAAAAATGTTCTGTTGATTCTGAGAAAAGAATTTCGTTTGTCGTTTTAAAGTCAGAATCAGGGTACTGCGCTGCGCAGTACCATAATTAAAACAGGTGAAAATTATTTGACATGCATTGCATCAGCTTGTCATTCGCCAAATAAGCAGGTGGTGTGTTTCTGGAAATTTGTTTGTAATTAAACTCGTTGAAAATGAGAATTGAGAAATTCAATAAAATTCGTACAATTGTACTGCGTTTTTCGGTTTACCAGTCGTACTGGAAGCTTTTGTACCTATTAACCTATTTATTTATGTTTTCGTTGAGAAATTCTGTTAGTTTTTCTTCCATTTTTGTGTCAGCTGATTTTGTACGCAAAATGTTTGAAATAAACTTCAAACGCAATGATGCCAAATACGTTCAAATTTTGTTTTTTTATTTTTCTGTGTTGTTGTGACATTGCTTTTTTGCAGTGGACTTAGAAATAGCGACAACTTGCAGTACTGCAACTAATACTGAACTTACATGTGTTCTCTCCCATTTAAACGTGTGGGTTCTGTTTCCACTGCATGAAAAATTCGGCACGTGTATTTTTGGCATAGCATCATAACATTAACAATTACAACTTTTAAAGAATAAGTTACACAAATTAATAGGTTGGTATATAGTACATTACTTAATTTTAAAATAAAAAGGAACTTTTTACTTCATTCGCCTTAATTCAACTCAAGTGAAATCTCCTCTAAAGGATATATAACACAAATTCTCACAACATTAATAAAACAAATAAATTAAATATTAATACCTACCCTATAAATCTTTGGAAATTGTGATTAAATTTTAATCACATTTTTAAGAAGTAGCGCTCCGAAACATATCTAAATTTACAAAATTATATTATTAACTGTTGAGGAGATTCAAAATCTTTCAGACCAGCCACAAACTCTCTTATAAGTAAATGGGAAGAAGCGGTAGCCAGTGTTGCCGCAGAGGATATTATATGTATATAATTAGTAGTACCTACAGACAACAATTTTTGTATTATTTTTATTTAAACAAAATCATAAAAAGAAAATTAAATTAAAAGGCATAGGAACAGCAACATACTCATTTGTTTTAGAACCTCCAGCACCACAAGACACTTTATAGCTTTTTTTGCCTTTACCGCCTCCAAGGAATCCAATTTCACTACATATCTATAATACAAGTCTATCTATCTATCTATAGGTACATAAAACACGCATACAATTTTTGAAAGCCATCAGCAGTTTAGTTAATTTTTTACGTCAATTTAACATTATAGAAATAACTATATTAATGAGATTTTTGTGACTGCATAGTCTTTACTAACTTCTGGATTCTTGGTTCAGTGTTACTTAAAGTCACACGCATGTAGGCACTGGCATCCAACCGATTTCGGTGCTTGTTTTTAATTATTAGAAGCACCGAGAAACTCTGCTCGCATAGATATGTCGATGAAAACAAAGTTAAGTCTCAAATATTTGGGAAAGAAATTGCGTTTTGGCTCCAAAATTCTTCAATATTTATTCCTGTCTCGAATATATCTTTCAAGTAACTTCCTCTTGAATTTCATCAGGCACCTCAGAAACGCTTACATTACAATGAAAGGATTGGGAATTAATTTCCGAATACCATTGTCCTCGCAATCAGGAAAATAACGAGTGAATTCATAAACAAAACAAACAAGACTTAGAGTACTTACGTATTAAACTCTGGACTTTTTATAACAACTGCGAGTATATAAACATAAAGGCTTTCGTTGATTAACGATATTTGAATTTTGCTGTCGAAAATTGAAAAAAAAAGCAGGCACACAAAAACACCAACGTGCGTTGGTACTATTCCTAACTAACAAAAACAAAAAGCCAATGGAGCAATGAGCAAACCAGGTGAGACATTGGCTGGTCGCTGCACGTGCCACATACATGGCGCCGACCCCCGCGCCAGCTCTCAACGCAACTGTGTCGACTCGTCATCTATACAGATGCATTATGCATTATACTTTATTATGATCAACCGAGACAACTACTGACGACAGGAAAAGCCAGTTTATTTAATGTTTTTTGGATGACTTCGCGGACCACTACTGGTTAAGAACCACTGTTCTAATAGGAATAACAATATTTCAAATATTAATTTAACTACACTTCATTTTATTGAACTACATAAAAATTCAACAGAACCTCCAAACCACAATCTCGGGTAGGTAACAATAAAATAAATAGCGAACTGACAGATGAAAATTGCATGAAGCCAACAAAAAACAAAAACGACAGTTTGGAAGATAAAAGTGGTGCCACATTTGCATTAATTTGAGGTAAATTAAATTTATTAAGGTTGAAAATACACTTTGCTACAGTTGAAAGATATTTTAGGTCTTTAAAAAAAAGAGCATAAATGTTAAAGGAGGAGTGCAGGAGTACGGAGGGGTTGAAAGTAGTACAATTATCCTATGCATGCAACACCCTGCAACCCCCTGCTTGGGTTTACTGTTAGATTCGATTTTTGTAAAAAATGAATATGCATCAATGAAAGGCCAGAGATTTCACGCATTTAATTTTTCGTCACAAACGATAAGGCTCTTAAGTCTTAAAAACCATTTGCTGGCGCGAATGAAAGCGATCTACAAACTTTCCACTTTTATTTTTCTCAACAAAATGATCACCTGAAGAGTCTTGAATTTGAAGCAGCTTTCAGTATCGCCAACCTTTCCTAACATGTTGTTGGTTTGCTGACTCTTCCTCTACGGTTTTTACCATAATTCTACGTCTCCGTAATAAAGCTGTGTTCAACAGTGGCGCCTTTTCCAATCATGTTGGCTTTGAAAAGGCTGGATTTTCCTTGTTTCCGGTAAGCTCGAATTTGGCCTATTTCCTCCTTGGTCAACGTCTTTCCTTTACACATAGTAGTTGTGGATTATATGAAGTTATTTCTTTAACAAAGCTCCCTAATACTCGAAGTACCTATCTTTTTTTTTTTATTTTATGAAAACAGGTAGATTTAACTACTGTTCGTAATGAAGTGAGACAAAAAAAAAACAGGTGACTTTTATGAACTTTTTGAAGAAAAGCGTTGCATCTATCAACTTAATGCCTTTTTTTACAATATAAACGTAATATATCCTTCATTCCTTGTGCACTTGGTTTTTCCCAGATTAGTGAAGGGTTTGCAAAATATCGTAATGTTAAAAAAAAACTGCCTGTTCGTAATCAAGTGAGGCGGAGTGTATCTACTAGTTCCACAGCGTTTCAAAAATTTCTTACGAAGGAAGGCAGAACTAAATACTTTTGATTCCAAAAATCGATTTCCTATACATTCCCGTACAGTTAATTGAAACGTACAATGAATTTTGATTGCAATATTTGCCTGTGGCTGGGATACCTATTATCGCACAGTCCGAGCGGTTTCTTCTTTCCAATTCTCCAAGTTTAAACTTCGTACTTGTACACTTCGTGAACATTCCCCAATTAAAACATTCTCTCTACCTTCCTTCGCATATATATTCAAAGTGCATTTATATATGTATATATGTTTTACTTAACAACACCCAACCAAGAGAACTGGCGAGGATGCCTTTCTATTAAAATTTCCCTTACTCTGCGCTTGAAAAGCACAACCGACTGGATTGGTCCTTTTGTAAGTATCCACAGTTCAGAAACAGATGTATCTCCATTTGCAACGAAAGTATCTTATTCAATTTTGAAAATGTATGTTGCAACAGAAAGGATATGCTAGCAGAAAACCATAACAATCACAACATCCATGACCGTCAGAGAAAGAGACTACAGAACAAAAGCCAGGACCATGAAGATTCTGATTGGCATATGCCATTAAGATTGCAGCATGTGTTTGTGTGTGTGGGTGTGTGTGTACGGTACGTCGTCATCCTCCTTGAACGGCGTAAACAATCTCGTATTTGGTTATAATCACAATGTGGTGTTGGATCGTTAGTCTTAGATTAATCTGAAATTAAATTCCCATTTGTATTTTGGCTTGCAAGTTGCAGGAGTAGATATATACGTTTTGTAATGGGAATCGCTTTAGTGCGGCGCATATGAGTGCGCTTAAATAAACAAACAAGACCGTTAAGAAGGCATTAAGAAAACGTTAATTGATGGAAGAGCAATAATTAGTGTTGAGGCCATATGGTGTGCATACTTTGCCTGGATTGATGCGAGATGGGTAATGGCAAAAAGAACGTAATTACCCATCCATTGCAAATGGTCGCATTCAAAACTGGATTAGGGAATGTTACTTTGTCTCAATTTGCAGTAACAAATTGGCAATATGGTCAAAGTAAAGTGTATTCTCCTAATCATCACAAAATCGCAAGTGTTTGATATAGGTACACAAGCCCCGAACATGATTTAAACATGTTTTTACCGAAGATTCAAACCACAAAATTGGAATCACATTCCCTACCTATTTAAATGACTGAACGAGAGAACTTAGCTAAATAACAAAAGTATTGTTAACTCCCATACTGACCATTGGAGTCACGATATAATAATAGTTGGCGCAACAGGTCCGGAGAGACCCTAGACCTAGCTTCTCACAACCATTCGTTTTGTGTGAGTTTCTCATTTTTGGAACGAATGGAAGGGATCTACAATTTTATGCCGACTCCAAACGGCTAATTGAGAAGCTCTTTCAAGACATTTATGCTCTCGGATGTTTGTCAGACGTTCGCGAGAGGTAGCGCAGCGGAAAAAAACCCTAAGTCGGAATTGGGTTTTTGCGGGATTCGAACCTGGGACCCCCGCATAGCAGTCCAACACACTAACCACTAAGCTACTGCGACTATATGCTGTTATTAATTTTTGGTGACAAATGTTTGCCCCTTTTGCTAAACACTTTTTTTTTCTCATTACAGATCTATACCGATTGGGCGAACTACTATCTGGATCGGGCGAAATCGAAGAAAAAAGTCACAGATTTGTCGGCGGATTGTAGAGATGGCCTGCTGTTGGCTGATGTCATTGAAGCTGTAACATCATTCAAAGTACCTGATTTGGTCAAGAAGCCTAAAAATCAGCAACAAATGGTGAGTGATAGGCTAAGCAGAATGTGGTGGTAGTTAATTCTCATGACAATCTTTTGTCAAAGTCTCAACACGCGTATAGTAAAGGGAGATCGGTTGAAACGGCCCTTCACTCACTTGTATCTACCATCGAAAAATCTCTCGATTGCAAAGAATTCACATTGGTTGCTTTCCTGGATATTGAGGGAGCGTTTAACAACGTCGAAGCAGAGGCAATTCTCGGCGCACTGACTGGCCTTGGAATTGAGAAATCGATTGGCGAATTGGTCAACCATAGTTGCTCACCAACAGGTTTATCAACTCACAGCTGGGCGATGCATCGGTCCGGAGGTTCGTTAGTAGGGGTACGCCTCAAGGTGGCGTTATCTCACCTCTTCTTTGGAACCTAGTAGTGAATGAACTACTACTAATACTGGAGGGGGAAGGGTGCAAAGTAATTGCCTATGCGGATGACGTTGCCATTGCTGTCTCAGGAAAACACCTAAACACGCTTAGAGATCTCATGCAGAATGCCCTCTCTAAGCTCTCTAAATGGACCAAAAAATGCGGTCTGGCGGTCAATGCCCAGAAAACTGAACTGGTCCTCTTCACAAGAAAATACAAAATTCCCAATTTTGTACCCCCAAAAACTAAACGGCACACTCCTGGTGCTCACCAATACGGCTAGCTATTTAGGCCTAGTTTTAGACAGCAAATTGAGCTGGAAACCCAATATCCTGCGGAGAGTTCAGAAAGACACCACGGCTCTGTACTGCTGTAAAAAAGCCATTGGAAGCAGATGGGGACTCCAGCCTCGAATTACATATTGATATTGGCTATATGTATCCGTTATCAGACCTATACTCACTTATGGCGTTATGGTATGGTGGACTGCCCTCGAAAAGGCCATCCATCATAATCACCTTAGCCGCGTCCAAAGAACGGCATGCATATGCATAAGTGGAGCCCTTAGAACCACTCCAACAGTGGCCATGGACGTAATGTTCCACTTGCTACCGCTGGACATCTATTGCAAACAAGTGGCAGCAAATGCAGCCACTCGGATGAAAGCAATTCAGTTGTGGACCAGTTGTCAAACTGGTCACTCATCTATTCTAAATACATTGGAATGCATTCCAAAAGATACTGATTACACCCTCCCTCAGTTTCAATTCGAAAAGAACTTCGAAACTTACATACCCTCCAGGAGTGACTGGGAGAACGAAATAGTACCCCGCAAGGAGTCTGTCTGTTTCTATACAGATGGGTCCAAAACTGAAACAGGAGTAGGGGGGGGTGTTTTCTCTTATGATTTTAATTGTAAAATCTCATTCAGCCTTCCTAATCACTGTAGTGTATTTCAGGCGGAGGTCATGGCGATCAAAGAGGCCCTGTCGTGGCTTCGGTATAATGTAATATCTGTAAAGGATATCACCATCTTTACCGACAGTCAAGCCGCGATTAAATCCCTGGATTCTGTCGTCTTCAATTCAACAACTGCCCTCAATTGCCGACTATCTCTGAACGAGATGGCGAAACAATTCAAAATTCACCTTATATGGGTGCCGGGCCATAGAGACATTCCAGGTAATTGCATCGCCGATGAGCTCGCCAGACAAGGCACTACTATGTCGACTCTACCAGAAAAAAGGAGTCTCTATATGCCTCTTGCTACTTGCAAGCTCCTAATTAAACAAAACGCATTAAGCGCTACTAATCGCAGGTGGTCTAGCTGCTTAACGTGCCACACCTCGAAACAGATCTGGCCTCAGCTGGATTCCAAGCGCTCAAAAAGTCTCATTACACTGAAAAGACCCATAATAAGCACTCTAGTAGGTGTCATCACGGGACACTGCATCATAGGGACAGTGTTGCCAGGCGCTTTAAGTGAAATTCCCCATCACAGACCTTTAAATTCCCCTTTTTCCCCATTCTTCGTGGTGGTTTTTCCCATGGATTCCCCACAATCTAAATATTGAGTAAACTGGCTGCTTCTTAAAATTTTTTCACCCAAGTTCCAATATAAAAACTGAAATCTAGTAAGAATGAACTTGTGCATATTGAATATGACTTGTTGACGTGACGGCGAACAACGTCACAATGCATGGAATACACTGACCCACAACAAGGGAAATTACTGTAAATAGAAAACGTCAAATAATTATTGTATATATAAACTTTTACTTATTTTTATAATGTTAAAAGGAGCAGTAGTTTTATTCTATTGCGGTCTAGATCGTATACAGTTTTTGCCAATAAATCTCAGTCATAGGTATACGATTATAATGAAACGCGCTACTTGCGTACGAAGCGTTGAGCCATTTTCCGAGCCATTCCACGCAAGAGGCAGTTTTTTGTAGTTACAAAAAAATCATTGGGGCCATTCACTTGAATAATATTTTAACCAGTTATAGGGTATTTCGCAACAACGTCAGTGTCAAATAAGAAGAAAAAAACAAGTGACAGCTGAAAAACTGATAGGAGAACAAAACAGATTTTATATGGCTGTAGCATAATTATGTTAAAAAATTTTCTGAAAAGTTTATAATAAAGTGGAAAAATAAAATTAAAGCATTGTAGAATCGAAAAATTATGTTAATCAAACGTATTGGGTAACAGATGAGAAGTTCAAATAATATGAGTCATTTCTCGTTGGCTCGGAGCATTGAGCGAAAGCACAACCCTGGTTCTATTTAAAAGACAATGGGGACGTTCAAGCTTCTAGTTTAGTAATTCTGGCAGCAGCCGTCTGACTAGATGTATCTCGGTTTTGATTGGCTGAAATCAGTCATTTAAGCAGCTGTTTCAGTTGACTTTTTTCGAGGGGTAGCCGACGACGAGTCAAGAAATTGTGACTGAGTACTAAATTAAATTGACAGTTCGCCTTCGCATAATGTGCTTGATGTAGAAAAAGTGATGTTCCCGACCAATCTAGTTTTTGCGTTCAGTTTAAGTCTTATCCAGACCAATCTACTCCACTGAAGATAACTAGATTATTTAATGTGCCCAATATTGGAGTGAAGTATTGAAATTTATTTATTTTTTATTTTCCCCACATTTCGTTCTGGAAGAGAGAAGATTCCCCTTTTCCCCTTTCGCATATTTTTTTCTTGAAATTCCCCACAAAAAGGGGAATCCCCCACGACCTGGCAACACTGCATAGGGAGACATGCACTCAGATTAGGCCTCCCTTCAAATGATTTCTGCAGAAGCTGTATGGACGAGGAGGAGGAGGAGACTGTTCTTCACCTTCTCTGCACGTGTCCAGCACTGTCACTCCGTAGAAAACTATACCTCGGAGAATATTTCTTCGACAATCTCAGCGAACTCGCAAACATAGGTATCAACTGCCTCCATCGCTTCATTCTTAGCTCCGGCTGGTTCAACGGGTAGATAAGGAGTCGACATCGATCCTGTGGTAACACAATGAGCCTAATTTGGCCTAAGTGAGGCTGCACTTGAGGCGGCCTGCCACTCTAACCTAACCTAACCTTATTCTCATGACCATGAGTGAAACTCATTCTCAGCCTGCTCTTTATAACTAACAAAATTCGAGTGAGCGGTTCACGTAAAAATAAGTCTTTATTCAATAGTTCAATCGTTACAGAGGTTTCTTACTAACTAATCTAAAGTTACAATTTGGGTTCTTTATATCTATTTTATATTGCTAGCTTGACAATTCGGTATTGTATGCAGTTGCGCGTGTGCAAGCTCATCACAATAGCATGCGCGTGACTGATACTTTTGTATTTGAGAAATATGAGAACAGAAACTACGTGGGAATGGAAAATATCGAGGTATATGAATATGGATGGAATCCCTTCCCTGTTCCTTCACAAAAATGTTTCCACGTTTTTTTTCTTCCATTGTCTATTAGCGACGTGTGACTAATAAAAAGCGAATTTGCAGAAGGAAATTTGGCTTTTTGAGCTTACTTACATACTTACTTAAGGTGGCGCTACAGTCCGGGGTGGACCTGGGCCTCAGCCAATACGCCTCTCCAGTTAGCGCGATCTTTGGCTAACTGTCTCCAGTTGCGCACTCCAAGTTGGTTGAGGTCCCCTTCCACTTGAGCGCGCCACCTAAGGCGAGGTCTTCCTCTACTGCGTTGTCCCCCCGGGTTGGAATCGAAGACTCTCCGGGCCGGAGCGTTGGTGTCCATTCGCTCTACATGTCCTAACCATCTTAGACGACTAATGCGTACTTTTCTGACCAGGTCGATGTCGCTGTACAGCTCGTTGAGTTCGTTGTTAAATCTTCTCCTCCAAATCCCGTCAACGCAAACGGGACCAAAAATCACTCGAAGAATTTTGCGTTCGAAGCGACCAAGAAGATCCTCATTCGTTTTTGCTAGGGTCCATGCTTCTGCGCCATAGAGCAGGACAGGGATGATGAAAGTCTTATATAGAATCTCCTTAGTGCTTCTTGACCTTAGCCTTACTTAGGCCTTACTAATCAATTGCCGTCTTAGGCCAAAGAAACAGCGGTTGGCAAGAGTGATTCTTCGCTTGATTTCTGAGGTGATGTCATTTTCAGAGTCAATAGCGGATCCGAGGTAGACAAAGTTCCTAACTACCTCAAAGTTATAGCTGTCTATCGTGACGTTCTGTCCGATTTGTCGATGTTGTGTGTCCCTTATGTCTGCTGTCAAAAGCATTTATTTTGTTTTACCCTCATTCACCACTAAACCCATTTTTGCCGCTTCTGGACTAATACTAGCAAACGCTCCAGTAACAGCTCGCTGTGTTCTGTAGTTGCACAGACTTATGGAAAATTGTGCCTCTGGTGTTGGCTTGTGAGTTTCGCACAATTTTCTCAAGAATGATGTTGAAGAAGTCACATGACAGCGCGTCGCCTTGTCTAAATCCTTTTTTGACATCAAAGGTCTCGGTGAGATTGTTTCCGACCTTTACGGAGCAGCGAGCGTTCTCCATCGTCATTCTGCACAATCTGACAAGTTTGGCAGGGATGCCAAAACTAGACATGGCCCTGTATAGCTCGTCTCTATAAATGCTGTCATATGCGGCCTTAAAATCGATAAAAAGATGTTGAGTATCGATCTGGACTTCTTGGGTTTTTTCCAGGATCTGCCGTAGTGTGAATATTTGATCGGTTGACCCGGACTTACCGGGCCTTAAACCGCACTGATAGGGACCTATCAGATCGTTGACGAATGGTTTCAGGCGTTCACACAGTACAGCAGACATGATCTTATACGCAGTGTTCAGGAGACTGATGCCTCTATAGTTGGCGCAGTTTAGAGAGTCTCCCTTCTTGTGGATCGGGCAAACGATGCTGAGGTTCCATTCATCAGGCATACTGTCGCCTGACCAAATCTTGGAGACGAGTTGGTGTATGCTCTCTATCAGGTCATCTCCCGCTGCCTTAAACAGCTCGGCAGTTAAGCCGTCCGGTCCAGCAGCCTTGTTGGACTTAAGCTTAGATATTGCTATCCTCACTTCATTTTGGTCAGGTCGACGGAAATCTTGGCTTTCATCGTCCAGGTTGAATGGCTCGTTCTGCCTGACAGCGGAATTTGTGTCGTCTTCGCCGTTTAGAAGTCTGCAGAAATGGTTTTTCCATGTCCTCAGCACCGACTGTGACTCTACTACAAGGTTTCCTTGTTCGTCTCTACAGATCTCCGTTCGGGTCTTGTTGGCATGACACGTTCTTTTTACCTTTTGGTAAAACTTCCGAACATTGTTCCTGGAGTAACACCTCTCTATATCCTTTTTGAGCTGCGTTACTTTATTTCTTCATAATTGTTACCACTCCTGTTTTTGACTGGGTTTTGTGTTGTGTGGCACTTTTTAATTTTTTCTCATAATTGCAGCGTCTTTTGGTTTTCCTTTTATTCTTATTTTGAAACGCTTCTGATTGTTCACTTGAACAAATTATCATTTGGAGCCAAATGTGCGCATCAGTATATCTTTCCCCATTTCCTTCGTGTAAGTTATGTATATTTTTTTTACAGCACTTGCATTCTGCTTGTTTAAGAGTGGTTGTAACCGCATGAGCTTGTGTACATTAAAAAAAAAAACAACTCTGAAGAATCTACGACGGGCCATGCCATCCATGCCATCAGGCATATGGCCTCTATAAGTAGACCCAGGATGCTCATGATTAGATGCTAAGACCAAATCTGCCATCACAGCTGTAGGCTTTTAAGAATTAGCCCTAATAAATTGAATGTCGGTATCTCGAGCATCGAGCGTTATCTTGCTTAATCTTGTAAGGGATAGGTGAGTTACTAAAAGTAAGAAAAATTCACATTGGGTATAAAAGTTGGGAAGAATGATTTTAAGATCCTCATACTACTACTACGCACTACTTCCATAATCTTTCAAAGGTCCATATAGATTTGGGCTTGGATTATATTTTCCCTCCCTTCATTTCCTACAGAAGTCTTCCATATAGGATTATCGGTCGATGGTTTTAGATCAATGTAATTTTTTCAAACCGAAGAATCTAGCAGTGGATTCCTTTTTTTTTTTTTTTTATATACTTCTCCCGGGAAAGGCGAACCTATAACGCTTCAACAGCGCCCCGAGATGCTTGCAGATCTGCACTTAAATTGCTGCAAATTGTAGTCTTCAGGAAATATATCCCCAGGAAGCGAGTTCTAAAGTTTGCTTGTCCTGTAACAGAAGGAGTTTTGGAAAGTTGATGTCCTCGCGGTTGTCAAGTGTACTGTATGGTCATGAGCATTAGCAGTCTGTCTTGTTGGTCGCCCAAAAGTTGCATTTCGAGGGATAATGTCTTTGATTTCCTCAGAACATCTACCATGGAAGTACCTATAGAACAAGCATACATTCCCCGAATGTGCTAGTTTCGCATCAAGGATAGTCAATAATATTGATATATTATATCGAACAAGCTTACTACCTTAACTACGTGCAGGTACTTCAGCTGCCGGCACTGAAAGCTTTGATTTTTTCACCAAAAATCAATTCGCATTGATAGTGGAGTGTCTTCCAGCAAGTATCTTAGCGTCTGAAGGCTTTATTAAAGGTGTCGTCTGTATTTTTGACTCGACTGTACAAGGGGTAAATGTAAAGAGTTAAGACTTACGAATTTTCGACTTTACATGGGAAGAGAACGACTAAACGCATTCCTAGAGAGTTAATCTGATTTTGTAAAAAAAATTCATAAAGACTGTAATAAGAGTGTGCGTAAAGAGATATAAAATGCGAACTGTATGTGTTTAAGTAATGCAAGAATTTTTATATGTGTGCCTTTAAGTTTTTAAAGTTCTTTTATTTTTTTAACTTATGAAAAAATTGCGCTTTTTGTATAGAATGTCGAATACAGCTCGTGGTTTCGATCACATCACTAAATTTTGTTTAAGGTCAACGAATGGTTGTGAGAAGCTAGGCCTAGGGCCCCTACGGACCTGTTTGGCCATAGGTATATTTATTTATTATTTTTATTTAATCCTTCAACCCCCTTAGAGCAAGTGCACCAGTGACGTGTAATTTGCTGCCTCTGTACCCGACTTCATTGCCTCAAGCAATTTTTCGGGCGTCTATAAGCCTTTGTTTGCAACTGAACTTTGGATGGGATATTTCTCTGACTTTGTTACTACATTTAGATTGCCCTTTTCACCTTGAATACTAACTTCTAGGTTTCACTTAGTTTTTTTTTTTTTTTTTGTCTTCTCTTTATTGACTTCTCTGACGCTATGGGAAGAATCCCTTTTACTTTTTAGTATGTGTTCTAAGTCTATGGTTTGTGAATTTTTATTGCCAGTTAATGGTACAGCTGCGGGTATGTTCGTGTCATTTACTCAAATATTGAATTCAGATTTTTTTTAAGCCTTACTCGCTTAGTGCTCGGACGAGGTTTGTGTAGGCCATATATGGAATCGCACAACAATTTGGGATAATTGGAGCTGTGCTGTAGTCGCCACAATTAAACAAATTCTAAGGGACTCACCCCTTACCGGCGGGATAGCTCTACTATACTCTGTCCAAGAAAAATTGTCAGTACAGGCCCTATGGGAAGCTCTTTTTTCTACCAGTGGTGCCTGTAGCTACTCTCACGGCACTCAAACACAAGATTTGCCACTGAAATAAAAAACGAAACTACTGGCATTTTAAAGAATTTTGTTGTTGTAATTTTCCTGAAATTCGCATACATCCCACCACAACCAGTCTGCAACACAGCCGCGGGCAGAATGAGAACGATCGTCTTGCGTTCGCTTGCTATTATCATCAACCAAAATAAGCAGTGCGGTGTGAGTGACTGAAGCACATCAGAGAAGTGTTACCATATGTCAATGTTAGCTTATCATTAAGGGTTTTTCTTTGAATTTTGTCAAAAAACTTTCGGTTTTGGTGCTTTTTGGAACTTTTGAAAGCGGCATATTATATGGGGTGCTGCCATTCGGTTTTAATTTGTTTGTATTTCTGAATGATCCAATAATATTCAGTTAAAACATATTTTTTAATGTTGTCTTTTAGAAATAAGATTTATTCGTGAGGTGTTTTAATGCATTCATTTCATTAACGCAACAAGTGATCATAATGTGCGTTGTAGAAATATTGCGATAAATTAATAGAGATTACTAGGGCAACTCAACCGGGTTCATGCAAAAGCATGGTATTTTTTGGGATAAAATTTGATTAAATATTTTAATATAGAAAACTAAGTACAAATTTTCAGCCTTATTCGTTAGGGCATATTTCTGCATGTTTAGGTAGGTATAAATTCATATAGGCCTATACTGTTTATGTTCGGTCGTTGGGTTTTACCATATCCGGTCACTCCTCTCCAGTAAAGCAAATGCCTTGAAAGGATTTTATGATCCTTTTTTTGCTACTGTTTCCGCGAAGTTCTGCATTAACGGGTAGTAATTTTGCAACAATTATGTAATCTAGGTATATATGTCTATATTTAAAAATGTATGTAAAGCTGCACAAGTGCAGTCCTTTTACCATCTTTTTAGGTATATGACATTGCGTCGTGGTTATATAATTTTCTAATTGCCTGTTTGTGTAGGTATATAAGGCAGAAACAATGGTTGATATATCAATAGCGGATAGTGCATCTAAGCAAGTGGTTAGCTTTATTGTGCATATGAATAAACAGAAACATGGCTACAAAGTCTTCAAAGGATCTAAGAAAAGAAACAACAAATTGTTGATGCAACTAAAAAATTCTTTTGCCTTTTTAAAAGTAAATCGGAAGCCGTAGGAAATGCGGCTACTGTTTTTTCTGTTACGGAACGAACTGTATACAGGATTTTAAGGGAAAAAGTAATCAAAGGCCACAATTCACCACCAAAGAAGAAAAATAATTCCGGTATCAAGAGCAAGGTGGATGATTTTGCGATGTGCGATTAGGCGGATAGTCCATCAGTTTTTTATGGATATACGCTAGACAAGATATTATTTGAAGTGCAAAAAAGTGAAAATATAACAAAACTAATCAGATCAACTTTGCATACAATATTGCAAAAAGATCTCGGACTTAAATTCGTCAAACGTCAGCGAAAGAATTTGTTGTTGGAAAGAAGTGACATTATTTCTAGGAGACGAAGATATCTACGCGAAGTAAAAAAAAATTAGAAAAGAAAGATTTATTTTACTGATGAGACCTGGCTAAATTGGAAGATGGTAGCCCCAACAGTATTGCTCTCTGAGTTATGGCGAATTATCATACACACTATGACAACCCTGTGAGAGCTTTAAAAAGGGACCGATTTATGTAAGTCATTGTAACCAGACTGAGAGACAAACATCCTATCTTCCCTGTACTGCCAATTTTTCTTGGACAGAGTATAACGACCATCTCCGTGACTGCATTTTTTATACAGTAGCAGTGACAAAAAAATCTTTTACACGATAAGGCTCACCGCTTAAAAAAACGTTTTCCTATTGAAAACAATATTTTTAACTGAAAAAAAAAACTACATGTGAACTGTTTTCTAGTGTTGTGTTACTCATACATGAGGTAAGAAAAATTTCACATACAACCAATCAATATGTCCCAACACCTCAAAATGAATATTAGTACCACCTACCACCTTTCAAATTTCCCACGTGTGGAAGAGTACAAGACCAAATTTCATGACAATAATGCAAGCACCACTTACGTATGTGAACTGAAAACTAACCAATTTCCCCCCTTTTCCCTTGCAATTTATTAGTGGTGCTCATGTCAAACAATAATATAAAATATGTATTTTCAATAAATCGGGTTTGGCCTTTGAATTAAAATAATAATAAAGCTCTACCTCACAAGCAATGTACGTTGTTGTGTTCACTTCTTTATTACGACTCGACGCACAATTCACTTTGAAGGCAACATTTAAGCCAAATCCCTAATTTATCATCACTCTCCACATGCACCGACGTGTCGTCGGTCTACTCACACGATAGCCCTCGCTCTACATAACCCAAAAATAACTTAATTTCTTCACATCACTCAGCGAAATATCATCAACCCGACGAGCGCCATTTCATTCTCTCCGCCATCTAGCTGTCGTCTGCCGAAACAACAAAGAAATAAACCGAAAAAAAAAAAAAACAAACACGCACATCAAAACGTATCCGTATTTCTTTATTTATCTCACGAATGGAGACAAGTACACTGATCCCACATTTGCATCCACCTTAAGATTAACAACAACCTAATTTACATTCACCGCACTAATGATGACAGCCGAGCTCATTCACTAGGATGCGTCACTAATAATTATTTCCCCAGAATGCGTTTTCCGAAAATTTTCTATTTCTGATTTTGTTCTTTCAAATAAAATTGGGCAAGAGGATTAATCAATGAAGCAGGATTTGTTGAAAGTTGTGAAGTGAAAACTGATTTCTTATTTTTCGTTGAAACGCACAAATTAACATAATTGTAGCTTGGGAATGTTCAAATCAATTTAATGGATTATGAGATTTCGTCTACTTGATTTCGGAAGGCTACCATTCCGGGAGGTGCTACAAGCTTTCGTGAATGTTTGTTTATTTTGTTTTCTCACTTTGTTTAGATATAGGTATAGGTACAGATAAATACATATATGTTCGTGGAAACAAAAATTCCGTTGTCAGATGTCTTTAACACTTGTGACATTCTACGGCGATAGTGGGTCAAAGGATTTGCTCCTGGGCCTGTGCGGTAAGAAGTGGTCAACGACATTACAAAAAATGTAAAACATGGATTTATAAATTTATGTTGCAATTGCATTAAAATGCATTTGTTCGGGGGTGTTAATAACAATTTATATTTATGGTGTGTCATGATATTTATTGCGGGTGTCATGATACTAGTTTTGTGTGGCATAATACACTTTTTTTCTGATTTTTATTATCTCAGTTCACTTGGCTATTTCTGAATATTGTGTTGTTTGTATAATGTGTCATGATAGTTTTTGCATGCAGCGAGGGAATCTATTTTTGGAGTTTATATAGGTATGAAATGGACTAAGAATTCACTCTAGCGTTTGAGGTAAAAGGGCGGAGCAACTGGAGTTGTGGAATTTATAGCATGACTCTGATTTAACACGCATGATAGGCTCATAGTTAGTAGTAATTTTCCTGCAGAATGTTTGTATAGACCTCTGCAGTTCATGTAGTTCCTCTAACATAATGATATTTCCAGCACCAACGACTCCGTACATGTACTGCCGTTGGTATATGTATATGAGCAGCAGTGGATTATTTTCTGACCATCTGAACCCCAAGAACCTTCCTTCTTCCATGCAATTTTAATTTACAGGCCAACTTCCTATCCGTAACCACACCTGGGCTATCTTATAGCTAGTATCAATTTTATTGGTTTGGTTACGCAACTTAATATGATTTCTCTCTCATTTGTTTACCCGATTGGGTTTATTTCCACTCATTTGCCCCACCTTATAGCTAGTAAGTGATGTCAGAGAAGATCACATGTGTTCCTTTCGATTTAGTCGGATCGATTGGATGAACTTTATTGAACTATATTGAACCGACACCCTTGGTAAACTGATGCAATGCGAAACAACTGATTTTCCGCTCATTACTGTAATAGGCATCAAGTGCGAAAATTCTTTAATATCTATGTGGATTCTTGTCTTATAATATTATTTTATCATGACATGTTGTTGGTGTCTCTTCTGCCACCTGGTCGTCTTAACATTATTTTAAAAACATCCATAGATCATATGTGTCGTGAAGCTACGACTGTACATGCCACTTTTCATGTCAAATTTTGACATACTGACGTCATTATGACGTAAACATTATTTGTCCTACATTTGTCACTACGTGCGATCGCAGTTAAAGGTCCTGGGCACTCATTCCGTATGTCGATTATCACCAGACGATAGCGTTTCGACGATAGCTTTGCTTCACGTAACTTTAATAATCGTCTATCGTTCAGACGATACGTTTTGACGATTGAACATTTGCTTCACGTAAGCCAATAATCGTCGAAACGCTATCGTCCAGACGATACAATTTGAGCGATACCTAATGAGGTGTCGTTTTGCATTGATTTGTGTGTTTTGCAATCAGCTTAAGATTTTTTATCGAATTTCAAGAAGAATAATTGACTTTAGATATTTTCCAAATACATACTACCAAATATATAAATACCTATATTTTAAACTTATTTTGTAAGAAGCTCATGCAAAAGCAAGAAATATTGTAGAAATGTGTATTGGTGTATACTGTTTCCAAAGGTACAAAACATAAATCATTAACTTCATATGGCATTAAATTACATGTTGTCAAAATTCTCAGGTCGATGTTGAGTTCTACCTGAAAAAAGAAAAAGTATAGCTACGAACCCAGAAAAATTGCGATGTTTGCAAATGTTTGTTCTGCCCTCCATAACAGCAATCGAACAATACGAAGATTTGGCAAGTGCAATTTTTAACCACTCGCAAGCCCTAAGTGGGAATAACCGGATGAGACAGTTGGCTTCAAAAATGAGGGATGAAATACAAAAGTCGCTTTAACTTTAATTATTTTATTGATGTTATATTTTCCTTGGTAGCTGTTTGGCTTATTACCCTTGGCCAAGACCGGATGGTCATTCATGAAAGCAATTAAAATTGTCATATGCATTGGTAAAATACATTTCTTCGGTATTAATTGTTAATTTTAATAAACTAAAGAATAGCAATGAATTTAATACACTTTGCAATTTGCAAATTTGCCGGCATCAAACACAAAATTGATTGAAAAAATGTCATTTATGACATTTTAAACGACATCTGATTGGAATTTTCACTATAGTTTGAAAGTCTCTGAAAGAAACTCAGTGCTCTCAATGCTCTCTCTCGTTGTATACAAAAAACGATAGACGAGACGATAGTGATAGAGATACGGAAAGCAAATTGATGACGAGATCGTTGACTACTATCGCGCAAACGATTATCGTTCTCAGAGTTACGGAATGAGTGCCCTGGTCACACGGGCTGTCGCAGCGCACTCTCACGAAAGACCCATAAGACACGAGTCACTACCGAATGGCTGAATTTTTGTAACGTCAGCATGTCCAAATTTGCCACGTAAAATGACACGTGTAATCCTAGCTGGAGACATAGTCAAGTTTTTTCGTGACGTGACAGTTCCCTATATCAGCAAACTTAGTCGGCCCTAGCGAGGTATCCGTCCGAAGGGAAAACGCATACTCTTTCGGAGGCCCAAACTCCATTCGAAGTGTCCGACTTCGGAAGAGAAATAAACAATTGCGATGGCCACCGCACCGCGCTCCAAATCGTAAACAAATTGCGCAACCAACTTCTGTCGGATGATATCGGAACATAGCTGTCAAAAATGTAACAAAAAATGCACTTTAGAGCACTTCAACGTAATTAGCCGATATGTATTAAAAAATGTCGGAACAATTCTCCGGACAATTGTTCCGAAGAACACCTCGCATCAAAAATCCTCCGAATCGTATAAAATCGGAGGATTTTTCGTTCCGAGGAATACCTCGCTAGAGCCGACAATTTGTGAAAACAGTTTTTATGTCGTGATATATTCTTTTCTTGTTCAGTGGTAAAATAGTAAGTATCACGACACTTTCCATCATGGCATTTCTTGCATGCTGCATGCAACATTCGACACTTTCTCTTTCATTGTACCAATCGTATTAAGTCACATTCAAAGAAGAGATCCACACGTACGCGCTTAAACATTTCCTGCCTCAGAGGACCTTTAAATCACTATACGAATGCCAAAGCTCTTTCAACCGAAAAGAGAAAACATCTTCCTTCTTTAGTTTACCAACAAAAATAAAGCAAACACTCGTCTCGCCAAAAGACTTTGCACAGAAGCCTTGGCACAATATGTTCGCCACTAACAAAACTTGCTTTCAAGTTTTCTGCCGCAGAGAAGTAACTTTTCTATTGCACGCGTTTTGAATATTAATATCCTGCCGCCAGGAAACTATATAATGCTCCTCAAGAGACCGCACACACAAAATCACAAAAAAAAAAATCAGTTTATTTGTGTTTTGTCTGGCTTGGCGAGATATATCGCAAACAAAACGCATTTGATTAAAAGACGGGACGTCCTCTGAAATATACTGTTTATTGTCTTTTGGGGCAACGAATTATTAACTTAAAAATTTAAACTGAATATTTAGCATCAGCCGGCAGTCATGTGTAGACGTCTGTCGCCGTGACTCACACCCTGTTGCTCTTAATTCAATTTAAATTGGAATTTCTATTTTTCGTTTCCGAATATGGAATGGAAAAAGCGTCTGTAAAAGGAGGGCGAGACCATTATATAGTATAGCATAGGGATACATGGATGTGTTGCTTAGCAAAAAGCCCTGGAAAAAAATTCAGTCATCCAAATCATATTGTTTGGCCGGCTTTTTTTTCTACGGCGTCGCGATAAAATCGAGTATGAAAGGCTTTACTTTTGTGTTTTTTTTTTCTTTTGCTATTTGTTTTCTATGGCTCTTATTGTTTTACTGTTTGAGAGCTTGGAATCCTTTTGAAAAGTAATTAAGAGCAGAACAAAGAAATGTGGGGATTTTTTTTTTGTCTTCCATTCGGTATCCTTGGTTTCATTAAATTCTTGGATACAAACTGCGAGTCAAAAGGGGGATGTAGTATTTGCTTATTGAACCTGTACCTGAGGTGGCTATTTCTTTTTCATGATTCGTGTTCATTATTTGCTCAAGCTTGCGTTTCTTTTTTGTGGGGTGGCGGGTGAACAGTATATTTCTCGCGCAGATCGTGCAGAATCTTAATAAAATGTTCTGCAACTATACTAACCCCTTTCAGGACTTTATTCTCTATGTATCTATAATATTTTACGGGATACAGGTTAGCTATACATATAAATTTCGGTTGGGCTTATCTATTCCTTGAAGATATTATTTATCAAGCAACAAAATAGCACACGATCTTGGGCCAGATCTCTGTTTAAAATTTAAAGGTCTCTAAAGATATTTGAAACGGGGAACATTGGTTGGGAGTTGGGTCCAAAAATATTGGTTGTCATGACTATAAGACTTAGAAATAACGCTGCAAAATATTTGCAAAAATTAAATCCAATTCGACAAATTGGAGGCTTCATTTTCAAAACCCTCTCGGCGGAGTCCTTGTCGATCACATAATTGTGTACATTGGCGTTAGATAATTTCGTAGCAGCGAACAATTTAATACAGCATCTACTTGTATAACCTCTCGCGAACGTCTGACAAACATCCGAGAGTATGACTGTCTTGAAAGAGCTTCTTAATTAGCCGTTTGGAGTCGGCATAAAATTGTAGATCCCTTCCATTCGTTCCAAAAATAAAAACGCCTAGGCCTACGGTCCCTCCGGACCTGTTGCGCCACCTATTTATTTATTTATCTACTTGTATAATATATTTGGACACTAGATTTTCAATTGTTGATTAACAAAGCGGTTAAACAAACTATGAGGAACAGTCTTTCTTTTCGACAGTTTGTCTTCATCGAACGTCAAAGGGACTTAATTTCCTTTATATGCTTATTCTAATCGAACGCATTCCAATTCCAATATTGACACCTAGACAAGGTCGGTGTCCACTTTCAATCTACTTTCACTTTCAAACGACTTTTTTAAGAATTCATCACTGAGCTGAAATGAAAGCTTTCGAATTTTGGCAAATATTGAGTACCTACCTATTTACTGTAAGGAGTCGGTCAACCTTGGTCTGATTGAGCACCTCAATATTCTCAAATTGGAATAGAATGATTGAGCTCAGAGATGACATACATAAAAGTGCATGCATTGTGCATGATTTATAGCGTGTCCCGCTATATATATATTTATGTAATACTTGGTTATTTGTTCCCACAAACAAGTCCAAACTTACACACTTCTACATCTTCTTTCTACTTGTTTTTCTACTGGGTTTTTCTACTGCTTGAACCTCCAATATTACCAAATTAGACTCGAACTTTACGACCGGAGCCAGCGTTGCCACTTAAAAGCAATTCAGAAAGGGGGAATAAAAGTGGGGAATAAAAAGGGGGCCTCCACATAAATACTAAAAAAAATGTATTCATTCCTTTTTTCATATTTTTGCATTATTTTGGGTTCAATAAAGAATAAAATCGTAATTAAACTGAAAAAGGGGCCATTTGAATCTTTTTAAATTTTTTTACATAAAGTGGGGGCCACAGGTCTTGAGGTTCAAAAAGGGGCCAAATGGCCGGAGCATTTGTGTCCATCCTCTCTACATGTCCCAGCCATCTTTGACGATCGATGCGCAATGTTTTGAACAGGACGAAGTCACAAGAAAAATTGCCATGAAGACAAAAAAAGGCCATTCCTGAAGCTATTCTGAACATTTAGTATTTTTGAACGATATTTAACAAACATTGGCTCACATAACATTAATATTTTGAAGGTTATTACTTGGAAATAACAAAATTTGAAAAAAATTTGAAGCGCCTTCTAAAAAAAAGGCCAAAATAGTTCCAAATTTCAACTTTAGTCTGAGAAAGCCTTTCCTTAATCCTATTTTGACGTTAAAGGGGCCAGTGTGATGGCTAAAGCCCTTGATGCAGCAGTTAACTTTCTCCATGGCCATCCTTTACAGACAGGTGAGTTTTACGGGGATGCAAAAACTATACATGACTCAGTATAGTTCGTCTTTAAAATCAATATAAGTATGGCTATTATCACTTTCAACTTCTTTGATTTTTTCCACGATCTGTCTGAAGTATGAAGTTAGGATAGATAGGATCTTGTATCCTCAACAAATTGATGAGAGAAATATTGAAAAGCCTTGACTTTATCTTAAGCGGAACAAAGGTCTAAAGGAAACTAGTCCAATACGTGACACAAGACTGATAGACCATATCTTATTTATATATTTATTTACAAACGTAAAGTTATCCTTTTGCATTGGCGCTTGCATTCTGCGTGGACTGCCGGAAGCCGACTTTGACTGGCATACCTGCGGGCATCAACTAGCATGTTGGAATTAAAAAGAGTAAATCAACATCGAACAAAACCACTGATCTCCTGGAAATAAGTAGGCCGGTAAGACCATTTAGAAGTCAATCAGGTTGAATAAAACTTTCGATACAGGTCAACAAAATTATTTCTGTCTAGAGTATCGGCTTCCCAAACTCCGCTTTAATTTTGCCCAACAATCTCTTCAACTTACAACACATTCACTTTAAAGCAAATCAAATCCTTTAAGCATCCCGCATGCCACTATAACTGTGTACCTACCCATCAAAAACAGTGTTCCATGTTAAAATTGCTAAAAGTGCTCCAGGCAAATTAGATAAAACCACAAAAGATGCGCAGATACGTATTTGCCATTGGCGACATGCACAGTACAGTTGTACACATCTTTTCGCCTCGCTCCACCATATTAAGGTATACGGTACATGCGAGATGCGACCTCATGTATAGAACAAATCGAACACCACCCCACTGAATATACTTCGAAAGCCTTTCAAGAGCACACTGCTGCAGCTTTTCCCATTTTCACCCATAGTTACCACTCTCTGCATACTTTTTGGAATTTATGTTAATTAAACACAGATTGATGTCTATGTGTGTGGAATGAAGCGAGACATCGGCATCGACTATACTTTATACCGTATACCAGATTCTACACTTCATTAAATTATCCTTTGTAGTTACAATTGTGTTGAGGGATAGGAGACTTCTGCAATTGATAGGGATATTCTTTTGTTCTAGATAACACAAACTACACAGATGTGTGTTGTAATGGGTCATACATCATACTCCATCACAGTGGGCGATAGTGTTGAATTCGTGTGCCATTATTGGCACTGACAAAGGGGCTTTTTAACAAGTAACAATGAACGGAGGCGTTCTTCAATTAATATTTACATTATTTGCCTGCCCTGATTATAATCGTCAAGATGAACCACGCGAACGCAAGGGCACTACCTTTTCTCGAAGCGCTTCGTCGGTTTTTTGGACCCTTATAACCCGAGTTTGGATTATACCAGATAAAGAAAATTCTCGGGATATGTTGTCAATAGCGGACTTATTAATCATGTAAATTTTTAATTGCATAGCTCTTATAGGTACTTTCGATTTTATTGATATCCAAGAAAACCCGGATTTCGTCCTGACTCACTGATGATCATGAAAATTCTTAGGGCATTTCCTAATGTCCTATAGAAAGCTGAAATTTTGTTTGTAATCTAGTATTACTATACAAAAAAAAAAAAAAATTAAAACTTGTAACTTTTATCCCCCAACTTCTTAAACTAGGGGATGGAAGTTTGTATGATACTTCCGCAATTTTTACGATAGAGGTTTGATATAGATATGATATATCCTTGTTGTTATAAATAATAATAAAAAAAAATGTAATAAAATGATAATGTTACCCTTTAAAAAGTAAAGCGCACGACTGGGTCGAAAAAAACGTTCTCCTTTATCAAAAGTTTTGTTGGTTGTTTTTTTATATATTTTATTAGGTATGTAGGTAAAGATCTGAGGATCTGAGAATCAATGCTATATAAACAAGCATAGTAGGAGTTTCTCATTTTTGATCTGTTAGGGAATGATTTTCTTTTTGACTGGAATATATTAATGACGCGGGCTTAAGTTGTCTATGATTGGAAGTATTGTTCGTGATAGATCGATATTTTTACATATAAATATATATATGTATATTGTATATGCAAGAATTCAGAGATTTGTCTTTGAATTTGCATTAGCAGTTATAAACTGAATATCACGATGAACGTGTGTGAGGGTGCAAATGCAGTGGGATATTTTTATTGTTGGAATTGTTTTAAGGTGCATATTCAAAATGGTTGAAAAAAAGTAGAAGTACTTAGGTAATATTTTCTGAAAATAAGTTTTTCGTTGCTGTTATTGCATTTCTAATGGCTGTTGCAAATTTTAATTTTAAAGTGCGGTATTGAGTTTTAAAAATTCGAATTTTCAAGTTCGGTATTGAGTTTTAAAAATATATATGAACAGAGAGCGGCTTTTGGGTAGCCATTTTTCAGAAATAATAAAAAAACAGATTTTTTCGAATTTTTTGAGAAAAACTAAGTACCGGGTCTAATTTAAAATACTGACATAACCGTTTATATAGATTTTGAACAAATTCGTTAGAGCGATTTTTGTAAAATTTGGCAGACAAAAGAGTACCAAATATTTCAATGTTTAGTTTGAAAAATACTATTTGTAAACTATATAGCTAAAAACCGATTACATATAAGTTATTGTTCGCGATATAAACATTACTTGGTTTTTAAAGTTTTATCGAAGTCAAAAATGGGGTTTTTCGAGATATGAACAGTTTTTTTAAATTATCGTTTTCGGTGATTAGTATTGAAAATTAAGGACGCAATAATTTTAAGAACATCAATATTACTCTAAGTTTGCATTTTGGTCAAAATCGTTTAAGCCGTTTTCAGGTAAAGTAAGGAAAACTAAATTAAAAAAAAAAGACTTTTTTTCAAAAATCCATTTTACGATAATACCGAGAAAAACTAAGTTTGCCATTTAGTTGGAAATGACCATATAACGTTAGAAATAAAATACAAAAAGTTCGCCATTTTGTTTTCCTTATCCGTGTGACATGCAAAACATACAAAAAATATAAAATCAATGCTGCCAACCGCTGCTAACAATGGGGAATGTGATAGAGTTCGGGAATACCACATTTAAACATAACTGAATGCTATTTTTTAGTTATTATATATTTTCAAAAGGCGAATAATATAATTTGTTTGAATAATACATAAAACTATTTAAAGGAGATTTTATATATACCTACTAGGATAGCCCTTGTAAAGTTAGGGCGTGTAGATAGAAGCTTGGCTCTACATGAGATCTGATAACTTTTTGACAGCGCGGGTCATATGGTCTCGTCTTGGCAAAATTTTACATGAAAATGTTTTTGGTGGGATTAATAACATAAACATATATAATGTCGCGATATTTTTCATGGCGTGATAGATTATTCCGACATAATTATATATCGTGATAGAAAAACTTTAGAAATAATGACATTTGCGGTCAAAGTTGTATATATATAAAATTGCCGGTATATTGCAAGTGATCATTTTAAAGTACAATGCAATTTATCCTTGCTATAAACAAAGTGTGTCGTGATATATCCGCCGATATGAAGCACTTTTATTAGAAATAAGCGAATACCAAAAAAACAGTATAATTGGGTCCTAAAAAATAAAAGAACAAACCTACAAATAGTAGGAGAAAAATCTCATCCCATTTATCTCTCCATAGTCGCCCACTGTAAGTCCCTACACCTACACCCACCACTGTCAGTTCGTCTATCAAACGCTGATACAGTATAATCTTTCCAGCCACAGGCGCAATGGATGTTTACAATCTGATTTTGATTTTCTTATTCAAAAGGATACATATCACGATGCACGCTGACATATACTCGTATAACATATCACCTTCTCTCTTCCGATGAAGATTGACGCGTGTCCCTTTCACAGTGGTAGGTACATGCAGTAAGCACGTAATTGTCAGCCATTTGAAAACTGTCGCAATAAAGTTTCACGTATTGTATGGGAACCAAGTGCATGGTACTTCATCGATTGAGTGCAGGTGCAGATAATTAAGAGCCTCAAGGTGCAAGACTAATTACCCGCAAGTTTGTAATTTATGGTAATGTCATGTAATTGATTTAAAGGGTTTAATAAATGGCTCGAATGGTGGTGTGGCTGTTGGTTACTGGTTGCATTGGTTGAGCAGATTTGTTGCACGTTAGCATTTCCAGAGTGGTTTACCTGTGGATTATAGCGGTTGCTCGAAGGAGATTTTGGACTAAAATTACTTCTGGGGCATAGTTTTAGTGCTGCTGCAAATTGTTGGATTTACGAAATTAAATTAAATCCCACTTGCGATGCATGTTCTTAAAATGTGAAATGATGCCCAGGGTCATCTATTCAACCGTACCACTATGGTGGCAACTGCGATGCTGCGATTTTACTATAAACCTTGATTAAAAGGAATAGAAAAGGGTCCTCTGAACAGTGTTCTGTTCTTCCATCAAACTGAAGGAAGACGGGAAATCGTTATGGTTAGAAAGGAACTGAACTGGAAGACCTACCTCAGGGCAGCCTAAGACTTAAAAAAAAAAACAATGTCACTTGCCGCACAAAGAGTCCACCAGCACTAGGCTGGTATACAAAGCATCCGCACTATAACTACCGTATCATAAATAATCCAGGCGGCCCGTTTATGCAATCACTGAATCTACTCAAGGACAATCGATTTCCTGGTTCTACGCGTGTTTAGCTTTTGGCTTTAATTAGGGAAACAAGTTACGTAATTCCATAAAATTTCTATTTCAATGGGTTCTGTACGATCTATGAATCGTTGTGTTGACCAAAGTGCATAAACCTTGACAACGAAAGAGTTCTAGTGCATGAACCAGAACTCTTGTGACTTGGTGATCGCCGAATCTTTGTGATTCTCTTGTTGACCTGTTGTGTGTTTAAGCTCCCTTACCACGGGTGGGGGGGAGTCTTAATCAAAAAAGTAGTGAAGAAAAGGCGTTGAATTCTGGTAACAAACTGAATCGTATTTTTATTAATTTCTCTCGCTTATATACTAATATCTTGCTTACTTTACTAAAATAACAGTTAGGTACAAAGTGCTGTGAGTGCAATAAAGAACAAGTAGAACAATTAACGTGTGACGTGCTGAAGGTGCAATAATTACAATTAAGTGCAAAGAGTGCTGATATGACAAAAGAAACAATTGTGTGTAGTGTGTAGGGTGAATGAAATCGGAAATGGAAAGTGCAATGTCAGTGGGGTGATGAAAATGTGTAATAAGGTTTTTTTGTTTTGTTTTGTTTATGCTGGGCGATGACCGATGATGGGTAGGTCAGTGTTTGGCGTAAACATTCTCCCCGCCTTGAACAACGGTTCAAATGTTGACAGTGAAAGCTTCTTGATGAGTCCGGGGAGCTGGTATTGGGGATTCTGTAGGATGATGATTTCGGCTACGGATTGTGGTCCAGATGATGTACCCGAAAGTGATCAAGATGAAGCCGACGGCGAGATAACTGACGATGAACTGATGGGTGTCAGTGCCCTTTACCTGTCCTAGCCTTTCTTCTAATTGCTGCTGCGTGATCCCCTTTTGAAGTAGATCGATTCCATGTGAATTTCTTCGAAAGCTGGCTGAGTAGTGAGTCAGTGACGTTGAGTTTGAGGCAATGCTGATTGCGTCTGAAATGTTACTTGCTGGAATAAATGAGGCTCGAGACGTGCTTATGAAGATGTTGTGCCCCTGAATGGTGAATATGTCTTGCTTTAAAACACAACCAGCTGGTATTGTCAAGATGCCAGACTGTTTTAACTGTAGTTGAGTGAGATTTCCTTGACAGACAACATTTATTAATACTTGACCCTGTAGCGAGTATATCCATTGACTTGAGTTATGTAGTTGTTTCCAGAACTGTTCCTCTGTAAAGATTTCGAGTTGACAAGAGGATTGATCGAGGATTTGGTTCATAAGGTTGAACTCGCATAGGCTGATGTTAGATCCCTTTTGATAAAGTGGATGCCTCTGCTTGCACATAATGTCATTTTCCAAAGCCGTGATGCAATCATTAAGCTCTCTTTCGCTTAGTGGATAATACTGCGTTCGGTGTAGATTTATTATTATGTAGTCGGAAGATGGTCGTATTGCAACAAACGAGGTATTAACCATCACAGGAACTGGAATAATCTTGTACAATTCGTATTCCTCGGTTGTGACGAGCGGCAGAGTTAGTCGGAAGATGATGTGAGATCCCATGACGCGTCCTTCTGCAGTCATTAATTTGTACAATAATGCAACGTTATTGTGAGTTTCTGGAATACGAAGTGTGGGTGGTAGGTGGGTTTTAATTGTTGCTATCTCCTGTTGCAACTGGTTAGGGTGGATTAAAGCGGCGTTTATTTTTCCGTGATGAACATCCGTGACCAAATCCAATAGTAAGGATTGCATTCTTTGAAGATTTGTGATACTGAAGAATAGTTGAAAACACTGGGATAGCATTAGCTGCGAAATCTGCAGCTGATAATCTTGACTATTTGTTTGGTTGATCTGCTCGATGATGTTGTTGATTTCGGTTTCTAGTGATTGAAATTGTTTTTCCAACCTTCCTTCGTTAATGCGGATAATATTTGCGGTAGAGTTTATTAATGAAGTTTGATTTTTTACCAGGCGCAGTAAGTGATCTTCGTTTTCACGCATTGATGATATAACGTGCGACATGTGCTGGGCGTAGTCGGAATCTAATACTCCAAATAATGAGCTGGCTAGGGATCCAACTACGTTAATCGCTCCGCGTTTAACACGGGAACCAGTTTGGTTAAGCAGCTCATCATTGTCGTTAAGTTCTTGTAGAAGGTTTTGAAGGTGTAGCATGTTGGCAGAACAGGCGTTTGCTTGTATTATGTCTTGGCAAAGCCCCTTTAGTTTTTTGTTACCCATGTTGAGCCATTTTAGTTCTTTCCAGTATGATTTCAACTCATAGTAGATGACTATGTCCCACTGGTCCGAAATGATGTGTGTTGTTCCCAAATTTTCGAAATGAATGCCTGGATTAGATTTAAAAGGTTCTACGTTGACCTGGGCGCTCATGACCACTGGAACCAATAAAAGAATTATTAGTATTGCCGATGTGGATGCATGGAATGGGTTGAATCTCCTTTTCCTTGGTGGAGGACTCACATCATCATCTGAATTGACCTCGCCCTCTTCGAGTTCTTGTTCTGGTTGACAGGACGCTGTCAATGTTGTTGTTGTCGGTTGTGATTCGTTAACACCTTGTTCATTAACACCCTGTTCTTCTGTTTCGATTGGTAGGGGTGCTAATCGGTGTATTGGTCTTCGTAATATACTGGTGGCAGTTTGAATTTCTGCAACTCTAACGACTCCATCTGCCCCTGGAAAAGTCTGTATGACTCTTCCAAGTGGCCATTTCATCACAGGGCAGTTATCTTCTTTGATGATGACCATTGTTCCCGGAACCAGGTTTTCGCATTTTCGTTGCCATTTGTATTTTTGTTGCAATTCGTTGAGGTATTCCTTCTGCCATCTATTCCAAAATTCTTCCTTTATATTAGCGATGATTCTGAGTTTGGCGGGAAGGTTTGCCTTAAGAGATTCAGAGGTCGGGTCGATTGAATTTGTAAGTGGCTCGCCTATGATAAAATGACCTGGGGTAAGTGCCGTTAAGTCGTTGGGGTCGGTCGACATTGGAGTGAGCGGCCTTGAGTTCAGGACTGCCTCGATTTCGATGATGACGGTTTCAAGTTCTTCATACGTCAGTGAGGTTGGTCCTAAGCAACGTTGCAGTAGATATTTTGCCGATTTTACTGCAGCTTCCCAGAGGCCTCCAAAATGTGGTGCTCTCGGAGGTATGAAATGAAATTCGATGCCCTTTGCTGAAAATGTGGCTTGGATTTGTTCCTGCGCCGCTTCCGAATGTATGTGGCTTGTCAGGTCTTGAAATTGGTTGTTGGCACCTACGAAATTTGTCGCATTGTCGCAATACAGGTGTTGGCAGTTGCCTCGTCTTCCGATGAATCTCTTCATTGCGGCGATAAAGCCATTGGTTGATAAGTCGGTTACGAGTTCGAGGTGAACCGCCTTCGTCGCGAAGCAGCAGAATACGGCTACGTACGTTTTCTGTGGATGCTTTCCTCTGACCTTGTAGTGGGTTTTGATAGGTCCACAAAAGTCAACCCCTGCATTTACGAATGGGCGCGCAGGTTGAACTCGGTGGGCTGGCAGATTTCCCATTATTTGCGTAAGTAGCTTCGGTTTAGCTCTTGTGCATCTTACGCATTGCTGGACAATGGACCTAGCTATTGTTTTTCCCTTGATGGGCCAGAATTTTTGCTTCGTGGTTGATAAAAGGGCTTGTGGCCCACAATGAAGATTTTCCTTGTGGATTGAGGTCATTAGCATCTTCGTATGTGGGTGTGAATATGGAAGCAGCAATGGATGCTTGGCTTCATATGGTAGTGAGGAAGCTTCAAGGCGCCCTCCGACTCTAATTGTCCCTTCTTCGTCGATAAATGGAGTTAGACTGGCGACTGAACTATCCTTTGGTGTTTCGGTGAAGCTTTGAAGGTGTTTGATGTCCTTCTCGAATTCTTCCCCTTGCATGTTTTTGACTAAGTAAATTAGTGCCTTGTGTAATTCTGTGGGCTTGAGAGCGCCCGATTTCTTGACGACCTCCCTTTTGGTGGTAACCTTTATGTTATGGGAGAATCGTTGGATGTAAGCAACCACTCGCTGCAACCTTCTGAAGTCGTTGTGGTGGTCAATCTTGTAGATGAAATTTGATGCTTGTTTGATAGTGGACAATACAAGCGCTGTGGGTCTTCTCTCTATTTCGCAATCCGATTTCCTTTGATATGCTGGAGGCCATGACGATTCGCCTCCATACAGAAAGAATGGTCCGTAAAACCACAAGCTACATGTTGTCAACTTGTCTGCTGGCATCCCACGAGACAAGATGTCAGCTGGGTTGTCCCCGGACCGAACGTGCCGCCAATCCTTTATGAGAGTAAATCTTTGAATGGACGATATTCTGTTGGCGACGAAGGTGTGAAAAGATGAAGAGGATGCATTAATCCATCCGAGCACTATCTCCGAATCTGTCCACATGTATTTCTTGCATTCCTCTAAATGCAGATCTTTGGAAACACGGTTGACCAGCTCAGCTGCTAAGGCCGCGGCACATAGCTCTAGCCGTGGTATGGTTAGTGTTTTTAATGGAGCCACTCTTGATTTGGCACAGAGCAATCGAACGGTTATGGTTTTGTCACTGTTGACTGCTCTCAAATATATTGCGGCGCCATATGCTTTTTCAGACGCATCTGCAAAGGCATGAATTTGTATGTTTTTTGGAATTCGATGGGAGAATATGTGTCGATCAATCTTGATGTCCTGTAGGTGCTTCAATTTCTCTCGGAACCTTCTCCATTCTGATTGAAGCTCTTCCGGAAGCGGAGTGTCCCAGTCGAAGCCATTGGTCCAGAGCCTTTGCATAAACATCTTAGCCGTAATTATGACCGGGCCTAGAAACCCAAGTGGATCGAATAGTTGAGCGATGTCTGATAGAGCCGTTCGTTTGCTGATTTTTGAATGATGAGTGATTTTTAGATTTACCACAAACTTATCCGTGTTCGGCAGCCATCCTTGACCAAGTGTTTTAATTTGATTTGTGTTGTCAATGTCGAGGTCAAGGTGGAGCGCAATGTCGTCACTTGGTATGTTTTTCAACAGATTCTTGTCGTTGGAACACCATTTTTTGAGAGTGAATCCGGCAGTTTTCAGTAGTTCATTTAACTGCTCTTGCATTCTGATGGCCGTAGCTAAGTTATCCGATCCGGTCATCACATCGTCCACATAGAAATTAGTTTTCAAAACTTCGGCTCCCAGTGGAAAGTGTCTTGTGCCCTCTATTGCCAATTGTTGTAGACATTTCGTGGCTAGATAAGGGGCTGATGTTGTTCCGTAAGTGACTGTGTTGAGTTGGTATACCCTTAATTCATCTGACGGATTATCTCTCCAAAAAATGAGTTGGAACTGCCGATCATGTTGGTTGACAAGTATCTGTCGATACATTTTTTCTATGTCTGCGGTAAATACGTATCGGTGCAGACGAAACTGTAGAAGAGTTGTGAACAGCTCGTCTTGGATTGTCGGCCCTGTCGCTAGTAGGTCGTTAAGGGATACTTTTGTGTTGGTTTTCGCAGATGCATCGAAAACCACCCGCAGCTTTGTGGTTGTGCTGTCGGGTTTGAGTACACAATGATGAGGAAGGAAATAATGCGGTCCTTGGATCTCGCTAGGGTTGATGGGCTCCATATGACCAAGTCGTTTGTATTCTGCCATGAATTGTGTATATTGTTCCTTGAGATCACTATTCCTTTCTAGTCTTTTTTCCAGTGATACAAATCTTTGAAGAGCAATCCCTTTAGATGTTCCTAACTCGTTGGTCGAGGCCTTGAAAGGAAGTCGAACCACGAATCGTCCGTCTGGATTTCTGGTGGCTGTTTTAGTGAAGTGAGTTTCGCATCTTATTTCCTCAAGTGTGTGAGACTTGGTTGCTTCTTGAACTTCCTCCACCTTCCAGAATTTCTCCATATCCTGAGTTAGCTGGTCTTCAATGGAGATACCGCAAATTGCTGACTGTGGGGATGTACCACCTGCCTTGCCCGCAATTATCCATCCAAGACGCGTGTTTTGTAGTAGGGGTAAATCTTCCCCGATACTAAGCTGTCCGACTGTCAAGAGTTGATGGTACAGTTCCGCTCCAATCAGCAAATCGATTTGTCCAGGTTCGCCGAAGTGGGGGTCTGCCAATCTTAAATCGGTTGGAATGTTCCAGGAGGCAGTGTTGATCCTCCGAGTTGGTTGATTAGGAGTGATTTGTCGTAGGACGAAGGCCTCTAGATTGACGTTAAATTCTGAGGTTTTTGATCTTAACGCAAGGTTCACTCTCCTAGTTGCTTGCCTTGTGCCTTCTCCGATTCCAAGAATCCGCATTGTTTCGGCGAATTCTGGAATCTTCAGCCTCCTCGACAGCTTCTCGGTGATGAAGTTGAGCTGTGACCCAGAGTCTAACAATGCTCGACAGTTTACGGGGTTGCCTGCGCTGTCCTCTAGGTTGACGACTACTGTACCTAGAAAAACATAACCCTTATTCTTGGGAGCGACTGCTGAAGCTGAGGTGATTGGGGCTACTGCCGCTGCTGTGGTTGTTGGTCTCTCATCTTCGGGGTTCTGGGCACCTGGAGGGGAATTGAATCGGCCTTGTTGGCGATTTTCTCTCTCCGTCGTGTTTCTTGGTGGTCCATCCATGTGTAGGAGAGTATTGTGCCTTCCTGAGCATTTTGTGCAGTTTCGTGCTGAGCAGTTGGATGCTGCATGTCCCGCATTGAGGCAGTTTATGCACAATCTGAGTCTTTTTGCCACGGGTAGGCGACCATTTGGTGTAAGTCGCAAGAACCCTTGGCATGCATATAATTTATGGTCCCCCTTGTTGCAGTAGGGACAGGTTGGATTAGTTGGTTTGCCCGCGACCACTGACGTGAAGGATCGGGCTGTTGGTTTTCGCGTCTGTTCTTCCGCACAACGCCCCTTGTTTCCTAGTGTCTCTAGGGATTGAAAACGGTTTTCCAAAAAGTTAAGGAATTCGTTGAGCGATGGCAAAGCTCTTGGATGTTTTAAAGACTGTTCGTAGAGTACGTGCGTTGAACGGTCTAATTTTTTCATTATGAGGTGAACTATCAGCGGATCCCAGCTGCTGGTATCTAATCCAAGGTTTTTGAGACCTTGCAGGCACTCCTTGGTCGTATCGTGTAGTGCCTTGATGCTGTTGGCGGATTCTGTTGAACTGCCAGGTTGTTGAAGCAAACGATTGAAGAATGCGGTTGTTAGTAGTCTAGTGTTGTTGTATCGATCTTGCAGCATTTGCCATGCTGACGCATAGTTGTCCTCTGTGAGAGGTAAATGGCGAATAAGTTTTTCAGCGTCTCCAGTCAGATTGGTTTTTAGATACCACATCTTTTGGCACTTGGGCATCTGCTGGTTGTCGACCATCTGTGTAAATAGGTCGAAAAATTGTCTCCAATTTAAATAGTCGCCATCAAACCTCGGGAGCACAATTTTAGGTAAACTGAATTGGGTGTTGTGGTTGTGGTTGCTTTCTGAGCTACTGTGACTTGGGGATTGTTGCGGACCGGTACAATCTTGGATTTCCGCCGCGCACCTTTCCAGCATTCTGCGGACTGTGTCCTCCATTTGGATGTGTGTGGAGGTGTCCTCGCTAGATGTCGATGAGTCGCTAAGCTCCACCAATTTGATTTGGGTCGCCTCAATTTGCGCCCAATACTTGTTAATTGTATTGCAGCTGAGTTCCCAAAAGTGTTTGGAACCCACTGGTGTAGTTTCGACGTTGTCCAGGGTGCGTTGCAGCGTTTCTCTCAAGTATTGCTGACGCCGCCTTATCTGGGCTATGCTGATATTGTCGCTTGTGTGATCACCGTCGGAAGCATTTGCTTGGAGAGGTGCTGACGGGAAAGGTTTGTCGTCAGTCTCCGATGTGACGGGATTTACTTGTTGTTGCAAGTATTCGATTTTACCCTCGAAGAGGGTCTTGTGCTGTTGATATACCGTCCTTACGGCATCATAATATCCCTTGCTAAAGTAGGGATGCTCGAGTTGATCAGAATACGTTTCTCTGATTTCGCTGTCAGTGGCGTCGAACTTTTCCCACTGCTCCTCCAATCTTCGCAGGCGCTCTGTGTAGTATTCAAGCGTCTTTCTGTTTGCTGGATCCTTCTTGAAATTGGCTATGATTCGACCAATTTCGGATCCAGTTTCTTGCTGTAGTTCTGCTTGCCGTTCCATGGTGCAAAACTAGCGTTCCGAATTGAAGTTGATGAAGAAGCGTTGAACAAGAGAAAACAAATATCGAACCGTGATCACCGAATCACGTCGGGGTCACCAAATGTACGATCTATGAATCGTTGTGTTGACCAAAGTGCATAAACCTTGACAACGAAAGAGTTCTAGTGCATGAACCAGAACTCTTGTGACTTGGTGATCGCCGAATCTTTGTGATTCTCTTGTTGACCTGTTGTGTGTTTAAGCTCCCTTACCACGGGTGGGGGGGAGTCTTAATCAAAAAAGTAGTGAAGAAAAGGCGTTGAATTCTGGTAACAAACTGAATCGTATTTTTATTAATTTCTCTCGCTTATATACTAATATCTTGCTTACTTTACTAAAATAACAGTTAGGTACAAAGTGCTGTGAGTGCAATAAAGAACAAGTAGAACAATTAACGTGTGACGTGCTGAAGGTGCAATAATTACAATTAAGTGCAAAGAGTGCTGATATGACAAAAGAAACAATTGTGTGTAGTGTGTAGGGTGAATGAAATCGGAAATGGAAAGTGCAATGTCAGTGGGGTGATGAAAATGTGTAATAAGGTTTTTTTGTTTTGTTTTGTTTATGCTGGGCGATGACCGATGATGGGTAGGTCAGTGTTTGGCGTAAACAGGTTCTTCTCAGAAGACCGACATCACAGCTTTAAATATATACTAGGGGTCGCATCGTGGTCGAAATTCGACCAATTTATTCTATAAGTTCATTTTTGAAGGGGAAATATCGGAGCGCTTAAAAATAGACAATCGAAACCATTTCAGGCTTCCCTTAAATTGCGAATAAAAAGTGTCCAGTAATGCGGGCTTTCTTCTATTTTATATCACAGGTAGAAAAGGTGGCATAGAATAGATATGCAATATTTCATCGTTTTTCGCTTAAATTTACCTGCTGTAATTCACAATTTGTGGAAAATTTTTGTATTTTGCACTTCTATGTATTGTCCCCTACCCAAATATAAATATATAGTGTTGGCATATTTATGTGACGTATAATAGCAAAAATGGGTGGAAACACGTTATAGGCAACTCCGTATTAATATATCGATATATTGACAGCTATCATCCTTAGTACCCTTCCAACAAAATAAAATATAAAGCAGTGACAGATGCGGTCGCTTATATGTAAATACATCTTAACGAGATAGCTGTATATTCGAACCATACCCTTTAATAGATTTCTGGTCATTTTGACATGAGAACAGTGCAGAGGAACCAGCTAGATCAGGTTTCCCTAGCATTTAATACCCTATTCACACCGCGAGCGGAAAACCGGGTTTTCGCGAAAACACTCGAAAACTTCACCGAAAACAGAATTCAGTTTTCAATATAACGGGTGATTTTTTAAGAGGTTTAGAACTTTTTTTAAAAAAAAAAACACAAAAAATTCGAATGAAATGAAATATTTATTTGAATCGATAGTTTGAACCTTGCAATTTAATGTTTAAAGATAATTTAATGCAAATGTTGACCGCGGCTGCGTCTCAGGTAGTCCATCCGCTGAGTCCAATTTTGGCATACTCTTTCACACATATCGGCCGGTATCTCACGAATGAATGCATGGATGTTGGCTTCCAGTGCGTCAATCGAAGCGGGCTTGTCCCTTTACACATTAGCCTTGACATACCCCCACAAAAAATAATCTAATGGTGTCAAATCGCACGATCTAGGCGGCCAATTGACCGGCCCGAAACGTGAAATTAACTGTTCACCAAACTCGCCTCGCAATTGCGCCATTGTTTCGCGTGCTGTGTGGCATGTGGCACCGTCTTGTTGAAACCACATATCATGCAAGTCAAGAACTTCCATTTCGGGCAAAAAAAAGTTTGTTATCATCGCTCGGTAGCGTTCACCATTGACAGTAACGTTGCGATTCGCATCATTTTTGAAGAAATATGGCCCAATAATGCCGCCGGCCCATAAACCGCACCGAACAGTGGCTTTTTCGGGATGCATTGGTAGCTGTTGCAATGCTTCTGGCTGATCTTCACTCCAAATGCGGCAATTTTGCTTATTTACGTACCCATTCAACCAAAAATGAGCCTCATCGCTGAACACAATTTTTCGATAAAAAAGCGGATCCTCGGCCAGCTTTCCAAGAGCCCATTCACCAAAAATTCGGCGTTGTGGTAGGTCGGCTGGCTTTAGTTCTTGCACAAGCTGTATCTTAAAAGGCTTTACGCACAAATCCTTCCGCAAAATTTTCCACGTAGTGCTGTAACAAAGGCCTAACTGCTGGGAACGGCGCCGAATCGACATTTCGCGGTCTTCTGTCACACTAGCTGATACGGCCGCAATATTTTCTTCACTACGCACAGTACGTAAACGTGTTGGTGGTTTAATGTCCAACAAAGTAAATTTGGTGCGAAATTTGGTCACAATCTTCCGAATAGACTGCTCAGAAGGTCGAGAATGCCGATCATAAAATGGAAGCAGCGCGCGATGAACATTTCGAACCGAGCACGAATTTTGATAGTAAAATTCAATAATTTGCAAGCGTTGTTCATTTGTAAGACGATCCATGGTTAAATTGCAAACCAAACTGAAGCTGTTTGACAGTGACACAAGGTACTAAACACACGTCAGCTGTCAAAACCAGTGTTGCCAAAACCAAACCAGCTAAAAAATCACCCGTTATTTATGGTTTTTATCGCTATGATGTGATCGAGGTCCTTTTAAATGCTTGGCGCATCTGTGTTTGTACTTCGATTTGTCGTACCATATGCCATGTCATTTTCAACCTGATGAAGGAAGGTGAAATTAGAAATCGTCCTCAACATTCAAGTATACCTCTCTAGATATATTGGGCACACATTTCACTGCACCATCTCAGGTTCTTGGTTCTATGCTTATATAACGCCTTGTAGCTTCCATAAAATTTTGTTCAGTTTTAGACTTATATTGAGCTCTTTGTTGCACAGCAAATCTCCTCTCGGACACAATATATTGTATTTGCATTAATCGAACGAAGAATTCGCATTTAAATCTTCAAAATCATGCACTGATGTTTATTTACTTCTCACTGATGCCTACAAAGTTATTCATTTCGCTATGCGAATCAGAAACCAGACCCAAATGATAGTGCGGCTGACTGTAAGGGTATACCGTATACGGTAAACTGTATACACTCTAGACTCTCTGACACTCCTATTCCATGCCGATGCACTTTTGCTTATTTGTTTAGAACTTGAAGTGTTCCGAAAAAAGGGAATGACTTATTTAGATGAAACCGCACATCGGGCTGGATGCTAGTTGCATCCTCGTCTGATGCGATTCTGGTCCTTCTCGGCCTAGAGTGTAAACAAATGATGCCTTATTCCTTCTGCGGTGTTCGGTGTATCATCGCCATGGTGTTGTGTATTTATTTCCTTTGTCAGGGGTTTCGGTATCGGTTTTGTTTTGTTTCAACAGACGGCTGATGTGATTGTGTGTATTTACCTTTTGGAATGTCTAAAATAAGCAAAAGGTTATCAAAATGATAATTGAAGTTTTGTGTTTGGACGGAGGGCCACGTTATACTGTCTCTGTTGAAGGAATTTTCAATTCACCAGTGAACAGACATTCGCCTTGTTTATTTGTTTTGCCGGTTGACTTTTAATTAGCTTTTGGGACTGAAATGTATTTCGAGTAATCTTGTGGAGGAGTTGCGTTTTTTAATCGGACGCTCCATTCTTAATTCATCCATAGTGACAGTGAGTTTTATCAACCAACTTACTACTGACAGCACCCATGTGTGTACGGTTATTTTTCCCATGGGCACTTTGGTTAAAGATATGCACAGTGCCCTTCCCAATAGCTTTTTTTGTGTACTCGCAGTGAGTATAAATTCACCCAAGACCAATGGACAAAATTGACGTTTCAATCCGGTTTGTGCCGTTTTCAGAAATATGCATATATATAGATAGAAGACAACGCGTTTTCGTGAAGTGAAGGGGACTGAATTTGCCTGTATGTCTTTAATCTTTAAAACTCTGGTGCACACGTCTAAAGAGAATAACTTAGGCCACAATTTCTATGTTGTAACTTCTCAATAGAACAATATAAAAAAAGAGTAGGTAATTTCTGCGTATTTTTTTTTCCTTTTGTATTAGAAAAAGCTGAACTAATAATATGTACATGATATGTTTTAGCTAACCAACCAAATGGGTAAACATAGTGGCTATAGATAGGCGAAGTTTAAAATTGTTCTTGCCGAGCCACATATTGACATTTATTTTTCCATTTAGGTACTCCTTTTTATGCCTGAGAGGGAAAGAGAAAAAATAAAATAAAATAAACGAGCCTGATAGAACCTAGAATGTGCGAGAGATAATTTATGCTATTCGTTTAGCTTCCAAAAAAATAAATTTTGAATGCATAGTTTTACTTGTTGGTCCTACTGGTACCTTCCCTTCCCAAAAAGGGGAAAAACGGAACCTTATTAGCGTTTTGATTTGGTAGTTAAACACAATCACTAGCTAAGTTTGTGTGTACATGTGTTTATTTAGACGTGGGATAATTTCTGCAGGATATCGTCTATTCTGGTGTCCCTCAAGGTAGCCACATTGGTCCAATCCTGTTCCTCTTATTTATCAACGATTTATGTCTTTTTTTACATACTCAACGATTTTACTATTTGCGGATGGTAGATAAGCTGTAATATTCTTATAGCAGCCCATAAGGTTATATCTTTATACAGCATGATATTGACCGCACGCAGGAATGGTGTAAGGAGAACTATATGCAGCTAAATAAATTCAAGGACACCTTTCCAAGGCGTCAAAATCCAAATAAACCAAATAATTTTATTTATGATGCAGTTGTTGAAAGTGTGGATCCCTTTAATGATCTTGGAGTTATCTTTGACAAAAAGCTCAAATTTAACCTCCATTTGATTGCATTGCCAGTAACGCAAGATGCCGATTGGGACATACATATAAAACGTTTCTCAAAAGAATTAGAGGACCCCTATGTCACCAAAATTCTATTATTATTCTCTAGCCCAACCTGTTTTGGAATATTGTAGTCCTGTTTGGTGTCCGAGCAAAAAATCTGGAAATTCAAGAATTGAAAGCATTCAAAGCAGTTTATTCTTTTTGCATTACGTAAATCACGGGACCCCGTATTCCCTCCTACAGAAGTAGCTGACCCGGCGAACTTCGTTCCGCCCAAATTCATTAATGTAGGTAATGAAATTAATAATTCCGAGCTTTCGCTTCATTCTGTTTCATGTGATTCGGTCAATTCAAATTTTTTATTCAGAAGTTACCTATATTAAAATTAAATAAATAAATAAAATCAAATACTTTTTGTAGTCGCAGTAGCTTAGTGGTAAGTGTGTTGGACTGCTATGCGGGAGTCCCAGGTTCGAACCCCACAAAAACCCAATTCCGACTTAGGGTTTTTTTCCGCTGCGCTACCTCTCGCGAATGTCTGACAAACATCCGAGAGTATAAATGTCTTGTAAGAGCTTCTCAATTAGCCGTTTGGAGTCGGCATAAAACTGTAGATCCCTTCCATTCGTTCCAAAAATGAAAAACTCACACAAAACGAATGGTTGTGAGAAGCTAGGCCTAGGGTCTCTCCAGACCTGTTGCGCCAACTATTTATTTATTTTTATTTAATCAAATACTTGTCGGCCAACCTACCACTTTTTCACTGAAAGGCTTTATGGTATGCAACATTTTTTATTCTATTTCTAATATCGGATGCATACGACACGTGAAATTCAAGACTTATGCCACACACATCTAGCGATTGTCCTTGCGACTTATTGTCATAGCAAAAGCGAGACGTATGGAAAATTGAAGACGCTTAAATACGAACGGCAAATCGTTCTGAATAAGTGGAATCCGCGGGATAAGAACATCTTCGCCTTTCAATTTTTCAATCAAAATTGTTGCTTGAATAATATTTGATTTTAAATTCTTCACAATTAAACGCGTACCGTTACAAAGTTTTGGTTCATTTAGGTTGCGCAACAAAAATATTACTGAGCCGATTTTTAGTTTCAAATTGTGTGGAGGCAAGCCTGAAACATCCAAAGAATTTAAAAATTCCGTGGGATAGTTGGTGGCTTCGTTTTCATCCATCACGGAGTCGACTGATTTGTATGAATGCAACTCACCAGCGATTTGGTTTTGAATGGCGAAATTCAAATGATCGACGTTCTCGTTTTTCGTAGCCAAAATCTCTCTTACACGTAGCCAATCATGGTCAACATAATTCTGAGCGATATTCGGGAAAAAATTCACGATTAGTTCTTCCGGTGTCGTAAAGTTGAAAACATTTTTGTGGAAACTCATTCAGGAAGGTGATTAAGTCTGCTGGAAACTATTGCCCATTGCCAACAATTGCCTGGAGAACTCTGCAGCGGACTGGTCATTTTGTAAAGAAACTCGCATGTTTGTTGTCAAATGCAATTTCTTGACGTATCGACATAAAGTAGACGCCTTCAGGCAAGCATTCGCGTTTGACGAAAATCGCCTGATAGCAAGATCATTGCTCCACGGAAGGGTCCCTTATCATTACGTTAACGATTCAGGGCCTCCAATGCGCATTTGTAAGCCATTGTGCATTCGTCCCATATAATAATCTTACATTGCTGCAGTACTTTCGCCATCGCAGTGCTCTTTGAAATGTTGCATGTAGGTTCTTCATCCACTTGCAGATTCAATGGCAATTTCAATGCTGTTTGACCGCCTTCTAACAAAGTAGCCACTATCCCAGAAGAGGCTAGGGCCAAAGCGATCTCGATCTCGAACGAATTGTAGCCAAAATCAGTGAAATCAGGAAGAAAATTCCGCCATTTTTGTTATCGACTGCTTGCATCAATTTATCGTACTTTCTTTTATTCTTGATTCAACATTGGCACATTTGTTCGAACAGCTTGACTCAATGCGATTCGACCGAAGTCCATTTCTCGCTCCAATTCTGGATTAAATGCGTCTTGCATGGAACGATTTGGCTGTGGCAACCCTAATTTGCACAACAAATTGCCACTCATGAGCAGACACATATCCTCGATCAAAATCAAAGCTTTATTGCGCATTTCATCTGACATCTCCAGTTCATTATCCGATGTCACAGTGCGAATTCGATGCAAAATATCGTCGGCCACATCATCTTTGTAACGGGTGATTTTTTAGCTGGTTTGGTTTTGGCAACACTGGTTTTGACAGCTGACGTGTGTTTAGTACCTTGTGTCACTGTCAAACAGCTTCAGTTTGGTTTGCAATTTAACCATGGATCGTCTTACAAATGAACAACGCTTGCAAATTATTGAATTTTACTATCAAAATTCGTGCTCGGTTCGAAATGTTCATCGCGCGCTGCTTCCATTTTATGATCGGCATTCTCGACCTTCTGAGCAGTCTATTCGGAAGATTGTGACCAAATTTCGCACCAAATTTACTTTGTTGGACATTAAACCACCAACACGTTTACGTACTGTGCGTAGTGAAGAAAATATTGCGGCCGTATCAGCTAGTGTGACAGAAGACCGCGAAATGTCGATTCGGCGCCGTTCCCAGCAGTTAGGCCTTTGTTACAGCACTACGTGGAAAATTTTGCGGAAGGATTTGTGCGTAAAGCCTTTTAAGATACAGCTTGTGCAAGAACTAAAGCCAGCCGACCTACCACAACGCCGAATTTTTGGTGAATGGGCTCTTGGAAAGCTGGCCGAGGATCCGCTTTTTTGTCGAAAAATTGTGTTCAGCGATGAGGCTCATTTTTGGTTGAATGGGTACGTAAATAAGCAAAATTGCCGCATTTGGAGTGAAGATCAGCCAGAAGCATTGCAACAGCTACCAATGCATCCCGAAAAAGCCACTGTTTGGTGCGGTTTATGGGCCGGCGGCATTATTGGGCCATATTTCTTCAAAGATGATGCGAATCGCAGCGTTACTGTCAATGGAGAACGCTACCGAGCGATGATAACAAACTTTTTTTTGCCCGAAATGGAAGTTCTTGACTTGCATGATATGTGGTTTTAACAAGACGGTGCCACATGCCACACAGCACGCGAAACAATGGCGCAATTGCGAGGCGAGTTTGGTGAACAGTTAATTTCACGTTTCGGGCCGGTCAATTGGCCGCCTAGATCGTGCGATTTGACACCATTAGATTATTTTTTGTGGGGGTATGTCAAGGCTAATGTGTATAGGGACAAGCCCGCTTCGATTGACGCACTGGAAGCCAACATCCATGCATTCATTCGTGAGATACCGGCCGATATGTGTGAAAGAGTATTCCAAAATTGGACTCAGCGGATGGACTACCTGAGACGCAGCCGCGGTCAACATTTGCATGAAATTATCTTTAAACATTAAATTGCAAGGTTCAAACTATCGATTCAAATAAATATTTTATTCATTTTTTCGAATTTTTTGTGTTTTTTTTTTTTAAAAAAGTTCTAAACCTCTTAAAAAATCACCCGTTATAATCAAAGTATCTACTTCATTTCAAAAAGTTACTTTATGTTACATAGTAAACTTAATTTATTAGAACAATTTAAAAAAAAAAAAAAAATCGAAATTGTTGACAACAACAATTTGGTTGGAAAATAATTAAAATAATTGACAACAACAATTGCCTTTAAAATTTAAAATATTTTTTTTTTTTATATTTGAAGTGTCACTACTCGATTTCTATCCAGTTTCTTTTTTTTCAAAGTGTATTTCCCCAACAGTAGGTGCAGCGGCTCAGTGGTTAGTGTGTTGGACGAGGTTCGAATCCTGCAAAAACCCAAATTCCAACTCAGGGTTTTTTTTTTCACTGCGCCACCTCTCGCGAACGTCTGACAAACATCCGAGAATATAACTGTCTTGAAAGAGCTTCTCAATTAGCCGCTTGGAGTCGGCATGAAATTGTAGATCCCTTCCATTCGTTCCAAAAATACAAAACTCACACAAAACGCATGGTTGTGAGAAGCTAGGCCTAGGGTCTTATTTCCCCATACAAACTTTCATAACCTCTTTCATCCCCTGAAAGTTTTGTTTTCGCGACAAAAAGTAAATATAAACCTGATATACAGCAATAAGAACAAAACCGAAAAAGAATTATGAAAATCGTCCCAGCCGTTCTCGAGTTTTAGCGAGACTCACAAACAGCAATTTCATTTTCATATATAAAGATAGATAGATAGATTGTTGAATTGTCTATGAATAGTTTTTTTTTTTCATCTTTGGCAAAGTCGACGGTTTCAGTACATTTTATACGACTTTTGCTGCTGAAAGTTTAATGACTACCACCGCTATTCGATTTATTAACAATGAAAAAAACAAAAATATTAAATGCAAATCCATCACCACTCGCAAACAGAAATAGATACTCAGAACTCGGCACGTTTCGAAACCCATCTAAATTAGTACTTAAAAACTTATTTTATGTTCCGCCTTTCTTACAAAAACAAGCGCACACGTTGTAAGGGATCCGGCCATATACCTGATTTTTCATTAAAAATATAAATAGAGATAAACAAACATCTAACAACGTGAAGATGTTTTTCGTAAAAATAGATGGAAAAACTAGCCTCTTACGAAAGAAAATAATTGAGAAAGTATTGCAGCTACAAGTGCGTGCAGTGCTTTGAAACTTGAATTTAAATGTTACAGACAATTTGAAGGAGTACCATGGGAGATTAACACACCTGCCTTTAAAGCATATATATGTGAACGGTGTCAGCTTGTGAGATCAACCATTTTGCCTTTTGAACGCTGAAGTCGAAATTGTTAGGTGAAATCGTATGGAATTTGTAAAGCGTTTGCTCTTTTGAATGTTCTCACTGACTTAGCAACAATTTACCATGACGTTGTAAGTTTATACAGGTAAAGTCGAAGTCGGTTTGGATTTTATACTAATTTATTTAATTATTGGTCTGTAATTGTCTTTGAGAATCAAAGGCTTAAAATGATTAAATATTGAACACTGTTCAGGAATTTACGTGCAAATAACGTCACTTAGTAGCATTTCTCTTCGAATCCACACAAGAGGGATCTCGAGTGGCTTGAACTTGCACCAGCCAAATCAGCCCACCGCAACGAAACATAATACATCATTTTTTACACATTTATTACAATTTATTACAGTAAGTCCGAATTTTATTACACTTGCCGTTCTCGAGATATCGCGTGTTGTGTAGGTTTTATTTGAACCTACACCACCACTCTATAACTCTTGATGCAATTGAGATATTGAGTTCAATCCAAAACCAAATTTATTACAGCTGCACCAAATCAATTTACAGTTCAAAAATCAGAAATTTACAAAACTACAAGCTTTAAAAGATACCCATGTAAAATTCCAAAACATAGAATTTTACATTAACATCGAATATTTTATTACACCACACCGCCTGATGTAATATTACTTTTTTTGACTAAAATGCCTTCAGAAGATTCCAATAGACAAACATTCACCATATGGATGTGCATTTTTACCCCTACATAGAAATACAAACATTAGAAAATTGCAACTGTCACTTAGTATACTTATTTAACCTTTAGTATTATACCACACCTCCTTAAGAAAAAATATCTTATTAAAACGCTTTTAGAGGGTAGCAATAGGCATTTCTACACTGTAGAAAATTGCATTTTTACCACCGCTTTGAATTACAGGCATTAGAAATATCTAATTAAAATTCAAAAATATCACATTTTCCTGAAACATAGAATAATTTATTACACCACACCGCCTACTGTAATAAAAGTTATTTCGGCCGAGATGCCTTCAGAAGGTTCCAATAGACTAGCCTTCACCAGAAGAATGTGCACTTTTATCCCCGCCTTGAGCTACAAGCCTTAGAAAATTGCACTAAAAATTCAAAAATATCACATTTTCCTGCAACATAGAATAATTTATTACACCACACATATTTTTGAATTTTTAGTGCAATATTCTAAGGATTATCTTCTAAAGCTTGTAGTTTTGTAGATTTCTGATTTTTGAACTGTAAATTGATTTGGTGCAGCTGTAATAAATTTGTAATAAATTCTGGTTTTGGATTGAACCAAATATCTCAATTGCATCAAGAGTTATAGAGTGGTGGTGTAGGTTCAAATAAAACCTACACCAGCACGCGATATCTCGAGAACGGCAAGTGTAATAAAATTCGGACTAACTGTAATAAATTGTAATAAATGTGTAAAAAATGATGTATTATGTTTCGTTGCGGTGGGCTGATTTGGCTGGTGCAAGTTCAAGCCACTCTGTCAGGGCATTGTCTTCTAAGAAACCATGAAAACTGAAGAAAATGAAGACTTAGACTTACAGATACGAACACTTGCAGATTTTGCGATGACCTACAAGCCGAACAAAATATTACACATACTGTGTGAAAGCGAAGCAATATCTCGCAACCGAAGGAAGTTTTTGGGTAAGTACTTTTTCTAACAACTAGAGGAAATAGGCCACACTAACTTTAAACTATAAATTGTTTTTCAAGGACAAATTGTTAAGATTTTTGATCTTCAATTCTAGTTTACTGCAATCGGTTCCCTAGGTGCCTCGTGCCGTATGAGACCTTACTATCTCATTTTTTACCTTAATTTGCAAACTTCAGAAAAGGTATGTAGAACTGAAGGCAAATCGATCTTTATTTAACGCAACTCGACAGGTCTGTAGAATGTGTCTACAAGAGTGTATAAAGCTTGTAACGTAATGCTGTCTTATAGGATCCAGTATATGATTGACATGCGGGTTCGACTTAATGTAAAATTATAGTTATATTTTCCGCTTTTATCTTCAAATTTGTGTTAAATATTCTGTAAAGAAACACGAGTATGTAAACAGCAACAATGCTGTTAAATTGAGGAAATAAATTTCCGATTAGTCCAACGACCCATGAAGACAGTCGATTGTATTTAGAGATTTTAGAGAGATTCAAATGAGATCAGCAATCGGCATATCGGTACCCTTTTCGTCTCTCTATACCACAATTAATCTTACCCACAGAGACTCTCTGGATATCTTCAGAGTTTGTCACTATTTTCGATATCCAGTGTCAACGCTAGCATTTGTTTCTTTCTCTGATCCTCAATCCAGTGATGTACCAACATCTTCGTTCTTCTGCTAGCTATACTGTTTGACATTGACAATGCAACACAATGTGTGCCGCTGATTGAGATTCCTTCGGGCTGTCTATGAAAGCCCGCACTTTTCTTAGATAATACCTTAGGGTTGCCATGGCTGTCTAAGCTAATCTAGGACAACAGGTTTTAAAATCCCGGAATTTGGAGGACATCATCTATGTACCTTAAAAAAGAGGACAAAATGAAAACAAAAACTCAACATACAACAATAACATAAATTAAAAAAAAAAAAAAAAAAAATTAAAAATTGATAGTTAAAAGGAACATTTTGTAAAGTATGTAAGTGTATACATGTTTTTAATACTTTTGAGTGTTTTTTATACTCGTATTTCTCTTCTTTTTAGGGTTCCGTAGCCAAATGGCAAAAATCGAAACCCTATTGATTCGTCATGTCTGTCTGTCCGTCCGTGTGTCACCACTTTGCTCTGAAACTAAAAGAGCTATACCGTTGAAACTTGGTAAGTAGATGTATTCTGTGAACCGCATTAAGATTTTATACAAAACAAAATTGTTGGGGGTCGCCATACATAGAACTGAAACTCACTTTTTTTTTTTTCATCAAACCCATACGTGTGGGGTATCTATGGATAGGTCTTCAAAAATGATATTTAGGTTTCTAATATCATTTTTTTTAAAGTGAATAGTTTGCGCGAGAGACACTTTCAAAGTGGTAAAATGTTTTTATGTTATGTTACTTGCTGTTTCGGAACCCTTCATGAGCGAGTCCGACTCGCACTTGTCTTACTTTTTTTTTTTTAAAGATCTAAAATATCGAACGCTTGCAGGAAAGTGTATTTTCAACCTTAGTAAATTTAATGCAAAATTGGCAGCACTTTTATCTTCCAAACTGTCGTCAAAAAGGAAATTTTCCTCTTTCTAGTTTGTTTCTGCGTTTTGTTGGCTTCATACAATTTTAATCTGTCATTTCGGTATTTATTTTATTGTTAGCTGAGAACGGAGATTGTGGTTTGGTGGTTCAGTTTTTTTGTTTGAACTCCGTGAATTTGTATGTTTGTTTAGTTCAATAAAATAAAAAGTTTTATTAAATTAATGCTTAAAATATTGTTATCCCTATTAGATTAAATTAAAGTAAACTTGTATTATAGATATTTATTGAAATTGGATTCCTTGGAGGCGGTAAAGGCAAAAAAAATAAAAATAAACTGTAAATGTATCTTGTGCTGGTGGAGGTTCTAAAACAAATGAGTCTGCTGTTGTTCCTATGTACTTAGCACCAAAATAACCTGCTCCAAGAGCCAACGATAGCCAACTTTCGTTATTAGAATTAATAATTTGTTTATTTAGGTTTTGTTGTTTTTAACATATTTTTTTTATGATTTTTTTTTTAAATATCTAAAGTTAACAAAAATGTTACAAAAACATTTATTTTCGAAGACTTCAAAATTGTCTGTACCTACTACAATTTTTTGCAAACTATGTACTCCACTTTTTTGACTGCAGTACTACCTTATAATATTTCTCCCGCAACACCGTACCTAAGTACCTTATGAAATTCCCTTCATAAATTGTCCTATTTTTGTCTGATAATAAGTCTTTAAGGTACACTCCTTGCAGAAACGAAAGAATAATTTTGTTGGCAATACGAACAAATGATTTCAATAAATCTCCATCAAATCGTGGAGTACCTCAAGGCGCCCAAATAGAGCCTACTCTTGTATACATCTCAAAAAAAAAAAGCTTGGCATTGACCTATTGCTTTTCAACTGATCATGCATCGACTTGTTCTAAGTGCCCACTCAGCTGCAATTATTAATGCCTTCCAAGAGGAACAATAAAAACGAAAAAAAAATCATTTAACACATGACATTTTAATGAATCGCACAAAGTCAACAGTAAACCGCGCAACACATGTCGATTGTCGAACCAAATAAACAGTTTCCAGTGCCGTCGTCAGCGTCACCACTGGCTGAATCTGAAACAGAAATAAGTTTTTTTTTTTGTTTTTTCTTTTGCATGTTCCACGAACATCTGTTTGCAATCGTGGTGCAATTGAAAAACACCTACAACAATCGATTTCCACGTTCCATAAAACTCAATTGGACTTATAAAATTATCTATTCTATCAAATACGGCTGGAACTGGAACGCGAACTAAAATTCTGTTCTTCTTGTATTCCTTATGTCTTCTTTTCGGAATCTTCAGAATTATTGTTTAGAGACACTTTGTTTTCTTTTCTTTTTTTATTCTGACGATCGCTGTAGTAAACTGAAACTGAACCACCAGCAAGCCGGCAACTCATCTGATCAGTAACCGACCAACTGTTGCGCGGTTAAGAACAGTGTTCGTGTGGTAGATACTCTCGTACATCGTACTTCGTCGTGCGGCTCACAGTTTACGTAGATTCGGTGGAATTTCCGCAAGTGGAAAAAAAATCGCATTTAATTTGCTTACGCAGAAAAGTGGGTTGTACTCTTGTATATCTGTCGGACGTGTGTGTTGCTTATCCCTAGGATAATTGAATGAGTTCAATTGTTTCATAGAAATAGAAACACAGCACACATCTTAATTATCCGATGAGTTAAGAATAAATTGCGGGATATGATGTGTCAAGTTAGTGTGTGCGCGAAGTGGTCTGATAAAAGCATCAATTAGAAGAGGTCACGACACCTTTTGTTGCAATTCCGCTCCTAGATACATTCCAGTAGTACTTACTGGATAACTACGCCCAATAACAATAACCCTCGGCCACAACAATAGGTGAGTGAAGCACTATATCCCTATAGGGCCCTCCTCTGATAACCGTCTCATTATTACATTATCCCCTCGAAATACAGGGAAGAAGAACAGTTTGAGATAGAGAAAGGTTGTGGCACTTATGGGACTTTGCCGATAACAGTATGCTCTTTTGTTTCTCTCCCGTCCATTGTTAACGATGACATATCCAACTAAAAAAAAAAAATAACCCCGTCCCGATTAGTATCTTTGTATCCGTAATCCGTATCCTTCAGCAGACCGTATGTTTGCTTTTCTATTTCTCAACCTACCGCATTCGAAGAACGTTTTGCACTTAATTTATTATTTGTATTGCATTCCGGTTGTTTTGTAGTTTTCTTATTGTGACAATTACATTGCTGTCACTGTCATCTTTATGCGAAGGAAGACTCAACGATATCTGAACTTATGGCCCTTTTATTAGACACATTGTCGATATGGGGTTTAATTGAAATTGATTCGAACTGGGTTGAGAAAATGAATGAAACCGAACTGCCTGAGTGAACATGTTTTTTTTTTATTTGTATGTTCTGTTTATATTTATGTTACTGCCTACAAATTTTTTACGACCACGAGATTATGACATTTCTGGTTATTTTTTGAACATTAATTCAAATTTATGTGCATTCGAAGAAAACGTAATTTGTGAGAGCAAATTGTATCGTTTAACAATAGGTATTAGGTACCAAATAACATTGGGGCGGTATGAATAAATTCTGCTAATAGCTATCCCTAGAATGTTTTGCTTGAATTTGTTTAGTAAAAATGGTTCGAACTTCGGAGAAAACGCGCACTTGTATTATGTTTGTATTATGTGCCTTTTGGCAAAAGTCGGCTGTTATTTGTTTGGCATTTGTGATGAATAAACTCGCCCAAAACAAATTAAACTCGTAGCTAATACCAATTAGTCATCATTAGGGCGGCCCATGATTTTTTTTTTTTATTTGAAAGAGCTTCACAAAGCGGTGGCCAGTGGCCTATTTCACCAAATTACAATTATAATTATAAAATTGTATTTGTTGATTTCATTTACAAATTTTTCTACTGATTTTTCTGTTTCAACTTAAACTTTGTTAAAAAGAGAAAAACGAAAAGTCGGGAAATATGCCACCCATTATTTGTTTTCGTTACAACTAAAAAAAATAAAGCATATTTTAAATTAAAACACAAATATAAATCATAGTTTGAAACATACTAAAATTTGTAAAAGTTAAAAAAAAGTATAATACAAAATGTTTTGGGTGCCATAGTATGAGTGCAAAAAGGGTAGATAGAACACTTTTTGCACTCATACTATGGCACCCAAAACATTTTTGTTCGATACTATATACTCTGTTTTTCTGTTCATTCGTAATTAGAAATTTTCACCTGCGAATCAGGTTGTGACTTGTGACTACACGCTTCAGGAACTTACATAAAACTAAATGATATTTTGATATCCTTGCTTTAAAATAATAAAATCCTTAAGTAAGAAAAATTGAGAGGATGCCATATCCCATGGTGCCATATCACCTGACTTTGCCCTACAAAAAAAAAACGTTCACCTTTTATCCTTCAGGGTTTTTCATGATTTTGTAAGTCCTCTAACTGATAACATCAAAGAAAAAAAAAAGGAATAAACAGAACAAAATTATTATCGCCGGTTTAATTCGCTATAAGAAAAATGTTTTATTCGGAATATTTTCTAAAACCTAATACATAATGTTAAAGTTAGCGAGCGGCAACAAATTTTCAAAAGCATTTTCGGTTACGCAAAACAAACCGTACAAAATTTCTTTACCTTTTTTTTTAATAATTGGTTGAATTCAATATTGGTGTTAACATTTTGTATATGAATTATAAAGTTAGTTAACCAAAATAAAAATTAGCAAATTATCTTTCACAATTTTCTTAAATAAGAATGTTTAAATTTTTACGATCACGGAAGAAATATTCACTACCGAAATTTTTGATTTGGTGAAAAACAAAATTGAAAAAAACTACGCATTTTAACAAATTTGTAATTGTAAACAACAAAGAAAATTAAATTTGCCTATATAAACAACAAATACAATTTTTTAACACAAACACTTGTTGAAACAGAAAAAATCGATTTTTCCAAAAAAAAAAAAATTGTAAACAACAATTTGTAAGTTGGTGTGGTGAAATAGGCCACAGTTAAAGAAAATTCTATATATCTAGTAATTGGCGGGAATTATGTTTTACTGCTTTACATAAAGAGCCAACGCTGGTTCAAGGTTTTCATTAGATATAAAGGGATCTGTGTGAAAAAAAAAAAAAATTAAAATGGGTCTACCTAGAGGACGCTTGACTGATGGCGCTAAGATTTCGAATCAGGTAGGTATTCGAAGTCAAATTTGGGCAAGTATAAGTTTGACCTCATCCTTTCATCCGTTCATCCTTTAATGTCAAAACAATGTGACCCACCCACAATTCTTGATCTACCACCACAGAGTATAAGTAAGTGTAATGCCCAAACGGGTATAGTCAAACTTTAGACTCATCTCTTCACAAGAAGCTTGCCTTATGGACGGATTCCATAGCACCAAACCACCGAAACATGAACTATTCCCTCCTCCTTACTTGTATTGCGTTCAGAAAAGAATCGGCTTTTTATATGTAAATAATTCCCAAATTCGTTCAGATCTAAGTTAAGTTTTTCTCATTACCACTATCGAAGTTTTACGTGGAAAACTTGGGTTCAAATCAACTAAACAGAACATTTTAAAGCGGTTGAATACAGCTCTGAGTATCATGATAACATGATATCGATGTTCACGTTTCATTACAACTTCGATAGCCAAGAATATTCGATAGGTAAGTCACAAATCCAGAGGATCATTTGGGCTATCCCTCGCCCATCGAATAAATATAATCAAAGACTAGAAATGGAGGAACTAAAATACATTCAGCAATTAGTGGAAATAGCTATTAAGTGGTTAAAGGCAATTTCACACGAAAACCGTTCATTGGGCTACCTGTTTTCAAATGATCTAAAATAAATATCTGAACAATTTCTGAATTGTTTCTTCTGAAAAGCAGATAGATAGATAAATAATTATTGCCCGCATCAGCGTTTGTTTTGATGTTCATCAATCATAAGTTTTTCATTGATCAAGAAAAGATCACCGCACACATAACTTATATACGGTCACGTTTGTACAATTATTAAGATCTGATTTTGTGTGTTATTTTATTCTCTTTGTTTTTTTGTTTGCGAACATATCTTGATTTCTGATTGAGTTGTTCATAGCAAACACCCCCCATGTTTGTGTGTTTATGTCGGAGGTGGATCAGGCTGAGCATCTGAATTAAAATAGAAAAGAAGGTACAATAGGAAGTTGATGGAGAGGTTACAAAAACTACCAACCAATTCCCATCAAACGAAAGTTCAAGACAGAGTTTGTTGATTGAAAAAAAAACACGCTGTTGCGAATTTTTAGATTTAGATTAGATTTTAATATTTTTTTTGTTCTAGTCTTGGGCTCGTGGTAAGACTACGTTATGTTCAATGTATCGCCCTAAGCGTGCCGCGTCATATTGATGGAATTATTACGTTTTTTCTTTTGCCGACAACAAATTTTGTTATCACATTTGGAACTTGTTGAACAACATTTAATGCAATACATGACTATGGCAAACATGTCGACGTCTATACAAATTTATTGATTGCCTATCCTTAATCCTATTTTTTCTCCTTTTACTAGGGTAACATTTCTGAAAGAACAAAAATTATTCAAAAATTAGAATAGGTAACAAGAAAATTATAAATAAATGTATTAAATCAAAGTCCATTTTCTCAGAAGTTATTTAAAAAAAGTTGTTATATATGTTTTTTTTATTTTAATGTTACTGCAGCATACCAATGAGTAAAATTCATCAATCTTTTGCTGCAAACCATTGTAAGCGGAGTTCTTAAATAAATGCAATATTCCTACATGTAACGGAAGGTAAGAAAAATATTTTTTTTTATGACTAAACAATCCCCGCACTAGCTAAATTAATTTAGCTGTATTCTGCGTAACAATTTTTATTCAAATGCTGGCCTCACGACGACTAGAATACAAAATTATTATTGTTATTATTTTTATCATTATAACTTTATTGTTACATAAAAAATTATATAAACAAAAACAAATTATGGCACCAGCTGCCAGGACCTTAGGTTAATTAAAGTTAAAAGAGACTTAAATTAACAATACAAAATTATATCTCACTGAGGTCGGGGTGTATGATAATTTGACGCCCTTTTCAATATGAATAAAAATAAACACAAATTTTAACTAATTTTTCATTTATACTTATTTACATTACAAATAGATACAAAATTATCAATTAAATTTGTAATTACTTGTCGCATTTAGGCTTAATATTAACTATAAGGAACATTGATAATTAATAATCTATATAAATTTTAATTTGCATTTGTATTAAATTCAATTTTTCGTCGCACTTTTTGTTCTCCGAAAACTTTTATTATATCTGAATAATTTATTTTATCACAAACTTTGTGCTCAAAGCTCAATTGTAATTAGGGCCAGGTCTGACAACCTCTCTTGCATCATGGTTAAGCGTAGATAATTTGTTATCATTTTTAATTTCGAAACACTTCTTTCACCGCTTGCTACCGTAACAGGTAAAGATAAAAAAATTCTTAATGAAATACTGACATTTGGAAACAATCGTAATTCTGCTATAAATTTAAAAATTGCGAAATTAGATTGATTACTATTTAAAACCATTTCTAAAACTGATAACTCCTCTGAAAGTTCTAAGCCACTTATGTCATGTGACTCCTTATGGGTTAAAATGTTCTCTAAATTCTTGTTTTGGCTTTTCTTTCAAGGCAAATATCTTAATATATAAAAACGTTCGTGCGTATGTATGACCGGCCATCACGGCTGAACCATTGAAGCTATCCCCCTTATATTAACACCATATGTTTGTGTGGTGCTCCGGATGGTTTATGTTTATTTTAGACCCTATAGGGGCGCTGGGGTCGCTTTTTTGAAAATTCTTATTTATGGACCGATTTGGCTCAAATTAACACCATATAACACTTAAAAAAAAAGAAAGAACGTTTTTGCCAAAATTTGGAGCCGATAGGTGGCGCTGGGAGATATTTACGACAAGTTAGATTTGCCTGTATCAATTTTGTATTAACAACATTAAATTTAATTGTAATAATATTGTTGGCGTTGGTTGTCTATACTTTTTTGAATTTGACATTATTTCAGTAATTCATATTTAGCTGTACTGTGTTCGACGAAAACTCCAAATTAGTTTTTAATCAATTTTAAATAACATTTCCATTCGATTTCCGGCACAAATAACTTTACCAAGGAAAATGTTCTTACTGGGCCAAATTTTATGATTCTTCTTTTGTTTTGTTCGTATTGGTGTATTTCAGGCTTAGGCAGTCTTAAAAGATACAATTTTGGACCCGATAGGTGGCGTTGTTGTCGATCTCCGAAACTGTTCAACTGATTTCAGTGGCGCTGTTGCCGATCTCCGAAACAGATCTACCGAGTTGATTGAAATTTGTGGATGGGTAGGTATGGTTGCTTCACGTTTGAAATATACTATAGTTTCGGACCCTATAGATGGTCCTTTGCAAAACATAAGCGGGATAGGAGAATGGGTTGGGGCAGCATTAAAATGATTAATGGACATTGTCCAAATAAAGAACTTTGCGAAATGTGAGCAGGACTTAATACGAAAGGTATGAGCAAAGCCGGGTGGGTACAGCTTCATATAAAAAAGACTGGCTTCCGTATGTGCGCACTCTTAACTCGGGAACCAATCCTTAAATTTTTATGATTTTTGGCTTTAATTCGCATGGGCCCAAGGAATGACATATGCTACTTTTTGTAGTGAAAATTTTATGTGGATTAGTTGAATTTTTGAATTCTTTGGATGTTCCGGGCTCAGTCGGCTCAGTTATAATTTTGTTGCGCAACCTCAATGCACCGAGACTTTGTAACAGAACGCGTTTGATTTGGTGGTTAAGGATCCCAAATCAAATGTCATGCAAGCGATGGTTTTGAGAGAAAAATTTAAAGACAAACATTCTCATACCACGGAATCCGGTTATTGAGAACGAATTTGTACGTCGTGTTCTGTAAACCATTTTAGTCAAAAAGAGGAAGGTTGGCCGAGACGTTAATCTTCTTTGTTGCGTTTGTCTACGCCTAAGGAAGGTTCATACGGCGACAAAATTGGAAAATTTGAACGGGAAATTGGAAAGTTTGTGAAAATTGATTTTCCATAAATTTTCTACGGAGAGTTTTTTTTTAATTTTGATCGTAGTATACAGTGAGATCGTATTTGTCAAAAGCTATAGCTGGGATCGATAAAATTAATTTCAGGTGGAAGTGAAAATTATTTTAGTCAAAAAGTCAATTTTATTTTGGGCGGGGCGAAGTTCGCCGGGCACGCTAGTATTATATAAAAAAGAAAAGTGGTTACTGTGTTCAATAATCTGGGAGATTATTATAAAATAAAATTTTACTGTCTTTGTTGTTTTTTGGTTATTTTTGTGTTGCTTTTCAACTAAGTCAAATGACAGCTTTCCTACGTTTTCCCGATTTCCCCCGCAATTTTTTTCAATATTAGCCCCTCCCTCCCGCTCTCAATTGTACTGTCTGTGAATACGTGTGAGGTGTGAGGCAGCAAAAAAAAAAGGCGAGAAACGTAATAAAATAATCAAGTGACACTCAACAGTGTTCCTACATCGTAGTATCTCTGCCTTTTTGTGGGAATTTCGATTTGCGAAAAACGTTCCGTGCGTAAAAGGAAAAAAAAAAGAAACCATATTTGTGGGAATATCAATAGTCTGACGAGAAAACATTCAAAATACATTTTACTATGAATATCAGCATACTAAATGTCCATAAAAAGGAGATTGGTATTTAGCAAAAATTTCTTGTACCTACCAAACAGTAATCATTATAGATAACGTTAACAAACTGCGATTCTATTATGCAGTCAGAATTAAAAACAAAAACCTGTAATAACAAATGTAATTAAAAAAATAGTGCGTGGAGTCCCTCCGCGCGGAAGAAGTGAAACTTCGTAATGTGGAAATGAAAATAGGAAGGGGTAGAAATTGATTTTTAGTGAAATCATATTGTTTCTTTAAGCCTAGTATCCTGCTCGCGCTAAATTTTAGCGCCTCTTGTCTCCACTTCGTTTCTCTATACCAAAGATCAATGGTCGCTAAATTATTATTAAACATGATATAGATGGGACAAAACCCATATGCTTATGAACCATGAGTACCATGACAGATATCAGTAAACGTAATTTTAATGGAATTTTCGAATTTCAAACTTGAAAAACGTAATAAACCTAGAAATTATAAGAAGAAGTTCGACATGTGTCCTCAAACTTTCCACAATCTCTTTACCATAGTGGAACACTTGTTATTATCTACCCAAAAGACGACGCCAAATGAGAGAATAAGTCCCCCTAAAAATCGATTCGCTTTATTTATATTTATATGTATCTCTGTTTTGGCTCTGTTGTTTGGCTTTGCGTTTTCTTTTATTTACCACGCTAACATTGTCTGCGTTTTCAAATGTTGCGTTTTTATGTCAAAATTTATCTTTGATTTAATGCACCGGACATTTATTTCGCGAGCTAAATGAGTGGAGACTTTTCATCAGCCCATCTATATGAAGTTAAGGATTTAGCGTGCGAACAGGATACTGATGCTTTGCTAAACTGCCTCGCTCAATTTTATCTTTGTAGACATTTTTGTATGGGAGATTAAATTTAGCGCGAGCAGGATACTAGGCTTTAAGACAAACTTTATTAACATTGCTTACAATTCACAATTGATCGCATCTTTTAGTTATCATTTTCGAGTGGAGAAATATCCAAATCCATAACATTTACAATGGGATAATGACAACTAAAGTAAGATACGATATGTTGGAAGTCGCATTAGAAGTTTCACTTCAAAAATACTACCATACTAAATTATATGTGTATCAAATCAAACTAAAACAAGTAAATGAAATAATGAGGACGCTACTCGTTGCTAACGCTCGCGCTGGCTTGTAACCAGGGTTGTCATGTGTGGCGATTTATCGCCAAATGGGCGATTCTTAGTCTCATTTGGCGACACAAAAATCAGTTTGGCGACATGCTCAAAAATGTGCGATTTTTGGCGATATTTTGTTTTCCAAATAAAATCTTACTATAGGTATTTCGATTTTCCACATAAATTACAAAACAAAAAGTCTCGGCTTCGAAATGAAATTGTCGATTTCTGATTTTTAAATTGGAAGTTGAATTAATCGAAATAAATAGCACATCCCTTAAGTTAATGACATGCGTCAAAGATTCTGTCACAATAAAATTCCACAGTCGGCCATGTGATTGTGAAAGTAAATGTAAATATAAAGTTTTTTTGTATTGGTTACAATTAGTTTCCATTTTAACACTATTCGGGAGTTGATTATTTATGTTTAACCCTTTATAAAATAATACATTTTGTGATTTCTTGTTTCTATAAAAGTTTAAATGAAAAATGTTGTTCGATCTCAAATCATGTGGCTGTATATTTGATCTTAGAATTAGTTTTGTTCAAGTATTGCGGCAACAGATTATTTTTTTATTTTGTTTGAATAGTTTAAATTCTGACAGTAAATTCTAGGTAGGTATATAATCCACTTAGGAAGACATTTGTTTGCTTTCCCCTGTCAGGAAGTGAAAGCATTTCGATTTTGTCAATGACTACCACTTGCGCCAACTGAGCGACGAGTACAAGCCTGCCAACTCATGATTAGAACCGTTGAGAAGACCAACCTCTGTGCGTTGTTGTTGCTACGAGTTGTTACAAAACAAAATTATTGTTTTTATTTAGTTTTATTAATTGATTATACATAACTTTTAATTTGGATATTTTTGGCGACGGATATTTACTAATTTGGCGATTTTTGGCGATTCAAAATTTAAAATTGGCGATTTGGACTTTAATAACCTGACAACCCTGCTTGTAACAGGTATACTACGCGCATGCGTTCGAGTGCCACGCATTCACTCTCGCTCTGTCTCCTTCTATTCCCCCTCCCCAGGAGCGTTGAACGTTTAACGCAACCTTGTTGGAAAACGCATTAGAAGTTTCACTTCAATAAGACATTAATTGCCAATTTATTCATTATTTTTGGAAATTAATCTTCACCACAGAATATTCTTCTCCCAGCATTTGGTGCCAATAAATTCACTCACCATTGCATACTCTGAAGCGTGAGCGGGACCCTCACACCTGAGTATGCAATGCTTATAGTAGCATTAAGCATTTAAGAAGTTTCACTTCAACAAATCAAACAACATAATTCACCTATATCGTCTTTACTTCTTGAATTCTTCAATTCTTTACTATAGATATCAACGTATGTAGGGATGTACTATAACAACCATTAAAACATAAACCTTGAACTCAATTTCTATATACATCACCATAAGTCCATCAGTGCACGTCAACAGCCATCTGCGCATTTCCTCAGAAATACGTCATCCCTGTTATTATATATATATACATATATGTATACACATTCACCTCGCATACTTCTCTTTCGTTTCACTTTTGTTGGAGAAAACACCACTCTTTTTTTTTCATATGAACGTGCTTGTGCTGTGCAATGTGCGCCACCCTCACCCTCGCTCACACCTTTGAGTATCCAAATATTAGCGTTTAACGTTTAACGCGACCTTGAGTTGGAAGTCGCATAAGAAGTTTCACTTCAAAAAAGGCGCAAGTTATAAGAGATGCAACACTAATTGGCATCTAATTCATTTCCTTGAAAAAATCTGTAATATTTCGCTGCTTAAGGTTCCTTTTTTCAGCAAAAAGTTTTTCTAACGGCTTCTCAGTTCTTATAAGCCACGAGACTTTCATCTCATTTGCATCAGGTAAAAGTGAAGAGTTACAGAACCTTGCATGTGCGAAATATTTTCTCATAGTCTCGCTATGAAAAAATTCGAATTTTAGCAAGAAACAGACGCTACTTAAGCCAACGAAATCAACGGTCGTTTTTTTGCACAGGCAGAGGCAACTAGTTAGATGATTTTATTTCGTCGCTACATCCGAAGGAAAAAAATCAAATTGTTGTAAAACAAAAGACGCTATATACGGAATCACCGTTATATCCGAGGTTGCTATATCAGGACGAATTTGTATGGAAAATATGGTGTAAAATAAAGGGACTCAGAGTTTGCGTCGTTATATCCGCATGGTCGTTATACCTAACCGAGGTCGCTTTAGGTGAACTTCACTGTAGTTTCAAACTTCATTAAATTCGAAATAAAATTAAATTAAAAAAATAATTTTGCTGCCCCCAGATGACTAGAAAAGGCTGGCTTCGTATTTTATGCTTCGTATTTGTGGAATCAAAACTTGAATTTAGCGCTTTGTAGTTGTTTTTAAAATTTGGATACCTAGGTATTCAAATCGAAAAAGTCGGGAGGGTAAAAAAAAATAAATAAAACGGATCTGTCGAAATTGTCAGATTTGAGAATTATCGGTCACCTCTTTATGAAGAGCAGAGCCGCCAAACTATGTGCGCATACGTCGAATTGCTTATCTCAGAAATTACACGTTTTCTTATTTAGGCTCATTTTTCTGGTGTTTGAAATATGTAAGTGCGAATTTTATTATGAGGAATTAAAAAATGCGCAAATACTCGCTTATTTATGTTTTAGTCTTCAATTCATTGTAGATCACAATAGATTAGTCTCTAGAGAAGCTATCATTTTTGTGAATTGTGAGTTTTCCAATTTAAGGTAGAAAGTAAAAATTTATTGTTGAGGCAAATAGGAGGATAGAGTCGTCTCGGCACTTGGGGGCTAGTTGGAACGGATTAAGTGTAACATTCTTTAAAAAAACACACAAACAAAATCGCTTCACATGAGAAAAATATGCATATGTATATAAAAGTTCTGAGAAGCGAACGCGAATTTCGAAAATAACTTCAAACCCTCAAGTCAGCAAAAACGTACCTACTCTACCAACAAACAAGCCCAACATAATTGACGGCCTAACCCATTTGACATATCGCCTAGAAACCTGAATGGGCAAATGGCTCCAACAGCCATAATTCAATTTACAACATGCACACCAATCAATAACGCGACATCAATTATACTGCGTGCGCTTGTTCTCTTTTGTTGTGATACATTTTCCTTTAATGGCACAAGTGTTTTCTCCTACGCCACCAGCCGCAGCCACCACCACGAACCGTATCTCTATACATCTTCCGCTGAATAGAATTTCTTTATGATTATGTTATTAAGTGTGGCCCGGCTTTTGCCACACCATAGACGCGCACGCAGACTCAGCTGAATGCCGCCGCCGCCACACTCTTCGCACCGCACCCTCTTTCAGCCGTGCACACATTTGTTTTTCTTTGCGCAATAAAAGTGTGTCAATTGGCGTCAATGATGAAAACATTAACTCAAGAATGCGTATCATAATAAACGAGCGAACGCAAGCCCGCAGATGCTCAACACCGTCCCCAGAGCCAGCTCCATGTTCCTGGCTTAAAAGGAGCTACAAATAGATGGTTCGGCGCACGTTTCTTTTTTCCATAAGTTATGGCATATCGTTTGGTTGCGGTTAGTTAATTCTTCTATAATCCGCGCGTCCACACACACTCGAACTCCTAAGAGGTTTTTTTTGCCAGAGAAGAATCGTTTTGTCCCAGACGAGACCATCAGACTGGCTATGGGTATACAACTATACCATCTCGACCATATGCTAATTGGAATTGACAAGTCACCAGAGTCACACACACGACACGACTGGTCGTACTTGATTTGCAGTGTGGCTCCTTCGTAAGTAGGTTATAACTGCGATAGTCCTTCGCCTCGGTTGGATTACGTCATTTACAAAAAAAAAAAAAAAAAATGAAGAGAAACTCCTCTTGGTCTTGTGTGTGGACTGTGGAGTGAACTCTTGTCTCTTATCTATGAGGTGGACTTGTGGCTTGTGTGTGCCGGAAGGTGGATGCGAACAGAAAAAGAAAATATGCAGCCTTCTTAGATTGATGTTAATCCTTTAGATACATATTGGTCACAAATAAATTACTTGCGTATTTCTGCTTGTGGCTGTTGAACTGCTGTGTATGTGTGTTTTTTGGTAAGATCATTCAACTATGCTGTTGTTCTGGTTGTTTTATGCTCGTGGCCTTAACCTTTTGTGGGCTACACACACAACAGTATGTATGGATGTACAATTGTACATGGCGCTGATTATGTTGGACAACATACATTCTGTTTCGGGGTGTGACGTGTGACCATGTGTTGGATTTGATTGAGATGCCTTATTCACGGTTGATTTGGATTTGGAAAAAAAAAAAAAAACAAAATAAAATAATAATAACTCGCTTGTTATAAATTGGTTAAGAAGCAATTTAGATGAATTGAGGAAATTAATTGAATCAATTTTTTCTGCATATGACTTTGCTTTTATAGAGCGGGTAGTTGTAGTGGCCTTGGGACTATTATGGCTCAAAACACACAATAGTTGCCGCGATACAATTATTGCTTCCATTGTTCGGGGCGCGTTGCTCTGTAAAAAGTGCCCTGTAGTTGGTTCGTGCAGTCACTCAATCAAGCTGGTAGGAAGAACTGCGCGTTTGACTGGACAATTTTATTAGGGTTTCTTTTAAAAGTCCCAAAGAATCAGTCACAATTTTTCGAAGTACATAAGTTAGAAAAACAAAATCCCAGCAATAAACATTTTCAGAAAGAATTTTTTTTTTCGGGATACACTACACTCTACAGCCTTCCCTCCAACCATCTTTGATTTTCTGGGTTTATTTTTCTAGTCTTTTGTATTGCAAGCTCTTGACAGCAGGCATTTGCACATGGACTTTCGATTTCAGCCCGACTTACCATTAATTGGTAAGTGATAACTCCAACCAATCGTTTGTGAATACAGTAAAAGTCAATGTGACTGTGGCACAGTGGTTTAGTGGTTAGACTACTAAGCGATGGGTGCCAGCCCAAGTATCCGAAAAAAAAAACCCAAATTCCATCTTAAGGTTTTTTTTTTACTGCGCCTTCTCTCCCGAAGGTCTGATCAATATCCGAGAGTAGGTATAACTGTCATCAAAGTGCTTCTCAATTAGCTGTTTGGACTTGGCATAAAATAGGTCCCTTCCATTCCATTCTGGGCCTAGGGTCACTACGGCAAGTTTTTTTTTACATTTGTGCGAAAGAAACTGTATTAAGCTCTCGAACTTGTAATTTTAGCACTTAGTTGCTAGTTTTGGAGCTCTATCGTTTTGACAATATTCGTTTGAAAAGTTACGGAATGAGTGCCCTGATCTCCAACGAAACAAAAGTGCTCAAAAACACAAAAGAGTGAAGCATACATGAGTAAAAATTCTGACAAATTGTTTAAATAAAACAACCAAAAATTATTGAAAAAGCGTCTTATTTTACTACGTTGGTGTTATTAGTAGGTAATCTAGGTACAGTTTTTATCCACAATGTAGGTCATAATAAGTAAAATCAGTTGCATTCATCTACCTTCATTAAAATATGTTATCGTATCTCCAAAATGGATGCTAGTTATAACTACCTCTTAGCGTCATGGAAGGCAACCACTTCCAGAGTCTCCTCTTCGGCATATTAAGGTCATTTAACCCATGTACCCCTTGCTATGTAGGTGCATTAATTCCAACAAAACAACGTGACGACGGCGAACACCCTTTTCTCACCAAGACACCACCAAACCCCACCGTGTTCACAAAATGACGATGACAGTCATACTCGCAACAAGAAATGCATTCTTCACCAGTGATTCACTGCACCATTTATCAACATTAGCTTCCACTTATTCTCCAGATGATCTCCCAAAAGGCTCTCCCTGAAAATCGTTTATTTATTTCTCATCTCTCAATTAGATGGCCATAGCGAAAGCATTTAACAACAAAAAAAAACAAAAAAACACGAAATCCCCAACTCCAAGTCATTGACTTACTGAATGAATTAATCGGACTACGGCATGGCCGTTTTTGTGTGACAAACTGATATTTTATGTTTTAACAACACACCGCTGTGCTGCCCGTTCCATTCATTTTATTCGGCCCGGCAGCCCCCATAGAAAAATATCTCGCCCACACACGTGTGCGTGTAAACATCTACGGAATTAGTCATTCTTGTCTTTTTCGATTTTCTTTTTACAAATTTTCATGTTGGTCATGTAAACATACAGAAATATAACAAATAGCCGCTTAAGCGGTTCTCAAACGGCAGTCTTTGATCTGAAGAGGAGTGCTCGAATCAACAGACACCTAGGTATATCCCATATGCAAATTGAAGTCCAGTTTGCGTGTGGCTTGTAACGAGATGACCCACAGGAAGACCGCGCACAAGGTCACTAGCATACGACACCGGTATTCCTACCTACCGTTTGATATATATATTTTTTTGTCGGCACGATTGTAATTAATTATCGAATTCATAAATCTGCGTGTATTGACAGACGCTATTTGTTGGTGGTATAAACGGTAGTTTGTCAATTCACCTACTTTTCAAAAATGGTACCTTATTCCACGTACGTGAGCAATCAGTTGCGTTCAATTCTCGGAATGAATTTGACAACAGCACGTAAAATAATTAAACGTACGCATATGGGCAGACGGCTAGGTGTCTATATGAACTAGCGCAACGGTGCGTGGTCTGGTTGGTGGTCATTGGTCTAGTGGTAATTTGGTGGATAATTGAATTTGGGGAACTCTATTCTATTGACACTTATGTCTGAGGAGTGCGAAATAACCCTGGGGAGGCACTATCCGCCGCGATGTATTGCATTTATGATGAGGATGGTAATTTACCGAGCGGTTAATTGGCAGCTTTTGGGTCTAATTAATATTTGCGGGGGAAATTGTTTGTGTTTGCTTTAAATTTTAGCGAACACCTAAATGTTGACTGATTTTGGGAGATATTTTCTAAATGTTTACTTGTTTTATTTGCCACTTGTTTTATGCATTCCTCTGTGAGCTCTGTGTTTGTTCCATCTAGTTGGTGTCGGGCATAATCTCAGTGTGGGAGTGTCGGATACTATTCATTACATTAGCTACAAGATGTTGATCCAAATTGAAACTTCTAATCCCGAGTATAGTTTTCATGTTCTAAAGTGAGACGCATTTGGAAATATATTGGGTTAGGTTAGAAAGGGGTATCCGATTTTGAGGTTTCAAAGGTACCTAGGAACTGGAAATCAATTCAACTATCTTCAGTCGGTGAAGGCCCACGCTTAGAAGAATATGAAATTTTCGTACAGAAACCAAGTAGTAAATTGCTGGAACAAGTATATTCCCAGAAGATTTATATATTAAGATTGTTTGGGTGAGATGAAAGCAAGTAACCATATCACTGGGCAACAAGTGGGCCTATTGTAATTTGCTCCAATTAGAGCTCGCTCCTGATACTGGGATTTTTACGAATCCTAAAGCCTTAAGTAGGCTTTCAGATATCCTCCTCCTCATGGTAGAGTTCACCTAGATCCTAGACGGTGTTGACGTTATCTCAGTAAACAGGTACAGTGACACAGAATGTATTCTGCTGATTCTTCGTTTTTATTGCGTAGTCTACAAGTATAATTTTAATTATTTCCAGAGTAATAATGTATTTTTGACTTGACTTGACTTTGACTTGTCCAGTTTGGAAACCTGTGACTATATATTCGAATGTGACTCATAGTTAGGTGTAGAGGTTGTCACCTACATTGTCGGAACATTCTCTCGATTGTGAGCTATTGCCTCATATTTGCCGAGGTGGACAAGGTCCCTAACTCCCTTGTAGGTCTTTTCATATTGTGACATTTTGTCCGAATTGTTGATTCTGTATAGGGGGAGATGGGGTGCATTGAAAACAAACCGCATCAGACCACTCAACGAAGCACACAGCGCAAAAACACATCTGGTGGACATCACTGCTGAACGTTTACATTGTTTATGTAAAAAACTTAGGAAAGGAATTTCTAATTAAAACTAATTTAAACTTAAGTAAACATGAGTTATTAAATACCTATACAATGTTAGTATTGTTTTGTGTTATTAAAATACAAAAAAAAAAGTTTTTATAATTGAAGTTTTTCAATAAATACTGATTAAGTGATTACATTGCTATGAATCAAAGTGACTCTGACCTAAGAGTAAGTTCCGTGATATGATATGATATGACGCTAGTTAGAAAGAAACTGAACACATAAAATATTTTATCTTGTAATTTCTGTCAATACACTCTTTTTTTTGAGTCCCAAATAAAATCGTATCAAGGTTCCCCAATTCCCCCTACCCCTTCTTGTTGACAACATATCTGCTTGGTCATATAATAGTAATCATTGTTGTCCACTTTTGACCCATCCGTCGCAGTTTTTGAAAATAATCTAGAAAATAGTGCCAGCTGGTCTGGATTGGAGTGGACGTTTTTTGTTAGAGAATCAAATGATCTCTTTCTCGCTTCTTAATAAAATTAACGTTTCTCAACCAGTATTGTAAAAATGGACTACCACATCGTACTAAATATTTATCAATGAAAACTTTCAATGCTCATCAAAATGTTCTTTATTAGTTCAAAACTTAATGTTCTTGGAATCAAAATCTATCAAATCTTTATTAGTTTATGTTCCGGATATAAAATGCAATGCAGAGTAATTTTTTTTTAATACAAAGTAAAACTGTGTCATATAAAATAAATTCTAATATTGTATGTAAAGCTTAACCTAGAATGACATTCGTTATTAAAAGTCTCCACATGAACTGTACATAAACAAAAGTATAAATGTCAGCTATTTTTTATATACAAATTCATTCGCAATAAAACCGATCGTTTATAACGTTGTGAGAAAATTACCGTGCGTTTTTTGTTAAAAGTTATCCGTTTCAACAGAATACTATCAACGGGAAGTTTCCTCACAGTTTCATACAGTTTTCCCTTGTGTGATGGAAAGACAGTTTTTGGACAAAACAGTTTACTTTTTAACTTTACGATTACGTAGTATAAAAGAAAAATATTCTATTCGTACGAAATTTCGAACCCGAGATGTTAATCAATTCTGACATTACGATGATAGAGGAAAAAAGTGGGTCGCAAAATTCTGTCCGTCTGTCTGTCTGTCAGTCTGTCCGTATGCACCCGAAGTCTACAGTCTAAACAGCTGCCCTAATTTGGTCCAAACTTCGGATTTGGAGTTCCTGGGCTTACCGTTGTTTTTTTGCAAGGTAACTTCAATATAAATGGTACTTTCCATATAAAATATTCATAACAGTTTGATTTATTCGAAAACGATCTAAGGATTTCAACTTTACTTACTTACTTAAGGTGGCGCTAAAGTCCGGGGTGGACCTGGGCCTCAACCAGTACGCCTCTCCAGTTAGCGCGATCTTTGACTAACTGTCTCCAGTTGCGCACTTCAAGTTGGTTGAGGTCCCCTTCCACTTGCGCGCGCCACCTAAGGCGAGGTCTTCCTCTACTGCGTTGTCCCCCCGGGTTGGAATCAAAGACTCTCCGGGCCGGAGCGTTGGTGTCCATTCGCTCTACATGTCCTTACCATCTTAGACGACTAATGCGTACTTTTCTGACCAGGTCGATGTCGCTGTACAGCTCGTAGAGTTCGCTGTTAAATCTTCTCAAAATCCCGTCAACGCAAACGGGACCAAAAATCACTCGAAGAATTTAGCGTTCGAAGCGATCAAGAAGATCCTATCCAAATTTGTTATTTAAGCTTAAACAGGTAAGGCTAACATTAGGCTAACGAAAGTTTCGTTCGACCCAGTCGTTTATATTTCAAGATTATTTGCAAATAAATTCTTTGAAAATTTGTGGTTGCTTTGTAAATAATTGCTAACATTTTCGTAATACACATTTCGTTTCGTTTATACACAGGTAACTTTTCAACATGATTAAATGTGATAAAAATGAGAAAAAATGAAGAGAACAATTTAGTGTCATAGCAAGCAAGTTTTTGCACTGACTTTTAGAAAGAAGTCACTTGACAGCGAACCTTGATTACATCGTTTTTTCTCGATCCTCGGTGATTTTTTTTCCGATATTACTCGATTAACGAGAGTTTTCCAGCGTCATATTGTACACGTACAATGTAGACGAGATCGCTAGTGATTCCAAAACCAGGCAAGACTCTTGGATATCACATCGCAATAAATGCTGTCGTGTACGGCATTAAAATTGATAAGCGAGTAGGTCGCAGTCTCACCAACTTCAGTTTTCGTCAGCAGCAGACATATGTAAATATGTGGCCTGGCATGGGCTTATCGGCCCTAAAACAGTGAGTTAGGAGCTGGGTCAGGTTATCATTGTGAATCCCCCGTTAAAAGTCTGAATATATGGAACAAATCAAAATCCATTTAGTTGCTGACCGGCTTTGATGCTATAGCTAGAGCTCCTAATAAATGGTAGAAGATCCGATTTCTAGAAGCCTGTTAACTCTGCAATCTTTTCAGGAATCTGGATCCAGGGGTACTTAGCCGTCGTTCTTGGAATGCCGACTGCTGGCATTTTGTATAAACCGTTTTACTCCATCCTCCGTTAAGTACCAGAATGTGTACGCTTTATTTTCAAAGTTTATTCTCTCCAAAGCTTGACTAAAAGTTTGAACAAATAGTGCCTAAAGGTAATCAGTGCATCGCCATTTTCCTTAAAGAGATGATTCAAGACTAGATAAGACCCAATAGCTGTTTGAAGATCATGTGGTTACTCATATTTTTTCTGATTTTTTCTGTCTTCCATTAAGTTAGTGTTTACTTTATTGAAAGGGCTCTCAGTACTCATACTGCACTCGATCGCATTCAGAGAATGCTCAATTTCCCTGGTGATATTGTGGAAGTATACGATGTGCTTTACACCGATCCGCACTTTTAGGCTTCAATCCGTTTATTGATGAGTAATTTACCCAATATGGTAGATAGTATTTTTTATGCAATGCTAAGAAGACTGATGCTTCTTTAAATTGTCCAATTTGGAAATCCTCATTTCTTGTGCATTGGGCATGTAAAGCTGAGCTTCCATATAGATGACTAAATCTTGAAAAATCTTTATATTTCGGCAGGTCGGACATTTAGTCGCAAAGCCTTGTTCGGGTATTGAGTACCTCTTGTCCTGTGAAGCGCTTGGCGGCGCGCCGCTTAGTAGGCAAGTTTTTTTGATGCATGAGCTTATGAGCTTATTATACCACTGCAATACGTAAATCTTTAACGAGGGTCCACTAATTTTACGAAAACACAATGTAAACATGACAAAAAAAAAACCTACTGTATGTACAGTCTTTTTTGTTTTTAAGAAGACTTCGTACTTCGCAGTTCGCACTCGCTGTCACTGACTGTATGCGCAATCAGCGCAAATAAAAATCCAATCAGCACCGCCAGCCAGCTCATTATAAATCATGAAGTGATCTCTCTTACGCGCAGTCATAACTTTTCATTGAGAACGAAAATAAACGAAACCCAAAATCTACTGAAGCGATTTATGGCCACGACCGCAAAGTGTGCTTCGCGACGCTCATCTAAAGCATTGATCGGGACTCGGTGGAAAAACCAAAAAAAAAAAAATTGTGTGCGCATTGACATCAGTCCAACGGAAAGCTGCCGCATTTGTGCTACATGCAATGCAAACTTACTTTTGTGTATGCCCAGAGTGTTGAACTGAATACGTAGGCAGTCGTATTGCATGAGCACTTGATTGGGTATGTCCTTGAGACGGAGTAGCGAATTATGAGGAATTGTCTTATTCACAACGAGATGACGGATTTCCGCTCCATACCCTCGAATGTACTTTTCATGTTGCGATTGCGACTTGTGATGTAAATTCAGAAATGACACGCATACATTTATTTATTATTTGCGCGAGTTCAATTGAAGTGATGGACCGACAGGCATGGTGTAGTGGGAGGCTTTTAATGGGGCTATGATTGGGAATGAGGAAGGAGGACATTTTTGGCAATTTACGACAATTCCCTGGCGAATTTGTATAGATGAGTTGTGTTTGTGGGGTCGGCAGAAGCTATTCCAAGTTTTTTTTTTTTCTCTTCAAAACGGGCCAGATGAAATGAATCGATTCTCGTTCTTTAAAAGATAGTGCACGGGTATTAAGGGGCAGTATCTTCAACAGAACCCTTTAGCTGTTGGGTTATATGTGTGGCAATAGTACCTCATGCTCAACAAGAGAGAATCCTTGAGCCCCAGTATCTATGTTCGAAGAGATCCAGTTTAGGTTAGGTTGGGTCTGTGAGCTGTCGAGTTCAATACCGGCCCATCGTAATACCCGTCACGTCGGGGAAAGAGGTTACCCCCTTACCGGTAGTACCTACCCTATCTGGTAGTGACTTAAACTTACATACAATAACCTTGGTGATTTAATCTTGTTGGTAAGGTGAGGATACCTTCTTTAGAGGCTCACTGTGAATGGAAGGGAAGTTGACTTGAAGGATTCCTAGACCAGAAATACTAATGAAAGCTTTGTTGCTTCTTGCAAACTTGGTGACAATTTGTCTTAGGCTGGACTAAGGGTGATCGAATAGTTTAAACAGTTGAAGACCCGAGCGGTGACATAGGAAGTGTGGGTTGTGTATGTGTGTCCTCAATAACTTCTCATCACCGTAGCCTCTGCGATGTACTTCTTCCGTTAGTCGCATTTTCCTGACGTTGTACTAAAGCATATTGTGTTAGGTTACGATTGTGGAAAAAGATCTCGTATATGAGTTTTAGTTCTGGCTTCACATAAAGATGCCCATAATTTTCTTATTCTAATACACGCATCCATCGCCGATTATCTGGGGCTCGCCTCTCTTGCGACTTCCATCCCTGCTTCGCGTTTTGGCATACAGTGCGGGATGTTCTTGTTCCACGACGTTTGACGAACTGTAAAGTCAGCTTTTTCATATCCTGGAATGGATCCTTGTGCATTGTTCTTACCGTGAGCTTTGTTCCAAGAGCAGTGAGCTCTTCGCGACAGAGCATCACAACTCCCAAGGTTTAATTATATTTTTGGGGCAGTTACGGCTTCCTACCTGCGTCACATCCAGCAAATCTGATCAAAACTAGATGCTAAAAGGACTCAGAGACTTCTCTTTATAAGTAGAAACAGAATCAGCTCCGTAGTGGGATCTTTAACAGGACATTTTTTGATTGGTAGGCACGCTCGCAGATTGGGACATCCTGCAATGATTTTTGCAGGAGCTGCATGAATAAGGAGGAAGAAGAACTGTTTTTCATCTTTTTTGTACCTGATGCCCAGCTCCTGCGAATTTGTGCAAAACCAACTTAGAAGAATACCTCTTCGAGGACCTCAGTGACTTGTCTTGCACAGACATACGCTGCATCAGCAAATACATTACAAGGACACAAACGGCTTTAATGCTCTTCTATATTTTTTATGTATGTATTTGTTTATTTAACATTTAATACTATTATTACAAAAGAAAAAATTATTTTCAGATAACTAATAAAAATAAATAAGTAAATAAATAAAATAAGTTAATCAGTTTACATTTATGTGATCTTATATAATTACTAAGTAATTGTTTAAATCTTATTAAGACTGATTCGTTTTTAATCTCACTTGGTAATTCATTAAATTGTTTTAGCCCTTCATCATAAGCATGTTTTGAGTTCTTTGGTCTCTATAAAATTGCAATCTAAAATTTGAGTTTGATCTTAAGTTATTTGTTGAACATCTTGTATATATTGTAAGTTTGAATGTAGATAACTAGGAATCATTCGATGCTTCATTTTAAATACAAATAATATAGCATTGTAGGTTATCCTTTGTTTAATATTTAAGCACTGTAAGCATGATAAAATCCACTGGATCGAGGTATTAAAGCTGCACTTCAGGATAATCCTCATGGATCTATTTTGTAGAATCTGGAGTCGGTATATATTATTCGTATTCCCCATATATAGAATTGTAGAACAAAATTCAAAGTGGGGTTTTATAGTCGTGTTGTTTATATTATATTATATGCGCACATTATTGTAATATTTTTATGAATTCGTTTTAGAAAGCCATTTTTTTTAGATATTTTTTTCGCAATGTAATTTAAATGGCTATTAAAATTTAGTTCCTTATCTAAAACAACTCCGCGATATTTCGATTTCTTGCACTTGTTCAACTGGTTCATTAGCGATTTTTAAGTTTGCGTTGAATTCACTGTTTATGACCATACATTTTGATTTACTAATGTTCAGTTTTAGCTTATTTACACTCAACCATATACAGACATCGTTTAAGTCACGACTAATATTTTCTCGCAGTAGGTCAATATTTTTACCGCACACAAACATAAGAGCATCGTCAGCAAACAGAGATATTTTACTATGTTTAATCACTTCACATATATCGTTGATGTAAATCAGAAATAGTAAAGGACCGAGAATGGTGCCTTGTGGGACACCAAAAATGGTTTGTTGACTATCCGAAACAATTGTGTTTATCTTAGTCCGCTGCGTTCTTTCACTTAAATATGATTTAAACCACTCTAGTTCAGCATTTTGCACACCATATTTGTATAGTTTTTCTACAAGGAGCTTACGATCAATGGTTTCAAAAACTCTTTTAAAATCTAGAAATACTGCAATTATTTTATTTCGCTCATGCCTTTGCTTTTTTAATGTCATAATTAACCAATTCAATGATGTTTCACAGGAATGGCCCGGTCTAAAACCCAATTGATTATGCACTAATAGTTTATTATTAAGCACATACTTATAGAATTGATCATACGCGACTTTTTCAATTATTTTTTCCAAAATTGGAAGCATATTTATTGGTCTAAATTTATCACAATCTATTGAGCCACTTTCTTTAGGAATAGGAATTATTATAGACTCCCTTAGATTTACAGGAAATATACCTCGATTGAGGGATTGGTTTATGATTTTAACAAGTAATGGACCTATTACATCATAGCAATCCAAGACCATTTTTATATTCAGCTTTTTAGAATCACTTTTTTTGTTGATTATTTTACATACGACTAATAGCTCATTTAAGTTAATTTGTTGAAACTTGAATATTGTATGCACCTCAGTGAAAACACTGAGGTTCATGTTATTTACTGAAATCGAGTTTGTTATACTATTAATGCTTTCAATGAAATAAGAATTAAATTTATTAGCTATAATTTGTTTATTACTTTCTTTTTTTTCTAAAAATTGCACTTCATTTATATATTCTTTTTCTTTCTTTAAAACTAACGCTTTAATTACTGACCACATTTCCTTTTGACTAGCACAGTTTTCGATTTTGTTACATATAAAGCTTTTCTTTGCAACTTGTAATTTGTATTTGTATTCATTTCTTATTTTTCTATATTCACTCCAAACTTCTGGAGTGTTAAATACACATGATCTCTGATAGCACATCACTTTTTCCCTTTTGAGTAATCTAAGTTCGTGTGAAAACCATTAATTAGTGCGCTGAAATACTCGTTTTTTTATAGTTAATTTTAGGACGGAATCATCAAATGCTTTTTGCAGTCCTTCTGATAATGCGTTTAAGTCATCTATACCATTGAGATTAGCACATTTCTGACGAACTAGAGTTTTAAATTCTATTTTTTTTATATTTAAAAAAGTCTACATAATTAAATATTTATTCAGCATTAGCAGTTGGTCCTATCGGCTACTGTTCGCACTACCCGCATCTCTCAGACGGGCTGTTTGTGGATTACTATCGAGGGGTAGACTGCTTCGGTCACCTTTCGTATATCCGAAACAAACCGTTTCGTGGCCTTCTCCCCCGCTCAGATTAGCTCAGCCTCTGCATGAATTTTTATTTTTAACTTTCTCGATTACGTAGTAAGAGAAAGATATTGTATTCGTACAAAATTTGGAACTCGAGATGTTAATCAATACTGACATTACTATGATAGAGGAATGGAAAATAAATGGCTGCCCGGATTTCTTTCAAAGTTCGGATTTGGAATTTGGGGGCTTATAGCTCGGGGCATTTTTTTTTTGTTTGGAAGGTAACCTCAATACTAATTTTAATACTTAATACTTAAGTAGATGGGGCTACCACCTTCGGCTTATTTTTTGTAATTTTTTTGTTTAAAGGAAAACGGCGACGATTTTTACCAAAATGCATACAATTTTCAATTGGAATAACTGAAAACACTGATTTTTAAAATTGGTAATACCAATCTCGAAAACGCAGTGGCTTAGTGGTTAGTGTGTTGGATTACTAAGCGATGGATCCCAAGTTCGAATTCCGAAAAAACCCAAACTCTTACTTAAGTTTTTCACAACCTCTCGCGAACGTCTGACAAACATCAGAGAGTATACCTGCCTTGAAATAGCTTTTCAATTTGCCGTTTGCAATCGGCATAAAATTGTAGATCCCTCCCATCCGTTCCAAAAATGAAAAACTCACAGTAAACGAATGGCTTTAAGAAGCTAGTCCTAGGGTCCCCTACGAAGCTTTTGCGCCAACTATTATTATTATTTTTTTTTTATATCTCGAAAACCCCATTTTCGATTTTGAACTTCAATAACGAAGGCTCAGGACTTCATATTATTAATTGTGTGGAAATAGTGAACCAGGACCATTAAATACAATATAATGATTGTCACTTCTTGTGAGCCGTTATGACTGTTTTGAATTTTGTGACCTGCTCCATAGGTAATTATTTCGATTGTTTTTGTGAGCCTCACAAGTTGTGAGTGTGCTGACAGAATACGGAAACCTCACAAAATCAATTTCACCTCACCTTGTGAGGGTTTTGTACCTTGTGAGATATCAGTGAGGTTTGCCAGAATCGGACTGTTAATGAATAAAATGATAATGCTAAAGCATTATAACTTTCTGAACGAGCCAACATACAAAATTGTGTTGAAATGTTTGTCTTTTTCTATTGTTCATTATTTGGAGTTCTAAAATATGGTCACCGTAGATATGTCCGATCTGTGTTTGACAGAGTTCGTCGACTTCGCAGATATTTCTTTGCCATTACTGCAAGTTCTGACTACTAACTATTACTGACAGCCATCCAAATATGACCTAGATTCTCTTCATTCTATCTTTGTGTATGACGAATAAAAATTGTATCGATTAAAATGCTTTCCTGTAGGCAACCCACTGCCCGCTGGATATCAGGAAATAACTCTACGGTCCATTAGATATAAAAAGAGAGAAACTGCTTCGTTCTTATTTTTTCTAGGAATGTCACGAGAAATGCCATTAGGTGAGTCATGCCTGGTCATTAGGGCACTGCAGCCGCATATACGATACCCATTTTTATAAAAGACGATATGGCGTCTATACTGCGTTGCATGACAGTGTCATTACAGAGCTCGCTGGGTGTTCCAGACGTTAATTGTGCATAGCCCATCGGAGGCAGTAAGTGACTGGGACTGAGTCTGTGTAAATGTGTGTATCGTAAACAATGCGTCAAAAAACTAACATAAGTCATAACAAGGCCCTTAACGGCAATAACATCCACACCCAGCATGAACGTGTTCACTTCAAATTGTAACACAGGAGTGACAACCGACGAGTTTAATGATGAGTCGAAGTCGACCGTGCGAGTTAATAAAGAATAAAAACTCCCGCCGCCAACAATTTGAGTGCGATAATAAAAGGACATTCCGCTGAACTCATATGCCATAGGCACGTACTCCCAAAAAGATTCCCTCGAAAAGCCTCTGACTGTGTGTGACATTGACTCGTAAACAGAAAGACGTTAAGCTCAGATAACCGTTACTGTATATGGCTTCTCTTGATCGCGTGGTTCATCTGGAATTTGTGGAATTTTATGACCTGCCGCTGCCGTCGTCATCGTCGCGTCCAACCAATTATGAGATGAATATTATAATTCTAATTGATTTTTTTTTTTCTTTAAATATGGATATGGTGTATCCTTTTTTTCCCTCTGTTGACAGGGTTTTCTGTGTAAAGAAGAACAATAAATTATGTTGGACGAGTTCAAGAGCAAACGCGAGGAAAAGGATCTTGAATTGAAATCGGATTACTTCTGGAATTTGTTTAACTGATTCGTGACTGCGGGGTTGGGTCGTTTGATTGATTACAATTTTTATGATTTTGGGACCAGATTATGTGACGTACGCTGTGCAATTCCTGACTTGAGATACATAAAACTTTGTTAATTAAATGGAAGCTTGTCGCCAGTTGTATTAATTTATTCAAATACCAGTCAGGAGGTCTAGGTGGATGTTTGTTCACCTTATTACGAAAGAGATTATAGTTTGAAAGACTGGAAATAAAATCTACTGACAAAGCGACAAGTCAAGTAGGGCATGCAATGTTAAATGGATGACAGCTTCTCACAACCAATCATTTTGTGTTTTTTTTTTTTGAGACGAATGTTATGTCGAGTTTTACTATAGGATATTTGTCAGACTTTCTTTAAGATTTATATTTTTCCCGGGATCGAACCTGCGATCCCTCTCTAAATAGTCCAGCATGTCAACCACTGAGCCGCCACTGCGCATGTATGAAATTATGTACTTTTAAATCTGTGCGACTTTTATAGTGATTGAAAAATCAATTTTGCAAAGCTGTCCTTAGCCTTAGTTTCTCGAGTGATACACCCGCGACCTTTGTAGTGGATAAGTGCGACATTCGACTCTTGAAATCTAACCTTAGCCGGCTATGTTTGTGTACGATAAACAGAAGACCATAAGCCTGTCGCAAGACAAACACTTTTTTTTTTTTCATTTGGGACTTTTGTTATATATTTAGCAGTGATGTGGCGTGAACATTTTCAAGTTTGAAGTCGAAGCAAAATTATTAATCCCATATAAAAGTAAAAAACCTTACATCTGTTGAAACATTGAACATTTGCAAATTGGGTTCACAATACTAAATTGACTTTGAGTCGTGCAATGCAATCAGTCAACTAAATTTTTAATTTAATGTAAACCAAAACACTTCTCCTTACCTACCTCAACATACTACCTGCCAGGACAATGCAATCGAATAGGTATCGAATAACTCGAAGTAAAGCGTGTTATTTTGTTCATAGCCACATCCCATTCGCCATTCCCCATGCCCAATATCGCCCATACACAGTACTCAGCGAAAAAAAAAAAAAAAAAAAAAAAAAAAAAAAATAGATACACACAAAATGTTCACTCAAAAATAGTCAACTTACAATTAGTAAAACTACATACCTAGTTTATGTAAAATGTCAACTAGATTCGTCGTGATTAGGAATCCGAACGCGTTGACTATCCAACTTGAATTGTTTTTGTAATCTCGCGGTCAGCGTTACCTTTGTTTGATTTTGCCCTTTTTTATTCGGAAAAGGTCATTCAGAAAATTTTCAAAAATTGTTATTTTCAAATAAGTACATTTAAAATGGAACACGGTTGCCTATCACAACACTATTACACTGTATCCGAACTATTGGTAGTTAAATACCGTGCGAAAATTCGAAATTTGAAGAGCAGTCTTAGAAATTGCACCTTTTTCTCTCACCGGCCCTTTTTTCGACTCTTCAGAATTCTGCCACGGCCACTCCGTTTATTTTAAATCTGACTCTTCGAAATGTCAACTTAGTATACAGGCAGGATTTTCTTGACTAGATTTGTCGGCTTCTCCTCCATAAAAGTCAACTGCAAAAACTAATCACGTGAACACTCTGGGCCAATCAAAACTGAAATACATCAAGTCAGACAGCTGTCAAACTTACTAAACTATGAATCCGAACGTCCCCAATAACTCGAAGAAAAGCGCGTTATTTTCTACATAACAAAGTGGGTGTTGAACAAAGAGGTGTCAAACACAGTGCTCAGGGAAGAAAAAAAAAGAGATAACAAGTAAATGTTCTCTCAAAATCAACTATCCAGTGAGAGTTTTAATAACCCGACATATTTGGGGTTACCTTCGCGCTTCGCCTTGTCCTGACGATGACGATGAGCGATGAAAATGGATATATAAAAAATTCAAAAGCGAAGCCGGTAGGAATCAGGTTATATGGACGCCACTTTTTTAAACGGAGCACATCAATTTGTTCTTTCATTTTTGTATGAAACGTCGCTAAAATGATTAACCATCAAAAGACACTGCAGTCTGCAGCAGCATGTATGTACTCGAGGGAACCTTCTACAATAGGAAAGGAGCTCAAAACAGTCCGTAGACTGACCTACGCCTGTTTTTTAAAAGCCTTATGCAGTCGTTTAACCATGCAGCAATTTATTTAATTAGAACTTGCCTTAATGTCATTAGTGTTTATAGTAGACTTAAATTTGCCTATTTAATTGCGGTATTAACCAAGCCAATCGATTTTCAACTTTTCATTCAAGCAGTCTGTGACCATTGTCAAGCTTCATCAAGCTGATGTGAAAATTGCAGGGTTTAGGCTTAATCAAGGCACACAGCCCAAAAATGAAGGTCCATTTGCCTTATAATATCATATAAGATATTACAATTCATAAATGTGTGAAATCCTCCACCGATTGCTATTCTTTCTTGCTTTTAAAACGAGTGACTTCTCATATCTCATTCTTAACAAATTATCAGTTTAGTTTCTACTTCTATCTCCTCATTCGCAAGGAATTTTGTTTCAAGGTATAAACATTCAAAATGCAAGGCACCACACCACCGCACCGGTGGGCTATTCTAACGACACCCCAATTGTTAAATGCCATCAGCTATGATGCCTTTGAAATGTAAACCTTGCGCCCGTAATAATGAGGTGGCTTCCATTGTTATACCCAATTCTCTATTCAATCGAAGTTTATTGACTCACAAAGCAATCAACAATGTCCCACCATAAACTCCCTATTCTGATTTTACGATACATATGTTTTCAATACAAGTTGTCACCGTGTATAATAAAACAAGGTAAACAAAAATAATTAAAAATAAACAACTGTTGGTGGTACGTGATTTTTTCAACAAAAATAAAAATAAAATATATATACAATACATATATATATATGTATAATTTATAGGTACCTCTGCTGTTGTTAATAATTTTGACAAAAAAAAAATATATATATATCGGATAAAAAAACTCACTTCAGTATTCCAGATGTGCCACAATTTCAACCAGTCCGCCACACCCCCTAGAGAGTCTTCCATTAAAGCACAAAAATTCCACACAAATACCCATAAAGGCCCAGGCAACCATGCCACCCGCCATCACCACCGAAAACAGCATAGGTATCTGAAAATTGATTTCGTTGTCGTTTTTTTCGTCGTCTTTTTTTTTTTGCGCCTTCCCCGGAGCAATTTATATGACTTAATACGTTCATTTCCACCAGCAATCTGTGGCACCTAATTTTCTGCATAAACTATTCACCTGTGCAGGCACGGTCTTCACACATTTATAACTTTCAAAGAACTTATCGCTCATAATGGTGTATGGTGCTCGTGCTCTTGGTGGATGGTGTGTTTCGGGAAAAATCTGAGGGCACGGCTGTGACCATGACCATTAACAGGAGCCATTCCGTTTAAGTGGCAAAAGGTTTCCATGCGATACGAGTATGCTGGGGCTCGCACATTACATTTCGTATTCACCTGATGTGCGAGGTTCTTTCGAAAGACGTTCTGAAAATGTTGCGCTTTCTAAATCAGATTTAGTACTCGTAGTTACGTATGCGATATACAAACGGGCTTTTTTTTTTGCTGCCCCTTCCGGTATCGTGCATATCAATTGGGGAATTTGTTGAGGTTGGTTGTGAATTATTTTGGTTGGCGGAGGTGTTTATTTTGATAGTGACTTGAAGATTTATCAAAAAAAAAAAAAAAGCTCTCCTGACAGAGATGATGTTTTGTGGCTTTTCTTGGCCTTTTTCAAAATTCTACATGATGTTTAAGCATAGTTCTTACTCCACTTAAATGGCGGAGAAGACGTTCTGCTCAAATTTGAAAGCTATTAAAATTAAGTACTAGCAGACCCGACAGACGTTGTCCTGTCCAAATTTCAAAAAAATTGTTTGTGATCGTTTAGTGAATTTGTGAAAAGCTATTGAAAATGTGTAAACAAAGTAAAAAAAAGAAAAGACATATTTTTCAGAGATAGTTTTATGAATTTTAATTTTTATTTTTATATAGATTTTGGTCATGTTTTATTTAGAGTTGAAATTGAATCTCCAGGTAACTTATTTACATTTCGATTGTATCGTCGATATTCAAGTAACTAACCAAAGCAAAAGAAAGACTTTTTTTCGATTGGTTTGCTGTGACCTCACAATTTCTGTTATTGCAATGCTTTATGATACACGACATTTTTTGTTTTGTTGTCTGGCGCGTAAACAAACAAATCGGATGGTTTTCCGACACGGGAACAGGCGACATACAATTGACCGTGCGAAAAGCATGGACTTTCAAGATTTATGCCGCATACTGCATACACTCAACGACTGTCCTTGCGATTTATTTATTGTCATTGCAAATGCAAGCCGCACCGGAAACTGCAAGCGTTTAAAGTCGAATGGCATGTCGGCCGGAATCATTGGAATTCGTGGTACATATCAAAACGTCTTCTCCTTCGTACTTTCCTTTTAGTATCGTTGCTTCGATAACGTTGTTCATCAGTTTTTTCACTGCAAGCCTGGTCCCATTACAAAGACGTGGCTGGTTGATATTTCGTAACATTATGATTACCGAACCGACTTTTAGTTGGAGATTGTGAGGCGGTAATCCGGGTAATTCGAGCGAGTTTAAAAACTCGGTTGGATAGTTGACGACATCATTTTGGGCACAAACTGAGTCCACCGATTTGAACGTCATCAATTCGCCAGCAATTTCACTTTGAATCTTAAAATTCAATTCGTCGACATCAATGTTTTTCGCAGCCAATATAGCACGTTCGCTCAACCAAACATGATTTTTGTAATTTTGTGCAATGTTTGGCAATACCTTTTGTATAAGTTCGGTCTTTGATTCGGTAAACTTGCAAAAATCGACGGGGAATTGAATGTAGCCAGTTGTAATATCAACGGGGATTTTGCCATTGCCAATGTCCAGCAATTGCTTTGAAAATAATTGTCCAGATTGGTCGTTCTGTAACTCAATATAACTAAACACCGTTGGAAAAAATCACTTTTTTGGAAACACTTTAATATTTCGTCACTATGTAACCGATTAGTTTGATTCACAATTTCACAATAAGTGGTTCAAGAATATTTGCAAATTGTGGAAAAAGTTAATTGGAATGTAAATTAATAACGGCATTTTTAAGCAACTCGCGAAACAACAAAAATTAAAATAAATGAGTTAGTTCTATTCCGAAATCATAACAAACAAAACAAAACAGAATCAAGCAAATATGTTGTTCTTATTATCAGTTATGATGGAGAGTGCACACGAAAATTATTTTTGTAAATTGTCCGAATTTAGAACTTCTTCAGGAATATTAGGCACAAAACAAATAGAATAACGCGCGTGGAAATAAGTGGGCGTGGAAAAATTTGCTTTCCGCAAAAACCTTAATATATTGAAAAAAGTGGGCGTAGAAGGGGGCGTGGACAAATTTTGTGTCCGTAAAAACATGGCTAGGAGAATTACGAACATTTTAAAAAAAAAATCAGCCAAATCGGTCCAGCCGTTCTCTCGTGATGCCCTTACCAACGAACATCATTTCATTTTTATTTATATAGATTTATGGAAATACCACTAAAGGCTAATGAAGGTGTTTTGGTATAAAGTTTGGTAGGTATGAGAATCAACCATACCGCTGATTAGGTTTTCCATGTCAACAACACTTTTTCTTTTTATTTTTGACGAAAATGTTTTTTTTTTGTATGTTTTTAGATTTCACGCAAAAATTTAGTACTTTTGTGTGAATAATATCGAAGTAATTTAGTCGTCGTTCGTTTTTAAAATAGAGCGAAATTATTTGTGTTGTTGAATGACTGATGGCACTACTTCCCCCCAATTGAAGTGTCATGCGTAGATGCGCAAGTCCTTGACGCGAAGTGTCGCGTCACTTTGACATTTCACTCTGAATTTATTATATATCACAACCCCGAAAGTTTTCTTTTTTTTTTCTTTCAAAGGTGGATTGTGGCTGTGGGAATTTCTGAAAATTCAAGTTTGTTTGGGATGGAGGAAATATCGATTTAAAGGAATGACAAACACTTCGGAATTGACAATCGTCCAATATATATTTTATTTTATGGAAACAAAGTCGATTCCATATTATTTCGATCCACCCTATTTCACGGCACCTGAATAGACAATGGACAGTTAAAATGAGAGCGCTTTCAAACATCTAGCCTGCCAAGTTAAGGCTTTTGTCAATTTATTGTCACACATGACTTGTTGGCCACACCGAATCTATAAATTCCCCTTTAGAAAAAAGCCACTTCCAAGCTTAAACCATAAGCCGCCTCAATTAGCAAATTACATGCATGCATAATTAAAACTGCACTCCCCACTAAACCCGACACAAAGCCTTTTCCCAATCTACCCACAATCTAAACCCACTAAATTAGTCTAATCCACTTGTTAAAATCCAACGCCGCCAAAGCGAAACAACACAAAAATTCTATTTCGCATTAATTTTGCAAATTCATCGTAAATTATCTGAAGCGAGGAGAAAAAATAAAATCCAAACAAACAATTTTTGCTTTGACAAAATCGAAAATATTCAACCAATATTATATGAGGGAAAACAATTTTACCAATTTACATTTTAATGACACAGGCGCGGCGGGCCTATTTTCATAACCCAAAATAGCACTTCTCTCGGAGTAGTCGTAGTTATTTAGAACCCACCGGAGAGTGCTGCGACCATTTAATTAACCGAGAATCAGACCATAATGCGTCCATCATCAATTATTTCTCAGGAAGGAAAGCAGCCCGCGCCGGAGTCGGAGTCTGAAACATAATAGAATGAAATTTGAAACTAGACAACAGCACTGGTATTGGGTCGATAGGGAGACTATATATATAATTAACTAAATTGTTCTTCTGGGGGTACCATTAAAATCGGTTTGGTACAACAAAACGCCTCCCGACTGACGCGCTGCCGCCTAATGTAGATTTAATTCATCTGTCATATATCATATTTAATAAAATAATTACAAGAAATTAACGTTAAACGATTTTTGTTACCCGATATGTTGTAAAGAACACCCAAAGGGGTGATTATCTAAAGGGAGAGCAAAATATATCTATTTCGATTTGAAATGTCTTTTCATGGAAATCCTGCTTGTAGTTCAGTGGCAGTGCCGCACACCTTCATGTTCAGATTGCATGTGTGACTTTTGCACGACACCACACATCACCTGGGATTGACGCAATTACACACTTGGCGCTGCATGGCAAACAAAATTCCGCCAAACACCGAATTTGTCTTGTCGTTTGCGACCGGAGTATTTATTTGCGAATCGTGACAGTAATTTGAAAGGAACGATTGTGCTGAATGGAATGAATGAATACCCAACATTCTATTACAAAGAACCGCTCTTTTCTTGCCTGGAATACTGAGTATTGGAAACACTTTCTGCGCCCATGCGAGTGTGCGTTGAACTTTAATTAGTCAAATGGAATGTTATACGTACCTTCTTCTGAAATTGGGTAGGTTTGGATGTAGTTTATAACCACTTAACAATTGTTGTGGGTATCTAACACAATTCTCCATTAGCCAAACATTTACATAGCGAGCGACATGCAATCAAACGCAGATATGACGCACCTATATGTGCCGTAGATAGGAGTAGAGTATACGATGCGTTTCTCAGCTAGGGAGACTATTCTTAGCAGATGACGGAGGAGTACACCCACCAATATTAGGTGGGTCGGCCAATTTATGTGTCGCACATTGTGAATATATGCAAAAGCATTTGTAGCTCACCGCGCCAGCTATTTCCGGTGGGTCGGCCAACAAATTCGATTGAAAAGTCAAGCAGTGGTGTTGAGTAGATTTTCTTTCAATTAATGCATTATATACCCACATCCTTGTGAACTTCCCCAGCTGCAAGCACACACACACACACACATCCATGCGGGCAGTAAATTACATCCTTTGAGGTAGTTTTTTTTTGCGGGAAAGAGATCATTTTTCATTTCTGCAACGTCGCTTCATATTTTTGTCCGTTCTGATGTGGTGTGCTTTGACACACTAGAATGTTCTGATAGGAAACTTATGTCAACCCCCAATGCAACAGCGAACAGGGACAATCGGAAAGGAACATGCAACACAACAGCTTCAGTGTTCACTTGTGTTCATTCAACCGAAAAGGTGAGTGAGTTTAAATTTATGCCCGTCGAGTAGGTGTCACTCGAGCCGACCTGTCAGACTGATTGGTATTTATAGGCGAAATGACGAAGTCCTCCTGTCAACCTGGTGCTTTACGTTTTTGTAGCTTCGCCCATACGAAGTGGTGGCAACAGAAAGAGTATGTTACAATACAATGGATGGGGATCTGCCTCTGAAAGAAAATGGTGATGAGATGTGAATGGACTTCAATATTAATGAATGGGAATTAGTGAAGAATTTGATGTTGAAAAAGTGTGTTCTCTGTTGAGTAGTGGTGTTGTAAAGACTTGTTACAGCTTTCGGTTTGTTATTTTAGCTCATCTAAAATGCGAGTTATCTTAAAACCACCAGAACATCCCTTTGGGATAGGCTAAGGCCAATCAAGTTCAAGGTACAATTTGGTCAAATCTATATATATAAAAAGAAAACCTTAAAATTGTGTTCGTTAGTCGTCGATTCAGGCCTTAACGCATTTACCGATTTGAACCAAACTTTCACACATATTTGCTATTGGTCTGTATATCATTTGTGTGAAGTTTTGTCGCGAAAACAAAACTTTGAGGGGATGAAAAAGGCTATGAAAGTTTGTATGGGGAAATGCACTTTGAAACAACAAAAAAATGGATAGAAATCGAGTAGTGACATTTCAAATACAAAAAAAAAAAAAAATATTTTAAAAGCAATTGTTGTTGTCAATGATTTCAATTATTTTCCGAGCAAATTGTTATTGTGAACAATTTTGAATTTTTTTTTAAATATAGGTACCTACCTAATAAATTTGTTCTATTAAATTATGTTTACTATGTTACATTAAGTAATATTTTAAAGTGGAGTAGATACTTTGATATTTGTTTGATGGTGTTTGAATCCATTATTTTCAGGATCCTTGCATTAGTACGAGTGAGTAAGTTGAAATGTAGGGGTGATTGAGATGCGTGGACAATGATGTTGTTCAGCGTTTTGAGTTTTCACGTAGGGGTTGTTACGAAAAATGAGCAAGTAACAACTTGGTGCTCTGCTCATTCGTGAGTAGGGTTATGGCACCTGCAACAACATTAACCAATTTTTGACACTTGCAGAAGCCACGAGTTTGCACGAACACTTTCTTATTGCGAAATGCCCCGATATTGGAATGCGTCGTCGAAGAAGTTCAGTCGGCGGAAACAAGGTGAAGTAGTTCCCGCATTTCGTGGTGTTTATGCAAGTGATGCAATTGGTAGAATATACACAGTTCATCCGAAAAAACAACGAATGCTTCTATTTGGGAATGCTTTTGGTCAATGTTTGTGGTCCTACTTCGTTCGAAGCGCTGCGGACTGGGAACGGTGTGTTGTGTGCTATGGCCGACGATATTTTGCAACGAATTCGCACTGTGACATCGGATCGGATAATCATCTGATGTGAGATAAAAAGCGCAACAAAGCTTTGATTTTGATCGAGGATATGTGTCTGCTCATGAGTGGCAATTTTTGGTTTAAAATGATGACACAAAGATATTTTCATTAAATCTAGATGGTTTTGGCCTTCATCAAGATTATATGGCCTTTTATAGTGAAATGACGTCTCAAGATGTCGTTCGAGAAGTTAAAAACTACGAGTTGGAAGATTTTGACAATACAACAACACTCGAAATTTATAATGAGGCATTAGTTATAAATGAAGACATGTGCTTAGCAATTGCAAATAAAACATTGTCACAATTAGGTTTGCCAGCTCCTAATTGACCATTGCATGACGTATTTAATCAAGAAATGCAACGTGAACAACAATACGATATAAATGAACTGAACACATTTATAAATTTGAATCTGCCGAAATTGAACCGAGAACAAATAAATGTATATGATACAATAATTCAAGCTATAGGTAGAAAACGAAAGCGGAGGAATGTTTTTTTATACGCCAGGTGGTACCGCGAAAACGTTTTTGATTTCCATGCTACTAGCTACTATAAGATCACCGAAGAATATAGCATTAGCACTTGCATCGTCTGGAATAGCAACTACATTGGATGGTGGTCGTACAGCGCACTCCACACTTAAATTACCTACCATTGAATATGCAAATTAATGAAAATCCAACGTGTAATATTTCTAAAAATTCTGGAATGGGAAGAGTTTTGCAACAATGCAAATTAATAGTATGGGATGAATGTACAATGTCACATAAGAGATCGGTGGAAGCTTTGGATAGGACTTTGAAAGATTTAAGTAATAATCAAGAAATATTTGGTGGCGCTTTAATATTATTGGTTGGTGATTTCCGTCAAACACTGCCAGTGATACCCCGTGCAACTCCAGCAGATGAATGAAAGGCATATTTAAAGTCATCAAATTTATGGAGAAATGTACAAACACTCACTTTAACAACAAAAAGAAAGTACAAATACAAAATGACTCATCGGCTGAAGAATTTTCTAGGCAAATACTGTCGATAGGAAATGGACAAATTCCTATTGATAACACTGGATTCACTTTGCCAGATAATTTTTGTAATTTCGCACAAACAAAACAACAATTGGTTTCAAGTGTTTTTCCAAACATTGCGCAAAATTATAAAAATCACAATGGTTAGCTGAAAGCAATATTGGCTGCCAAAAATAAGGACGTCGAATGCGGATATTTTAAGTGATGTGCCTGGTGAGATTGTAGCGTATCAATCAGTAGACACGGTCACAAATCAAGATGACGCTGTCAATTATCCGACGGAATTTCTGAATTCGTTGGATTTACCTGGATTGCCGCCTCACCGTTTACAATTGAAAGTTGGTGCACCAATTATTCTTCTTCGGAATATAAATCAGCCTCGATTGTGCAACGGAACAAGATTAGCAGTTAGAAAGGTTATGAACAATCTTATTGAAGCAACGAATTTAAAAGGACAATTTAAAGGTGAAGATGTATTGATTCCACGTATTCCAATGATTCCAGCAGATTTAACTTTTGAATTCAAAAGATTTCAATTTCCGATACGTCTTGCGTTCACTATGACAATAAATAAGGCGCAGGGACAATCGTTGGAATTGTGTGGAATCGACCTAGAGTATCCATGCTTCTCCCACGGACAATTATATGTATCATGTTCACGGGTAGGGAAGCCATCAGTTCTGTTTATTTATACTACTACTCAGGGCAAAACAAAAAATGTAGTTTATGAAAAGGCTCTGTGATAGTTAAAAAAAAAACACATACTTTAAATAAAAATAATAGTGATTAAGTTGTCCACAAAATATTTGCTTTTTATTTTTGACGAAACATTTTTTTTTTAGTTTTTTAGATTTGGCATCAAAAATTATGTTTAACACCAAATCTTCACCGAACCACGATCCATTCCCGAGTTGTGAGTGCACATACGGACGTCAGTCTCTTTTACATATAGCCGTACCCACCATACCAAAATAGTATCCTCTTTTTCAAACTGTAACCAACCATACACAGCCCCGAAATTTCATTGAAATCGGTTAAGTGGCTTAGGAGATTGAACACAGCGCCACCTTTCGTGCCCAAAATAGTCATATCTTTCAAACTGTAACCAACCAAAAACAGCCACAAAATTCCATTGAAATTGGTTGAGTGGTTTAGGAGATCGACAACAGCGCCACAAATATATATTTTTTTTTTTTGAACCGTTTTTTGTAATTAAATTACACAAACATACGTTTACCATTTGCAACCAAACTTCACAAAAATCATATAAAGACCAATACCAAAGATGTATGGAAGTTTGGTTAAAATCGGTAAATGCGTTAAGACGTGTATTGGCGACAAACGAACACAATTTTAAGGCTCAATTTTTATATATATAGATTTGGGCGGAACGAAGTTCGCCGGGTCAGCTAGTGAACCTATAGGCATGCCAGATGTTTTATCTACAGAATGTGTTAATAAGCAGAGTGTTCCATACGGTTTCAAATCTGGTACAGTAAATTAGAAATTTTAATTAAATCATAAAATATAAGCGAAGTTTGATTTATAGTCAAAAAATAGTTTTGCAGGTTGTTGTTTTTGTTGCCATACGGGCTCGTTTTATGGCATTTTTCATCACTTCGGTGAAAACTTCGGGCGACAGATTCTCGCACTCGTGTCGAATGTTGTCCATGAGGGATTCTAGGGTCTCAGCGGGCCAGTGCAAATCGCCAAAACGAGAGATGAGGCGACCCGGGAACGCCGCTTTCAGAATATTGGTTGTTGCTCGCGCAGTGTGTGCCGTAGCTCCTTCCTATTGGAACCACATATCCTCCAGTCCTAATTCGTCCAATTGCGGCAGAAAAAAACTCGGTTAACATGGCCCTATAGCGCGCACCGTCGACTGTTGTCGTTTGACCAGCGCGTTCTCGAAAAAAAATGGCACGATGACTCCTCCAGCGTGAACAGCGCATACCATGCAGTAACTTTGAGCGGGTGTAATGGCTCTTCGTGCATTACTCGTGGATTTTCGGTGCCCCAGAAGCGATAGTTTTGCTTGTTCACGTACCTGCTGAGGTGGAAATGAGCCTCATCGCTCATTATGACTTTGGTCGAAAAATCAAAAATTCGAAATTATTCCACGTTCTTGGGGAGTGTATCGCCCCTTGGCTTGTTCACTTGTATTCTACATATTATGTCTAGTCCACAAATGTTAAAACGTATTTGACATTGGCGGCTATTTGCAGAAATAAGAGCATCTCCCAATAGGGTGATCTCTTCTAATATATACGATTTAAATGTGTTTTAGATGTTGGATTCCAATTTTATCCAAACATGGAGCTTTTTTCGTTTCATAATTGGATAGAAAAAGCTTCAATTCGGTCATAATGAAGACACGGTTGAGAAAGTCATCAGTTTCAAATGGATTTAAGGTGGTAGTGGCATTTAAAAAGTTTGTTCCTGCAAACCACGTGCAAAAATGTTGGCCAAGCATATGTGCTCATTAAGTTCAGAATCTTTGGTCGTCAGTTGGCTCGTAAAAAAAAAAACTGCTAGTAGCATTCCCGCAATGACACATTAACAATCATCTTACACTTCCTCCGAAATAAGTAACTTCTTCCAACCACTTCTCAGCTGATTTTTTCCACCACTGTTGATAGCTGATGAGAAAAGAAGATAGACTTTTGCTTTTTCACCGAAAACAACTGTTTTTTATGTATGGCTATACGTTTAAGCACGACTTATTTTCACATATATCTTATCCGCTTAATAAACACAAGGTGACTAGTACAAAGAATAATTGCATAGCTATTGTTAAAGGCCATACTAATTGCACCTTACCACGTGAACAAAAAAAAGTGACTTGAATGAATGACCTATTATAAAAATAATACCGAGGGTAATTAGCTATCAAGTTGAGACTTAATAAAACTTAATCTGTGTCTATTGTTACCTTTTGTTGAAAGGAAAATCACGAAACGGAGGCAGAGTAAATGGTCTCGATGCCTTCATAATTAGGGCGAACCTTGAGAAGGCACACGTGACGTGTATTTTCTTCTCTCAGCTGTCTGGAAGATATAATGGCACCTCTGCCAGACTATCCCTGATCTACAAACTACAAATGTTCCCACAATTGTTTGCTAACCTCTTTACAGCCCTATGGCCATTCCGATCGGTTATTCTCACATCCAACCTCAAGCGTCCGTATTCGTACATCTGTGTATCTGTAAACAAATGGAACGTCAACAACTAGGCCAACCAACAATGGAATATACAAATTCAGCTATTAGATTGAAAACCTATATGAATTGCAAAAATCAAACAGCACCGGTAAACTGGTATTCTGTTTGTTTGTTTATTTAATTTTTATCTTTCACTTTACCGCACAATACCGCCCATGTAGCAGTGACAATAAGGTATCACACTAATTTTGGACAGAGACTGGTATATATGTTGCTGGAGTGCTTAAGCAAATAAAGACGGCAATTGGAGCCATTCTTTTGAATAGTTTGCTAATGGAAATGTAGGTAAACTTAAATGGCTGTCTGTTCCTTTCGATATCTTTAGGTATTCAGGTGGCAGTACTTAAACTCAAACACCTGTGCGAGGTTTTCGTTTTGTTATTACTTCGCCTGCTCTTAATTGTGTTATTTTACGGTTAAAAAGTCGATATTGAATTTTTATTATGGCAATCAGAAGCCATAAATTGGATGGTTATTAACACTTTAATTGGTTTTTCGAATGCCTTTTCATTCATTAAAAATTATTTAATATTTGTTTGGCGATAGTTTAATGGAATTAAAATTTAAATCAAAGAAATCTACAAAGTCAAGGAACCCATTAAAATAGGGGATTTGACTTGGTATGGTGAATTTTTACAAAACCTGAAATACTTCTCAAGTTTACAACGATAAAGTGGCAAGCGATATTTAAATGTATATGTATTATTTATTTATTTAACATTGCACTCGTAAGGTATACAATTTCACTTATCAATCTTTTCATTTTCTTTGCAGGTAAGCATCCCTGTTTCTTATATCTACTGAAATGCGTCCTATCCGTAGTCCTCTATGAGTAGGTAAGTAAGTACATATAGGTATCTAGGTATATTCTATGTCCAATTCTGATTGACGTATCAGGTTCGACCTTCAAATTACCGACTTGCAGATCGCGTCAGTTGGTCATATAATTTTCGATCTTGATGTCAAATTGTCCGGAGTTCTTATCGTGATTTTTATCAAACATCCGTCGTACTGTAGTTAAAAAAAAAGAATACGCTAGAACGTCTCTTTTGAAAATCGACGAAAAGTGCATCCAAATGCCGGTCAAAAAATACGTTTTAAAATCGAAAAACTAGTCAAATAACCCACAAGAAAACCTGTCAAAAAGCGAATCAAATAAGCGTCTAAGAACCTGCTGATAATCGCAACGAAGCAACAATAACGCTTTAAAAATCGAATCAAAAAACGCACAAGAAAATCTTTAGAAAATAGATATCGACACAAAAAACGCGGAAAATATGCTTTGAAAAACGGATCAAAAGCGAGTCAAAAAACCTGCTGAAAATCGCGACGAAACGAATCAATAACGCGTTAAAAATCGAGTTTTAATTAAATTCCTCTAGAATTTTCGACAAATACGATCTCACAGTATGAAAAATATTTTGTTGATATGAATTTTTCAATTTCCTTTTAAAATTTTCCAATTTTGTCGTCGTATAAACCTTCCTTATAGGCGTGCACCGACAGCAAAGAAAAGATAGCTCAATTCGGACGATCCGTTCTAGGTTTATGGCCGGTCTTACGAATGCGACTTTGTTTTATATGTATGTATAGTTAAAAAAATATCTGTCCCAACAATCCCGCTTCTTCACGTCCTCATTTTGTTTGCGGTTTTATTTTTGAAATCAATTGTTAAGCTAAGCTACATGGCTACATCTCTCGGATTTTTGTCAGACATTCGCGAGTGCTGACGCAGTGGATACAATCCTTCAGACGCTGTCTGTGTTTTTCCAGGAATCGAACCCAGGACCCCTCTCTCAAAAGCCCAGCCCGCTTACAACAGAGCCACTGCGGTTTTGTGTTACTATGGCTGAATTGTTGCCTTACTTTTGCACTTTTAAATATGTCCGGCGCAACTTTAAGGCCGGAAAACTACATAATAAGACTGTTGTACTTTCTGCCTATATTCGTTGCAAACTAACATATAGCATCATCCTACGTGTGCTAAACTGAATATCCGCTCTAATTTTTTGTAGTTTTAAGGTGACAATTTTATCATATAAACTTATATTTTCGTGATAAATAGCCACCATAATGAACTAAGCTCGAAAAGGTATACAGGTTTATTTATATTGGGAAGAAATACTCTAAAGTCCTTATATATGTTTCTAGTAAGGTCAGTGGAGTATTGCAGCATAGTTTGGAATCCTTACTACAACAATTCAATGGAAAGAATTAAGAAAGTACAGAGAAAACTTACAACATATGCTTTTTCAAGTTAAATTGGAGAATTCCGAGGCCATCCTATAATAGCAGGTGTTTATTATTTGGTATGCAAACTCTTAAAGATCGCAGGGTATACTTTTCCGTTATGTTTATAAGAGATATTATAAAATTTCGTTGCTAGCATTAGTGAGTGAAGGCATTGCACCATCAAGGACTACGTTGTCGATTTTTAATTTATAAACAGTTTAATCGTAGCAATTATGGACGAAACGAGCCTTTATCCCGCTCAGAGATGCAAATTTAATTTGAAATTTTGTTGATTTTTATTCGAATCTTTCGAGAGATATCTTTAAATCCATTGTATTAAATAATAATTCAACATTATAGTGTTAGTATATAGTGATAGTCAATAGTGTTTAATTATAATTTGGTTAATGAAGGTCAATGTAGCATATAGTGACCAGATTTATTTGAAACAAAAGCGGGACACATTTCCAAAATTTCGAAGGGAGTAGAAATTAGGCTTTGTTTTAGTAAAACAATAGAATAGTATACGTAAAATAAACGTCAAATGACATAAAAATAGATAGTTGGCGCAACATTCGTTTTTCATTTTTGGAACGAATGGAAGGGATCTACAATTTTATGCCGACTCCAAACGGCTAATTGAGAAGCTCTTTCTAGACAGTTATACTCTCGGATGTTTGTCAGACGTTCGCGAGAGGTGACGCAGTGAAAATGACATATTTATTTAAAAAAAAAAAATTAGACTTCCATTAAAGATGGAGTATACATGGGCTCATTTTCTTCCTTTAACAGCTCTTACGTTGGTTTTATATGCGCCAATTTATATGCACAGGGATGATAAATATAAATCATAAAATTGCTTTATTTTAAGAATTGTAGAAACATACACACATTTTTAGTTGTATAAGCGGGGCATTTATTACAAAAGTAGGAAAAGCGGGACATTTAGCGGGACAGATATGGCCGCGGGACAGAGACCTCAAAAACGGGACTGTCCCGCTAAAAGCGGGACGTATGGTCACTATAATAGCATATTTTTTTGTCTTTTAATTTAATTTATGAATGTATGTATATAGGTACCCACCAGCAGTTAAATTATGTATTTATCTTAGTCTAAGAGATTGTATTCTAATTGATGAAATAAAACTAAAACTGGAAATAGTCTAGCAATAGCTAGTCTAGAATAATAGTTCCAAGTTTTCATTCCAAGCCCTGACATCAGTCAAGCATTTCAACCTTTTGGGAACAAAATCGATCTCTTCGGGAATAGAACGCAAAGATTCCGGAACTGCCGAAGGGTCTATTTGAGCCGCTTCTTCCAATGCAAATAGGAATCTTGCAGAGAAATAGCAAATTCCGCCGAAATAATAGACAATAATAGACAATGTTCACCACCAGGGGATCGATTCTGGTTCTGTGAAAAAGTGATACGAAAATGTTTTCACCCTGTCACGTGCAATTTCGGTTCTCGTTCTCGTTCATTAATGTGAAACCAAACGTCCAAATTTTTCATATGAATAATTTCTTTTCACAGCCCCATTTGCAAGTGAATTTTTTTAGTGAAAGTTTGAAAATTGACAACCCTCTTTCATACAACATTGAATTCACCACGATATTTTCACTTATTGAACCGGAATCGCATTTTAGTACAAAGTGAATCGAACAAATGAAAGCACTGTGTGGAAGCGAATGTGAAAACGATTTATTCGATTCACTCTTTCACAGAACCAGAACCCCCAGTATTGAAACTTTGAGACGCAAATCAAAACCAAAAAAATATAGGTCGAAACTAGCAACCTTGTGGAACACCACTCAAATATGGTATATGGGAGTGCACCAAACATTTCTGATTGATTGATGCAATAACTCATCGATGCCATCTCCATAAAGAACACACACATTTGCCCCCAAAATTCCACTTACCTCTATTTTACATATTTCACTACCAGGCGGCCGCATCATAACTCATAGACCACCTCACCTTAAAGGTATAACAGATGATGATTGACATGCCAAAGCAAACATTTATTTAAAGTCACTACCGCCACACAGGAAACCCATTTATTATCCATAATTATATACGTTTTCGCTAAAAATCAGATCAAGGTTATACCACACAGATCCACACACAAACACACACCCAATGCCGCTACGAATAGTCAATGAACCCATAGAAATTGTGAAAAATTCCATTTAATCGCTGGAATATCATCTCCGTCTTGATCAGTTTCCGTTCCAACTTTTCTCAACGCAAAAGAACAAAGTATCTAAAATGGAAATTTCCCTGCAACCGTACACCGCAGTCGCGCCTCTAGGTGGTAGCATTAGTTTCCTATCATCCTACTTTGAATTGCATTTTGCCAGCAAAAAAGTACTTTTATCCGAAAGGAATAGTGCAGCTCAGTTCTCGTTTTGTTTTACAACATTATCTCGAGATTAGCATGTCCGTGGATATATATTTTTTTTTCTTTAATAAAAAGCACTCAGTCGTTATACCCACCATGGCGATACACTAGATGCTGATGTTGAGCTCCTTGTAGCAGTCCATGTTTGATCTAATTATAGATTTGAGTCTTTAAACCGAAAAGGTAAGAGGAAACGCACAGGGATAGAGGAAATGGCCAACTCAGTGATGGCCTTTGGCAGCAGTGGTGCGCAGAGAAAATACAAGTATGGCCAATAGTGTCCCAACTCCCAATATAGGGAAGTACCTTTATGGGTTATGATCGGTGTTTTACCGTATCTTTATCCATCGATCGTTTATGTCGAGAAACTTCCTAGGAATTTGTTGTGGGCCTATATTGCTGTGTATTGTCGTTGGCGGTGGGTTTTTATGTTGCTCGCTGTCGTCATAGTCAACGATGTCGTGATTCATGGTGAATCAATGAAGTACTTAAGCGGTCGCGTTCTATTTGTATCTGGGTTGAGTGTATATTTATCTTGGAGAGCAGTGCTTTTTTTATTTCTAGTTTTTCCTCCACGGGGGCATTCAAATATAGACGACCTGACGTATAGATCGGTAGATTCATATTTAAATAGAGGCGATAAAAGGGCTTCGTGCTGTTGTGTCGTGGTTTCGCAATAATTTGCTTTAGATGTGATGGGTATCTCTTTGTTTTACACAATATTGATCCAGATACGTTAATGGAGGGACTTGTCAAATAAAATAACGTAAGTTTGGGTGCGGATTGGAGAGAGTGGTGGTTGTTATGTCTGCGACTCATTTTAATAGGTTAGATAATTTGAAACTAGGCATTAGACAGCGTCCCTTCGGAATTAGTTTTTATTTTATTTTAATAATTTATTTTGTAATCTTCTGACTTCTGATTGATACGGATATACCCATCGGCGCGTTCTGGTAATCTAAGATTTGTTTTATTGTACACATTCTTCTGGTATATGCGCAGGAAGTGTGTGTAGTTTCAGCTTCATATTAAGATACATTCTGTCAACTCTCGTGTGCACACTACAAAACGCCTGAGCTTTGCCTTGCTATAGGGGGTTTTGTACTCCCGATTCTCTATTTATTTTCATGATCTTTAATAACATACAGGAGCCATTAGTTTGGCGATTTATTAGACGTCTTGTGTCAATAGGTTAGGTTCTGTTGACTTTGCGCCACACTTGCGCTAACTAACACTTACGCCCGATTGATTGGAGAGTTGTATTGCTCATGATCGATAGGTTCCCGATCCGATCTTAAGTAAAGGTGATTTTTAAGGTACTCATCATAATTGCAGGGAACAGCTGATTAAATAGGCTGCGTGTGATTATTTAAACGAAATGCCATGACATCGAATTGAAATGTTGATACATGCAGGAGGCAGATATTCCGCGCTAAAGTAACAGAAACAAGCATTTTATGAAGTAAATGGATTGCTTTGCGATAAAACATTATAGTACTAGAAGACGGGACATCGTTAGCCATTGCTTAATTTGAGGTTCTGTATCTATATAATACAAATATATCTATATTTGGATGTCGATTCGCGAGGATGTGCACATTATGTTTCGAGTTTCGCCCTCCAAAATATAACTTCACTCGTTTGGGATAGTAAATTGTGAAACCGCAGATAATATATTTTGTGAAACGAATTAGCAAGCAATGGCAGATACTATCCATAAACAACGTAGGAATAGGTACCTCCAATAAAATTAATTTGAACTGAAACAATTTTTATAAATTAAAATCAGACGATTGTCCTATCAGAAGGAGGGTGTGCAACGCAAGTCCTCTTTTTTGCATTTTAATGAAATATAACCCACTTCACCTTGAGCACCAAAATTTGCTATCAAAATATACGCTGCGCACAGTTATTTATAAGTCATTTTGGTCATGTCACATAATAATTCTGTTGCGTACTTTATAGCAGCAAGAAAAATACATTTAACTTCAAAACACCATGGTGTGTGGTGTGTTGCATCCTCGTTTATTTTGGTCGCACAGTTAAATTATTATTTTTCGTCTGGCTAAAGAAACAAAATAAAACTACCAAGCTACAACAGCCATTAGCCATTATTTATATACTCGGCCAAGTCACACCTGAATTTTTGTTGGCAGAAGGAGTAATTGGGAGAAAATAATATAAAATGCCAGCCTTTCAGACGGCCATTAATTAGATGTGCAAACATATTTGTTTTTTTCTTCCGTGGAATAAATGGGCACACACTTTTACGGTCAAAGCTAATTGTGAATTTATTTAGGTATCTAAACTGACAGATATACCTAAAAAATAAGTTTTTGTATAGATTGGGGAAGTTAAAGTATCTAGTTTAGTAAGTCTGACAGCTGTCTGACTAGATGTATATCAGTTTTGATTGCTTTAAATCGGTCATAAGAGCAGCTGTTTCAGTTGACGTTTATGGAGGCGTAGCCGACGAATCTAGACAAGAAATTCGTGACTGGAGTAGTAAGTTAACAGTTCGGGTATGTGACTGACGTTCCCGACCAATCTAGTTTTCAGGTTACATCTTATCCAGACCAATCTAGTCGCATTAAAGTAACTAGATTCTTGAATGTACCCATTGAGTTTCAATTTGGCGGGGCAGGCAGGCATTATGCTTATAGATCTTTTACTTTCTAGTTCAATATATATCTTATCTCTTCTCTATAGCTAGTTCAATATATATGTCACATCTCTGTCATTGCGAGAGAATTCGAAATACAAAATTACCAAAAAGAAAAGGAACCTCACGTTGAACCACAAATTTGAAAAATGTGAATTTTTCTACGACTAGGCGGGAATGTTTTAAAAACATTTAAAGTACAAATTTATATTTAAGAGTTGAATTGGGGTTGGGGTCGAAATTCTGGCGAGGGCAAAATTCTGTTTTACAAAATTCTGCTTTCAAAATTCTGCAAATAATAAAAAAAAGGTTTGGAAAATGTTAAAAAGCGCGCGCTTTACGAAATTCTGCCTTACAAAATTCTGCAAATAATAAAAAAAAGGTTTGGAAAATGTTAAAAAGCGCGCGCTACGTAAAACAGTCTACCTACCTACCTACTCACTTGTTATATTGTGAAAAATTAAGTAAATGTGAAATATCGGTTTTCTTAAGAGATTATCAAAAAATATTGTTCTATCTGGCTATGTTTAGTTTCTTAATGCTGTTGTTTCTTTTTTGTTGGCAATTGCAATTATGAAATAATTTGTCATTTTTTGGCTGTTTTTTTTTTTTTTTTTGTGTTCTTGGTACCCACCTGCGTACCTTCTTTATATGAAATATATTATAATTTGTGGATAAAGTTGAAAAATATTTGTTTTCTTTAAATTTGTTAAATTGGAAAAAAAAACAGAATTAGCAGAATTTATTTTTTTAAAATATTGCCTGTCAGAATTTTAAAAAGCAGAATTTTGTAAGCAGAATTTCGACCCGCTGCCGTTGAATTGCTTTTGCTTCTTACATCTATTTTAATGCTATACAAGCACAAAATAAAAAATGAAATAAAATATAAAACCAGTTACAAAATAGCATTGGAACGATGGGAACTAACTCCCTCAGTGGACTTATTTCCAGGGGACTTATTTCCCTGCACCGTGGTACACGAGGTACACTTTTGACGAAGTCATTTTTGAGACACTCAATTTAAATATTTTGCTGAAAGCTTAACCAAAATAAAAAATGTTTGTCCGTTTTAATTGTTATATCACGTAACCCTATATTGTTACATTGCCATTTCGCGTGAGATAATGCTTCCTCCTCTTTCTGTGTGCAACATCGACACAAATCAATTGCGGGGATTTATAGGCCTATAGTATTCCTGGTACACAACGACCAAATAGTTCCCGACAACAGTCCCAATATGTGGTGACATTTAGTATACCTACCCATCTCTTTCTCCATTTCGGATTTCTGAAGCTATCAAATGTACACTACAGCCATTCACGATGTCTGGTATCTTTTCAGAAAATCCCTGAGAAATAAACAATTTTGCATTTTGTCCATTTGAATTTTCTCAACGAAGATTTCGTTGGCCGCCAAGTTCATCTGAGCTGGGAATAATCGGCTGCGATTCGTCGAAGACTCGCGAGGGACCAAAATGCGAACATAATGCATTCAGAAAGATCAATTATCCTCGGGAACAATATTTTACGGGCATTGATTATGCGAGCTCCCATCAGTATAAAAGACCACCTTCTCATTTAAGAGTTAATTGCGAACTGCAAAGGAGAGAAAATACGTAAATTCTGAAATATCTTTCACACTGAACACTTTTTAGTCGTAGCTATTTGCTAGCTCACATCAGTTTTAAGTAGCAATTACTATTTTTTGAAAAAGTGTTAACAAATTTCGAATTTATTGTGATCAGAGTTCTGAGAGTTAGTGTAAAATTATATCTACCCGCCTGGACAAAGGGAGGGTTATATGTTTCCCGCGTATCCTATGTACGTTCCTACGTGAGGCCATGTAGCCCAAATGACTTGACCGATTTTGAAGAGTGAGGTGTCATTAAATTGATATTCTTTCCCGGATTGTCTAAGGCTAAACTAATAAATATAAAAATATAAATTGCAAAAAAGAAACCAAATACAAAAAATTAACTTAAAGAATTGTATGATTCATTTTTTTATCTTAAATTCATTTGCATATTCATTCTTTTTTTTAACTTACATTACTAGACAAAAACGATTAAATCTAATTTAAAGATAACATTTATCGTATAGCTTACTGGCATTAGCGAGCGCTCTAAACTTAACAATACCTAGGCTTAAAATTATTGCCTTTCGGCCTTAAATATATCCATATTTAACTTGTTTTGTTTTTTAATTTCCAAGAAACTTTAAAAAACATTAAATTATTTGTTATTGATTTTTTTAAAACTACTTAACCCTACCCAAGCTACTTAACCTACATGACCTATAATCAGGGTGGTGAGCAATCTTATCGATTGGTCACCATCCTGATCGCGTCCATGGTTGCCTGTCAGCCGCCAACAGGGGTTCATCCGCGCCGCCGACACTCGAGCGAAGCCATAAGCATCGATCATGTCGCGGAAGCACTCTTTCATGTTGGCTAGCCCTGCCAAACCCAAAGACCCCCTACTCTATACTTAAATCTACCAACTTAAATCTAGATTTAAACAAAGGAGGATGCTACGTAAGTAGCGCACCGGCCCGGGAGAGCGTATCCACCCTCACCTCTTCCTGAAGCCAACAAAATTCGGTGAACTGCTTTTCGGTATCAACCCTGTCCCGCAATAGCGGTACATAAACAGAGGAGCTCCTGAGTAGTATTGCCGGCTGACCCGTCGTGGACGATTCGCTTATCCTTCGCGCCGCGGTGGCTGTGGTACAATACCGGCACACCATCTTTTCTCTGGACTAACCCTTTCATGTCTACATGAAGAAATGCCTCAGGCGGGATAGAGCCAGACCGAAGCATACTCTCGTGGTACATTAAATTGGGGTAGTAAGCCCCTGAGATTAGGTTATTATCACTGGCTATCACCCTAGCAACGTGCCTCCGAATCACCTTAATAAGGAAATTGTCAATCTTATTCAGTCGACCCCATTGTATAAGGTCCTGTTGGGATAGTATTTCATGTACTGAGATTCAGGAGTTTTAAACAACCCTTTACATTCCCTGGCATTGCCTCTCAAACACCCGAATCTTTTCCATATAGGACGGCGCTATATTGAACCACATGGGACAGCCATAAGCGATAATAGGCCTTATAAGGGCCACGCAGCAAATGACCTTCACCCCGGAGTCAAGTTGACTGCTGCGAAACAGTCTCCTTGTCAGAGCGTAAGCCCTCTTAGCCCCAGCAAGACAAGCATCTATATGTTTGTCAAAATACACGTTTTTCACCACCAATGGTCTTCCCTGCTGTCCAATAATTGTTAATTTTCTCCATTTTTTTTTTCTGGTATCCATAGAGGCCCCAGCCAATGGAGTTCTGAACAGGATTGTTTCCGATTTTTGGAAATTGATTTTCAACTTCCAATCATCGCAATACCTCGTTATTTGCTCGAAGCCACGCTGCAGAAGGATGTTGATGAAAACGTCTGCGTACGCTATAGCATGTCTGAGGGAACCCACCAGATCGCATGTGTAAATATTAAACAGGACCGGATAGTTCACTGCTCCCTGTTGTAAGCTGTTTTTAATTTCGAAAACCCTGCTCGAAATCACGTTGCGAGCTTTGACAACGAACTTCTTTCCCATAAGCATCATCCATGTCATAAGTCATATACTTATAGCAAAGGTTTTTCAATGTCCATTCTGATAAGCTTATAAAAGAGCCCCTCCAAACTTACGGTATCGAAGGCCTTCTCAAAGTCGACAAGGCAGGCACCCGTGCATTGACAAGCTTTATGATAACCAGGACAATGTGTACACGCGTCCTCAGTTGGTCATATAATTTATTTATTAATATAACAGTCCATATAAATTTGACAAGCCAAATGTTATCGGCCTTTACAGTAGTCGCTTGAAACCTCTTCAGAACTGAGTCGATGAACCCCTTTAACCACAAAATACCTTGACTAACATTATGATACCATTGACAATAATAAAATTAATTCACTTTCTTCCATCCTCGCGGTCATAAATGTTTTTCTCTTCTTTTTTTTTTCACCGCTATAACGCGTTTATTCAAAAACCGCTTTAATCCAACATCCTCCGCCCTCACGCGGGCGAAACAGCGAAACCATATAATTCCCGTTTATTCGCCTATTCATTAAAAAATAAAATAACAAAAAGCGGACACAGTCTCAATAATAGTAGATACCTAGCTACTATAGTTACTCTTTGCAGAAGTAATGTATTTCAATTTCAACCGCAACAGCAGCACAATAAAATATAATTTACTACACTTACTACCGACTGCAATCGACCATTGCCGCGCGAATTAAAACACTTGTTTCTTACTTTTAAAATTAAACAATATTTATTTGGAACTATGTCCTTTATTATTGAAATACTTTTTACTAATTCTAAAAGGAGCTTAAGGCTACTATGTAGTTACAATAAGACTGTTGATAAATTCATCATACAGTCGTATTTATATACTTTTCTTATCTATCTACAAGGAGACCCAAGCGTACAATCGTCTTGCTTGATAATGAAGAAGAGATAATATTCCAACATTGTATACAAACGATATTATCTCTTTTACATATGTTATCATTGTAGCGTTGTGTGCAAGACTGTACTAGAGACTAAAGATATCATTGAATACAAATAATGTTATCTTTTTTCTCAATATGTTTTGCTATGGATACTTAACTCCCCCCCTTGTTAAACGAAATCGTCCCGATTTTTCGACGCTATTTTTAACATTTCTCTTTCATAAGTTTTGTTATATGCGTCAATCTTTTTTTGTTTTTGACGATCTGTTATACATTGTATAGTTTTTATCATTACGTACGTAAATGCTAGAATAACAATCAGTGTTACAATTGTGTATATAGTTGATAATATCGGTTTTTCTTCAAAAGGAATAATTAGTTTTTTTAAAGTATCTATGTTATCGAATTTGTACATTGTATCTTCTTTAATTATTTGGTCGATGTAAGACTCTGAATTATGATTTCTTAATATAACTTCTTTAATTTGCTTATGCATGTTTTTGTATATTTTATCGTCTAGATTTATAGTATTTTCATAAGTAACTAAGTTTATACCATTAATTGTTTGATTATTTAACTTATGCTTACCGCTTAATAACATAACACCGGATTCAATTTCTAAGTCGTAATCGTATTCTTGTTTAATGTTGCATTTTGAAGTTATATTCTTTAAAAGTGGAATAAGACAATTTTCTTCTTCAAAGTTAATTTCACAAATGTTTTTACTTAGATGATTTTGACAATTTCTTGTTCTTAAATAAGTTTGGTTACATAAGGCAATTGTTTTATCTGTAATGATTTTTCCATGTTTTGAATTTAAAGGTGTTACTTTATACAATTTACATGATTTAATTAGAACTGGATATTTATATATTGTGATGAAGAATTCATCAGTTCTAGCTAATAATATTTTAGAGTACTCAAGTATATTTATTATGGGTACTTGAATTATTTCATGTTGAATAATATTTTTAATGTCATCTAAGTCTAGGCTTTCTGATAAATATTCATTATTTTTTGCTGCATTAATTGTTCTGGTCAATAATAATAATTGTTCGTACACTTGTTCTATTACTAAATGTTCTTTAAGGCTCTGACCTTCGAATTGTTGCAAAATTTGTTCAAATCTAGAATTTATAGTTTTTTGTTTATTATTGTTTTCTATGAGATTATTTATACTCGTTTCTATGTTAACTAAGTCATAATGGTCAGGATTACCAAACACATATTTGAAAGCTGTTCCTAAAAAGTTAATTGATCTAGTATGCCTAGTATGTTCTTGTAATTGGTCTGCTAAATTCTTAATTTTACTTAACCAAATTTTTTCTTCTTGTGTAGGTTGATATTTACTAGTTACGATATTTACGTAAGGTTGAAATATCGAAGTCAGGTTGGTGGCATGTAACAAATAAGTTTGTTCTTTGAATAAATACACGTCATCTGTTTGCGTAAGTATAAACTTCTTGTTTAGTAACTCAGTTATTTGAACGTTTCCTTGCCCTTCTTGATTCTGTACAATTCCTAGTAATGTTAGGAATATTAATATTTTCGTCATCTGAAAAATGATAATTCTTTATGTTATCCTTGTGAATTTTTATTCCTTCTTTAGAGATTACAGTGTCTCCTTTATCTTCTTCTACTATTCTTGTTATGTATCTGGCGTTAGATTTCTTTCTAAGACCTGTGATTCTTACCATTATCTTATCTCCTTTTTTATACTCTCTGTGTCGAGTTCCTTTATTTAGACGTTCGATCACTTTTTTGGATGCTGAGTTTAGTTTATTTATTATAATTTCACTATTGCTATATTTATTTTGATTAAAGAAAATGTCTCTAGGTTTCAAACCGGTAACTGAGTGTATAGAATTATTTAATTCACGCACTGTTCTAAATATTTCTTCGATAAGTCTTGTTTTATTCTGAATTGTGAATATTCTAGACAGTTCAGTTATTGTACCGTTTACACGTTCTACCTGACCGTTCGCTGTCGATCTGTATACTGGAGTTTCTACTTTAGTTATGTTGTATTTCAAACACATTTGGTTCACCATTTCTGTTTTGAATCCCTTCTCGTTATCTGTCATGAGTCGTTCACGCATCTCTGAAATATGCTTGGTGCATTTTTGAGCCCGAAAGGCATTCGTTTAAAATGATATTTTGCGCCATTTATAGCAAAAGCTGTTTTTTCTTTATCATCTGTTTTGATTTTAATTTGGTGGAAACCTGACTCCAAATCTAATGTTGTAAAGTACTTGGCTTTACCTAAATTTTGAATTGTCATGTTGACATCCGGAATGGGGTATCTGTCTGTTACAGTGTGAGCGTTAAGTTTTTGGAAATCAACAACCATGCGCCGTTTTGGTTTTCCTTTTTCGTCCAAACCTTTTTTAGGTACTGTCCATATGGGACTGTTATAAGGACTATGGCTTTTTTCTATTATATCGTCATGTAAGAGTTTCTGTATTTCTTTGTTTACGAATTCGTTATCTGCTATGGGATATGGATATTGTTTAACATAAACCGGATTATCATTGGTCGTCCTAATGCTTGCTTCTATAGTATCTGTAAAGGGTAACGGTCCTATGCTGTTATTAATCTTCATCAGTCTATCTATGTCTGCTTTATAAATATTATTTTCCCCAATTATGTAATTAATTTTCTGAATAGATTCGACACTGCTTATGGTAGTTAGAGTCATATTACTGAAATTTATTTCCGCGTTTAGAACTTTAAGTCCTTCATATCCTAATATCATATCAAAAGACTGAATATCCTCTAATTCAAAAAATGTTATATTTTTCTTTAATATCCTAACTACTTTCTTTGTATCTACCATAGAATAACCATGCATTGTTTTTATTTTTATAGGTTTAATTTTAATTTTTTTGCTAGAATCGCATTTTCTATTAATGTAATTATGGGTTGCACCAGTATCAATAAGAATTTTATAAATTTTCTTAGAAATAGTACTAGTTAAATTTAAGCAGGGCAACCCGTCTACTAGTTTAAATGATCTATTCTTATGTTATTATTTACCATACATTCCGTTTCATCTGCTTCTGCATATGTACTGCTGACATCGTCTCTGCGTTGTTGTCGGGAGTTATTTACTCTCTGCTGCTTGAAGTTCTGCTGATAAGATCGTTGCGGTCTGTTGTGTGTGTTGAAACTCCCGCTGTGTTCACGTTTCGCTGGTGGATTATATACATCGGGTTTGTATTGATTCCAATTTTGTCGCTGTGCATGTACAATTTGTCTCGAGTTTATCTCCATCGGCTGTGGTCCTTGATTGTGTTGCTGCATATTATCGTATTGCTTCTGGGGTTGATAATTCGTTGTTTGGCTCGAATAATTTGGTCTTCTTTCGTTTCTGCGTTCATGTGGCATATTTTTGTGGTGCTTATCCTGAGTGAGATGTAAATGCCTGTGCACATTATCATGTTCTATTCTGCGAGCAATTGCGAATGCGTGTTCTAGATCATTTATTGTAGCTGAATATAATGATCCTCTTGTAAAGTTGTCACTCATACCATCAATGAATATACGAACTGCGTCGTCGTTAGCATTTTTAATTAGTCTGTCGATTATATTCGGCGGATCACCTGACATAGTGATTTTTGATATTATTAAATTGAGATTTTTATTTATCTCGTCGTGGTATTCAGACAGTGTGCTTCTTTTTTGCGTGATGGCTTTCATCATGTCTTGTAGCACGTATAGAGGTTCTTGATTAGAGTACGTATAATCTAATCTGTTACGTATCGCCTCAAAATTAAAAATTGTGTTATAATTAGTTAACACATTCGCGGCTGCACCCTGTATTTTACTTTTCACTATAGTCAATGCTGCTGCGTACTTACTGTGTGTTTTGAAGTTTTTAATGCTGTCCATTAATCTGGATGCTTCTTCGCGCCACGACCGATAATTTGATTGATCGCCGTTGAAAATAGGTAGGCTTTTAAATGCGTCTAACTGTATTTCACTACCATCTGTATATGTGGTTCTTATTTCCTCTAGCACAGGTATGTTTGGTACTATGCCTAATCCAGATTTTACTTCATTTAGTTTTGTTTCTAAATTAGTGTTTATTTGATTTTGGTTAGTTATTATTGCTGCTAACCTTGCATTCTCTGTGCGTGTGTGCTCTAGGGTTTGTGTTACTGTGTTGCTCCTGGTTTCTAAAGCTTCTAATCTTGCCATTAATACTGCGAGTTGTTCCATTTTGAACTCGTGTCTGTTGTCGTCGAATTTGTGTGTTTTTTTTCTCCACATATACACTTTCACTGAATTGCTTTGCTGCTTCGTACGAAGAAGCTATATTTGTACCTGCTATGCTAGGTAATTCTTGTAACCGGTAACGCGAGTGTTCTGTTTATACTAGATTTCACTACTTGTTCCCGAGGTCCGCTCGATTGAAGTTAAAAAGTATATTTAACCTCCTGGCAGGATCGCCAATTAAAACACTTGTTTCTTACTTTTAAAATTAAACAATATTTATTTGGAACTATGTCCTTTATTATTGAAATACTTTTTACTAATTCTAAAAGGAGCTTAAGGCTACTATGTAGTTACAATAAGACTGTTGATAAATTCATCATACAGTCGTATTTATATACTTTTCTTATCTATCTACAAGGAGACCCAAGCGTACAATCGTCTTGCTTGATAATGAAGAAGAGATAATATTCCAACATTGTATACAAACGATATTATCTCTTTTACATATGTTATCATTGTAGCGTTGTGTGCAAGACTGTACTAGAGACTAAAGATATCATTGAATACAAATAATGTTATCTTTTTTCTCAATATGTTTTGCTATGGATACTTAACTCGCGCACAATCACCCACCAGAGTATCGTTTTCCCACCTCCGCTCTGCAGCGCGCAATTGACATCCAAGCGTTTTCATTTGCACCATCTGCGGCTGCCTTAAGCTATCACTGTCAACGCCACCAACGACGGCGACAACAACAACAACAACACTGCTGCTGCTGATGATGACGATGACGACGACGACATCGGCCAAGAGATAAGCTGCAGCGATACATATTGGATTCGCATTGTCCACACGAGATCCATTTGGGTGGGAAACTGATTTCGCTGACCACAGAAATATATTATCCTGCTTACATTGTTCAGTTCTCCCACCCCTGGATCAGTGTCAAGTGCCACCGATATAATCTTGGACGAGAATAAAAATATTTATATGAAATAGGAGATTCCTACGATGAGTAGTGGAATCCCATTCCCATGGTGCTTCTTGGCTAAGAACAAAACCACACAATCGAAGACGATTAAATTTTATTGATTCTGACGATTGAGGATATTGACCACGACGGTTTCAACTAACCCGCCACCGGCTGCCGGCATTCGGGATGAGATATGGAATGTTGCCTTCAGACTGGAGTGTGACTCCTGTCGAGCTTTGGAAACTTTTCAATTACGATTGAGCGAACACCTCGCACCAGCCATCCGGATACAGACGGGATGCATGTTTGCAATTGTACATCGGCTGGGCATTGGTTATTGGTTTATGTTGGAATTATTGGAAATCCTTGTCGGCTGGAGGAATGCGTGTGTGTCCTGCTCCTTAGTTCTGGTGCTGATAAGAGCTGTGCTATTGTCTCGTTGGTGGTGTGTGTTTGTGAAATTGAAAACTGTTGATGTTATCGTTGATTTTATTAAATCCTCGGCTGTTTGACTGGCAGTGTACAGAGTCCTTTGCCAAAAAACATTCAAACAAAATGAAATGTACCGGGGATTGAAATTGAATCAGATGGGCGAGATAAACCAGCACAATGCGGCTGGTGTTGTGGAGAATGTTCAGTTTGGGCTTGTGTCTCATCAAGGATTAAGATATTTAATCATAGCACGCCTGATTTGATCCAACATTTACAAGGGTCTTTATTTTTGAGTCTTGCTACTTTGGGGCTTAGCTGCATCGGATTTTATTTAAAGCACTTAAATGCATGGTGTTTGTATGGGTGACCTATAAATGTTCTAAATTTCTGAATTTCATGAAACACGAGTTCGGTTACAGGTGAAAATGTGAACCTCCTATTGTTTTTTTTGTCTTGCATGGTGCTGTACGCCATTCTTCGTGATAGCGACTACCTCTAAGACTAAGATCGCTGTATTGCTTGGTTGTTAATGGAAAAATTTATATCTGCAGGAGCTATCATATTAACCAGTGTTTCGTGGCCATTTAAATAAAACAATTACGACTTTTTTTTCTTTTTTTTTTTCGTGGGGAAAATTATATAAAAAACCGCACATTTATTGACCTCCTGTTTCGTCGAGACTAAAACTTCTCTCTCGTTTCCTAGTCAAAGCAAGACTGTATTTTTTATATATAAATTAAAAAAAAAAAAACAAAAAAAAACTCGAATGGCCAATGCTGCCATTCGTAATAACCTGTTTGGCAGAACAAGCTGCTGAAGTAAAGACATCTTTTCGACCTGAACAGTTTCGGAGTAAACCCCACGCCCGCACCTAACTTGGAGCATTCTGTGTAGATTGGTATTGCTGATCCGATGCCTTTCGGTTGTGTGTCCTTTCATTACTACAACACTACAAGTGCCAAAACGGTCTTACGAAATCTATACGTAGAGTTACCTGAGCTAACGTGGTTGTCCTTGATGTATTTATGTAGAATTTGCACGTCGGTTGAGCTATGGTTCTCACTTCTAGTCTGGTTAACCCAAAGGGCACTATTTGCAGCAGATTATTAAACAAAACACAGCGCAGCCTTCATCGCCGCAGAGGGGTTGGTTCTCATAATGGTTCTAAATGGTGATGTCAATAATGTAGGCCCTTCTATATGAAAATTGCCATAGTTTTCTTAAATCGCCTGTAACCAGACCAGCATAGCGCCGCGTAGAGCCACATATTTTAAGACTGGCACCAAAGGCTTGGCGCGAATATTCCCATACCTTATGAGGTATTAACTTTATGTTCTTTATATTACTTTTCTTAAAAAGATATTGGGAGCTAAGTTCCTTCAACTGTTAGATTGTGAGGCGGGGGAGTCTTCAAGGGGCTCTGGCACTGCGGCTTCTTAAAGGAACCTATTGTGCCCTTCAACTGTTGGTAGACTTCATTCTCTCTATTGATTAAGAGAACCAATTTGGTCTTTTGTGGGCTTACTGCCACAATTCTGTGTATGTAAATAGAGCTCTTTTTATTTTTTGCTTCGACTTCAAAAATTCTAACATCAAGAGGATCTTGTTTACTAGAAGCATCCATCAGGGAAGGGGCGAAAGGATCACATCTTGAAGTGTGCATACCTTAGTTTATAAAATACTCGGTTTTGATCTGATTCACATAAATTCAATCATGGAAATTATCCACTTGAGTTTTTTTAACGCTCTTCGATATTATAGAAATCTTTGTACTAACTGTGTCTGTTTTAAAATTGTTATAGAGATGTCCTCAGAAAACTTGCTCTTCAAGCACGGCATTGTGCTCCCTTAATCTTCAGCTTTAATTCCTTTCTAAAGAACTTACATATAAGCTAAAGCAGTTAACGAGTAATAACGAGATTAGGAAACACTCCACAGGAGCACTCGATGAAACTGGTCCACCGTATACCACTAAGAAGCAAATGCAGTACTACCCATTTTACTGGAATTTCTTCGAATCCATAAGAAAAATGAGTATGGACTTCAGTGATGTTGACCTTACAGCACCGAAGACCATCCGTCTGAGACCAAACCATAAATGGAGACCCTGACCGATAACACAGGAAGACCGATTGTCCTGATCCTGAGAACACATCCTCTGAGCCTTGCTTCACAATATCATCGAAGATATCATTTTCCGCAATACCCAGTGTGACATCCATGTTGAGATTTTAATGTCTGATGTGTTCTAGTCTTGATCGTCGACTTCCATATTAAAGATATTCGAGATAACTTTCCTGTGATTTACAAAACGTTTCTTGTGATTTCGAGAACTCGCGCTGTCGGTAAAAAATACACTGAAGTTTTCTCAAAAGCGATCTTACTTAACTTGAGACTTTCTGAGACTTTCATATAAATAGCAAAAAAGGAAATTTTACGGACTTGATTCCAACGCCACACTGGACCTATTCAAAATTGAGGTGATTGATTTTGCCTAGCTGGAATCTGCAGGGAACTCCAGCAGCACAAGAACAAGAACTAAATTCAAAGACTTCGGCAAGGGGATTGGAGAGTAGCAACCGAAATCTTCTCCAGAGGGCGACTAGAATGGGCAATTGGCTCCTTCCAACATTCCTGGCGTTGGATTGAATTACGCCAGTCCTTCTACAAAAAGGGCAAGGTAAATTGCTTTTATATTTAGCAAGAATTTTAAAAAGCAGTCTAGTACTAGGCTACCAAGCCAGTGGAGTCCTAATAGACCAATCAGCCTTACTTCGTCCTTCTCAAAATAGTTTCATCTTCGTCAGCATGCCTACAGAGGAGGCAAATCTACGGACACTGCTCTGTACCAGCTAACTGAGATCATTGAGAGCGCTCTTGAAGCGAAAGAAATAGTGTTGTGTGCCTTCGTGGACATCGAGGGAGCATTCGATAACACATGATGCAGCAATTATATGAGCTCTTGAAAGAAAAGGAGTAAATAACATAGTATCGAGGTATGAACTCCTGAGCACAAGATCAGCAGAGACTCACACATCATATCACATCTCCCTTTAATGTGGAGTCTTGTAGAAGAGTTAATCGAGAAATTCGCGAACCATGACATCAGCTGTCAAGTATATGCTGATGACATAGTAATTATTGCCAGGGGTAGATTTTAGGGAACCCTTTGTGACATTATACAAATGGGGATTGGTGCGAAACGGCGGGGCTAAGCCTAAATCCGGCATAAACAACAATTCTCGAGGAAAAGAAAACTTGAACGGTCGAGGCCGATAAGACTATCGGGCTCATCACTGACATCAGTCAATGAAGTTAAATATCTGGGACTAAACCTGGACAGCAAACTCGTCTGGAAAAAACACACAGTACGCGGGCTTTAATTATCTTCCGGAACAGTTGGAAAATCCTGGGGATATAGCCCGACCATCCTCAGATGGAGGTATATTGCTACTGTGAGACCAATGATCACGTATGGAGCAATTGCATGATCAAAGAACCCGTCTATCCACCACAAGGAAGACGCTCATCTGCAAAGACTGCCATGCCTCTGTATTACAGGGGCCATGCAAACTTGCCCAACCGCAGCTGTGAAAGTGCTATTAGAACTAACTCCGTTGCACCTCGTGGTTAAGGAATGTGCAAGTGAAACGATTTCTTAGGCCAAGGAAGGAGTAGCAAGAGGAAAGTGCATCAAACTGAGACAGGTTAAAGCCTTAATCAAAAAACAACCATTATTGGCCTCTCCTAGAGATGACATCATCAAAAGATTTAATTTCCAAAAGAACTTTGTTGCTAAGCTCAGCAATAAGAAGAACTGGAGCAGCGAATCCACAATTCACAGACTGAACAGTCAAACGTCAAACCACAAAGTAGTACACAGATGGATCGAGAACTTTTGAGGGAACAGCAGCGGGAGTATTTGGACCTGCAATGAAATTTCTGAAACAATGGACAAAGGACCAGCATCTGCCAGGCTGAAATCTGTGCCATAGACAGATGTGTCCAAATCAACCTCGACAGAAACAAATTCAACTGTGATGTAACTATAATTTAAGACAGCCAGGCTGCAATTATGGCGCACTTAATTCCTACATCAATTAATCCAAACTTGTATGGGAGTGCCTTCAAAAACTTAATGAACTGGGTAGGAGAACCAAAATAACCCTCTGCTGGGTGTCTGGTCACGTAGGAATAGAGGGTAATGAAATGACCGACTCCCTAGCAAGAAAGGCTGCAACAGAAATGTTAATAGGTCCTGAAGCATTCTGCGGAATAGGAGATCACACACTCAAAGAAGAATCTAGGAAGTAAGAGAAAGAAAAGAGGGCAAGAACCTGGCAAAACACTCAGGGCATGGGGCAGGCCAAGAAACTTCTGGGGCAATACAACCGGAAAAGATTCCAATCTTGTATCGGCATGAGCAAAAATAACGTCCGTATCCTAACGGAAAGAAGGTCTCTGCAGATTCTGCGATGAGTCCAGTGAAATTCCAGAACACTTACTGTGATCATGTGGGCAAGTTCCAACTACCTAATCAGGAAATACTGTCCCTGGAGCCAGCTGTCATACTTAGATTCTTAGAGAAAACTGGACTAGAGAGAGTACTATAGGACGGATTTCTTCCGCCAAGGAGAAACAAGAGTAAGTACAAGAACCTATAATAGTATGATCCCGAAAGGAATTATAATGTGAGGTGAACTCTTATATATTTATTTATTTATTTGTCAACAAAGTACTAGGCCTTTTTTAGACATGAAAATATATAATAAAATGAGAGACAAAAATTAAGAAAAAAATTAAGTAAATAATATAATTTAGAAAAAAAAAAAAAAAAACAAGTACAAAACTAATTACGAACTGAGCAATACAATTATAACTGGAAATAATTAAACAAGATGGATTTTATTAATGGTATTGTCATATTAATGTCAATTAAAGACGCACATTCATTATACAATAACATTAAACCATTTAAAGATGAGGATCTTCCGTAATTCGTACGAGAACGAGGAATATAAAAGAATCTGTTATTACGCAAATTAAGTGATGGAACATTAAGACCCACAAGACTTAAAATATCAGGACAGTGAATCTCCCCAATAAGTATTCTGTGAAGGAAAACAACTCTTGATACCTTTCTCCTAACCTCAAGAGACTCGAGCCCAATAAGTTGTAATCGGGCTGAGTAAGGGGGTAAGTTATTAAAATCCGACCAAGGTAGACGTCTGAGGGCAAACCTGAGAAATCTTTTTTGAATTGCTTCGATTCTTACTATATGAGTATTGTAGTATGGACACCAAACAATAGACGTATATTCCAGCAGCGATCGAACAAACGACAAATATAAAGTTTTCAGCGCATAGGGTTCGGTGAACACCCTAGCATAACGTTTAAGCATTCCCCATGCTCTATTGGCTTTATTTGTGATGTATTCATAGTGGTAAATATAGGATAGTTTACTATCTAACATAACACCTAGATCTTTTATCAAAGATACACGCGGAATAACACTACTTATGAAGGAATACGCGTGAATGAAAGGCGAGGAACGACGGGAAAAAGTAATGACCGAACATTTACTAACATTAAGGGACAAGTAGTTTTTATTGCACCACAAAACGAAGTCTTGGAGATGTGCATTCAATCTATGAAAACTATTCGGATCATTGCATGAAGAATATATTTTAAAGTCATCGGCAAACATCAGGATATTGCAATGTGGAACAAATTTGACAACATCATTAACGAATAAAATAAATAAGAGTGGGCCTATATGACTTTCTTGTGGTACACCAGATGTTACAATGATTTCTTTGGATAAGTGTCCTCGAAACTTTACAAACTGGTATCTGTTACTTAGATAGGATGATAGCCACCTAAGAAAAACTGTAGGAAACCCTAAACGTTCAAGTTTGTAAAGAAGAAGTTTGTGATCAACTCGATCAAACGCTTTACTGAAATCAGTGTAAATGGCATCGACCTGATTACCCTTAGATATCTCACTAATAACAAAATTTGTAAAAAGAAGAAGATTCGTAGCAGTGGATCTGTTTTTTACAAAGCCATGTTGGTTATTGCAAATTAAATTTTTACAGAAAAAATTTAACTCATCAAACAGTTTAGGAATGGACGATTGTTTACAGATCCCTCTGTAATTTTCAATATTATTTTTCCTACCGGATTTAAATATTGGTACTATAAAAGAATTTTTCCATAGGGAAGGAAAGATACCTGTCTTCAACGATACATTGAATATGTGGCAAAGTATGGAATGTAAAGGAAGGGCACACATTTTTAAAAAGCCTGCTGGAATACCATCGGGTCCAGGATTAAAATTAGGGGCCAAATTTCTAAGTTTACTCAGTATCATATCTTCGGGAAAAGCGACGTTACTAAAAATAGAGGAATGTGATGCACCTAAATAAGAAAAAAAGTGTTCATCTAAAACAGAACTGGGATTAGAATATACAGATTGAAAAAATTCTGCAAAACCATTGCAGATAACGCGGGGATCATCTATTGAACGATCATTATAGGAGAATGAAGCCGGAAAGCCATCACTATTCTTTTGTAAATTAACAAAATTCCAAAAAAATTTTGGCGATAATTTGATTTTGGATTCGACGTCATTGATATAAGCCGAGTAGGCATGGTATATAGAAGATTTAAACTCGGTTCTGAGATGACGATATAGAGTATAGTCATCATTCGACATACTCGACCGCCACTTCCTATAGGCTCTATTTTTAAGAATTTTTAGTCTACGTGTTTCATCATTATCCCAAGGACAAATATCATTAATAATATTTTTAATTTGAACAACGGGGACAAAATCAAAAATTAAGTTTTTTAAAACGCGATAAAATATCGAGCAGAGTTCTTCAATTCCTAGAGTTAAAAATGGACTCCAGTTAAAATTGTAGAGCTCATTACATATGTTATTATAATTAGCATTTTTAAAATCAAATTTGTAAGAAGTAGAAATACTTAAAACATTAAACTCTATGTGACAAAACAAATATAATGAGGGATGATAGGTGTCTTCAGGAACCAGTGGAGTTAGACTTCTAGTAACATAAGTATCATCGCTATAATTTGAGAATATGAGGTCCAACGAGCGATTCTGATGGTTTTTAATTGGGTTTAGTTGAAAGAGTCCAATCGATGAGGGGATATACCTCTCTGAGGGCTATCCAGTAGAACAACCCCTTTCATACTTATATAGATTTCGAGAGATATTCGAATCAGACTTCGATTGTCAGGTCTCTTTTCGTCTCTCTACCACTATATATCTTACCCAGAGAGACTGTCTGGGATTCCTCCAGAGTTCTTCCCTGGGCTCGATTCCTGATATTTACGCTACCATCTGTTTATGGGAGATCTGTTTCATAGACTGGATCTAGACCCTATGATGTCCCAAGATCCTCATTCTTCTGCTAGCCAACGCCGGACATTGACACGGTATATGTGCTGCTGTCTCAGATTCCTCCAGGCATAGTTTATGGGTGTCGTCCTCTCTTAGGCCCGTCTTCCCCAAGTGATACCCGAAATTACCATGTCCTGTAGACAAAGCCACCACCCATTATTGGCCTATCTACATCTATCTACATCTACATCTATCTACATTGTTAACGGGGCAAGTTGGGGCACTTGGACTTCGCGCATTTGAGACAATATTATTCTTCTGCGATTACATATTTTCAGTTTTCCAAAATTTGATAAAGAGCCCAGATGTCCATTCTTTTCATTGATCCCAGCCTCATAGCTGTATTATAAATAGATTGATATTTATGAGACTTCAACTGAAAAGTGGCCCAACTAGCCCCGCCCTACCTTGCTGAACTGGAAGTTTTTGCTGATGTATATTGGTAAAAGTAAGGCGAGTAGATGCACCTAGGTAAAGTAGGTACAATTTTTAATTTAATGATGGAAAATAAATACTATTAGCAAATAGCTTTGTTAAAAGGTGGTAGATTTCGAGCTCAGGTTGGTAGAATTTCCGAAAGTGTAAAAAGCGGTGAAATACCACTTAAGTGCTAAAAGTCCCATCACTGATAGGGCAAAGTTGACGTAAATGTCACACTAAAACACGTAAAGTTCGGTGGAAACGCGTTTCGTGATTTATAAGTCACTTGGGCTAAATCACGTTGGTGGAAACATGGTATAAGTCTCCGCTTGGCTGCATGTTTGCTACTTCATTACTTTACAGAAAATTACAACTTTTTACTCTCGTTTTCGAAATGCATTTCCCTTAAATTGACTACAAACACCTTATGAACTGATTTGTCATGTGTTATCTACCTGCACTCATGTCGATTTATTAGGGTCATGTTAAATTCGTTGAAGCTCCATTCTTCATCAAACTCTGGATTATGATTGATCGATAACTATTTTATCGAACGAGTGAACATCTTTATTTATGAACAAAATTTAATCGAGAAAAATTGTTCCCCGTTATCGGTCTGCCTATCTCACAAATTGTTTCTAAACACACCGCACGGCGGTATCTATCTATATAGATATACCCAAACCATACAAACAACACTGTTCCATTTGGCCACTGCTCGTATAGAATGAAAGAGATTGGATTTGTGGGCTCTAATTGGTATCTAAACCACCAACACCGATTGATTACACGCTATATTGTTGTGGCTTTGGTTTTGTTCGGTAAAACATTTCACTGAACTGCAGCCAGATATCCGTAGAAGCGTTGATTCGTACTTACGCTGGTATCTATTTTTTTACTGTTCTTACCTAATAATGCCACACGCATGGAGCCGTGTTTCGAATTACATGTGGTGTATGGCGTATTTCAATTGAAACACGATTATTTCATAAATTCGACTCGGAATGAGGTCATAAAAAGATACAGGCAACAGTCAAGACGTACAGCCAATAAAACGTCTGAACATGTCGAAGCCGAACGGCTCAATTAAAGTCGGTCGCTAATAAAGGAGACCTCCGAAAGTACGCTGTATAAATTTGATGAATGAACTTGAACTTAGATGATGTTCGGTTGGGTACGCATCAATGAAAGTTATTCAATTTGCATTTATGGTCCGTCTGTCTGCCTATATGGGATACATCCCGCAAGTCTAGGCCGTAAAGAGAAAGACTGCAGCTGGCCTTGTTTTCCCCCATATGCTTCTGGAGAAAATGCGGAGACACAAAATTACTCGCAGCTGTGAGGATCTCTCGCATTTGGAGGATGCGAGTCATGGTTGTCTGAATCGGATTTATAGCTTTCTTCTCTTGTTTTTGTTTATTAGAATCGACGGGCGATCAGGCAGGGCAATGAAGTGTCATTGTCACAGTAAAGAAGTGGCGTCTGCTTACAATTAAAAGAAATCGATCTGCGCGAACGACCCTTGGGTGATCTGTGCATCAAAAGCACTCTTTAGATGTGACTATGTTTATTATTAGAAAGTGTCGGCAACTCATCAATGGCTGGCAAGTGATTAGCAATGAATGAATCAGTTGACAAGTGTCTTTGGTGTTGTGTGATGCGTTGCTGTGAATTGATTGATTAACTGTCAGGTCAGAGAAGTGCATGCCTTGCTTGTTAATAAAGGTATTTGAGTGTGAATTCTGCTAGGAGAGTATTTTCATCTGGTGACTAATTGTTGGATGGAGCAGAGATTGGATGTTGAGAATTTGACGGCATTGAATTCACAAACTGTTTTAGGGATTTTAGCGCGAATTCTAAGTAATACAAGAATAATTAGCGTAGAAAGTGAAGCGATAGGAGGGAATCTTCATGCGTCTCGAAAAATATTTAAAATGAGGATGCGCAGTCGACTGGTGTAAAACAAACTCCGCAGTAAAGGTATACGATTTACACAAAAAAAAAATGTCGCATTAGAGTATCATTCAAGCTACGATTTGCGAAAAAATAGCGATCACATGAAATTACAATCATTGTCATTTTTGTCCCAAAATAAGATGACGGACACTGCGCGTCATTTAGAATTTTCCATAAGGATGCCATTAAATGACGAGCGAAAAAACGACGATGACATGGTAATGACATGCCTCATCAAAATGACAAATGTTTTATTTCGTATTATTTCGATTATCTCTTTTGCGATCAGACGTTAATGACCAATGAGAAAAATATAGCTAATGTCATTTAGTGTTTTCCTCTCGGCAAAGACGCATACGTGTGCTACGACTAATTAAATTAAATAGCAGTAAAAAAAAAAATATTTATATATACAAAAATTATTATAAATAAAAAATGTCGAAAAGAACTTTTGCGATGATGGTGGAAATTGCAGAGATGGGGTATTTGGCAGAGTGTATGCTAGAAAGCAGTGACGACAATATTGATAACGAGCCAACGCCACTAAAGCGGAGTATTTCTTAACGAAATAGCAGTCACACACATGCGACATGTCCTTTCGCCACGAGAAAAACACCAAATGAAAGCACAGAAGATATTTAATGCTGCTACATTTGTCATTTGCGTAGAAAAATTGCGTAGCATAAATCTCGTGCCTGGTAATTTTGTTGAGGCTGACATTTAAATGACGCAACAGCCAAAAATGTTGAACATTTTTCCTAGGAGTCATTAAAGAGCGATCACACGGTCATTGGTTTTCCGTCATTTCCCATAGTCACTCAAATGACACCGAAAATATTATCCCAAAAATGGCGATCACACAGAATGATATTAAAAAGACCGCTTTGTGGCGCCATTTTAAAATCAAAGCGCCATTTAAATGACGCAAAAACAAAATGGCCGTTATCGTAATCGTAGCTTAACAGTATTTCTTACTTCGTTCTACACTCGATGCGCTATAAAAAAAAATAGTGCGTGGAGTCCCTCCGCGCGGAAGAAGTGAAACTTTGTAATGTGGAAATGAAAATAGGAAGGGGTAGAAATTGATTTTTAGTGAAATCATATTGTTTCTTTTAGACAAACTTTATTAACATTGCTTACAATTTACAATTGATCGCATCTTTTAATTATCATTTTCGAGTGGAGAAATATCCAAATCTATAACATTTACAATGGGATTATGACAACTAAAGTAAGATACGAAATGTTTTAAGTCGCATTAGAATTTTCACTTCAAAAATACTACCCTATTAAATTACTAACTGTGCCCGCAACTTCGTACGCGGCGTGAGACTGTGTAATTTCCAATAAAAGAGATTTGACCGTTTTCTCAAGGGCATAGGACGCAGTTTTTTTTTATTTCATATGAACGTGCTTGTGCGATGTGCGCCACCCAACCACCCCAAAGCAGAACATCGATCAAGAACCACGGCTTTATTTGAGAAAATAAATTTATTTTTTTCATGTTAGATTTTAGGTTGTAGCTCAGCTTCTGGAGGACATAGAAAGCTGATTGATGGCTTGAAATAACTATTAAAGTGTTGCTCCCCTAAGCATTTTATTTTGTTTGCATTGATTAAGAATTGTTTGAGTAATGGCGACTAAAAGGCAGTTAAGTCAGAAAAATAAACGCACTCACCATTGCATACTCTGAAGTGTGAGCGGTACCCTCACATCTTTGAGTATCCAATGCTTTTATTAGCGTTACACGTTTGACGCAACCTTGTTGGAAGTCATATAAGAAGTTTCTCTTCAAATATGTCTGGAACAGTCAAATCGGGCGATCTTGCGGGCCAGTGCAAATCGCCAAAACGAGAGATGAGACGACCCGGGAACGCCGCCTTCAGAATATCGGCTGTAGCTCGCGCAGTGTGTGCCGTAGCTCCGTCTTGTTGGAACCACATGTCCTCCAGTCCTAATTCGTCCAATTCCGACAGAAAAAACTTGGCCCTATAGCGCGCACCGTCCACTGTTTTCGTTTCGTTTGACCAGCGGCGTTCTCGAAAAAAAAAAAAAAAATGGCCCGATGACTCCTCCAGCGTGAACAGCGCATACCATGCAGTAACTTCCTCGTGCATTACTCGGCCATTTGCAAAAATAAGAGCATCTTCCAAAAGGGTGATCTCTTTTGGCCCACCTTGTACATGACAGTTATAGTCTCGGATGTTTGTCAGACACTAACCCCTAATCCACTGCTTTGTATCAACTAGGTTAGTAAAAAATGCTGCAAAACTGACGATACGTGCTGGATATATTCTCCAATATTACCTACATATTGTACTCAATTCGGGCTCCACCTTTATCATTTCTGCCTCATTCCGTCGAAGTGCAACCACTCGCGTTACTCTTCCCTCTTTTATTCCCATTGGAGTACAGCAAAGTCCTACTTCAAACAGTCGTTTCAATGACATGTCCGTTTTTGGTTTCAGGGTTTTCTGACAACGTTTTAAAAGCAATTTCACTTCAAAACGTCGCTTTTTCGTTTCATTGGAGTTACTGTCCAATGAGCTATAGAACGTTTCACTTCAACCTATCGTTACATCGGACCTGATCTCAGCATAGGTCGGAATTACTGCCCAACGTCATGTCGCTTTTTCGTTTCATCAGAGATCGGAGTTGCTGTCACACTTTTAACTTCAAGAAAATTGTGTCACACGAAGGCAACGTTTTCGTATGCAGTCTCTTTGAAGGCAGTTTTAATATTTTCACTCACCACTCGATGCTTTTAAAACATGAAGAATTTTTCGTGATAAAATTGACAGGGACGATGAGATGCCAAGTTCATCAAGAGGAAGGCATGCGCATGATGCATTTTCAAAATATATCAAAAGGAGGAAACTATTGAAAAATACGGGCATTATTTCGACTGAAAGTGTTTCCACAGAATGAGGATCACGAAAAGGCAAAAGCGGGCATCACAAAAGCAGTTTTTAATGCAAGCCAATACGAGAGCAACGGATAAAAGCTTGTATTCGTACACCTCAAAGTGATCCAATAAAATACGATGGTCCCACTGCGCTAGCCTTGTTCTTGGATATGGGACTTTCTAACGAAAAATACAATTTGATGAGAAAATCATTAAGAAGCCGTAATTGGTTCGTTAATTTTATGTATCCACGGTTGTAGAAAAAATAGTTTGGATCACAGCCGCAAAAATTTTTTTTTACAAGATTCGTACAATTTTACCTGTTTTAAGTTTTTCTTTAATTTCCTTCTCTCTGCTTATGCAGTCGAACCTCAAAACCTAATAGAATTGAATCGACAAAATTCGTAGATTTAATATGATGTATATTCTTTTCTGTTTGCAGTTCCATGTACTTCGACCTATAGCACCCCCTAACTATAACCTTAGAATGATCTAAAATTGCGTTTCACGCTTTCTCTTTCAGTACGACAACGTGAATTCCTGTCTGAACATCCTTCGGAGTCAAACAGTCAGCGGTTTGGAAACAATCACCACCAATGATATCTGTGCCGGTCGTTTGAAAGCTGTACTCGCTTTATTCTTCGCACTTAGCCGATACAAACAGCAATCCAAACAATCCAAAAGTATAACCGGTTCAATAAAAGCCGAAATACATAATCAACCGCAACAGCAACAAAACCCAGCGAACAACCAAAACCAATCGGCAGCAAATGCAAATGTGATACCAGCTCAAACGGCACAAAACGGAAATGACGCCATGATTAATCGGTAAGTGACTTCCACTTTTGTTATATCACATTTTCCCTGATAAAGTGTACATATATTTTGTGCCACAACCATATGCCGTCTGTTATATTTCTGTCGATGAGGTTTGGGTATACGGTTAACCGATTTTTATTTATACTGCCGCCAAATGCATTTTTGACAGCAATTCTTGACTATTTTTGTCGTTTTCAATAAGTTATTTATGATAGTTTTAGTACTTCTGTAAAATAATAATTGAAGGGAGGATGGTCTTGTAATATAACAGATAGAAATCGAAGGGTTGTGTCTTTACTGTAAAATTGCCCCATGACACCAACCATATTATTTTGTTATAAATGGCCATTAAATTCGAGGGATCCCACTTTGCTTTAGTAAGGTAGTTGTTGGGGCGGGACTAACCAGGAAATCTCCCACGTTAGTGGTTTTCTTAAAGCTTATACGGAGTTTTTTTTTATTTTTATTTGATGGCACTGTTTTTTGTCTAAGCAAAAACAAAGTTTCCAACCCCTATACCGATAGAAATATCAAATTTTAAAGATTGGTCCATTTTTGTTGTATGACATAAATCAAACATCCTATCTCAGCCTAAGTAACGTATATACAACAATCAATCAATGCCCTATGATACACAAGCAAATTCCTTCGTGCACACGAAAACGTTTCGACTTACAGAATCTGACCCTAGGCCCAGGTTTCCTGTTGGTTAGATTTTTCTTTTATTTTTGTTGATTTGATTTATTAGCTGTTGAGTTTTAAAATGCTTGAAAATTTGGTGAATAATTACTGTTAGAGTGAGTTGTTTGATTCTAGCGATTGATTCTTATTTTTATTTTGTTTGTTTATTTGGTTGGTTGAAGTGATATTTGACGGAATAGAAAAATTTCTTGGATAACATTTTTATTTATTTATTGGTTGTTGTTGCTAATTGACAAATAGTGACTCATACCGATAGACATGGATTAATGCCTTGCGAACATTAAAGTACAAACAAAAATAAATTCACTACAAACAACTAGATACAAATGAATCTGCAGTTTGAATCACGTTTTTCATTCTAGAAAAAGTGCGGGCCAACTTCACATAGGTGCTTAAGCCCGGTCCTATTTTTAGTTTTTCGGTATCTGACATGTCTTAATTTAATAGCTGGCGCAACAGGTCCGGAGGGCCCCTAGGCCTAGCTTCTCACAACCATTCGTTTTGTGTGAGTTTTCACTTTTTGGAACGAATGGAAGGGATCTACAATTTTATGCCGACTCCAAACGGCTAATTTGAGAAGACAGTAATACTCTCGGATGTTTGTCAGACGTTCGCGAGAGGTGGCGCAGTGAAAAAAACCCTAAGTTGGAATTTGGGTTTTTGCGGGATTCGAACCTCGACCCCTAGCGTAGAAGTCCAACACACTAACCACTAAGCCATTGCGCCTACATCTGACATGTCGTAACGCATAAAAATCACGCAACTTTCGCTTAAGAACTACCAAGTAATATTGTTAATATAGCTCCTACAAACATGAGTGAATTAAAAATGAATATATTTGTTTTAACCGAACAAAAATCCCGCATGGTGTGTTAAAAGCCTATGTCGGTTATTTTTGGGTCGCTAGACATTGTACAAGAGCTTTGCTCAACTAACTTAATAGTTCCTCAAGATTATACAAGTACAACCCTTGCAGTAACTTAAATTTTAATTCAGTATACCGCTGTTTTCGGCTACTCCGAACCAGCTTCGTACGTTAAAAAAAAAAACTCGCAGTGCCTAAGTTATTCATCCGGACGCAAACCGTTTTTCAAAAGTGAGTTTATCAATTAGGTACCTACTTTTCATTTTTGTTAAGTTTTCCTCTTCGAAGTCGGTTAAATAAATTTATGTACTAAATGTGAGCCTATGTCAAACCGCAAAAAGCATGAAAAAGCTTGTTCGATTGTCTGCATATTTAAATGATTGTCAGAAGCTTACTCATTAAATACTTTAGCTATCCTGAAAGTGTCCTTCAAGATCTATTTTGCTTTTCATCGTCGTATTTAGCATTTCTGACAGTAACCTATTTTCCCATCATTTTTCAAGATTGATACCATTTTTTGTGTAGGTACAGCATTATTTCACAAAAAAAAAAAAAAAAAAAAAAATTACAGCGAACTTTTTACAGGTCAATCATATTGGGACTTACATTAAAGTGGCCGGCCGGATTAAAATAGTTAGGACTAGTAAGGGCCATTGTAGTTCTTCCGAGACTCAATATCTCCTAACTACTTTTAATAACACCCTGATTCTGATTTTGTCGCCTTTTAAACTGGCTCTGGTCTTCTTCAAACTTTTGATTTACCTATATTGTTACAGAAACTGGTAACAGTGTTTCGGTTTCACACTCAAATGTGCGCATAGTTTCAGGCCACATAAATTAGCAACAAAAAATATTACCAAAAATTAACTTTATGTGAAATTTCCTAAAACTTTATTTTTTTTAAAACAAACTGCTCTCTGTTTTCGAACTCCTTCGATATATCCCCACATCACTCCTCATTCTCTTGACGTCCATGGCCACTTGCAACAGCTTCATAACCACAAAACACCAATACAAATACAAGGCTCCACCAGGAAAATACCCTCCTAACATGTATGCAGAGGAAATTGTCGGAACCGTAAAGTACCCCGGTATTTGATCACCACTTAAGCGCTCTCAAACAACCCCCAGAATACCATCCAAACTCCTGCAACATATAAGCACATTCGAATCATCCCCTGCACATACATCACAGGGCATATAGAGCAACCTGGTTCATAGCCAACACATGCATCCCATAAGTGAAAGTCATATAAAAATGTCAATGCCAGTGTTTAGAGGACACATGCCGCCCATTATTTACGGCAGCGAATTCCGACAAACTGGCTGCAAAGGGAGGCGCCCCTTTCATGTTTTATCTGATGCCACGAGAGTTGTCGAAATATTTTGAGGATGCATTTGTCAAAGTATAACCGACACCCTTTCAAAACTCGTTCACTGCACAAGCATTTTGACATCTCTATGACAACCGATTGTATCCTCTGATTGGCATCGCAGATTGGTTGAATATCCTTTTTTTAAGTTTTCAATTATTTTACCCAACAAGGATAAAGAGTTGTTCAGGGCAACCATGGATTTGTCTGCTCTTGCAACCCTTACATCGAGTGCGTTGCCATTCGTAAGGATTTTCACTTTTTTTTTTTTTTTTTTAATTTTTTGTTGCGTTTCCCTTTTGTTGTGTATTTTCTGTGGAGGACGCAGATTTATTGCGAAAATTCGCTTTACCATGAACCTCGTACCGCACCGTACCGCTCGACCTTTGACGGTGGAAGGAGTTGAGATAGAGCAGCTGCCTCGGCAGTTAATGGTCGGAAATAGGTATCTATATGGTTTTCGGTTGCCGGCTACAGTCTAGGGTTGCTTTGACAATTGGAAACTTTTCCACCAAAGTCACAGAAACTTATCCGACTTCTTGAGAGGGGGATTATATCCCCTCCTGGTTGTGGGTTGCATCTTTAAGAGAACGAATAATTGAGTGTGTCTGGCAGGACTTGAAGGAGGATGCGTGTAAAAGCGTTTTCTTGATTTTTAACGATTTGTTATTCATATTTCCTGTCCTGGAAATCAAGAGGGGAATCACACAAAATAAAGGGAAACCGAACTCCAACTGTGATGACGGCGAATATATCAAAAAACACAATCACACATTTGTTACGTAAAAAAAAAATACCGGAGGCGGTTATGGTGATTTGAGTTTAAAGATCTATGCAAAGAAAAATGTTTAGGAGGATATACAGACTCGCATTGGATTAGTTCAAAGAGGGGGGACTATGTAAAATGTTTCAAAGAATGCTAAACGCACCCGGCTTCATGCGGAGATAAATGCTGTTGTCTACAATGTAACTGATTTAATGCGGCTTGGGCTCCATTGGAAGGGAATTTTGATTAATTTTTATCGACTTTATAGTGTACCAGGAATTTTTTCTTGAAAGGTATTTGAAGTAGTTTGTTGGTAGGTACAACATTTTTGGAAAAACTGTAGAGTTTTTTGACTTGCATTTCTTTGTTGGTAATATGGGGCGTAAAACTTTGTTCCTTCCATATAAACATCATTTGATAAGCTTCTTGTAGATTTGCGATGTGCTTAACAAGGTAAACTTTTTTTACAATAACTCAATGTGGACACAAGGATCAAATTAAATGGTCAACAAACAGGTTAATGGCGTCGCACCTCATACCAGCTGTCAAATCTTATGCTAATTTGTGTACCGAAAAATAATTAGCAAGGTTTGAGTGGTACGACTTGACCACGTCATCTATCCACTTCACAGTGGTCTATACGAACTGTGGTGGTATAAGTCTGTATAGCAGACACTATTGCAAGCAGCAACAGATCTGCAATATCCATGACAGATATAGAATCTTTTAGTATACAATTTACTTTGGCATCCCCTGTCCATTTGGTGATACCTACCTACATTCATTCATATATGTAAAGGGTACGCCATCTAGTGGTTTCTTTTGTAATTATATTTTATTTTGACACTGACAGTTTTTTCCCGCTCGAAATCTTGAACAACGTTGGGAAATCAAGGGTTTTTCAATAAGAGGTGTTATTTTGGTATTCAAAGAAAAATGCCTAATTTCAATGCGTTGTTGAAGCGTGTATCGTTCCATTTTTAGTAATGGCGTAGTTTCTACTTGTCAAATGTCAAAGAATAAAAGCTTCAAAAGTGACAGCTACCGAAATAGCACAATTCACAATAACACCTCTTATTGGAAAACCCTTTATTAAAAACTTATTTCGAAAGCTGTGTGTGTGTGTAGCCCAAACAGTGCGTTTTTTGAAAATAAGTTTTGGCCGAAATGAAGCACCCACCGCGCCTGCTGTACGCAAGTTTGTGCAAAAACTTCGTGAGACTGGTAGGCTAGTGGGCAACACTCGATAGTCCCCGTCGTCGTACGGTGCGCACAGACGAGAATGTGACTGCTGTAGCCGAGAGTGTGAGACTTGAAAATGAGACTGGGAACAACGTTTCGGTCAACGGTGGGCGTTACAGAGTCATGTTAATGAAATTGAACATATGGATTTGGATGACCTCTGGTTCATCCAGAATGGCGGGCCATGCCAGATGCCACACAGCTCATGCCAAATTCCCAAAACGTGTTATCAGTCGTCTTAGCGAAACCTTGGAACCGTGAAGGGCCGATGTTATTTCAATTATCAGGAAACGATTCAAGTACTTATGGCCAATATCTTCCAAGCAATCCGTGATCTACAGCCCGAAACCATCAACAAGGCCTTGGCAAATTGCAGTGACAGAATGCGCTACTTCGAATACAGCCAAGGCATCCACTCGAACGGTGGTGTTCTACAATTAATGGGAATGTTTGCTCTTACTAATGAAGCCATAATGCATGAAAAATATTTAGTTTTATTCATTTTAATCCATTTTGAAAAATAAACTTGTATTTGGCCCATATGATGAAAGACTATAATTTCAATAGTGTTCCCAATCTATTAATAACGTTTAGGTTCCCTATTAATAATAACATTTTCGATACCAATATATAAATGACCCGAAAACCTTTAATTTCTTTAGAAAACTATTGTTTTGATAGGAAAATCTTATTAAAGCACGTCTTATAAAAGCGATGGTACCATTTACAATTTAATGGGGCCTTTTTCTCTGAGTGAACCCTTTACATTTGGCGAAAACCACTGCCAAAAGCCGTCTTTGATTAAATCAACTTCTATCAGCAGAAGTGTGGTCTTCGACTTACTGTCTCTCTTTGAGTATTACTCCAATTTGTTGAGGTCTCCTTCCAATTGTGCGGGTCACCTTAGGTTGGGTCACTATCTACTGTGCTGTACCTCTGGGTTAGATTCCGAGTCTTTTCTAACCAGAGCCTTAATATCTATTTGGTGTACAAATTCCAGCCATCTGAGGCTACTGATTCGCACTCTTCTGACCAGGTTGATGGTGCTGTGCAGTGTTTAGCTCGTAGGCGACTAAGTTAATAAAATTTGCCATATTGTGAATATATACGGTTGACAGCGAAAGTTTTTAAAGACATTTGTGTGAATAGCTTGCAAAATGTTTTACACGCGACTTTTATTAAACACAGATCAGACTTCTTCTTGCGAATGGGGCATACGAGATGTTTTGATTCATTTATACATTCAAATACATTTTACAAAATAGTAGATGCATGCGCCTTTCCAAGTAATTTCTCGCATTCATTCCAGCAGCCTTATTAGGCCAAAGTTCGGATGGGCGAAAGTTTGAACTATGATCGTTTAGATTGAACGAATCATTCAGCACCCTTACTGGTCACAGAGAACCCCTCGCGGACTTCAAATATATCGCAGTGGCTTAAGTGAGGTAGTTGTCATATTTACTGTTGACAACACCGCTAAAATAACCTAGTTCTATTATATTTATCCGCCTCACGTGCTCCGTTTAAGGCTTGTTTGTGCAAGATTTCTTAGACTTTATAAGCCATTCAATGCCGACAGGGGTGCTAATTATTCTTCTTACTTGTAGACCGGACGAATAGTGTTAAGGTTCCATTCATAAGGGACACGGAAGTTCAACTTCTTCTAACGATTTTGTCACAAGCACCAAGGCAATATCGCCATCAAAGATGATAACTGACGCTTCTCTTAAAATGTGCAGAATTTCGCCATACTTTTAATTCTTCAGAAACCCCTACCAGCTAAGTACCTCGTTCTTAACTTACGAAACTTATTTTACAAGATTTAATTTCCAATTCCCTGATCCAGATATATTTATAACGGCGCAGTTCCTTCAAAAGTAGGCTTTCGATTCATTATACTTTGATGCTTTCATATAGTTATCGTCACATTGCTTAACAAATGTTGCCAAAATGTCCTGAATACTGTACGTAAGTGCGGGAATATAAACTAAAAATAATTAGTTCGCGCAACACCGGATTAGCGGCCTCGTTCGAGACAGGTGACGCATTGAAAAAAAAAACTTGATAATTAGTGCAATTTGTGCATGTTTTTCCGCGGATAGAACCTGTGAACCTCCCTTTGTAGTCCAACACATTAACCACTAAGACCGTGCGGTTGCGGGTGTACCTATAGTGAATTCAAATTGCAGCCGCATTTTCCAACATGTGTAATGGCAGCACCTCCAATTCGCTGTAAAGTGTAAAACTCAAAATTCTACCTATTTTAGGGAAAATTTCGGTTTGGTGTGTTTTTTTTTTTTTTTTTTTTTTTTGTTCTCAGACGCATGCGTTCCGTTTACCGTGTCTACTGTTGCTGCCGGTCGATGCGATGCCTTGTCAACACACAGATTCCTAGTACAAAATATGCGATGAAAGAGAAACTTGTCGCAAACGCAACACATTTATTTATTAAAGGGTCTATGTTGTGTTTTCTTTTCGTCGTCTGCCCCATGGAATGGGAGGCTGGGCTTTAGGGGTTGTTGTTGCGTGCTTCATTCGCCAGACTAAGCACGATCTCTTTTTCTTTTCTTTTTCGAACAGTTGTTACTGCCATGACAATGAGGCAACAGAACCGACTGGATGTTTCTTTTTTTTGCAGACGCAAGTTTTTGTTGGTTGTTTTAGTGTTACAACCTAAGGACATGGAAATTTGTTTTCACCTACTACTGTGCGTTGTCATTATAATATACAACCTGGAGAGACACAATGACGAAGATGTGAGTTGCTTTTAATTTGGCTAAAGTCTCTGGGAATAGATGCAACGTGCTGTTGGATTGGAGGAAATAATTTGCATTCTGCATAGTAATTTTGAATATTCACAGACTGAGGAGTCTGCAGAATGATGATGATGTTTGCTTTTTTAAGGGATTACTGCGCTCTGTGATGGGGACGCATGACTTCGTATACTGATAGAGGTTAAAGGACGACTAATAGTCGAATTTTTTGTGTCACATCGATTTGGAAAATAATTGAGATACACGTAGCTAACTTTGAAAGTTTTCATCATGCTGAATAATAATTGTAACACTTTTCAGACAGACACATATAGTTATTTGTTGATAACTTAAGCTATTCATTCAAATGAAATGCATCCAATGTAAACGGAATGATATTGCTGTTTAGAAGTTACTGGGCTAGCTTCTACTTTCAATAGTATATCTTGCTTTGGGAGTCTGAATTTCGACCTCCATCAGTAAATCAAGGTCATGTATAATTCAAAAGTCTGTTTGAAATGTGAGAAATGCATTCGTAGACATTTGTTTTACTCACAATTATGACTATAATTCTGTGGGGAAGCGAGGAGCAATAACGGGTCGCTGTATTTTTTTTTTTTTTTTTTTTGCATGAATTATTATTGCGGTCTCCCTCCAAATCTCCAAGATCGCTATTTTGTGCAATTGATTACATTTTTTAATAAGAAATCGTGAAGCTTCGATCGTTCAAAAGCTTATCATCGATCTAACCGCAAGCTAGCATGGAGATGGAGGTTATGACCGTATCGTCTATTTATTTTTTTGTTTGAAAATGGCATCTTCTAAATTTAGGTAAGATTACACGTGCCATTTTTCGTGGTAAACTTTGACATGGTGACTTCACAAAAAATCGTTCTTTCTATTGACGAATGTGGCAACTGTGGGTTCAAAGCGAATTTGAACTCCCTTTAAAAAATTAAATGTGGCATAAAAAAACAAAATCTGCGATTTCTGTGATTTTCTATAACTGCCAACAACGGCTTAGATACGACCTTGCTGAAGTTATAGATAGACTTAGGCAAATATTCGCCATCTTCTAGCTGTTTAGCGAGCGAGTCATGCTAATACCACTTAAACTATGGCCTCGATATGGGCCATGGAATGTATAAACGATTATTGGAACCTCTGTAATACTTTCCCGAATCATAGAACGAAGATTGTCTTTGGTTTGGCATAAAAAAAGAGGTCTTGAAGGCTGCCTATATAAATTCAAAATTATATTACGTTAAATTGCGAGGTGCAGGGAAATAACTTCACGGGCAATAACTTCACATGGGAAACAACTTCATCTCGAGTGGGAAATAAAATCACTTAACATGTGACGACATAATATAAGCCTACAATTCATAAACAACGGAAAATGTATTGGGGGCATGCTGCCCCCCGGCTTGGATTCTCCGTTTCGGGTTGGGAGTAGTTTCGAGTTTGGGTGCATGCAAAGTTAATTAAATTAGCGTTACTACTTATAAATAATTTGATTTTGTTTTCGAATTAGAATTAACAAATTCTCAAATTGTAGGTGGGAAATAATTTCACAAAATTGGTAGTGATGTCAGTGCCCACTTCATGTGGGAAATAAATTCACATAAAAAAAGTGAAATTGTTTTCCACTCAATGTGAAGTTATTTCCCTGCACCAAATTAGGATATGTGGCTCGATTCGCTCGTGAAAACTATTCTAAACTCCAATATTTAATTTTTCGACATTATTTGTACGTTCAAGGGTTTACTCTTTATTTCTTATACAGTAATCCCCGGTTAATTGCATCGACAGACAGAAAATAACGAATTGTTAATTAGCTTAGTTTTGCTCAGTTCTTATAATATTGTATATAGACCCATTTAACCGGGGAAAAATGAAAATATTTTAAGCGGGATGCACTTAAGCGGGGAAAGTTCCATATATGTATTTGCTATGAAATTGTAAGTTTGTATAATTTCGAAGTGCACTAAAACGGGGCGCAATTAACCGAAGAGTACTATACATACACTGTATGGGGTTTTCATGAGTCGCCCTGTTTATTTATTTAAACCTACTAGGGGTCGCCCCGTGGTCGAAATTCGACCAATTTATTCTATAAGTTAATTTTTGAAGGGGAAGTGAAGGGGAAATATCGGAGGGCTTATAAATAGGCAATCGAAACCATTTTAGGTTTTCCTTAAATTGCGAATAAAAAGTGTCCAGTAATGCGGGCTGTCTTCTATTTTATATTACAGGTAGAAAAGGGTGCATAGAATAGATATGCAAAGTTTCATCGTTTGTTGTTCAACAGTTATAGAGTTATGGGGACCTTAAGTTAGAAGCCAACATTTTGCTTAAATTTCATATAAATCATAAACCGTTAGGCCGATTGGTACAATTTGAATTTTATTAGATTTGTAATGTCGAACACTTTCGAAAATAGAAAATACAAATTAGAAATTTTATCACTTTACTTGCTGCGGTTTCAGAAATAACACGGTTTTAAGGGATTGGGATTTTGTTTTTTCAAATGGTTCTAACTTTCAAACGGTTGAACTACAAACGAAAAGAATTTCACTACAAACAGCTACAAACGATTGTCTATCGAACTGCATTATTTCACGTTTTTCATTCTAGAAAAAGAGCGAATTAACTTCACGCGGGTGCCATGTTGTTGTTGTTGTAATTTCATGCAATTCGCTTAAATTTACCTGCTTTAATTCATAATTTGTGGATAATTTTTGTATTGTGCACTTCTATGTATTGTCCCCTACCCAAATATATATAGTGTTGGCATATTTATGTGACTTATAATAGGAAAAAAGGGGGGAAACACGTTTTAGGCAACTCCGTATTAATATATAGATATCGACAATCTTACTGGGAACTGTCTCTACCACGACAAATGCTGTTCGTAAGTGCTTATATGTCTATGAATCAAAATTGAACATAAAGTCAAAAGCAGAGACAATACTGAGACCCCCAACTCGCAATCCTCTTGCCGCTGGGCCCCTATTTTTTTTTTTTTTTTTTTTTTTTTTTTCTTCAAATTCGCCGCTTTGTTTTCAAACCGGTGTTATATCAATTTTTGTGGTATTCGATTGGGCGATCTCAGAACACTTTTTATGTTAGTTTGGTGCAAATTTTCAGATCTCAGAGCACTTTTGTGAATCTAGATTTTTTCTCAGTTTTGCTTCAGATATTTTCTTTTATACATTTAAACAAACCACTGTCCATGCCCTTCTTAGCTGAGCGCACAAATAAATTCATCATCCCATTGGCTTGCCACTATTCATTGGCTAAATTTTAATTAAACACGCTCACTCCATTTATTGTCTCCTCATATCATTATCTGCAATGGCGTCTAACGATGTCTATTTTAACTGCACCACCTCATGCGTAGCCAAGCAACTCCCCATCACACAAATTAGCTTCCTATTCAAACCGCTGAAATCTGTTACCGAATCTAGACCAGAGCTCTCTCAAAATGAATCCCCCATTCAATATCACCCTCGCAGGATGACTATATGAACACTCATAATAATTATAGGCCATATCTGGCCTGAAAGGACATTTAAACCATCCTCACTCTGTGCCACTCTCACTAAACGACAATGTAACCGGATCTCGAAAGGGTACAATAAACGCAATGCCGAGTCCTTGAAAGTTGAAAATGTTCGCCTGACTGCGAGAGAGCGATGGCAGACATTTTTTTTTTTTTTTAAATCCTTACTCCAACGCCGGAACCAGCATTGCATTCCTCTTCCTCTATGCACACGAATACACATACGGATATATCTAATGTACCTATCTCTGAGCAAATATGGACAATATTTTCCTCCGGTTTGCTGTGCCTCCCGCCCCATGCCATAAGCTTTTGTCTGCCATTCGTCTGTGTGTACGTTTTATTAGGTTTTCCTCCTATGGATGTTTATTATTTGTTTGATGTTGCAAAATGCCACTGGCCGAGAGGGGGAGCCATTCGTCCGTCGTTGTCGATTATCCTACGGTTTATTATCGAATCGTAAATATTACCGAGAAACATACGAACGGAACGAAATCAGCAGCCATACGCATGTGTTTCTGTTCGTCTGCTAAGGGATGCAATCTTCATTCCCAAAACGCGACTCAGGATGAGAAAGAGCGAGAACACATTCAAGAGTGCTCTTCAATGTCCACTTGAAAGTTTGCTGATCTCCTTTCTCGGAGGGATTTAATTACCAAAGTAGTTAGTTCGTCATTATTATTATTATAAATGGGAAAATTGTGAGCACAGTTTACTAGGTAGCGCTGTAGTTACATGGCTACACTCTAACTCCAAGAGTCTCGAATGTAATGCAAACAAAGCCGAGGATATTACTTGAAGGGTGGGAAGAAAATTATACGAGTTATGTAGCATAAATTGATGCGAAGTCGTGTTGCTTGTTAAAAACTTCGAAATTGCTACCCTCAGGGGAGGGGTATAGTGACTTTCTATATATATACATATATAGGTGTAGGTACATTGTGCGACTTCCTCTCTCTCTAAAGAAGGACTTCATCCGTCATCGAGGTGTGTGTGAAATGGGAAAATGCTGGCGATGAATGGATGCGAGGTTTATTAAGTGCTTTTGTGTGAAACTGACAGCTTCTTGGGAAGGAAGTTGATTTTTTTTTATATACGTCTTGGGTATGGTAACAATAGGCAAGTCCTTGACTTCAAGGCAATGACTCATCAATAAGCTGTACCTTCGTGCTTAAATATTATCTTTCTACTAGCAGCTGATACAATTTTCAAGAAAGAGGACTTTAAATTGTATAGAAGACTTGAAATTGGATTTATGTTTTCGCTTCGTCGTATCGGAAAATAGCTTTGATCGGAACGGATAAATCTCGGTCTCTTTGGCATGTTTTTGTAACCACAGTATATTTTAGTCATCCTTCAAATTTAAGTCGCCCATTTTTAATACAGACCATTAATGCATTAAAATCGAGCAAAAATCCTTCGCCCATTTGTAGCAAGGAGTCAATATGGGGCTTAATACGAGCCCCTACAGTGTCTATATGATCAATTTCCACCTTCACTCAGCTTATGGTGTCTTATACCAAGGAACTGAACTATCATAGGCCGATACGATTTTAAAAGGCTCGACGTGTATTTATTATATACACATATATGTAATATAATTTAGTAGATTGTAGTTGATTGTTTAATATAAGAGAAAATTGAGATAAAAGAAAAAGAATAGAAGAAGAATTAGAGATAGAATGAAATTACATGTAAATAAAGCAACATTCGCCGAGCAATAAAGTAGGTACATACAATCGATACCTTAATGCACATTTATGTGTTTTTTTTTAACTTTTTTTTTTTTGCTGTTTTTGGAAAACACAAAATTAAGTTTTATTATACTTGCATAACTCTACTGCTTCTATTTTGTTGGTATTTGAGTACGTATGTCATGGCCTTATTTGTAAAATTAGGTATAATAATAAAAAATAAATAATTCTTCAATCACTTTTCAATTTATTCATGATAGTAACGGGTGATTTTTTAAGAGGTTTAGAACTTTTTTTTTAAAAAAAAACACAAAAAATTCGAAAAAATGAATGAAATATTTATTTGAATCGATAGTTTGAACCTTGCAATTTAATGTTTAAAGATAATTTCATGCAAATGTTGACCGCGGCTGCGTCTCAGGTAGTCCATCCGCTGAGTCCAATTTTGGCATACTCTTTCACACATATCGGCCGGTATCTCACGAATGAATGCATGGATGTTGGCTTCCAGTGCGTCAATCGAAGCGGGCTTGTCCCTATACACATTAGCCTTGACATACCCCCACAAAAAATAATCTAATGGTGTCAAATCGCACGATCTAGGCGGCCAATTGACCGGCCCGAAACGTGAAATTAATCACCAAACTCGCCTCGCAATTGCGCCATTGTTTCGCGTGCTGTGTGGCATGTGGCACCGTCTTGTTGAAACCACATATCATGCAAGTCAAGAACTTCCATTTCGGGCAAAAAAAAGCTTGTTATCATCGCTCGGTAGCGTTCACCATTGACAGTAACGCTGCGATTCGCATCATCTTTGAAGAAATATGGCCCAATAATGCCGCCGGGGCCCATAAACCGCACCAAACAGTGGCTTTTTCGGGATGCATTGGTAGCTGTTGCAATGCTTCTGGCTGATCTTCACTCCAAATGCGGCAATTTTGCTTATTTACGTACCCATTCAACCAAAAATGAGCCTCATCGCTGAACACAATTTTTCGATAAAAAAGCGGATCCTCGGCCAGCTTTCCAAGAGCCCATTCACCAAAAATTCGGCGTTGTGGTAGGTCGGCTGGCTTTAGTTCTTGCACAAGCTGTATCTTAAAAGGCTTTACGCACAAATCCTTCCGCAAAATTTTCCACGTAGTGCTGTAACAAAGGCCTAACTGCTGGGAACGGCGCCGAATCGAAATTTCGCGGTCTTCTGTCACACTAGCTGGTTTAATGGTCCAACAAAGTAAATTTGGTGTGAAATTTGGTCACAATCTTCCGAATAGACTGCTCAGAAGGTCGAGAATGCCGATCATAAAATGGAAGCAGCGCGCGATGAACATTTCGAACCGAGCACGAATTTTGATAGTAAAATTCAATAATTTGCAAGCGTTGTTCATTTGTAAGACGATCCATGGTTAAATTGCAAACCAAACTGAAGCTGTTTGACAGTGACACAAGGTACTAAACACACGTCAGCTGTCAAAACCAGTGTTGCCAAAACCAAACCAGCTAAAAAATCACCCGTTATATAATATGTAGGGACATAACACTTTTGTGTTTGATGCCAGTTGTTCAAATAGGACATGAAACAGAATCTAGTTCCTAAACTTTTTTTATAATCGGCTCACCCATCAACTTGGGACGTATTTATCAGAAATAGGGTGTTGATACAAACAAGAATAACCCAAGCGTTTGGTAGCTCGAAACAGAATCAGGCAGATTATTAAATTAAAGCTGAACTTGTTTATCGAAGAATTTCAGCACATACTCTTGTCGGCGAAAGATTTGGAAGAAGAATGATTCGGCACATACAACGAGAGAATTTTGGCCTTTGAGTTGCGTCAGAAACTTAAACCGCTTCTTTGACGATAACTCTTCGAAGCTCCTCCGACTTCGCCGGAGGAGTCTGCATAATGCAGACATTCCCTACATCCCATCCCATATCCTATATCCGCGTTTCCAAATCTTATTCCTTTGTTAAATATTTTCTTATCTATTTGCATAGAAGAAACAACCATACTGAACCACAAGCATTAGTTGGAATAGTAAGACAGTGTATCTGGGTGATGTCCGACGGCTCACTAAGAAGGTCGTCGACAGCTTCCTACATTGTTTTAGGTACAATCCAAAGATGATGGGCCAGATCACGAAGCACCTAACTGCCGATAAAGTCCACCCGGGGAGGCCATTCCAGAAGAACGGTGTCGATTTTGTGGGCCATTCCAAACCACATTAAAACGAAAAGAGTTACCAACATGCAAGTCAAGTCGTACGCTGCAGTTAAGGCGATGCACCTGGAAGTTCGATTTATCTTCCGAGCGGTTTATATAGCGGCGCTTAAGAGGTTGGTCGCACGAAGGGGTTTGTGCCATTATCTGTACTGCGATAATGATACCAACTTCGTGGGGGCCCAAAATGCACTGAGTGCATTAAAGCAGACATTTTTGGAGCAACAAACTCAAACCAGAATCGGCTGAATGGTGTGCTGCAGAACGGATTTAGTTTCACCATTTTCCACCTAGAGCGCCTTATTTTTTTAGTGCAGACCCACAAGACAGCAAAAAACCTTAGGAAAAAACACGTTTTTTATAAATAAAATAGGAGAAACGAATTTGCGATTTATCCAGTAGTCGACGAGGAAAGACATTCACCCGACGAGAGATAAGGAACTATCTGAAAACAATCAGTAAAAACAGGTTCGGTTTTAACTTCTGAGAAGAAGTGCGTCGCTTGGCATTCTTTTGAACACTCGATTTTGCTCAATATCATTATTTATATTTCTTGTTCTTTAGACGGGTCTTTATCTAAAGCCAGTGTTGTACTTCGAGTCTACAATCAAAGACTCTGGCAATCTAACCGCACTTTGCCTTAATTTTTTCTAACTCACCGATGTTACTGGACAACTTGTCCACATTTGAAAGTATCCTCGCTTCCAAAGAGTAGAAGCAGAAGAACAGAAGAAGAAGAACTCAAGCGGTCATGTGAGTCTCCTTATATAGTTTGTCGGACCATTAGTGCTAGCGAATTGCCTTCTCCGCTCAAAAATAAAGGTCTTCTAATGTTGAAAAGAAAAATTCTTTATAACTTTCTTCTGTAAATACCATTTAGAAGAAATTAAAGTAACTCTTACCATTTGCTGTTCTTTTTTTTGACTCAGAAGGCAGTTGAGTATAGTAAAGCCCTATCTCGAATAGCGGACCTGTTCTTCTTTAGTGCTGAGTCTTGGACTTTGTCGAAATCAGATGAAGACATCCTCGGTCGCCTTGAGAGAAAGATTCTTCGTAAGATTTTCTGTACCGTTTGAGTTAACAGGCTTCGGATGGAAAAATTCAACGACGAACTAAACGAGTTAAACAGCGACATCGAACTGGTCGAAGTAGAGTCTTCGAGTCTAACCCGGAGTTGCATCGCAGTAGAGGAAGACCACGGCTTAAGTGGCGCACCCAAGTAGAAGCTAATCGGACAGGCTTTGGTTCAGGCCAGTAAAGTGACCTAAGTAAGCAAGTAAGGTTACCTTTCTTGTGAATCGAGCAAATGAACCTTCTGTCAACATGTCAATTTGGAAATTTGTTTCTTAAAATTATATCATAGATTGTCATTTCTGACACATGAAAGCTTCCCCTTAACAGTAGCATGTATTGTATATGGTATGTTTATTTTGGCCTTGGAAAAAGCTTTAGTCAGTCAAGTAACAGGCGACCCAATAACAAAAATATGCCCTTAGCTACATTTCCTCATCAATATCTTCTTCCTGACAGCCTTCGGTGTCAAGTTATGGTACTTCATTAAGCCGAAAATCTATTTCAAATAGCTAAGCCATTAGCCCCGTCCCGTATGCATTCAGCAATGATCGTGTTCAGACGTTCCCAATTGAAATTGCTTGAAATCGGCACAATATGCGGCAATTAGAATGCAACTATACTACTCCTCCCCATCCTGTCAGCAGCAAAAACAAAAACAAAAACATACCAACAACTCAAGTACCTATATGATCTACTTATCGTGCTCCATCTATACTCTTGCACTTTTACTCTCCCATAAAACGTGATTATGATTGTGATCACACCGCCACACCGCGTCGACCTCTTCCACACCATTAACAGCATCACCTTGTATCTATACTCGTATCTATTTCTACACTTATATATGCGTACTGAGTAATTGCGCGATCCGACAATCTATTTGTCTACATCTATTTGCGGTGTGTGTAGGAACCCGTTTACAAACCATGAAGCTTTATCCCAACTCTATACGTAATTCGTTTTTGTTTCTTCTTTTGTCAAAGAAGGCTTTGAACTTGTTGAACAAGTATTTAGTTGGAATTAAGAGCAAAGAAAAATTAAAAACCCCAGATAGTGTAATAAAGCCCCAAAAGGGGAGAACAAGTATCGCTTGGCATTTCAAGTTGATATGCCTCCAAGCGATGACGTATGAAAGGACATCTCAGTTTGGTCTGGCGCTGGATAATATGTCTTCATAGTTGGAGGGAGGCATTTTATAGCAACAGGCAGTAGGTGGTCCTTTTTTTATTTGTCGTACACTTCACCACATTTTAAGTTGGATAGCAGGTTTTTTACTGAAGACCAACACAACAAACCAGGTTCGCTGTTGGATGCTGTGACAACACTTGTAGGAGGAACTTGATTGTTTGCCATGAGGATTTATTTTTAGAAAGTAGTGTTCAGAGGTGTTGGGGTTATTTTTTTGGAGGTTAATAAGGGTGCGATTTTTTTTTTTTAAATGGCTGCGTCTTAAAGGCGCTTTGTATGGTCATAAGCAGGTATTTTATATATCCTTATACTGACAGAGTTCTTTAACTCCACCGAAGAAACTATTTCCCGGAATTTGTAGAGAGTAATTTTCGGAACTTGCAAGTAGTTTAATTTTTAGTTCGCTCGTCTTTACAAAAAAAAATCCAAAACGAAAAATATAATTTAAAAATAAAAAAAAAAACGACTGACTGTAAAAAAGATTTAAAAAGATTAAAACAAGACACTTTCAAGTATAACTAATTGACAAGACTACCTACATAATCTGACAAAAATATGCGCAGCCGTTGTCTTTTTCGCTGTTTAAGTATAGTTCATAAAGAAGATACAAACTGGACCAATGATCACCCTAAGAATCTTTTCTTCAAAGTGTTCAAGACGTCTTTATCCGCTTTGGGGTAAACCCCTCTTTCTGGTAAAGACCTCTTGAGCTGTACCTAGGGTGCTTTTGCATAGTTATTAGCACATATATTAGGCACATTTTTAAAATAAATAAATAGTTAACGCAAGTGGTCCGTTTTTTGTGAGTTTTAAATTTTTCCGGACGAATGGAAGGGGTCTTAAATTGTATGTTGAATATAATTTAGAGAAGCTCTTTCAGTTACACAGTTACACTCTCTGACATTTGTCAGACGTTCGCGAGAGGTGGCGCAGTAGAAAAAAACCTTAAGATGGATATTTTTTTTTTCGGAAATCGATCCGGAGACCCCTCGTTTAGTAATCCTACACACTAACCACTAACCCACTGCGCCTTCTTTGCCCGCGAAACAGCAATTGGCAGAAGTGATACAATTTTGCCAAGCAATTGTAGAACCTATGTAAACAAAGTCTTTCAGCAACTACTTCAAAGCTACATATATCTGTCCACTGTAACAAACTTTCCCAAGTAGCCGGTTTTGAGAGTCCTTTTTCGGTGACAGCAGCCAGCAGCCTTCTGCTCCATCTCCGTTTCAGTACTCCCCACTGACAGCTTGCAACGTTCTCTCAGTAATGTCAATATCATGAGCAAGAGCTTCTATACCCATGCTGTTGAACGGACTTTTGCATCTGATGTTTGATTTCTTCAAAAAGTGATCTTAAAGAAGTTAGGTACATGATAGCGCGTACTTTGTATTAAACCTATTTCGTCATCAAAAAGTTCGATTGTATTCTTTCCGGTTTTGACAAACCAGTGAGGCAAACTTTTCCATCGTCATCTGCACAGAAGAATGAGTTTGACATGAATGCCGAAACTCGGCATGTATAATTCGCCCCTGTGTTTGTAGGGACACTTTCATAGGTGATATTAAAATAGATGAAAAAGGTTGTGTAACTTCAGAGTTGAAGATTTGCCGGAATGTGAAGACTTTGTCTAGGTTAGGTTAGGTTATGTTGAGTGCGGTTGTCGGATCGTCACAAAAGACGAGGCACCATTTTGGCCCATCTCCATCCCAAAGACTTAGTCTAAGGCCTAGATAACATCAGAGGATTGAACGCATTGTAGAAAAGACTCAATTTACAGCCTAGTTTGAAGCTATTCTATACGTTTTTATGCTTTTTTAAAGCCTTTCCTTCTCAAAGTTGTTTTGATCTTCCAGCTCATTAACTGTCAAAATACAGAGTTACAAGCTACTGTTTTTATACCCTCAAAACCTTTTCCGACATCTGCGCTGATATTTTTTTTATTCCATTCAACCTTTATACACCTTTCTGGCACATCTTCTAACACTGTACCAGGTGCCATTTATATCCCAATTCCCAAATTAGCACCACCTTCCAATTCGATCCACAAGTGTAGTCCAGCGTCGACCTCCTCCACACATCTCTTCCATAGGGTTTCCATCACCTTTTGGCTACTGGATGCGACGCACACTCCCATCCCGGTGCTAACCAGATCCGCCATGGAACCATCCACCCTTCCCGCACGCATCTTTAGTACCAGTGCGTTTTATTTTTATATATACTTCCCTTTTGTATCTACAATCTACATAACATGGGTTTCAGTGTTGCACTGCCATTGCCATGCCATATTGAGTTGAGCACAACGGTTCGAGATAGTCACAACATTTCTGTTGGCTTCAGTATTCGTACGGCCATCGAACGTGGTGTATGTCGTCACTGCGCGCATCGAGGCCGGTATTCTCGTAAATCTTGAGTCTTGACGCGAAAAAGTACGTAAACTTGGATTTGTGAATATCTCACGACTCGTGTGTGTGTTTTTGCTTTATGCTTGCCGCCTGTTAAATTGGGTGGTAGGTCATTAGCTTGGGTGGCACGCGTTTCGTTCGCTCAGATGCTTATCACTTGCGGAGTTTTGTGTCGGCCGGTGTGTGTCGTGTATGTGTTTTTGTGGTAGTTCTGTGCAGTTAAAAAGGATTAGGTGAATCTCGAATTAACAGATAACGAGTAATTTACGAGCCTAAATAAGGAATCTATGCTAATTTCCTGGACACGGTGTTCTTGCGGATTAACGCAGTCTGAAATTGGATTATACGGTTGGGTATCTTTTCTGTGTCTTAATATTCTTGTAAGGGAGTGTCTCGTCAAGCAGTGTCATCGATAGAAGGATTCGTTTAATTAATCACTTTTGGTTCTTGAGTTGGAGGGTCCTCCAGTTGGTCGTCGATATAATCTCGAGTGTGTGTGCGGTGTCAATTTGAGTGGCCTGACAACTTCCAGTTTATACTTTTAGAGCCGTGGTAGGGTTTCATATTTTGTTATTTGAAGACTGTCACACGCAGAGATTCTCGGGAAAGGGTGAACTTGAATGTGAGCTCGATACATGAGAGCTACACATCAAGAATTTATCCTTGTCAAGTCGATTTCGCTCGAATGATAAAGCTATACCTAGAGATAGTTAGTGTTATATGTTTTACTTTAATCTGTTATCCTCTTCTCACGACTCTTATCATTACGAAGGAAACGAGAGGGCGGATAATGAACTGTTTGAATGGTTGTATTTTTAGGAAATCTTATTAGAAATAGGATATAGGTAGTAATTGGAGAGATGTCGAGAAAAAGGCATATTTATCAATCACATCCTTTTCACGAAATGGAGGATTCTTTGCAATGTAGGTGAGACAGGCTTTTAAGACCCGTTTGTTGATACTACTCAGTTCCACTTAAAATATTATGTGACAGTTTATGACATAGAAAAAGTAGCCCATACGGTATTTTATTTAAATCGCTATGAGTAGTATCAGCAAACGGGCCTAAATCGCAAATCGTGTTTGAGTCGCGTTGCAAACAAAGTCTACCTGTTCTTAATGGCTTGTGTTTAGAGCGAACTATAGGATGTTGCAATGCCAATTAAGATGGCCGCTTACCGCTGTCGCTATATAAGAGGTTTTTATTCATGAATTAAATAAATTAAGTTCTTGTAAGTTCAAAAACCAAAAGAAATATATTTTGGGAGCAAGAGCTCTTTATTACTTAGTGACTGAAAGAAAATTCAAACTTAAAAATAATAAACAACTCAAACTCATCCTATCGATTACATATTCTTTATAGCCTAAGCCCTAAGGTAATCAAAAGTGTGGCAGGTAAATTAAAGTGGCTGAGTTGGTGTTTTCCGAGGAGTTTTAATGTGCGGGCGCTGGTGTTTTGTGACTGATGAACTCTTTATGGCTGGAGGTTTCCAGGAAATTGACCTGCAAGCTGCCAGTTGTATGCTGTGTCATTTGCCTAGGATAGCATTATATTTTGTGTTGGACACGTTAAAAATCAGGCCCATCTTGTTGGTTGGTTTGTTAAACGCTTGAGCGCCGTTTTCAGACCACAATTAACGAAACCTGTATACAAAAGTGGGAGAGGTATGTTATGGAAGTTCAAAAGCATCCTGTGGAGTTGAGAAATTTGATAATCGGTTTTAAATGGATACCTTGGAGCTTGGATGGTCGATAGAGGCCCATCTACGCCATTAAATAATGGAAAACACGTCTCTAAAGTTCGCCACGCTCTGCCGATGAAGTCAATATGCCGATAAAGTCAATATAGGTATCAAGAGCAAATAGCTGAAGGGCCTTTTGAAAAAGTTGTACCTTGATGTTGGCTTGTGATTCTCGTACTATGGCTTGAAGAATGATGTCAAATAAGCTACATTGTGACAAACTTTTTTCTACATCAAAGTGTTCAGTGGTGATCTTTATACAACTTTGATGTAGTAGGGAGGTTTCTTCAAAGGAATTTAGCGGGTATACCTATCGAAAGAAAAAATCTTAGGCGGACAACCGGCTCGACATGTATAGCGACAAAACAGATCTGGCGAAAGCTGGACCTAAAACGTTCTAGACATCTAAGGAAGCATATCAGTGCTACAATAGGTGTCATTACGGGGCACTGTCTCATAGGCAGGCATGCACAAAGGCTTGGCGTACTGTCTAACGATTTCTGCAGAAGCTGTCTTGACGGGGAGGAGGAAGAAACAATTCCCCATCTTCTCTGTACTTGTCCGGCTCTCTCACATAGACGAAAACTCCACTTAGGAGATTTTTACCATAGTGATCTGAACGATCTAAAAATATAGACATTCAAAATCTACTACGCTTCATCGGAAGCTTCAACTGGTTCAACGAGTAGGAGGAATGAATACAGATTAATGTGGTATCACAAGGGACATTATAATGGTCTAAGTGTGTCACCTAACCTAACCAGTTAGCCGACAGCCATTTCAACCTAACCTTACCTAACCTAAACATGACCTGCCTCGCAAAATTGCTCTCTACTATGTTATCATATGCGACTTTAAATTCGATATAACGATCTAGAATTCCCACAGTTAAGTGTAAGGTTTGTCGGAGTTCCTTTGCTAAAACTTGTCTGTCCTAAAACTACAACGATATGTGTTAATCAGGTTATATGGGTGTTCACATAGTCACGCAATCTTATAGGTATGCAACATTTAGGCCCGTTTGCTGAAACTACTCATAGCGATTTAAGTTCCGCTTAAAGATTTATGTGACAGCTTATGACATAATCAGCATAACATAACATAATCAGGGTAGTATCAGCAAACGGGCCGTTGGAACTTAACCTACTAATTTGTTTTTATGGCGCAGTTTAGAGTAGGTAGGGATCTGCATTCTTGTGGATGGGAGACATGATGCACTAAGGGCTCATTCGTCGAGCATGTAACTATCCGAACAAATTTCATACAGAATTGGTAGGTAAATTCTCTTTACGAAGTCATATCTTGCTGCTTTCGGCCATCCGCTAAGCAGTCTTGCTGTACTTAAGTTAAAAAAAAAAAAAAAAAAAAAAAAAAAAAATTGGCACAACAGGTTCGTGGGACCCTTCTTGCTTTCACAACCATTCGTTTTGTGTGAGTTTTTAATTTTTGAAACGTACTTAACTGTACTTAAGTTATTATCGGATACTTCTATTCTTATTTCGTCTTGGTTGGCTGAAGGAAATTTGTACAATCATCATCCAAGTCTTGGAAAGATCGTTTTTTTCTCTGAGAGATCGTCCAAACTGAACCTTTGTAGAAGCCTTTGATGGTGCTACAGTCTGTGTAGGTTGAAGTCCCTTCCAACCTAAAGTGAGGTCTCTTCTTCAACGCTATCCCTTTGAAATAGTGTTGAAGATTCTTCGAGCCTTAGTATTTATCGCCGTACGCTCTATTTGTCCCATCAGCCTTATTGCCTCGAATCCTCTATACTCCTGCGATATGATGTACAAACCAGGGCTGCCGTTTGATAATTCGTTGCGAAGTATAATAGAGACCACTGTCCATATTTTCTGACAGCGTTTATCACCTCCTTTCTATATTCCGAGTGAGTATGGGAAAACTATGATACGGGACACAGCAGCCGAAGAGAATTTATATTTACAAAATCGTTTGGCAGAAGTGATAACTTATATCAATTACTCTCTCCCTGTCTTCATTTTCCCAATCAAAAACCCCAAACATTTGTCATGGTAACAATCACTCAACCGCTATTTATCCTTTGCCTCTGTGAACGTATCAAATGGCTTTAAAGGATCACAATTCGAATTAAATCTTTACTTTATAGCCATGATAGTTCACCTTCACAGTGTTTCCAAGAAAGCCGCATACCAACCGTCATCTGATGAACTTCTGAATCATTTCGATTCAATCGAACGTGACTAATGGTTGATTCCAGGAATAAGTACAAAGGACGCCGTTTTTCGTTTGGTGAATAACTAAGAACTGCCGCTTCATTAAATCCTTAATTTGCTTTCGAACTGGGGGAGGGATATTTTAAGGTCCCCCTTTGAATATAAGGCATCTCTATCGGTAATTTTCATATATTGACTCAATTGGATAATATTTAAGGCAAATCATGCGCAAGACTTTCAAGTGGGCTTCGAGTACCATTCGCAGGGAAGTTTCATAAGAACCACGGAAAACTATGAACGAATGCGTGTCTTAATCGTTTTACATCATTTATGTTAAATGGATATAATATAACCAAAAATAAAGTGGAACATATAAAGTTCTCTGGAACTGATGTAATCCACTTGAAAGCGGTTCCTTTTCCACTTGACATGCGAGTTTTAATCGAATATCTTTATCTGTTCGTGTTCATGTGGTAGGCATAGATCAAAAAAATCTAGTTCGAAATTTTATACGAATAAAATCCAATCCCAATCGAAAGTATACATAGTGTAGAACTTTTTATATTCGAGCTTATTCAGTGATACGTCTTGTGTTTTACGATGGAAGTTTGACTTATGATATTTTTATGAAATAAAACGTAAATGTTGCTCCTAGATGCCACAGCATTTAAGCACACAACAGACATTTGCCCTACTCACTGTCTGTGAAACGTTCCGAGAGCGAGATGGGAGTGCAGTTGTTCACTCGTAAAAAGGATTAAGCTACCTATTTTTTATTCTTACCACTGTCACGAGTCCCGAAAAATTGTTAATGACCTAAATACGAGTAGTACAACTAAGATCCTCTTTATGTGAACAGATTGAAATATTCAATTGGCACAATAGCTTTTGATTTGTATCCACCAAACCTTGCCACAGCTAGCTTAGAGTCTTACCTCGCTGACTCAAAACTCCTGCGATTTTTTTTTATTGAACGGCGCACTGCGGTCAAAAAAGCAAATCTCGTGGCAAAAGTACTAAATTCGATTTTTTACTTTTATTGTTTTGTTTTTTATAATAGAACTACATGACCCAGCGAACTTCGTTCCGCCCAAATCTATGTTATATAAAAATTCAGCCTAAAATTGTGTTCACTTGTCGCCGAATCACGTCTTAACGCATTTACCGATTTTAACCAAACTTTTTCACATCTTTGGTATTGGTCTATTTATATGATTTTTGTGAAGTTTGGTTGCAATTGGTAAACGTATGTTTGTGTAATTTATTTACAAAAAACGATAAAATAAATAAAAATCGTTGCTTGAATAATATTTGATATTAAATTCTTCACAATCAAACGCGTAAAGTTACCAAATTTTGGTTCGTTTAGGTTGCGCAACAAAGTGGGATAATTGGTGGCTTCGTTTTCATCCATCACGGAGTCGACTAATTTGTATGAATGCAACTCACCAGCGATTTGGTTTAGAATGGCGAAATTCAAATGATCGACGTTCTCGTTTTTCGTAGCCAAAATCTCTCTTACACGTAGCCAATCATTGTCAATATAATTCTGAGCGATATTCGGGAAAACATTCATGATTAGTTCTTCCGGTGTCGTTGTAAAGTTGCAAAAATTTTGTGGAATCACACCATTGCCCATCGCCAACAATTGCCTGGAGAACTCTGCAGCTGACTGGCCATTTTAAAAAGAAACTCGCATGTTTGTTGTCAAATGCAATTTGACAAAGCAGACGCCTTCAGGCAAGCATTCAATTCATCTGCCGGAGTTGATCTCGAAATGACAGGCAGCCTTTGACGAAAATCGCCTGATAGCAAGATCATTGCTCCACTTTCGCCATCGCAGTGTTCTTTGAAATGTTGCATGTAGGTTCTTCATCCACTTGCAGATTCAATGGCAATTTCCATGCTGTTCGACCGCCTTCTAACAAAGTAGCCGCTATCCCAGAAGAGGCTAGGGCCAAAGCGATCTCAGATCTCGAACGAATTGTAGCCAAAATCAGTGAAATCAGGAATGTATTTCCAGTTCCACCGGTCGCATCAAGGAAGAAAATTCCGCCATTTTCATTATCGACTGCTTGCATCAATTCATCGTACACTTTCTTTTGTTCTTGATTCAACATTGGCACATTTGTTCGAACAGCTTGACTCAATGCGATTCGACCGAAGTCGAATTTTTTTTTTTTCAAAGTGTATTTCCCCACACAAACTTTCATAACTTCTTTCGTCCCCTCCAAGTTTTGTTTTCGCGACAAAAAGTAAATAAAAACCTGATATACAGCAATACGAACAAAACAAAAAAAGAATTATGAAAATCGTCCCAGGGGTTATCGAGTTACAAGATCATCGAGCAACACCCCGAAAGAATTATATATATAGAAGATAGAAGAATATAAACGGAGCTTCAAAAACAGCAAACAAAATAATTTTCTGCTAACTAGTTTGACTTATAGAGCTTTTCAAAGTTGGTCAATTTTACTCTAGAGTAAATAGAGTAAAAAAAAAAAAAACAGGACAAACTTCTTCATTTTCTTTTTTGCAATTATGGCATATTAAACGAAAAATCTTAATTTTCTTGAATGTAGTGTAGAGCTACACAAAAATTCTCGCGAGTTCCCGCAGAAAATTGGTGCAGGGAAATAAGTCCCCGGGTTAAGTTCACTAAGTTGTCAGCTCAATGATGATCTATCCCCAATCTGGGCATAAAGATGAATCGTCCTCTGATCAGTTTTATAGCAAAATTCGCTTCGCCGCTCTCTTATTCGGCGGCTTATAATAAGCACGGCTTAGTCTGACACATGAGTTTGCATAGATTGAGCTTGTCTACAGCAATATCGATATATCGATGATTTTTAACTTTTTTCCTGTGTTTAGATTGTCTTCTAAAATATGGCCACCATACCTATCGGTAACGTGCAGTCTCAGAATACCTTCGTCCTATACCTAACACCAGCGGTAATTTTATACTTCTTGGTCGATTTTTCTGTTTTCTACCGATCCACTCTCTGGTGCAGGTAATTTTCAATTCGATTCCAGGAGAGGACATTTATAGATTTAAACGCTTTCATTATTTTGCCCCAATTTTCTTTGTTTAACTCCTTCTTGACACCCTAACGTCATTATAGTGTTTTCGCAAGCATTTATATCGAAGATGAGAGTTAACCGGTATACTCTTCTATTGTTGGTTTACCTTACTTTAAAAATTTGGTGAGTACTTATCAATTGAGGACCGTATTAAGCCTGGTTTTATGGCTTAATATGGTCCTTTATTGTTAGGTTGTTAAGATGAGTCATAAGTTCACAAGAATTTCGTGTGGAGTTTTGTCCCACCACGGTGGGCTATAATTTCACAATTGATTTATTGACTAATAACACAATCAAGTGGCTCAAACGTCCAAAAGACCCTGCAGCCTGCATCGACTTTATCCGCCCTTTCTCGTCATTTTGGGCATCTCATGTTACACCTCAAAGATCGCTAGATCCTTATAGTTTTCTGTTTTCTTCTCAGTGGAGTTGAGTGGATGAAAGAAAGACCCAGGGGCCGATTGCATTAGTACCTACTCTTGATCTATTTGTATGAGTGAGTTGACCGGTTGACAGCGATTCCTAATAATACAGGACGCAACCATCAAACGCTATTTTACCGTGTGTGGAAGCAAATCTAATATCGGGTTATCACTGATGGATGTATCGTCGCACCCAAGAAGCACATCTGCCCTAAACACTACTCTCGTTTTGACACCCAAATCAATCAAAATCCATATGAGCTCGAACACAATCAACGTCAAACTGCGTTGACCTTCCTTTATGATGTATATTTCAAAATTCTATTGAAACCTAATACACCGCATAATATACCCGCTGTCATATATCAAATTCACCCCTCACCGAGGCCATTATTTTCAAACTAACCTATTATTGGTAACTATTATGGTTCATTCCAATTTTACGACACAAAGTCACAAACGCATATAAACAATGCATCCCACCGTGACACGAAATATTACAGCGGATACAGATAATACTGATGATCTATAATGTATCTAAATTAAAAAGGTTTGCTTTGAGAGCAAAGAGCAAAATTATTAAATAATAGAGGTGAAACCCGGAACCTCTGTAACAAAAGCCAGTCACTCGTGTGTGACTGTGAATGAACTGCAGGCGAAGAGTGTGCCAGCAGCTGCTATCATACCGGCAGCCACATGCAATATGAATTTGATCCCCAAAATGTGTTTTCGTTTTCGTTAGCGTCATATCTATCCTTTCCCCTCATATATAGGTTGTATACCTATAAGAAATGCATTTGGCAGCTGACACAAGACATAGCACATTCTACCGTTCTACCGGCATGGCCCGGTTTGATTGTCAATCGACAAATAATCATCCAACAGAGCTCCCTTTTCGATGAAAATAAAGACAACAATAGCAATACCAAAGCCGAGTACAAACAATCAAAAAGTTCATCTTCCCGATACCATCGGGGTATCTTCACACACAAATCCGATTTTGGTAAACAACTCACGATGAAGAATCTGGAGCAACAAACCGTAATTTGCTTGTGATTTCATTTCATAAAACGAATTGAATACGAGCAGCAACCACCGGCAATTCCAGGAAACTTCACCTTGTGTCTTCTTCGTCATCATCATCATCATGATCATCATCGTTGGGGGAATAATCTGAGAGAATTGGAAAATCTGAAAACTGAGGTGCATCCATAAATAAGCCGAAAAGGAATGTTGTCTCTGCGGTGTGGCGTAAACTTTTTCGGTCAATATGTGAGGTTTTTGTGTTGAATTTTCTGTAGAAATCCCCGCATGAGTCGAGGAAGAGGATCACAATAAAATAAGAGCGGAGTCAATTTATTGATGATGCCTCGTGTGGCCTGACACGGCAAATGTCAGCCGTGGAGTGACAAATTGTCGATAATTTCTTGGGAAGCGTTTTATTGATGATAATGAGGCGGTGTTGATCATTTGCAAGTTTTGAAATTTCGGTGTGGAAAGGACTTGGACCTACCATCAGAGGTGTCAACGAGACTGTGAGTGATTCGTTTCGTAGGAGTTCCTTTTTTTCTGTTATTCAACGCTGATTGTCAGAAAACGTATATCAACTGAATAAGTTTCTCGTATGTACCTATGTGGGCATATAAATTAGTGCTAATGAACTTTTCAATCTATGAAACGTGAATATTATGAGCTATCGCTTAAAATTTTTTTATTGGACAAAACACGTCCTGTTTTTATTTGATTATTAAATTCAAAGCAAATTCAAATGTTGCGGTTGTTGATCGAAAGCCATTGATGATAAGACCGAAGAGTAGCTCACGATCGGTCGCTCATATAAGTTATAAAACTAAAATCTAGTTTTATTAAAAAAAACTTTATTTAAAAATTCGGCAGCGTTTCTGCCTCCTGACTTAAGACTGACATTGAAATTCTTACGACTAGCTTAAATACTAATTATCTGCTGCCACTGCACTTCTGTTTCGAATGTATTTTCCTGGAATCGTACGGTCGTCGCCGGTCGGTGTCATATGCCCGTGCGAAAGTGCTTTCGGTGCAGGTCTCGTCGCTGGTTGCTAGATGGCATGATTTCGGGTCGTTGCTCCGTATGACGGTGGCATGTGTTATAGATTGTTTTACGTTAACTCCTCCGCCCTTAAGAGTGGACGCCCTCGTTCACTTAAAAGAATGGTATTTGGCTTATGCGGGATGTTCTTGCCCTTGGTCGTGGGGACGGCTCGCTTTTGGTAGTCTCCAAGGCTTCTGTCGATACTTCTGGTTTGGTTACAGTATTCTCTACTGAGTTGTTGGCTTTCGTAAATTTCCTGAAGATGACCAATATGACAATGCAGGATAGTAGACACGCTCCAAAACTTAGCATAGTATTATTTTTGAAGTCGGTTTTCAGGAGTTGGATGTACTGGGTGTTGTTTGTGTGGAGTTCTTTTACCATTTCCAGCGAGAGAACTTCTTCTAGTATGTTGTCCGATGAAGTTGGTTGCAGGATTGGCGGGAGAGGGTTGAGATGACTGGTTTCGATGGAATTAAACGTGTTCTTTCCAATTTGTATACTGCTGTTATCATACCTTATAAGGAACGTACCGTTGAGTGAGATCATGTTGTTGTTTATTGAGATTTGCCCATCGTACCGATTCAGGAAAATGATGTCTGATGATATCTCTTCGACCGCAGGAATGTGTTGGCTGTTGATTGCAGTACAGTTGGCTGGGATACTACGTATTAGGTTTGGAATACATGTTGTATTGCTTATGTTAATAATATTAATTCTAGGACAAATGGATAGTTTATTCACTGTTTTACAATCTGTTACAATTCCATAGATTTCGTTTTCACATTCTATAATTTCCTTAAAGTCGATTTTTATTATTTTTGTTTCTTCTCTTACTGCTTTTATAATAATTTTTTTACAAATTTGTTCATTTACAGTTGGTAAACTTACTATGTATAATAAAATGGTATTGTTAAATGCTATCTTTATCTCTGAGAACTCAATTGCCTCTTCTATATTCTTGAATGGTATTTCTTTATTATTTATAATTTTTTCGATAGTATTTATTTCAATATTCGACAGGATATATGAATTTATAATATTTACTCTTGCCCAATGTAAGGCATATGCCACGTTTGTTATTTCTTCTTTTAATAGATCTAGTTTATATTTTATGTTGAAAACTAACTGTTCTATTATGTTTCCATTTTCTTTTACATATTTATTTATTTCGTTAGTTCTATTAGCTACGTTATTTATTTTATCTATTACAAGTTTGTTAATTACTATCTGTCTATTATTATTTTCTAGGACGTTATTAATTTTTTCTTGAATTATTTGGAAGTCGTGTTTATCTGGGTTGCCAGTAATGAATTTCCAAGCGCTTCCTAGGAAGTCAATTGACCTTCTGGATTTAGGATGGTTTGGGACTAAACGTTTTATCAAGGAATTGATTGTTGATATTTCTTCGGATAACAGGTGAAAGCTATTGTGGGAGGTTGGTAGATTTTCTCTCATGGATGTCTCTATGCTTTCTATGGCTTCGGAATATTTCGACAGATCGATCTCGTGAATAATCTTATAGGTTCCTGTTTGTAGTCTTGATGTACCCGTGTTTATGGTCACAAGTCTTGCGTTTGTATAGTCCAGTATCTGTACGTCAGCTAAGCAGTCGGTCATGTATAGGTACAGTTGTCTAGAAAGAAAGGTATAGGAAGATCTATTATGATTTGATGTGTGATTTGTGAACAACTTTGCCGGATTGAGTAAGAATCGTTGTTTTTTTATTTTCTTTTACGATTTCCTTTGCGTATCTCGGCGTAAGTTTTGAGCCTAATCTTTTGTTTCTTTTGACGTATATTACGTCGCCTGTTGAGTAGTTCTTTACTGGTTGCTTTCCCTTATTATGGTAAGCTAAGTCACGTTCTTGTTTGACTTGTAATTTGTCCTTGGTTTCCAAACGGATTTTGTTAATTTTGGTAGGATCTGCGTTTCTACTAAAAAATATATCGACCGGTTTCCTACTGGTCACAGAGTGTATTGAAAAATTATATGCGTTCGTTGCTGCCTCTAAAAGTTCCGTGAAGGATTTGTGTGTTTGTTCACATTTTATGCATCGCATGATTTCAACGAGAGTCGAGTGAAATCTCTCGACTTGTCCATTTGAGCTGCTCGTGTATGGTGGTGTTTTATAAACTTCGATGCCGAACTCATCCTCAATCATGAATATGATCGGGATTGAATTAAAAGACTTCTCATTATCGAATACTATAGTCTTTGGAATACCGTAAGAAAATATAATCTCTCTGAGAGGTGTTCGAACATCCTCTATGGCCTTTGATTGTATTCTCTTAGCCTGGGCGTATTTAGAGAACTTATCTACCGCAGTCAGTACAAGATTGCCTTCAGTTGAGAAAATATCTAGGTGTATTATTTGTCCGGGGTAAGTTGGTATAGGGGTCGCCTGAATTTCGATCTTCTCCGGGTGTCGGTCGTACTTATTTTCTCTACAAACCGAGCATAGTTTTGTTATTCTTCTTACTTTGCGAGACATACCGGGAAAATAAAATTTTTCAAGAATCTGTAATTTGTTTTCGCGATCATTCCTATGAGCACGTTGATGTGTCCTTATTATTATCTCTTCTTGTTGATTTTCGTCGGTTACATCTTCGACAAGAACTTGGGAGAATCTAATGCGATAACTGTGAAGATGGTCTCTATAGATTTCTTGAATCATACCCTGAATTCGTTCCTCTGTTCTGATGCAATTTATAACTGTGGGGTTCAATCGTACTTTTAGGATTTCTATTAAATTATTATAGGTAAAGGAGGGCTCTGTTATTAGGTGTCTATGGTAGGTGGGAAATACTATGCGAAACTCTTGTTTACTCGTATCACCAATATTTAAGAAAATTTGATTTTTATAAGCATTTATTGGCGTCTCAACACTGATTATGAGGCCATGGGACGAGCTTTCGTCACTGTGTACGGTTGGAGTGAGGGAGTTAACTTCAGTTCGAATGGGGGGTCTGGAGAGGGCGTCGGCAACTATGTTTGTTTTTCCTGGCTTGTACTTTATCTCATAATTATATTCCTCTAAGATCGCTTTCCATCTCTTAAGTTTGGTGTTGTTGTTTTTGTTACTTAAGGAGTAGGTAAGCGGTTGGTGATCAGTGTGAATTATAACCTTTGCTGGCCCATATAGATAGTTCCTGAAGTTGTTCAATGACCAAATTATAGCTAGCATCTCCTTTTCATTAGCTGCATAGCTTTCTTCGGTTTTAGTTAATGTCCTAGATATGAACATAATGGGCCTGTCCTCTTGTGATAGGACAGCTCCTAGGGCGTAATTTGAAGCATCGGTTACTAACTCAAAGGGTTTCGTGAAATCGGGGTATGCGAGTATGATTTCTTCTGAGGTTAAGGTATTTTTGATTCTCTGAAAGGCTTGTTTGGCTGGTTCATCGAGGTGGATTATTTTTTTGCCTGAGAGGTTTTTGGACATTCGTCCGTCCTCCCCCCTTAAAAGGGCTGTTAGGGGTTTCGCAAGCTTTGCGTAGTCCCTAATGAAGCGGCGATAATACCCTGACAGACCTAGGAATGAGCGAAGTTCCTTTAGGGTACGAGGGTAGGGGAAATCTTGGATTGCTCTGACCTTTTCTGGATTGGTTTTAATGCCGTTGGGCGAAATAACAAAACCAAGGAATTCTACTTCTTGCCTGTAGAATTCGCACTTATCCAGTTGCACTTTCATATTTGCGGCTTGTAACGTTTGGAAAACTTTCCGAATATTTTGCTCGTGTGTCGCCTCATCTTTACTAAAAATGACTATGTCATCTATGTAGACATGACAAATTGCACCAATATGTTCGCGCAGTATGTCGTCGAGTGCTCTCTGAAATATAGATGGAGCATTCTTGAGACCGAATGGAAGCCTCGTGAACTCATATTTACCATTGTTGACCGAGAAAGCCGTTTTTTCGATATCAGATGCTTTTAAGGGGATCTGATGAAACCCGCTTTTTAAATCTATTACAGTAAACCATTTATTTTGGCCTAGTTGTGCTAGCACATCATTTATTTGAGGGATCGGGTATCGATCTGCCACGGTAATACTGTTTAGCTTCCTGTAATCTATGACGAGTCTGTATTTTTTCTCTCCGGAAGCATCGGCTTTTTTAGGCACTACCCATACGGGAGAATTGTAAGGGGATCGTGAAGGCCTAATTATACCATCGTTGAGAAGTTTGTTGATTTGTTTTTCAACCTCACTTTTAAGAGATATAGGGTAGGGATAGCATCTGGTGTACACGGGTGAATCAGATGTTGTCCTAATCTCGCCTTTTACCACGGTGGTGTAGGTTAATTTCTCTTCAGGTTCATCGAAGAGTTTCGGGAAATCGAGTACAATTTTGTCTAAGGAATTTCTTTGTATTGAGGTCATGTGGTTCGTCCTAATGTTAAGTGAGTTAATGGATTGCGAAGCCATCTGTTTTATACCTATCTTTACTTTGTTATTGATAACCATGTAGTTATCTTTGGTATGTATAACTGCAGAAAGGCTCTTAAGACTGTCATTCCCGAGAATGGCGTGAAACGATTTGAGTTTGGGCATAAGAAAGAATTTAATTTTTATGTTTTGAAGACCAAAAAGATTGACAAAAGTATGCTGAGTGACTTGGATGTTACCTCCAATCGAGTTACAACAAAAAGGTTTTTCATTTAACAAAGGGTTCTTTACTAGGGATGGTTGTATGTAATTCTTATTGGATCCGGTATCAATGAGGATTTTTAATATATCTCCATTCTTCGTTGCACATTCAAAATATGGCAGCGAAGAATTGGTTAATCTAAAAAATGTATATCGGTTAGTTGCATGATATCGGTAGAATCGTTATTGTCCGGTTGCGTCATGTCAGTATAGTCTTGTAAAGTTTGGTCATATTCGTTCGAGTTGTCTACGTACGCTTGTATGCCCTCATATTGGCTGATTTCCTCTGCTTGAGTCATATCGGTACCAATATGAAAGTTTCTTTGAATCTTGTTAGGGTGTACTTGCTGAGAATGGGGAGCTGATGGTCTTTTCGGTGCTGGTGGCCAATTGTTCATACGGGGTCTGTTTATATAGTTTACGTTGTTCGTCCGAATTGTCGATATATCCATAGGCTCTTGTGGTGGTTGCCGGGGATTGCCAAAACGTTGTTGGTATTGTGGATTAAATTGTTGTTGGTATTGTGGGTTAAATTGTTGTCGATTTTGCTGTGGAACAACCTGCCTTTGAGGTAGAGGAGGCCTAGCGTTGTATTGATATGAAATCTGTTGTCTGGGTGGTTGAGGTAAATATGTTAGTTCTGGATAGAATGACTGGCGGCTTGGACCTTGTGGGTGGTTGAAGTTTCCTCGTCTAGGTGGGATTGGTGGCGGTTCGGGGTGCTGAATTCTTCTGTTATTGTTATTTGCAATCGCATACTGTGATCTAAAGTTTTGATTTTCTAGCCTCAGGCACAGATGCAAGGCTTGAGGTAGATCCAAGGGTTCTTTCATTCCCAACAGTCTGGGAAGGTCACCCTTAAGCCCTCTAATAAAAGTGTCAAGTGCCTTATCTCTATAAGTTTGCATAAGCAAATTGAGAGCGTCCGCACTGATATCCATGCACGATATTTTATTGAGAATTAATGAAAGATGCGCGTATACATTTTGATAGAATTCCTGTATAGATGTGTTGCCTTGCACAAGCCCTGTCATTTGGTACTCTAGTGTTCCCAAATCACGCTTGTCAGCGTAGTGCATGGTCAAGCATCTTGAAATACATTTCCAATCCAATGGAGTGTTGTACGACTCCAGGACATGGTCTGCATTTCCTATGATTTTGTTTCTGATGGTATTTATAATACCAAAGTATTTTGCTGATCCTTTGATCGAGTCATATATTTTTAGGATCCTCTCTACGCTCTTGCGCCATGAACTAAATTCTCCTGGTTCCCCAGAGAATTCGCGTAGGCTGCGTACCACATCTGGAATTTTATCGAGGTCGTTAATGTTTGCTTGTTGGTCGGGCGATATAGCTTGGTCAGTTCCCGTGAACTGATCCGCATATGGGTTTAGAATGGAGTGTACAAGATTTCGACCCTCGGTCTGAAAAGCTTCACGAACCATAGAAACGATGACGGATTCCAAGGGAGGGTTAATAACAGGATTTGATGACCCTGCTTGGCCAGCTTGAGCCGCATGGCCATCAAGCGCGGATGGTCGTAGCAAATTTTCATTAGGCATTTTAAGTGGAATTGAAATTATGAAATTAGACCGACAACCAAATAATTCTTGTTCTTATAATGTAAGTGATGATAAGTGGAAATTAATTTTCTTCAACTGCTTTATGCAATAATCAGATGGTAATTCTCTTTCGAGTTATTCTTACGCTATTTTCTTTAGTTTCTTAAGGAGTTTCACTTTTCTTGTGATTACATAGACTTGTATAATATTCTTTTCCTTACTTTAATTTGATTAACTATTTATGTTCCTAAGTATACCTTAATCTATGCTTACATTAAATACACGATCATCAGCATGTTGTTGGCGGCAGTAGTCTTAACTACACCTGTTCACTGTTTGTTACTAGGGGGCCCTTGATGTTTTCTCCAACTCTGGTTCACCAGCACTAGTTGTTTAGATGTTCTTCTAATGTTTTGAAGTTTTTTTTTTCTTTGCACTGCACCGGTTACACTGATTTTCGTGCGGACCCTGGTTTTTGACGCACTCTTTACACGCACGTTACACTGGTTAAATGTTTTATCGGTTTGTACCACTTGGGGACTTTTCCGGATACGGTATAGTTATTGTACCACTTGGGGACTTTTCCGCGACTAACACACGTACCACTTGGGGACTTCTTTTTTTAAAAAAAAATGGTTAGTTAAGTACTACTTAAGTACAGGCGCGACTAACTATAGTGAACTAATTTTTTTTTACCGTGTTACCAGGGTCCCTGCTCGGGCGCCAGTTATAAAACTAAAATCTAGTTTTATTAAAAAAAACTTTATTTAAAAATTCGGCAGCGTTTCTGCCTCCTGACTTAAGACTGACATTGAAATTCTTACGACTAGCTTAAATACTAATTATCTGCTGCCACTGCACTTCTGTTTCGAATGTATTTTCCTGGAATCGTACGGTCGTCGCCGGTCGGTGTCATATGCCCGTGCGAAAGTGCTTTCGGTGCAGGTCTCGTCGCTGGTTGCTAGATGGCATGATTTCGGGTCGTTGCTCCGTATGACGGTGGCATGTGTTATAGATTGTTTTACGTTAACTTATACCTACCGATAAGTGTGTAGAATGTGTGCACCAAATGTCTCTCTTCGACATCTGTTTCGTTGCGCTTAGGTAGAAGCACACGAGTTATTTGAACTTAATATTTACTGGAATTTTGAACATACTAGCGTGCCCGGCGAACTTCGTCCCGCCCAATATTGACTTTTTGACTGAAATTATTTGAATTTGGAGCATTCACTATTCCACCAGAAATACATTTTTTTTTGATATAAAATATCTTTTGACAAATGCGGTCTCACTGTATATACTACGATCAAATCCAAAAAAAAAAAACTAAAAATAACACTCCCCGTACAAAATATATGGAAAATAAATTTCTAGAATTCTCCAATTTCCCTTTCGAATTTTCCATTTTTTTCTGTCGTATGAACCTTCCTTAGGCGTAGACAAACACAATAAAGAAAAGATAGCTCAAATCCAAAGATTATCCAATACTCTTTTCTCAAATCGGAAGTTCCGTTCTCGAGTTCCCTTATATGAAAAATGTTGTGGTAGGTGTTACGATCTCTGAGATTGAAAAGGAGACGCACGGAAAATTCAAGACGCTTAAATACGAATGACAAATCGTTCTGAATAAGGGGAATCCGAGCAATGAGAATGTTTGCCTTTAAAATTTCCCCTCGAAACCGTCGCTTGGATGACATTTGATTTGATCTTTCACCATCAAATCAAACGCGTTCCGTTACAAAGTTTCAGTGCATTCAAAAATTCAACTAATCCCCATAAAGTTTTGTTTTCACGACAAAGAGTAGCATAGTATGTCCTTCCCAGCGTTTGGTTTTATTTTTGAATGAGAAGTGCCGCAACCCGTTTTCACATCCCGCCTGTTTTTTGTAAAGTACCACCAATAGGGTCCATAACTATCCTCTCTATCAAACTTTAAGCAACCATACCCATCCCAAAAATTTCAATCGTCTCAATAAAACTGTTTCGGAAAACGACAACACCGCCACCTATCGGGTCGAAAAGTATCCTATCTTTCAAGCTGGACCCAACCGTACACATCCACAAAATTTCATTGAAATCGATTTAGCGGTTTCGGAGATTGACGACAGAGCCACCTATCGGGTCCAAATTTTATCTTTTCAGACTGCCTGAAATACACCAATTCGAACAAAACAAAAGAAGAATTATACAATTTGGCCAGTAAGAACATTTTCCTTGGTTATGTTATTTGTGCCGGAAATCGAATGGAAATGTTATTTACCTATTTAAAATTGATTAAAAACTAATTTGGAGTTTTCGTCAAACAATTGTACAGCTAAATGAAATATGAATTACTGAAAAGTCAAATTCAAAAAAGTATAGACAGCCAACGCCAACTTTATTATTACAATTAAATTTAATGCTGTTGATACCATATTAATATGCAGGGAAATCTAACTTTTCGTGAATATCTCCCAGCATTTTGGCAAAAGCTTTCTATTTTTTTAAGTGTTATATGGTTTAAATTTGAGACAAATCGGTCCATAAATAAGAATTTTCAAAAAAGCGACCCCAGCGCCCCCTATAGGGTCTAAAATAAACATAAACCATCCGGAGCATCACACAAACATATTGTGTGAATATAAGGGGGATAGCTTCAGTGGTTCAGCCGTTATGGTCGGTCATACATACGCACGAACGTTTTTATATATTAAGATAGTTAACAACATTCAAGTTCGCGAACCACGCTTTTCCAAGTTTCTGTGTTCGAGTACCAAATTTGTAACGCTAAAGGCGTATAAAATCCGCTAATCCGCGGATAGAGTAGAACTTATTTCCAACTCTATTACTGGCTTGGAATTAACCTCGAAGCAGTCTTTGTGCGACATACTTCAGATTAGTGGATACATGGTTCGTAGCAGTTGTCAGGTCATAGAAGTTATGTAACCAGAACCGCGTAGTGAATTATTTCACGATGATACATCAGGTCTTCGTATGACATTTTTGAATTTACCTACGCACTTTTTTTTTTTACTGTTCAGCAGTCGCTATAAATCGAAGGTACATTTCACCTGTGAGGACCCAGCTTTGCCCATCTCTGAACTGTACCTAAGGGACTGGTTATAAGTTCTCATTTACTTATTTGATCTGAACGCTGCCTCCGCTTTCTGAAACTTGGTTTAAAAAATAAAATAGAAATTATATGAGTTATGTCATGTCATGACAGTCTTGAAATTTCCATTTGGCGTACTTACCAAAGCGTCTCTGGCTTCGTTAGTTGCTAGCATTGATAGCTTCCGCCAGATGTTATTGGAAACCGAAAAAATAAAAATGTATTGCCCCCTTTTTGGTATTTTCATTTAAATATGATTATGATTACATTTTTGAGACAGGATAGAGTGGCCATCAAGTCGTGTTCTTAAATGTTACCTAGATGATTGTTGTCTATGTCCATGCACAGATTTCAAATTCAAAATATTCAACTATGCAACCAACGCCTTTGATTCATTTGGTGATATAGAGATCGTTGCTCAACGAGTTGCTCAACAAGCATACGGATATAGTACGAGTTCGTGTTGCACGTTGAACATTGTTGTTCATCACGTCGTGCACGCACTGATTTCACGATAAAATGCTGCACATTATGCGTTCAACCCGTAGCTTTATAGAATTTCTTCCTCATGAGTTGTGTTGGGTGCGACGAAATTGATGTTGTATTGAGTCATTGGATGCAAACAATCATGCATTGTGTATTATAATAATAATATTTTCTTTATATTATGAAAGCTGTCAGTTGTTCATCGGGTTGCCCAACCAATAGTGCTTGTTAATAAACTTTTGAGGACTTACTCTATTTGCTAAAATCAGACATGTTGGTCAACTAAATGTATACGGGGTCATCTAACAATGAATTGAGTTGATCAACTAAATGAGTGCTCTAGTGTCCGAGCTTACAAATTCATTTGTGCAACTAAAGACTTGAATAAGCTATTGGAAAAAATTGGTTGTGGAATTTCGAAATGCGTCCAATGACACTAGACAAAATGTATTGAATAGTTAAGCGATAAATCAACTGCCGGAAATCTGCCTCCGCAGAGAAAATTCTAAAAGACGTATACAGTATATACATTTTTATTGGAGGCCACAAACGCTTGGTCGTCGAAGTGTACAATCAGGTCAAAAGCAACTGATTGTTGTGCCAGCTGCTTTTCAAAACCGTCTATTCTTTTTTTGTTTCTTACTTATTTTTTTCCACCGCGGACAGCCTTTGTTTATGTATTTGATGTGATTGTGAATGCTAACAACTCCAGTTGCCTGTGAACTATTGGCAACACACTTTCCTTTGGCAAATACTACACGTGTGTGATGAAATGCCATTTAAAGGCTTAAGCTGATTTTACGTAATGGCTAGAATTTGGCCCAAAGTTAATTTATTGTTTATTTTAAGCGCATGCTACTGAGATTAAGATAGCATTATTGAAACTGACTTCATTAGAATGGCACGAAGTCGCCAGGAAAGGGGGCCAAAATCCTAAATGTCCATATAGAGAATTCATTTCAATTCAATTCAATTCAATTCAATTTATTTTAATTTAAGCATTGTACAAATAAGACTTGGTCTTTTATAGTACTTAAATTAGCAGATAATTTATAACATTAATGGAAACTAGGACTAAAGTTAATATAAACATTATATACTTAAAAATAAGAAGAAATAATTAGGAAAAGAAAGGATTATGAAGAGAAGATGGTGAAAATAGAAAGTAGTAGAAGAAGAGTAAAAAGTAAAAAGATTTGTAGAGAGTATTTGTTGCTTTTTTATTAGAGGTATTCCATTACGGCATTTTTGAACTTTGTAGCCCCAGTTATTTGTTTTATAGTTGCCGGTAGCGAGTTCCAAAGCCTGGTGACATATACAAAGAAGAGACGCGAAGAGTTCAGATAGCTAGAGGAGGGCATTATAAGATTATGTGTTCTAGAGGACTGACCAAATTGAAGTTTTTCAAAAAGATACATGGGGGATCTGCTGTTAATAACTTTGTGCATGAATACAAGACATTTAATATCGAGAAACTGCTGAAACGTACAACCAAGAACCAGTTTGTGATAGTGTGAAATGTGTTCATATCGACGTAGCCCATACACGTACCTAATCAAATCATTAAACGCAACAAGCAACTTGTGCTGAGAATGGGAATCAAGCTTGCAGTAAACTATAGTAGCATAATCAATAATAGGCATTAATAACATTCTAATTAACCTAAGCTTAGTGTCAACTGGAGTAAAACTTGAGGATAACCTAAGTTTACGCAGCCCAGCATATATTCGCCCAATAACGTAGTTGGTATGGTCGACGGCGGAAAGAGAGCGATTTAACTTGAAACCAAGGTTGGTGACAGTATCTACAAATTTAAGTTGCTTATTATTTAAGAATATAGGCGGCAAATGATCGGTATCGCAATGTTTCTTGGAAATAAGAATAAGTTGGGATTTGTTAGGATTTAGATCGAGTCCATTGCATAACGACCAGTTGAATATTGCTGACAGATCTTCGTTTATTCTAACAATAAGATCCTCAACGAGCCCTATTGGTCGCGACAAGTAAATCTGAGCATCATCAGCGTATAGATGAATGTTCACATTTGAGCATACTTTAGGTAGGTCGTTGATGAAGATACAAAAGAGTATAGGTCCTAAAACTGATCCCTGTGGTACTCCTGCAACCAATGATCTAAACCGTGAGGTTTTGCCATCATGACAAACCCTTTGGAAGCGATTTTCTAAATATGTATTTATCAAATGCACAGATCTTTCACTAAATCCAAAATATAACCTGAGCTTGTGACATAGTACCTTATGATCCACGCTGTCAAAGGCCTTGGAGAAATCAAGCAAACAAAGTACCGTTAAATTGTCTTTGTCATATTTGACCCTTATATCGTCAAGTATTTTAATCATAGCCGACGAACAGCTATGATGTGTATATTACACAATATTTTTCTTTTCTACTAGACATAGGTATGTAATAAGGAAGGAAAACAAGTGAATGCATTCAGATGCACAAAAAGCCCTACGTAGACTTTCGATGGGCTGTTTTCTTTCATGTTTAGTATGACCAATTCATACATCAATTTGATTTTTTTTCGTAATGAAAATACGTTTTAATTTTGGTCGAATCTGAAAGTTCCTTTGCAGTTCCTCTTAATATGCACGCATTTTACTGTCGAAGGATGCTCTTTCCACATTTTTAAGTATACTCCACTCAAATTATAAGCCTATACTATCCAGTCAATTTGAATTTAATTTTTGTAAAATAAATTTTAAATTGTTTTGCTCTATCTCTGCTGCCATTTAATACAAAAAAAAAAAAAAACAGTCTGAGGGGTTGAATTACCGCATCCGTGATCGAGTAATACGTGACTGAAATTGTTACTACTATTGTTTTGACGCATGGCTCGCTCACGGATGCCGTAATTCGGCCCCTGATTTGCGGACAACATTGAATGAAAATACCTGTCGATATATGAAAAGTGAAAGTGAATCAGGTATGTGAAGTGAATCTCAAATACGCCGCCGTATTCCACGATAGGGGTGATTCGTGATTGTATTCGTACAAAATTTCCAACTCGGGATGTTAATCAATTATGACATTACGATGATAGAGGAAATCAAAAAGGTGGATCGCAAACTTTTGTCTGTCTGCCGTATGATCCTAGGCCTACAGCCGAAACGGCTGCCCGGATTTCGTTCAAACTTCGGGCAGTTCGGTGCCGGTTTTTTTTTTTTTTTTTTTTTTACTGTAACCTCAATAATAATGGTACTTCCCAAATAAAATATTCATACCAGTTTGAAATGTTCGAAAACGGCTCTAACGATTTTAACAAAAATTGGTATTTAAGCTTATGTAGGCTTTTCGCTAAAAAGTCGAATAGCGCTACATACGTAACAAAAATTCATTTCTGAGGTAATAGCTATGGTCATTTCTAACTTAGTAGAAAATACATTTTTTCTCTATACCTATTATCGTACAATGGAAAAATTATTTTTTTCAGTTTTCTTCAGTCTGCCTTAACCTACGGAACTAACGATTTTGACCAAAATGCATACATAGAGTAAAATTTTTGTTTTCAAATTATTGTTTTCTTAATTTTCAATTCTAATCACCGAAAACGCTAATTTTAAAAACTGCTCATATCTCGCAAAATCCATTTTCAACAAAAACATTAAAAACCATGAAATGCTTGCATCCCGAACAATAACTTATAATCAGTTTTCAGCTATTTAAGTTAAGCAATAGCATTTTTCAAACTAAACATTGCAATATCTGATTTGGTACTGTTTTGTCTGCCAAATTTTACAGAAACCGCTCTAACGATTTTGATCGAATTACATATTAAAGGTAGATAATATAGGTAATATAAGTATTCAAAATAAGAGCCCTTACTAAGTTTTTCTTAAAAAATTCAAATAAATCAGTTTTTTTAATTATTTCTCAAAAATGATTACCCAAATCTCGATCTGTTTTCGTAGATTTTTGTAAAACTCAACACCGTACTGCCATTGAAAATGCAATAACATTGACGCAAAACTTATTTTTACCAATTGACTCAACCAAACTTTTGATGAACGAGAAAGTTTCGTGCGTCGTGCACTTTATTTTTTATTTTCTGTATGGTGTCCACATTTTGCTAAGGGCATTTACTGTTTTACATGCATATTGTACATCGTTTTGAACGTAGCATGGGATGTTCCCCGCCCCTTAGTTCAAGACTCTTCGTGTGGTACTGTAAACACTCTTAGAAAATGTTCGACCATCCGCTTGGATATCAAGTCTGATAATCATCCTGGTGACGAATAGACGACGAACAGACTTGTTGCATTCACTAGCAGATGCAAATTTGTTATAGATAAATGATCGTGCGTGTGCGTACCACTCTTCATCACTAAAAACATTTATAAAGCGAATGGAAAACATGAGTTTCATTGCGTAAAACAACGCAGTTGTAGGTACGTTATTTACTTATTTATTAAGTCAGTCTTATTGCCTGAGTCAAATTGATATTTGCCAATCTAATCGTTAATTTAACAAAAACGCCTTACTCAGTCGATAATTTTGCATATATGTACACAAATTCACTTTAAAAATTGATCATATCAAACTCTAGAAAATAACTAATTGTTCACCACCCTGTGCTGTGTAAATCTCCCTAATAGCACCCAGCCTCCGGCGTTAGTTGCAATCCAAACATGGTTGTAATTTAATATTCTGGTACACAAAAGGGTCGCTGTGTATGTTTTATTACGTGTTTACTCTTCTCCCGCACTCCGGTGTCCTGTAAGTCTGACTCTGGCTATACGTCTGCCATTAAAATTAGGGAAACAAATCAAAAATCCCTGTAAAAGGATATTTTTCATGATGGATGTATAGAATTGATGTTTGCTTTTTTTTCGGGCTGCAATTGTCAGGGTAGTTGCAAAACGCCACCAACATGAGTGCGATTACTATTGTAGTCAGACGTTCGTATAATCAATTTACTGTTAAGCTGGATAATTGGAAATATATTGCGATTAATGTTACCAGAGAGACATGTCAAGACACGTGTCCTTTGTACTCGATGTGGCAGAGTGTACTTGAAAGAATTTCCTCGCACGAGAGATGCCGCCTGGTGGCACGTAATAATTTATTTTAATGGAAACAAGGACCACATTCACATTATTCATTTCCTTCATCCTTTTTCGTTTCTATTGTCTGGCAATAATTTTCTTTCAAGTCTTGCGTCTCGGATGAAAATGGAAACTCAAAAGACGCACGCGTTTTATTGATTACCCAATCGACTGTGTGTGCCTGTGCTCTGTGCACTCACACGTTCATGCGAGTGTACGAATATGTGGTGTATACCTAGTTACCTAAGAATAGGTGCTGATGAAACGAGCTTATTAAATCAAGTGTCAGATGTGTAACTCATTTGATGGATAAATGTTAATTCTGTTGGCAATCGCATTGTTTGTCTGACTATATATGGTAGACGCAGCAATGCACAATAGCATCTTCTGCACTATAGAGGAGCTGCTTAGCTGGCGGCAGCCACGCGGAATGTCTGTATGCTTAAAATGGCAATACGGCAAGCGGGTAGGGTGGTCACGATTTTATGAAAATATTCCCTGTGCATAACCTTTCTGTGAACATGAAACTAGGTAAATTATTCAGAATTTCTTTGCTGTATGGATATTTTTCATATTTTTAGTTTAGGTCTGGAGGTAGTATATGTCGGTTTTTTTGTTTGTTTAGTGAAGAAGATGCGACACATGTACATCTAAACTGGCGTGAACCGGGATTCACTGTTTGTAGATGTCATCTTCAGCCACGATCCACAGCGCCCACAAATTGACAATTTCTATTGTTGGAACAGACAAGTTGCGCATATATACGTACCTTTTCCGATTCGTAATTGAAAGCCTATAATTGAGCCGCAGCATTTTTAAAAAAATTCCGGATGCATTAGAACCATACGCTGGTTTATTAGCTCCACCGTTTTGTTTCTCGAAACACCTTACTACCTATAAGAGATCAAAGCGTATCATAATGAGTTTAACTGACCAGAAGTCGTTTGTACTGCAGTCCATTCAAGTGAAGCTGAACAGCCTTACCATAACATGCTTACTTCGTCGGCGCCAATAGGACAGAAAATTAAACCCATGAGTGAAAATTCCCAATAAGTGAAAATGACAACAGCACGGAGATCACTTTTCAACTCTTGGCATCCGTCGGCGTAGAGCCATTTAATTATAAAAAGGAGTTTCTTTTAACGACCAGATTTGTAATTCGCTGACAAGTGCTTAATTGAAAGGCTTGTAACTCATGAATCAAAGGTCTTGTCCAAAGAATGCAACTTTATGGTCTTAGTGAAAACGCGAGAGCTTAGGACTACACATAATTAAATGACGGGGCCTTCGATGAAAGAGATCCTCCTTCTTTGTCAGGTTAATTGATAACAGAAACTTTGGACGCTTTCAGTTCTTCTAAGATTCATACCGAGCCTGAAATCTATATCACAAGAAAGTAAAGTCTTGACCCAGAAATACTCCAGCAATAGGGCAGTGAACTAGAAGGCATATTTACAGAATGAAAATATGGTTAGGCTTTGCCCCTAAAAAGTTATACCTATTCAGACTTAATTAATTGGATCCGCGTTTTCGGATGAAATTCGAAATTTTTCAGGTGTTCCCCAAGGAAGTCATATTGGTCCTCTTCTATTTCTGCTTTTCATCAATGACTTACCCACTTTTGTATCAAGCTCAAAATGTCTTTTGTACGCAGATGATCTAAAAATCTACAAGACAATAACCTGTATGTCTGATGTCATAGCGTTACAAAATTATTTAAACCGTTTAAATGACTGGTGTGTTCTTAATGGCCTTTATTTTAATATTGGAAAATGTTCGGCTCTTACTTTTAGTAGAAAAAAGTTCCCTATATTTTTTAATTATAGAATACAAAACACTACACTGAATAGAGTTTCAGTACAGAAAGACTTGGGGGTCATTTTTGACACTGAACTAAACTTCTCATCGCATATTGACTACATAGTTGGCAGAGCTAATCAAATGCTGGGTTTCATTTTTCGAAACTCTAAGGATTTTAATGATCCATATACGCTTAAAACTCTCTATAATACCTTGACTCGTTCGATATTAGAATACTGCTGTGTTGTTTGGAATCCTTTTTACCGCAATGCTGAATCGCGCATAGAGAAAATTCAAAGAAGGTTTACTAGGTATGCTCTAAGAAAATTCGACTGGAATAATAATCTTCCAGCCTACGAAGATAGATGTTCCTTAATAAATTTGAAACCTCTTTCTAAAAGAAGGATATATTATTCCGCAATGTTTGCTAATGACGTCTTGACTGGCCGCATTGATTGTTCGTTTTTGTTGTCTTTATTTAATGTATATGCTCCTTCTCGTGTTCTTCGTCCTAGGGATAATTTTTTCTTTATGCCACCTAGACACAGAACTAATTATGGTCTTAATGATCCTATCACTATGGCTTGCGTAAATTACAATAAATTCAAAAACCTAATAGATTTCAATATGAGTAGGGAACATTGTAAATCTGTAGTTTTAAGTAAATTATAATTTGTAAAAATTATTGTATAAATTATTGCAAAGTAATCTAAAATAAGTTGTATACTTATAATATGAAATAAATAAATAAATAAATAAAAAAAAAATCCAAATCATTCATGTCTAAGTCGAGCTTAAAAGGCTTGAGGTCTATCGCAAAAAGATCTGCAATAGGAAGTGCTTGCCTTTAAACTGGTACATTGTCATAGAAAGTGGTGTATTTTTTTACTTCGGGATCAGCACTTCATCTGCAGATATCACAACTTTAACTCCGCTTGGAAGACGTTGCACTATGTCTGCAGTTCCTATTCCATTGTGCACCTTCGATAAAAGCATTTCTATTTCTTTTCATATTATACTTCTTCTCTTTTAAAGTCCCTAGATGTGCAGCTGCCTATCCCATGAAAGGTCACCGGAACCTATCTATCTAAGTTAGGTTTAGTGGATTATTTCAATGCCCTTCGTCCACTAATGCTTCGATTTCGAATTCTTCATACCCCGAAGGCGTAATTAGCTGCGTCGGCTGCCTTGGTTGTTTAAATTTAATTTAATTGCTTAATAGAAGCATGTAAAACTAAACAATCTAGTAAACTTAATACTTAATACAAATACAAATATTGAAGGTAAAACCGCAACATAACACATAAATGCATAATGATTTATTAAATTTAAAAAAAAAAATGCATTAGTTAGAAGGAAATGAGATATTTATGGTTAAGGTAATTTGTGAAACGTATTTTTAAGAGTTATGCTTTTGTGCAATTTAGGTCAAATAAATTAAGCATTTTTGCATTCTTGTTCAGATTTTTATTGATGAATTCATAATTTTTACAATATTTACATTAAAAATGTAAGCTTGGCCTTGCCATCTTCCTGGTTGACAAAAAAAAAAGGAGAGTAAACCAATTAAATAAAAATATTACTAAAATAATAATAATAAAAAAAAAAAAACTAATGATTCGATTTGTAAATTTTGATTTACAATACTTGTATAATTGAGCGACGTTCATCTCATTAAGAAGCACGAGCAAGAGCATTTGATTTTCTGATAAAATATCCACTCCAAGGAAATGTCTTCTTGTTTCACGAAGGATTCTGCACTTTCCCAGAAGTTGTAGTATATGTCTTCGTGTTGTTCCAAATAGCACATGCTACATATAGGCAAATTCCCACTATGTGGTATATAACAGTGGAGTCGCGTGAATTATTTCGATGGATGTGCAATTCTTGAGAATTATTTATTTAAAAAAAAAAATCAATTAATTGCCTGAACACTTCCAATTTATTGTTTTTTCAATCATTTTTCTGATGTTATTTGATCTTATTTTATTTTCAAAATAAAATGTAGAAAAATAAAACTTTCGCATTCAAAATCAAAAGCACCGCACGAAACTGCAACCCGATCTTCAACCACTTAAACGAAAAGCGAAGTTCATTCATCGGCTTTCGTGCACAGCTTTTGTTTGCACGAGTATCGATGTAATGCATTCTATATATGACTCTATGACGCTTTACAGAAACAGAACAGAACAGACAGAAAATAAGAAAAAATAAGAATGCAACCCGTGCACAGAGAACCGTCGCACGAGTTCACTATAAGTTCATCAAAGTAAAGCGATTTTATGTAGTTAGTTGGGAGTTGTATGAATTTATTTGATGAAATCAATAGAACACGTGCATAGCGAGATTCCGTGCGAGTTTTTTTTTTTAACTTTCTGCATTACGTAGTAAGAGAAAGATATTGTTTTCGTACAAAATTTCGAACTCGAGATTTTAATCAATTCTGACATTACGATGATAGACGAACTCAAAAAAGTGGGTCGCAAAATTCTGTCCGTCTGTCCCACAGACCTACAGCCTAAACGGCTGACCGTATTTCGTTCAAACTTCATATTTAGAGTTTGTGGGCTCAGGCAGGGGTCGGGGCCGTTTTTTTATTTTGCAAGGTAAACTCAATATTAATGGTACTTCCCATACAAAATGTTAGTACCAGTTTGATTTGCTCGAAAACGGTTCTAACGATTTCAGCCAAAATTGATATTTAAGCTTAAGTGGGTGAGGTTACCATGACTACATACCCAGTTTTTGGCTAAAAATTCGTACTTTTGAAATTTGGACATATCTCGAAAACGGTCCATACGATTGCAACAAAATTAATTAATTTAATAAATTAAACTTTTGATAAAAGAGAAAGTTTTGTTCGATCTAGTCGTGCACTTTATTTTTGTTTGTTTCTTTCAGCGATGAAAGAATTTTGAAAAAAAAAAAATAAATTAGGAAGGAATATGAACTTGGTGTAGGATGTGTGATGGAGATTTTATGGGCAATGTACACCTTGCACACCCTGACGAGACGCCACTGGTATATAGTTAAGTTTAGGTAACTCAACCCATACCATAACTTAAACATCATAGACATTTCGTCCGCGCTATATTTGTCATCGAAGAAGTTCTTTGTTTGTAGATTGTGGTTAAGTTAAGTGAGTTATGCGCTTCCTGTAAAAACCATGCTCTCATCCACTTTCTAGATGAGCTTACAGAGAAAAAGCTTCCAATTGGTGACACCATCTGCTACAAGATTCCGTTTCATATCACCTTTGCGAGTGAGAGTTCTTTGGCAGTCTGCTATCCGGCATTTTCAATTCTTGTGTTAAAGGCCCGTGTTTTTCAACGGGATGCCCAAACAATTTTGCTTATCCTTAAGTGAAAAAGGATATCAAAGCGTCCAATAAGTAGTTGTTATTGTAAGTAGTTGTTATTGTAAAAATCAGTCATTTTGATCAACTAAGTGTTCAAAGTCATTTAAAAGTTGAGTGAGTTGATCAATTATGTTTGGAACAACTCGTAAGAGTTTGATCTCTCTTAGCAGACCGATTATCTGCTTTTATAACAAGGAGCATGTAATCAGAACTCAATATTCAAATCAAGTAGAAGAAAAGATAACAAAGTATGCACAACTCAAGCTACCCAAGCCTTAAACTTAAAAAAAAAAAAAAACTTGCGCGGCACCCTGTTCGTCTAATCACATCCCCTTCAGTGTATTGTCAAATTTTCAATTTATTTGTATATGACATACTGCCGAGGACATGCCCATTGGCAACATGCGTTGACGTCGTCCATCATCCATTTTTATTTACATCCCCTTTGGTTTGTTTGCATACTGACTCACTGGGCTATAAGTACTCTGGACTGCGTTTCGTAAAGGACTCTACCTATACCATCCATTATTCGCACTTCAGCTTAATAATCAATTTGGTTGCTTAGAATCCTCACCGGTTTTTCAATTAGATTAATGGAACTGAAGCAGGCCACTTTCGATTTTGCAGGACTTTCAGAGAGATGCATATATGTATAGTCTATATTTCCCCCATATACACTTATACAGTGTCTTAACTCTAATTAACTGTCAAGAACAGCCAGCAATACATCTGCCTCGTATTTTTGACCATAGCATCAAAAGGAGTTTGTTTATACGCGGATGTGTATTTAATTGAGAGAGGATAATGATATTTGATCGCAGGATCTGGGGTAATTGCAGTTCTTTTCCAATATTGTGTGTGCTCTAAATATACGAGTAATGTGTGTGTTCTTTTGGTGAATTTCATTTCGAATAATTGACAATGGAAGAGGAACCTAATTTGATTTCAATGTTACCGAAGACTCAATGAGGAGAGGAGGATTTATTCGCTTTGATCGAATCCGTGACACTGCTTGGTAGAGACTACTTAACGTTGGTGGGTGTAATTCTCTTTGTTATAGGCCATGGTAATAGTATTTAAATGTAAGGAATAAAATGTTAAGAATATGAAGAAAGTGAAAATCAAATTAAAAACAAGTGATGAGTGAATAGAGAGTGGAAGGAAGTATATTGGATTACTATCGTCATGGGAAATTCATCGTCATCATCACATGGCAGTAAAAACAGTCGAAAATGTCGAAGTTTACCAAATTCTCCAGATGTTCGAAGGTAATATATATTTTTTTTATTACAGGCAAAATTTGTATATCTATTTCCAAAACATATTATGTCGTTTATGACGAGAAATATGTTTTGAATGCTTAGATATTAAATTTAAGCTTAGCTGCTTATATATAGCCTAGCCTTTTATGCTGTACATTGGAGTACTAGCCTTGAAAGGCCGCTTTTGAAAGAGATCATTATTTTAAAATAACACAAATTTATTCATTATAAAGAATGATACATGACATTATGTTTTAAGGACGGTTTCAGACGTACCAGCATTATGGCTATTTTTGGCTCAGCGAATTCTGCGGATCCAATTTATAGCAAGGTGTGTAGTTCATACAGCCCAGACTTTGAAGACTGTTTCCTCTTTTTTCTTATCAGCAAAATCATGAAGCTATTGTTCAGATGATTGCCAGATCTGACAATGTTGTCAAAAAAATGTCAGTTATTTTATAACAGTTTTTGTTACCAAGCTATAATATAAAACAAAAGAAGGATTAGTTACCTGAAGCATATAAGAACAGTGAATACGTTCAGAAACTCAAAATTTCGCACGTATATGTTTGATGGGATGTTACCTGTTACTTTCATGTTTAATATGAACATTTCATTTTAAAAAGTGTCAACATTGGCGCTTTTCCCCTCAATCTGGGATCACTGAGTTCATGGCTTACTACGAAATTGAACTGGGGTATTACTCGTTCACCGACCACATCTGTGGAAAGGTATGCCATTTCAGCCGTCAAAGCAAGCCTTCAATTTCATTTTCTGGTCCATTCGCTGGTTAACTTTCCGATGTATATTTTTAACTATATTAAATTTGAGTCTTAAGTATTTTTTTTTTTTTTTTTTAAATTGACTTACTAGGAGCACTAAATCAATCAAAAAATCACCTAAAAAAATGTTACATTCTATTATGTAATCAGCTATTTTGTACAACCTCAAATGATGCCTATTAAACAGAGAACTCTGAGAACTGAAGATTTTCCATAAAGAAAGGCGTTATATTGAAACACATGGAACAGCCAAACGCTATACGATGGGCCTAATTAAGACCCAAAGTGGTATATTTTATATAGCGCTAAATATCCTTCCAAATACTGCTAGTCAGTGGCGATTCAATGGCCTACTTCTGATGACTGATGCGAAGTAATTCGACACGTCGAAACAATCGCTCTCCGCAGAAGGCTTTCCGTGAACGAGTTGAGTTCTAAATTATTTATTCAACAATTTGACACGACACCAAAACACAACACATCCCACCCACTTACACGTAATTTATTTGTATTTGTATACAGTATTACCTTACCCGATAGCCTGTTGTGACAAGTCAATTAAAAAGTTTTACACAATTCCACCAAACATCGTCAGCAAGATCCCTTTGATGTTAAAGTGGTAGTCTAATTGAACTTTGCTGGTGTTCCCTTAATTGCCAGGTGGAAAAACTACGCTACAGAATAAACAACAACAAACTACCAATTTGCATAACAAACTTTGACATTAATGACCAAGCCTTGCCGAGGAAAAGCGCATAAATGCCGCACATTTGACACGAACTCCAATACCATCCACGACATAAAACACGTTCTAACAACTGAAAAAAACACGATTTCTTGAATATTTATAAAATATTTGATAAATCAAAGAAAAAAAAATCATAAACGCCAACAACATTCAGAACCAATAACCACACATTCTTTTGCGGGAAAAAAGGAACAAGACGGCGGCTGTTCACCACTCATAAATGGCATTAATAACATTCCCGCTTCCATTTAGTATTTAAATCTATTTCTGGTTAATTATTTTAATGTTTTATGTGTTTTCGGAGATTTTCATGTTTCTCCTGCGTGTCGTCGCATGTGCCAGTGACTCTAAATTTAGTCCTGCCTCGAGAAGACCATATATCATCGCACCGCATTCGATGGCTGCAGATGGGCGAATTAGTTTAGTGTTGGAGTAAAGTGGTACGTGGTGCCCCGTATAAGGTACCTTGGGATATCAAAGCAATATCCAAATGGAGTTCCGTTCACAGCACTAATGTGCTGAAGATGCACATCCCGCCGCAAGTGAACGCAAAGTTCTTCTCGCGCAAATGATGTGTGCAATTGCAACGCGGTGACTAAATCCTAGAGAATCTGGTAATAACGTGTAAAATTAGATCTGCACTGGAGTGATGCTCTCTGGAGTGTGGCAAATATATATGCGGACACTGTATACCGATCCCGATCCCGAACCAATGCCAAGGCATTTGGCAAAATGCCCTATAACGAGGTTGAGGTTTGTTTTGATGTCAGTAATTAAACAAAATACACAGAAGCGTTCAACAATGACGTGGAGCTACTAAAACAGGGACTTCCACTGCAGTCAATGGACTGATGGCAGTGGCAGTCATTAGGTTTGGTGACTAATTGAAGTTTTTGTAACAATAATTGAGTTGTTTACGTAAACAAAATGAGAATACATACTCACCAATTGGAGTGACATAAGGTAAACACAAACTTAGGGTATATAAATGATTTGGTTTAGGGTATATAACCAAGATTAAGTTTTGACGGCCAGAAGTTTACTTTATTGACAGTAAAAGTAATTTATTTTGCTAACTTGGTGCCACTAACTTTTGTTAGAAATAGTAAAGAAAAGAACTCTTTTCAAAATCTCTTATCTGTCGCTTTAAAATGTTTTCCTTTTAAAATCTACAGAACTTTAAAATGGTAGGTAGAAAAAAGAGTGTCGCAGGAAAGGAAGAGATTTAGTAAAATAGATGATGTTTTTGTAAAATTATACAAAAAAAAAAAAAAAAACGTGAAAATCCAAAAGAACTCAGTGTTAAAGGCTATACAGAAAAAACAAAATGAGAAATACCGTGACATTGCTTTGCACACCTTGCAGATCGGAAAAATGTACAAATGCAATAAGTCAAAAAGCGGCAATCTCCCATGATTTTAAAACCTCAAGGGAAGCAGATGCTGGATTCGATGTACGTCCACGACGGATATAAGAAACCTCTAAAATATATGTATTTCTAAAAAAACAAATTTTGTTAAATAACTCATATAAACGAAGTTTTTTTTTTTATATAGAAGAAACGGATAAAAAAATATTTTATTACACATAAAAAAATGCATGTTTTTTATATGCGGGGAATTTTCTTTTGAACTGTAGATTTTGTAAATGAAGGTTGGTTTCCTGTGTCCGAATGTTTCTTATAAGCGTGTTTCTTTAATGAGTTATTTTTTAAATGGGCATATAGAGAAAAGACACAATGTTTCCACGTGCGTTTCTTATAAGCAATTTGTTTTTATATAAGTGTTTCTTATATCAGTGGTGGACTGTACTACAAAAATAATTCTTTTTTAAATATTGCCCCTTGAAATTTTCCTCTGTGTTACAGAAAGAGCAGGGAGTCTATCCTTACATTTCGCGGTTGTAATGGATTCAGAATGGCGCATACCTAATGTTAGGGGTTAAGTAAAAACAGCGTTTGTCTTTCTGATTTCATTTCAATTTTGCATTAATAGTTATTTTTGGATCATGTTTTGAATATAACTTCTCGCAAATGGTGCGCATTAATATCTAGCGTGCTCTTCCTAGAGCGTTTTTCATATAATTATTTTATATAGTGTACCCTTTAAGTATAGACAAAAAAAAAGAAAAAAATGGTGCGGAAATCAATTGAAATTTGAAAATCGCGATGATATTTTTTAATAATTGATCGGAAAAAATAAACTCGTTTTTCTCTCGGAAAAAATCTTGAAAACGGCGAGCATATTGAATTCATATTCGTGGATCATTTTGTTCGTTAACCAAGTTCATCTTAGAGGTTAAACAGTGTAATATCTATTTGTTTGTTTGTTTGTCAACAAAGTACCAGGCCTTTTTTAGACATGAGGAAAATAACAAATGATTAACATCGTACAAATGAAATGAGAGACAAACATTTAAGAAAAATTAAGTAAATAGAGATAATACAGAAAAAAAAAACAAGTTCAAAACTAATTAAGATTTGAGCAATACATTTACAACTGGAAGTAATTAAACAAGATGGATTCTATTAATGGTATTGTCATATTAATGTCAAATAATGTACTTGCTTAAAAGACCACTTACACATCACTGAAGACTGTGAAGGTGAACGTCACCTGGTGAAATTTTGAGCTGAAGGAATTTTCAATCACAAATTTTCCAAATTTTTAAAAAAAAACTCAGAAAAACCCTATGTGCTGCAATAAAAAAAGATTATTCAATATTTTATTCAATAGTCAAGCCACCCTGTTTTTTTTTTTAAATATTACTGCAAATCAGTGGCGTCTCTTTAGGGTGTGCAAGGTGTACGTTGCACACACTGATCTAACGAAATAAATAAAAAAATAAATTATTATAATAAATAATACAAATACAAATAATGTTATGCACAATTCCAATTCTAGCCTCATGAGGTATGTTTTCTTTTGTTTCAATGCTTCCCGAACCCTATAGACCTTTATTTTTACTTTCTTCGAAACATTGCATTTTCCAACCTCTACCTCATCATCCTGACTACAATAATATTGTAACTTCTTCCGACATTGTTTGTCCGGAATAGATTTAAAAACTACCACAAGTAATTGACCCTGGTTTTCACAGTCGCATTTCAAAATGTCGCGATTAAAACATAAGATATATTTTATCGTTATCCGCTGGCCAGAAACGGACCTTGCTCCTAGCTTTGAAGTGATTTGTCGGATAAAAATGGATATCCTTAAATGAACCAAAGATATGCATATTACAGTTTTTACAGAATTCGAAAAAAAGTAGTTACCTACCTAAGAAGCTAGTCACTATAAGTGGCGATGATAATTTCGTGTGGGCTTTTTAACCTATTCGTCCATGGGTAGAGGAAGATGAAGAGGTAGAGGAATCACACGAAGGATTGATCGAGCAATGTTTGTCTTAACGCATTTGCCTCTTTGAAACTGATGCTAATGAGATGATGTGTTATGCAATACCTACTGCCAAGTTATGTAAGATTGATAGAAGAATGATGTCTGATTAAATTCGACACAGTACCGCCTTCGTAATCTCAAAAAAAGTACGCCGTTCTTAAAGTCCTTACCATACAAACCATCACAACAGCCCACTAACCATATTCCGCGAAACAAAATGTCACAACATCAAGTATGGGCGTACAAATCCGGCCAAATGGCATACCAAATCACTAATCAGACTCTTTTCATGAGGGCGACCCTATACGCAGTGCAGCTTAAAACGAAAGCCAAACAAAGAAAAGATGCTCCACATTCAATTTGTTTGAATTCTTTTCATACGAATTTCGCTGCCTCATTATAATAAAAAAAAAAAAAAAATTACAAACTATTCTCCGAGTAGTAATTTTTCAAAATAAATCTCATTACATGCTCGCGACGCGCGAGTATCAACTTTCACCATTTATGGTCGAGTTTGTGTGCAATAGACAGATGTCGCACAAAGGGCAACTCCATAAAGTACACAAAACCCAACATATAGCAACTGATCGTTTACATTGCTCTGGTTCTGGGTGATGTTGTTATGCATGCCCAACGATAATGACATATGATTACGAGTAGCTCGGGTTTATAATGGTGAATGGTGGTGATGGTGAACAGCGACGAACATATGGTTGCAGTTTGCTTGGCCGTCAACCATGACCGGCGGCAGCGGATTCTCGGAGAAAAGGACTTTATTTGTTGTTCTTGTGTGATAACACCACCACGGGCCGCAAGGGGTGAGTGCGTTTTTTATTTGAAGTGCATTGCGGGTGTGCTATCGCTATGATGGCAATCGACTCTCAGCGAGGCTGATCAAATAAAATGTGTTGATGATGGACATTTATGTTGACGATGGTAGACAGATTGCAGGGCCGATTTTACTTGTTTGCGCGCACATGTCGGTAAAACGGACTACAACAGACAATCAACTCCATCTCAGACCAATTAAAAACGTTCTCACGCGCACGTTATCTCTACTGCCAGATACTTAACGTCTGTGTGTAAGAAGCCCAAGAGCCCTCAATCATTCACTTGCTCATACAATAGATTCGTGTGTGTACATGAGCCGATATCGTTTCTCAATGGCTTACACATGTCGATAACCTTAGGCTACAAGTTGGCTTTGACATCAGCTTTTCGCGTTGACTCAATTGCTTAATGTTTTTTAATAAACATGACGCAAAAGCATAGAATTGAACGTCAATGACATCCATCACACTTAATGAAGTAGCTATGCGCACCATACCCACCGCAACGTTGGAGGAAACAAAGCGAGCGAAAAAGAAACAAACTAAAAGTAGTCTTCTTGTAATGGCAACCGTCGGCGTCGGTGGAAAAATCGCCCATGATGCGAGAGTCATCACATGCGTAAGCACAACTTCTATTCACACTCCTAACAAAAGTGGAAACCGACAACAGGCATGTACGGGTACTTTAGAAACTGTTTTATTTTTGTTTTTACTATTTTTTGTAATATTTTTCTTCTGCCAAGACCAAACCACCAAGAGTATAGCAACTCCAGACTCTGACAATCCCAACATCCTTTGCAGTTCTCTAAAGCGCATTTAAAAAGCAAATAAGTCACTCGCAATGAGTGGAAGGCTTTTTGGAGGATGCATTCAGCAATCAGATGGTTGGATACTTTAATTGCACTGCGGGTCGAAGAATTAGGTTCAGTTGTGTTTTCTTCAAAGAGTTGTACAGTTGGAGGTAACATCGTTGTGGTATAAAAAATCCTATCCTATCCTATGTATCCTATGACATTGCTTAAAACTTGAAATTAGTGATATAAAAATTAAGGAATTATAACTTCACTCATATATCTCAGTGAACTCACTGTCTCGTCGCAGCTTTAGTGACTGTTCAATAGTGCAGGGGAGAGTCGAATTATCGCATCCGTGAGCAATGTGTCTCAAAAAAATGTCGGCTACTCATCACGTCATACAGTCGAGATTTTTCTCAATACTAGTAGATTTGAATCACCAATCAGATTTTGAAAGGTTCCTACTATAGATCGAAACGGAAATGATTGATCCATTTATCATTATGCAGTTCAAAAATGAGCTCTGGCAAGAGATTTAAACTATCTAGTAAGTTCTCTAAACAGCTCATTAGTTAAGTTGCAGTGTTTTTGGCTGCCTTGGTATACTGTAGCATTTCTATGATCATTTCTTGAATAAAGTTTTCCTTGAAAAAGGTACTTAAAAAAACAGTAATATCTTTTCAGGACGAATGTGTACCCAGAATTGACTACCTGTTGAATGCAACTTATCAAAGACTCAGTTACAGTCGGAAGATGAATTATTCCGGTCGTCCACTACGTGTGCAACTCGTCAGGAAATTTTGTACAACTGTCGATTCAACTCTTTAGTTGAACTAACAAATATTGTTGGCCATAAACTAGTGCACGAATTTACGTTGTTAATGTTGAACATCGTAGCTAATTGCAACTAAAATTGATCAAGATGTCAGATTTTTGCAAAAAAAAAAAAGACTCAAAGAGTTGATGTGTAGCGCAAGGTTAGGTTAGGTTAGGTAAGGTGGCTGTCTAGAAAGACACACTTAGGCCGCATAAAATTACGGCCCTTTGTGATACCACATGAGTTAAGGGAAGGGAAGGTACGGCCAGAGTTTTCTAGGCCGGACATACTAGTGGGCGTAAATGCTCTCTTTGTGCCTGTGACTTTTGTCTTCTTTGTCCAAAAAGAACAATTCTAACGTCTCGTGTAGAGAGTTGGGGCAGTTTGACCTCGGATAGGGGAGGGGTGACCGAAACAGTCGTCCCCTCGCCTGTAATTCTCAGTCAACATGTTAAAGGGAGAGATTGGGGGATAACTAACTGGACGATATGTCTTCGGATACAAGCGCCGGGCAAACCGAAGCAGTGTACCCTTCGCCTGTAATCCTACAACGTCTCGTCCGATTCTTATGTCTCGTGTAGAGAGTTGGGGCAGTTTGACCACGGATAGGAGAGGGGTGACCGAAACAGTCGTCCCCTCGCCTGTAATCCTCAGTCAACATGTTAGAGGGAGAGATTGGGGGATAACTGACTGGACGATATGTCTTCGGATACAAGCGCCGGGCAAACCGAAGCAGTGTACCCTTCGCCTGTAATCCTACAACGTCTCGTCCGATTCTTATGTCTCGTGTAGAGAGTTGGGGCAGTTTGACCTCGGATAGGGGAGGGGTGACCGAAACAGTCATCCCCTCGCCTATAATCCTCAGCCAACTCCTTGAAGGGAGAGATTGGGGATAACTAACTAGACGATATGTCTTCGGATACAAGCGCCGGGTAAACCGAAGCAGTGTACCCTTTGCCTGTAGTCCTATAACGTCTCGTCATGGTGGCGCGGCCGTGTGCGCCATTGGTGATTAATAAATCGGCCCTTTCATTGTGTCCCTTACTTGGGAGATTTGTTAAGGCTGGTCAAGGAGTAGGTGACCGGTCGACAGTATGCCCTCGGATAGGCGAGTGGTGACCGTATCAGTACAACCCTCGCTTGTGTCCTCTGGCAACTTATCGAATAGGGCGGATGCAGCAAAAAGCGCGGTATTTGTGGTGATTATAGCCATCAGCCTACAAAAACGCATGCTGCGGGGGTATTGCAGCTTGGTCAAAAGGTGAGTTTGACCGAGTGACGGTTTGTTTCGAATGTGCGAAAAGGGACGACCGAAACAGTCTGTCCCTCGGTAGCAATCCACAGACATCCCGTCTAAGAGAGGGTAGATAATATGTGAGATCATTGAAGCCATTTGGTCTTTGTAATGTATTTGCTGATACAGCGTATGTCTGTGTTAGACAAGTCGCTGAGGTCATCGAAGAAGTAGTCTCCTAAGTTTGCCCTGCGCAAATTTGCAAGGGCTGGACAGTTGCAGAGAAGATGAAGAACGGTCTCCTCCTCCTCCTCATCCATGCAGCTCCTACAAAAGTCATTGTAGGGTGTACCCAGTCTACGGGCGTGCCTACCTATTAAGCAATGTCCTGTTAATGCCCCCACAACGGAGCTGATTCTGTTTCTGCCTACAGAGAGAAGTCTTTGAGTCCTTTTAGCGTCTAGTTTTGGCCAGATTTGCTTGGATATGACGCAGGTATCAATGCTGTTCCACCTATTATTTGCAGCCTTTATTGCCTCTTTGAATAGGAGGAATTTGATAGATTGCATAGGAGCGTGCGGTTCACTAATGCTGTTTGAGTGAAGGTTGCTTCCTTGTCTGGCTAGTTCGTCCGCTTTGCAGTTGCCCGGAATGTCACTGTGACCTGGAACCCAGCACAGGGTTACTGAACATCTGTCCGCAATCTCATTGAGAGATTCCCGGCATTGTTTTACCAACTTTGATCTGGTTGTTGGTGTATTCAGGGCTTTTATAGCTGCCTGACTGTCTATGTAGAGGGCGATAGCTTTACCGTTTATCGCCAACAAGGCAAGTCTGCAGGCTGCCTCGCGTATAGCCGTTATTTCAGCTTGAAAGACGCTACAGTGGTCTAGGAGACGCAAGGAAATGTTTAACTCGGGTGATTGAGAGAAGACTCCCGCTCCCGTGCCTTCCGCCATTTTTGATCCATCTGTATAGATTTCAAGTGCATAGTTCTTATCGATTGTGCCATTTTCCCATTCGGAACGTTCTGGGATTATTGCTTTGTATTTAATATTAAAGTCCTCGAAAGGGATAGTGTAATCCGTTTTGTTTGGGATTATGCTAGGAAGAATATTCGTATGGCCCGTCAGAGAGTTGGTCCATTTCTGACATTCTCTAAGTCTTAAAGCTGCCATGGACGCAATCATTTTCCCGTATATATCGACGGGAAGAAGGTGTAAGATTGTGTCTAAGGCGGCCGAAGGTGTGGATCTGAGTGCCCCTGTGATACACATGCTGGCTGATCTTTGTATGCGTTCCAGGGATCTGGAGTTGCATTTTTTTCTCTAGTGCCGGCCACCAGACCAGGATTCCGTAAAACAGAATAGGTCTGACCACCGCAGTATAGAGCCAATTTGTTACCTTGGGCTGAAGGCCCCATCTTGGACCTAGGGCCTTCCTACAGGTATGCATAGCGACCGCGGCCTTTCTTGTACGATCCTGAATATTTAGCTTCCAATTAAGCTTGCTGTCTAGAATTAGACCTAGATATTTTGCGTGATTAGTAAATTTTAGCTCTTTATTTTTAAGTTTTGGAGGAGCTATGCTAGGAATTTTATATCTGTTAGTGAACAAGATTAGCTCGGTCTTTGATGGATTGACGTCAAGTCCAACCGTCTCGGTCCATTTAACTAACTTGTGTAGAGCAGATTCCATGAGATCCCTAATTGTATTGGGAAATTTGCCAGGTATGGCGATAGCGATGTCATCTGCGTAGGCTATGACTTTACACCCCATGTTTCTCAGGATGATGAGTGCTTCGTTGACTACTAGGATCCAAAGTAGTGGCGACAGCACCCCCCCTTGGGGTGTACCTCTGTGCACTGACCGTTTGGTTTGACAGCTCCCCAGCTCGGATAAGATTACTCTGCTGCTAAGCATGTTTTCTATCCAGACGCGTAGACAGTCGTCAACCTTTAGCCTTCGGAGTGCGTTAGAAATACCTTCTGTTTTGACATTATTGAAGGCGCCTTCGATGTCTAGAAAAGATACCATCACAAACTCTTTGGTTGAGAGTGATTTTTCGATGGTACCTACTAGTGAATGTAGAGCTGTCTCCACAGAGAAACCCTTACGATAGGCGTGTTGGGAATCGGACAGGGAGTTAGCTATCAAGTTCTTTCGAATGTATGTGTCAATGAGTCTTTCCAGGGTCTTCAGAAAGAAGGAGGAGAGACTGATTGGCCTGAGATCCTTAGCGGAAACATGTGAGGTCTTGCCACACTTTGGTATGAAGACTACCTTGACCCTTTTCCATGAGGCAGGAGTGTATCCAAATTTTAGACAATTACGGAAAATCACCTCGAGCCAGGGGGTCAATATATCCAGAGCTTTCTGGATCTCTACTGGTGTTATTTTATCTGGTCCAGGAGATTTATATGGAAGGAAACTGTCAACGGCCCATTGAATATTGCGGCCGTTGACAATCCCAACCGGTATCTCGTGGGTCAGATAGTGGGGTGATGTTGATGATGTGACATCTATTGAATTTCCCGGAAAGTGAGTGTTTATGAGGATATCCAGAGTCTCCTCGTTTGATGAGGTCCATTCCCCATTTGATTTTTGAATATAACTAGGCATGGGTGGAGATTTAGAGATAATTTTTCTCAGCCTGCTCGAGTCGGAACTGCTTTCTATGCTACCACAGAAGAGTCTCCATGACTGCCGTTGAGCTTTAGTAATCTCTGCCTTATATTGTCTTAGGCTTTTTTTGTATCTGTCCCAGTCCTCCTGAAGGCGAGAGGACTTGGCTGAATTAAAACATTTCCTGCTATCTTTGCGTAACTTTGCTAGGTGAGTATTCCACCACGGTGGTTTACTCCCTTTTTGGTAGTGATGTGCATAATCGAATGATTTCAATAATCGAGAGGTTAGTATTCGAGTGATATGAATAATCGAATGATCATTCGAATGAAATATTCCATACTCCATTCTATATTTGCGCTGAAATTTTTTTTTTTTTTTTTTCATTTTATCACTCAGTTCAGTATATTAAAAAAAATACGTATTTTATACATGGTATTTCATTTACATATCTATATAAAAAGAAACACATGCTTACAAAAACTACAATAAGAAAATTAATAAATTACCATCAAAAAGAACGAACGGCTAATGCACACATCACATTATCGCATACAAATGTGAGTGAATGAATATCTCGATTTAAAGTTCTCGACTGTAGATTCTTTCAAAGAGTAGTAACAGTAACAGCAATTAATAGTAGTAGTATACAATTTTTTTCATTCGAGTGATCATGCAACGAGTCATTTGTACCTACGAGATATAATGCCTATATCACTCATCATTCGAATGAAAAAAAATAAAATACAAGGAAAGTTGGCATAGCATGAGTAGTAGTATACAATTTTTTTCATTCGAGTGATCCTATCACTCATCATTCGAATGAAAAAAATAAAATCCAAGGAAAGTTGGCAGAGCTTGAGATATTATTATTCTTTATTCATACTTCATACTTCATGTTAATACTTCATACAGGTAGATTTTCTTCTCGCACACCCAGACTCCACACACCCAAGGGTAGTTTTATAATACCCTGCACTGAGAGACTGAGATATTATTATTCTTTATTCATACATCATACTTCATGTTCATACTTCATACAGGTAGATATTCTTCTCGCACACCCAGACTCCACACACCCAAACCCAAGGGTAATACCCTGCATACTGCACTGCAAACCAAGTAGGAACCTGAGTAAGGTATTGTTTGATTTATGGATGTTCGATGTTGGTTTTTCTACTAATTGTGTGTGTCAGTCACTCGAGAAATCGAGCGTACGACAAAAACAAAAAATAAAAAAATGAGAGAAAGAGAATGAAAAAATCATTCGAATGATTTGAAATCAAGAATCGAGACATCTCGAGATACTGCGTGAATCGATTATAATCGAGTAATTCACTCGAATGCGCGCATCACTACTTTTTGGTGCCGGCTGATCGGACAAGCTTTTATAAAAGCCTCGTTCATTGATTTGGTTACTTTGTCCACCATATAATCAATATCCGATGGAGAATTCGGTTGATTAACCGCATGCCCAAGCTTATGCTTTAGGAAAGAGTTATATACCTGCCAGTTGGCTTTCCTGGGATTTCGGAAGGTTTCCAGTGGAGGCTTACTAAGGTCAATATCAAATTGAATATAGCGATGGTCCGAGAATGAAACATCTCTTGAGACCATCCACTTATTAATTATTAGTTTTGGAGAGTTAGTAGCTAGAGTTATATCTAAAACCTCCTGTCTAATCCTATTGATAAAGGTAGGTTCTGAACCTTTGTTACATAATACGAGATTAGTAGTCATAATGTAATCAAAAAGACACTCACCCCTGTTATTTATGCCGCTGCTTCCCCAGAGGGTGTGGTGAGCGTTGGCATCTGCGCCCACCACAAGGGGAATGTTGTCTCTCTCAGCCGTCTCTATCGTCCGACGCACGATTGCTGCTGGAACAGGCCCCGTGTCATCGTAGGGCATGTATGCGGACGATAACCTCAGCTTGCTGCTGCACATATCCGTTTCTATGCAGACGAAATCTGGACCACTGAAATTGGATATAATACGAGCTTTTAAACTGTTCTTTGCCAAAATACACGATCTTGGTTTACCTTCGTTTTTTTGTATAGAATAACGTGTAGTTTTTTGCCCTTAGTCCAAGAATGTTATTTTTACCATCCACCCATGGTTCTTGGATAAGGACAACGTCTTCTCCGCCCGTTAGCAGGCGAAGCAATAAATTAGCTGATGCTATTTTGGAATGATGAAGATTAATCTGTAGCAGTCTTAGCATCATTGCTGACCGATACAGACGCCTCTATCACCGTTCTGTTGCTTTCCTCCGAATCAGAGGAAAGCTCGTCACTGAGGTTGATGGTGGAAGGAGGTTCATCGTCTGCCTTGCAGCCATCCGAAACAGCTGACTGCACGACTGCGACACTGTCTCTAACCTCTATGGAGACTGTAGAGGGCCCGTCCACCCCGGCAGCCAGACCAAGGCTGTTCAGTGTGGATACCACCCCCGACATAAGTCTCTCTTCCTTTTCCTGGACCCTTATGACAAGTTCGTCCATGCCATAGGAGAACTTGTAACCTCTTCTGCTGAGCAGGTCTAGCGATTCCTTATTCATAAGGAATGAGACCAGCCTGCCTCTTTCTTCTGGTTCACCGGCTTTAATGATCTTCCAGTTGGATGTTGGAAGATCGGGATTTTGTAGGCGAATGAGCCTGAGGATGTCAGCTTCCGTTGTAGGTCCTGGGGGCAGCCAGACACGTCCTTTCGGGCGAACTGGTATATCGCTCCAGTGCATTACCTGAAGCTCCGCGTTGTTCCACAAGGGATTTATTTTCGGGACCGTTGTTCTCAGGAAGTCGACCGCACTCTTGTTCTTGCATTTAACAAGTTTTACCCCGCTTGAGAACCATCCTCCATCCACGAAGGACGGCGGATCTGCTGAGGGGTTGCTATCCAGGAACTGTAGCACTTCTCCGGCTAGGATAGCTTTGAGCGCTAGCCAGTTGTCACCGCTCATTTTGCCCTCGTCGTTACCATTGTCGTATAGACCATAGAGCATGCTGTCTTTTGCGACCTCATTGAAGGGTCTGTGTGCCGTATCAGCACTCTTCGCTTTCTTTGAGGTCGCGGAAATTTCTTCGAAGGACCTGGGTCGTTTGGTCGTTGAGACCTTTTTGGCAGGAACTACCGATGATCTTCCCGAAGCAGGAAGATTTCTCGGGTTGCTGCTAGCGGCGTTGGGGACTCCTGAAGCAGGAGTTGAGTGTTTTGTAAGTCCTTCCCTGCGAAGGGGTCTCTTGTTAGGGTTGGACTTACAAGGGCCGTTTGGAGGTAAGGACGGTTGGGTGGCGCTGCTGGTGTAGGGATGCTGACTACCCGTAGCAGGTTGAATAGCGTCTCCTTGCAGCACCTCGCCAGCCCAACGAATCGTGTCCCTGTCCTTTTGATCCCAGGAACTATCTGGTTTCGCCAGGACTGCGGCCAATTTATGTCTTGCAGCGCGTATCTGCTTCTGTTTTACTGCGCTCGGAGAGGTATTCTTTCCGCGCCAGCCAAACGTCGGTGCAACTTTCCGTTGCCTAAATTCTGCGTCCGAAACAGACGCATCTACGGATCTTGAATCCGAGTCAGACGGGATTGTTGAGTCATCGTCATTGTCGGAAGTCTGTTTTCTGTAGTTTGTAGTAGTTGTCAGTTCGTTGTCCTTGTTACTTGCTTGAAAGTCGTCTTTGTTTTCGTTTTTGTTTGATTTTTTGTTTTGAAAGTTCATAAATTCCCACGAGTAAGCCGGTGAAGAATGGTCCGCCCCAACATAGCCGGTTCTGCTGGGGTAAGGCACTTGGATACGACAGGCCCTGCCAAGGCACCTGAAGGAGCTCGTAAACGACTGAATAGAAACCCTCAGCCTTTCATCCCTGGGCACGGTTTGAATAAAACGCTCACACCACCACTGGAATTGGGTTGACTATACTTTAGCTTCGGAAAACCCTCCTCCGGAGACCTTACAGTATGGGAAGCCCTGCTGCAATCGCCCTCCGGTATCAAAAGGTACCTACTAAGCATCCACACCACGTCAAGGTAAATAGTCGAAGATGGATGTGTGTAGCGCAATGTGGAAGTCGTTGTGTAGCGCAATGTGGAAGTCGTTGTTCAACGTAATGCACAACCAATTTTAACGAGCAACACGAGCAGGTACACTACCCGTTTACTTGTTGGACAGTGATCTCCCTTTAGCCGAATCACACGCGTTTTTATTTACATTGAATTGGAAGTAGCGTGCTTAAGTAGTTAGATCTATTGAATTTAAAATGGATCTTTTGTGCAGTCTGTGGACGACGAGCATCAGTGGTATAGGTCAGTGCAGGTTCCCCTATTTTTTTTTGCTCAATTTTGAAATGAAATCCTTTTACGAAAGCTCTAAGTTGTTCTGTAATATGCACAAACTGTTGTGAGTTCATGTGTACCCATTGACTTTAATAAGGCATACTTTCCGCTCTTAGCGGTCTGTTAGAACTTAATATTCTGAATCGAAGTTCAAAATGCACAAGCATCTAGCATTTAGATTCTCGTGTCCTTGACAGGCTCATTGGGATATAGCTGTACTGACAGATATCCAAGCGGCTCTTCCATCACTAGATACAAGCTCCTGTGGGAATGGTTGCAAAAACTTAGTGAGCTTAAAGTAGAAGAAGCAACTGACTGTCGCCTTTGCTGAAGAATAATTCAGGAAACGAAAAAAGAAAACTGGACCAGAACTTGAAGCAATACTTAGGGCAAAAGGCGAGTCAAGAAACTTCTAGAGCAACATAACCGAAAAAGATTTTAAGCATTCACCAGCCTAAGCAAAAATTACATCCGTGGCCTCGTAGACCCAGGAAGCACCTCTGGAAACTAGGTACATCTGAAGCGTATGGACAACATTTCTCCAGCTTAGAAGATCTTCGTGTCCCAGCCCTCAGAATCGAGGCGACAAGCAAGACAGAACTTCAAGTTCAAAGACCAAGACATCGCGAATGCCAGAGCGCTTAGTCTGGTTAACTGGAAGGCTGCAATCTCTCAGGCAGGAAGTCTTCACTAGTTGGGAGCCCGTAAAATAAGTCTGTATGATCTTCGCAGGATGAATCTGAAACTTTTCTTTTCTATTTGATTCAGATTTTTGAGCACTCTCCTTCCGCGATTTGATAAAAAATCCTATTCGTCGTTGTAGACTTTGCACTAAATAAACCAATTTTTAGGGTTAAAAGGTCCATATAGGACGACGGTTCCAGCTTCTCGCAACCAGTTGTTTCTGTCGTTTTCTGACGTTTCCGAGTGGCTGAATTGAAAAGCTTTTTCAAATGATTTGTTGGACCAGATCTAAGTTGTTCTTCCTTAATATGAACCACGTTATTTGATGAATCAAAAACCAAAATGCAATTATTGTCTTCAAACGCTATACCCCCTGACAATCAATCATTAGTCCTGCAAACATCTGCGAACCAGTGACTCAATTTCTTGCCGTTCACTGTTTATTTTATGACTCCGCCAGGACACAAGCTTACTTCTTCGTTTTGTGACAAAATCATGTACACAGTATACAACATGCACTCTTTGGGGCATAGGGGACCATTTTGAGGTTGTCCCACCGAGTTACTAAGTATATATACGTACGTGTAGACATAACCAACCTAATTGCTGGTGAACTCTTTCAACTCCAAAGTGTACGAGTACGACTAGTGTAGGTGTCGTAGGCGTAAGGTACGAAATGACATAAAATGAAATGTATGTGCTGCCCTCCTTTAGTTCTTAAGGCCATCATCAACGGGTTTCCTTTTTTTTATGTATGTGCGTTCTTTGCGCTGTTCTGTTTACAGATCCATTTTTTCCTTTACGCTTTGTTGACTGATGGAATTGCTATTGAGGTGAGATGCTGTAGACTTCTGTTTTTGTGTTTTAGTGGTGAGATGGAGTGTTGCATTGCCATCTATGAGAAATACTCACATATCTCTAGTCGGAGAAGACGACAATTTATGGAAGGCTGCATGCAGAAAAATGCACGCAAAAAGGAAAAGGCTCGAAAAGTCATGTTTGCACAGTTTTTACCATTCAGTTTGTTTGTTTCCCATTTTTTTGTGCGCCTCTTATTCAGTAGGAGGCGTAGAAGGGTAGGTACTAGTGCTGAAGTGGGGAATGTGTGTTTTTTTTTTTTTTTTGAGTATCCTGCTTTTATTGACATGTTTTCGTTTTTTTTGTTTTGCATGGTAGGGGGGTTGTCATATGGAGATTGGCGTGAAAGGTTCTGCACTCGTTAAAAGGATGTTAAATTCCATTAATTTTTATGGACGTTCGATAAGGTTGATTACATTTGAGAAATTGTTTCAGAGAAAGCTTGTATGTTTATATTTATCCACGACAAGGGTTTTACTAGTAGAGCGAAGAAGGATGGATACAACCGTATAGCGTAACTAGCAATTATAGTCTAGGTGCGAAGTTACTTAACCCTAGATTACTAATCTATTTCAATAGGTTGTTATTACTAATCATCGTCGATTCGACTACGTATTAAAAAAAACTATTTTTTTTTTAATATTTAAAGGAAAACGATTTGTTTTAACTTGATAAATATTAATTCATTTATTGCCTTTTGTTATAAGTTATAACAAATAATAATACTACACAAACGTTATCTTTATTTTGATTTTAGAATCAGTCTCTTCAAATGCATACAGTCAAGTTAAGAGCAACAAAATCTAGTACCGAAAACAGAAATTTCTTTATTCATATTTTTTGAAATCAAACGATTATGTATGTATAAAACAAAAAAAAAATGCGAAAAAATTCAAAGTTCATTTTTTATACATGAGTGGCACACTTCAACTTTGTGCTCTCCACAAACGGTTTTTCCGCACTTGGCACATAATGACTTACTCATCCTTCTCTTTGACGATGGACAAAAGGCACAAATCTTTCTCTTTCTATTTTCTGGCTGTCCTGAACTAGTTCCTGGTTGTTTTAAAGCATTCGGTTCTAATATATTATTTATGACAGTTCTGAGGGAAGTTGGAATTGTTTTTTTTAAAAGTCACGTTATTACTAACCTTCGTCGATTCGGCTACGGAAAGTGGTTATAACTGAATAATGGCTGCGTAAACACTCGCATTGAATGTGTCACCCTTGAGAGATCAACCCTAAATGAGCATATATGGGGAATGGGCTAAACCAGAATACTGAGCGAAAAGAAAACAAAAGAAATTGGAATGAGCGTAGTCGTTTCGACGAAGGTTAGTAATCTAGGGTTAAAAGATTTCACTATTAGAATGGATACTGCACATCAGACAATATTTAAGGCTCAGTAAATCAAACGTTTGATGGACAATTTTCAACCGAATTCGATACGAATTGATGTAGATCACGGTGCCGTGAACAAAGGCCATAAGAACTAACGCCATAATGGCGTTAATTCACTTTCAAATGCGAATTAACGCCATAATCCACTTATGGCCTTAATTCACTTTCAAACGAGAACTAAAGCCATATGGTGTTAATTCGTTTTAGAAGGTGGCCTTAATTTGATAGTGAATTGAACTCACTCGCAGCATTATCAATAATTTGAATTATAAATGTACATTGTCTTCAGAAATAAGGATAATATTTTTTAATAAATTGATAAACCAATAGCCACAAATTTTCATTAATCTACATCTACATTTGTAACATCAACTCTAAATCATGACCCTTATAGTAAAAAAGCTGATGCAAGGAAATAACTTCACACAAGTTGTATATTATTAAGCTTTTTCTAACCTGCAAAGGTGAATACTAGTTTCACTTTTTTATGGGAACGCGCAACTATAACTGTCATTTCCTTCCTAGGACTACAAAATTCGATTTTGTAGTCCTAGGAAGGAAATGACAGTTTTTTCATAATGAAAAATCACCCCAAAATTTAAAATGAAAAATGTGAATTAACACCATATGGCGTTAGTTCACATTTTAGTGATGGCTTTAGTTCTCGTTTGAAAGTGAATTAAGGCCATAAGTGGATTATGGCGTTAATTCGCATTTGAAAGTGAATTTACGCCATTATGGCGTTAATTCATATGGGCTTCGTTCACGGCACCGTAGATCACCATCTTAGAACAGTTGCCAGTTGAAGATGAAGGTTTCTGTACAAACAATAAACGGAATGCTGTAAACATTGACACAAACGTTGTTATAAGTGAACAGTCTGCTGCCTACCTAAATCAACTTTGTCTGAGAGTGCCTATATTGACACATGAAAAGTAACCTCTACTATACCTAGAGAGCTGAACGAGTTTCATTCCCAAAGCGTTAAGAGTATAATATTTTAAAGAAATAAGATCAGCAACCATTTGCTTGTGCATTACATGCCTTGCACTGGAACACAACCGAGCCATTCGATGTCGAAAAATGTTTGCAGCAAAGCGACGCGCTGCCTTCTTTAACATAATCTGTGACGCAATTGTACGAAACCCTCAAGCCAACATCAGACCTGCTTACAAAAACTGACGATATTGATATTATCGGAAGATCGCAGCGAGTTGTCAGTGGCACATTTGCAAGTATTGAAACGGAGGTGGCGAAGTTGGGTGTGACTGTAAAAGGGGGATAAGTATGGTATCAAAAAAAAAAAAAAAAAAAAAATGTCTCTCAACATCGGCGACTCGGATAAAACTACAAGATGAACATATACAGGGTGAACCAAATACAAGTTTCTTCTTAAAAATTTAATAAATTGAACAAAATTATTTCTTTTCTATGTATTAGGTATAACTTTATTAAGAGCAAATATTCCCATTAATTATGGAGCACAAGTTTTCAATATTTCGGTCGAGATTTCGAGCGGGAAACAGCTATCAGTGTCAAAATAACCCATGATTTAAAAAGAAACCACTATATAGCCCACCCTTTATAACTTCGTAGTTAAAGACTTTGTCTACCTTGGGCTCCACTCTGGCTTTTCAATATGACATCGGCGGAGAGTTGTGTCCTCTTAAGAGTAACTCCATGTCTACTTTCACAGAGTTTTTGAAACAACTACTAGGGATATGTCATCTTCAAAGTCGATATATGACGTTTTGAATGTTTAAACTGGTATAGACGACAGCTTCTTTGTAAGCCCGACTCTGACTTTGTCTCTGCCTCTTAAGTGAGAACTTATACCACATCAGATATAGATTCAGAGCTAGAGAGGACTTTATATGTGCAAAGGAACTCGTCATAAAACCTACGATGTCGGCAAATTTGCTGGTTGAGTTTTAAAAGTCCAATTCGGACTATTGGAGTATCCAGTGTCCAGTCCCGGAGTATTTTTTAATCGCGTACCTTCCACCACGCTACAAATAGCTCTTTTATTTTTTGAGTGAGACTGCAAATCGTAGATCACTAAGCCTAAAAGTACCTGCAGAGAAACTCTGGTATTATTCGTTTCCCTTTATTCTCAGCAGCATTGTATGTTCTCCAGTCTCTCGTGCCGCAAACACTCACAAGTTTCAACTTACCACATACCTATTTGCTTGGCGGGGAATAGGGTTATAATTTATTTGTCGAAATGATACGGGCTCGATGTCTAGTTGGGAGTTGAATTGAGGGACCTCTTAGGTACCACTCTTTATTTCGCTTCACTGAATATTACCCGACGTATTTATTTTGAAAATGAAAACTTATTTCAATCACAAGCGGTCTTTGTGGCTTTCGTATTCTATTAGAGACCATCCATCAGCATCAACATCTCATCATCTGTCCATCTTCCAAGAACGCTTATGCAGAAAATAAATCAAGTCGGTGGCTAGCTTACTTATTCATTCCCGCCTCGTAATATCCACTGTGCCATAACAACATTCGATCTTCAAAGAACCAACAGAACACTTCTTTCACTTCAACATCACCATATAACGCTTATGCGTTACCTCTTGTCTATCCACACGCCGCAGGCGTCAAACGATCTTACATTACATTATCCAAAGTCATGATCTCCATCGGTTTGGTTTCTGTCTTCTACTTGATTAGCATTTCTCTTTGCATATATCATTTTCATTTCCATACACTTCGCAATAACGGTGCGGTGACATTTCTTATTTGTGTGACGTGCTGAAAGTGTAAAATGATTTTCGACCGACAGAAAGAGAACCCCTCGAAGCGATAAAAGCTAAAAATAATTCCAATTTCCTAAGGGCACTCAACGGTAATTGGTTTTTAATTCCATTGTCCTTATATAACGTTGGTACAATATGTGCAACATTCGTGTATAACGGCTTGTGGTCATCACACTAAATTAATTAACTTTGCGGCTTTACCGAAGTGGTCAATTCAAAATGAATAAACAAAATAAAACCCAGTGGATAACGACCGAACAGTATAAAAATGGACTTTCTTTCAGATGGATCGGAAGGAGCCTCTGAAATATTTAAAATACCGTAGTACGTGATGATTTCTCTTTTGGTTTTTGCTTTGTTTTGAATTTTATTGAAGGCGATAAACGACGAGATAAGAATAAATTTTCCAACAATTTGCAATTGAATTCGATAAATTGTTTCGAGGATATGAAACTGTGCGGACCCAAGGGCCACAGGAGTGCGGCCATCAACGGGTTTTAAGTATATGGGGCCATCGCCAGTAGGCGGATGGAGTCTGACATGACTTTACGGCCTGCGCGCTTACAAGCGATGCATTCGTTTTATTATCTGTTGACTTGAAGTCTCACAGGGTGTAGCGGCGTGGGTTCGCAAATAATTAAAATAAGAGGTGAGATGTTTTTTTTTGTATCAAGCGTGTGGGAGGCTCTCAGATAGGCGATCAGCTTGTAGCACTCTTGTTTTGGTGAGCTGTTAATTTAAGTGATGATATCGCAGATATACATGGGTGCAAAGTGACAGCTCTTTTAGCTTTGAAGGTTGTTTAAAATTCGCCCACAGATGATGGAATCTCACGATTGTGGGCTACCGGTTAAAGTCAATTTGGCTGAAAGTGATAGTCTACTTCAAAAGTGGTAGTATTTATTTCAATGTTTTCCATTATCATAGGACACATTGAAGTCTATACTATATATTTCTTACTTTTGATTATGTTCAGCATAAGAGTCAATAGCCATATTATTATTATTATTATAATTATTAAGACATAAATTAAAATTAGATATCTTAATTTTAAAAGAGCACCAGCTGCATAGGCCTCCGCTCTAATATAGCCATATAAATTTGTTCACCAAACGTAGAATCACCCTAGATTTATAAAGCCATTGGTTACAAGCAATGCTGCCACTTCAATACAAAATTGCGCAGTTGATTCTTAAAAAAGTGAAAGTGCAGTACCTTTGACTTTTCGTCGTAGAATATAATTTTATAAAAGGTCACAATTTTTTAAGTAAAAGCTGTAACATACTTCATTTGTGTTGGGTGAATGAGTGTGCCTTGCCCATAGAGAAAAGTGTCTGCGTTCGCAAAAGTAATATAGGTATATATATTTGTGCAGCTGTTTTTATTTGTGAAAGATCTTAGAATGTTTGTTAGAGAGTTTATTTTTTTGCTCGAATTTGAAGTAGAAATAGGTATTGTAATTGCTGTAAAGTGGCAACCCCCTTGGGCGTCTTTCAAATATACACAGAAACCTATTGACTCTTGATACTATTCCGCCAACGCGTCTAAGAGTGACTCAGCTACACCCCAATTAATTTGACCGCCTAAAGTAGCTCGTTCTCTACCGTATTGTCCTTTTGTGATATGGTTTAAGATTCTCCGCAGCGTTGAAGTACATACACACCAACTCTACCTATAGGTATATGTACGAATCATATTTTCTATATTCTCCATTTGTCTAAAAAGTAAAAAAAAAAAAAAAAAATGTTTGCATAAGAAGATATAAATTGCGACAACGATTATTCGACAGTTCCTGAAGGTAGTCAACCAAAGGCCGCAACGATGAAGATCCTTATTATTTGATGCTCAGGTCCACCGCGGTCTGTAGCGGTACCTCAGAAAGTACATATACGAAAAGTCTATGAAGAGGAAAAGACATGAAAGCTGATATAATTTCTTTTCGACGATTAAAACGCCTACCTTACCTTTTTGTTCGTTGCTATCCTTGGTCAGAAGCTGCAGGCTGTGCATTGTTAGGCTCCAATTTTTGCAACTGGGCGTAAACACTTGACCCTCTACACCATGGCCACAGTCACCTTAAAATATTAAATTCGAATCTTTTAGGCCGTTGGCTGATACTACTTATAACGATTTAAGTTCTACTTGAATACCTTATGGACTACTTTTTCTATGTCATAAACTGTCACATAAGATTTTAATTGGAACTTAAAGTTTTGTTGGAGTGAAAGTGACCTTTATAGTTTTATAAAGCAAAGGCGTTGAAATATGGCAACAACGGGGAGTAGGATTTTATAAGTTGCCAAAAGTATAGGTGATCTTCGGGACAAATATCAATATTATTAGGCATCGTGATGTTTAATCAGAAATGACGGAACTGTTAAATCTCAAAAATCGTACTATCAGATGTTAAACCTTCAGAACCTTTTTGGAAAACCAAAATCTTGTCACAAATCAGACGTGCTCATCAGCAATTTTATGTAGGTTTGGTAAGGTTAGGTTGAGCGTTGAGTGGGGTTGTGATATCGTCACAAAAGACCAGGCACCATAGCGGGCCCTTGGTCGACAGAAAATAAGTCTATAATCGAAAGTGTTAACGCTAAGTTATCCTGTCCCTGCTTGATAAAGTCGCACTTCACGTAGATCTACCTGCATCTACCTGTATTTGGCCTCTTTTTTGACGCCGAGATTTATTTTCGCCGTTGGCCTCAATCTCTGCACCTGACCCCGAGACTCAGGTCGAACGGTCTCTTAATCTAAAAACTAAATAAACAGTTGGCGCAACAGGTCCGTAGGGACCGTAGGCCACGCTTCTCATTCGTTTTGTGTGATTTTTTTTTTTTCATTTTTGGGACGAATGAAAGGGATCTTAAATTGTATGTCCAGTCCAAACGCCTAATTGAAAAGCTCTATGAAAATTATATTCTCGGGTATTTGTCATATATTCTCGGCTATTTGTCAGACGTTCGCAAGATGTGGCCTAGTGGAAAAAAACCTTAAGATTATTTTTTTAAGTTAATAACCTTTATAAAAAAAATCCAAAGCTCCTCCTTTAGCTTAATACTATACGTAGTTCAAAATTCCATTAGTTTATATTAGGAATGATAAATAAAAAATTAAGAAACTCGGAGATATTTTGAATATTAACAGGCTCAGAATTTTTTTAAGACCGGTTTTGATGAAATATAGGCAAAATGAAAGATTAATCTCTGTGGGTGTCCCGCGTGTAATCCTAACCAAAAACTAAATTGTTGATATGCATACATGACTGCACAATCGAACAAAATAAAAGTAAGCTTGCATTGATAGTAAAGGCAGGGTTGTGAGTTTGTGGGGAACAACTTTTTTGTGGGGGAGTTTAGTCAAAAATTGTATGAAAGTGAAAGAGAACAAGAGGAAGCGTCCCTCTTTTGGAACAAAATGTGGGGACTGGGGAGAATAACAAAATAATAAACTGTGAATACTTAACTCTAATATTCCGTTTGAATCGTATGACTGATGAGCATATTCAATACGCATGTGCTCATTCTAACTGCATTTGAGTTTTTGCATTGGAACTTTGATGAAACATTTATAAGAAGCAATCAGTTTATTAAATATTTTGATTATGGTTTGTGTTTTGAATCCATATGGAGAATGCCATCACTAAAATTGGGGGAAAAGGAGAGTTTTAATGGGCGCGCTGTCGTACGACATTAGATTTAGAATTAATCTGAGGTTTAGAAAAATATAATCGCAACTACATCAAGCGACGAAGTTTTGTCCAATTCACATAAAATTGAATTGGATCAGTGCCGCGGGATTTTAAATAATATAGTTGTGATAATAACTCAGATCAAATGTAATTCACGTTACACGTGTGCATTTATCTTGTGTTATTGCCCTGATGGTGATGATGACTTCAATGTGCCTCCAAAAAGCGCCTCAAAAACTATGTACCGTAGCTCAATCGGAGAACCATAGTGCTTTTATTAAATAAAAAATAGACGATCTTTTTAGAGCGAAAAAAAAAAAATATATATATATATTTTATTTTTTCTTTAACAAACGCGTCTACCGACATACTTAGTATAACATAAAACATCGAACACAAACCTGTGTTGCTTGGTACAACTGCATTCAAGCCCTAGGCTAATATTCCATACAAACTATTTAACTTTTGTCTAGAGCAGCCAATATTTTAACCGCTAATAAAAGTGTCTAACAAAAATTTTAAAAAATCTAATCTTAAATCTTTGTCGTTTTTTTTTTTTTTTTTTGTTCTTGTTTTAAAATGTCACATTTTGTCGAATGTCAAACCTCCATACAAAGAATTCCATAGACCTACGTTTTTCACGACCAATCTAAATACAATTACTTAAAAACTACCACCACCCTGTGGCTCTAAGCGATAAAGAAAAGTCATATATAGCCGCAGCCAAGATAAAAGAAGAAAATAAATTCTCCAACATGCGCTAATGCAGTTTACGTTTAAAAACCCAACAACCACCGCACTCTCTGCAGCTCTCTGCTGACTGACAGCATTTGATAGTGGGATGTATATAGCGGAATTGAATAATTATGCTAATTGTGTAGCTAGAAAGGATTTTTGTTCTCTCATTTACATCGTTTTTTAATCGTTCTTTGTGTGGCAGTCTTTTCACTTATTTTACTCCTTTTTATTTTGTATTTCCAATCAATTGGGCTCCGAAGTGTGGTTTATGGCCGAGGGTGGCGTTGTCATATTTATTGTTTTATTGATGAAGTTTATAGCAATTTCGCGAGAAAACACAAAACATTCCTCTGCGCAATAAATTGTCTAGGTAGGTACTCAAACTGTGGCGAGGTCCAGTCATCGACAGAGTGAAATTCGTAAGACGATGTGGCTTGTGATTTATGAAAAGTACGAGCCATTACATGCAGCTTTTATGGGCGGTAAAGACACGTCAATGTTTCTCGGTTGTGATTGAATGACTTCTTTAAAAGCGCATAGAATTTGTGGTATTGGTACAATCAGAAGGAGATATCAGATCAGATTAAATGAATTAAACTGGCACACCTGCAACATGGTCCAAGGTAATTCTCAATAACTGATCAAACTTCAGGGTCTGCGTGGAATATAATGAGTCATTGTTATGCAAGTATACGGTGACAACCTTTAACCGTAAGTCAATTTACTATTAGGTTAATGAAGCAGACCAAAGAACAACTTCAGCAGGCAAATTATATTTTTTGTTGATGTTGATTATATGCAGTCGCACTTGTTGGTGTCTGACTTTGCAGGTCATACAAGTTGTTTACCTTTCATCCAGCTAACTACACACCATTAATTTGTGCCTAAGAAAACAAGCACAAGTTGGGCGCCTTTTGGCCCCATGGTAAATATGTGAGAGCTATGTTATTATTGATGGTGGAGAGATGGTCTTCTTTTTTCCCAATTCATGTTCTGGTCCGGCCAATAGAGTGCGAACTTGTCCTCAATCATGTGTTAGCCCCTTGAGTTTGGCTTCACTATGTTTGTTTTTTTTTTTTTACATTTTTAGCAGCTATTATTCATTTTGAATCAAGCTATTAACCTGACTGACATCGGAGTATAAATTGGCTCCTCTGTGCACATTAACTTATGAAAAATCTGGAGCAGCTTGGATGAATCAGTTGGTCATATAATCCAAAATAAGATGCTTAACTAGCAAAATCAACATCTTCACAAAATTCTCACAAGCCGGGCACGATCTTGTCACTCCAATTGCCAGAAGATGCTCAGAACCTTTCTCATATCTTCTTATATAATATGTAGGCGGTTTTTCTGCCTTAAATACAACATTTTTTATTTTTTTTATTTGAAAGATTGTGCAGAGATGCAATGCTTTGTGTAATTTGTTTTCCAATATTTGGCGTTTAAGCCAGGTTACTAAAATAGTATAATTTCTACCACTGGGCTAACTCTAGTTCACATAGGTAAATCGGCTATAAACTCAGCCGCAGAATGAGTCTTATATTGGAAAAGTCTCGTATTGGAAGAACATCACAGGTATCCCAATTACCTTCAAAAATAATGTACAACGTCTTGAATCTGAGTGTTGGTGCAATGGCTTAGTGGTTAGTGTGTTGGACTACTAAGCGAGGGGTCTAAGGATTTTTTTCACTGCGCCACCTCTTGTGATCGTCTGACAAACATCCGAGAGTATGTACTGTCTTGAAAGAGCTTCTCCGTTTGGAGTCGGCATAAAATTGTAGATCCCTTCCATTCGTTCCAAAAATGAAAAACTCACACAAAACGAATGGTTGTGAGAAGCTAGGCCTAGGGTCCCTCCGGACCTGTTGCGCCATCTATTTTTTGTTTTATGTCTTGAATCTGAGTAGGCATGAACTACGCTTCTTAAAATATTCTACAATTCTATGCTTATTTCGGCTGTCTCTTTTGTCAAATGAAAATCGCCAAAAATTTATTTCATAATGAAATAAGACCCCAATTTTCATTAGGAAATAGGGCCCCAAAAAAGGAAATAACACCCCAAATTTTAATAAAAATCGTTGTTGTTGTTTCCTTAATAATTTTTTGGGGACTTATTTCATTTTTATATTGGGGCCTTATTTCATTGGGACCTTATTTCGCAGAGCCCTGATTTCGACTGACTGCATTTAAAATCTTGGCCCAGACCACTTCACAGAAGGTGCGACAGTGGGGGTCGAACCTAAGAACCCTCTTAGTAGTCCAGCATATTAACTACTGAAACCATTGCATTCAAGACTATCTACAAACACTTGGTTAGTGGTAGTTGGGGCTTTTTTTTTAAGATTCTAGTGTGTACATTCAATCGGCGTTTGACCTGAAAGGAAGTTAAAATTCACTCCAATTCGAAAAAAGAACAGGTTTTTGCTTTCCAAAAGTGATAAGAAAACCCAAAGTACCTTGCCAGAGCAGGTTCTTCCTGAAATTCAATCTAACAAGTTATGAGAGACAAACAAATTTGGAAAAGTGCAAATGGAAACCTAAACCTAGTACGCTCTTCTCCCAATGGCAAGTTTCTGCACCGCTACAGCGAGGTCTATAGAATGACAAGGATCTTTGCTTTTGCTAATAAATATATAGATAGATAGATAGGTTTTTATTTATAAGCTTCATTCTTATCTAACTATGATTATAAATGATAATAAATATAAAACTGGTCTCCAGTCAATATCGATTTGATAACCACACACTTGTCCATATACCTCAAACCAAAAAAGAGGAAATACTTTGCGATCACCAAACAATAATAACCTTTACAAAAATAAATCTTAAATGTGGACTTGGTCGACATCAGTTTCCAACCAAACAGAGTTACATGCCACATAATGTAGAGAAATTTGGATTTATTGCACGAAAATGTCAAATTTGACGATATCAGTTGGTCAGCAAGATCACCTGATCTTTCCCGCTCGGACTTCATATTATGGGAAATTGTGATGACCATGCCGATTAGTCCCAAAATGTTTGGGCATTTATAACACAGCATAAGCAGAATGATGGCTGCATTTCAGCCAGAGTTGAACAGCAGATTCAACTCATTTACTCTCATTGCAATGACACTCCAGCTGTCAGCTCTTTAGACAAAGCTAATCTGCTCGCTGCACATTTTGCAGCTCTATGCTCCCAGATTGCGGTTTGTCTGCACCTGTACTCGAGTGCGTAGAATTAACCATGGGACCAGATCGTATCTCCCCCATCGTTCTGAAGAGGTGTTCTTCCACGCTGGCAAAACCACTGCGTAAGCTTTTTCATCTGTCCTATTCTTCTGGACTCTTTCCGAGTAGGTGGAAAACAGCATTTGTCCAGCCCGTCCCTAAAAAAGGCGAATCTTCTTCTCCCACAAATTACCGACCCGTAGCACTTACGTCCATTCTTTCTAAGGTCATGGAAGCGCTGATAAACCGTCAGCTTATGAAATATCTCGAAAACTCCTCAATGACCGGCAGTACGGTTTTCGTGGCAACAGGTCCGCTGGTGATGTGATGAATTATCTCACCGAGAAGTGGAACCAATCTCTCCATCACTTCGGTGAATCGAAGATTGTTGCGCTCGATATTTCAAGGGCATTTGACAGAGTTTGGCATCAAGCTCTTTTGTCGGAATTTGCGTGCTTATGGGATCGATGCGTCTCTTATTCGATGGATTAGAAACTACCTTTCCGGCCGTTCAATTCAAGTTGTTTTGTATGGTTTCAGTTCTGAAACCCACCATATAAATGCTGGTGTTCCCCAAGGCTCAGTTTGGTCTCCGACTCTCTTTCTCATTTTTATAAATGATCTCTTGTCTGCAACTTCCAATCCAATCCATTCCTTCGCTGATGACAGCACTCTTAGCTTTTCATATTCTTTTCAGGACTCACGTCCCTGCTCTTCGGCCGGAAATGTCTAGGTTTCCTCAAACGGTGCAAGAAATATTTTACCCCTTCTGATCTGGCTACAATATACAAGGCGTTCATTCGCCCAAAGCTTGAGTACAATTCCCACATCTGGTCTGGTGCACCGAAAACTATATTGCACTTACTAGATAGGATCCAAAATCGTGCGATGAAACTAATCGGAGACACGAATATCGCGAATTCTATCAATTCGCTTGAACATCGTAGAAACGTTTCGTGCCTCTCATTGTTTTATCGTTTTTTCTACAAACAGTGCTCAAATGAAATTGCCAACTGCATTCCTCCCCTTCAGAAATTCAACCGCAATACTCGCCATGCTAGGAATGCCCATCAGTTTACCATCCAGCCTATCTTCGGACGTACTATGAAATACAGAGACTCTTTCATAAGCCGTACAACGCGAATGTGGAATGCCTTGCCCAGCTCTGTTTTTCCTCCCCAATGCAATTTACAGACATTTAAGACCAATGTGCATCGGTATCTCCTATCTCCTCTATCCCAATTTCCTTAATGCCCGCGCTGTGTAAAAACACTATAAGGGTAGTCACAACCTCTTTAGCGCGTGTTAAATAAATAAATAGTTGGCGCAACAGGTCCGTAGGGACCCTAGGCCTAGCTTCTCACAACCATTCGTTTTGTGTGAGTTTTTCATTTTTGGAATGAATGGAAGGGATCTACAATTTTATGCCGACTCCAAACGGCTAATGGAGAAGCTCTTTCAAGACATTGATACTCTCGTATGTTTGTCAGACGTTCGCGAGAGGTAGCGCATTGGAAAAAAAACATAAGTTGGAATTTAGGTTTTTGCGGGATTCTAACCTGAGACCCCTCGCTTAGTAGTCCAACACACTAACACTAAGCCACTGCGACTACCTTCAGCGCGTGTTAGTTAAAAAAGAATTGAAGTTTCCAAAATATCAAGTTTGTATTCCATACATTCCCACGGTTAAAAATTGTAAGCATCTTAAATGCCATTAAAAAATGTCGTCTCAAAGGACTCTCCAAATACGTGTGAATAATTTTGTTTTTGGAAATTGAAATGGGCTCTTTACAAAAAGGCGATTCAAGACTGGAACTGATCACCAGACGACCACCAAACCCGCGCTAGATGAACTATTATTAACGTTTGATTCGAGAGTCATATGAAATGGGGTCCAGTCGAGGTCTCAACTTAAAGTCCCCCCACAAACTGGCTATCGCTGCCGTGAATGTGGCAGCTGAATAACTCTTGAAACCAAGTTTTCCTTACAAAATTGCTTATCTATATACATATATCTACCTCCTTAATCGCCCATAAACTTGTGGCGAAAACGAACCAACTTTTTCAACACAACTGCATGCAGCAAAATCTTCTCAAAGAGTCAACTCTGAGTGTTTCCTCGATGCCATCGAGAACTAAAACAATGTAAACCATCAGCGATAAGGATGCTGTTTCTCCCCTACTTCAGGCAAGTTCTAAACTTTCTGTCGCCAAGTTTCTTGGCTACGACTTCTCTTCAAAGTTTGCTCAGTAGAAAATATCCCCTCGCCTAAGTGCACACTTGAAATTCAATACTGAACGTAAAAAATATGCATTTATGCTCGTAAAGGATGATTTTTAATGGGATTCTGTTGATATGTGTGTAAACTGTTGTGTATGATAGTGATAGAGGTTGTCAGGAAAGCAAATCCCTCAACGGTTTGAACTTCCACTCCTACGCACGATAGAAGTAGTCGTGGAATATAAATCAATTTCGAATGTATCTAGGATGTTGTTTTCACTTCTGTAGTGGTGTAGTAGAAATTCAATTAGACAATTCTGCAGGTGTTGGGTGTTTGCAATTATTTGCGTTCTGTCCACAGATGTTGCCATAGCAACAGCCGGTAGACATGATAATAGGGCGACAAAGCGACGAAAGGGATGCTGCGAATGATGGTACATCCTCTTTGTTTGTTGTCAGTCGAAAGAGAACGGTATACAGTAGAAATTCAATATAACTGTCTATTGATAGTGCGGAATGGATGTAATAACGTTTTCGTTTCTTTGTTTTGTTGCAGACAAATACCTACAGCGTATGGAAAAGGGAATGGAGGCACGGCCATTCCACTGCCAGCTACTGTGCTGGTGCAAAGACGATGTCCACCGGATAAAGTTCGACCATTACCACCGACGCCAAATCATACACCAAGTAAGTACTTGAAAGTTGTTTGTTTTAAGTTTCAAATTAAAGATGTATTCGGGACTTGTTCGATGAAATTATATTCTAGGAAGTATTAATATATCCTCGAGATCCAATTAACGTTTTTAATGGTAATATCGGGTTCACATCGCCATGCTAGTAATACAGTTTTTTTAAATTGTGAGGAGTTATGTGAGCACCGTCGGTCAGTGGAAAGTGCAAAGGGCATTGCTAGGTTCTCGGTTCGCGCTTATTACGGTTTTGCAATGAGCCAAATAAAACGAAATATAAGTCAACTAGGAGAATCCCGCCGGCTTCGCCGGGCACTGATAAATTAAGTGGTTTATATTTTGCTTTTTTAAATTTGTTGTTCCCTATCAATTGATCAACGTAATTACCTAAAATGTAAAAAAAATCTCAACTAAATTGGTTAAAAATTACGGGCGACAGAGGGAAACATACACTTTTTGCCACTTCGTTTTATATGTATAGAGATTGTTATGATGGCAGTTTTTGAAAAAAATTGTTTAATGCAAACTTACTTCAAAGCCTAGTATGCGATTATTTTGGAACGAAATTTTCTGGTGAAAGGCAGCGGAAAATAATTTGTGGAGAATTCTATCGGTGCCATTTCGTCGGCTGCGCCTAAAATTTGTTAGATGTTGATGTTGTGCTGTTAGGCGTTATACTAATAGCATTTGTGCACTTATTAGCACAGACAACCTGGCCATTCTGATCCACGCAAAATCAGCATGTAATTAGTTCAGTAGTTTCCAACTTTCCACCTTTTTGAATGAAGACGGATCAATTTAAAAAGCACCTATGGAGATAACTAACCGAAAGCAGAGCTTGTCTTGTAACCATATATCCTACTCGAAAGCAGTGCGCTAAAACTTGCAGCTAAACAATGTCTGCTGATCAAGATGTTTTACACGCAAAAGAGCCAGAACAGAAGGGAAAGAAGACGTGTGTCCATTAGCTTGACTTTACTTGCTATCCTTAGGGCCACTTGCACCAAGTTACTGGATAACTAAATAAATTTCTGGATAGCTAACCCAAGATAACCCAATAAATAGTTACTCCCCCGATTTGCGTTGCACCAATTCCAAATTCCGTCTGGATAAGTAACCTTAGATTAATTAAATGTTTCCAATACTACCAACGTAATATTGTTGCTTTCCTATATAAAAAAGTACAGTAATATAAATAAAGCATGAAGCAACCATCAAAGAAAAAAATTAAACATTTAAAATGTTTTTTTCTTTCCAATGTTGCTTCGTTATAAAAATTAATATGAGTGAAATTTACAATTTCCTCATTCGTCGTCCTCGTCCGAAATTAAATTGAAATCCACTGTCGATATAAGGATATTTTTTTTTTTTTTTTTTTGTATTTTAATGTCAAACTACCGGGTATTTGACAAATTGTTTTACTATTTGAAGTTTGGGCACGACTATCCAGCCTTTCGAAAATGGATAAATATTTATCAGTTTATCCATGGATAGATGAATAAGCGTCGCCCTGCAACGCAATTTTTACTGAATCTACGGAATAGGACTAAACAGTGGATAAACGAATAAATAGCGTTGTCAAATGAGGTTGGTGCAAGTGGCCCTTAGGGCCACTTGCACCAAGTTACTGGATAACTAAATAAATTTCTGGATAGCTAACCCAAGATAACCCAATAAATAGTTACTCCCCCGATTTGCGTTGCACCAATTCCAAATTCCGTCTGGATAAGTAACCTTAGATTAATTAAATGTTTCCAATACTACCAACGTAATATTGTTGCTTTCCTATATAAAAAAGTACAGTAATATAAATAAAGCATGAAGCAACCATCAAAGAAAAAAATTAAACATTTAAAATGTTTTTTTCTTTCCAATGTTGCTTCGTTATAAAAATTAATATGAGTGAAATTTACAATTTCCTCATTCGTCGTCCTCGTCCGAAATTAAATTGAAATCCACTGTCGATACCTATAAGGATATTTTTTTTTTTTTTTTTTGTATTTTAATGTCAAACTACCGGGTATTTGACAAATTGTTTTACTATTTGAAGTTTGGGCACGACTATCCAGGGCTCTCATCGCGTAATTTTTGAAACGATAGTCGTCGAAACGATTGAACATGACGATATCGTTTTTAGTTTGCTTCATATAACATCATCGTCGTATCGTTCAATCGAATCGTTCATCGTTTTCATTTTGAACAGTTTGAAAATGACTGTAAACAAACTGACAGCTGAAAAATACAAATTAAATTATATTAAATTTGAATTAGATTATTATTTGTTTTCGGTTTCCCTTTAGGAAGTGTGATATTCCTTGCCTTAAATACAAAAATGTAAGTACATAATTCTATTTGGTTGAAATATTAAATTGATTTGTAAACTATTAACACTTTAGGACAGCAACTCACAAGCAACTAAGCATTTTGGTGCATTTTATGGAGGAACACCCTAATGTAGCTAAAAACTATATACCCCGAACGACCCAGGGAAGGGCGGAAATGGCCGAGATGTGGAGTGATCTTGCCGGGAAACTGAATGCTACTGGGCTACCTGCTAAGACGACTGTTGCATGGAGAAAAGTAAGTACTTAATTTACCGAATTCAAAAAATATTCGTATATAGGACGTCGTTATTTTTTTGTGCACAATCGAAAACCATTAAATTCATAAGTAGTATATTTCCTACTACTTATGAATATTTGGTATCTCTGAGTTCAATAGACCTCAAAATGAAATGAGGCTTTGAATGTGTGTCCCATAAGTTAACAAATTGGTACAGAAAATCAATTGCTTTTATTCTGCAAAGAAAACAATGAGTTCAAGATGCATTTTGTACTACCAAATTTTGAACAAAAAATATAAACATTAAAAGCGATATACTATTTTGTTGGTCGAAGTGAGACCTATTCAGAGATACCAATTACTTATTGGTAACACATCTTGATTTTCTACAGCAGTCTCGAGAGGGCAGTTCTTTTTCATTAATTATGGTAAATTGATGAAAAACGCTACACTTTCGCACCTGTCTCTAGAGAACCATAAAAGCTATCGCTCAGTATTTTGCATCCCTGAATTCGTCTTGCTGTGCTCTACAAAATGTTGTACATTGTTTTGCATTTACCATTTTATTTTGAAATTAGGTAGTACTAAACTCGTTCTGACCTTGGTTGCTTACACTTCCCACAAAAATACGGAAGTGGAAACGGGTTTGGTACTACCTAATTTCAAAATAAAATGGTAAATGCAAAACAATGTACAACATTTTGTAGAGCACAGCAAGACGAATTCAGGGATGCAAAATACTGAGCGATAGCTTTTATGGTTCTCTAGAGACAGGTGCGAAAGTGTAGCGTTTTTCATCAATTTACCATAATTAATGAAAAAGAACTGCCCTCTCGAGACTGCTGTAGAAAATCAAGATGTGTTACCAATAAGTAATTGGTATCTCTGAATAGGTCTCACTTCGACCAACAAAATAGTATATCGCTTTTAATGTTTATATTTTTTGTTCAAAATTTGGTAGTACAAAGTGCATCTTGAGCTCATTGTTTTCTTTTTTTTTATGTAATGTAATGTAATTTCACAATTACAAAATAATAAAAAAATATTGCCTTTATGAAGGTGTGGACTGACTACAAATACAGAGCAAAAAAGAAATGTAGCCAAAATCTGCTGTCGCTCAAGAAGACGGGTGGTGGACCATCTGAAGAAGTTCCGATTTCCGAACTTGAAGAAATTGCAATTCAGGCGGCCTCTCTCCGTACTGCTGTGAGCGGCAGCAACTCTAACGTCTTTGGAGCGCCAAATCAAAACCCAATGTGGGAAGAGGATGATTTGGAGGAGGTGGATGGAAAGAAAGAGGAGGAAGATGAGAACGAAGAGGAAGAGGATGACCCTGCATGCCTCATTGAAACTCTCTGGGAGTTCGCAGGTAGTCCAGTTCCAGTTCCAGAAGAGAAAATCTATTCTGCCAAAGAAGTTACGTCCGAGCCCGTGAAGAAGTAAATTGTTTAATTCAAGAAAATTTAAGGTTTACAAACTTTTTTTTCAAGAAAATCGACAAAGTTTGGCAAAAGTGATACACCGAATCGTGTTAAGCGACCACTTGCAACCGATTACAAAACGCTTCTAATGGAAAAGCAAATGGAGTTTGATGGCCGGTTTCAAAACAATTTGTTAAGCATATTGACGGAACGAAACAAGCAGGATGCTGCGTTCCAAGAAGGAGTACTAAAATTATTAGCAGAGAGGAACGGTATCGCAAGAAAGCAACTCGAGCAGAGTACGTGGCATTCTACTTAGAACCCGCATTATTTTGAATGGTGAGTTTGATTATATCTTTTTGTATACTTTCGGAATCCAACTCTTCTGCCTTCTTTTTCAGGTACTTTGTACAGTGATATGGTGGCGGTAATAGGAAGCAGAACCGTTTGCTTGAATTTTTTGTTTTTTTGTTGTATTATTATTTATTTATTTGATTACTTAGTGTTGCCTTAATTTGAATTATTATTATAATTTTTGTTAACTAAATGAATAAAATAGACTAAATTGTTTTTTTTTTTAATAGTAAAACGTATATGTACAGTTGTGTGTTAAAATAGGGATTCTTTAATGTCATTTCGAATTCTTTCGGCCACCTCCTTCATATGACTAGTTGATATTTCCGAGTTGGGGCTTCCAATTGGATCGACATCGTTTGCATCATTTTCAATAAAGTTGCTTTCGACATTGTAATGAAGGCAGACGTTGTGTAACGCAGCACAAACATTACCAAAAATCGCAACTTTATTGGGCTGGTATTTACTCTTCCTTTCTTCCAGAAGGATTCTCCATCGACCTACGGTATAAACGAAAACAGAAGTGTATAAAAACCAAATGGACGAACAGTTTTTGCATACCTACCTTTATAGATGCCAATTGTCCTTTCAATAATGTTTCTTGCTTTTGCATGAACATTATTAAAATGTGTTTTCTGTGGATCGGTGGATGTCCTGTAAGGTGTGAGCAGCCACGGTTCTAGGGGATATCCACTATCACCTAAAAAGTAGTGTGCAGAATGTTTTAAAAAAAAATAAGTTTACAATACTTTTTTTAGTTGCATAATTACCCAAAAGCCAACAATTATGATCACGCTCATTAAAAGAGTTAACGAAGAATGATCGTTCGTTAGAATGTTTCCATACTAATGAATCATGAGCGGATCCGGCGTACCTTGCGTTTATTGCCATAATTCGCATTTTATGATCACAAGCCTTAAAAGTAAAAAAAAATTATTGGTAGGTGGTAATATATTTTTTTGTTTTTAGAAGAACTTACAATCATCGCATTCAAACTATGCCTTCCCTTCCTATTAAAGAAAATGTTTTCATTTTCTCTTGGCCTTTGGAAAAATAAGTGTGTCCCGTCAATGCATCCGACTACTAAAATTTGGAAATTTAGTTCAATTGATCCAGTGTTACATTAAATATATTAAAGTACCTCCTGGTATGCCATACTTCCGGTAAAACCACTGCTTTGTATCTTCCCTTGATACTTCATTGGCAATTTCCCATTTAATCCACAGTGGACACAACTTTTCTTCCAATGCATTTGATGTATCGGTCAAAATTTCGGAAAGTGTGCTTTGCCCCACAGAAACCCCAAAATCGTTACCTGATAGCCATTGATATCCGCCGCCGCCAAGAACTTCAAGAGTAGCGCAAAGTCTTAGTATTGGAGGAACATATGTACATCGCAGACCGCTTCTTAGATCAATAGTTTCCAATACTAAAACAAAAGCTTCTTTTGAGAGGCGGAACCGTTGAATAAAACTGAAATTAAGAATAAATTCTACAATACCGAAATTAATATTTTCGAACAAATACTTACTTTTTTGTCGGAAGTGATAAAGGGTCAGACCTATCCCTTAGAATCCGTCTGCTTCGCAACAGATCCATTTTTGTTTCATCTTCATCAAAAAGTAAAATATTATTATGATGGAACATTTTCACTGAAATATAAAAACAAAATTAGCACCAACTTGTCTATTTAACAAAAACCATACATACCCACTGAAAAAAATAATGACAAATTGTTTTATGATGTATATTAATTATTAAATTATCGCTCACTCACAAGAAAATATATTTCAAACGATGAAACGATTGCAAAATAGCCGTCGTTCAATCGAATCGTTTCGACGAGGGTATTTGACGTTTGAATTAGTAACGTGAAGCAACAAAAAACGATGATCGTCGAATCGTTTCAACGACTATCGTTTTTTGATTGTTACACGAAGTAGAAGCATCGTCGAGACGATATCGTTCAATCGTTTTGTGCTTACGCGATTAGAGCCCAGCCTTTCGAAAATGGATAAATATTTATCAGTTTATCCATGGATAGATGAATAAGCGTCGCCCTGCAACGCAATTTTTACTGAATCTACGGAATAGGACTAAACAGTGGATAAACGAATAAATAGCGTTGTCAAATGAGGTTGGTGCAAGTGGCCCTAAATCTATAAAAATTATTTACCTAATATAGTATTGACATAATTTGTGCATTTTGTCAATACATTTGTGAGAAAACTTACATTCGTAAAGAAGTGTTTTTCTTTAGTCGGTACAAGGGTATAAAACATAACCACACCCAGCGTTGACTTCTTCAACATGTTTTTCTGGGTCCATTACCAGTGGCGATTCCTCTCAGTTAGCTAGTTTAGCGGCGCTAAACCAAGAAAATATGTCAAGAAAATAAATTCTTTGAAATACATTTTATACGCAAAATACAACAAATGACGAAGTTAAAATTATTATGAAGATTAATAATTGCAACAAACAATGGAATACTAAATAATAAAACTATCTACATTATTTCCAAATCATATTTTCCTACCCAAACACACAACACATTCTCCCATACAAAAATGTTCTCTTAAAATTTTCTTTAGCGTTAAAATTTGCGATACCATATTCCCTGCATACACACACACAGTGGACACGCACAATCCAAAACTCCCTTAAAAAATGTCTCCCGCTTGTAGGATTTTAGCGCAAGAAATTGCGCTACCAAATTTCATACAATCTATATGAGGGTGTTTGACTACCAGTCGAAGCAAAGCCCAGTTAAATAAGCAGAAGGGATAGCGCAAACAATTGCGCTAAATCGAAAGTGGATTGATTGTATTGTATTGTAATGTGTATTGTGTAAGCAAGCACATTGTTTGCGTTCTCTTTTCTTCTTTTTTTTTTTTTGTACATTCGTATGTTTCTCTATCTAGGAAAATTGCAGTAAGCTAAGAATCTTAAAAGTTAAGTGCGAAATTTTGTAATTTATTATTTTATACCTATTTGCGTGGATTATAAATGTGAGTAAATAATATATTTGTGGTGCTTTCTTGTTTTTTTTTGTTTTTTTTCTTGTGAGTAGTGAGATGGAAGTAATTTTATATAGATCATAGTGAAATATTCATATAATGTGACAGTTATTGTAAGATAGAAATTAGTTTTGTTTCATTCCATAGGTACAAAATTTTGTCGATAAATAAGGGAAAATTACTTTCTCATATTTCAAAGCAAATGCTATGTTTTTATTTGCTTGTTTCATATTATTTGAATAGGAACATGTACTTAATTATTAAGATAAATAATAGGTTAGACATAAAATGGAATCTGCAACAATAACTGCTAAAACAAAATCCATAATTGAAGATCTACAAGGTGGGCCAAAAGAAGTCATCCGATATTGTTTGGCTCTCATTTTTTTTTTCTAAATAAAACAACGATTCTGTTTTTTGATTATGTTTGTTTGAACCTTTCGAGTTTTATTGGTCAAGTCGAGAAGATTATATCGGCCGTCACAATTAATTGCCATACGGGCTCGTTTTATGGCATTTTCCATCACTTCGGCGAGAACTTCGGGCGACAGATTCTCGCACTCGTGTCGAATGTTGTCCTTAAGGGCTTCTAGGGTCTCGGGCTTGTTCACGTAAACACGGGACTTCAAAAAACCCCACAAAAAAAAGAAGAAGTATGGAACGGTTAAATCGGGCAATATTGCGGGCCAGTGCAAATCGCCAAAACGAGAGATGGGGCGACCCGGGAACGCCGCCTTTAGAATATCGGTTGTGGCTTGCGCAGTGTGTGCCGTAGCTCCGTCTTGTTGGAACCACATGTCCTCCAGTCCTAATGCTTCCAATTGCTGCAGCAAAAACTCTGTTAACATGGCCCTATAGCGCGCGCCGTCCACTGTTGTCGTTTGACCAGCGAAACAAATGGCCCCATGCACCATGCAGTAACTTTGAGCGGGTGTAATGGCTCCTCGTGCATTACTCGTGGATTTTTGGTGCCCCAGAAGCGATAGTTTTGCTTGTTCACGTACCCGCTGAGGTGGAAATGAGCCTCATCGCTCGTTATGATTTTGGTCAAAAAATCGAAAATTCGAAATTATTCCGCGTTCTTGGGGAGTGCATCGCATGGCTTGTTCACTAGTATTCTACATCTGTCTAGTCCACAAATGTCAAAACAGATTTGACATTGGCGGCCATTTGCAAAAATAAGAGCATCTTCCAATATGGTGATCTCTTTTGGTATTAGAGAAACCATTTGGAACGCGATCGTCGATCGTGCCCAAAGCTATCAGGTTTAAAATCAACGCATAAGGACCGTAAAAGAGAGTATAATAGACACTTTAATGAAAATCAGTATTCCCTTTACGCATGGTTAGCTGGAAAAACTGAAATATTTATATTTACTGAACGGGAAACCATTTAGTAACTATCGCCAAAAAACAATTTTCCTAAAGAATTAATTAAAAATGTAATTGAAAGCTTCCCGAACATATTTGAATTCACTGAATTAAAGAACGAATTGACTGTTTGACAGCCAACAGGTACAAAATGAGTTTTTGAAAGAGCTGAAAGAAAGTGAGGAATTTTACAATGGAATTTAAATGGATTTTTTTTATAGTTTTAAAAAAAAATTTTTTTTATTTTTTTATTTTTATTTTAAACTTCCCCGGAACACGTAGCTAACCCATTGCTTAAGACAAGGAATCGCCACTGTCCATTACGAAATGATCCTCTAATCTCACCTCTCTATCCATCAGACGATCTCATAGGGGCGAACATTTTTTTCATCCACAGAACCATCTAAATCTCTGTCGATTGCGCATTTCTATGGGAAATTTTATATGGAAAATTTCGCCGTTGTGAATTCGTAATATTAAACCTCGACCTGGAAACTAAATATGATTATTATACTATCGCTACTATTGCTTAAAACCAAGTCTCGAAATGTACGAAGTTCTCGGGTCTTCCATCACACCTTGTACAGCTTTAAACGAATTAATCTCCCGTATGCTATGAAAGGTTACCTTACTATTTTCCACTTCAACCGCAACACTCCCTCCTTTTAATCCGGTCTCCTCTACCATCATTAGCCTTAAGTCTTTATTGTAAGTCCTAGATTTAATTCTTAGGTTTTAGTCTTAGTTTTCAGCCATTAGGACTTTGCCCCATCAAATCAGAAAAAAAAAAATTAGCTAGAGATTGAGTCATTCCTTACGTGCCCCTGTCCCTCCTCCCTTAGGGCTTTCTTAGTAAATAATGTATATGACTATGTCTTAACGATTTAACCACATGCATTGAATTGGTTTAATATTAGGTCTTAAACTGTTATAGTTCGTAGATAAGAGGTCAAGTTTCAAGTTTCAAGTTTAATTTATTTGGTAAAGTACAAATAAGAACAATAGTCTTTAAGGTATTTTCTAAATTGTCCTCGAATAGTTAAAAACATCACCGTGGTCATCTATACCTAGACCTACACATCATCATGACCATCCCTATCTGAAGAAACTTAAACGCAAACTGAACTTTCATTCAACTTAAAAGTGTCTTCCAAAATAAAACCTTTTGTGCACTCGACCAATGTTCACTTTCCGCCAGACACACATCCAGGCAACATTATATATATGTTACCTCCAAAATTTCGTCTGACTCATATGTCTGATAACTACATACACGTCGACGAACCAGGAACTGTCCCTTCCTCTCGTGGGGCTTTTAATATATTAATTTATTCGCAACGGTCCTGTTCTGGTTGTACCAGGAACAGTGAGTGAGTCGTTGCCATTCTCGAGTCGGCTTGTTTCCTTTTTACGCGCACAATGTATCTCGTTTGTCATTGTTGAATGTGCTTGCATTATGGACGATGGCTCCTGTGGGGTTTTCTTTCGGTTGCCTTGAGCAAGACTGGAATTTCATGTTCGGCTTTGGTGGCAGCGTCATCGGCGGCGGCCGGCGGTAAATCTGTATTTAATTTTCGTCTTATCCGGAAGAATGTTAAAGCCTCGAAAAAAGTTGTATCTTGTCGCAGATTTATTGACTGAATATAATTTCGTTGAGTAATTTCGTTTGTTGATCAAAAATAAAAGTAGTTTCCCATGTCCACATGATATGGATATCTTATTGATAAGAGTTATGGTTTTCGATAAATTTAAGAATGGTTAAGGGATAGCCCATGAGAGTCCATACTTTTACTCCATTAACTCATTTCAAGGTGAGCCAGTGACATCCACGTTCACAAAGTTTATCAGTTATGGATGGTTCTCAAATTTGTAACTGAACACGATAAATGGAATTTTTGTCGAATTCCTATCGTGTTTACCTTAAAGAAAGGTCGGAGACTAGGGTGACAATTAGCTTCAAACGCTTTTTCCTCTCTGCAGCTCAATATAAACTGTGCTATAGGAAGTATATGGAACGTGGCCTTCTGACCTTTCATTTAAAGGATTTCGTTACACCCCAATGGGAATTCGTTTCAATCCCTTGATTTATAAAAGTTCTTGTTTTAAAATAGTCTGCCAAGGCTTACGACATAATATTGTCAAAGTAATTAGAAAAATCTTGGCAGATTTCAGAAATTTGCAATAAGTTTTAGATGAAGACGTAGTGACAGCAAAATTTCCCGACAACGGAAGAGATTGCACGGAAAAAATTCTTAGATCAAATCAAGAAAAATAAGCGCCGAATCACGAGAAGTTTGTCTCATTTCAGAGCTTAGCTCAGGATTTACTAAATCACGTATTTTTATTCGCAATACTAGAAATTGTACAAAGTGAAGGTATTGACCCTCAAAAGTCGTGAATCAACACTTCTCAGTGTCAATAATGCGATCAGGCATGAAATACATATTGCCACAACCGATCGCAATTTGACACAAATAGTTATCAATTTAATATTACTGTGGTTGTGAAATGCAAAAAAATATATCGTAAATTACCACTCTTCTGTTGCAATTACGATTTCATCCCTTAGTAAATTGCAACAGGGGTTGATTTACTACTTCAGTAGTAGCAATTTACAAATTCTTAATCGTAAATTGCAACTTATTTTTATCAATTTGCAATTCATATTTTGCAATTTACGACTTCATCATTCAGTGGTGGTATATTACGAAATATTTTTTGCAATTTGAGATTTTAAAGTGGTGTTTGAGGAATTGATCTATAAAAAACAGATTTTGATATTTTTCGACGTTTTCAATGTCAAATTACCAATTTTTGTATCAATTCAAGACAAAATCGTCGTGATTTGCGAAAAATATATAATTCGTGATTTGCAACTCAAAATTTTGCAATTAGTGACTTTGCAGTTCTTTCCGTGTGCCTTTTTCTTTGTGAGCATCTTTCTATGCCTTACCTTATATCAAAAACCTAGACCCCAGCTTCCGGACACATTTTGAAATAAAATCTCGTCTCGAAAGCTGTTAAATTTTTAGCGGTGAACACTGTCATATGCTCTGCCGTTCCAGTCAGCTCATTTCCTAGCTACCTGCCTTTGGATACTCAAATCAAGTTGCTTGAAGTATAGCTCACTAATTGTATGCGCCAAATAAAGTGGAGTTTTCCTCTGTAACTTGAGAGTATGTTGCTTGGTCTTAAGCCAACTTTGACGGAGCAAAAGGATTTCTTGATCGGCATCGTGCACCGGCGACCGATTGTGTCAGGAATGCCGAAACTTGACACAACTTTGTATTTACTATCGTCCAATAATTTAATGAAGAGGTGGTCTGCATCGATCTTGAAGTTCTGGTGTTTTCTACAAAATTTGGGCGATGGTTGACTCTTGTAGTCCAAAAGCACTAATATGGGCCGCTAAGGTTATTGACAACGAGTTCTGGGCATTCATACAGTGTAAGCAAGAAGACCTTTTTTTAATATTTTTTTTTTTTTCTATTTTTTTTTTTTTTTTTTTTTTAACTTCAAAACGTTTACGCGGCATTTATAGGCTCACCGTTTAGTTGGCGAAGTTTAAACTCCTTCTGCTGGATACCGAATTCGATGCTGCAACTCTGTTGGTTAGGCATCCGAAATTTTGCAGATGGTATTGTACATACTTAAAATCAAATCGGTCTCCCACCACTAGCTCATCGACGGTGCAGTCAACTTGTGCAGCTTTTTTTGCTTTAGGTTCAGCTGTGGCCGTCTTCATTTTATTTAGGACATATTAGTGGGAGTCATTTCTACTGTTATGTTTTTAAGCAGAAATAAAAATGTTAACTCCGTTTAACAGTCTGCAAAAGGGACACTTCCAAACTTGCAGCACCGACTCTAACACAGTGTGCCCTTTTATTTGGTTTTCCAGACTTAGTCTCGGACCTTAAAACTTCGGCAATTTTACCCTTTGTACCTTGTTCCTATATGTATTAATATTCCTATTCTATCTTCGGAGAAGTCTGATTTTTCTTGGGCCGTGCCTTCCGATAAATGCCCCTCGATTCATTCGCTATTGAACATAGGCAAAACCTAATAAATCCACGGCGACACTTGTGATGGCGTCTTAGCAAGGACGCCATTCGTCATCTGCACCAAGGTGCTTTCCAAGACATTGGCCAAAGCTCTGCGAGACTCTTTCGATTGCCTTTCGACGTAGAAGTGATACAAAGCTATAAGGCATCCTGTCAGTGACTATTATTCAGATTTTTAAATTATCAAAATGAAGCTTTTTCGAAGCGAACTGTTACTTTGGTCATAAACATCCAAGCTCATAAAACTCCACATCTGCATGACTGTTACAAACTGTGCATTACTATCTTGTACGCTCTCAATGATTCACTAATCGCCCTCCCATACCAAAGCAACAAAACCCCCAAACAAACTCCATTACTAATGACATTTCAAAGAAACAACTTCATTTAGCCACCCTCATCGGTTGGTTGCAAACCATCTGAGACTTTTGCGTGATAATTTGCATAACCGAACACGTATCCTAAAATAATTTCACGTGTTCATCACCGTAGCCTGACATCTTTATAAGCTCACACTGCTTCACCATCCAAAGTCGCATTCCATTCCCATTAAATCTCAGGCCTTAATCCCGCTTCTTGTATACCGGCCACCTGGGAATATTTCCAAACATCAGCTGTACAAGCAGAGTATCGTCAAACCGTCAACCTCCCATTATACTCAAACTTCAAATTGAAATATTAATAATAGATGCGGTGGTCTATACAGTGCATGTTTAGAATATGAGGGCTGATGATGAAGTACAGGGGTAACTGTAGCTCTATCCTTTGAATAGACAACAAAAAAAAAGCAAACAATAACAGAAAATCACCCTTCACTCACATGTTCGTGGATTTCAAAAACTTATTCCATTTCCACTTCTCCTTGCAGCCATACCGGGATTAGCAAAGACCGGGGGTGATCTTAATGGAAGCAGCCGCCCGGGAAGCCCGCCAACTTCTAATCACACCATTCAAACCATCAAGGGTGCTGGCAACAACAATGGGTAAGTGTACATGTACATCCTTTGAATGCGTGCAACTGATTTTTTTTTTTACAGCTTACGACAGCCGCAGTGCAAAATTCCCACCAGCCCTCACGGTCCACAGCCAAATCTTCCAAACGGTGCGATACCTACTCATAACACTGCCAATGGACCGATGACAGCGGCTACCAAGCACTCGATGTTGGACAAGCTGAAACTATTCAATAAGGACAAAACCCCATCGAGTAACAGCTCCTCGAACAAGTCACAGGTTTCAAAGAGGACAAGCTCGAGCAGTGGATTCTCGTCGGCCCGCAGCGAACGAAGTGACTCCAGCTTGAGCCTGAACGACGGACATCTGTCGCAAATCAAACCACCGACTGTATCGGTCACTGCCAGCCGCAACAAGGATCAAAAGTCGAAGCAATCCAAGCTCGTCGGAGGAGCACAGAAATCATCAGCGACGAGTAAACTAAAACTGGACAAGAAGGAGAAGAGTCCGGCCAGGAGTAATTCTGATGCCGACTCGAAGCAGGGCCACTCGTCGATGGGACGTGCTCAGAAGTCGCTACCCAGAGGTGGTGAGCCAAAGGGTTCATCCAAATCGTCTTCCAAAACATCGCTTAATTCGAAGCTCAACGACTCGCGATCCGAGTCAAAGACTAGTCTCATCATGCCGCCGAATAAGGCACTTATGACCACCTCGGGCGGCGGAACTAGTATCCCGAAGCCTGTGGCGGCAATCAAAGGCACCAGCAAAACTATTCCCCCACCTGTTCAAGCGGACAATAAGAAGGCAACACCAGTGCCTGCGTCAGTGGGTCTGAAACGCGAAAAGAGTGACATATCATCGAATCGAGGAACCATATCAGACAGCTCGCAGCAAAAGACACATATCGTGAAGCCCGTAGCACTGCTGCCGGATCAATTGATACCCGGCAGCCCGATGGGCAGGAATCTTACTTATCAGCAGAAGCAACAACAGCAGCAGATGCAACAACAGCACCAGATGCAACAACAGCAACTCCAGCAGCATCTCCAGAATAACAACAACAACATATCAGTGAATGGCATCCAACAGTGTATGAACCTCCAATCGCCGCATGATCCCAACGCTATCTATCGTACGGGCTCCGAGACCTACATGATGACATCGCCCACCAGCGGCCGGATTATGTCGCCCTCAAAGAATGCGCTCGTCAATCGCAAGATGGACTTTCGCAGTCCCGAACAAAACCATCTCGGCTCAAAGTTCAACACGGTACCGTCGAAAATTGTGGGAACCATTTACGAGGAGGAGAAACCGGTTAGTGTGATGCCAATGCGTCCACTCTTGCGTGGCTATAACACCCATCATGTGACACTGCCGACACGTGGCGCGAGAGGACATCATTTTGTCGCGGACTTCTGTGAATCGGACATCGGTCAGGGCTATTGTAGCGACGGAGATGCGCTAAGGACACGTGTTGGTCCGCCATCGCGGTTCGCTGATATTGACAATGGGTATCTGTCGGAGGGTGGCGGTGGAATTCATGGTGGAAAGCACTTCCTGACAATGATCAGGGCGCGGACACAGTTGCCCACGACAATTGAGGAACGGTGAGTGGTTTCTATTTGTTATGCAGTCCTTTGTAAAATGTTTTTTTGTTAATACGGGAGAGGGTGCGGCATTAGTGTCACGAGAAGTCTCATATAAACGAAATGAAACAGTGAAACAGTGGGGTGGGACATTTTTTTTAACAATGATTTTAAGTCGATTTTCAGTTCATTCAGGTTGCTTTCTGTGTTGGCCCCCACTTTCTGTTAGAATCGAATAGGTCCATTGTGCGTACAAGGAAGGGCAATTGTCCACTTCTGGAATTAATATTTTTTATTTTGTAAGAAACTGTAAATGTTCGCCATATTGACATCGTTAATATCGTGATGAAGGTAGTGACCGCTAGCAGGACAAGTGCATGAAAACTGCAGTATTGGCTCCTCCTCGTCCTCCTCTCTGCAGCTCCTGTAAAAACACTTGTAACATGTAGAAATCAGGTTTTAGGAATGTCGAAAGATAGATATTTATTTCGTTTATAAATTTCATAAGCTTTTTGCCGCACAATTTACAATACAGAGATATGATAACTTTGGATATCTTTCTACTGAAACATTATTTAATGGCTTAAATATTTCTAGGTTATAAAAACAATTTTTATTTATGAGGGAAACAACGAGAAAAACCTACAATTTAAGAGAAAAAAAAAATAATAATAGGTACCTAAATAAATAATAAAAAAATAAAATAAAATAAAATAACATCTCACTAATAAAACAAATAAATTAGCAAATAAAATAACAAAAAATTAAATTAACAAATAAATAGATTAACAATTAAAAATAATTAACTAGTAAATAACAACTAAATAAATAACAATGTAACTGACAATGAAATGAATGAACAAATAAATAAATTAGATAACAAAAAGGAATGAACGTCTTAATAAGAACAGAAGAAGAAAGATCAACAAATACAGGGTGTCCGCCGGGAAGGTATACTACTTTGTTTGTTTATAATTTTTGATTAAATGAAAGAGAATGGATCTTATATTGATAAATGTTTTATTTAATGTCGGCAATTATGTATGGAATTCTATATCAGGTAAATTTCCGCCTCTTTTAGTCTCACAAATGCGAGCCCTTTTGAGCACATTTTTCATTACATTCTCGCACATTTCACGCGGTATTTCATTAATTTCATCACGAATATTTTGTTTGAGTTGCTCAAGCGTTTCTGGTTTGTTTGCATAAACCTTGCTTTTCAGATACCCCCATAAAAAGAAGTCGGGAGCAGTCAAATCATGCGACAGTGAGGCCAATCAACATCACCATTTCTTGAAATAACTTGTTGTGGAAATAGGTCTCGCAGTAATTCCATTGTAATCCTGGCTGTATGCGATGTGGCACCGTCTTGTTGATACCACATGCTAATCAAGCCCAAAGCATGAACTTTAATTTACCATGGAGGTATCCAACTTTAGAGCTCCATGAAAAGGCGAATGTTGAGTTGATTGCTCAAAGAATCCAAAAGCTTAAAGGCACATTTCTAACAAGAAGTAGTTTTGCCGACAATCCCCTCGTTAACCAATTAAATATTTAATCTAGTCATTTTTCATACTTGTTTCTATAAATTTTGAAATGTTTCTTGTTACATAGAACTTTAATTATTTGTTTCTTAGATGTCTTTGTTAACTCTTTAAGTGTTTAATCATTGTTAATTTATGTTTGTACATATATAATTTATCATTTGCAAATGTGTTATTTATATCTTTATTTATTTAATGTTTTCCATTTACTTATTTATTTATTTATTCATTATTTATTTATTAATTTATTTATTCATTATTTATTTATTTATTCATTTATTTATTTATTTATTTATTTATTTATTTATTTACTTATTTATTTATTTATTTATTTATTTATTTACTTCTTTATTATATATTATCTTATTTATATATTTATTTACTACTAAATGTGATACATATTTATAAATTAATTTTATTTTTGAGCTTTTCTAGTCAACCATTTCCTTCTTTTTCTTTTCTTTTTTTTTGCTTTTTGAATTTGAGGTTTTTCTTGTAGTTTCCTCAAAAGTCGATATGTCTACATGTAAATTGTCATAATAAATAATACCATATTCCAATAGAAAGATAATTACCATTATCAAATTATTGTATTGTAAAATGTGCGGTTACAAACACCCATTGTAAATCTTATATACAAATAAAAATTATCTATCTATCTATCTAACTTGTTGTGGAAAGAGGTCTCGCAGTAATTCCATTGTAATCCTGGCTGTATGCGATGTGGCACCGTCTTGTTGATACCACATGTTAATCAAGCCCAAAGCATGAAGTTGTGGCGTTGTTAAAAAGTTTTCAATCATATCACGATATCGCTCCCCATTCACAGTTACCGTTACGCCGTTTTCATTTCAAAGAACTAAAGTCCAATGATTCCTTCTGACCAAATTGCACACCAGACTGTAACTTTTAATGGATGCAAAGGTGACTGATGAATAATTTGAGGGTTTTCCATTGCCCAGAACCAACTATTCTGTTTATTCACATATCCATTCAAATGAAAATGTGCCTCGTCACTCATTATGATTTTTTCATGAAAATCGGGTTTGTCATGGGCTTATTCTAGGGTCTCCATATACCTCAAACGAAAAAAGAGGACATATTTTACAAACCCCTAACCTCCCAGTACCAGTATACAAAAAGAAAGTATAAAATAGATCGCTGACAAAAAAGAGAACATGTTCTCTTTAAAAGAGATGTTCTGGAAACCGTAGCTTATTCGATGATTGACACGTTGGTTTATCGAATATTTTTCCATAATAGATTTGCCACGTGTCTACTTCACGACTGCCAAATATGAACTATCAATGACTTATGTTTACCAAAATGGCGGCAAAATAAAGTAGTATACCTTCCCGGCGGACACCCTGTGAATACATATATGTAAAAATAAATAATTAGTAGGAATATTAACAAGTTAATTAACAAATAATGAACATCAAATAACAGAAAAAAATATAGTTATGTTACAGTATGATACAGCACATGTAGTTCGTTCATTAGAGGATTTTCTGAGAAATCACATCTGATCATAAATGTATTCGTTAGCTTTTGTATTCTATCGGGTATCAATTCGACTTCAGTTCTACTATACAAGTTTGATGTGGAATGAACCCAAGGCAGAGTCAGCATCATTTTTAATAATTTATTTTGTGATATCTGTAGCAATTTTATATGGCATGCAGCAGAATTACCCCTTACTTGGTATCTATAAAGTAAAATTGCTTGGAAAATCACCTTGAAAATTAATATTTTATTGTCGATTGATAAAAGCGATTTCCTGTTAATAAATGGGTATAACATTTTAATAGCAATATTAATTTTTTTCAAAGTCTGCGTGGTGTGCTCTTTAAATATCAATTTACTGTCCAGATGAATTCCTAAATATTTTACAGAAGTCTGCCATGGTATCAGCCTTCCATTTAACAATAGTTGATTGGCAGGTAGGGAGCAGGCTAGTGAAAAAGATGGCTTGCATCTTATCCGCATTTAGCTTAATTTTCCATTTGTTGCAATATTTATTTAGCCGCATTTTTAAGATTTCTCTCAATATTGTCATCAGCGTATATTGCATCTTCACATTCTGGCAAGCTTGCGAAATCTGAAGTATGCAAATTATATAAAATTGGGCCGAGAACTGAACCGCGTTAACAAAGTCGGTAAAAATTATATCAGTCTGAAAATCAGATTCCAAATTTGTTACAATTTTTTTTCACAAGAATTGCTAGGTTGGTTGTGGATCTGCCTTAAACAAAGCCTGGTCGAGAATCGGAAATGATTTAAAAAGGAAATTTTATTTATCGCACACAATCTTTTCCAAAATATTGGGGATGGCTTGCATTTAAGCAGAAACGAAGACAAACAAACACTCATTAGGTCTGTTCCTTTACTTTTGTAGTAAGAATGGAAAAGACTGCCAAAATGGCAATGGGGCAAACATTCAAAAAAAGTGGGATAAAAAGTCGTTTAAATGCCTGATAAACACGAGGAATTATTTAATTTACTAAGAAAATTTACATAGCGATGAAAGTGATCTGGAATAATCGAACTACTTTTGGATGAATCCGAGTATGGGGAAGAGTTAGAACTGATTGAACTACAAGCATTCGATAAGAGGAAAAAGGGCCAATGCATTAAAAATTACGAGGAGAAAATTGTCCCTTTTTACAGCGCGACACAATTTCGTCCCCACTTTCGACAAGAATCTTAAGGAGAACATTCAATTTTATGTTGCCGCCTGTTGATATCAATCATTTTAATACGCTAGAAATTACAACAAATGCGCGCATACACCTATACCAAATGGGACAACACATTTCAAATCAGATGTTAATTGTAAGTTGACTGGCAGCTTTTTCAATTCCTACACCAAGAAATTTGTTGAGCAAAAATTCGTAAGATTTTCAGTAGAGGGGTAATATCTTGATCTTTCGATGATGCTCTCTTTAACGATTCGATTTTTCGGCATTGAGTAAAAATTCGTAAGAATTCGTAAGAATTAGTAAAAATTCGTAAGATTTAAAAGTAAAGGAACAGGCCTACTATTTCTTCAGCCTGATAAAGCAATAAAGTACTAGATACGCCTCTACTACTTTATTGCTTGATCGAAGAATTATAAGCTAAGTACATTTTGTATGAGACCCTGTCCTGCCTTAATTATTGATTTCGTAATCCCGTTTCTTATATTCCCAGGGATTTTAGTATGTGACATCCTTCTGAAATATATTTTTCATTCTATGATTAATGAAGCTAAAAATATTTTTGCATGCAAAATATCACAAATATAAAATTTAAACTATTACCTACCAGTGGGTAACCAAAACTGGTCTTTAAGAAAAAACACTTTAAAGATACGAGGTACATATATACATCTGAAGCTACCTCAGTTTTTTTTTTTTTTTTAATGCATTTTATACCGCTGTTTCATTTTTCTTTAAGAAAAAGTTCCATTGCGACATGTCTCCTCCATTCATACTACACCCATCTGAAAGAGCATTTCGTAAAACTCAATCTAGGAACCCCACGACGAAATACACTCCGACACTCCTCCTGTCTCTTGGTGCATCTATTTTTATTGTGTACTTTACAATTATTGTAAGACCAAATTTCTTATCATCATCAAATCACCCTTCGCGGAATGTCAAAGTGCAGTTGCTGCTGCTGCTGCTGGCTGCTGCATCCATTGCATTGTAATGACATTTAAAAATCGGTTCCGTCACTTCCACAAACACACACACACACAAGATACATTCCTGCATCTGATGACAGTACTGCTGAAGCACACTCTTCACTTCTTCAGCATAAATCGGTCCGTGAAATTTTATTACATCTTTATGATGGTGGTTCTCGTGGGATATCTTATGATGGATTAAAGGGGTAACGATGGAGGACCTATTCTCGACAGCTCAATACGCGAGGGGACCAAACTTTCGGTATGTGTGATTTGGAAGTGAATTTCATTTACATGCCTTTAGGCTCTTCTGTGCATGGCATAAGTTGCCATTGAATATTTAAGACCACTGGCTGTTGGAGTGTTGGGTTGTGGTGCGCTGTGTCATACCATAGCGAGTGATGGCGCACTGAATGGAATGTTATGGCCAGAGGATGGAGAAGTTACATCTCATCACATCGTCATAGAACCGAGAACAGTTTAGTATATGATTGATGTTAACCTATTTGTTGTGTTGGATGAGCTCTGGGAATAGTACTTATGGCCTTTGAGTTTGACACACAATGTGCTCCAGATGATGGAATAAATTTAGGGGAGTGGGTGAACAGCGATTGGATAAAGATGATTTCCATAAGGAAAATCTGGGACGAAGTAATTTCAGAAAAAAAAAAAAAAATGTTTTCGGAAGGAAATTAGAACTTAGATTTCAATTTGGGCATATGTTCTGATGGTATTTGTCGCTCCCCCATTTACGTGATCAAAATTGTGATTTACTCAGAGTTGTCTTAATAGTTCTGTTTATATTTGTTTTATCTGATGGTTTAGAAAGAGGACAAGCGACAAGGTCTTTAATGTTAATGGTAGTCGCTTGTGTAATAGGCCTTATGCCAAGCTTATTACCTTATTAGATTCTTTCTCCTTTTTTTTTAATTAAATAGATTTTATTTCAAAATCAAAAAGCATGGCATTGTGGCCTGCCAAGCTTTTTAGCTTATTAGGTATATTGGTTTAGATTAAGTAACGCAGGATTGTGCGTTCATCACAAGAGACTGTATAGGGACCATGAGCCATCACTAGAAGACCTTTACGGTCAGAACCTTAAATTCCCTCATGCACTTCATTTTCCTACAGAACCTAAATATTTTCTTCACTTTTTCTGCACCTGCCCGGCTTTCTCTCAGAGAAGAAGACTTGACCACTTCACCATTTCTTTCTTTTTCATTAAATGATCCTAGTGATCTTGTTAATACCGGCTTTAGAAGTCTTCTTCGCTTGAATAAGAACTCAAACTAGTTTTTCGGTTGAGGTTAGAGAACTGGTTGTAAAAGCGGAGCTATTAATGGTCTTAGTGTTCTGGCGCTCAGATGCTAGCAGCTTTAATCTACCCTCACCGAAATGCGTTTTTTTTTTAATTTTGCTTGAGAAACCAACCTCCTCTAAATTTTAAATTGTATTCCGAGAAAGACTTGGCATTCACAGAGAAAAGGTCGGTGATATCATTCGCGAGTTGACTGGCATAACTCATATTGACCAAACTGAATTAAAGCGAGCTTTTACAGACCACCCATAATTAAGTATAACAAACCTTCATTTACCTACCAACTTTATTCTGGCAATTTACGCGAAGACTCCACCCTTTCCAAAACTCCCTTTACCAATAACCAAATTAGCTGCCAGTTGGTTTTAGTTTTTCTTTCTTTATTAACTGTAATTAATTGAATGCAGATATATATAGTACAATTTCCTTACGAAATGTTACTTTCTATTTTTTTAAATCTCTGAACATATCTTTTAGTAGTTTGTTTCATAATTGAATTTATCGTTATTAAGCTTTCACTATATAATAAGATAATTGTATGTATTCATGTGTAAGCATTCCATTAAAATAAAAAAGATGAAATGAAAAAACAAATTTTGCTTACTGTAGGGTCAAGTTGTAATGTTGAGAAAGCCATGTTTAGCTCGGGCATTACCTCAATAAATCCTCTCTTAATGTCATTTTGAAGACGAGTGATGTCCAACCGTCCAAAATCACGGTATCAAATTTAAATACGCTGTTGTTCTGAGCCTGAGCGTTTAAAATTTTAAATTAATTTTAGTAAGTTATTAATTGTTTTATAATTTTATTCGTTGTAATACAACAATGCAAATGTTTTTTAAGTCTAATAAGCACAAATTTGTACAAATTTGTTTTTGCTTATAATATAACTCAAAAAGCCTTTGAAATACATCTCGCACTCATTTTACAATACTGTAGTAACTCAAAATTTGTCAAATTTAAGATAGATCATTATTCAAACGTAAAACTCAATTCTCTACGCATCAATAAAACCGTTGTTAGCCTAGTGCAAGAAAGAAAAAAGATATGACACTTTGAGTACTACACCATTCAAAATAATTTATCTCTCAAAATTTTTTTTTTTTGGGGTAATACATTCCTAACTCAAAAATTGGAAATATATTTATCATCTGCAATATTTAAACAAATAAATAAATATATAATTTCTATATTTTCATTAACAAAACTAATAAAGTATTAATTTCTTTATAATCTGTAACAGGATGTGAGTTATCAGTTTTTCGCCGTTTCTGAGAAAAGTCACATTTTGACTTCAACAGTATTGTAAAATGAGTGCGATCTGTTGGGGAAATTTAATTGCATTTTATATATTCGTTTTGTAGAATAAAATCCTCGTTGTGAAATAAAACAATCATGAAATTCAAATTCTGTCATGACAATAAATGGAATGGATTCTAAGAAAATTGTTGTCGCATTAGGAAATTTTGACGTGGAGGTCTAATGTAATTTTCCATTGTAATTTCTAGATTTTACTCTCAAATTACAGATTTCTTGTGCCCAATGGAACATAAAACGAGATTTTTGCAATTTGTGTTTATCAAAATCCATTCAATTCATGTTGATAGCCAATGCAGCGGCCAAATGTAAATTTTTCTCTATTTTTCACAGACTTTTCGTCTAGAAACGTAAGTAAACACACCTTAAAGTTTGACAAATGACAAATGTTTTGGTGTTAGTGGAAATATTTGTAAATCTCGCTCAGGAATCGAGATTCGCCAAATTCTTCTGAATCTTAAAAAGGTGCCTTTTTTGAGGCCAATGGAACATGAAATCTGATAGCCAGCGATTTTAAGAGCAGATAAACTGCTCTGAATCTAGAAAAAAAAAAACGTTTTTTTTTTTTCAAGACATAATTGTTTATTAGTAAGGTTTCACTAATGCTGCATATTTTTACTGGCAGCCAACTTATTGTATACATTGGTCTTTACTATTTCAGAAGCCAAAATATTTTTATTTTTTTTTCATCGAGTTTTTTGTGAGCGGTGCCTATAGGATAGGGAGGGGCAGACTCAACACTTTTTCGCAGATTTAAAATAACTTCTTTCGCAAATAAATTTGAAAATTTTTCTTTTTCATTGAAAGCTATATGATTAGGTATTTTACTACAAAAATGAATAATTTCTTAAAAGTTAACTTCACGCTGATAAATGATAAAAAAAAATAAAATAAAACTACTCCAAACAATCTTCATCCGGGAGAGGCACTGTATTCATGAATTTAGATGACGCAATGTATTAATAATCAATACTGTCTTTATTTGAATAATGAAGCAAATATTAAATCTAAACATAAAAATTAAAAGAGATCTGAAATTCTTGTTTAAACTAAAATTAAATTAAAAAAACAAAAAATAAAAGATAAATGTAGAATATAAGAAATTCAAAAAAAAAATCATTGCACGTAGTATCGACCCATATCAACATCCTTAATAACGATAAGGTTTGAATATCTTGACGATTCAGCAGCATCATGTGCATTTGTCAAAAAACCGCAACTGCTGCAGAAGAACAGTCATAGTTCATGTACGATCTGAGAGAACAGTGTGGCACGAGTTGCCATAAAAGATTTTATTTAAAAATGAACCGCCTTTCTTTAGTGTAAGTCAAAAGTGTCCCATTTCCCCATTGACAAATGCGTACAAGGAATGTGTAATCAATCTGTGTCGAAAGCCTTCCAGTTCGTCAGAGCACTCTTAGAACTTCGCAGATGGCTATCCGTTGATAATACATATTGGCCGATGTGTCCCTGAGCCATCTAGAATTGTCTCATAGCTCATGAGCTTGTAGATTTCTTGCGATTGTCTTTATTCTGTCAATGGTGTGACTTTATATTTGACCAATGCATCGTTGAAAACTATTTTTAAGCACGGAAAACAAATAGAGTCAATAAAACATAAAACAAATATATTAAGAAACATAAATGTATATAAAAATAAAAATAAAGGAATGTATCAACTTGACCTCAATGACACTCGCGGTGTTACCTTTTGAGTTTAAAATTCTTCAACGTAAACAATGAAAAAGGGACATAACTTTAAAATTTCATACTTTTCCACCTTTTAAACCGAAGATAGACTTGTCCAAATACTCGTCTATTTAGGAAAGAGGCTACTCATAAATAACCAATGTTATTGCTGATCCTTGTCTGGAAAATATTATTTTGTGGTCAGGCGATGGACTTTAGCATAAATTCAATGAATTTTATAAAAGTCCCTACGAAGATGTCATACCCTTGTGACGCATTTATCTCACCATTAAAGGGAAGCACTAAAACATTCATAATGGCTTCTATCGGAACCTTGCACGTTTCACACATCTTTCACATAATTTAACACATCAACTGCTACCCAACCACCACCCGGGCAGACATAAATAACATGCACCCTCATACAAAAGTGACTGTGCGTGAGTTTAAATTGTCGTTTAGATTATTTTCTTTTTTTATAGAAAGCTTCGCGCATTAGTCCTTTATCGGAAACTGCAGTTTTCAAAATAATCGCCCCCACATCCACGCCACATCCTTGTTGCCCAACCAACTATGTACGTCGTCGGGACGAACGGATATTTATATTGAATAAATCATTTTTATTTCCAAATGCGATTAAAATGCGTCTCGTACTTTTCCTACAAAGGATTGTGCTTGAATAAAAAAATAACGGAAATATGTGAGCTCCTTGAAAACTTTATTAGATGTGTGGTGTGTGGCGTTGAAAAGATCCTTACAATGTCGTCTGGGGAAGAAAATATGACACTAACAGAAGGTGATGACTGCCTGCAAAGCGAGTTAGTTCATTTTTCAAAGGACTATTGCACAAGTCGCGACGACAGGCTACTTGAGTGCTGTTGGCATGTGACTGGAACGTGTCGTTGAGCACTTTTGCACTCTTATTAAATTATTACATAGCTCGCGCGCTGATCGGAAATGTAGTTAGGTACTCAGACACAGACAGGGGGACGGAGAACATTTCATTACGATATTAGAATCCATAATTGATTCATATGTCGCGCACGGTTTGAGGGATTGTACCTTCAGATGGAATGTTGTGTACATGAAACCCTTAATCCTTATCGCTAGCCATATATAGTAAATGCACAATTTAAATGTATTCATCCCCATAATCCTCCAATTTGGTCATCAGTTTGGTTTCTATTCAGTTCTGCTGTTAAGAACTGAGCTTCGATTCTATCAAAGGACATCCGCAAATCCTTAATCGTCACGTTGATCTGTGAAATTAATTCAATGAAACGCCCCGTATAGTAGCTAAACACAAAAAAGGCGAACTCAACATCCATTGAAAGGAACAAATCGAAAGAATAACACGAGGGCAGTGTCCTCTTTGTGGTTGGTGGTCTCCACCCCAAAGAAGTGATGGGAGGATAACAGATAAAAGCGTTGCTTTAAATTAGTTACTCTTACATTGGCTCCGGAGGCGAACTGTCGCTACGAGTTCATTCTATCGAATCGACATAATGATAACACAGAATATCAGAACAAGACACATGGAACGGATCAAGGGAATGAAAATTCAACAGCTGTCTGTCAGTTTAACTTTCTCCGACGTACATTTTATATCCTTGTGCCTTCGTGTGATGTCAATTCCAATTCAATAAAGAAAAGTGGTGGAGGGTTTATCTACCATATTCCTTAGAAGAAGACTCGATTGCCTGAGGACGAGAAAAATGCAAGATGAAGATTTGGCAGACTCGATAAGCAAGTTCAACTTATTGATGTGGTTAGGATAAGGAGGCTTGAATTTTGCCAAAGGGTTCATAGAAGTTATAAACGGATTTTGGGAAAGTTCGCAAATGTCAACATTGGCTGTAGATAGGAGGGCAGACATTGGTTGAAAGGTGGGTAAATAAAAGTAGATGATAGGATCGGTTGTTGTCAGCGTTATGGATTCAAAGGGTATATGAATGTGAATCGATGATTCCGCAAGAATGAGACGGTTTGCTCTTTCAACTTAAGTTAAGTAGGCTCGTATGCAATTCGCAGCCATCTTCAATTTTCTATAGAATACATAGGGCCTCTGCCTGTTTTCGGCAGCGTTGGAGACTCTGATGTGGGATAAGTACTCTTAGGCACTCGCACAGTAGGAAGAGTACTAAATCCCCTGGCCCATTAATCTGAAGTGGTCGTCTTTCAAGCTGGCAATACTAATGCGAAAGCTTTTCCATCTGGTATATAGAGTCTTTTGAAAGTTCATGGAAACGATGATATATCTCCATCTTGTTAAATGTCTTGCCTCACGGAAATTTGTTAATAAGCGACTCTAGGATTTTCGTGTCAACAGGTACAGTTTTGATTTGATATAAGTGGCGGTGTTGCCCAATGCTCTGTATTGCCTATGTCACTATTTCTTATAGTTATTAATGATCTCTTGTATGCCACTTAGAAATCCTATACACTCCATCGCTGATAAATGATGATAGCTCAGCTCCATATTGATTTTCGTCACTTCTCTTTGGCGGTGTGTTTGGAAGGACATTGCCATACGTCAATGTATATTAAACTTATTAATTGTCGACGTCGACAACATACTAAAATAAGGTACAGAAAATTGAGTGCCTTCTGGTATTAATGCGAACTCTAAATCTATATTACTGTCACTTGCATGATGCCACAACGACCGAAATTGTCATCAGTGGTATCTCTGTAAACAACAAACTACGTTGGGATGACCACATACCTACGCAAAGTCGTATATAACACAGCGAAATATCTTGTTTTTAGAGGTCCTTCATTTCGTCTTAGCTCATTTATAATGCCAATGGCAGGTGCATCAAAAACCACGTAAAATAGTTGGGTCCATTGAGCTCAGTTAACCACTCGAACTATGTGTTAGCATTTTAAAGTCGAGGCACATTAAAAATAGACACAATGAAAAATGGACCAGGAATTTTTTTTTTCAAATGCCCAAAACATTTTGGTAGTAAAATAAAACAGATAAAAAAGGACCCCTAATGGTTTTCAAACATTTTGCACCAAAAGTATGACTCTCAATGAAAATACTTCCCAATTTCATATTTATTTTAGTGCTAGTAGTCTGTACTGCAGTTAAAATTTGTGCTAGCAATTAGGATCCATTCTGCATAAATGGAATGGGCTATATGACATGATGACAGATAGCTCTATTTTGTTGGAACTTTTCTACATTTTTAATAAAGCCTTCCTATAAGCACTAGTAACTTACAAAAAAAAAGAAAAAAGAATAACTCCAACAGAATAAAGCTCCTTGTCACAATATCCCATTTGTGATTTAATTCTTACGGGATATGGAATCAGAAACACACAACTGGCCTCCCCGAAACGCAGATTTAATGTTATTGAGTATCTAGATGTTGCAATAAAGAAAAAAAATACTGTTTTTCTGAAACGGAGCAGAGAGGACATCATTTTTGTAGTAACAACGGTTTGGGATGACGTTCCTGCAGAAATGCTGGCAAAAACTCGAAACAGTTGCATGAAAATTACTGAATGCTTTTGAGGCTAAGGCTTCGGCCACGCAATGAGCGACGAGTCGCTGAGCGATAGATGGCCATTTACTGAACGACGTCGCTGAGCGATTAGTTGGGAAAATGTCATCGTCAAGTGCGGTCCGTCGTAGCTTATTAGTTGAAAATCGCGTTCATATTTACAGATGGAGAATACGTAGGCAATTATGGTGAATTTCGTCATTTGTATCAAAATCTGCGCAGATTTCCAGATCGATTTTGGCAATATTGTCGTATGGCTTTTCTTTCTTTCTTTTCACTCTTTATCAGCGAACGGTGACATTTTTATTTTTATAGTCTTCGTGGTTGTTCTCTCATAGCACTGGACCGCTTTGGACAGCTGAAATTATACTTTCTGTGTTTATTTTGTCCATATTATAATTTATTACTTTGTCGCTCAGCGATCGACTGAAAAATTAAAACAGATTTGATTGCAGAGCGACGTCGCTCTGTCGCTTTAAAAATCGCTCAGTCGCTCAGGGTTTATGTGGCCACCTCCATACGATTTCATGTGTTACAATTTTTTTTGCGTCGCTCAGCGACTCGTTGCTCAGTCGCTCGTCGCTCATTGCGTGGCCGAAGCCTAAAGCAGATATATTTTTTTATAAAATAATTTCATTTTGCTCCTCTTTTTAATTTCAAGTAAAACTTATTTGTCAAAATAATAATGCCAAAGTAAAATTTAATTTCATTGGCGCAAAATTATAGTCATCGTCTATTAGGACAGATTAGTAGATACTAACTAACAGCACTCTAATTTCAAATTATTGTCAAACAGACCAAAGAATTTATAGTTTGAGAAACTAAACACAGTTTGGGGAATTCTCTTTAAACAAATTTTAATGAAATGACAGCAAGAAAAAAAAAATTGAAAATGCAGGAATGAAATGAACATTTTTTTTTTTATTGAATCTGTAGCGAGTAAAACTCTTTGACATCAAAATCTTCAAAAGGAATAATAATAAGCCTTCAAAAATCTAGTTAAATAAAATTCAAAAATAAAATAATAATATATAAATCTTTCTTGTTGCTACCACTGTTTTGAGGGAATCCCTTAAATGCTTTGACCGCCATCTGTTTCTATTCGCTTTCAACTATGCAAGCACAATTTTCCAAAGCTTTTGTGGAATGCATCTCAACTTTTTATTTTTAACCACCAGGCGGCCAATGGGCCACAGCTTGGGCGCCAGCAGTTGCAGTTCTCTTCTTTTGGTGGATAGTAAATATTGATGTAGTTTGTAGTACTGTGTATGTGTGTAACAGTAACACTAACTGTGTACGTTGTGCATGGTAAGAGAAAACCCACCACCTCTTCTGGGTTGCATATTGCATTTTGCATTACCTTAAATTACAATTTACAATCTGCCTCTGCTACTGCAATGGTTGGTTTTTGTGGAATAAGTGGTAATGGTGATTGCTGTTGCTGCGTTGGGCAGTCTCTACATCGAGTGGGCACTTTTCTGCAGCAACTTGTAAAAGTGCAAGTTGTTTTCCATTTCCATGTACGGAGCAATCCTTCTCGACTGGATACTAGCAGACTAGCACTGGGCGTTACGGTGTGAATGGCGATAGTTATAATTGTAGGCCGGTAAAGCCGGTCGATTGACTTCGTCCGTTGTGTGCATTCATTCAAAAAAATTTCCGCATATATGTACGTACCCAAAAGGCATCACTAAATCACCTGTGTGCAACAACTACTTAGATTAGGTGGGCGGACTTGAAATGTCAATAACTTGCTATTTTTGATTACACATATTGCATTTGTACACATAAAGGTGTAATTTGCTGCGGTTGTGAATTATTCTATCATCCTGTGTGTACACAAATTTATTACCGCAATCATTTGGCTATGTACTGTGCTCATTTGCGGAAGTTTTATTTGGTAAATATAAAGTTTAACAACCTTTCCGATGTGGGAACAATTTGTGGATTTTTTTTTTTTTTTTTTTGTGAATCACTAAATGGGAAATTATATTTGCTCTGGGGGATTGGGTAGTAGCGCACTCCACCCCGAACTCGATGACAAGAGCCCGAAGGTATGTTTCACTTGTTTAACTTTGGATAAGTGGCGGTGATTAATTATTGTACGTGGCATGCAATTAATTCAGACAATCGACATTTGATTTGGAAAAAGGTGTGGGTGAAAAGGGGTACGGTTTTTATTAATAGTTTTTGCAAGGTTATACAATCGTCTAATATTTTTGGTCACTTAGTCAGTGGTCGAATAACCGCTTCGTGACGTCACTGAGTTTTGTGGATTTTAAAAATAAATAAATAGTTGGCGCAACAGGTCTGGAGAGACCCTAGGCCTAGCTTCTCACAACCATTCGTTTTGTGTGAGTTTTTCATTTTTGGAACGAATGGAAGGGATCTACAGTTTTATGCCGACTCCAAACGGCTAATTGAGAAGCTCTTACAAGACATTTATACTCTCGGATGTTTGTCAGACGTTCGCGAGAGGTAGCGCAGCGGAAAAAAACCTAAGTCGGAATTGGGTTTTTGCGGGATTCGAACCTGGGACTCCCGCAAGCAGTCCAACACACTAACCACTAAGCTACTGCGACTGGATTTTACATACCTATAAAACAATAAAAAAAACTTGAGTTCTACTTAAGTTTACGGGAATGCAAGTGAATTGTTCGCTTCTAAAGTAACATTAAATGTAAACCTTTCACACGCACCCATATTTAAGGTACCTAAACAAATTCTTAAATTTTGGGGAACTTGTGTTTAAATAAAAGTCTGTCTTGCATGTGCAGTGAATCTGGCAACAAAGTTCTAAGTTCCGCTTAACCTTCAAATGAGCCATGTTGATATAAGTACCAAGAGACACTATACTTAAGGTCGCCTTACATTGAAAACGGATTGGAAGTGCTTTGTTTTGCTTTAAATAAACGTAGAATTGGGCTTGCACCAGCGATACCACTGTGCTTTACTCTGATTTACTTCAATTTTGGAAAAATTAAATTAAAATCTGCTCCCTACTTCACTATTGCTAAATTGTTTATATCTTACTTCACTTTATAAATCTCTTATTTAATCTGCTTTAATTTTACTGACAAAACCTTAAATCTACTTAAAAAAAAAAACAAATTATTAAATTCGCATTTCAAAAGAATAAAATGCATCAAACTTCACTTGAAACACAAAATTGATTATGCAATTTTCTGACGTTTATTATTGTTTACCTTTAAACTTTCTGGATACGTTTGGTTTTGGTTTCTAATGTCTGTCTGTTCTGAAACGTTTATCCAAATACTTCAAAAAATATATAAGAAACGCTATGAGAACTATGATTTTGAAGTCAACTTCTCTTTTCTTGAATCTACTTCAGGTTTTAGGTCAAATCTACTTCGCTTTTTTTTTTTAAGTGGTAACGCTGACTTTTGTGTTTTCTTTTGGACTTTACCAATACGACCTGACATTTTTGAAGAACATTAGTTAGAGTCTCAACATTTTGTTTACGGACTGAAATTTTTGAGGACAAATAGTCCGAGACGACATTTTGTTCAAAATACTTACATATATCTAGTTCCAACCGTGACAGACTCAAGAAAACAATGAATTCGGAGTAGAAACGGCTCTTTTTCGTCACCGCACTTAGAAGTGGATCACTCTTTTGAACTTTAATTTCTAATCCAGTCAATCACTAACTAAAAATGGAATAAAACCCCTTTCTAAACGGAGCAAAAGATATTTGTTTGCAATAAATATGGAGTCCTTTCATTCAATATTTATTGTATTTAATGCAAACAAGACACAGCTCACAACATTTTCCAGAAAAAATGCATCAACAGTTCCTCAGATCCAAATTGATGACCATCCAATCCATCACAAAGACTCAATGCACCTTCTAGGAGTCACAGTCAATTCAGGAATCACATGGCAGGACCACATATCCTATATCGCAAAATCGGCGTCCGCAAAGTTGAGCTACCTATTTAGAGCAAAGAGGTACTTTAGCCCCAAGTAACTTCTCCTTCTCTACAAAGCACAGGTTAGACCAGGCTTGGAATATTGTTCCCATATATGGAGCTCGGCCCCAAAAAATTCACTTAACCTGCTTGATAGCATACAGAGACGAGCAGTTCGACTCATTGGAGACCCTACACTCACATCGAATCTACAACCGTTGGTGCACAGAAGACAAGTCACTGACCTATGCTTCTTCTATAGGTACTTCCATGGTAGATGTTCTGAGGAACTCAAAGACATTATCCCTCGAAATGCAACTTTTGGGCGCCCAACAAGACAGGCTGCTAATGCTCATGACCATACAGTACACTCGACAACCGCGAGGACATCAACTTTCCAAAACTCCTTCTGTTACAGGACAAGCAAAGTTTGGAACTCGCTTCCTGGGGATATATTTCCAGAAGACTACAATTTGCAGCAATTTAAGTGCAGAACAAACATACATCTGCAGACATCTCGGGGCGCTGTTGAAGCGTTATAGGTTCGCCTTTCCCGGGAGAAGTATATAAAAAAAAAAATCACTTGACGATCCTTAAGCATTCAGACTAGACTTCTAGTCCAGTGCTATTGGGTAGAAACTTTTTCTTGGGTGGGTTATCTTATGTAGCTATGATATTGTTTGCCCATCATAAAACCTATGGTCACTATGAAACATACTTAGGGCTACACCATGACCTTAAATATTTACTAGTCGAATCCTTTCAAATATTGTCTATACAGAACTTTCTGACAAAAGAATTCATGGGCACATTTTTTATGTCAAAAACTCATAATAATCTGAGCTTGATTTCTTTTTAACGCTATATGAACTCGTACTTCGAACTTGAATTTTTCTTCCTTGGACACGTCCTTGTTTTTAAATATGCAAAGGGGTACAAAGAACGAAATTTTAATCTTGATGGATATTTAAAAAATATGAACTTTGCAAATGTGTTAAGTGGAACCAGAGCTCAAAAAGTTGGTAGATACTATTAAAAACAAATATTGAGTCCAACATACTATTATCGAATTACTTTTAATAGATCGTAATCAGGGTAGGTATACGTATCTTATGTAGAGTGTAACCTGCCGGTAAAGGTATGTCCACGAAAAAAAAAAAAAAAAAAAATACTACACAGTCAAAGTAACATGCAACTAGCAAAATGCAATCGATACCGATTATACAAGAAAGCAAGAAAATAACACCACCAACACGACTTATTGGCAAATAATATTTTTTTCTGACATTTTTCTACCTCCATTCATGGATATTACCGACATTTATATGATACCTACTTCCAACACACGCCGGACTTGTTGCAGAATTTTATCGAAAAATCGTTTGTCATGTCTCTGTCACATCCTACGCGCAGTAGCTTCTAGCCAGCTTGTCTTGTATTTTTCTTTAGCGTGTTGGCTGGCGCTCCAGGCAAGCACGACTATCAGTCTCAAACTCAAGACTCTGTTCCTCTTTGATGGTGCAATTTGCGATTTGCTTGCACCGCCATTCCAGTACCGAAAGTAAATTTACTGTGAACCGGGGGTGTAGTTTCTGTTTGGATTTGAAGTATAGCTTTAATGTTTTCATTGCTCGCCTCGGAGGTCGGAGATAACAGATGAGTGCAAAATGAGTTGCTGTGCTCTTAAATGAGCATAGGAGTGTTTAGTGTAGGTATCTGTTAGATATTTTATGGTCTTTCTGGTCTTCGCGGTTGGAATTGGAAGCTTTAAAGAGATATTTTGTCTGCCGGAAAAATCATTTGTTGCTTCTCTGCCTTAGGTGACATGCTTAACGTGGTAAGTGGTAACACAAGTTGGGCATGCTGTGGTGGTGATACACGGAGTGATGTGCGCATGTTTGTGGTGAATATAGTGTGCCTGATGTGCCGTTTTATTAAAGCTGTAAAGTATAGATATGTAGTAAGACTGAGTGAGTTATCCTTATATGTATTGTGGGGGATAATGTTTTATTGTCGTGTCGCATGTCATTTTTTAAATCATTGTCAAAGGTCAAGGAGTCGGCAGATTATGTTAACCTGATTATGAAACCATGAAGACAGACGATGGGAATAACTGAATACAATCTGTTAAGCCAGATTTGATATAGAGATTTGTACCTACATCGTGTGGGATTTAATGGATTTGGTTAGTACGTATGTGTGCTATTTATGCAAAGAGAGTATTTTATTTTTTCTTACATTATTACGCCTTATATAACGCAAATTTAACACAATTCTGACAACAGGTGTTTTTCCTGACCATTTGAAAATAGCAGTGGTAATATCTATAGCAAAAAGTCCAAGTAGTAATGACCATTATGGCCCATTTCAATACTACCATTTTTATCAATTTGAAAAAAATTGTTAAAAATCAGATCAAATCTTTTCTTCAAAGGATTGATAGGTATTTTATGACCGAAGCAATCTAGTTTTAGGAAACAACACAGTTATTTCACAGCACTTATAAATGTTATTGAAGAAGAGAGGGGATTAATGAACGTGTCCGGCGGATCATTTTTCTAAAAGTCACAAAGATTCCTTTGTGTGATGTTTTTTTTTACCAATGGAAGAGACCTACAATTTTGTGCCAAGTTTGAAGTTTGAACGGCCGATTTAGAAACTCTATTATGAAAGTTATATTCTCTGAAAGGTACGCCTTTGTTGTGTTGGAAGCGGCACTTATAAGTGAGGTGCTACGCCTCTTTGTCCAATCTTTCCTGTATTTTGAAAAATTCTTTCAATGGGCAATATACGTTCCAATTTTACAAATTATGAGGTTAAAGCTGTCATAAATTTCAAGATAGATAGCTATAGTATTAAAAAAAAAAAACGTTGTCGTATAGTATGTGCCCTTTCCGTTTTCCTATTCCACTTAAGAAAATTGATAGCATTTTTTCAAGATAGATTGAAGTTTCCAATCATTTTGCATACTCAGCTATAAAAAAAAAAAAATAACCTAGTCGTCAGAAGTCAGCCGGAGGGTGCTGAGCCTAGGATAATCATAAAAATAATCTCTCAGGTCAGCCCTCTTCTATTACAAAACATATCTTTAACATTTTAAGTTAAGAAACAAGTAAAATAAACTGTCGATAACATAAAAATAATCACAAAATGCAAATACCTTAAATAGATAAGTATTTGTATAACTTTTCCAAAAACCAGGATTGTTGCAAGTTTTTGGACACAGGCCGAAGAAATGTTAGCCAAGGGAATAATATTTTTCGCTTGGAAGAAAGACCAAAGGACTATTGCACTGTACCTACTTCGTATTCCAGAATCTGACTACATAATCATGAGCATGACTGTACAACTGACTCAGTGAAAATAACATTAACATTGTCGCTCGTATCGATTTTGTTCTCCTAGATGGCTCTGTGTACGAATTTCAGCAAAAGCTACAATCCACACTCAATATTCTCTCTTAATTCGCTGTTACTCTTTTCCACTTATTACCTATACCATTCATTGGACGGAAAACCCACAAACTCACCACAGGCTACCATGGATATACAAAACTTTTTTGTCACACATTTTTTCCAGAAAGGAAACCACCCCAAAATGTAGTCTGACGATCGGGCGGTACGGTCGCAAATAATTTCTCATCTCTACGCTTATTCCGGTGCAGAGTGTATTAGCAATAAAAATAAATATACCTATACCTAACATTAGTAAAAATCAATGACCAATATAGTAATAAATTAAATTTGCATACACACACGTAAGAGGGTGAATAACCCCTCTACAGCGAAAACGAGAGAGAACAAGTCTAACACGAAAAAAATAATCATCATCTAAAAAAGGACCAAATTCCAAGTGCCCCCTTATTGTTTAATATTTTTCGTTGTGCTTATAGCTATTAGCTTTCTTACAATTTACCTAATCATATTATACACAAATGCGTACAAGTGTTGTATTGTGCTTTAAAGGATAAATAACGTTTATCGTACAGACGCTTTGCTTTGGCGATTTACATCTACCCATTCCCTTAAAGTGGCAAAAATTAAATTTAGCTCGCTCTTTAAGTGTTTAAAATATACCTATGCAATAAAAATTACATGTGCTTATGTGTCCAAGTGCTTTAAATTAGTTATTTTCTGAATCTTCCTGCATTTTAACTGTGATACACATATTTGAATATCAAAATTAGTCGTAAGTCTAAACTTTGTTGTACATATCACCCCCCCTTTTGGAGTCGGTAAAAGTGAGTTTTCATGAAAGTGCATTCACCCAAAAATACATGGAAGCCAATCCACCCGCTCTAATCTAATCGAATCCTCAAAAAAGTCACTGGATGAAGGATGCAACCGTAGTTCGTCGACTTTAAACTTCAGCAGAACGTATGCTCGCTCCTGGAGGAGGTTAAAGGATTATAATTGAATGGTAAAAAAAAGGCAAAATCAACTACTCTGTAGGACTTTTTTTTGGTTGGGTAGGGGGTGGGTGCACACAAGTTTTACAAGCTCCTAAGAGGATGCCTGAATGCATTAAAATTGGATTCTATTTGTTGAACGTAGTATTTTTGGCGTGGTCCCTACACATCCACACGATGTCTATAGTTCTGAGCGGATAGGATAGTTGTTGTAGGTGAAATGAGTTCTGATTCAAGTTAAACCAAGCAGAACATTAACTCCATAGGGTATACCAACGCATACTAGACAGAGAGATAGTGGAAGAACAATTTTTTTGCGAATTGTAACAGAACTGGGTGGTTAATAATTGTGGGTCCTCGTTTGCGATGGTCGTGTACGAGTAGATACATATAGTTGGTTCAAGATGAGGTTGTCGGTGCCGGTGCCTATTGTTGAAGGGATTGTTTGTTGAGCCCGCGCCCCTGTTTCGAGTCCTAATAATGACTATGACTAGAGATCATGGTTGAACATATTTTTTCTTTCTTTTTTGGAAAATTTTAGATTTCTTAATGTAAAAGCTAAAAGGGACAATTTCTTAAAAATTTCGCCAACATTTTTAGACATTACATTGAACATTACAGAAAAAATAGTTCATTCTGTGCTCTATAATATCCTACGAGCTACAAATGCTTTTAACATAGGTACCTTTATGGCATCCTATACCATCATTAATTGCTGAATTGAGATGACAAATTTTGACGATTTGAAAAGTATAGCCAATAGTTTATATATTCAACGTGTTTCGTTCTTCGAAAATAATGGGGACGCACCATTTCTAAGTGAAAGTATAAAGACTGTCAGGTCTTTTTTTTTTACTTTTTAAACCTTAGTATTGGTAGATTAGATAGATAACCTTAAAGCTTAAAGCATCACATTTTTTGAATGTTAATTTACTCCTAATATTTTTGGCAAAAAAATAACTCCTCTGTACTAAAGCTAGGGTTTGGAATCTAATCGATCCGACATAAAAATCAGCGTAAATATAGCCTATAAGTGCCGGTACATTTTTCGAAAGTTTAGTCTTAAGCATTTTGCTCCAAGTACTTATGTTGTAAATATTTCTACTGGTCGTAGACAAATAATGATTTCAGGCTTCTTTCACACAGCTTACAACAGGTCGAATCTTGTATCCAAATTCAAGGAGACTAATGGCTCTATTAAGGATGAGATTAAATTAAAGGGTCTTCCTTCTTGAGGATCGGAAAATGATGCTGATATTCCACTCGTTCGACATACGAACTCTCCTGTGCCCAAATCTTGAAGATCTGGGGCCTATAACATGAAACGACAAGTACTTGTTAAACAAGTGAAACTCAACAACTGTTGAAAATTTGTGTAACACCTACTAGCCTGCGAGCACTTCAACAATTCTTTTAGAGCAATTTAACAAGTGGGAAATTTTATAATTCTACTGCTGCTGAAACAACAAGTACTTAAAGAAAAGAGAATGCATTTGTTAATTGTTGTAACCGACGGTGGCCGACTTTTTAGAATTCAATATTTGCAATAGTGTTTGCAAAGTGATAATACTGGGGAAAGTCATTCAAATTTATTTAGTGAATACTAAATATAATTTGCCATTAAAAGTATTTTTTTTTTTTTTTATTCTGTCAGAGAGTGACAGTGACAATTTACAAAATGTAAAAGTATTTAAAGAAAGAATAAATTTCGTCCTGTTCGGTCCTGTATGCGTGCTCGTGGTGGCCATTGGCAGATGTTGTTTTTCATTATTAACGGCATACCTTCCTCTTTATTATGAAAACATTCGATCATTTATCTCAAAAAATGACATTTTTCTTTGAATACCAAAGTAACACCTCTTATTGGAAAACCCTTTAGTTTACAATTTGTTCGTTGAAAATTTCGTGTGCCACTGCCAGTGCCAGTTGTTGATTACCTGACTGAAAGTCTCTCCCATAAATTACGTTCGCCAACTATAAAAACATTTATTTATTTATTTTTAACTATAAAAACAAGGCGCTTGTTGTATTGTTAGGGAGAAAATATTGATAGCCTTGCATTGGTTTGGGACTGGATGCCATCACCATGTTACAACTTATAAAAAACGTTCAAGGTGTTAGCAAAATTACAGGCTGTCGGTGTATAAAAGAAGCCATTTCAACAGTTCCTATTTTATTTTATATAGGAGTAGGAGACTTATCTTTTCCTCTTCACAAATTCTCCGAATCATCGCGTAAGACTAACTTTTTAAACTAGATTTTAATTTTTAAATTTTAATTTCCCTAAATGATGCGATCTGGTCCGTTACCTTGGTTTGGTTGGACTTCAGTTTACAAATTGCTATTCTCACTTAATCATGGTCAACGGATGTCTGGGTTTACATCACCTTGGTTGAATGATTCGTTCTGCCTGAGTGCGAAATTGTGGTCGACTTAGCTGGCTATCCGCCTTTTCGAATTAAAATGTATTATTTCCATAAAAAAAAGAACAATATTTTGTTTTAAAAATAATTGTAAGTCCGCTATTTACATGAATCAGGCTTTTGCTAAATATTGTGTATGCACATTTTTAACTTTCGTTCAGATGAAAATGTTTAGAAAGACTCATTTCTAAGGTTTATATGAGATACGAGCTTTTAGGTTTTTAGTTCAAAAACCTCTCGGTAATTCATAGTTCTTCTTTATCCAATTGGCTGGCATGTCAACAAATATTTCCAACAAGCCTATATGATCAGATAGCATTCCTGGCACCTGAAGAAGAAATAAAACATCAACAACATATTTGACAAACAAAAATCATATTTCCATGTGCGATTGGAGCTTTGCATTCATTTTTCTGAATTTATTTTTTTTAATTTAATTTGTCATTAGAATCTCAAGGAAAATTAAAACATTCAAATTTACTGGTCAGGTTTGACAGGAACTGCAAGGCAAGTACTCGTTCAATGAAATAAATGTTATGTTCGAGTTTTCGAACTTATTTTAGAAAAGTAGGTTTTTATTCATTCAAAGCAATTGCTAGAGCTTTTACTTTGCTTCAACCTTTTGCTCAAGGGTCAAGGCAAACGCTAGATTTTATTCATACGACCCAATATATATCGAAATCGTAACTGAATTCAGATACTCCGCCGAGAGATTGGTTTTTGTAACCCCACCTGAGGGACTTGGCTGGATTGCATTTTATTTTAGTTCGTGGCGGGACTTAGTCGGTAGGAATATTTTGTATAAACGCGGCTTTATCTTTCACAAAGTTGTCATATCCCACTGCCCCAAAATGCCTATAAATAATTGTTACTTTTGATTGTCGTCAATTGGAATGTTAAGTTCAGAAAACCTGGAAAACAGCTGTAAGTGAAAAGAATTGTGAATAATTGATGTTAAAAATAAAACTAATTTTGTACCCATTAATAAAAATGTGTATTTTAAATTGCAATCGTCTTAATTTTTTAAAAATTATTGTCGACATGTCGTGTCGTTAGTTTTCATTTAACGACACGATGGCGTAATCTATGCGGCACAGAACTGTTCATCGATGAACATCGATGTCTCGATGAAGGTAATTAGGTATATCCGGGCGCGACCATAAACCCTTGTATTTTGCTATTCGTTAATATTTCCAAATGAATACTCGTTACTTTACGTGCGATCACAGGCTATTAAAAATCAGTCATTGGAACGTTTTCTCTCTTACAGCCTCGTGATGATGGTCCTCGTCGAATGTCAAAAAATATAAATGAATCCGAATATCATTTAAAAAAAAAAGTCCACAGTTCCATCGCATCATAAGAACAAAAGTGATTTCGAACAATCAGCCTCAAAGTTTCACGGTCTCTAAAAGGTAAAGGCAAATGATTTGTCATCTAATGGTAAAAGACACAATGTCACAACCAGCCAAAACTGAACGGCACCCTCTGATCAGTCTCGAAACTTATATAGCTGTCTTTAAAGCAAAAGAGCCTATCACAACTCTTAACTATGCCTACAATCTGTAATATGTCATAATCAATCATCATTTCCAACTTTTCCCAAAGCTAAAAGTTTCGAAAAAAAAATTCTCCATCCTTTCGTTGTTTTCCTTTAAACTTCTTTAATTACGACTTGGTTGCAAAAATTCCATCGACAATTTCTCACCCGACTGACATCGATGCGTATAAGAACTTTCTGATTTAATGAAGAATGTTGTGTGGCAACCATCGCTAAAGAATTTCAATCAACTTGAGTCGAGTAATGAGTCTTCGTCTCCATCGAAGGGGAAAAAGTTTAGAAACATCGCTTTTGTTTGGGTTTTTTTTTTTTTCTTAATTTAAAAAAATGGAAATTCTACCTATTCACCTGACTGTATGTGGGACATCTGCGAAAAAAAAAAACTTTTCTATTCGAATTTCGAAACTCATTGTGGCATAATAAGTTCGCGTTTATTTACAGTCGAATAAAAATAAATAAATAAACCACTCAAAGCGAAACGAAAGCACTCACACCAACGAACAGGATAACAGAAGCCGGATGGAGTTGAAAGTTGTTTTCCTTTGCCGTGTCGCCTGACATTGTTCCACCTCTCGGTGAAATGTGAAAAATGTGTGGGTTAAAATATAATTCACATTGGAATTCCAGTCATGTAATAGAAGGAGCTCCCGACAGGATAGGATGTTGGAGTTTGAGTTTCTTTATAGTTATACTATACATAAATGTAGAGCATCCTGCTTGAAGCAGGATGTGGAACGGTGTGAAACTTTGCCACACTAATGAATGACATCGCTGGCAAGGAAGGATGTATGTGCATTAGATTTTATAAATAGACCAGCTTTATTAACAGCAACATTTTTGCCACAAATAGTTAAGCAAGTGACTGCGTGCGGAAATGTATGGGAAGTGGTAGACACTGATAATGGAAAGTAATAATTCCATCGACGACGGCATCAAAATATCACACCTATAAATATTTATAAAATTCTACTGCAGCCTAAGGTATCAAGTTCGTGCGCTGCCTGGCGTGAGAAAAGTATAAATTTATGAAATTTAAGTTTTTTTTTGAATTGCAGTCGCAACAAAGTATATGACTTTTGAGTTTATGGCGAAAGGTTTAAGAGAATAGAATCCGTCGTGTTGGCAATATTTGTGAAAACTGTCTCATAAATCACTCTACAGAGCTCATCAGACTTAAAAAGTTTAAGTAAAGATGTATCCATTTGTTGAATTTTCCGCCATTTTGTTTTCGTTTTCCTTTTATTTTATTTTTTGGTTCTTATTGTGCACAAACTGAATATAGCAGTCAGTCATCCAGTTTTCGTTCTTTATTCGCACTCCTGACAACATGATAAAAACAAAACAAAAACGTTACTGGAGGTCGTGCTGGTGACTAGAGGGGTTTATGGTCAGGGCATAACTTCAAATCATGATACTAAGGCTAACGTCACATTTAAATAAATGTCTCAAATCATTTTCTCTCACATATATATCATGTAGCTGTGTTTGGATTAGAAAACCAAAATTCGGTCAAAAGAACAGACATATATCTCCAGACCAAAAGCCAATAACCAATAGAATTTAGAGAAAATCCTTAACTATAAATGCTTTGCGCCCTTTATCCATTCACATCTTCCCATAAAGCAAAGATCGCAAAGATTGGCCTAAGGTCATCTACCAGCAGACTTCAGTGGTAAGCCCAAGTAAAGCAACGAAAAACCGAGCTTTCTTGAAGATTGAGGTATATTTTTGACAGCCCTCGGACAAATATATCCTGCAGATGCAAATGAGCTCTCAGTGAGGCTTCTTAAGGCTGTCTATGAGTCATACTGCGCTTGTTCTAATTTTACAATTACTTTCACGCTTTAAAAGCTGTGCCATCATAGTCAGACCTAAGGCTAACCCTACCATATATCCCTCTTCAGGTGGATCGATCTCCCTTTTTCTTGTCGAAAGTGATTTTCTCCTCCAAAATGCAATATTTTGTTACTGAAGGTGAAAATCTCGAAAGACACAGTGGGGTTAGAAACCCAGAGTAGTGTGGGACTCTAACCGCACTAAAAACACCTCCTTAATCATGACCAATCAAAGAGAGATCGACAAATGATTTTAGTTTCAACGTTCAGTTGTGTTTGAGAAGGTATTACAATTTGAATACGGGCTCTCATTATTTAGATTATAAGGTCGTGAGGTTTAATTCTTCTCAATATACGAATATTGTATCGTACATTTAAGACGTCTTCTATTTCAGGATTAATATGCATCTGCAGACGCTCATTGTGACGAATTGCGTACTTTTTAATTACCTCCGTTACAAGATCAGTCTGCAAATCACGATGCAAGTCATTATTTCTAATATGCCATGGGGCATTTACTATTCCCCGAAGGACTTTGTTTTGGAATGTCTGTATTATTTTTACATTTGTCTTCCTTGTACAACCCCATAATTGGACACCATATGTCCAAACAGGCTTCAATATCTGGTTATATAATAAAATGTTATTCTCAATGGACATTTCCGAGTTATGTCCTAGCAACCAATAAAGTTTTCTATATCTAATATTTAACTCTTCTACTTTCTTTTTCACATGTTCCTTCCATTTCAGCTTAGCATCTAGATTCATACTCAGATACTTAGCTGTGTTAGAATAAGGAACTACTTGGTTATTAATAACCACCGGAACATTTATAATTTTTTTATTTGTAAAATTGATATGAGTGGACTTTGACTCATTGAGTCTAATTCGCCATCGTTGTGCCCAATCACATATTTCGTTAACTGAATTTTGCAGCTTTTCTGTTGATTTAGTCACGCATCTATCAGTTGATAGAAGAGCAGTGTCGTCTGCGAATGTGGCTATCATCGTGTCGTTTCTATGTGGTATATCATTAGTATACAATAAGTAAAGGGTTGGTCCCAGAACACTTCCCTGTGGAACTCCTGCTTGTATTTCTTTAAGTTCAGAATACGCTGAACCATAACGAACTCTAAAGAATCTATTTGAAATATAAGATTTAAGTATCTCATAGTATTGTCTAGGTAGGTCCCTATGGAGTTTATACTCTAAGCCCTTATGCCAGACCTTATCGAAAGCCTGAGCAACGTCTAAGAACAATGTAGAACAAACTTGTTTTTCTTCTAGTGATTTTTCTATAATATTTGTTATACGATGTACTTGGTCTATTGTCGAGTGCTTATTTCTAAACCCGAACTGATGGGTGGGAATAAGCCTTCTCTGCTCTATGATTTTATCTAGTCTTTTAAGGAGCAGTTTCTCAAAAATTTTGGGTAGTACAGGTAAAAGTGAAATTGGCCTGTAAGAGGTGACTTCTGATGGAGGTTTACCTTGTTTAGGTATAACTATAATTTCTGCTATCTTCCAGTGATGTGGAATATATCTTAGCTTAAAACAAGCATTAATTAAAAGCTTAAGTTTAACCAATGCTATGAAGGGTAGCTCCTTCAGGATTTGGGCAGTTATTAGATCATAACCTGGTGATTTTCTATTAGAGAGCTCATGAATACATGTGCTGATCTCTTTTAGCGAAACGTAAGTGATTACGTCCTCATCAATTCTATCAGAGAATTCAAGGCATTCGCTTGCCACGCTAGGTGGAAAAGGTTTAAAAACATTTGTCAAATGTTCTGAAAAAAGTTTGACCTTTTGTTTTGGGTCGCCGATCCATTTCCCATCAGATGTTCGTAACGGGGGATCTAGCGTTTAAGGTCTTTTTAAATATTTGGCAGCCTTCCAAAGGGAGTAGTCTGTGACTTTGTCAGCAGTTAAGTTGGAAAGGTATTTAGTTAAAGATCTGTTTTTAAATTCACTAATACTCTTTTTAAGTTTATTATTAAGTCTATTGAATATAGTTTTATCGCCGGGATATCTTGTCATTTGCCATTTTCTCCGGGCTCTTCTCTTTTCTAATATTAGTTCCCTAATTTCTATGGGATATTTTACTGATGCTTGTTTACGTTGCTGACCAGTTGGTGTACTATCTTCTGCTGCCTGTTGTATATCGGCAATGAATTGTTCCACTTCGATGTCAATATGCCTTGTTGTGACCAGTGGAGATCTAAGGTTTATAAAACCTTCGAGTATTTTTTTAAAATTACACCAGTTTGTTCTTTTGTTGGTAAGTCTTTCATTGCTTATCTGCTCTACTAACATGCTGTTGACCGTTAAGATTACGGGTGTATGATCCGACGACAAATCATCACTGCTTTCAACTTTAAGTTCTTTTCTATTGATTCCTTTCGTAATGAAGAAGTCAATAAGGTCTGGTATTTTTGATGGGTCGGATGGCCAATAAGTAGGCGATCCAATCGAAATAAAATTTCAATTAAAATTTCGCCCTGTTTTGTAAAGCTTCCTGCCTTTTGTCGTTACTAATCTAGACCCCCAGTAGGTGTGTTTTGCATTGAAATCACCTCCAATGATAAAGTTATTACCTAGAGATCGAAATAGGTCGTTAAGATCTTCCTCTGTAGGCGAATGTCTAGGTGGACAATATATAGCAGCTACGTTAAATTGCTTGCTTTTAGTCAGAATGTTTACTATCGCTACTTGCATGGTTTGTTTTCCTATTTTGGGCATTTCATAGGGTCTTAAAATACTTTTTACAATTACAGCACTACCTCCCCTGGCACTGTCAGAAGGATGGGGAGAGTGGTAACAAAGGTACCCAGGAATTCTAATCGTTGTTTCCTGTTTGAAGTGGTTTTCAGAAATCAGGCAGACGTCAATGTCTTCATTGCATAAAAATACCTGAAATTCAGAAATGTGTTAGTGTAAACCGTTTGCATTCCAGGTTGCGACTTTCAGATTTTCAATCATTGTTATTTTGTTGATTTTTTCCTTTGGACTGAAAAATGAAAAAAAGACGACGACGAAGTATTTTAATAAGTTCAATCATGTGATTGATTTCAACCTAAGAAAATTAAATTTAAAACAAATATTTAAAGAAGTGTAACATATTTTAAAATAACTAACTTTATTAACTTTAACTAAATAAATAAATAAACACGATCATCGGAAGCTGGAACTCATAATGACAGTCTTAGGGCTGTTTTTGCCCATTGGCGCACTGCGGTTTTCCCAGATAATAGGCCAGAGGAATATTCTGTTATTCGTGTAACAGGCGTGGCCCTGTATTCCATAACGCCTATAAATGTTGAAGTTCTTGCTGTTAGTATACTTTCAGGATCGAAATTTCGGCAACTTGAGAACCTTGAAACGTTTTAAGCATTTTTTTTTTTTAGATGCACGTGTTGCCACGCTCCATTATCCAACACATTTTCCGTAGTTTTCCCAATGTGTTTTTGTCAAAACTCGAGTTTAAACCTCCATTATAAAGATGTAGCGTTTTGAATAATTTTCTTGTATGGAAAGTGTCACGCACCATTTTCCAATCGGATCAACATTTCAACATCTGGTTAATGGAAAATGCCCTCAATGCTCCAAAATTTACAACTTCAGTTTTCAAGAGTGTTGAAATTTTTTTTTTTTAGTGCAGTAGGTAAATAGATATCCTCCCCGTTTTCACTTCCGCAAACTTTTTACAAAATGCTATAAAGGATGAAAGATTGCAATAAATGTTAAGATATAATATTTTGTTGAATTCGATATGCCCTATTCCGAAACCCCTCTTACAGCGCTTGAAACACTCATAAGACCAAAAGAATGTTTCACGGTCCATGGAAATCAGATCGAATTTTGAAAACCTATAATTGACATCCTGTCTCCTCCGACCCTACAACAGTAGATACACAGCCTAAGTGGTGCCTAACCCAAAAATGTCTACGTCAATCTAATACGCCACATCAAATGTATATCGATTTCAATCATAATCTGCCACCAGGGCACCCCGCAATCAGGGATAACACCGTTCCTATAAAATATTCATATCACATGACAGATAGGCGTCATCCCATGATGAATTAAATTTTTCTTAAAAGCCTTTCGTGTATTTGTATTTCAATTCCACCTATATAAATATAGACAACAAATGACGTGCACAAGAATAAAATATATCAATTCGATTGACATCATTGTGCAGAGAAAAAAAAAAAAACACAAACACAAACTGAGTACATCGTTTAGAAAGTCCTTCCTCCCCTCGGCGCCATAGACATTGTGTCGCGATGTCAACCCAATTTTAGGAAAAAAAAAAACACGGAACAACAGATTGGCAAAGGAAATTGGGGGCATTAGGTTTCTTTGCAAGGATGTGTGGCATACAACAACAATAACAGAGATCTTCATTTTGTTATTTATCGTAGAAATCTCTTGTGGCCTTGTGGATTTCTTGTCTCGGATGGCTTTTGTTCTGTTTTTAACGATGCGACACGCCACAACGTAATGAGAGCGTGTAGTCTGTTTATTTGGCCTGTTTGAAGGCCTTTTTGCCTTCGATTGTGCAGTGAGACTCAAAAAGCTTGTTTTGTTGTTTGTCGCAGTTTATTATCGCGAAATAATTGAATTTGTAGACAACATAGCATTTACAGAGCATCGAAAGATTAGCAATTGGCTTTACAGACATATTTACAAACTACCGGTTGGCTGATGAATATTGCTACATTAAGAAACTCAAGTACCTAATTTCTTTATTTTTATTTCATTTGAAAGATAACTCATTTTTATTATATGTAAAAATAACAAAAAAATATTTTTAAAAAATACTTTAATTTTGCCAGTGTTGCTTACTTCCGTTTTGACTTCCATATAAAAGCAAATCGTTTACACGTATCGTGTTTGGTTATGAGACTGATTTTTGGTCGTTCTCGTAAACTTATTTATCGGGGATCAAACAAGAGTTATCATCGCATTGCACTACTGAGAGAAAGATGACAATCCCAAAGATGTATAGCAGGTCAGGTATTTCATCGATTATTCAAATTGGCAGCACTGCCACACTTGGATCTCGTACTATTGTTGTAAACCGTGGAATTCAATAATATCTATAGATCTGTAGTATAGATCATGCTTGCATAATAAAATGGCCAATTCTCAAATTTACCAATAGCGCATTATCGGGATCGTTAGTACCTAGATTATAAAGTAAACTTGCTTTGTGTTAACTCTTGAGTATAGCAGGGTCAGGTCCAGAAAAATCGTTCGGGCGTTGTACCTTATACACTCACAATAACAATTCATTCTCACATCAACCTCGTTACAACCTCGAAATCGCACGGTCAGACGCTGCGCTTTGCGGACAGTGGACAGGTCTATTTAGCTCTATCCCTTGCTGATGGCAACTCATTTTATTGGTTGTTCTTTTATAGTCGAAAATATCAGCTTGAAGGGAAGTCAAAATATTATAGTTACAAATTTGTATAGTTCATTTGCGAAACGTTTACTCAATGAAATATATGATTAAGACAAAGCACAAGGCTGAGGAAGTCACATTTATAGAACAGCCGGGGATTTCAGTCAATGATTGGGACTTTCAAATCCACACTCGAGGGAAGGCGCAGTAGAGGAAGACCACGACTCAGATGGCGCACGCAAATGGAAGGGAACCTTAACCAACTTAGCGTGTGTAACTGGAGACAGCTGGCTAAAGATCCTGCTGGCTGGTGACGCTTGTTGGTTGAGGCCCAGGTCTACCCCCGACTGTAGCGCCACCTTAAGTAACTAAGTTTGGGACCTTGTATCCGGTGATTGAAATGATGTACCCGCCTGGAGATAGGTTATTTTTGGGTTGTAGAATAATAATTTAGAAATATGACGTATGATTTACATAAACTACCATAGAAATTGAAAAAAATACAAGAGCTCGATACACCGAAAGATGATTTGACAACGTTAGAAGACCATAAGCATTTAGAAGCATTCTTTAATAAGAAATTCGACCTCACATATCGCTTTCTTAGCTAAGATTATATCTTAATAGGAAAGAATAGGGGTATTCACGATCCGGTGCAACTGGTCTTGTATCATTGCGAAAGTGCAATTTTTTTCCCACTACAACAACAAAATATACTGACAAAAATCTCGCTACACTTTTGCAATTTATCTATACCCTAAACCTATTGTAACCGTAAAATACAGCAGAGTAACCTTATCAACTTGACATTTCGCTAAATTGTAAATTCCTGTGTGCGGCTATCGGAAAAAATAAAGAGAATGGAAAACAAAAATAAGTGCCGTCGAAGGGAAAATCATCATCATCATCATCATTATATTAATACGTAGACATCCGAGCTTTACGTGCGCTTTTTCGGTATTTAATATGAAATGAGGAGAGTGAAACTTATGTTATTTTAAAGGTACTGTGCCGTAGATGTGCACAAACCCAAAATCGTGGGTATACGTCGCCATTAAGCCTGGTAAAATTAAGTTATGAATTCCCCATACAAAACAGGTAGTTGAACTAGTTTGGTGACAATCAATTTGTCGCCACCATAATTACCATAGTAATTATTCAAATATAAATCATCGTAGATTAGAACTTGTTTCCGATGGAACAGCTCAATAACATATTTTTTCGATATCTAGATGTCGCTCCTTTCGTTTATAAAAACCGTTGCAGAGAATCATTTACCCATAAAGGTATGCAATTTACCTGCCGCTAAAAGTAAGCAATTGTAAGAAATTAATTCAGGGGCACTATGCCCAATTCACATTATATTAATACATGAACATCCGACGGAAGTCTCCGTACACTTTTTTAGTATTTAATATGAAATTAGTAGAATGAAGCTTATATCATTCAATACCGGCACACCATCTTTTGTCTGGACTAAGCCTTTCATGTCTACATGAAGAAATGCCGCAAGCGGGATGAAGCCAGACCGAAGCGTACTCTCGTGGTACATTAAATTGGGGTAGTAAGCCCCTGAGATCAGGTTATTATCACTGGCCATCGCCCTAGCAACGGTGCTCCGAATCACCTTAATAAGGAAATTTTCAATCCTATTCAGTCGAGCCCCTGTATAAACAACCCTAGACAGCCACTGAGGCATTTCCTCTGAAACACCCGAATCTTTTCCATATAGGACGGCGCTATATTGAACCACATGGGACAGCCATAAGCGATGATAGGCCCTATAAGGGCCACGTAGTAAATGACCTTCACCCTGGAGTCAAGTTGACTGCTGCGAAACAGTCACTTTTAGCCCCAGCAAGACAAGCATATATATGTTTATCAAAATACAGATACTGGTCGAGCCGGATGCCGAGATACCTGACCACGGTTTTCACCACCAAAGGTCGTCCCTGCTGTCCAATAATTGATAATTTTCTCTAGTTTTATCTGGTGTCCCTAGAGGCCCCAGCCAATGGAGTTCTGAACAGGATTGTTTCCGATTTTTGGAAATTGATTTTCAACTTCCAATCATCGCAATACCTCTCAATTTGCTCGAAGTCACGCTGCAGAAGGATGTTGATCACCTAGATTTTTGGTCCTGACCTGTACGCCACTAAATCGTCTGCGTACGCTATAGCGTGTCTGAGGGAACCCACCAGATCAATTCTGTAAATATTAAACAGGACCGGAGAACTCACTGCTCCCTGTTGTAGGCCGTTTTTAATTTCGAAAACCCTGCTCGAAGTCACGTTGCCAGCTTTGACAACGAACTTCTTTCCCATAAGCATGTCATAAATCATATACAGTAAAGGTTCTTGAATGCCCATTCTGGTCAGCTTATAAAAGAACCTATAGAAGTAATGAAAAGACAACTTGTTCCGACGATGGTTTAACTTCTTATAATTTATTTACTTCATACAATATTCTACTCTGCCGTACAGAGATCTTATCACTTATATTAAAACAAAAACAATTTCATTTACATGATTGGTATATACCAGTATAAGAGTTGAAGAGAGTACACGCATTCTATATGGGAATCAACGTGACAATTAAACTTAACAGTTCAGCTACAAACCCCTCTAATCATACATTATCGAAGGCCATCTCAAAGTCGACCAGGCAGGCACCTGTACATTGCTTCTTACTTTTATTCCAATGAATGTAGGAGACCAGTTTCGACGCGGCATGAAAACTGTCATGCCCCGCTCTAAAGCCAAACTGGCTGTCCGGCATAATCTTACTTTCATTAACCCATCTTAAAAGAGATCTATTGACGACTTTCTCCAATACCTTGCTAATATTCGGGAGCAAACTAATTGACTGCGGATTAGCAGGGTTTGTCCTATCCTTATCCTTTTTCGGGATAGGGTGTACCACCGCTATTTTCCACTGCGCGTCGGATAATATGCATTATTCAGCGCATTGTTAAATAACGTGGCGAAGATATCGATCGCTTCTAGCGGCAGGTGTCTTAATACGACGTTTGGAACACCGTCAACTTCCTCTGACTTTCAGTGACTCAAAGGTGCATCGGAGTTCATCTTTACTCACGAGGATGAAAATTTACATCGGCGATTGTGAATAGAAAACAGTATCTGGGGTTAAAAAGTATTGTAAAGAAATTTATGTCTTCCGCATAAAAAAGACAAGAGCAACAATTTAGAATTCTCGGCAAGTCATTAATGAAAATTAAAAAAAGGATTGGTCCAAGATGACCTTCCGGGATACTAGACGCAACGTCAATTTCAACTGAGCATACATTTCCTATTGAAATTAATTGTTTTCTACGGTTTAAATCAATATAGTAACGGACCGAAAAATCCATAACACTCAAGTTTTCTTAAAAGAACAAGACAGTTTATTCTACTGAAGGCTTTCACGAAATCAGTACACACTACATGTACCTGCTTATGATTTTCAATGGAATTCAAGCAATAGTTAGTAAACTTAACAAGGTTAGACCATGTCGAGCGACCCTTCGGAAATCCATGTTGAGAATCACTTATAAAATGTTATTTTAAATCAAAACCATTCGTTCTTTCACTAGAAGGTCCAAAAGCTTGGGAACTATAGAGAGTTTTGGAACTATAATTCGAGATTTGGTATTTTTTACCACTCTTATACTGGAATTATAGCGAATACTTCCATACAGTAACCAAAGACTGATTGAAGATAGATTAGGGGAAAACTGAGAGAATGATCACAAGATTTTAACCAAAGAAATCATGATTTTTGCTGACTTTCAAATCGTTCAGTGCCCGCAATATTTCTGATCTTTTAAATATCAGAGAACTTGAGGCAGAAAATTTCTTCAAAGAATCAAATTAATCATTCTTCAAAGAAGTTAGCCTTGAGGAATCATAAATGCTTTGAAAATACGCTGCGAACATGCTCAAAATGTCTCTGGGATTAATTTATGATTGACTTTGAAAATTCATAGTTTTATGAAAACCAATACTGGTCCGTTTATAATTTATGTACATGTATGTACCTACATGTACATTGTACATATAGCCATAAACTCCTTGGGTTGGATTTTAGATTGCTTTCCAAGGTTTGAATGCATTTGTTCGAAAGAAACCGGGAAAGAAAACTAAATTCGTCTTTCTATCAACTTTTCCTTGTTTAAGAACGAAGTTAACTATCAACGAAGTCAGAAAGCCATCACTAAACAATATACCCAGTGAACCCTTTCCTTCCGTTTCAAAAGATCAATCTCCTAAACAAGCTTTCATCTTAACCCTTTACCATCCCTTAGAGCAGATAAATATCTATAAACTTACTTATTTACAATGCTAAAAGCCTTCGGCAGAATCCAATGCTTCTAGATAGAATTGTCGACCTTTCAGGTGACTAACTATACAAAAAAAAAAAAAAAAACGGTACCATCTAAATTCCCAAATGGATTTTAAATGAAATGCCTCCCTTAAACCATCAAATTTAATTCAGCCCTTCATCTCCCTGCCATCAGCAGGTAGCAAACACAATTCTACACCCAAAAACAAATACCGAAGTTCCGAAACAACAGCCCAAAGGAAGGCAAAACAAATTTGACAATTTACGGAGCTTTTTAGTCTGGCGTTCAGACGCCTGTTGCGTTGTCACATTCCCCGTCCCCTTTTATGGATGAGGATTTATTTTGATTACCTTAAAACACGGCGTGGCGTCCTTTTTACCACAAACTCATAAAATATATATGGTATATATGGAATAGATATACGAGTAGGTATATATTATGTACCCAAGTTTGTAGGCACAACATTTTGTCAATGCTATTATGAAAGAAGCTTTTTTCGTGCCCACATTACTTAGGGATTATTGAAGCAACCACCCGGAACGTAGATATATAGCACAAAAAGGATTCGTTGGTCTAAATTTAACTTTGACATCGTAACCAAAATGAATGTGCCTGGGATAAGCATTAGCATATGCACGCCCCACTCAAAAGTGCACTACACCGTTTGCATGTACTAAATGCTAACGTGGAATTTGCATGACTTTGCCAAATAAATTGTTAACCTCTCTGGAAGGATATGAAAATAAATAAAAGGAGTGAAGTGTACGTGCAGAATTCGCAAACGGAATATACAAATGTATATACAGAAGCGAGTGGCGGTTGGCCCACCTGTAAGGGTTGCGCCGGAAATGAGAAATGCAATTTTCAGACCATTGTATTGTATTCATGCTCGTATTTTGTATGCAATCGTGCATTCAAGCAATTTGGGGGGAAATTCTATGAAAAGGGGTTGGCGAATTTAAAATTAGCAGGAAGGAATTTTTTTAACTTGAGACTGTTGTATAACTGCATTGTTGTGTACTTCGTTAAATCGTCCTGTTCCAAAGAGATTTCAAAAGTCGCTTGTTAAAAGGCCTGTGAGCAAGAAGTCTTCATTCTGGATGTCTATAAGTTCACCGAACTATGCCGACTTTCCATATGAAACAGAGAAATATTTCATCACCTACTGCTCGTTCACGGATGAAACGATTTGCGGATCTTCGTAAGAAGTGGGACTGCGAAAAAATTAATTTTGTTGTAATTTTGAAACTTTGCGGTCAAGCGTGAGGCCACTCAGTAGTTCAACACACTATTCACTGGCATAAACTTAGATAACTGATCTAATTTGCTGTTTAGTCTACGATTCTCAATTCTGCCATAGGTAAAAGCCAAAAATGTATCTGCTATATCTTGAATAACCAACAGTACAAGTCGAGTCTATGATAAATAACTGAAAGTCCCCATAGTACATAGCAAAAAGTGCGATTGCTAACTGATAAAAACTGAGCCGGGTGGAAAAACCGTATTCCTAAGTTAGGTTAAGCTGTTACGCTTGCTTATAACAAGTTTTAGGTACAGCAAATGCCATACGGCGATCTAAAATTTTTTTTTTGTTTTTATGTGTAGAATTTAAGACCTACTCCCATGGTTGCCGTTTTAGTGACTTTGTCGCTATATCTAGTGGAATTTTCAAAAGTTTAGTGACAAAAATTTATTTTTTGTCACTAGAAAATTCTAGTTACTTTTCTGGTGACTTTTTGGAAAAACGTGTTTTTCTAAATTATTAAACATCTGGTGATTCAAGTTTGACATTTGCAAATTGCAATATTCAATTTGACTTTTTGCTTCCACATTCAAATGCCGAAGTCGAACGCATTTTTTGTATGATGGTCATAGTTAAAAATAAGTTGAGAAATAAAACGAAAACTTTGAACTCAATAATGCTCATCAAGAGTCAGTCGGAATGACTCTTGACACAAAATTGAAATGGAAACCGCATGTAAAGAAAAAATGCGAAGAACTTAAAATCATATATAGAGAACTTTATTGGTTACTCGGAAAATATTCCAAGCTTACCTTCGAGAACAAGCTTTTATTATATAAGCAAGTGATGAAGCCTGTATTTCAAAATAAAGTGCTTAGATCATTCGTCAGTGTACCATGGTACATTAGAAATGAAGATCTCCATAGAGACCTCGGAATTCCCAACGTTAAGGAAGAAACGAAAATATGCGCTCGAAAGCATGGAAATCGATTATTAGGACATATTAATAGATATGTCCGTGAAATTCTCGATGAAACAAATTTATTGCGGCGTCTACAACGAACTAAACCTTCGAACTTAGCCCGATAATTATCGACCGCGTTAAAATTGCGGAACGAACAGGAACTTTCGCCGGAATGTTGCCTGCCAAACTTCGTGATTAAAAAAATTGCTTGATAAGTCATAACTTAGTTGCAGGGCCAAAGAAATTTGTAGGAGGTGGTTTTAGTGAGTAAAAATCTCACACTACTATGAGCACGCGCCGAGTGTCCTTATAGTGTCTTCTAGAAGATTTCCATCTTCCTCGGAGATGAAAAAAAAAAAAAAAATGCTCATCAGAAATCAACTAAAAATTCAAAAAAAAAAATGTCACGAATACGAAATTCCTAAAAAAATTTAAAAATGCCTCCGATAGGTATTGAGATAAATGAAAGTGATGAAGATGAAATCGATCTAATTATCTCTGATTTGTATTGTAGTGATTTTAAAAAAAATATTTTGTTTTTTATTGTAACTTTGGGACTGAAATTGCTTTTTTTTTATACCTAAGTTAACATAAATCTATTTACATATTGTAAGTTTTTGACTAATTGTTAAAAATCAAAATGTTGTTAAATTTGAATATTTTCTTTTTTTTTCATTTGTTGGTAGTGAACATTTTTTTCTAGTGACTTTTTTAAAAATTATAGCATATCTGGTGGATTTTTAGGTTCGAGTTAGTGACTTTTTTTTTTAGTTAACGGCAACCCTGCCTACTCCATTTATGTCCTTAAAGTGGATGTAAGATTTTGCTTGCAATTTTTTATGATTTTTAATTTTATGCATTCCTACAGTCTTTCTTTACGATCAACTCCCGCGATAAACTAGGCCAAGAGTACCTATTCACACTTGTTGCGCCAGCTTTCTAATTTCTTAATTGTTGTGTATTAGCAAGTGGAAGCATAGTAGTTATTAAACACGTTTCAAAAGGCTCTCTTGCTTCTTATGTGAACTCCCTATACCTTTAAAACTTTGCAGAGCCTGTGGCGGGGTCTTTCGACCTCAAAAACCAGTGCTGTATATGGTTACTGAATACGAGGTTGCTACGTGCTTCATTTTTAAATTCCATAAAATCTTTGAGGTCTCGAAAAGTAGTATTAGGGAACTGATAACCTTTTTGAATTCCACAGGCTGGGTCTAAACTCTCCTATTCGACAATCTCAAACAACCAGATCAAATGAGTTGTGGTAACAAAACGGTACATAGTGCTACTTGGGTTTTTAAAATAAACCGCCACACCTACCTCCCATGTCAGCCCCCATATAGCTCTTTGAAGAGGATATTCCAGCTTTATAGCCTAGTCACCCCTCACCTAAAACCGTGTTTTCGTCGAAAACTCGTCTACGCATTCACACCGAACACCGACTAGGTTTCGTTTGACATCTCAATCAGCTGTGAGACACTTACAATAGTCGTGAAACTTGTGTGTAAAATAATTTGGTTACAAATTTCGATCGCATTAATTAATAAATAAAACTAATTCAAAGCATTAAAAAATAATATTAGTCCATCATTTAAGTGTGGAAAATGATTTTAATTTGTGAGTTGTGAAATTTGTTCGGTCAGCTGTTCTGCTGAATTTGCTAAATATTGCAAATGGTGTGTTTGTTTCAACAACCCAACGATTGGACGTCGTTTTCGTGGAAAGCGACTTAACGACTCGTTTATGAAAACTGAAATATGTTTGGGAAAACTTCTGTTTTCGATGAAGTTTTCGAGCGTTTTTGTGGAAACCCGGTTTTCGGCTCGGTGTGAATAGGGATTATGTATGGAAACGTTAGCTAAATATGGATATACTAAAAAATTGTTTGTTTGTTCCTGTAGCTCTGTGGTCTTTCAAAGCCATAAAACTGAGAGAATTAGTGCGTTAGACTCCTATGCGAGGGGTGCCAGGTTCGTTCGATTTCCCGAAAAACACAAATTATGTAAGGTTATTATTATTCCGCTGCACCACCTCTCGAAAAAGTAATTTAAATACTTTAGGAGATAGCTGGCACTCTCTGTGCCATTACAGTTTTAAAACAGTGCTGCCAATATTGTTGCCTTTATTTAATGTTGGTTTATTTTTATGAACGTTGGACTCTCTTCATTCAAATAGAGCGGTTTGACGACGCAAATTCTACATGACTTTAATATAATGTTATTTGTGTGTTTTCCGGAGATCGAATCTGAAACCGCTCGCTCAGTAGTTCAGTATACTAACCACTGAGCCACTGCGCCCATTTATTGCAAAACACTTCGATATGATTATCTGTGCATGATAAATTATTTATAAAGGCAGCGTTGCCGAATAATGCTATGAAATGCAGGTGTCCGGTGCGAAATTGTACTCTCCCATAACTTATCAATCGTCATCTCTATTGCCTATACAAAAGAGAAACGATCCATAACATAAAGGAAATCTGGGTCGCAGCTCGCAGTATACCTGCCTGTTTATAAAGCAAAGAGTTTTTTTTTTTTTAGATGCAGAGAAGCTCTCCTGGCGTGATTTATACAATTTATACAGTTTTTTGGGCAAACCTAGTTCGGTAGCTAAGCTCACACCTTTCAGGTTTTGTTTAAAAAAAAATGCTGGTCCCTTCTTTCTTGCATATTGTTGTTTGTAATATCCCTAACCCTTAACAAAACCCCTTTATCCATTCTTATCCAAACGAGCTTACCCACGATTTCCGTCTTTTCTTGAAGCATTTATCGTTAAATTTTAAATTAGCACGCGTGTGGATGTGGATGGCGTTCTCTCCATGAAGGTATCTTAAAAGTTAATGCGATGTTTACAAGTATCTCTATGGGACATTGGAGTTTCTCTTTTTTCCTTTCACACATAGTCGTTCATAGACGAGTGAGTACCGACTATTTTTTTTTTTCTTTATAGTATTCGTGTGTGATCCCTTGTTTTCCACATGTATATAAAAGTATCTCACTAGAGCCTACTTCTAGGTATTGATTTCTTGTTTTTTTTTTTTTGTTTCAGCTCAAAAGAGGGCAACAACAGATAAACTCGTTTCAATATATATATTCCCCAATCGATATGTTCGGTTATGAATCCATTTATGGCAGCACAATCATCGTTTGTTGAACTTTTTTCCGACCCCCAACGGTGGCAAAATAGGGGTACTTTATGTCCCATTGAATTTATGGGTTGCACACTTTGTCAGTTGCATGTGAAAAATGTCTAAACTTTTTCTAGAGGTGTGGATAGTTGCATAAATGATGATTATAGATTGATTTCTGTCCGATGTGTGGAATAGAAACCTTTGAAGAATATTATTAAATTGGATTTATGGTGCCAGTTGCTATGTATGTGGCGCGACATATACTGTGAGTCATGGCGTGGATTATGTATTTCGGATATTATTTTCTGTTTCTGTCAACCCCTTGAGTTGGATTGTTTAAGTGTCTGTATAGGAGCACGCAATGTTAAGTATGTATATATAGTACTTCTCTTGAAGGAGTTCAATTGAGCTGAAACCCCTCAGTCCAATAAAGTGAATTTTACACGAGCACTGAGAATAAATTGAACGAATAAAACACTGAATGCTAACGAAGTTGAAGTTTAATTCGAACGAAACGGTTGGAAAGGGTCGAAGAGCAGGAAATACGGACGACAATCAGATAAAAAGGATCGTGAACCAGATGTATAGTGAATGTAGCACCACCACCATTATAGAGTTGGGGTGTTAACAACGGATACTGATAAGGGAACGACATTTTCAATGCGCTCGGCCGGATTCGCGATGGGGTTTGTATTTCCGTTGCCAAATGACTTGCGGTATGAAAATGAGGTCGATTGAGAAATTGGTCGTTTCACAGATAGGTATGCTGTCAATTGAAAATTTATTCGAGTTTTAACGATGGTTGACAATTCGAGGTGAACCATAAAAAATAAGAGCACATTTGCACACCCTTTGAATATTCTTTGCAGAATCTTATTTTTTATTGATGTTCCGTGCAGCATTTTAACTTGTTGAACAGGGTGAGCAGGTTTGTTATGGCGTAGCTGGGTTTTTGAGGGAATGACTTACTTAAATCAATCCATAGAACAGTCTGCAAAGTCTACCGAAGCTAGAAACCGTCTTTAACAATGGAAAAAGTGTTCTCTGACTAAGTGAGTGAACAAATGTGAAAGCCAGCCATGACGACGCTCACTGATTATAAAAAGCAGAAGCATGATTTTGACAAGAAATTGACAGTCCTAATAGCTGACTGTCATCAAGGGTTTTCAGATTTGGAAAATTATTCGAAGTGGAAGTATCTGATCGCGCAAGTTGAATCAATGTTCAATGTTTTTTTTTTTTTTTTTCGAGGTAGGTGGAAATCTTCTAGAAGACACTATGAGGACACTCGTTGCGTGCTCATAGTAGTGTGAGACTAAAACCACCTCCTACAAATCCCAAATTTCTGGTGTTCCGATACTAGACCCAAATGCATAGTCTGTATAGTCTGTACACCGACGGATCAAAAATGGATTTCGGAGTTGGAGCTGGAGTCTACGGACCCAACACCAAAGTCTCGATACCCATGATGGGAATGTGTCCCACGGTTTTTCAAGCGGAAATCAAAAAAGGTATTAAAGGCGCAATCCTACAAATTTTCTCAAACAATCAGGCAGTTTAACCAGCTTTGGCGTCCAAAGCAATGTACTCCAAAACAGTTAAGTGCTGTCACGATGCTCTGCAAATCGAGAGGCCCTGTATTCAGCATCGAACACCATTGTAGTGTACAGAGCCAGAAACCCCTTCTTTTGGTGTAGTGGTGTATAAACTCTGATTATCCTACGTCTTTTTAATGCTGAGTTGCACTGCCTTGCCTTTCCCACTGTGACGTCACGACCTTCTCCACATTGAGCAAATTACCACAACATTTTCATTTAGCTTTCACAATTAAACACCCTTGCATGACCGTATCCTGAAATATGAACCGCTCGATGGTTCACTTAAACAAATAAGTCACGTACTTGTCGATAACCGATAACCAATAGTCTGCCTAATGAACTCAACTTAAAGCAATAGAAAAAAATCCCAACTCCTTTTTTTGTGTGAACGCTGATATCCGTTACTCGCCCAATTTCCCTAATCGATTTTCCCATTCGTGGGAAATTCACCGATGTGGTGCGGTTCCCTGAAATTAAAGCGGTTATTTCTTCCTCTATGTGTGCGTTATTTTTTCTGCACGCTTGGCAATATTTATACTTGTGTAATATGAGGGTGCATTTACCCAAGTGTAACTTTCCCTTTTGCCACATTTACACACAGCTGTTCAACCGCCCCCCTTACGTTCCTTTCAACACTGTGACCGCACCGCAGCTTTAAGGTTAGAAAACTCACCGTTAGTTTATTGCTCCTTTGCACATATATTCTATATAGCAATCAATTTGTTTCCCTTTTCCTCCCTCCCCGATGGGAAGGCTTTTCCTGGATGTTTTTAATTATACAATAAACAGTGCATTAAACTAAAAAGGAGGGACATAAGCCACTACCATATACAAAGATACATTCCGTGGACGAGCTTAGAGAAGAGGCAGGACGATGACTTTAATGGTATTCATGCGGTGAACTAGGAACGAACGAAGAACGAAGGAATCGATCAGCAAACATACAGTCTTCTTCGGTGAATTTTATATTTGAATGTTAGTATACATATATCCATATCTGAGGAAGGAAATATAAGTCACAGGATATTATCTAAATAATTTAAGAGTGAAAGCGAACGGACTTCTTCATCGTGCGGACTTGTATATTTATTATAGGCTTACCTATTCTAGCGAAAATGGCCAACGAAAAGCACACAAACGGGGGGAGGGGTAGGGAGAGTACTCCCCTCCTATATGGAAGGGAGTTATGTATGTGGTATGTTTTATTGCTTCCGTAGAGAAGGATATTGTGGCGCCGAATATGCCCCTTTTTCTGTAATAAGATAAAAAGGTTTTTTTTTTTTCTTTGCTGCGGAGAAAGGACGTTATATGCAGAAATGAAAATCAGGCTAATGGATATGAAGTGGAATAGTGGAAACTCTTTTGACCTGCCAGGCTGGGTCTGGGTGATTCATCGAACTCTCTACGTTCTGGAGAGTTGGTTTTTGCTAGAAGGGAGCTTTGTTTATGGACACAAATTCTTTTAATATTAATGAAAACATGAATGAAGGCAGATTAATAGTTTCATGCTGAGACAGGGATAGGTTGACTGATGTTCGATTCAGGATGTTGTGCATGTATGGCTGTTTATTCATTCAAATCAGAGATGTGACTTGAAGAATACATCAGGGTTGACCCAAGGGCGCACAAGATGAGTCCTAGTAGATCTTTTAGTGGGCTGTCAGATAAGTCCTCTCCCTTAAAGTAAGGTTTTCCTAGATGGTGTTGGCATAGTCTGACTAGACATTCACAGTGACACAGGATGTGTTCTGCTGATTTTTCGTCATCGTTGCATAGCCTGCAAGTGTTATCTTGTGTTATCTTGTGTTATTCCCATAGTCATGAGGTGTTTTTCGACTTAACAATGCCCAGTGAGGAACCCTGTGACTATACGAAACTTACTCCTAGTTAGGTTTAGGAGTTGTTAAGGGAGATAATTGGCACGAACATTTTGCTTGCCTGTTACCTTCAGTATTTGTCCAGTAATGATTGGCCTTGTCCTAGAAAAAACTCAAACTTTTGTATGAATTTTTTCTTACCATCAATTCGTACAAATACAATTTGAATTTGGAAAATCTGGTACAGTCTTTGATCGAAGTCGCATAAGTAGTTTTTATTTAGAACTGTGTATCATACTTATAAGTAAGTAAGTAAGTAAGTAAGTAATTTCTTCATAGACATAAATTTCATTCATTTTTTTTTTGTTCTTACAATAATTTACAATAATAGACTTTGGCTATTGCCGTCAGCCGAAGGAAAGAGAGAATTATACTAAAGTTTTATTTATTTTTGTTTGTAATTTAAAAAGCTTCGTTCATTATTTGCTGCCGGTATTTTAATGCAGTTTTAAAGTAGCTAGCCAGTACGCTCCAGTCCTCACCATTTAGACTTCTGGTGAATTCCACCATTGACAACGACTCTTTCTTCCAATGAGCTCGTCTGATCTCCTTCAGTATAGGACAAGCCCCAATAAAATAGTAGACGTCTTCTTTTTGTCGAAGGTTGCATAAGCTGCATTCCTCATCCCCGTCGCTTATAGGTGGTCTGAAGTTCAATCGAAGTAATTCGCCTCTGGCCTTGAAGATGTTAGAAATTGCGTCTTCATTGAACCGATCGTGGAAATAATTTCTCGTAGCTAGGTCATGGTTTAGTAAGGGGTAAGTACTCCTGTACTCACTCTGTTGCGCTTTTAATCTAAATTCCGCTCGGGAAGATTCTTCAATAGCGGATAATAGCTCGTTTAGAGAACGCCGCCAAGATTCTGCATTATAGTCTGCTAACTGGATATTGTGTTCGCTGCTTAGCCTTGACCATTCATTAAAGAACTGGAGTTTCCGTTGTAACAAACATCTTACGACGATGTGTGGAAGGCGATATCTTGGAAGTTCCATCACTTTAAGTATGTAAAGAAAGTGCAATCTTAATGTAAAGATGTAGAGAGGAGATATATCAGTTTCCAAGTGCAACATGTATGTCGGCGTATTTTCGGGTAGTCTAAACATTTTTTTTTTAAGAAATACCTTAAAAGTTTTTCAACCTCTTCGTACTCGAATACCCCCCAACTTGTGCAGAATAGCATATGATTGATCTCATAGCAGCCTCGAAAATTTTAAATTTGCAGCTCGACGGAATATTTTTCCTACAAAGGCTTCCCCGCCAACTGCTATTTATTGCCTTTTTTGCCTCCTTTAATTTTTCCCTCAAGTGGGGTTTGAAAGATACTTGCGACGTTAGTAAAACTCCGAGGTATTTATACTCCTTAACCACTTCAAGTTCCTGGTTCTCCCAGGTCCATCTCTCTTGTCTTGAGTATCGACCAAACCCATTTCTAAATATCATTACCTTGGACTTAACGGTGTTCACTTTCAGGTTCCATAAATTGTAGTAGTTTTCGAGTCTACTAATCATCAACTGCAACATCACTGGAGTTTCTGATAGAATGACGATATCGTCCGCATATAAGAGCAGCTTTATTTACTGGCCGCTGAGCATAATTCCACCGTTTAAAAACGTTACGAGATCATCCAAAAATATTGAAAAAAGAAGTGGACTCATGAGGCATCCTTGTTTCACTCCCATTTCATAACTAAACCAGTTGGACAGGTTGTGACCATCCCAAACATCTGCCTTATTATCTTTGTAAAGGCTCTGTATGACCCTCAGCACCTTTGAAGACACACCTAAGATACTTAGCTTGTAGAACAACGCGTTTCTATCAATTGTGTCAAAGGCTGCTTTAAAATCTACGAAGAACGCATACATTTTTATTCCTTTGTCTAGGTACAACCGAGCAATACTAGTCGTGAAAATGTTGTCAACTGTGGAATAGCCTTTTCTGAACCCCGCTTGAAATTCGCTTAGTAGGTCATTTTCCGCACCCAATTCGACAAACGGTCTAGAATAACTCAGGTAAATATTTTCATTATAGACTTCATAAAAGAAATTCCTCTATAGTTCGTTGGGTCAGTGACATCTCCTTTTTTAAATAACGGAAATATTATGCTCTTTCGAAAACTTTCCGGAACTTCACCTAAGACGAACATGTGGTTATACACTTGTGTGAGTTTTTCTAAAAATTCTACTGACACAAATTTAAAGAATTCATATGGTATTCGGTCTTCACCAGGAGCTTTATTTTCATTACATCGGTGTAGTACTTTGAGTAGGTCTTGAACTGTAATTGGACGGTCTAATGAACTGTTTGTTATGAAAGGAAGGGCATAATTTAGTTGGAGCACATTGCATGGGGGATTCAACAACTGCTTGAAATGGTCAGCTTAAACAGGCAGTTCAACTTGGATGCCTCGAGAAAATGGTATACCGTTAAGAGTTCTTACAGTCTTCCAAAATCCGAGACCATCTTTGATGCCATCCAATTTTCTCGTTAGCTCTTGTACATATATTCTTTGTTTATCCTTGCAGATGGGTTTGTATGCCTTTTTAGCCTAAGATACATGTCCTTTGCAACACTTATATTTTAATTTTATTTTAATTCTATACTTGAATTACTCAAGAAACCCAAGCTTTAGATTACAAAGATAAAAAAAAGGTTTAATTACCTATCGACCGACCTAGGTTCGTTGCAGTTTCTTTATAAAATATGAACTTTTTATCCTTTTTACCAAAATTGCATAATTTGTTTGAAAAGGCATATTTCTTTCGAGTTTAGGCATAAAAACTTCGATTCGGGCTGGCGTCACTGGTATTGTTAGTTTGAAGTTTGTCATGATAAAATTATGTTTATCAGATGGCACAGTTTTATGTGGTTTCTGTTCTATAAAAAGCTGCTGATGTCACTCTCAAGATTAACGTAAATCGTTTACTTTGTCTGAAACAAATTTTCGAACGACTGCTGCAGTCCTTCAATCGCCCAAAATATTTTCAGCTAAATAAAAACCGCTCAACAAGGTAGATTACCTACTGTTTTTTTTTTTTACCTATCGTGGAGCAGGTGCCAGCTGCGAGTTTAATTAAAAAAAAACACCTTACCTCATAAAGTTAATTATCCCTACCGACAAGCAGACTTATTCTTACCAGATATAGGAAGTCCTCAACTCCTTCTTGCCACTTCCTCTATATTTTTTTTAATGTCCACTTTTCGGTCATTTGAAAAAAAAAAAAAAAAAAAGAAACTTAAAGAGGAAAACACCAGTTAATTGCACAAGACACTCATGTTGAAAAAGAACACAAGAAATACCACGAAAACACTCTCAGTGCACATACCAAGGATTCGTTCCGAAATCTGCTGCTGCTTCCATGGACTCGTATATTTCGCTTAAGAATTCAACCAAAGTCACGTACAAGCAAAAGTTTTGAGAAAATAAAACAATAACACACGTTGTCGTCGTCTTGTTCCTGCCTTCTAAGGATATATATATTTAAAAAGAGTACATTATCTACACGACATGGGCAAAAAAAAAAAACAACAAGAAACTCGTCAACTATTTAAGTTGAAGTAGCACAGCACACCAAGTGTCATCCATAGAAGTCGTCAGTCTCCTTAAGGCAGTGAAATCCTTTTTGAGGTCGGTACTTAACCTTTTGCTTAGGAAAAGATAAAAGAGGCAACACAGGGATATACATATCGCGTAAAGCAAATTAGAATTCGAAAAGAAAAATGGAGCCTTTTCTGTACGTGTGAATATAAAGATAAGGACACAGTCGGTGGAGGGCCTTATCCTGATTTATTTTTCAATGTCCGCAGATTGGAGCATGGCGATTTCACCAACACGTTTCAGTTGTTGTGCAGATGTGTTTAATGCCGTTTAGTTTGTATTTTGCAAAAAGGTCCTTTTGAAATATAAATTGGTTGGAAATGGCTTGCTCCTTATCATATCCGTATTTCACTTCTTATCGCCAGGCAACCGGCAGTCGGTAGGCAACGTTGTTGTACTCCAATGTGAAATTGAAATGAACTGGCAGTTACATACTCAAAACCAAATAGATGTTGCACCTCTTACAATAAGACGCTCAATCAGTTTATGAAACAGGCCAAGTGCAAATACGATAGTTTCCCTCTCAAGTTAAAAATAAATAAATAAAATTGTGGGGCAACAGGTTTGTATACCTAGTTTACTCGTTCACAGATTCATCTTAAGCGCGTATGGCAAACCCGCCTTTCCGAGAATCGTCAGCTCTCCTGTAATTCGTTGGCTTTTGGATTTGATGTAGGTACAAGTTGAACCTAACCGCACCGGGTTCCATTATCTGGCTTATTACGAATTACTTTTAGTATTTTTTACCTGGCTACGCACTTCACAACTCGGGGCAAATAGTTTATAATCTCACTTCAGTTGCATTTACACACGTAAATGAGTTAAGGACACCAATTATCACATTCCCACCCATTCCTGGTCTCATACTCGAAACTGACACCGCACAATTTTTCTCACAAGCTGTCTTTCTACTCGTTTTAGGATCCGCAATAGTCGTGGCAGTCTCGATAGCATCGGTACAGCACCCCCATCCTCTACGAGTTCGAACGGTTCAAAAATGGACACAAACGGCAGCCCAAATCGTTCGTCATCACGCAACGGTCGTGATAGTTGGTCCAAAATGCCAGATCCGCCTGTTAACGGCCACAATAATATCGGTATTCCGCAACAGCAGCAGCATCATCATCATCAACAGCTATCACAGCCACCATCCCCGACTTCCGGTCGAAAGGACAAGTCGTCACCTAGTCACTCGAGGCGTGGCACTTCAGCATCCAAGCAACAACAAAATACACAGCCGTCATCCTCAGGTGGCAGTAGCCGAACGAAAGGTGTCCCTCCAAGTTTTGGTTATGTGAAAAGGTCGAACGGGTCAGCCACATCAACAGCTGAGCAACAGAATATCATGATGATGGGCGGTGGTGGAAATTCCTGCGGTCAGCAGCAACAACAACAACAGCAGCAGCAGTCGGGAAGGACTGCACATGTCTCGGCTGTGCCACGGTCGGGAAAAATCAAAGTTTCCGGCGGAACACAAACCTGCAACAACGACATGCAGACAAGTGAGTATTTGTTGACAAACAAACACTGATATAGAGGGGAATGTCTTTAATGCTTGTCAATTTTGTATATATGTGCAGAAATTCCACCGAATACCCAGCATCGCAGTTTCTCATTAACCGGCCCCGGTGCAACTCAACTAAGTCAGTCGATTAGGGAGCGACTGGCAACGGGATCACATAGCCTGCCGAAACCAGGGACCGATATGCATGTGTTCCAACACCGGTAAGTTATAGACAGTAGTTTGTTGTGAGAGTTTATTAGTTTCTATCTCGACGTGGTATATGGAGCAATTAAAAGTTATGTGGCAAGTTGGAAATTGCATTCGAATCCCTGAGAAGGATGACTTAATTATTATAGCTAAAGGGGATTTGGAAGTTATTTGTGGAAGCAGACGTTTGTTTGGATATAGCTGTTGTGTTAACTTGGGGTTGGTGCTTGTTACCTATTAAAACCTAAATTTATGGTCTAAAACACATCATGGAGGATACGGAGGTACTACTTCATGTCTCCTTCAGTAATTCTGGTTCTTCCCACTTTTTCTATAAAAACGCTGTGACTATGCTTGTTTTAGAAGGCAAACTTTTCCCTCAATATAAGTCGTGTGGGTTCCAATTTATGGTCAGAGCTATTGTGCCTTCGGGACAGACTTTTACCCAGTACCTTCTTTATCTTTTTTATTTGTCCTTTTGATATAAATGTCGCAGTATTGAAAAAGCTAATGTTACAAATTTGACTGAGGCGTTTTTTCATCTCATTAGAGTTGGAAAATTTACAACGTACAGAAAAACTGTATGTAAATCGCCAGTCGGTTCGATCGCTTTCAGTTAAGAACATCTCAGTAACTACTAAAACAAATAGTGGAGTAAGAACAGAGCCTTGTGGGTTGCTATTAAATAATCAAAGATTCCTAAGGAACACCTTGTGCTATTTTCTGATCTTCGCTTGAATTGTAACTTTCTTTAAACTTTACCTATTTAAGCCTTTTTAAAGGCCATACGACACTTTGAAAGACAACCGGTTCATTATCTAATACGGAATGATTCTTGAAGAATTGATTGTTCGATAAATAAGTATTTTGCGGAAGAGTTCCATAGGTCTCTACCCTAGGCCTATAGCTTCTCACAACCATTCGTTTTGTGTGCCTTTTTTTATTTTTGGGTCGTAGAGAAAGGACCTACAGTTTTATGCCAAGTTTAAACGGCTGAGTGATAAGCACTTCCATGAGAGTTATGCTCTCGGATGTTTGCCAGAGAAGAGTCGTCGTCGTCACACAAGCAGTTCTCCCTTAAGGACTTGGCTCATTTCTATCAGCTATTGCATGAAGGTCTCATTATCTTGAATTCTAACCTCAATGGCGACATTCGCCTTTTCTTAGTAGTAGTAGAATACACTTTGTATACCTATCTGGTGCTAAATCGCATCTTTTCTATTTCTTCTTCTTTTCCAGTATTTCAAATCGGGCATCGGGCAAAATGATCGATGGCAGTCTATCCGATACACAAACCTATGCAGAAGTCAAACCCGAATATAGCACCTATGCCATGTGGCTGAAACATAGTAATACCGCTGGCAGTCGGCTATCTGAGGGTGATTCACTTGAGAGTCTGCAAATCGGATCGCCCGGTATGACTCGCCATAAAATAATACATCGCGGTGGTGGAGAATCTCCATACATTCAGAGTCCAAGGCTCAACCGAAGCAACAGCATAAGGTGAGTCCTTTCGAATTCAGACAAAAAAAAAATAAAAATAAAAACAAACCGTAGAAATCAAGTTCAAGTTTTTTTCTCATTGTTATCCTTTTTTTTTTCTTAATGTTTCTCCCCGAATGCCCTTACCCGCGAAAAAATACTTCTTCGTCGCTAATTAATATGAGCACATAAATGAATATATGTATACATATATACCCTATAGCTATCTGAAAGAAAGGACATACCCAAGGTATTGTGTTTTGTGTATAACCAGACAGAAAAGAAAACTAATGTCCTTTTGGATTTTTTGTAGCTGTTTTTTTGTTTTCTATTGTGCTTTTCTTTTATTACTTTGCTTTTGTATAGTGTGGCAGGGTCTATGTGTGATGGATTTTCGTTGCCTTTAGTGAGCTTTCCGTGCTTTTTCAACCATTAGACTAGCGTGTTTTTTTATTTTATTTTTTTTTAATCTCTTACCTAGACACTAAACATACTTTCGTCACACGATTCGTCTGTGTGAAGGACGTCGAAAGCATCACTTATTCACTGAAATTCTGCATTTTTTTCGAGTCTTTCTTTGAGTCGTATTTTGTTGTTGGTCCCTTTTCACATAAAAAAAAAAGTTCACGTACAAAGTTGCTTTGTTTTTGTCCACAAGGATGTGCCCCAATGTTTATAAATAAAGAGCACAAGGACTGGGAAATCCTTTCATTTAATAAACAGAGAGAAAAGGAGTCCATAGAATGGCATCATCGTTCCAGTTAAGAAGTGCTCCCTAGGACATAATAAATAATTTACACGTGTGTTCTACTATACACCGTTTGCGCCCCACTGTTTGAACATTACTGCAGTAGTGTGCAAATAGTTACCTAGAATACATGCGAATATAAAAAAAAGAAAGTAAAATGCATAAAAAAGCAAATAGCGGTGCATCAGCACAGATCCATATATAGATATGCACATGCACAGGGTTAGCAGGGACCATGGATAATGTTGTGCAAGGATAATTGCTGGTAGTTTTTGTCAGACGCGCTCGTGCGATGCCATGTTTTATTTCGAAAATTAATTACAGGTTCATGTGTCCCGTACGTGGATGGTACATGCTGATTTTAATAAAGATATAGGTAGAGGATATTGGCCAGCCAGACGAGTTCACTGGTAGCAACGACCCAATAATGATAGTGAGGGATTATAGAGTCAAAAAGGGACGTACATATATGGACAGATTGTACTCTGGATAGTTTGTGTAGATAAGAACAAAGACTCTTTTGTCACCGCAAGCTATTGGGGTTTTACAGTGGCTGTGGGATTAATAGTTTTCACTTTGGTTGGAGGGGCAATGAGCTATAGTATCAAACTAGGAAATGCTTCTCTTTTAAATGTGTGGGTATATCAAATATCGTATCGTCAATACCCCAGAAATATGAACAATCAGTCTTAAGTAGATAATGGATAAGGGAATTCATTCTGCAGTAGATCGGAATAGGGACTTGCCCACTTGAGTTGTGGTTATGTAGGGTGTAACTTCTTTACTAATTTTTTTCAGGGACTTGACGACTTGTTTATAATTTAAAGCTTTTATAGATTTGCTATTTAATTGTCTCCATTTCGTCAATATTTTGCCATTTCCGCAGTAGTGATTCCATACCTAGTTTAATATAACCATTCTATTGATTGGTGCCTTGCCAGTTCACACATGCAGAAACCAATTTTTGAAAGGCGTTGTCAGCTGCGGTGGCCATATTGCAACAATATTGTTTTTCCAAGACCGGTTGAAATAAACTCTTTTTTATTTTAACTAAAACTTTATAACGACCTAATATTTGGACTCTTAGCCCATTTCACGAGATAATAAAATAGTATGATATCGCTTATACAATCTGTCAAAAATAATTATACGATAAAGCTCTAAACGTGTATAAAAATTGTCTTCCTTGACATTGGAGTCATCTCTGCACAACTATTGGTGAAATTCGAGACCGCATTTAATTTTCAAAAAATATTCCTCTGCAACAAACATCGCCCCTTTCAGTTATGTTATAAGTGCGCGTCCCTACCTTTCAACCAATTTCATAATCTGACAATAATGAGCGGGCAACTTGTATCATCCCCGCATAAACGTGCCTGCCCACGCAGCCAACAATCATAATTTCCAAGTTCAACTATAAGTACTCAGCCATAAAGAGCAATAACATACTAATATGAGTCAAGATAGCATTTCCTTATACGTGAGGGTAGGCTTGGCATGCTAATCAGGGCACGTTTCAAATCACAATGAAACGCTAATTGCATTCTGTCCTTGGAATGTGAGAGTCCCTACATGCCAGCATACCTCTTCTACACCACCGATCCACTCAAATCTAATTGTCTGGCAACTGACAGCGGTAATTCGAATGCTCTCACTCAATATGAATACAGACTAATCGATTTTTTGAAATCAGAAAATTTAGTTATATGCTTATAAGCAATTTCCGCAAGTGTCCTGGCAGCCGACACAGGGATGGGCAGATAATGGGGGCGAAATGAAAAATCCATTATTATCTTTAAATTTAAAGTGAATGCACTGGTGGTCTCCTATATGTGCACAGTGTCCTTCTTCTCGTGACATTCACTCTCTGTCGACGGGTCTGTTGAAATGGAAAGATCAAGAAGGACTCGCACTATACTACTATACATCAAACATTCACGTTATACATTAAAACTTTATAATCCCCTCCTGTCAAAATGTTAGACCCATTAATCATTCCGTATCGTGTGCTCTGATGTGCGTGAATGTTGACGTTCACTAGGACGAACAACGAAGGCTGGCTCGGTTGACTGTTGTATAATGTATTCCGAACATTACAGCAGGGAATTCAAATGTGGGGGGGTCTGGAGGCACCCTGTCCCGATGGTGATATTTACTGTATATAGTAACCTCCGCGCTACAGTTTCCTGTTCAATGTGAAATGAGTGAGTGGAATGAAATCATCCATGAGCAATGCAACAAATCGATAGGAATAGGAGAAGGTTGCTGTTGGAGGCGGGTGAAGGAATTTCTGTTCTTTCATATACAATGGTTGTGTGGATGTTTTGAAAGGCTTCGCTGTCGTAGTGTATGCAAATGTGACGGAGGTACACTGTTATATTGCTTGTATCTGGAGGTGACAACTATGTCCGATAAGGAAAGTATCGAAAGCCGACTTACATCGAAAGGATGCAATGAAATTCTCTCTGGGACGTGTTAATTGTGATCGAAGGATTTATTGGGTGAGTTTCGGTATTTTTGAATTGACACTAAAAGTGATGAAGTGCCATTGGAAAGCACCTGCATAGCAAATCAGGCTCCTAGAAGATGCTGGTGTTGGGGGATGGGTTCACCTGCTGAAAATCGTTTTGACTGTCTCTTAAGTTGTTGTTCATTTACTTATCGGAACCTAGAAACAAAGAGGACAGTGAACTAAAATAAAATAAGCTTTTGCTTTCATAGAAGTCATACTAAGTTTAGGTGCTTGAAAAGGACAGATTTTGTAACAGACCCCTATTTTCATTTTGAAGTTCTTCGACATCAACTAAAGGTTATGTCTTGAGTCTTGTGTTGAAAAAATGCGACGCAGAGTATGTGTAATGCCCACTAGGGAGACACCATATTCGTTTTTGCATAAACTGAGAGTGCGAGTCACTAGTGAAGTTCATTTGCCAGAGTGAAAGTAAACTTGTAGGCCTATTCCAATTACGTTTTTGTCTTTATGTTTGCATAGGTATCCATTGAAGCTACCATATTTCACCTATCGCCGTGGTCTATTGACCATGCTCTGCAATCTCGTTTATAATATCACTGATGACTGCACCCTTTTGCTTAGGCATTTTGAAGAATACCTCATCAACCGCGGGTTTATTTATTTTAAAGTCCTTGACTTGTTGTTATTGAGCTATGACTTTCAAAATTGGATGCGAGGATTTTGGTTTAAAAATGTAAAGGCCTTGCGCCGTAGTAATAACAAATTTTAGTTTCGACTTTAAATTTACGCAAGCAATATTTGTATGGAAAATATAGCCACAGTTAACTACCAAAATGTTTATTTATATTTTGTAGTCACTAATGCCAAATAATCATGGCAAGTTACACTTTTGATCAGCACGTCCAAATGATAAAACTTGATTATCAAAATGAGTGTTCATAAGCGCATACGTTGATCGAGTTGCGCCCATTTTACGGCAGACGCGGTAGCACTTCAAAGTTGACTCTCCAACTTTTGATGGCTAAATACGAGACAACCGGTTTGGTTAATAATCAGCCAACAATTGGACGAGTCGGATCCGTCTCACCGTGAGACGCTCCGCGGCTGGCAATTATTGACTTCATTAATTTTATTATAACATTTGCTTTTATTAAACTTTTTGTACTTATATACAATTTGACTTAAGGCTAGGTAACAAATGGTGGTGAATAGTTAATATTTAAAGGTGTTGGCTTAACAACGGGCACGACGGTATAAAATGTTTTTTTTTTTTTTTTAAATCTACCTATTTAATATATAATGTGGCTGTCTTCTCGGATTCATACTCTCATCGTTGTCTGGTTTGACCTCAGGGTGTTCAAGTCCGGGTTTTGATAGTTTTTGTATAGTCTCACACACAGCCTGTTTTATTCCACTTCAACTTTGACCCGTCCTTATTGAAAAATCCTTTAAATAGTGCCAGAAAATTTAATCCGTAAGAGTTTGTGTGTAATGAGTCCACTGACCACATTGGGTCGAAACGCATTTTGCGAGTAGAGGCAAATGTTCAAGCCTTTTACAACCATTATTCAACACAACCAAATATATTTATACATATAGGTATATCTCAATTTTTCAATCATGTAAACATATTTGATTTGAACGACAAATCTTTATAAAGAAAAAACGTCTATATGTTCGTTTAGATATTATTTCTGTAGTATAGATTCCTTTGAAGTTCTCACGCTCAACCAATCTTATTATCAAGGGTTCTTCAACAGGGACGCTACAAAAGTAGAGCGACAGGGACAGCAAACGACGCCGAATTTCTTGCCGCTCTTCTGACATTTCTCTTCAGTAAGGTTTGCCATTTCATGATGGAAAGATATACGAGCCAACAACGAGTCGAAATTATTAAAATTTACTACCGAAATACGAAGTCAGTGGCCTCAACGTTAAGAGCGCTACGTCCAATTTATGGTCGTCATAATCGTCCTAGCAGATCAACAATTGAGCATCTAGTTGAAAAATTTGAATCCACAGGCACAGCACAAAATGTTCCCGTGCCAGTCAGACAAAGAAGTGTCCGTAGTGTCGAAAATATTGCTGCCGCTGAGGCTTCAGTTGAAGAAAGCCCAAATGCCAAGCCTTGGGCATCTCTGTGACGTCGTTGTGGCGATTTTTGCGAAAAGATCTTGGCCTTCATCCTCACAAGATCAAATTAACGCAAGAACTGAAGCCGCTTGACCACCAGAAGCGTCGTATGTTCGTGAATTGGGCTGAGCAACAAGTTGAAAATGATTCGGATTTTCATCGAAAAATCATCTTCAGCGATGAGGCTCATTTCTGGCTAAATGGCTTCTTCAATAAACAAAATATGCGGTATTGGTCAGGCAGCAATCCACACGTACTCCATGAACCATCATTGCATCCCGGAAAAATTACGGTTTGGTGTGGTTTATGGGCCGGCGGCGTCATTGGGCCGTACTTCCTCCGTGATGATCAAGACCGGCACGTTACTGTGAATGGGAGCCGCTACCGTTCAATGATAACCGAATATTTTTGGCCCCAATTGGATGATATGGACTTGGAGGACATGTGGTGGCCATGCAAAAGAAATCGAGTTCCATACATAATGGCATCGAACGTACGAACGGAATAAAGAATTTCGTTGATATCCAAAACCGTTTATGTTTTATTTAAACAAACTTTTGTAGCGCTCTTATTGAAAAACCCGATATTACCTAAAGACATTTTTTCGGATGATATAATGACATTTACAACGATTAAAAAAGATGAATTTTACTATGCCAGAGTTCTTGCATAGCAAGTTCCCTTTATATACTAAAATGTATAAAGTAAAAACAAATTACCCAAATTTTAAATCGTTCGAAACAAAATAGAAATTGCTATCAATCACCAATCGGCAGAACAAATAAATTAGCAATTAAATTTGCAAAATGCATAAACCGTATTAGCACTGAAGTTTTGTGTTTCCCAATAAAGAAAGTTTATTTCAATAGTACCTACGAATGTGACATTATTTGATACCTACATTAAACAAATTTCCAGATGGTGATGGCTTATGAAATAATAGGGACGGGACTCAAAAATTGCAGTATGTACTGTTGTGGCACTGTTCATCATGTTCATATTGACGTTGGTGAAAATATAACTAACGAAGTAACAGAAGGTTAATCAGTTACCGCTTTTATAGGTTATTTAAGCGTATATGGAATTGTTGATCTGCGGGTTTCATATAAAAACTTACTTCTTATTGGAATTTGTAAGACTTTATTTGACATCGCCAAATGAAAATGCGAAGCTCCGGTTTCCGGTATACCTGCCCTTGGAGCCTGCGCTCAAAAATCTATCATATTCGACTTAGTAATGTCTAATGAGTATCTAATCTGCTTGAGGGCTCCAATTTGATGCAAACAACAGTTTTTCCATTGCCGAAATCGTCCAACTAGTTCCGAGTATGAGGTACCTACATACATAGGTGCATGTATTCTATACTATAACGTGAAGGGGCAATACTTCTGGCAGCAAATTTGATTGTGTAAATATCTACCTCTAACATAATAAGCTCAGAAAACCAACACAAACCAACAAGTCAGTTGAGAGCACACAATATAATCCTGTGGCTTAGGGGTTCGAATTTACCCGAGGTATGCATCTAACCAACCATTTCATTAATAAGCAGGTGGCAGGCTAATTTTTTTTTGGAAAGTTCATCCTATGAATGTACCAGATATTGCATATTTAGTCCATACTTTCGTGACTGGTTCTGTAGAAGTAGGTCATCATACGGCATTGCATTGACAGTATCATTTAAGCCTTAAAATCGCATTCATTACCTGGTTTGGTTATCGATTAAGAATACTTATCGCTTGCAATTTGGAATAAGTCGTACCATCGCGATTTTACGCCTGCGCCCAAATCACCCAAATCCCTCCTGCAAGATCCTAATCTGTTTTTATAATCACAACGCACGAGTATAAATAAGTTTGGACCAATTCACTTGAAACCAATCTCCAAAAGAAAATCTATTTTCCCCAAGCATCTTGGCTTGAAACTGATTTGAGACGTCCTATATTTGCATAATTATAATTAGCGCTTGCACGTTGAATAATAATTCGGGGTAATCCAGCTCAAATGTATGCAATAGAATTCAAATACGATTTTACAGACAATCCCAAAAGTATGCAATATGAATGTATGTATTTAACATGTTCAGTAATTTATTCAATGTAAAATTTTTCGTCTCTGCCTCGATGTGTGCAAATGCAAATCGTACTGCACGCATGGGTGGGTTTTTCATGTTTTTATTTTCTCTACACCTTTTCCACATGTAGGTACCCCCACCAAACACATTCAGAAGACATCTCCTTTGCTTTATATATATAAAAGCCATCTTAATTTGAGCACAATCATTTAATTTGAAACGCTTTTTATGCATCAACATGACCCACAACCAAACAACCACACAAAGGACCCGTTGAACGTCTCGTTTGCATTTATGTTTTCTCATTCCATTTTATGCGTTGCCTTATTTTTGCGCTTTCATATATCTCAAAAACAACAACAGGTGATGAGACTGTCAATTAAATCTGATTATATTTTCCCGTCAGCAGATCAACAAAGTCGGAAAAAATGTACCCCTCAATGCTTAGCCGTGGACCGGATGTTGAAATCGAACCGTACTACTGCCTCCCGGTGGGCACTGTTCCACCCGGTGCCAATGGTCATGGTGGTGTTGGTCCTGGCATGGGAGGCAGCCAAGCTGGTGGTGCAAGTATTATCGGACCTGTCGCATGGAGTCAGCCGACATCTCCAACTCCAATTAATCGTGGTTTCGGTGGACCACTGTCGCCGACACATGGCGGACCAGCCAACCTGCCCGGTTGTCATAGACTCACCTATCCCAAGAAGAATGACGATGGTATGTGTTTTACTGGTGGTGTGTGACTTACAATCGATTTTTTTTAATTGTTTGATTTATTTTCACAGTTCATGGCAGTGCAGCATCTCTACTGTCTGGTGGCAGTTCCTTGTATGGTTCAGCAGAAGAACGACAAGCCAACGAGATTCGTCGACTCAAACGTGAATTGACCGATGCACGAGATCAGGTTATGAGCTTATCCAGTCAGCTGTCAACTAATGTAAGTCAAATTGAACATTTCTATTTTGAAACACTTTTTTTTTTTTATAATACAACCAACAAGAAGTTGACAATTTGGGTACAGAATATAAGTAAAAAATTCCTGGTTTTTTGAAGAAGATATAAATATTATTCTTTTAACTCAACGGAAATTAGGCAACCAAATCGAGAAATATATTATATAAAATTTCCTTCCAGCTTATTGTTTAAACAAATTATGTATGTGACTATGATTAAATACAACTACAACTACTATAACAGTAGATATATAGTCGAAATCAAAAGTAGAAAAAAAAAAAGAAAAAGAATCATTCCTTGGGCTCGTCCGGGATTTGAACCCGGGACCTCCCGCACCCTAAGCGGAAATCATACCCCTAGACCAACGAGCCAGATGTATTCTTAGTGGCTAATAGTGGTTTTATATTTTGGTGGCCACAAGTAGGTGAAGAGTACATGACTCATATGGCTGTGTTAATGCGTCATTCGTAGCGTGTTGTATGATATGTTTATCATTCGTTGTCATAATATATTCAATTTTTACTTTTTTTTTTAGTTTACATTAAGGCGACGAATCACGTGCCTTTTTGTACGTGTATTTATGTAAGCCTTAGATATAGTTTTACCAAGATATAGTCAACGGGCAGTGTCGTAGCGTGGGTTGGAGCCGCTGAATAGCAGGCTCAGTTTTTGTCTATTATCGTAGGGCTACCGTTATTTTGCAAAATTCATTCGGATTTTCTTAGTCGTTAAATATGTATTTCCTTTATTTTGTAATCCTGAATTGGCAATTTGGTTTTATATTCGTTAAATTTTTCAATCATTACGCGATTACTAAATGGCGTTTTTTATCTTTCGCATTTGTTTGAAAAGAGTTTTGATCATTCCGAAAAAATCATTTCGCAATTTGTTGATTGGTATTGTTCTATTATCTTGTTTGTTATTTGGTCAAGTCATTATTTAACGAAATACCGTTTCGCCGTTTTACTATTTCCCAGAATAATCATTTCGCCACCCCGGCGAAACGCCAATTTTCCCAACAATTTAGGCGAAACGTACCATACCCATTATCGTACAATAGATTTTGGAAAAAAAATTATTTGTTTTTAAATTTGGTTTCCTTTAGTTTTCTAAGAAAAAGGCGACAAAGATTTTGATCAAAATGAGTAAGTAGTTAGAGTAAAATTGATGTTTTCAAAATTATTGTGGCCTTAATTTTAAATTTGAATCACCGTAAAGGCGAAAACGCTAATTTTAAGACTGCATATATCTCGAAAACCCAAATTTTAATTTCGACGAAACTCTAAAAACCAAGTTATGCTCGCTTACATCCCGAACAATAACTTATAGGTAGTCAGTTTTCAGCTAAAAAGTTAGGCAATAGTATTATTCAAACTAAACATTGCAAAACGGGTTTGTACGGTTTTGTCTGCGAAATTAAAAAAAAAAACAGCTGTAACGATTGTGATCAAAATACATATTAAAGATAATATAGTTATTTTAAATAGGTAACTTAGTTTTCCTCACAAAATTCGAATAAGTCAACTTTTTCAATTATATTTCTGAAAAATTACTACCCAAAAACCGTGTTCATGCATTTTTTTAAAACTCCGCACTTCCATTAAAAATGTAATAGCAGCAAGGCATAACTTATTTTTTGCAAATATTGCCACTTCTTTTTTTTTCAACCATTCTGAATATGCATCTTAGAATAATTCCAACCACTTGGAGCGTTACACAATCAGAAAGTCCTACTTCATTTAATCCCCCACACACGTCCATCGGGATATTCATTTCATAACTTCTAATTCAAATTCAAAAACATACCTCTGAATTCTTACATATACTCGTACATATACGTAAGTATATCGATCCATCAAGAACACTACTAACAATCAAAAAACAGATAAAAAAAAACTAAGACTCCTACTTGTCCTCGTACTCAAACATCTTGTAAACTGTAAGATCTTACAAAATAGTACCGACGTACCGACAGAAGGCGCTTATAGCTCTCTAACAGGAACTTCCCAATTTGTTTCCCCAAAAATTCTATATTTAAAAAAAGAAAAGATAACTGCTCCAAATTGCCGCCCCTAATAAAGTGCCGCCCGGGACTTGTGCCCTCCTTGCCCCACCCTCGCTACGCCACTGTCAACGGGTTAAGTAGAATGGAAACATTTGTAAAATAGATACAATATGAGGTCGTTGTGTACTTCTACTATTGTGAGACTCTCACTAAAACTATTTCCCATCGATACATTTTTTTGTCGTACTCCAACTATGTTGTGACTTCTCAAGCTATTTAAATGACAAAATTATAAATGTTTGGCAGGAAGCTTTCCAGCGATAGTTTGATAGTTGATTTCTTAATAGTTCTGCAAATTTGTCACGGCTACCTACTAATAATTATCAGTCTAAAACTCTAAATTGTAAATTTGTCATTATTGCAGAGCAATAAATTTGTTTCGTGGAGAATCTAATGGACCGTGTAACTCACGTGTCAAAGAGGATTTTGTCAATTGGTGTAAAAAATAAATCAAAATAAAACGTATACTATTTCTACAAATATGTAATCCTAAATGCTCAGTGGCTCATCGATGGAATACCTACTAAGTGAGGGGCCTTAGGTTCGATTGTTTGTTTCAAGACTCTCAACTAGTAAGTATATCAAGTGATTTAACTTGTACTTAGTGGTTGTTGTGAACTTGAACTTGTTCACTAATTTATTTTATACATATAATCAGCGAATTCTAAAGATTTAACATACACAACAAGATAATACGCAATGATAAAATCGTAATTCCACTATGCAACGTCCGCACCTCAGGTTGTTGCCATCAATAGTTGACTCGCTGAAACAATTTACGTTCACAGGTGTGACTGTGTATTGTTTGTTTTTTTGGGTAAAAGCTGCCTCTTCATTTATTATATTGTGTTTTGATTCGAAGAACCGGTGGTTACCGCCACATAAACACATAATCTCATCTTAAGGGATTTTCCAATGTACTAGGTACATCTTGCGAACGTCTGACAAATATCCTCAGTCCGTGGTAAAATCGTATACATCCCATAATGTTTGCACTAAAGCTAACAAAGAGCTATTTAAGTTGGCAAAGTGTCTGTCAAACTATAACTGGTTCTTAAAACTTCTATCGATTGAATCGTAGGGTTTCATTCTTCCAAACTAAAGATCTCCATCTCCATTTACTTTTACCATTCTTAGAAAACCCACATTAATGTAACCAGAAAAGTATTATTTGAGTTCTACATTCACACTCAACAGCCACAAAGTTCTATATAAAAATAAATGAAGTGTAATAAAAAATCAGACACGAACGCTATCAATTTGAATTTGAAAGATTCTCCTAATAAATGCATGTAGTTGGAGAAGTAGTAGCATAGCTATCTATACAGCAAGCATATAGGAATCGGCGTAGTATCGTATGGTATTCATTTTATATACCTAATGTCGATACTTATCTTATACGTTTGTGTCCTTGAAAGTTTTTCTTTGTCCATGAGAGTTTAGTATAGCTCTAGAAATTGGTATTTTGTTCTTTGTCGTATTTTTGTTCGGATTTGTTTTACCAGAACGCCTTTGTCAAGTTGTGAAGACTGAAGAGTATATGTTCCCAGACTTTGAAGACTGTTTTCAACACTTCTTTTATGAGTTGAAGCATTAGTTTTCTCCTAACTTCCAAAAAAAAAAAAAAAAAAAAAATGCCCCTTTTTTCCCCTAGTGAAATTTGCATATTATTTCCTATGAAAAAATAAATAACTGTAAGCCGTATTTATTAAGATGCTCAAAATAAATATACCCTTCAAAATATATATATTTTCTTTTCAATTAGACTTCAGACATCACATACCAAATATCAAAACGAATAAATATCTACATTCGGATACACACAAATTCTTACGTAGACGATCGATGGTCATTCTGAGTAAACTTTAAAATTTGTTTGTAATGAAAATGCGTTTAAATTTGACTTTTAAACAATTTAAGTTTTACAGAGGTTTTTGATTTTACCTCGTCTTTAGGCTTTTCCTTTTTTCATTATAAAAGCATCATGAACTGGCGATTTTGCCCTCAGTATGGGATAGTCATCTCAAACCCTCTGTCGGTGATTTAAAAATTGAAGGATTGTTCAAAAAAAATACGACCAACTGTGACAAAGCGGTGACAAAAAATGACTACAAACCTAACAAAATGGCGGTATTCAAAATTACGAATTTATTTGACTAGTTATCGTTATTATGATAATCAGTTGTTTTTGATGTTTGTTTGAATTTCTTTCATGGCGGATGTCTCCTTTATAAAAATTCCAATTCACCAACGCTTCGCAAACACTCTTTAAGTTAAATGTAAATCGTTTACTTGAAATAGTTGAGCCTGACAAAATTACTCACTGAATACTTTTCTGATGATCAATAGGGATTAGTGTTGCCATAATGTGCCCGATCGAGTCCTCTGTTTTTTGTTTCGGCCCTTGGCTAGGGGTACCTAATAAGAAATGGATCGCAAATCTTATTTTTTGTATTCCTTAAACAAGATATTCTAAAAAGTTCACTTTCTTCTTTTATCAAAAAAATTAGCAATGTTTTTCGTCCATAAACAAGTAAATTCATTTTGACTGATATTTCATTTTCGTTTGTTCACGTCATAATAATTCGCATTCGTATTTTATATAACTATATAGCCTATCACTTCTGTGTTCTGTTTGTAATTTATTTTATTGTTTGCTGTTTGGCTGGAAGTTGTTTAAGTATTTAATATTATCGATTAATAAAATATTCTATATTCTATTATTGATTTTACTATTCCATTTAAAATACTAAATAACTGCAGAGCACACAAAGAAAAAAATCATTTATGTTGCCTTATAGCTGCTTTAATGTTTTTCTGAGAAGTTTTCTCTGAAGGGTAGTGGCCCGCACATTTTGGAAATGGCCCTCAGAAAGGCCCTCCATATTTTCTTCCTTGTGGCAACGCTGATAGGAATATTATATCCTCTAGAAATACACGAAGTCTTTGAATGATTGACACTGGAAGCGAGTTGACGCAGAAATTAATTATCCTTTTTTTAAATTTAAGACTTTGCGCTAGGTGTCACTAACTTGAACGCCTATTCGCCTGTTTGTAAAAATCCTCACTGAACATGACCTTTCATTGGATATGGATATGAATAGCAATTGGCAACTTTTCACCCAACATTTAAACACATTTCGCACAAGGTCTAACTGCGTACACCCTATCGTCACATCTGCAAATAAAAAAAGACCATTTATAAACGCAACAAAAATCCACTTTACATAACCAGGATCACACCAGCAATTGGCTCAAATCCAATATGATTACCCATACTTATGACACAAGTTTCGTGGGGTTAGCATTTTATATATATTTTCCTAGGTGGGCTGTTGTGGTTGTGGCCAGCCTGCAGATGTAAGTTTTCGTTCAGTTTCATTGCCAAAAAATCAACCTGTCACATTCATGGTCAATGCGAAAAACCATTAAAGTTTTTCGTATTTACTACAAAAGAGTCTGCAATCATACACCGGCCAAATGAGTTCACCACTTGGCAGAAAATGGTTATACACCGCACCGTTTGGAGAGTTTTTTTTTTTTTTTTGGCTCACAGTTTCCGAAACTTTTTGGTTCTCAGTTATTTTCTGATTAAAGTTTTATAAGTGGGGGAAGTTTACTTATTATAAAAGTCAAAGAAATCCTGACGACAAAACAAAGAAAATGGAAAACAATCCCTAAGGGTATGTACGATCGAAGGACATCGAGAACGAAAATAGAGAAAATAGGTACAATGCAAGGAGGTAGAAAAAAAATGAGTCACAGAAACGAAAACACAAAGTTAGAGAACAGAGATTAACAACAAAAGCGCAGTTATGATTTGTGAGGGTGTGTGTATATATAGGAGGTCGATAAAAGTGGCCGAGTGAAGGGTGTCTGAGTGGGTACAGTATTTGTATATTTTGCCAGCCGTATAGAACTCTATACTCCTTTTGTAAAATGAGATGTGGGTTGAGATGCTCTTTTACGTTTTCCAATGGGAAATGCTGCATCGTATCGTGAATGAAATGAAGTACTGCAGTTGAAATAATATCAAAGTCGGAAGTGGTTTCTTTTTTCCGTGGAACTTTGAGAAGGAGTTGGTAACGCAAATCGATCTAAACTTTATATTTTCTTATGGAACATGGTCAGAGTGAGGTATTGCTTCATCCGACCTGAAAGTTTGTTTGGGACTGTTTCAATCTCCTCGGACATCTGCTTAAAGACATTACAGTCACCGATATTTTTCTCTGCCATTTATATCATACATATATATAACTATTATAGCATTCCCCTCCGAATTGTTCTATAACTTTTTTCACTACAATTAATAAATATTTACAAAAACAATTTTCTGCTAATTTTCGTAATTGATCTGTTGTCGTTCTTTGTACATTTAATATACTCAAATACTGTAAACCTACCTATGGTTTTTGTTGCATTGGTACCTACTCGTATTTCCTAACAGATGATATCAATGATCGATAGTGATCCTTATTTCATGTCATCCAAACTAAAACAACTATGGCATATGGATTTTGTAATATTCAGTGCTCTAATTTGATCTTAAGAAAGAATTTATTTTGAAAATTTCTTAAGCTACGATTATACTGCCACTTTTCATCAAATTTTGACATGCCGACGTCAATATGACATAAACAGTTGTCCTGTCACAGCGCGCTCTCACGAAAGACACAAGAATGTTACGTCAGCATGTCAAAATTTGCCACAAAAAAGACACGTGTAATCGTAGCTTTACTGCTTGCCTACCTGATCATGTCTAATTCAATTTAAGAGCTTCTAATATTCGTCCTTGTCATTTCGCTTCGAGTATATATACATATAGTACATAGATTTTGAGAGATATTCGAATCAAACCCCCATTGTCGGGTCTCTTGTCGTCTCTCTACCACTATAAATCTTACCCAGAGAGACTGTCTGGATTTCTCCAGAGTTCTTCCCAGGGCTCAATTCCTAGTGTTAACGCCAGCATCTGTTTATGGGAGATCTGTTTCATCGACTGGGTCTCGACCCAATGATGTCCCAAGATCTTCATTCTTCTGCCAGCCAGCGCCGTACATTGACACAGTATAGTGCCGCTGTCTTAGATCCATCTCATTCGACTCATGCTTAGAACCCTTCTTTGAGTGGAGCAGTTCGGCCACTTAATTGCCATTTTAGCCTGTCTACATTGTTCCACATTTGACCACCTTCTCAGTTGTGAATCAGCTGTTCTACCATTCGTTTGCCAATTGAAGAGAATGGTTCTGGTCTCAGCAATTTTTCAGTTGACCCCTGTTTTGCAAGGGAGTCCGCCTGTTCGTTGCCTTCGATACATATGTGTCCTCGTAGCCAAGTCAGTGTTCCTTCATTTTTAGATGAACACTTATTGAGCTTAAGTATACAAAAGATCTTGTGATATTTATCTGTTCCATGCGTCTGATCACCGCCTGATTGCCCAGTGCTATAAGGATATTTCTTCCCTACACCTGACTCTCAAGCAAGTAGTCCAACGCAGGCAGGAATGCAATCATCTCAGACCTGGTATACGGAAGTGTGTTTCCCGAGGCTAAAGTGACGGGCTAGTTCCGCTTGGAGTAGGAAGACTTTAATATTTTAGAATAGCACCATTCCAGTCTCTTGGAGAAGAATATTGATGAACGATCATTGCGCTGTCATTGCTCTGTCACCATCACGATCCTCCCTTTTCATAAACTTACAAATTATAATTTATTTCTCTGATCTGGACACATTTGGCTCCACGAAGATACAGTGAAACCTGTCAAGTTGGCCACCCTTGTGACACCAAGAAAATTCAATACAAATGTTTCTCCGAATGCCTCTGTGTGTTGGCCACCTGTCTATCTTGGAACTTGGGCGCACATTTTCATATATTATTGAATCTTTTGCACTAAGTAACCTCCCCAGTTGACCAGCAACATAGTCGTCTGCTGGTCGCCAGGGTGGAGTTTGCATTTTTAAAAATGCACTGCACACTATGTTCAGGTAGACATCCGTGTTTATTGTTGTTGGGATATAGATGACTTCATTTCTACAGTCTGTGAATGACTTCAGTGTAAATGCAAAGTATGGATAAAAACGAAGTTCTTTACTAACAAGTGTTGAAAAAAAAAATATATATATATGTACATAGTATGTACCCTTATAAGTTGGCCAAAAATGCTTGCACCGCGCTGACAACTTACGTAGGTTTCACTGTACTACTTAATATCGTTGAATTGGCTTTCTTTGATTATTTCAATAGCGCTGATGATGATAACTGATCCTCAAACAAATAATACCTCATGTACCTAAACGAAGGAGCCAACTATCGTTTTTTAGAGCTCCACTTTTTATATATACCTACTGATACAAGATTTGCCATGGAATTGATATTTGTCGATCATAGGTGTTCATCAACTATCGTATGGCCGATTTAAAGCTCTATCTTCTTTCTTATAGTCGATCTCTTACCAAATTTAAAGTAAAAACGAAATCACAACGATAACGTAACAAAAGTTTCTTAATATGTACTATAAAACATTTGATTTATGTCAACTTATGATAAGAATCTGAAAATAAACAAACCGCACTGTCTACAAACTCGAGTTAAGAAATAAAAAATAAAAAAATACTCTCATAAGCTCAATTAAGGCCACCTTCGCACTAAAACCTGATAACGCACTCTTTACGTTGAAAGCACGCACACGGACACCAAGCTATCTACAAAGGGTCAGCACATTTTTTCCGTAAGCACAGATAAGCTCAACCATATTCCCATTGAAGTAGGTTATTTTCATTTGATTCTTCCGCCTTAATGCCGACTTTTTGTAACTTAAATGACTTCACGTTGGGCGCAATAATAATAATAATAATCTGCAAGTTCCATCCCTAATCCATGCATCGAAGCAAGGGGACAACTCCAGCAATTGGGGTCAAGTAAATTGTTTTTATAGTACTTCCTTGATGGAACAAATTAGCGAGCCAAGAAGATGCTGGTTTGGGACTAGCGCGACGCACGCACAATCCATTCAATTAAATTGAATTGAAATTGGAATGACAAGATGCGTTCGCTCGGATAGATACGTCTCCCAGGTCCCAGGGGACACTTCATAATTTCTAGTTCCACTCGAAAGATTGATTGAGGTATGTCGTATGCCAAACTATATAAATACGACACACCCATATATAAGTTGTATGACCACCGTATCAGCCTAATGAAGGTATATTCGCCATTTGGCGGCACCTATAGCTGTCAACATCTAAACCGCACTTCTATCTCTTTATCGATGCATCATCCACACACGTGTGTCGATACATGGATAATCCATTTAGAAGTACATCCCGCAAGAACGTTATATATCAAACCCGAATGACATGTGCTGATTTTGCACGGGATGATGGTCTATAATTATGACACATTATATACTTAAGGACATAACTGCTGCTGGCTTTGGTGACAATTTGTTGAACATAATGGTGACAGTATCTGCTGGTGTATCTCGTAGTCGTGCTATGTGCACAATGTCATTTCTATCTGTCATCCTACGCTTGGTGTTCCCTTGTAAAAGCTGATTGGTGAGTGAGCGCCGACCAACTGGGGGATTGTAAACTACAAATGATTCGGATCGTTGTGAAGTGAAATTGCAGGCATTTCCCCATTATGGGGACGTAAATACTTCCAATTATTTTCATTAAAATTCTTCAGCTTATTTGGCAGCTCACTTGGAAGGCAGAGTGGGCTTGGCAATGACAGCATCTCCTTTGAGTGTGGTCACTTACAATTAAGTAGGTAGCTTGCCGCTTCTGTGAGCGAACATTGTTTGAGAATGAGCATGTAGATTCCTGAAGTGAAAGCAGGTGTTTATTGAGTTATTACCAACCTTTGGGTCTTTCTTAATAATTTATTATATGATGATTTGTAAAGATTGATACGGCTTCGGCTTCGAAAGTTAGTCTGTGTAAATCCGATGTCAACTAAGTCAGTTGTACATTAAATAAAATATATTTCTTATCGAGAGTCAAGACGAATATTATTTGAAGAACCCCTCCGATTTGTTAGCATCTTTGACTACAACAGAAAAATATTAATTAACATGTTGAAAAACGTATTAAGGTGGTACTTTTTTGCTGTGCTTTTATTTTTACTTAAATTTCGAATGCTTAGATTACATACACTGAGATTATACAGATGCAATTTATCAAAGTACGATCAGCTTACGGCAAACATTTGCGCATTTGTATAACTGGATAACTGAAATTAATCCTCGTTTTACAACCAGTGGATATTCGAGAATTCATCTTAATGAATCCGACCATAGTTCCTGTTACAGATTTACTTGTTGATCATGTAAATGATCTTGTTGATCATGTAAATGATCTTGTTGATCATGTAAATGATCGTTGGTGATCCTCTTTCTATAAGAGCTGAACTAAAAACTTATCCCATGAATTATTTAGGGCAAGTTAAATCCGGCGACCATGCACTCAAATAAATATCATGCCACATATTACATGACAAATTTTGGCATGCCAACGCCATTACGTGTGATCGCTTGTAAAGCATCTGGCAACTCAGGCTGTCGCAGCGCACTCAACCAGTGACTACCGAATTGCTGAATTTTTGTGAATTTTCAACGAAAAATGACACTTGTAATCGTAGCTTCTGAGTTTCTTCGATTCTGTGATCGTGTCAATGACCGGAATTGGTCCTTCCTCATACGACTTCAATTGAAATATGTGATGTAATTGTTTGTAACATTGCAATTGAAAATGTAAGAATACTGATCACTAATATGTATGTAGGTACACTGTAACTCTGATGTAGTCACTGATCTTCATGGAGTGTCACCTGTCTTGAAATTTTAGTAGAATTATTAGTAAAGGCTCTTGCATTAGCGACTTGACAACTTCAAACTTTCAGTGTGAACGCACCCTCAAACCGATTACCGAACTTTCAATGTCAAAATATTCAGTAAACAACATTTTCATCATGGTGAAGTACATGAAGGAACAACGTTTAGAAATAATTAAAATTAACTACCGAAATTCCAAATCGGTGGTCGCGACTAAGAGCGTTAACGCCAATTTTCAATTTTTTTTTTTTTTTTTTTGTTGAGATATCTCAAAGAGTTTGCATTTTATTAAAAAAATAAGTTTTTTAAGCCCTTAAGAAAGACCCTTTACGTCTGGCTCTACAAACGCAGAAAGTCAGCTTGTGCTGATAATTAAGTTTTCTCTTCACCGGTCGCAAATTCTTTGTACTGATCTTCACTGATGTATTTATTTATTTATTTTTTTTTTTTTTTTTCAAAGAACATTTTTCCAAATTATACGACATATCTACACTACTGACTGCAGATCAATGCCGGGATGAACCGCCTTGAGCTTGATGTACATACGTGTCCGATTTAATCACTGATCGTACTGACCCTCATTGTGTGCATATAATGATTGCCACTGATCATAAAGCGTTTGCTTTCCGGTATATATTCGATCAGAAGGGATGGCTATCTTTCGAAGTATAATTTCATAATTCCAGTCATAAAGATAATGAACTTGCCCATGCAACCATTTACCGAAGAACACTTCAATATTTTCTTTCACATATAAAGTGATCTTTAACTCGATCACAGCTACTGTATCTTACATAAACCTAACTATAAGAGAAGTCATAAGTCACAACCAAAATCCGTCTACGAAAGCCCTTCTCCCTTTACTTTGGAGGTGCTATACCTTTTTATTATATATGGGCATACATTTTTCATCGGTTCGTACAAGGTTCTTTTTTCCATCTTCGCCACTAACGATGTAGCTGCACACTAGTTTTCAGTAGGTACATATATCAATTGCGTCCTGATGATAGGAAGAGATATGAATAGATCATATTACTAGAAAGTCTCTCGTTTGACCTCTTGCAGTTGCACTTTTTCCTTTGTTACAGCATCTGCTGGCTAATGATGGCTCCGCCTCAGCTTAGCTTGTTGTCTCTGCTTGCTATCATGTAGCTTCTGTTTGCAACATTCAAATTGCATACTAAGTTGCCTTCTTTATGTCTTTACTCTGGGTCATCCGCTCAGCCCTCCATGTTTTTATTTTTGAAGGTTCAATCTCGAACTAAATTCGGTAAACCCCATTCACCATCTTCTTATTTATTTACATAGCTTGCAGTTGCAATACAGTTAAAAATGTTGAGTCTTGAATTTTGAAAATGCTGCCTATATTTAATTCCATTCACATTTAGTTTTCGTTTTCGGTACTTAAACGGGATCACAATAGTTTGTCAACTAAACGAATGACTGTCATAAACTTATCATAATTAAATAGAATAGAAATAAACTAGAAAGAGCTCTTTGTATCTCGATCTGATGATTCTTCTAAAAGTCACAATCACAAGGTTGTTGTCCAAACTAATGCTTATGGGATTTATAAAGAAATTTTTCTGTTTTCGAAAAAGACAAATCTTATTTGTTGATTACGGTCAAAACGCATTCTTTTCTGAAACACAAAAAGGAATGGCATTCAATCCATGTCATGCATTCATTCATGCATATAGTAACAATTGCAATGGCTTCACCTTCCTTCGGCCGTCCATATACCTTGGAGGGTAGCAAACTTGTGCCACAATAACGGTTTGTTGGCAATACATATTTTCTCTATTGCGAATCTATAAACGCAGAAAGAAGGAATCATCCGACCACCATCGTCTTTATTATCATTTTCCCATCCATCTGCTCGTATCTATCTATCTATTGGTCTCTGCCGCGCCGATAGTATTATGTGCATCATCACCGTCGTCATTGTACTTGCGAAGTGATTGTTGGGCAACTGATGGCATTGCAAAACGTCTTAGGAGTGGAATTCCAATTGCATACAGTGATGCTATATAAACGCACTATTTACGGTGCCATTGCCTCAGATGCGCTGCAGATATCAATCGATGCTGTGATGTGTACCCACCTACCGTTGTTGGTGCAGTGATGCATTCCTGACGTGTCGTCGCTATACTTGTGAAAAGGGGGCGGCGGATATGTGCACAAATGGAATTTCTCTTCTACGGGTTTTCTTTTTTCTTTTTTAATCTTCTCAAGAAGTGACGATTGGAAATGCTTTGCGGTTTTTATAGAGATCCCTAGATGTGGCCTTGGGAATTGAATTAAAAGAGAAACGCTTCCTTGTTTCTTATTTATAGACCGACACGCCTTATGCCACTAAGGACACCTGGCAGAGGGATCCACCTTCAGATATGGAATGCCGATACAATGTTTACGAGGCTATGCAATGTGACTTCGAAAGCCATAAAAGATAACCCACACCAACTAAACTAAATCGAAATCCAATCATTCCCAATGTCCTTTGGTACCTCTTCTTTGTATGAACTCCCCTACCAAATGCTTGTACCACTATATGCAATAAAACTTGTCATTTAGTGAAGAACGTCATTCCTATCGTCGCGTTTTTATGGCGAATACGTGACTCCAACTGCATGCGATAGATTGGATTACGCTGGGGATCAAACACAACTCGATGTTCATCTTTAATTAATTTTTGTGTGACGCGGACGCCACATTGTCTATCTAAAGAATTAAAATGCAGTTCCTTGACCCCCATCTCTTTCGAGTCGATATTCAAATTCAAAAGTAGCCCTCGACAATGTTTTGACAAAACACTATTCCATTTGTGTACACAAGCACAAGGCTATTATCGAGACGGATGAAGGAGGTGAAGCAAAAACACTTGTCTTGTGCTAGCCAAAAACAAATATTGTCTGTGGCGGCACTGGCACACCATTCGAGAAGTCGAAAATTTATCAGATTTGTAAAGATGGAAGGAACACATAACTGAATGGATTTGGGAGAATCAACAAAGATGACGTGTAGGTGTGTACTTGACGTAGGGCTGCCATTCATTTGAGGTTCGATTTGTGAATGTTTTTTGTTGGAAAAACAGATCCGCGCTGTTCGTTTGCATTAACATTCAGTATGGAATCGATCGATTTGTTGCAAGGGCATTAGCTACATTATTTCTGTAGTCTTAGTCGCATTTACGGCTTCTATACACAATCAATCAGAACAAGTCATTTAAACTAATATTTAAAAAAAGCGTATTCCACGTTCTGGCATAAGTTTGCCAAGCAAATACCCTATTGAAAAAATGATTGAGGTGGTTAGCTAAGGCTAATTATTGAACTGCACGAAATGTTGATTATTTTGTTACAAAACTTTTGTGGCACATACCGCCACTCTGCTGCTAGAAACAGATCTCAAATTCAATAAAAAATTTTCAACTTCGAGCCAAAAAAAATAAATTATATTCGTTCTCGCGTCTCTATGGCCCTCTTCGATGATCGTTAAGGTTGACACGTTAATTTTCGAGAAAAGGAAATGTGTATATGTAAAATGATATACATATATAGGATATATTTGCTGATTGCACACTTGCACAGGGCGAACTCTATAGAATTACCCACAGTTACCGTCACCGAAATTGCAAACATCAGTTGCGGTTGGTGCGTTATGTCGAAATAAGTTAACAAAGATTTGAAATATTGCTTACAATAAACGTAAAGCGATCCATTTCGTACCTTTGAGATACGACTTGCTGGTCTTTGATGCTATGATATATTTCTAAACGCGAAAAAAATATGGCAAAACATTACGAAATTCAACCTCATCTCAGGTAACACCATGAGTGGGGCAAGGGAATACAGAAAATATGTCCTCTTGGGTCCTGGGTGCCAAACGTCGAATTTGTGGTCTAAACCGACTAGCTAAATATTATTTCCTTTCGCATTACCTAAGCTTATTTACAATGTGAAATGATAAAAATTCATTTGAAAAAAAAAAAAAAATGAATGAATAAATAACATCTTATGCCAATTAAAATGTAAGTAGCTTTAATTATAGCTTGTGACTTCTGACATACACCACCTTTTAAAAAATATTATCTAAAATATGATCAAGCCTTTTAAGCCGTGGATGTATGTACCTGTCTTTAAAGATCGTCGTATATGGAAAACAAAAATAAACTAAACAAAAAAAGCAATTTGCCACAAACCCCATGTAATAACAAGCTTTCAATTGACATTTTGACATAAAAGTGTAAAGCTTTTACAAACTCGTAGGATGAACCCGTGTTCCCAGACTTAAAACACTGTTTTTCTCTTTTAGTATCTGCAAAAGTATTCGTTTTGCCCTAAATTGGAAAAAATTACACCTTTTTCCCCTAAGTAACAAAAATTCCGACTTTTCAGAGTTCTTAAAATTAAAATTAAATCGTCTTACTAGAGAGCCGTTCGTAGACTGCGATGGAATATTGAAATGCCATCTTACGAGACGAGGTGGAAATTATTTGGTATCTTACCTCTTTTTAAACGTAGTCAATATTTTTCAATTATGTTTATTCATGATTTGATAAATGATCATATCTATTGCCCTTTCCTATTATCATTAATTGGATTTTAAGCTCGTTCGAGAGCTCATAGATTTAACTATGGACGAAATCAACCAATTTCTAAATGCATTAGGGAATCCAATAAATATTGTAGTACCTATATTCGATTTTCATCTTTTAGTAGGGATTCAATTAGGAGTAAACTAATTCTGTTGTTAGACGATGGTGGTCTTTTTAAAGTATATTTTTGTATCTCTACTGAGAACAGTAGATGTACTTATTTGATTGAAAATGCATTTATTTTTTTTTTTCTTGTCATAATCGACTGCAATAAAAGTTGTGGATTTAAATTATCTGCACAACAGAACCTTAAAGTTAAGTTACCACTTTAACTGCCTTAAACACAACATATTCCCTTGATTGTTTTTTTAAGGAAGGCTGTGCAGAGATGCAATGGTGTGTGTAATTTCTTCTCCAATAGTATAATTGTAGAATTTCTACCTCTAATAAAGAGGTTACACGCTTTCTCCTACCAATTGTGTATGTACGTAATAGAATGAATCAGAAAAAAGCTGCATTGGAAAATCACGAACTCTTAACTGCCCATGGTAACCCTACCCACAGTTCTTCAAACACTTTCGGCTGTGTGTCGCCATGCTAACGTCTTTACTCACTCACTCTGCGCATTTTTATGAATAAGAATAAGAAGTCAAGAAGTTAAACACAAAAGACCCATATATCTGCATGTAAACAAAACTTATACACAACTGTATATTTTAGACAAACGTAAGAAAAAGATTATCATCGTCAAGTTGTGTAAAACAAACTGAACTTTACGACACAGATAGACGAATACAAACACACATGTTGCAATAACACCCGAACAAGCTACTACACCTCCGACTCTGGTTGTTCTATTAGGATAAGTTTACCAAATCCACAGAAGCATAATCGAGGACAGCAAACATTTCCAAACCAACTCCTTACTTGGGTGCGGTCAACTTACGTTAATAGATGAATAAACTTAAAACTTCCGTCCACCCAAAAAGGGTCGTAAATATCTATACCCCACCGTAAAAAAAAAGTGCAATTCCAAGGCAGACGCCAGACAGACGGAGAGATTCCCCGGTTTGTGTTCACACCCTCCAAGGCTCTCGCTCTACTATAGTGAACAAGAAAGTGGCCTTACCACCCACATACCCACCACATATGAAAACAACCAGAGAAAAGGGCAATCAGCCAGCATACGAGTAGAGTATTATAGATCGTGGCGCACCATATCATTCATCCCTTCTTTCAACGACAGCCCAGGGAATGGGGTTTGATAGTTTTCGGATTTTTCTATGCAGAGGCAGAGGCAGAGACTGCTAATGGACAAATTGTTATTGCGCCACGGGTATGTCTATCTGGTATGTATAGTGCGACATAAAATCGCGCAACGGCGACACGACACACGCCCTTGTGTGTAATAAGGGTGTTGGTTACGCGCGCGACATTGCTTCGAAGGGATTCCGAACAAAATCTAGGATGAGCATAGAGCGCGCGAGTTAACGAGTACTACTCCACCCAGATCATATTTGTTTTTGCTGCCCTATTCTGTCCTCCCCACCTAGCCCCAGACATAAGTATTCTTATGGAGCCACAGAAAAATAAAGCAACTACTATTCTCTGGCAGCAGAATGATGGCGCTCTGTATAGTTGAGTTTGTATGTCCTTTTTTGTGTTTCTGTTGTTGTTTTTGTATATCTTTGGATTTCAGTTTTAAAAAGGACGACGTTATGGGTAGTTTGACTGAACTTTTAGTCAGTAAAATTGATTTTATAAAATGGAATAGGATTCAGTTGGTCGCATACCTCGCCGGTGGTTAATTCGAAAACAGACGGGATATTCGAGAAATACTGTTCGGTGCGTTCGCGTATTTTGGGTCATTTGTTGTCTTCATAGTTGAGTGTCAATAAGTTACTATAGGCAGCTTAGGAATTCATTTCTTTAATTTCCATAAATGAGTTGCTACCTATACGTGAAATGGAGTTTCGTCAAGTGTATCTCCGATGTAACGATTATAATATAAAATTTTGCCACACATGTCAATAACACTTTCCGTAAGTGTATCTATTTTTTAGTGGTCGGTGTAAATTTCATGATTTGGTTCTACGAAAATGTGCGTAAACATGTGGAATGGAAGTCGTGTGTATAATCGAATTGAGTGGAGTACATCTCGATACGTGCATAGGATGTGAAAGGATTGAAGTTTTTCAATATAAAATAGTAGGTAAAGTGGTCTTCGGAAACACCTCGATGCATTTTTTCTACATCTATACTGTTGTGCGCTGTCAGACTTAGATTTGATTTGGTGTTGTTCCAAAAATATTGAATTGTATATGGTATACGAGTTAGAAATATGTTAACTAACTAAATTCTCGCGTTGTATTGTTCGTTGTCACACAAGTCACCCATGGTTGTCGTTCGATTCGGACAGTGGCAGTGACATTGAATTTAAAATGCTGTTTTTGTATTTTTACGGAAGGAGCTTGAGAATTATATTTTTTTGAGTGCTCAATTTTATCTTCACTATATCAGCTAGCAGTCGCTTCCTCATTAAGACACTGCAATTGCAAACTATGTTCTGGCTTTTTGGCTACTGAGCGAGTTTTTGAGGTCCTAAAAGTAAAAATATGATTGAAAATGTAAGGCAACAGCTACAACTTGCTTGACTGTCACTCAAAATTAATGGAAGATGAAAAAATCGACCGTAGAAGTTCGCAAAAATATCTAGCGAGACTAGATGTTTTTACTTTACCCAAGAGAAACATAAATCTAAAGCTACATATTTTATAAACTGTCCTTTTCATTCGTCCTAAAAATAACGCCAAAAAAAAAAAAAAAACTTTCCAGTCCAAGCTGGCCCACCCTATATAATTGTCAAAGTGGTCAGAAGAACTAACGTCCCACGCTACTGTGCGCACAGCCCAGTGTTCCAAAGACTTAAACAAAATACTGGAAAGACTGGATTTAACCATGTTATCTTGAGCTTACCTGTGAAACGGATGCTATAATAGCGATCGCGTTGAGGATCTGCTCTCAACGTGACCAATGCACTATAAAGTATAAACAGCCCCTTTCAGAGAAGTAACTGAGCGTCATTGAGTACGTTACGAATTCTGGGTAGGCATAAGAATGCACGAAACCCATTTTACCGATTCTGTCCCATTATTTTCAGGCATTTTTAATTCTGCCAATGTCATCATCAGCTACAAAATCACTAAAAAGATTATGAATCTCGATCTGGAATTCTTGGTTTTTATCTACAATCTTTCGTAGTATACAAATTTGGTCGATAGTTGACTTACCGTCCGTAGAACCCACTGGAAGGTACCCAAAAACAGTTTGTAGACAAATGGTTTTGGGTACGCCAGACTGGATATTGTATACAAGTAAGGGAAATTCTTAGTTTGCTGAAGTTTGATGATCCTTTCAACTGGATCGGGGCAAACGAAGTTGAGCTTCCATATATCAGGGCCCAATCCAAGCAACTGTTTAAAGAACTGGAAACTCATTCCGTAAATTTTTAGACGATTATTTTCGAAACGATAGAGCTCCAAAATTAGCAACTAAGTGCTAAAATTACAAGTTTGATAGCTTAATCCAGTTCATTCTCCACGAATGTGATAATAACTACCGACAATTAGAGAAAAATCGGCCAGAAAGTAACTTATTATGGTCATTAAAATATCAGAAGCGATGTCGTCCAGACTATTAACGTCATTCGTGATCTGCCTCCGCGTCATCTTTCACTGACTTAAATATTTACCTTTGTTGGCTACGGTGTTAATATATCCCCATTCAATATGGCTGTGTTGACAGCAGGTTTAGCCTTCACCATTTAGGTTGAATGGCTGAATAAATTAATACACCTACACCTATTAGAACATGCGATCAATTATTTAAAAAAAAAAAACTAAAATTATTTCCTGTTGTCTAATACAAAGAAAATTTATTAATTCAGGTTTTTCTTGTTGTCAATATCGCCAATTGTGGTTGCATTCCAAAGAACTCTCTAATTGAAATATTGTGACTCAATGTACTAATGATCGTATGCGTATCTCGTTCTCTTCTACATCAAGATCGTATTTTCTATACTATAAAACATAATTTCACTCTCTTAAAATAGAATCTTTAAATCTGGAAAACGAACAAAATACAAAAAACAACCGCTTCAAAGAGAATTTCGTTGAGTGTTTCTTAAAGAGAACGATGAACGAAACGATCATAACAAACCTTCGTCAAGTCTATCTTTATGCAATGCTGGCAGCTGGGGCTGGCATGGCAATGACCAATGAGTGGCAAACGGCAACGTTTGAAAACAACTGAATCAGTGTTGGAAAATCCCTCAACTCGTGTGGAACGTGCGTGCGTCCATTCCAAACTATACGGGTCGTTTCGATCGTCACACGACAAGTGAAATTCGACATCTTTTTGTTTACGTTCTCAATAATAAATATCTTGACGTGCAGAAAGTAGTTTACTTTTATTTCGGTAATTTATTATTGTCCCTAGTTACACTTAGAATTTAAATTTCGCAGCGCACAAACCAAATAGAATTTTTCTTTTATGTTTTCGCGTTTATTTAACATTAATTCACGATTGATTGTGTCGAAGCCGCAATTTAATCGAATTATTTATTACGCGGATAGAATGTAAACCACTCCGCCTACAACAATAAATTTGATGGATATCTACACGCAAATGGCAGAGTGTTGAAATGTAGCATAAATACTCGAACTTGTGTGCTTAATTGTGGGAATTTCATTCCAAAAAAGAAAAAAATTCAAAATATAAATAACGAACTGTGAATTATAGTTGAAATTAACATAACGCGTGGCGGGCAACAATTGCCGGTTCGGCCCCTTGTGGATACACACTCGTACGCAATCTAACTTATCGTCCCATTGTGCAAGCAACAATTGTTATTGTTAATTTGTTGCTTTCCGTTTATTGCCTTTGATGGACTGGCAGAGTGGAGTCTCGTTCGCGGAGTGTGTTTTGTTAAATGGTTAATTTAAAAGTTGATTTATTAAACGGGCAACGATTAGTTCCTCAACATATTGCTATTGTGTTTATTCTATTGTGCGACCATGCAATTAAGATCCGTTTATGAAGTTAATCGGCTGTGGCACAACTTTACTTACATGCTTGATCATCGGCTAATTGCGAAAAATGTGGATACGGTTATATATTATATTATTGAGTGTATGCGAGGGTGGTGTGAGACGAGCAGGCAATTTGAAATAGTGCTTGGTTTGGTGGCAAATGGTGCGTGGAATTGAATCGCGGTTGCATTGTTTTGTGCCTGTGGATCGGCCAACAACCTTTTTTCTTTTGATTTTTTATTTCGATTAAAAAGTTTGTTGCTTGCGGATAGGTTCGCCTGAATTGTATAATTATGCCGACATTGTTGTGTTCTTGTTTTTAATTACTATTGTGGATATGCAAACAAGTTTATGGGGTTGTTAATCTATTGTGTTTTTTTTTTTGTAGATGCTGTGAATTTAAATATAATTGTTTGTAAATTAGGTATGCAAAGTATTTAGGTTTTTTTTGCAATAACAGGTATCCCCTGTCAATATTAATCTTGTATGGAAATTTTCAATTAACTAGAATCTCCACTCTCTGAATTAGACAAATCGATACGCATAAAACTTTCAGCTGGCAACTGTATTCCCTTTCTGCCTTCGTCGTAAATCACTGATTAAAATGAATAGATTATCGGCTTTGCATCATAAAGTGGGTCTTTTTTTATTTACATAAATTTATGCTATATGCCGAGGCCAAGTTTATGCTAATTTGTTTGGCAAATTAATAAACCAAATCTGGGCCGGTTTCGAAAACCAATTTACCCATCAGAAAGTGGGTTTTCCCATTCGATATTCTCAGAAATCTGATATGTAACTGGCGCCCGGGTATTGTTTCCCGTTGATGACCTTGTTTGTCATGTTTACGTTTAACGCAAGAGAACAGATAGTTAAATATTTATCACAAGTTGTTGTTGAATAGTATTTTGATTGAATGGCTGTATCATTCTTTTGGGGGGCATTCGCTCTAGACGAAAATAAATAACCAGTTTTGGCTACTTACATAGGTAGAACTGCATATACGATTTCCTTCACAAACTATCAATTCACCTTAACAAATGAGTAAACAAAACAAATCATGTATAGCAGACGTGCCTAACATATTAACTGGCTGCCATAAACATGACATCAACTTCGCATTTTGACGTGCATTTGAATATCATTACAAGTTTAAATAGAAATGGTTATAAGTTAAGTATCGTGGCTCGTGTCTGTAAGCAAATATACTCTTTCTCCAAATTTCTTATTCACTGTTCCTATACCGCACCCCAAATTAGACAATGGGGCATATTCATAGTTATTCAATAAACCTGGGTCTAACTAAACTCGAATCTAAAGTTAACCCACAGGTTAAACAGAACTGCTATTCATAAAGAAATTGGCAGCTCTGTTTAATTAGATCCGAGTCTAACGTGTATTCTACTACAAATCTATTACATAAATACTTTCTGACAGCAAAAAGTCAAAAGGATTTAAAACTTGTAATTTGCGTTTTGTTGTGGTTCTGCTTGGTTCTGGAGTTTTTTGTAAACAAAAATAAGGTATGCATTTTAGTGCAAACATAATTATGTTTTGTGATACGAACAAAAATTATAAAATTGCAGATGAGCGCAAAGAAAATATTAAAAGAGCAAGAGAGCAAAACTGGTCGGAAGCAGAAAAGGAAATGCTGCGTGAGTTGGTCCGAAGGCATTTAATTGTTGTGGATGACAAAAGAAACGATATCAATATGATTTAAAAAAAAAAGCTGCATATTCAGATAAATATGAAAGGGATCTATGCGTGTTCTGTAGCGCTCCAGTCTTCTAGTTGATGGTACCATAGCAATATCCTCCAAAATTTCAAAATCTTCTACCGACATTTTTACTTTACTTTCTTTTAGTAATTTATTTTCGCTATACGTTAATTTATTTATTGGAAACCAAATGTCACAAAATTTGCAAAATTCTTATATTTTCTGTTTGTCTTTTGATGTTTAATAGAGTTAAAAACAACTTAAACATAGGTTCTGTCGTGTTTAATGTTAGACCCGAGTTTTTCGTTTAGACATGAGTTTAAATTGTCTATGAATTACATAAACTCCGGTTTAGTTTAGTTATAACATAGTAATAGCTTATCAAAGATTTATGAATATGCCCCAATGTCTTTTAAGTTTGAAGTCATAACAGCAGCTTAAGTATTTTCTTTTACAAAATGAAGACTTTTGTGCAAATTTCAGTTATCTGAACTTGAGAATTTTGTGTAATTTAATTTCGATATATTATGATAACGTGAATTATGATCCGCAAATCTCTACCCTATGATACATCTTCCGATGGAAAAAAATAAATAATATCTATATCTATACTTATAATAAAACTGTAGGCAATTTTTTTGTTACCTAATGGCGTGAAAACTACTGCACAGATTTCGATGAAACTTTTTTTGAAATGTTTCTTAAGATTCTGTTCAACATATATTCTATTCCTTTCATTGACATGCCTATTTTTTGGAGCGTTTTTGACCAAAATGTGTTTTTTTTTCTGACTTTACTGCCTTTAACTCGCCATTACTCAGATAATTCTTAATCAATGCAAACAAAACAAAATACTTAGGAGAGCCAACACTTTCATAGTTATTTCAAGCCATCAATCAGCTTTCTATGTCCCTTAGAAGCTGAGCTACCCTACAACCTAAAATCTAACATGAAAAAAATAAATTTGTTTTCTCAAATCGAATATTATCAGCAGCCGCGGTTCTTGATCGTTGTATTTTCTCCAAATTAAGTGAAACGAAAGAGAAGTATGGGACGTGAATATACATTATAGTATATTGAACCAACAGCAACAATGTGTTTCTGATGAAATGCGCAGATGGCTGATGACGTGTGGTGATCAGCGTTGCCATAAGTGCAGATTTGTCTGCATTCTGCAGATTTTCAACCTTGCTGCATATTTTTAAAAACCAGAAATCTGCGCTTCAGATTTTGTCTGCATCCGCAAACCGCAATAATATATTTTGTTCTTTTTAACAAATTTAAACATTTGTTGCACACTTGATTTCGCTGTATGTTGTCATTTTCGTATTCAATTTTTTTTGTTTTTTTGTTATTGTTACGTACATACAAAAAAAATCGGGAAGGAAGATTTTTCTAAAGAAATCATAATTGCAGATTTGTAAAAACTTTTTTATGGCAACATTGGTGGTTATGGACGTATGGTGGAGGTGGTGCATATAGAAATTGAGTTCATTGTTTTTGTTTTAATGGTTGTTATAGTATCTACGTTGATACCTACAGTAAAGAATTGAAGAATTCAAGAAGTAAAGACGATATAGGTGACTTATGTTGTTTGATTTACGTATTGTTGGTGTAGATACAAATTTCCGTTAAGGCTTTTGTTTAAGCGGCTGTTTTGATGTTACCTACTTTGATACCTACAGTAAGGAAGTGGAACTTTAGTACTTACGCTGTTGAATTTAATTTTCTTACATTGGTGTTTTAGGTAAATACCTAGATTTGTTTGATTTATTGTTTCACATTGACAATGTTCACCGATTTGTTTTAGCTAGACTGTTGATTTTAAACAAATATGCCGGTGAGAAAACGGTCAAATCCCTTTTATTGCAAATTACACAGTCTCACGCCGCGTACGAAGTTGCGGGCACAGCTAGTAATAAAAATAAAAGGGACCAAAAACCATTCGTTTTATGTGAATTTTTCTTGAGGTGTTTGTCCGGAATAGGTTTAAAACCTACAACACGAAATTAAATAAACATTGTATTAACTTTTACTTTAAATGGACTTCAAGTCTTAGTCAATAAATGTAAAAGCAATTATAAATGAAATTATCTTCAGTTTTCACAGTCGATCGGCAGTCCATTTGTTTCATCGAGTGGTGCACTTTATATCCTCATTTTTAAATGTCCAAATTTTTGTGCAAAAGTTTATACTAATCTTTGTGCCAAGAAGATGATGTGCTACCTAGCATGGATGGAAATGGAAGAAGTGAATACATAAACCGAATTGTTGAAGCAATGCTGTAAAAATTGGTAGGTGTGGGGATATCGGTTTATCAGACGAGAAACACTTTATATTTTCAAAATATTTCCAAACAAATGAGAAGACTTTCGATTGAATTTCTCATTATGCTGTCTTAAGACCTCAGATTTAAATGCCTTTCGCCATGCGTGTGATCAATGTTCTTTGAGCTTACATTGGATATTAAAATATAAGTGAATTTGCATGAATAGACATTAACATTTTGTTGTTGGTAAGTCAATGTTTATTAGGCTTACCAAGAGCTTAACCGTATCCAAGCCGGCCAATCCTTTTAACTAGTTTCGATTGGCCTCGCTCCTTTTTGTAGAAATTTTGATGGCCGAAAAACCTTACGTGCAAAACAGGAATAAAGATTTAATACCTAGCTGTACCTTTTTTTTCTATATATCCTATATCTTCCTAAAAGAGAAACAAGTAGGATGATCAAATTTTGGTTTGAAAATAGTATAAATGAGGACCAAAAACTGAGTTGGCATTCTGCAAGGCGAAATGTTCAAACGTTTTCGTATGTACGAACGACTTTTTTTTAAATAAGTCCCATGCCCAGTAGGCTGACACTGCGAACTGAAAGATATATTGTATCAATGGGGAAAGGTTAATCTAGGAGACGTGTGACCTCCCTGATGAAAGTCAATAAGTCCTTAGTAGCAGAGTGTACTATATCTGCTGCTGAACGAGTCTCTCTATTTAAGACACGTTTTCTTAACCAATAAAAAGCCGGGCAGTAACAGAAAATTTGTTCAGAGGATTCAACATCCTCCTGACAGAATCTGTATTATGTTTCTGGGCTCTGGTTCTGGACAAAGGTTCATTTGGTTGGAGTGATATCTGACGAACGATGTACTTCTGTGACTTAGAGCAAATGCGCACGAAAACGTTTCACCTTACAGAATTCCACCCCAGATTTTTAGTACTAAAGCGAAGGTTAAAAAAAAAGTGTGGGTACTTTTGCCAACTGCTACTACTTACTTACTTCCAGGTGCTTTTGAACCTTTCAAGCTGATGTTGAGCTTAATTAAACCTGTAGTAAGGTGCATGTTTAAAAAACACAAATCGGAGACTTCGGTCGATCGTTTCCAGTGTGTCCTTTTGTCCTTTCCAGCTTTTTTTTTTTAATCCATACAAATGGCAAGCGCGATGCTGCCTATTTTTGTAGAGAACGCAGCACCTTTCTCAAATACTGTAACTGCTAATAAATGCTGATGACCCTAAAATTCTGATCAACATTCACCCTTCCGCCTATGGGAACGACATCAACGGATGAATGTTAAGCATATATTGGGTATAGGTAGCTACATGTTCTCAATTCCCTTATCACATCCAGTGCACTGAGCTGACACACGCCCCTATATCGAGCAATACCTTTTTGTTTGTTAACATTAAGCAATTTACAATGCTCCACTATAGTAAATCGATCGTTCTACCCTACAATTAATAAATGTTTTGGTTTATTTTGCGCGTTTTAAGATAACCATCAGCTGGCTGTCATCAGTACAACACAAAAGAGCAACATCTAGGCCAGCATAAAATTTCAAATGCTATTACGATGCCTGCATAACATCCTGTTACTGCTGAACATCCTCAACGACTCGTGCCACGGATCGTAATTAAATTCAATTTGCCTGCTTCGTTTTATTCTTATGTTTCCCCTCTTTCCATCAGCATCATTCTTCTATTCTGATCCCGACAAAAGTTGTTCCCTATAACCTTTATAAAAGACGATACAAAATAAATGCGATTTTTTGTTCCCACCAGCATCTGTTTCTGGATGGATGGCCTACTTCTCTCTCTTTTCTTTCCCATAGTAATATGTATGGATGTCAACAATAGAGGATTATAGGACATTGCATGATTGGAACATATAAGTTCCAATCAAAAGGGACACACACAACATTTCCTGCCGCAGATGGTGCCAATGACCAGGTGAAAAAAAAAAACACTAAAAGAACCAGACGAAGAAAAAGAACGATTTCCTTTTTTTCGAAAACATGCTGCAGTAATTACGACAAACAGCTGTTTGCAAGTGAAAAGTGCGCCATTTAGAATTCAGAAAGTATAAAATTTGCATCACAAGACAATTTGTGCTGTCACCAGTCGTACATACTACAGTCGCGCATCAACAACAGCCACCAGAGACTGTTAATTAAGCCCATGTGTGCCTTAATGAAGAAGACAGACAAACAGCGTTCTACTTCTTCTCTTCCTATAGATGGACATACCCATAGTCCATGTGGCGCGCGGTAATGCTCTTTAAATTATGCAAACAATGCATTTGTGCTTAGATCTGAGTTTGTGTATTATGTCCCCAGTCTGTGTTGTTTGTGTATCTTTTGCATATTGAATTTGAATACAACAGACGTATGCGACCGACTTAAGTCCGTCTAATGACACGGACATGGACAGATTCCAAATGTTGTGCGGTGCACGATTGGATACTTTCAATATCGTAAAAGTAACCAACACAATTATTTTTCTTCTTTTTTTTAACCAAGTCATATGCGGTCTGGATCTGTATGTTGGGTGGCAGTGAATGGTAACGAATTCGGGGAATTTCCCAAAAAGGGCGTATGGCTGGCTGCATTCCGTAGTGGTATGAAGGAATGCCTATCGGAAAGCAGGGTGTTGTGGGTAAGGTTTTTTGTTTGTATTGCACCCGGGAACATCTGGCGCAGTGATTATTATTATGACTGGGTAAATGCTTTCGTTTTTTTCGTCCTGTGATGGCTGCTGCTGTTGGGTATCGCTGATGGGTTTTAGATTTGACTAGGTTCCTGCATATAGCTTGTGGAAGAATGCGGAAAAATGTTGTCCTAGAGCCAGATGGATGCATAACTAAAACCGTGCGAGAGGTATAAGTTCCTAATGTTAATCTGAGGGGAAATTTGCTTTGGATAACTGGAAGTTCTTGCCTAGAAACAGTTTTGTTGTTTGTTGCCGTGAGCGTGAGCAGTTTGCAGCGCTAATTGATGATGCACAGAATTGTATTAAATATAGTTGGTAGGCACCTAAACTCACCTTCGATAGATGAGATCGATAATTTTCTTGATTGATCATCGTAGAAAGTCCAGTAGAAAGGTAGCCATTACACCAAATCTCTTTAGCCGTGCACCAGATTGCGTGATGAGCTTTTCGGCTGCAATAACATTTTATGGGAATCTTATGTTTATGCTACTGAAGCTGTTTATATTTTTAACAATATTTCCCGATTAATTTACCTGTAAGCCGTGAAAGTGTTTCAGTGTTCTCCGTTTCTGTAAAAAATTGTTGAGCTCACTTGAACTCTCTTCGTATTAGTCGATTCGTTCTTCCACAAGTTACTTAGAAATGTCTTTTTGCTATGCAAGAAAACGTGACCAACAGACTTGGTTTAAGCTGCCTCCTGCCATTTTCCATTTGGAGTGTGTTTAGTTATTATGAACATACGGTTTTCAGCAGCTTGCATCAATGGAAAGATGAAAAATTTGCGCTAAATGTTTGAGAAAAGAAAGCGACTTTGTCAACGACTTTGTTACCTATAGATGGTAACTTGTTGCGTGGGGAAGGCATTGACAATGTCAGTCTTATCAACTGGGTTAATTTTACTGAACGCATGAGGTCTAATCAACTTTATGTTTCAATGCAAAAGTATTTATTTTCAAGTGGCAAGCGTGAGTGAAGTTACCTATTTAGAGGGACGAGGTATCTCGGCCCGAAGCAGCTCCTCATTTTCTATTATGTATTGGTTAGAGCAAACCTCGAATATTGCTTCCATATAAAAAGGATCGGTCCAGAAAAATTCACTCAACCCGCTTAACAGCATAAAGGGTTCGGAAGAACTTATTCCTCGAAATGCGACATATGATGAATAATTTATTTGTGGGCAACTCGATGTTGAAGCGTTATATACTTACATGACTTGCCCGAAAGAAGTTTTACTATTATTTTGTACGTTTTACAAACGCATATAGCTACTACAACAAAAATAAGCTAAGAAAACTGAGGAATATGTGGGATGGAAAATCCGTTTGTTCAATTTATGAACTCATTCTTAATAGGTATTAATCAAATTTTATTAAAACATCTAACTAATATATTTGTACAAATAATGGAAGGATTTGTTAGCAAGCTTGTTTGAATGTAACTCGGCTTTACTTAAGGATAGCAATTTATAAACTTGCTTTCTGGCCTTATATGCAACTAACAATCAATGAGAAACGTAAAACCTCCTTGTACTATAAGCAAGGTCAGCAATAATGTTTCGTCAATATCAATTATGAACATTCCGAGCCACATCCGTCTTGATCGTGTTGACGACTTTACTATCATGTCACACTTGGGTACCCACATTTTCATAATCAGGGTAGGTAGGTACCTACCTTCCTAAAGTCATCCCAGTCGATGGTTAACATTTCCTAATGTCAACCCTCCTCTCAGTTTTCAAACAACCGATGACGCAATTTAAGAAATTTAACACAACTCATTCAAAACCTTAGCATGTTGCTATAGAATTGTATAATCCTCCTCCTCAAAAAAAAAATCCTTAAATATTTAAGGAAGATTAAAATAACAAAAAATATACACACCACAACGAAGAGTCCCCCATATTTAGAATTCTGCTCCGTAATTGTGTATCTTGTGAATCATCCACTCGACCCGTTTTCATATCGACTTGAATAATCGCTCGTTTACTTGTTTTATGCTCTGCCGAATAAGAAAGGTTAATCAAATTTCTCTTTATCCGATCAATTTAAGTAACAAAACGAATGCCCAGGCACGTGGCTTATCAATTGACATGTGAACAGTCTATAATTGCTGGGAACTGGTCTTACCGCTGCTGCTGGTTGCACCTGCCTCATTGCATTATCTGAAATGTGCGGCCCACTTTCTTCTCTCGCAGTTTATTCAATTTATTTCAATTAAATATAATTAAGCTGGTAAGGACACTTTGCATAGTTTCCCCATTTTTTTTTTGTATTGAACTCTTTACGTAGCATACGCACCACAACACGTGCGCACAACAGGCAGATGGTGCTCGGGAAGTTTTAAATTAAAATGCAAACACCTTGAGGAGAGTTTTAAGAACGCTCGGTCACAAGAAGGACATGTGTCACACACACACGAAACTCATGTTTATTTCTTAATTTTATTTTCTCTCTCACTGATAGGGCTTATGTGTATACAGAAACCAGATGTAAACTCTGAAGATAACATCTTGACACACAAAGATATGCCAAAGCAGATGCATGTGCCCATACACCCACTTTGATAGTGGTAAAAATCCAACACTGTTATCGCTTCCATCTGTATATTCAGATTCTTGTCTATAACTACAATTTCTTCCAATTAAAATCTCAATTAACTATCTGTATTCACTCTCTCTCTCTCTCTCCAGAAGAGTGGAAACCAGGAAGTACATCAAACCAAGCATGGGTAATGGGTTAAATGTAACTCGCTCTATGCGCATAGAAATGTGGCTTGTTGTTAACAAGAAAGGTCGCTACAATACGCATTCATGAATATAAAAACGTTTCTCGAGTGTTAATGACATCAGATGGTCACCTTCGAGGAACAACAAACATGTGCACACGAAACTTGAAAACAAATAAAAAGTTTCAATAAAAAAGCAACGCAGAAAATAAAATAAATTCAACAGTGTCACTTTTAACGCGTCTATTTCAATATACGGCTGAATAAAAAATAAATTTAAATGGTAATTGACTGTAGCTATTCATTGGGAATGACTTTTAATTAAAAAATGTTTTTTTTTTTACTAGTTTACGGTATGGTAGTCAGTGTTGCCGGAGAGTAGTATCCGGAGGTAGTCCTCCAGCCTAAAAAGGGGGGTACATATTTTGAAAAAAATAGTAGTACAGATATTTTTTAGTCCTAAAAAAAAATCATCAAAACCCAATCTCAGGTACCTAACAATAAAATAAATACCGAACTGACAGAAAAAAATAGCATGAAGCAAATGGAAAACGAAAACAAACTAAAAAGAGGGAAATTATCTTTTTGACGCCAGTTTAGAAGATAAGAGTGCTTTCAAACTTGCATTCAATCTGCAAGTGAAAAATATTTTAGGTCTTAAAAAAAAGGAGTACGAATGTAAAAGGATGAGTTCGGAATGTTGAAAGTAGTACACTACTCCTATGGGAGTATTATCGGCAACACTGATGGTAGTCTATACGGAGTCTATATTGATCGTAAATAAATTTAAATGAGCGTTTCTTTATCTTATCTTATACCTTTAAACGAGCAATTCTTGTATATATATTTCTGTGTTCTCGGAAACGGCTCTAACGATTTCGCTGAAATTTGGTATATGGGGGTTTTCGAGGGTAAGCAATTGATCTAGATTAGTCTTATGTTTGGGAAAACGCGTGTTTTCGAGTTTTCATGCGTTTTGAGCTTATTTTTCTGACTTTACTGCCTTTTACTCGCCATTACACAAACAATTCTTAATCAATGCAAACAAAAAAAATACGTAGGAGAGCCAACACTTTAATAGTTATTTCAAGCCATCAATCAGCTTTCTATGTCCTCTAGAAGCTGAGCTACAACCTAAAATCTAACACGAAAAAAATAAATTTATTTTCTCAAATCGAATATTATCAGCAGCCGCGGTTCTTGATCGTTGTTCTGCTTTGGGGTGGTTTTGTGGCGCACATCGCACAAGCACGTTCATATGAAAAAAAAAACAGCGACAATGTCTTTCTGAGGAAATGCGCAGATGGATGATGACGTGTGGTGTGGTGATGGACGGATGGTGGAGCAGCGTTGCCAACCAATTTTGACGAAAAAAAGCCTAACTTGAGAAAAAAAGATGCCTTTTTCAATAAAATAATGCCTAAAAAATTTTTTTATGTAAATTGGAACAATAAATCAAAAATTAAACACAAATATAACAAAATTAACAACAACAATTTTTATTTCCAAAAAAAAACTTAAATTATGTATAAATCACAGAAGAAATAGGAACAAAATTTATGACTTTAGTTTCATGAGTAGGTAGGTAAATAGCATTGAACAAAACAAACACAGTTTTAGTCCATCAGATCAAAAAATAAATAAATATTTGAAATAGAAAAAAGATGCGTTTTTGGAAACAAAAAAGCCTTAAAGCCTTAGCTAATGAAATAATGCCTAAAAGGCATAAAAAGCCTAGGTTGGCATCGCTGGGTGGAGGTGCTGTATATAGAAATTGAGTTCAAGGTTTTTGTTTTAATCTTATACCTTTAAACGAGCAATTCGTGTATGTATGTATGTATATATATAAATTTATTTCTGTGATCTCGGAAACGGCTCTAACGATTTCGCTGAAATTTGGTATATGGGGGTTTTCGGGGGTAAGCAATTGATCTAGATTAGTCTTATGTTTGGGAAAACACGTGTTCTCGAGTTTTCATGCGTTTTTCTTTCCACGCAGAATATGGTCGCTAATTTCGTCCTTCCGGCCACTGTCCGTCTGGTTCATCGGTTTAAGACATCAGTACCTGGGCGATTATTAGTATAAATTGTAATTTCAAAAACAATACAAATTAAAAAAATATATCTAAACTTGAACATATAAAAAAAAAACAAAAGTAAGTCACCGAGCGGGATTCGAACTTGTAACACTCGTTTCTTGCCGTCCGCGCCATAGTAAAAGGAAAAAAGTAAGACATCTACCGGCATTTAGGAGACTTAAATTTTTTTATATGTTCAAGTTTATATATATTTTTTTAAATTTTTATTGTTTTTAAAATTACAATAAATAGTAATAACCGAGCAAAGCTCGGTCACCCAGATATTGTAATGGCCTATATGAACACACGCGCATATTTATTAAATGCATAATATCTCTATTAGGGAACGATTTTCCAAGGTGCGGCTTTGATTTGATGGTGAGCGCAACCCTGTTACTGGAAGTGTGCTAATAGTATGTTTTTGAACTGCAATGGAATTTGGAGCTGAAAAATGTTTGATATTGTTTGTAAAGAATTTAAAAATATTCTGCTATTTCTTAAGCTGGTCCCACACTACTATCACTGACAATAACAAAATAAAAAAAATGTTTGCCGCCACGGGTCCGTAAGGACCCTTGGCCTGCCTTCTTCACAACCATTCGTTTTGTGTGAGTTTTTCATATTTGGGAGCAATGGAAGGGATCTACAATTTTTTGCCGAGTCCAACCGTGTAATTGAAAAGCTCTTTCATGACAGTGGCACAGTGAAAAAAAATCTTAAGATGTAACTTTTTTCCGGAATTTAACCTGGAAGTAGTCCCTTGGAGTAGTCCAAGACACTAACCAAACCATTAAATTACTGCGCCCACTATTACTGACAATGCTGTCATAAAAAAATGATCCTTAGAAGTGACAACTCGCCAGAAATGTAAAACATGGCAGCGTTGCCGTTTGGCCCCTTTTTGAGCCTCATGGAGTCTTGGCTCCTATTTTTTGGAAAAGATCAAAATGGCACCTTTTTCAGTTTACTTGCTTAATTAGATGGCGCTACAGTCCGGGATGAACCTGGGCCTTTTTCAGTTTAAGTGAGGTTTTATTCCTTATTGAACGAAAAAGACTGCAAACATATAAAAAAAAAGTATTTCGTAATGAACAAAATTATCCATTTTTAGTCCCCTTTTTGAAATATTTCAGCGGCAACGCTGATACATGGGAATGCCAGTCTTTGAGTCCTCTATATGTGATCATTGGTCTCACAATAGCAACAATCTATCTGAAAATCTGAGGATGGTATGGATGGGATATATATGCCCAGGATTTAACGGCTAGGCTTCGTCATATCAGTAGACATAATGTTGCTTTGCTGGTCATCTCCTCCGTGTTTGTCTTCTAGATGAGTTTGTGGCTTAGACATGAAAATGTAACTTTTTTGACTGGTGTCAGCATTGTCCATTGTACACTCGACAGTCTTGCGCCTTCTATCGTTCAAGAACAGCGTGCATATATTCATATACATTATACATATTTTAATCCATTTCTCAGTGGGGTCGGGTGCAACTCATCCCCGGACAACTCGTCCCCAGCTAAATTTCGCACCTAGCGCAATCTACGTATCAACTCTGCAACTGACAACCAACATTCGCATTACTCACCTATAGCGGATGGTGTTACCATCAAAAGAGTATTATGATACGTGTTCTGGTTAAAGTTTCTTTAAATAGATATATATGTGGATTTTGGAATGAAATATGGAAGAATGAAGTAGGTACCAATATCGTGTAATGCTAGCTAGAAGATATACGAATGGCGTTATAAGATTTCAAGACGGAAAATATTTTATTAAATTCATTCAAGCTAAAAAAAAAATAAGATTTTTGACAAAAACTCGACAAATAATCTGCCTTTGTAGCACTTCTCCATTTCACAAAATGGTTTCAAAAAAAAAAACAATTAGCCACCACCAAACATCGAACACAAATTGTCTTGACTAGAGAGAAGGTAAGTGTCCAGTTGTAGATTTGAGATGGCGCTAGGTGTTGGGGATGAGTTGTCGGGGGATGAGCTGCGATGAAACCATTTGAATCCATTTATCAGTATGACTCCTGACATAAAGAATATACACAATTTTGGAGTGGTAAGCTTGTTTTTGATTCTACAATTGGACACAATTCGACACGCTCAAATTTTTTTTTTTTTTTAGTCCGCTGTCCATTAAAAAATTGCAGAAGTTATTATTTTCCTTGTACAACCTTCCTTCCCATTTTTAAATCCTTTTTTTTAAAGCTGCACTAAAAATTGTACTAAAAACTGGATATTTCTTATTTTCTAGTTTAAATTATATCGGCCTTTTAACCCTGCAAAGATAATCTGCGTCAAATTGACTCATCCGAAGATAAATTTTAGCTCTCTCCCTTTAATTATTCCGAATAATACATTGCGCGTTCGTAACATCCCAGTCAGCACGAGTATCTATCGGTAAGTGGACGTGTTGTTTGAGGAAGGTATCACCATTTTTGAGTTATAACCATGCTGTGAATCAAACTTACACATGATTATCTATAGTGTGTTGCAAAATATGATTATCTTTCCAGGGTTAAAATACCCACCCTCACTTTAGGCTCCTATTAATTTTGTGTCACTTTCTTATTGGACAATTAATTCCACCTAAGAGCCATTCCATACCCATTGGCATTTTAAAAGTGATAAGCACAATCTGAAAAAGAAAAGAACTGCCGCACTGTTATGCGTAAGTTACTAAACTATCACCCCCTGTTATCTGTCTAGGTTTCAGCAAAGACCTGTTTTGTTTCCTTTTCCTGTACTCCGACACCATGTGCCTTTCTTTCTTTTGCTTAAGAAAAATGATGCATACAAAACATGGGTCATTGATACTCTCTCACTGGTATGGTATTTCATTACATGATGTGCCTTTCAATTGAAATTATCTCACTCTAAATTATGAACATAAGAAAATGTTCCAGCGATCAATAGGTCTCCTTCTCTAAAGAACCTGATACTGGAAGAAAGTATTTTTTTTTTTTTTTTTTTTGTAGCGAAACATAATTCAATTAATAGAGATATTCACTTTCCATCTGTGATTCTAAATTTGGACTCTTAATTAAAGATAAGTGGCAGGCAGACTGTTTTCAAGTGGAGCCCTTTATGGCTATATGGAGATTGCGTTCGTGTATGGTGGGGCTAGGGGGGACTGTGTGATGTTTCTTCTTCGTGTGGAACATTTTTATAGTGATGAGGTCAAACCTAGTGAGATCATATATCAATAAAAAAAAAATACACTTGGCAGATAGATTTTGAAATATCTAACAAACACGATATATTGGACTCAATTAAGTTATTTAGATTTGTTGTTGTTGATAAAATACTTGAAAATGTGAATAGTAATTATTAATTTGAAACTGACTCTTGGTATATGGAGTTTTACATAAGTGACTAGAATAGATAATGAATTGAACTGGCACAGTAGCAACTAAAGTGCAACTTTAGTCAATAACATCCAAAAGTTGACTGGTGATACATCTTGTGGCCAGTGGATAAATATTTCTAATAAAATAGTTGAAAATTTTATAGGGAAACTTGGAGGAGAGAGTTTTGAATATCAATACTTTATTAGGCTTTGTTTTTTTTTTTTTTTTTTTTTTCTAATGTACAACTTAGGAATCTGACAGGTATATTCATTACTTCCTTTTATTGATTGGGAGCTCAACCAAGCTCAGTGCTTAGTTGTTTGAAGTTGTGGAAAGTAGTGCTCATTTGGCAAAAAATATGAAGTGCAGGGGAAGTACAGAAATGTCCTCCCCAAATGAATTATTTAGGGAGACTTGGCTATCAGAATTGAAACATATTCAAATTGCAACCACTTATAAGGAGTCTGTTAGTGTAAGTTGTAATCGATATAATTCCTACGAAAGTGACTGTGCCCAAGAGTTGTTATTGTAATTCTTCACAAGTTGGTACATTTGCTCTTCTCTGAGCTCTCTACCTTAGGCATGGTCCTTCTTTACTGCATCAGTTTAAAAATGTTCAGATAGCCCGAATTTATAGCGGGACACTGCTCCAACCAAGAAATAAATACATAAACCTCTCTTTGTAGTGATGACATGGCTTAAGCTAAATCAATCTACATATTATTATTATTTTTTTGTTTTTTAACACTTTCTCTGCAATTAACAAATTTTCCTCTTAAATGACGCCAAAAACTCAAAGTCTTGAAACAGGAAGGCCGAGTTTTCCTATATTTTAACAAAAATTTCATAGAAATTCATTTTTTTATGTATTTTATTTTTGCTTGCTTTCAAATTGAATAAGAATAGGAATATAAACTGTTGATATAAATTCACAAATTACTTCAATAAGAATTTGTTACATGATAATTATTTAAAACAAGTTACAAAAAAATATTGTTTAAAAATAAAAGATTAGCCACCTTCTTACACTTTCGTTTGGTGTGAGTTTTTATTTTTGGGAGGAATGGACAATGGACAACAATTTTATGTCAAGTCCAAACGGCTGAATTGAGAAGCAGTTTCATGACGGTTATAATCCCGGCTGTAGTGCAAAAAGCCTTGTATTCAACCAAGATTCTAACATAAGGCCACTCGCTCAGTAGTCCAGTACCATACTTACCACTCTGCGCGCAGTTAAATAGTGTTGAATTTAATTTCATGGGTATAATATTCAGTTTTCGATTGTAGCCAGCCCATATATCATAAGTATTTCAATACAACTCAAGCTTCAAACCACTGCAGACATAAATACATAGTTTATTTTTTACTGTCTGATGACATGCAATAAATATATCTTAAGGTTGTATGAGGGACCCCTCAGTTTAGTTTTAAATATTAAAACCGAACAATTATTTTGAATAAATAAATTAAAAGTAACATATCCATATTTTCACTATGATCTGGAAACTCCTGTAAAATTTGAATCTAAATCTGGGGACAGATTTCTTAAGGCAAATACGTTAAAACGTAGACGGTAATACAATAATGCCTTTATTTTTTCGACACTAAGACAGTAACTCAAATCCCTTGAAAAGTCCACAAAATGATAAACCTATTCAACCGACAACCGCAGTATATCTATAAATACCTACGTCTTAAGTACTTCCAGTAGCATCCGTTCCTACCTTTTAAATTGATGACCGCATAAATCGCAAACCTGAAGCAAAAGGTCTGATAGCGATCCTATATAGTGTTACTTATATGTGCTTTAATTTAATCTCTGAAATCCGGTTAAGTCGATATAAACGTCATTTCGACAATTAAAGTCGCATTAGGTGTTTATAATTTAATTTAATTTCATTCAGACTATAATAATAAATAATTTAATTATCATACGTATATGTATTTATAGAAACGCCGCGACTTACAGTGATGTCATTATAAGCAAGATTAACAAAAACTGGAATGTGTGTATATTTTTGTGGGAGCTGAACTGAATATTAATTTTGTTATAATTGATAAAACAACCGCGGTATTCGAATATCGTCAGCCACCGCCTACGATAGAGCACTGTTTTTTTTTACAGATAAGTGTACGTTACAAAGATCTTGTTTCACAAGTGTTTCGCCTTGATACCCCTATACCTGTCATGATATTGAAATCGAATACATAAAACGGTGCAAGGCTGATTGGTGCAGATTAACAAATTGGTGAACTTAATCTCTTCGTTATTGACATACATTGATCGTCGGTTGAACCGATTTGAATATATAAAAACCATGTGAATATGTTTCATTTCAATACGAAAAATAAAGTCTTTTTCACTTCTTATATGCGAATGACTTGCTGGTTTTAAGGACTTCAATTGGAACATGTCCATTCGCTAATTTGACTAGTAATCGGATGAGAAACCATACATCAAGCAGGTGGTCGAAATTTTCACCAGTTGCGTCATCTTCTAGATATCCCTCATTAAGGGCCGCTCTGTTCACAACTGATTAAATCATTGGTTAGGTTACCATAGATTTACGTTAACCCATGATTATAAATCAGTGATAACCTGAGTGTTTGTGGGCCATTCTTTTTTTTCACCAAAACTTTGCAACAAATCGTTCCATTTTTCCAGTTTATTTGTCATTCAGTGATTGACCGGTTACATTTTTTAATTTTTTCCAGGTCCTTTTGTTTTTGATAGGTAATTTATTTAGTTAGGTATTTTTTTAAGGTATTTATTTGTAGTAATCTTGCTAAACAAAAGAAAGAATGTCATAATGAAATAATACAGGAGTTTTTTTAAGAACTGAAGACTGAAACTTTTTTTTTTGTGGGACAATAAGCAAATTTTGATATCAAAACCGAAATAAAGCCAAAATCAATCAAATTTGTTACAAATTAATAGACCTCGTGTTAATTTATTTAACCACAATGGCAATTTTCTCGTTCTCTGAATATTTTTCCTAACGCATGTGCTTTATCTTAATTTATAAGAGCTGTCATTGGACAAAAATGTTCAGAATAATTATTTCATCCTTTGTATATATTATTTTGTGTGCTATATATGTGTCAGTTGAAAACGCCAACGAAACCGAAGTGAACAATTTTATTGGTTCACTCAATCTTGGGTTATAGATTCGTTCATTCTATTATTTGCATTTTTCTTTTTGTTCGCACAATATTCTACAAAAACTTTTTGAAGCCACGTCAAAATGAAATCTTGAACAAACGAAATTACAGAAAACCAGTGGTTAAATCTCATTAACAGCTCGAAACCGGCTGGTTATCCATTTCTCTGGTTAACTAACCAAACCACTAATTCTCTGGTTCATATTTTGCTGAACAAACACATTCGATGGTTACCAACTGGATTAACCGATGATTAAAGATAACCAAGATTGAACAAACCGGGCAAAACTGTAACCTTAATATCGAAACTAAACGCAGTTCTTGTCACACCACGCTTGACTAGGAATAACTCAACCTTAAGCGTAAGTTAAGATTAAAAAGAAGAGAGTAGTTCTAATTCGCACCTGTTTTGTTTGTCGAAGTGGGACCTACCATGGTTGGTGTCCCAACTACACTACCATATCTAAAACTTTGAACTGTGATTTCTAAAGACGACCTCTAACATTTTGTTATGCCATTCGTTATGTCTTCAATGTCGTGGGGGACAAGCAGAATAAAATTTCTTAGCTCATCCATTTCCTTTCAACTGTTGGTCATAAATCAATATACCCTTGTTGTGGGCGCATATGTATATGTATTTGTATACATACTTTCTCCTCAGTGAGTCATAGTCAATCTTCATTCATTCCTTTTTCCGATAACACTATGCTAACATGCGATACATGTATTCTACCACTTAATGTGCTACCACTCGTAAAAAATCCATTTCCACTGGCTCTTTGTCCGCGCGTTGTCTTGCAACCACTTGACCTTAGGACTTGCGACGACATCCACTGCTGTCAGTTTAGCCCATTATAAAGATAAGACGAACAGCACAAATGGAATAATTACACTCGCGCAATTGGACACATTCGAAAAGAAAAGAAAAAAACAAGGCCCTGCTTTATTTTGAATACGGAAACGGTGCATTAGAGCCAACTCACACATGTACTGGTACTGCATTACTACTCCGATGATGGTCTTAATTAGACAGCTCAGAGAATGAGAGATTGGATTCGTCATTTCCTCTCTAGACACAGTTGTTTGCTTGACAATCAATTTCCTCTTGCAAGTTCAGTGATTTTCCCACCCTTCAGTCAGTTCGACGACACTTTGTCCATTATGTGTCAGAGTCAGGGTTACCACTTGTACTACATATATAGTACTGTGCTACATATTTGTTGGCCGTACTACATACTACATCGTTACCCAAAAGTACTACATTTCTTATGAACCAACCATTTTAAATTTATTTAAGAAGTTTCCCTGTAAGAAAGCAAATTTGGATATTTTAAATGAGGAGTGGCGTTTGTTGATTGGGGTTTTCGATCTTGTTTTGAAATGTGGACCTCAAAATAGCGATATTGTGGCAATATGGGTGGAATTAAACAAACAAAAAAATAGTTTAGGAAACTAAATATTTAAAGAACTATCTAAATAGATATTATATTATATATAACTATTTAATTTCAATACAAAAAAAAAACAGGAAGTACATTTTGTTTGAAAATGCTACTTTTTTTTTCTCATTTGTTTAAGATCTAAGTGGCAACGCTGTGACCAGAGTGAGAGCTGAGAGCGTTGTGTTCAGTATGACCAATTTAGCAGAAATATTTTATTTCTAGCCTGTTTTTCAAATCATTCAAACTTTAATTTTTTAGACGGATCTTGGGTTAGCCAAATTATAAATTAAAATAATAAAATAAAATCAAAGCAATTATAATTACAATTACATTACAATTCTGATTTGGCAGTGAACACAGCCATTCAACGAATTCAGCAAGCTTGTAATTGCAATGAACTTTCCAAACACACACTTTATTTAATGTTGTTTTTGCTCAAAACATTTTTTTGTTAATTTTTTGGGTTTTAAGCAGGTTTTGATTTAAAAAAAAAAATATTTAGCATGATTCTAAGCACATTTTATACAAAAAAAAAAAATTCAACCTAGGTATATCTATTGCTGAACTTAGCGTGATTTCAAAAATTGAATTGGTCACACTGGTTGTGTTTAATCACTTAGTGCAAAATGAGCACATCTTTTGGGAACTGAGCAAGTGAGCCTGAGCACATGCACAAGGCTTTCTGATGGGGACGGACGTCATATGGTGCAAGACGTGTAAAATCAAACGATATCAAGTATTTCCTCGTGTTAAGTGCAGCAGAGCGCGCACGTAGGAGTATGTATGACGTGTTGACACATTTTGCTGTTGTCGCCTGGCGCCACGCCACTCTCTCATACCCCGTCTCTGTTTGGCAATTGAATGCGCCCCAAAGCACAGAGCATAATGTTGATATTCGAATATTTAATTAATACGTTTTGGTTTCGATGCATATGTACTCGTATGTGGCAGTTGACCGGCCAAAAATAAACATAAACTGACCGGTTTCTTGTCTCGGTCCGTTGCAAGTAGTAATTATAGTCGCAGAACAAGTGCAAGTGGTGGATTAAAGTGCCCCCAGGACCACCATGCCATGAGAAATATAAGGCGTTGTTTTGAGGGATTGACGATTGTTATTGTAGCTAGAGATACTAAAGTGAGATCCGCTTTTAAATTTTTGTGGGCTAGGCATTTTGAATTACAACCAAAAGCGTGCAAAGTATGTCGAGACGAGGGTGATACAATTGTTCCTAAAAACAGGGCCGCATTTAGGGGTGGGCATACGAAGGTAAGACCCCCGGCCTCCACAGAAGAGGGGCCCACACAATAGGGACTTAAAAAAAAAATTCCAATTTCCAACGAGTAAACACTAGTAATCAACTTTCCCTTTGATATTTACTCCAGGAACTTGATTTCAACGAAATCATCAACGATTTTTCGTATAAAAAAGCTAGGAAGGTTTCGTTCGTTAACGCTAAAATTTTATTTCGCATAATTCTTTTTTTTTTTTTTTTGATTATGTTTATATATGTTAGTTAAAAGAATTTACTTGGTTTCAAAATAAATTATTTATTAAAAAAAAAACTGTTGCAAGGGGACCTCCACTCCTTTGTTGCCCTAGGGCCTCCAGGCCTCTAAATCCGACCCTGCCTACAAAGAGTAGCAAATTATTTAGAGTAGGTATTTTAACAGAAGTCATTGAGCAAGCACAAGTGCTGAGCCGAACAGCCTGCCCCTGAGCGAAAGAGGTCATAAGAATTGATGACAACATGTTGTCGAAATTAAACATTTTTCTGTCACACAGTGTAATAGGTAAATGTACGTGCGGGTTGGCTCTACCAGGAATCCCAATTTATTAGATAGTTTGTAGAGACCTATTGCATGCGAACGTGCAAACTACATCTTATATCATGATAAAACTCACCCACAGCAAAAGGAAAACTTTTTTATTTTGTTCCCTGGGAGCAGTTGTTCTTTGCAACATTTCGACAATTTTAAATTCTGTCGGGCATTAAAAATCACACTGCATATCATGAGATAAATTCTATGCTACAAAGCATTAAGAATTTTTCTTTTTGTATCACGAGATAAATTGTATGCCTAACAATTTTTTTCAAAATGTCGGTAAATCTAAGTCAGTTTATCTATAGGCAGCAGTTTTATGTATTAATTTTTAAATTGAAGTAAATCAAATGAAATATCATGTGTTGCTAAAAATCACAGAATGAACATGGAAGTCTTACCAAAGTACTCTTTTCTATTTAAAATTGTTTAACAGATCTTAGCAGATCTTTACATGACGTTCTTTACACGCATAATATGAATAGTTGCATTTATTATTCAATATCACGATATATATCGTATATTGTAACTATTGCTTCTTCTCCACTGCAACTCTCACAACTCTGAATGTGCTTTTCATTCCACCGAAGTTAACCCGCTAGTTTTGGCAATTTCTGTCTATAATGCATTAAAAATCACTCTTTTTATATCACGATATGTATAAATTGCATGCCATTATGTAGCTCGTTTCTATGAATAACAATTTGATTGTCAATATATAATGCATCAAGAAACAGAACTTTATAGGACGTTCTTCTCGCATAATATAAATAGTTGCGTTCATTATTCATAGCACGACATAAACTGTACATTTTAACTGTCAAGCGAGATTGCGCTTCTTGAAAAAAGAATAATTGCATTGCAACTAATTGATCTTCATTGGCCGTTTTGCTAGAACGATATATACTGACATTAAGAGTATCACGAAATAATTCGTCTGTTATGACTCCTTATAACGTTACAACTTACAAAAATGAGAGTGATGATGTGGAGCTTATATATTCATAAGCTATGGACAGCTGTCAGTATCGCAATTTGGGATATAAGTCTCAAAATGTCTATCAAAAGAGATCGATTTGGACCTATTGTCTAAAACCCAGCTTCAGCCTGTTGCATCTTAGCTCAAATCCATGTCGCATGGTACAATTGTTATTGCCTTTTGGGGTCTCTCTGCACTTTTGTGACCATGCAGCAATGATACAATTAAGGCCTCTGTGTCTCACATGAGGGAGAGGCGTACGTACCCCTCACTGTAATTTTCAAACATCTAAGATCTAAACCATTGTACCTTGACGATGGCTAATTTTTCTTTTTCCACTACATGACGTGAGTATAGTTTCAGGAAATATCGTTTGAATGAAGGGTAATAAAATATGCCTGACTGTTTAAGGGCCCACTGCCATCACGTATACAAAGTCACACATTGTATCATAATAACGGACACATCAATCAGTCATGTCATGATACACATTTGACTTTCTCGCATCCCATCAAAAATAAGTCCCTCTGTGGTATAATTCCAACCTCACATCCGCATAATGACACTCCAATTTCCCACTGATATCTGAAAACTGAAAAAAAAAAAAACTTTTATTCTGTCTGCTCAACACTAGATGTGCGGGGTAATTTGATCGCAATTTGTGCTGTCAGCCAACCTGCATTTGGCGCTGCGTGACACACTGACAAGACGGAACGATTGTGAGTTAGCCATAACCAAACCAAGCATCAGGTGGAAGTAAAGGTAATTCAAAACTCTCACCATAAGTTGCAAAAATCTGAGCTGTACAAAATCTGACCGCAAACAATGCGATAAAATGCGAGAAACCGTTTCGGTCAATTTTTATGATTATCATTTTTCCAATTTACTTTATGCCTTAGTGCCTACGTACACTTTTTCGCACAGGCCCAGCGAGGTTGGCGAAAATTGTGAAAGTTTTCCGTTTTGAAGAAGATTTCTATCGACAGCAACCGTGCAAACAATATTTTCGCCTCTACAAACGTCTTATGAACTTCCTTAGAGGAGAGTTATTCAAATCGGCAGCTAGCATCACTGACTTGCGGATATGCATTTAAGGAAATCGTTGCGCGACAATAAGGCACGGCTATAGGCGACAGCGATTGCAATCCATTTTTCTTTACAAAGAGCTATCGTCGCGGTACAGCAGCCATGCCAGTAGTGTGCAATTCTGTCACCAATTCAAAGATTGATAGCATTTGACATTTGACTTTGACATGATCGATGGAAGTGACAATAGAGTTTTGCATTTCGGAGGAGTTCTCTCTTCACTGCAAAACTATTGAATTCGGAATAGGCTACGGTATGTGGGACACGGAATACGAATACTATAGATCCTTAACGGCATAGACAAGATGAAATGAATAATGTAGGCGACCAGGTTTTTGTATCGTTTTTGTTGGCAATGCTTGGAGTGGAGAGTATAATCGATTTTGGAACTCGATCTGAGTGGCTGAAGAACGACTTTTTTGTTGGGTATCTCTAATTGTGTTGTTTTAAAGTTGGGCTTTTGTGAAATGAATGAAGTCGCGACGAGATTTATAGTGTCAATTTGGGTGCAGATAATGAAGCCTGTATGCGGTGTTACTGTGTGCGGTGGTTTTGTAATTGAAATGCAGTCGGCTGATTAATATATTATGGATTTAGATTGAGATTAAGTCAGGAGTTTTTACTTGTACATTGGTATATCTCTATCTGTCTATATAAAAAGTCGGAGACTCTGCATGATCGTTATCTGCTGGTGCCGCCATACTTCTGTCATAGAAATATGTTCACTCTTTAGAGCGATCAAGTGTTATATATACGTAAAAGATTCGGGACAGCAGAGACGTTGGATGTTGTATAGGTTATTTTTAATTTGTTCTTGCATTTTCAGAAGCAGTTGTAAAGATAAATTTAGATGCATCTCTGTTTTGTATGCAGTTCATTCAGCTGCCATCAGCACTCTATTACTAATGATAAATGAAAAATAAAACTATATCTGCGACTAGTTATAAGGTGTTATACTCTCCCTTACAGGTTAGGCTAAGACAACTGCCTTGATCTTGAATTTGGTCCATAATTTCTGAGGCTAGCTTTAGTTTATTGCCGAATTAGCTCGTGAGAATGTTTGTTACTTCAAAATCTACTAGTTCATGTACTAGGCATTTGACCACTTGTTGTTATATCCTTTTGCACGACGATTGTGTTTTTTTCAATTTGGACCTGGTAGTTCAGAGCTCTGTATGGGCTTGCCCTTGTCCTTGCTGAATATAATAGGCAGGGTCTGTATTTTGAGAGGTGCCAACTACTTGTTTTTCGTCATTCGTTCATACGAAAACGTTTTAACTTTTGAATATAATACAGAATGCCGACCACAGTGCTTGCTTGCTGAGCATAAAACTAAGTTATGTACTCATAAAAATTATATCCGTGGTAGAATGTTAGACCTCTTACATTTATTTTTATGAAACGTGCGTCACTGTTCGCCAGTCTTCTGTGTAGCAATGCGAATGTTTATTTATTTATTCAACTACAAAACATTCAAGCCACAGTTAATCAATTATTAATATGGTCTTAAAAAAGTTCGTTATTTTAAAAAATGTTACATTTCTTTTAATAATTGTTTTAAATTTAATTTTGTTAGGTTGAAATCAATTAAATGATTGATCCCAACAGAAATTGTCAGGTCTAGCCCCAAATAGGGAGAATCGGTGTTACTCCTCACTTCCTCATTCAACACTTATTAAAATCCTTCGTCAGTCAAGTTATTGATGGGCCCATTGCTTCCATAGTTACATCGAGACGTCCTTTTGATATAAACAAAATTGGATTCCTTGTTTTTCTGGGTATAGTATTTATGTTGATTAAACTAAGAATATAGGTGGAGTCGATGTTTCTAGTCAGGACACCAAACCAAAATACAGTATTTGATTTTTCTCTTCGTTTTTCCAAGGTCTGCATATTCAGCAACTTTAATCGACTTATGTAGGAGGGAAGACGATTTTCAGGACCCCGAATGTAAATCACGTAATGCAAGAAGAAGAAATTGCTTTTGAATGTTCTCGATTCTGGAAATTCCAGATTCATAGCTCGGACACCAAACAAAACTACAATATAGTCGTTTTTTATTAAGCCCGCATGATCCATATGGATCGGTGAGGTTAAAGTTGAGCTTCTTATCAAAGATAACTTCAAGATCATTAAAATGATCCACACTTTTAACAACTTCATTATTAATAAACAGAGAGTGTGCACACATCAGATGTGAAATTTCTCTCGCTAAATGGGGATGTTAAACTGTATTGTGAGGATATTGTAGTTGAATTATTATTAAAAAATGTAATTTAAAAACCAAATCTTTATAATATTATAATCTTAATAGAGCGCAGTAGATAAGTGTATTCATTCATTTAAAAAGTTAGACACACAGTAGTCTAGTGTCTAGTATAAGGCCAAGCTTTACCAATTCACTCCCGAGGTCCGGCGTGCCCATAGAAGTCTTCACTTTAAGTATTAAGTTGAATAAATTAAAAATATGTTTATATCCTAACTTTCAAACTTCAACCAACCATATACAAATACATCCACAAAATTTCATTGAAATCAGTTGAATAGTTTCGGAGATCAACAACAGCGCCCCCTATCGGGTTCAAAACTATCCTTTTTTTTCAAGTTGCAAACAACCATATACACCGACAAAATTTAACTGAAAAATGTAGGAGTCGAAAGCGGCGACGTAGTGATTGCGATGGCGACAGGCCAATTTTCGCTGTCGCCACGGAATTTCCGTCTTGGTCGGGGAGAGACCTTTTTTGTATTTCGATTAAGAATTTTTTTCGCTTCGAATCGATTCCCTATTACTGTTACATGTTACATACTTTACATTTTCAGGACTTATACCCTTATTTCCAACACTTCACACCAATAGACACGCAGAGTATAGAAGCCATTTTAAGAAGTAAAGCGCCATCAGGTGGTACATTTTTAAATTGTCTTTGGAGCACTTTTGGATATCCTCTCAGATCTCGCGAAGCTCTCCAGACGTTAAAAATACGCGAAAAGAATGTTCAGAATTGAAACGGCTGATGGTTAAACAAACTATCTAAAAAAATCATTATCTTGGGTATATAGTGATTTCAAAAAAATCTGATAGCGCTCGGGCCTACTGAACAGAGTTTATAAAATGCTTACACTCATCAGTGCGCCTACTCGGTTGCTATAATAATTATAGGCTACTCACTTTCTAGCATATATCTTACCAATGTTAGCCCTTCTTGGAAGACATAAGCAATTTCAGACAAAACAGGTTGGATGTTTTATAAAATTGATTTCTTCTAGTTAGGTAACAGGTACCAGGTACCTGTTCCAAATGACTTTTCGACTAAGAGCCACAATGAAAAAATGCCCAACAAACACACTCCGACTCGAACATAGATCAAGTCCACATAATAGAAAACATGTTTCATTGTTACTTGTCCATCAGCTAAAGAGGGGACGACTACATATCTCGCTTACATTAATTGAACCAAGACCGCGATTGTGCAGTGCACGTGCACGCACCACTCTCGCACACAAGACCATTTCCACGCGCAACTGTACCAACCAAGATTCGTTTCTGTAATTTTAATTTTATTATGATTGATGAGAATTTAATTTCCACAACTCTGCCATGATCAACAATGCAAGTGTGACCCCTTAGTATTTTATAAATGGATGTTGCTTTTTCTAGAAAATCGCTCCCAGTGTGCGTACAAAATAAAATGAGAACTATAAAAGTGTTACAAAGAAAAGCGGAGGAAAAAAAGTGTTAAAAACTTCAAAGCCATGTCTGTGGTTCGACCACCACAGCAGGCAACCCAGATACACGATGGTTACGCGACAATTCGCACACGTGGTCTCTGTCGGACAAGAAGTCGTGCCGCCGAACAGGTCGAACGAACGCGAACCTTTTCGTTAAAAAGTGACTTTAGTAATAGCAGCAGTTGCAGCAGCAGTAGTGCGGCGAACAACAACAATAACAACAACAACGATCTGGAGTATGGTGTGAAACACCATCATCCCAACCATCCGATTGGCGTTAAGGTGGAAACGCCAACAATTGACGGCGAACCGCTGTACTCAAGTCCAAATGCGTTGATCCCCTGCTCAACATTCCGGCCACCGTCGGAGTCTTCGTCGTCATCTGCACTGGGTGGAAATGGCACCCAAAATGACTATCCGAATGTGAAAAAGAACTCCCGCTTCTCCCTGGACTCACTGCATAGCAGTGTCACGCCAAAAACCCCCGACTATATTGCCGAAGATAATATTTTTCTCTATTCCGATCCAGAGTCACCGCAATACATACCATATCGAGGGGGCGGCATGTCACATTCCTTTGACGAACTGGAGGCGTATTCGCCTGGGAACATCTTCGAGATGCAGGACATGTCCGCATCAGCTGTGGAACAAAGACATCGCCCGGCAATGCGATCGGCTACGATTCAGTACAAAAGGGCTCACTCGCTGGTGGATAGTAAGCGCTTTCTGAATTCCACACCGAATTCGGCAACAACCCAGTTGAGTGGCACACATTCCAAGGATCATTGTACAAATAACGAACCAAAGACAAGTTACCACTATTACAATGCCCAGACAAACTATTATCAGCCATTCGAGATGATAGCCGTGAATAATCGAAGTTCGAGTGCGGAGATTTTGGAAGATCGCCGTCGTCATCATCAGATGCATCGGCAACATCGGCTGTCTCAGGAGACAGATCCATGCAGTGCCAGTGATAATGGATATGATCCGGATGAGATTTTAGTTGTGCCTTCGGCAATGCCAGTACTAATGAGTGGGGATCGACGGTATCACACCTTGGGACACACACGAAGTCACACGATGGGCGGTCGTATGACCAGTTCAATGGTTTCGATGAACGGGAGTAACAAATCGGCGGGTAATTTGTATGATGTGGTGGCATTGGACATAGCAGAGAATAGCGTGGTTCTGGCACCGGAATATGTGGATCCGTTGGATTTTAAAATAGGCTGTCAAACTACGCTGCGGAGTAAGCCGATTATACCGTGGTACGAGCTGGCCATACGCAAGGATTTTAAACGGCAAAGCTGTCCACCGATGGGGAATACCAGTGGCGGCGGTACCGGAAATAAGGTTTGGATACTTTTTGATTTTGTTTTTCATTTGTTTTTTGTTTGATTTAACAACTTTTCTCGGCGTGCCTGTATTTTATTTACCGCATTTGAAATGGGATTTATCTAGTATCCCGAGTGGCATTAGACGTTTTCAGGTTGAAGGCATCTATAGGGTGATTTAATTTGCTGTCAGTTTTTGTTTTCACCATATCTCAAACTGACATAAAAATACATTTAATTTAAGACAGAATTTCGGTTGTCCCGCCAGGAAAAATACTGCAAACATCTTTTATTATTTACATTACAACACACTTACTTCATTCTAAATCGACTTTAAGTCCGTATGTCCGCAGTCAATGTTAAAATAAAGGCGTAAGAATGAGATCCAGGATCTGACGCCTAAAGTGCCACGGATGTTCTACCCATATAGATACGTAAAACGGAAATAAACACAAGTTCCGGCCACAAACATTTCTGCAATTACTTGAAAACATTTCTATTTCTGATTTAAAACATGTGAAATGAGAGTGGTAATTAGTTTCAGTAGATTAAACCAATAATTTATCAATCAGTTATACGAAATAAATAAATAATTGTCCGTTCATCACTTCCAGAAGCCATATTGTTTTATAGGAACGCGATATTTCGTTAGCTATCGCTATAAAATAATCAAAATGCGGAGCTTTCGCTCGCTATCGTCAGAGGCTTAAAAAAGGCTTTGCTGTAACTTTATGCGGCAACATACTCAAATCCTACTTATTTTACTTTTGGAAGCATACCTACCTAATGTTAGAGGCTCCATATAGAAGTGCTTTTAGTAAGGACCCTAATGGTCATCTTGGAAAGTAAAGATGAGTCCCATCAATATTTCGATGCACTTTTAGCAATTTTAGTAAAACCATTGCCTTAATTTGAGTCAAGATAAGGTTCTTAACCAGTTTGACACAGAATTTTGAGTGCTTTGAACTACTGCCTTACAGCAGTGTTCCCTCTGAAATGTTTCAGAAAGAGTCCAAAAAAGAGTCACGGCTGAAAAAAAGAGCCATTCCCGTCTTATCTTTTTTCTATACTTTAACCGCGCTTTATGTTTTAAAACCTTGCAACCAGTAAAGCAAATGCCTTGAAAGGATCTTATGATCCTTTTTTTTTGCTACTGTTTCCGCGAAGTTCTGCATTGGCGGGTAGTAATTTTGTTACAAATATGTAATCTAGGTAATCTAGCTTCCTGGGGATATATTTCCAGAAGACTACAATTTGCAGCAATTTGAATGCAGAACAAACATACATCTGCAGGAATCTCGGGGCGCTGTTGAAGCGTTATAGGTTCGCCTTTCCCGGGAGAAGTATGTAAAAAAGAATATTAAAGAATGTATGTAGAGCTGCACAAGTCCTTTTCCCGTCTGTTTAGGTATATGACATTGCATCGTGGTTATATAATTTTGTATTCTAATTGCCTGTTTGTGTACCTACCTTTATTTTTGTTCATTTTGATTTACGAAATGTGTATTCTTTGTTGGAAAACAAACTAAAGCGATTAGGCCTGGGGAAACCCCTTAAAAGAAGCGAGTATTAGAAAAGGAAAACTAAAAAGATAAACGGAATTTATTTCGTTCAGCAATATTTTTATTTTAAATTGGAAGATGGTAACCCTAATAGTATTGCTTCTGAGTTATGGCGAATTATCATACACACTACGGCAACCCTGTGAGAGCTTTAAAAAGGGACCGATTTATGTAAGTCATTGCAACCAGACTGAGAGACAAACATCCTATCTTCCCTGTACTAACAATTTTTCTTGGACAGAGTATAGATGTATTTCGCTGCAAGGTATGATCTCTTTCACCATCCTGCACAGCCTTAGCTATACAAAAAATCTCGACTTACGCTTTCAAAAGCTGAGTCGAAGTCATTAAACTCTATAGCCTATTTTTCCAACACATTATTCTACTTCTATCCGAGAGCTGTCTTATAAGTCAGTCAGCTTTATTTCATTCCTTTGCGCACAAAATCTTAAAATATATAAGGCCTAAAGGCGTACTTGACGAGGCTTAAAAAAATGAGCCGCCCCTTTCTTAAGTGGATAGTCGTTATAAGGTCCGTTGCGAGTTTGGAAAATTCTCATTGGAGCATTGTACTCAATGAAGGATGTCTTCTACACTTGTCATTAGAGGGACTTCTTTCTTTTACACCCATCACTAAGCCCTTTGTATTTTTGTTTGCATTTCTGTCTCGTAAAACTCTGCAATGGTTAAATGGTGTAGAGATGTTAACAACAAATCGGAACTCCACTTTTCATAAAACATTTAGAAGCACTGTAATTATAAGTCATTTCTATTAATATCAATTGAACTTTTAAATATTTCATCAAATAAACTTCTATAAAATGAACAAAAGGAACATAGCCTGTTACTAAAAAAAACGTAAAAAAGAAGAAAAGAACCTTCTACCTTACCTTCTACCTTATTGCTCTAAAATCAGGTTTATGTAATTTTCCAAGAATATAGGTGACAAAAAATAAATGTTCCACTGTCGTAGGTGTACATTGGGAAATAAATAAAAAGCATTGAGTCGGGGTACTTTCTGTGATGATCTTCTGTCATATTTTCGACTTACCAAAAGCAGTTTACAGAATTCCGAAAAGAGAAGTCGAAATCCCGTGTATAAAACGTTTTCGAAACTCTCAGGCCAGCGAATAAAAGTGACTCATTGAAAAATGTCAAATACCTACCTGGATAACGTAATTTCTCAACAAAACCACTTCCGTTCGTAACTAAATCTAGTTTTTAAATCTGTTTGTGAAGTCAATGTGAAATCGTCTACATTTGCATTGCACATAATTGCTACCACTTGAAACCATTTGCATTCACTGACAAATATGCCCTTTCGCTTTGTACACCATTGCCCAAGGCATACGTATACAATAATCCCTAAAGGCGAACAAAAGAAATCCACTAAACTATAGCAAACCAGTAGTCCACTCTGCGCCGACCAACAAATCAGACTAATTAAATGATTTTGTAATGAACTCCACTCTCAAAAAGGTAAACAACAAATAAAAATAAGACAACCTCAAATTCAAGTACGAGTATCTTTGGCCAAGTACCGCACCCATAATCAACAAAACAAGTCTTGGAATCTGTACTGTCTGTTAACTCAAACACTTTTCATAAAATTTATAGCGATCCATAGACTGAGTATATATAGGTAGGAGTACAAGCCTATTCTAACCAATTTGCATTCATAATGCGATGATTTGGAATTCCATGCCACCACCAAAGAGCCCAGATACAAATATCTGTATTTGGTTAAGTAGCCTATGGAAACAGATACCACTGAAGATATTTCACCTGGAATAGGTAAACACAAATTAGCAATTCACATCTCAGGAATTTGCATAACGTATTGTCTGTGTGCGCTTGATTTTCGATGACATATATGGGAGATTGGAATACCTAAAATAATTGAGGACAACGAGTTTCCCATTGACGAATGAAAAATACTTGGCATATTTTTTTCATTCGAGGAAGCCTTCCAAAGAAACCCCCATTTGCGGCTTTTTCCATTTCTACTCGACATCAGATATAGGATGTGCGTGTGAGTGTGTGGCGGATATAGAATCACCAAATAGATATTCAATTTGTAACTGCATGAGTACTTTTTGTATCTCTATCGACACCATACGTATCGCATTTCGCCTCCATAAATTTATTGGGTTTCCAATATTGCGTTAGATGAATGACAGCGTACGGGAGAGTGCATTCCCAATTAACGCACCGTGTATCATCTAGGTCAGGTGAGACAAGTCAGATGAATTGGATTAGATGTGCGTATGTTAAGGTTACAAATATGTATCTCCACCGTCTTGCCATATATGATAGTCTGTTTTTGCTCGTGCAATTACTTCGAACAAATGTCGTAGGCTGGAGAGGCTAGGCTCTGGCGGACGGTGTTGAGTGGAATACCATGTATTGGTGGAAAATCTCATGAGAAACGGTTTTGTGCTTATGCTTCTGAAAGAATCGGATCGGGGAGCTAATTGAATGACACTATGATTCGTCGGTGCACTATATTTGAGTGTGACCATGTGGCTAGTAGGTGCTTGCAGTCTGTCATCTATCAATCTCCACCCCAACTTGGTGTGTGACAGGTCGTGTGCTAAATCTTGGTGTAAGCTGTAATTGATTGGGCACGTAGTGGTGACATTGACGTAATTGCTCAATGTCTGTGTTGTGTCTAGTTTTAAACGGATACCTGCGGGCTGTGGTCAGGTTTGAGAATTGTGAGCTTTAAAGTAACATTTCATCTGAGTGAGAAGGATATGCTCTACTTAAGCCTATTTATTTGTTGAATTCAAAAAAATAATTAGTGACGTTATTTTGTTCGTGTTAGATTTTAGGTTGTTGCTCAGCTTCCAGAGGACATAGAAAGCTGATTGATGGCTTGAAATAACTATAAAAGTGTTGCTCTCCTAAGTATTTTGTTTTGTTTGCATTGATTAAGAATTGTTTGAGTAATGGCGAATAAAAGGCATTAAAGTCGGAAAAAACACATTTTGGTCAAAAACGCTCCAAAAAATAGGCATGGCAATGAAAGGAATAGCCTATGTCCTTCTCAGAATCTTAAGGAACATTTCAAAAAAAAGTTTCATCGAAATCTGTGCAGTAGTTTTCACGCCATTAGGTAACAAAGAAAATGCCTACAGTTTTATTATATGTATATATAGATAGATATAGATTTCATATTGGCCCTGGGAAGACTCCACGTTTGGCTTGCCTGTGTTGTGCGTACCACAGGGGCACGGTGAACATCATCGAAAAATATTCTTCGGAATAGACTTCAACTATGTATATACTTAACACTAACATGTTCATTCAATTCTTAAAGCAAACTATATGCAACAGATTTTATGGGACTGTTCCTTGCGTTGAAGACAAAAACATTAACACATTCGCCCACGCAGCAAACGCGAAAACTCTACCACTTCACCTGCAACGTCTCAGTAAATAGTTGTAATTTTTTACACGTGCTTATATCGAGGATCGCCTGATTCATCTTGAACTACTGTGAATCTTAAGCTAAACTGAATCTTGGACTACTGTGCAGCTTAAGTTTAACTGGACCTTGACCTACTGTGAAGCTTAAGCTATAATAGATATTGTATCATGCAAATGCGAGTGTAGCGCTTATTGCTTCTTCAGCTGTTACTTAAAACATTTTATTTTTTTTCTACCCGACGGTAGGTTAAAGTCTTCTCAAAATACTATGAGAATAGCAAGCGCGTGCTCATAGTAGCGTCAGATTTTTACGGACTAAAAACACCACCCTTCGAAAGATTGTTAGATACTGCAACTAAGATATAACTTATCAAGCAATTTTTCTATAACGAAATAACAACTTTTGACAGGCTACTTTCCAATGAAAGATCCTGCATGTTCCGCAATTTAGACGCGGTTAATCTTATCTTGCCAAGTCGAACGGTTTCGTTCTTTGTAGCCGGCGCAATAAATTGTTCTCGTCCAAAATTTGTCGGACTGTATTGGTGACATGTACGATTAGTCGGTTTCTATGCTTTCTCGCGAAGCTTCTAGTTTCAGCTTCAATTGTTGGAATTCCGAGATCCCTGTGGATATCGTCGTTTCTAATATACCATGGTGCTTGTACAATTTCTCTAAGCACTTTATTTTGAAAAGTTTGTAGAATATTGGCATTTGTTTTCTTGGTACAACCCCAAAGTTGTATACCGTAGGTCCACACTGGCTTTAGCACTTGCTTGTATAGAAGCAGTTTGTTTTCGGTACTGAGCTGGGAATGTTTTCCGAGTAACCAGTACATTTCTCTATATTTGATATCGAGTTCTTTACGTTTCATTTTCACGTGCGAATTCCATTTCAGCTTTGCGTGGAGTGTCATTCCCAGGTATTTGGCCTCGTTTGCAAAGGGTATTCGGGCCAAGTTTAGGAAAATTGGCAAGTTATTAGTTTTCTTATACGTGAAATTCACGTGAACAGATTTAGTTTCGTTGATGGCGATCCGCCAGTCCCTCGTCCATTCATTTACCTTATTCAGTGCGATTTGAAGTTTTGCAGTCGTTTCTTCAATTGTATTGCGGTGTCGTCGGCGAACGTAGCGAGAGTAGTGCCATCTTCTCTTGGTATATCGCGAGTATATAACAGATAGAGAAGGGGCCGCAGGACACTTCCTTGCGGCACGCCGGCCGAAATTTCCTTAAGCTCAGAGTATTCGTTTCCATGTCTAACACGGAAGAGTCTATTCCCGAGATATGATTCTAAAATATCATATAGACGTACGGGAAGAACTTGTCGTAGTTTAAATTTTAACTTAAAACATGTTGCTAATATTACATAAACAAATATTTTCGAAAAAAAAAAAAAAAATTGCATGGGTAAGCAATCGTCCAACACTCTTTCTTTTTTCTATCAATAGATATTGACAAACCAGGTTCTCAAGTGTTAATTATAATAATAAAATCTTTGTGATGCACCGAAACAAAGCGTATACAGTCTGACTGTCCTCACTAGATACACTCATCATAACCAATTATAAATCGCAACCTTTCAATTACCTCACGTCCAATTGAATTCCAATTCAACTTTCTAACCAGCCAGTTATTCATTCAACTATAGATTTTATATATACGGTCTGTAGGTACTACGCTCTTTAAAAAAAAAATAGATATCCACTTTTTGCGTTGCCCAAAGTCCCACCTGGCACCACTTACAAATAATTAATTCCAAATCATCATCATCATTAGTAGCGACATTCAGTTTCAGTCTCAGTGCCTTTAATTAGCTGTATTAACTATGTTAAGCTACTGTTTTAAATTATAAAATAACGAAACACAAAACAAGACAAAGAATATTTTAGTAATTAAAACGTTTTTTTTTTGTAATCTATACCGACATCCGGTCGAAGACATTTATGCTATGCAATGATTATTATATCAGAATTTATGATTGTCATCAAGATTTCAGTGATGATGATAAATGGGTAAGGGAAAATCAGATGATGGTGCTTGCAGTTCGCAGATAAGTGCGAGTGAGAATTTCAAACACTAAAACGGCCTTTCAGACGACATTTTCAGATGTCATGTTAAGTGTCATTATACGAGTTTGATGAGCGACTTTGTCGGCCATAATATTGTTGGTTGTGCAACGAGTTTTATATGCGTGTTATCCGTGCAGGATAATTATTTTTAGCAAAGTAAATGCGAACTGACGTTTTAGTTGGAAAGGCAAAGCAGATGGGATTGGAGATAAGTAAGACGTTGGAACAGGGAGGTCCATTAATTGTAAAACGATGTACGCACATACAAGTATAGTGTGTTGGTGACAGCTGCTTGAATCTATATGAGTTGTAATTTGTGTGTTTTTTTTTTTTTTTTTTCGTTGACGATTATTTTTGGAACACTCTGATTTTTTTTATCATAGTCCCGTCAACTACATATTCAATAGAACCCACAGAAATAACCAATTAAGTCCAAAATTTGTTTATGGCAAAATTGTCTTAGTATCAAACGTTATAATAAAATGTTTGACATACTTCACCCTCATTCACTGAATCTTTGTGTAACTACTTTAGATAAGAGATCTGTTGACAGTTTTTAAATTGAAAAACTAAAACGGTTCTTGGTAAGTATACCTTGAACAATGTAGGTAGCTTGCGGCACATGAAGTCGCACCTTCCAAAAATCCATAATCAACCTTGAACTTGAAGCGCCAACTTAGACTTACATTTTCACTATAATCATCTGATTTTTATTTTTGTTTGTTTTTGAATTGAGGGTGGAAACCTTGCATGAGGCAAGCATTTCGACCTGATTTGTTCCATTGTTGTTGACTAAATGCGCTGCTGTCGATAAGTTTTCATTCCTTCGGAAAGTAAATTGATGGTTGGCATTGAAGATACAACTAGTCAAAAATCGCGCATAGCTTTTGCGCCACTTGACGATATTTCTAATACGTACATGAGTATTGAAGCATCAATTCCTCGAAGAAGAAGTATCTTACTCTGTTGCTTAGCTCTGACGTAACTCATCTCAGTCTTGAATGTGGGCTTTTTTTTTGCATACGCGGCTTAGATAGTATTTAAGGCGCCAATAATCACTTCAAGGTACAAAATAAACACTTGAGCAACCACTTGTATGTGTTGTTACTATCTACAAAAGTTGAAAAAAAAAAAAAAATTATGTATCTTTGTTAATTTCTTGTGAATATGAAATGGTACGAAATTTAGCGTAAACAGTTCTTATCACAGGTGGAATCAAGCGCACAAATTGTTGGCAGAAAACGCACACCCATGTGCGCAATCACAAATATTTGTAACTCATCTGCATATCTGGTTTTCAAAGGCTCAAAATCACGTTCAGTTTTTCAAGTAAAAATTACTAACGCACATTTAGTGTGCGCTAAAATGTTGAGCAGCTTTACGTGTGCGCATTTCAATTTTTCCACCTCTCACTACTAAATAGTGGTAGAGATGTGCGAGTCTTAGCGCACAACGCATCCGTTATCAAATAGTTTAAGAATATATATGCAGGTGAACGGGAAAAAGCGAGAAGTAAAAATGTTTGACAGTTTATATTTGAAACTTTTTCATTGGCCGTGTTTTTTTTTAGAGAAGAGCGACTTGACTACTAAATCTTTTGTTAGTGTTATAGGTAGTTCAAATTTTACTCAGACTTCTTATCAGTATATATTCCTTCTGGAAAGACATTTTTGTTTCCACCCTGTCAGGGAATGAACCACCCATTGCTCTTTCTGTTCTATACTGACCAAGCCTCTTCCCAATTGCACCAATTTATCTACAAGCGTTAGGGAATAAAAATAAAACTGAACAAATCAGAGAGGATGACAATGGCGGTGCATTGTATGTTATCTATTATGTATTTCTAAAATAATGTTGTCGGTCTCTTCACCTTTGTACAGGATGTTGCAATTTTTTTCAAACGTCAAGTTCCCCCTTCCCATCACTGTCGTCTCTAGAGTGCGCTAATGAAATTTAAATGGACATATTAAAATGCACCTACCCACTTATATATACCTGAACTCTCTAAATCGCCTCAACCTATCAGTCACTCTCTCCTCAATCCATTAGTTTAATCGAATTTGCCTAACAACAAAATTTTGTCTATTAATTTAATTCTCCCTCGTGTACTACTCACGCCCATGTTGATGATCAAAGTGCGATACACACAACAATGGGATTTATTTATGTGCACATTGCACTTGAGGCCTTCTCCCAACGTTCACTGCGTATTCACACACAAATGCGCTAACAAATTTCACTCAATAATCCTGCGGCTGCGATGTACTGATTGCTGCTATGCCACTATACCACCGAAGCGTCAATCAATTCGATTAAAGCAAAACACAGCCATTGCCACACAGAAGGTGCTATTGCGATTGCGATTACAAATACCCATACAGAGCTTTGTTTCAGTAAGTTAAGCAATACCAACTCTGTGGCTGTGTTTTTTAATCCATACGGATTAAGGAGTACGAATCGCATTAACCATGTCAATTTTTCATATACAGCCATGAGAAAACTCAATTAGTTTTCAGTTTTGTACTACTTGCATTCATGCCGTCACACCCACTATCTAGGAGTAAAAAACGCCGTGCCACAGGCGACAATTACTAACGGAAGATTTACCCCAACCGAGCCATACCATGGACCATAGAGCAATCATAATTCGTGCATCAATAATCCATTGAACGACAAAATTTTGCATTTCATCGCGACTTGGGAGTATCCATGAAATTCAATTTGTTTGCGGATAAATAATGCAGCGCGCACGGGAGCGACAGCGTACTGCATTTAATTGATTTTCCTCAGCTTAGAGCTTGGTGAACATACGAGTGTCTACTCCTCGTCATGAAGGATTGTGGGTGTAGGTCAGAAAGCATTGATAGTGCCGTAGGCTATATGAAAGTAAAAAACAGAAAATATTGTTCACTCACAAATCACAAGTCCCGTGTAAGCAGGGGCTAAATTATGAGTATCTCAAAACAATGACTTGGTTTTTTGTTATGAGAGTTGATGTCATTAGGAATTCTCATTTCTGAAAAACACACCTGCTGTGGATGACATTGACTTGGGTTTGATTGTACAGGTACCTACCTATACGAGGTTTAGATATCCACTTCAGTTTGCTTTGAAAAAGGTCATCGAACAACGAGAGAAAAAATGGAAAAACAACTAAACAACTAAACAACAACCCAAAAGTGCGAGGGGAGAAAAACCCCTCAAAACAAAATCGAAGAGAGTTAAGTTTCAGAACATTTCCGGTGAAAACCGATGGGTATGGGAACCATTTCTGTTTTTATATTTCGAATTTTATGCCTGTTCATCGTACCATGTTTCATTCGAATTTGAACAGTGGCTGCGTGTGTAGCTAATGAATATTGAAAAATTGTAATAGACTCAACCAATTGTCTGCCTGAATGCTGTACTGTGTTGGGACATGTGGTGAGAAGGGAACCCCTGCATTAGTATTCATCAAAACTCGATAAATCTTTGTAGTTTTTTGAATTAATTTGGTCAGTGAACTCTGCACACATTTGCATCTATTAAGACATGTCAGTGATGTGAACTCACCTTTAGAGTAGACTACTTTGAAAGTAGAGGGTGACCTCTAAATTGCGTTTGTGAAACTGACTGACTTTCAATGCAATGTCGCTGCGATTGCTAGGTGTCCGTGAGCATGAGCACCCTTTCACATTCAATCTTTGTGTCCTGATATGCGAGTAAATAGTTGTGCAACGGAAATTGTACTTTGTCTGCGCCTCAGGTGTCTATCCTATTTTACTTTGCCTAGGTCTTGCGATTTTACACCAAAATAAAGCAATTGAGTAGATGTAAGACCGCCTGGGGCTGCATAAACCTATATATTATTTCGATATGCCAGCTAGCTTTTGTTTAGGCCTGTCGCAATTGAGCGACAACTGTTCAAGTAAGTGCCTAAAAAGGTCTAGAACTAATCAATCTACTGCTGCTTAGTTATAAATATATGCACCACTTTCACTCCGTAGGCGCAGTAGTTTATAGGTTAGTGTGTTGTACTACTAAGCGAGGGGTCAAGGTTCGAATCCCGCAAAAACCCAAATTCCAACTTAGGGTTTTTTCCACTGCGCCACCCGCCCCGAACGTCTGACAAACATCCGAGAGTATAACTGTCTTGAAAGAGCTTCTCAATTAGCCGTTTGGAGTCGGCATAAAATTGTAGATCCCTTCCATTCGTTCCAAAAAAAAAAAAAAATGAAAAACTCACACAAAATGAATGGTTGTGAGAAGCTAGGCCTAGGGTCCCTCCGGACCTGTTGCGCCAACTTTTTTTTTTTTTCTTACTTTCCCTCCGCGTAGCTGTTCACTTTATATTTCTATTTTTTCTACGGCCTTGCTCTTTTTAGACTTTTTCATTAAGTTCACGCGGCAGACCGCAGTTTTGAAGTATTTCTTTCAACATTACGCCCAAGCCTAGGCCTAAATCTTCCACATTTTTATATTTGGAACTATTTCCAGCTACATATCCTTATGTTTATGAGGCTTTGCTAGAACATTATTTATTCTATTGAATGTTTATCAGATGGGACATCAGAAACGAAAAATGCTAAGTCAAACATTTTCAGTAAACTTAGAAAATAAATACTAGACGCAATGAGTTCATAAAGGACCGCAGGGCTTTCTGTTCCCGCAACCATTTTTTTGAGTGGGTTTTCATTTTTAAGAGATATAAGAGCGACCTCTGAATTTTTTAATACCGGATGTTTGTGAGATGTTTTAATAAGTAGGTTGCGGGTTGCGGCTCTGACCCCTTGCGGGATTTGTATATATTGTGGTGTGTTTTTTGCTCGCCGAATCCATGGTTTACACAAACAAACACCAAAACTTTGGCTAAGAGGTACTCTTTATTGACAGATGGCAAAACTTTACTTAATGATATATTGATATTATACAACGTTTTTATATAATCACAAACTACATAAGGGTGTTCGCGAAACAATTTTCGAATTTAAAATTAAATATTAAAAGATTCACAGGTTTTTATATAATCGTTTTTATTTTAAAATAAAACATACAAATGCGGATTTATGTTTTGAAAATAATTGAAGTTAAATGTTTACCACGGAGACGAACACACTCATTTAAACGAAACACCATATTTTTTGTGAAAACTTTTTTGCAAGTTTCTTGCGAAATTCCTCTGATTTCGTTGCGAATATCTTTTCAGTTGCAATAAATTTCGCGGTTTGTTAACGTAGACTTTAGATTTAAGAAATCCCCATAAAAAAAAAGTCCGCAGGTGTTAAGTCTGGCGATCTGCGGGGCCATGGGATATCACCATAACGACTTATGACTTTTTCGGGGAAAATGCGCCTTACAATGTTCATTGATGCCTCCATCCTGTTGAAACCATGTCGATCCGTTTACCCATTCATTGTTCTCCAACTCAGGTTCCAAAAAGTTTTCCAACATAGACGAATAGGTTTGGGAATTTTGTTTCTTAGTGAAAGACGTGGATTTGCAATAACATCACGACGAACTGCTTCAATTGTTTCGTCAGTTCTCACAGTTCGCGATACACCTGGCCCGTGTCCCACTACAGGTCCTTGTTCACGAAAACTTCGCACCCACTTGTCAATAAGTTGCGTACTAGGACAATCCCGTATACGCCGAATATTGAAATGTCTTGCGAATAGCAACGGGAGAAACGTTATTTTTAAAATATGCCTCTACAGCAAACGCACGATGCTCCGCCGACCAACGATCCATGGCTACTAAAATCCGCACGACGCGTAAGTGTAATGAATACGCCTCCCCCCTCCGCCGATACCCCGCTCGCCGTTTATTCAAATTCAAAGTCGAAAATTTTTTGGCGGACACCCTTTATAGTCCAGGATCCCTAGTACATTTTTTTAACTTGATTAGTATCAAGCTAATTTTCCGTGAGTAGCTTAATTTTGATAAGACGCCCACAATTTCCTTTGCGAAAATTCTTGACTGTGGTAGCTAACAGAGCTAGCAAGGCTAAAATATGTCGATTTGATGATTCTCAAATATTTATTACTAACTGGATTGTGTTTTATTAAATCGTAAGACAATTATCTAAATTATTTGAAAAAATATTTGTCCTACAAAATCGATGGTCTGATCAAAGAGTCCCCCCCTTCCAACATGTATCGATAACGAGATCACCAAAACTGATTACTAACCGGCTGATTTTTTTTTTATTTATTAGTTAATATTTATATAATTTAACAGTCATATTGTCCTACAAATTCCGTGGTATGTTATCCCGGTCCTAACGCTCAGAAGTTGTTAAGACCATAAGACCATTTTTATCATTACTAACTGTAGGACAAAAATATTAATAATAGGTTAGTGTGTTCTCTGCCCAAATAAAACAATGTCCTACAAAAAAACAGGTACGTATCACTAGTCCGACAAGAATTGTAATTTTTTCGTTTTCCTATTTGTAACATAAGATACAGTGAAAAAATCTTTTAAACACACCGACCGAGTAAATGAGTCATATGCCCATAGAAGTTAGAAATCAAAATTTCAATTCATATGTGCTCAAACAAGAATTGAAAAATCTCGTAAATCGTAATGCAGAAATTCTTCCACAGAAAAAGAAATGCACATGCAAACTACACACAAAGTAGGTAGGTACCTGCTCATCTCATTCATAAAAGCAACAGACAACAAAAACAAAGCTGAACGTATTATAAAATCGAACCAAAAAGGCAGAAAAGGAAGACATGAAAAAAAAAAAAAAACCCACCCTCATCAACATTCAACACAACACATTCAATTGGAGCACCGCGATAGCGTACCAAGCAGTGTTACCTCTGAAAATTTTCAGAAAGAGTCCAAAAAAGAGTCCTCGATGAAAAAAGGAGTCCCATTCCGATTTCAATATTTTTTTTTGGTTTTTTAAATAAACAAACTGTTAAATTCAAATTAAGGTAAAACCAATTTTTTCGAATTCAACTAAATACACTGAACAATTTTGAATTATAGCAAAAATATCCTACATTTTTAAAAGGGGTCCGAATTCACTGATTTTTTTAAAGATGAGTCCGGAGTCCAGGCGCTCAAAAAGGAGTCAAAATGACTCTTAAGCGTCCCGAAAGGTAACACTGGTACCAAGCTATTCTGTACTACTACTTTTGAGCGTAGGACCGGGATAACGTACCACGGAATTTGTAGGACAAATATTTTTTTAAATAATTTAAATAATTATCTTAAGATTTAAAAAAACACAATCCAGTTAGTAATAAATATTTGAGAATCATCGAATCGACATATTTTAGCCTTGCTACCTCTGTTAGCTACCACAATCAAGAATTTTCCCAAAGGAAATTTTGGGCGTCTAATCAAAACGATGCTATTCTCGAAGATTCAACTTGATAGTAATTATTTTTACATCAAGGATCTGTACTACAACTTTTGAGCGTAGGACCGGGATAACATACCACGGAATTTGTAGGACAATATGACTGTTAAATTATATAAATATTAACTAATAAATAAAAAAAAAATCAGCTGGTTAGTAATCAGTTTTGGTGATCTCGTTATCGATACATGTTGGAAGGGGGGGACTCTTTGATCAGACCATCGATTTTGTAGGACAAATATTTTTTCAAATAATTTAGATAATTGTCTTACGATTTAATAAAACACAATCCAGTTAGTAATAAATATTTGAGAATCCTCAAATCGACATATTTTAGCCTTGCTAGCTCTGTTAGCTACCACAATCAAGAATTTTCACAAAGGAAATTGTGGGCGTCTTATCAAAATTAAGCTACTCACGAAAAATTAGCTTGATACTAATCAAGTTAAAAAAATGTACTAGGGATCCTGGACTATTACCTTAACAATGTTTCGATAATGCCTAAGCTACGTATAGACTAAGTGGCCCAACGACAGCGTGGTTCCTAGGATGGGGGAGCAAGCCAGCAAAGATGCTGACACTGCTTATCTAAGGCCGATTTCCCAAAGGGAATTCAGCTCAGCCGCCAAAATTTAGAACAGGTGCCAATCACTTTACTTTACGGTCTTGATGGTTGATGACTCGCATCGTATCCTGTCCAATGTGTCAGAAGCTTTGTCAAAGGAGTGTTGAATGATTTATTTTCAATTGTATTTAGTTTGTGACAGCCTCCTTGACCACCACAGAAATTCATTCCGCCCTATGCTATCTGCGCCTTACTCGCTGCTTTGCATAGATTTTTGTAAGCCTGTCTTAGGTAATGTTGGCTGTATGTTCAACCAAATTTTCGCAGATCTCCATTCGACAAGAATATTAGGGTAGATTTTATTTTATAAATTTAGTCTCTAAGTGAAATTTTCTGCTGGCAAGTCCTTTACTACAATGAACTGTCGAAGAGTTGTTTCTTCTGAATTTCCTTCATCCGGAGTGTTCCGACTATGTCTATGATATAAAAGACCGATGATCGATGGCATATTCTTGCGTGGCACTGCAGCTGTTATTTTGTTAGTTTTGAAAAAAACACTCTTCCTCTACAACAGTTTTCGTCAAATTGGTGGAGAGCTGATCTGTACGTGAGTCGCCGCCAGATTTGCTTTCTTAAAAAAGTACTTTCCGTTCTTTTACAGTCAGGGCGAACATTCTTGTACTTGACAGGGAGTTTTCGGGTATCCTTTAAGGAAGATGGGCTTTACAGGGGATGATACCTGTTAAATATGCCTGGAGGAAAGTAAGGCGAGGCAGATATTTTGATCTTGGGACTGCGTTAAAATCCAATAAATAAAACAAATCTCTTACAAACAAATGCTTGCGTTTACACTTTAGAATCGAAACCAGGAATGAACTGCGGCAAAATCCAAATAGCAATAGGGAGATGAAAAAAAGCCCAATATGGTGGTCGCGCAGCTGCCAAATTCAATATAATATAACAGGTTTTGGCATTAAGAGGATAGATAGATAGATAGATAGGTTTTTTTATTTATAAGCTTCATTCTTATCTAAGTATGTACAAAAAAAAAAAACAATGAGCATGGCTTTGCCGTCTGCCTGATTGACAACAATTAATAAATAACAGTAAAAATCTAAATAGTTTGATACCACAAATAAATTATAGTTTGTTCTAAAAATTCTCATAAATTATTCTTTCCCGATACTTTAAAGCCATATTGCAGTATTGGGATAACTTTTTAACATCAGCTTCATTAAGTAGTATTAGGACTTCCTCTGTCGACATTATATTATTCGCGAATACATGTCTCCTTATTTCTTTTAGGATTGGACACTTCCCGATAAAATGAACGACATCCTCCCTCTCCTGTAAGTTACACAAGCTGCACAGCACCGGTAGGTCTTCTCTGTGTGGAATATAGTTTAACCTGAGAAGTTCTCCCCTCAACTTGAAAACTTGTTCTATTTCTTGAATGCTGTGATCGTCTCGGAAGTAGTTACAATCTCGCAGATTATGATTTAGGCGACTATAGATCATTCTATGCAGTGATCCCGTAGCTTGCTCCAGGTTTAGTAATCTTTCACCTTCATCCACCTTTGAGATGAGTTCATACAGTTGGCGTTTGCAAGGTCTGTTATTCTCCAGATCCATATCCATCCCATATCTCTCAGCGAGTTGCATCCATTCCCTGTACCATCCTGTCTTGGATTGTATTGTTTGCAGAGCCGCTTTCTTCGGTAGCCGTGTATCCGGCATATTCATAACTGACAGCAAGTAGTCAACGTGCAATTTAAGGGTTTTGGTGAACAAAGAAGCCAAGCCTGTTTCCAGCATTATCATGTAGTTTGGGGCATTGGGTGGAAGGTGAAATATTCTTTTTATATAGTGACGCAGTAATTTCTCGACAGTATCATATTTTCTTACACCCCAAACCTGCGCCGCATATAACATGATGGATTCAGACACAGCTACAAAGACCTTATACTTGCTGCTGTGGGCGATGAATTTGTTGTTAAAACAATTCTTCCAAACCACATTGATTGCTGTCTTCGCCTTAGCTAGTTTTTCTGTTAAGTGTTTTTCCATTCCTAAATTTTTTGTAAAGTAAACCCCAAGGTACTTATATTCCCTTACAACTTCGATTCGTTCACCGTCAAACTGCCATTTTTCGTTTCTGCATTCTTTCCCTCCTCCTTTCTTAAATATCATTACTTTTGACTTGTTTAAATTGACAATCAAGTTCCACGATTTACAATACTCACAAAGTCTATTTATCATTAGCTGTAAGGATTCGGGTGAGATCGCTAGCAATACGATATCATCCGCAAATAGGAGTGCTTTGATCAGCAATCCTGCATAATTGACACCCCCCGGTAGAATAACTACTAAGTCATCGATGTATAACGCAAATAAGCTTGGACTTAATGAGCACCCCTGTCTTACTCCCGAGGTGGACTCAAACCATGTTGACAGCTCCTCGCCATTCCATACAGCTGATTTAGTATCCGCATACAGGTTTTGGATGACACGGCCGAACTTAATCGATAACCCCATTCGGTATAGTTTGTAGAATAGGGCATTTCGGTCATCTGTATCAAAGGCAGCTTTAAAATCCACAAAAAACGCATACAATTTTTTTCCTCTTTCAATCCGTGACTCCACAATGCTTCTCAAAACGAACACATGATCAACTGTTGAATACCCTGACCTAAATCCCGCTTGATATTCTTTCAGCAGATTATTCTCTTTTATCCATGTAGTTAGTCGACATTGTAAAATTGCAGTAAAAATCTTATAGGAAGCATTCAAGAAGGAAATGCCTCTATAATTCGCTGGATCCGTTGTACATCCTTTCTTATATATAGGGAAAATGATAGCTTCTCTAAAGCGGCTTGGAATAACGCCGCTATCTAAAATTTTGTTAAACGTCGCCATAAGTTTGCTGTTTAATCCATGAACACCATATTTATAAAACTCCGCGGGTATCCCATCTGAGCCTGCAGCTTTACCATCCTTCAACGTCTTAAGAACATTTGTTACTTCTTCATTGCTTATTGATCTGTCCAGAATGGGGTTGTTAAATCCTGGGGCAGCATACTCGACAGTGAGCTCGCTAGGTGGTGGGTTCAATAAAGCCTTGAAGTGGGAAAGGAAGATACTGGATGTTAACTTGGAATTTATTATAAAGCTATGACCATTTAATTTCTTTGACAGTTTCCAGAAATCCGATGCATTTTTACTGTATGACAATCTTTGAGCCAGTGTTTCATAGTAAGTGTTTCTCTTTTTCTTCAATAGCGCTTTAAACTCTCTGTTGGCTTTAAGATACATACTTTTCATCTCTGTTTCGTTATACTGCCTAAATAGCCTTAGCCACTTAAACGATAGTTGCCTAGCCTTAAAACACTCTTTGTCAAACCACTGTTCCTTATATACTGTTTTTTTGTTATTACATCGGTTGATATACGGGTATATGTCCTTAATTATTTGCTCAGTGTTAATTCGGTCTGTTACCTCATACATTTGCAGTTTTTCCTCCAGCAGCCTTCTATACAATGTAGCTTTACTGTCGTTCCAAACCATCTTTGTCAAGGGATTCAACACTTTAATATCATCGTTCTTTGTTACTTTATGCCCAAAGGTAACTACAATTGGAAGGTGGTCGGAATAAGGAACTTGCCTTACCTCCATATCTGTCACATAAGAGCTCCAATCTCCTCTTAATAAGCAATAGTCTATAACGGATACTCCTTGCTCTCCTACAAATGTGAGCTCTCCATTCCTGTCACTGTCTGTAGTTCCATTTAATATTTGCAGCCCAAAGGAATCGCAAAATTCTAGAAACTGCCAACCTCTTGCATTACATTTTATGTCCTTTGACTTCCTCAGTGTACCTGTTCCTTTATTTATTGCTCCCTCTTCCTTTCCTATCCTTGCATTGATGTCGCCAATAACCATAAGGTTCGGGTTATCATAGCATATTACTGTCTCCTGGAGTTTTTGCATATCTCTTTCCCAGTGATTACAGTTTATATATGATGGAATTAAACAAAAGGTCTTGTTGTTGAAAACTAAATTCAAATACGTGATCCCTTCGAAATTTCTGAATTCGCAGGTGATGTCTTTCAGATCCCGTTTGTATCCAAAGTAACACCCTCCGCTCGCCCGACCTTTATCATGTACTTTTATAGCTGGCTTCCACTTAAACTCGTAGTTTATAAATTTGCTTTCAAACTTATGATAATTGTTTTCTATAATAAATGTTTCGTATAAAAAAATAAAATCAAACTGATTGACGAAATTGTAGAATTCTGTAAATAAGGACTTATTGCTTAGTCCAGCTACATTATAGGATAATATTTTAAAAAATTTCATCTTAACACACATATTGTAAACATTAATACTATTATTACTATGGCAGACGGCATTACAATCAAAATTCCCCTTGGGGCCCACATAAAACACTCGCTGCAGTTTGAGAGGCGCTGTATCTCGCATTTGTGTTTCCGCCATAATGCTTATTGCTTCCACCAACTGAGTTTGACGTTGACGGTGTCATTCGGGAGCTGTCATCTAGCATGTGTTCTAAAACTGTCATTCCGCATTCGTTCTCGCCTTCACATCGCAAACTATTGTTGACATAGTAAAAAACCTTGTTTCTTACGATTAGTTTTTGTCCGCGCACTTCCGCTTTTATGGCTTTGTTTTTCTGTGTGATTTCGTTTTTTAGTTTTAGCAATTTCCTCCTTCTTTCCCGTGATGCTTCCGTGTAGTCCTTGTGTATAGAAACACCCGTGCCGCGAAATTTCGATGATGCGTCTAGGATGCGTCCCACGTCTCTTTTGTTTTGAAGACGGATGATGACGTTTCCGATGTTATTTTTGGGTCTCATTGTCCGTGCATTCGCGATCAGGGAAGAATCTGTTGAGTTCAGAATCTCCAAGCATAACCCTGTCGCCCTGTCAACCGCATCAACGCCCTCTTGCATTGGGATATGCACCAGGATATTATTTTCGATATCTTTCCTTTCTAGCATCTCGACTTGTCGTTCTAATGTGTTGCATCGGTCCTCCATTTGTTGCAATTGCTTTCGTAGTGTCATGTTGTTGTTATGTAGTGCTTGCAATTCTGTAGAAATGCCTTCTATGTCTGCCCTAGTAGGCAAATTCTTCAACCGATCATCCAAGATAGATGCCATTGAACACATAATCATTTGTTTTAAATCATTTGTTGACATGTTTCCGACAGCGTTCTGGTTGACATTGACATTCTTTGCAACAACAAGGTCTGGCGAGATCTCCATTATTCGCCTTTTGGATGCCGTTTCTGGTACTGGTGTACTGTTGCTCTGCTTTACTACGGGTGATCTTTGCATTTTTTTTTTTTTTTTTTTTTTTTTTTTTTTTTGTGCCGTCGATCGTAGAAACTTGGGAGTTACAACAAGGCAAACAGGAATTCGACTCACCAGATTTTCGTTGGAGGCTGTTGATCTTAGACTCCTAGTGTGTATCCTTATTTGTTAACAATAAAAAACCAAAAAAAACAACCTTTATGGTACCAAAATAAAACTTTAATTTGGGAGCTATTTAAAAAGCGTATGAACGTCAAGAAAACCGCGTTGCCAATCATTAAGAGGATTTTTCATGATGGTTTCATAGTAAATTTGACACGAATCATTATCGCATGCGTTTACAATACCTGCAATCAAGTAAGTCCAATAAACGTGGCATAGATCTTAAAATATCCACTTTTGAACAATTGCCTTCTTATTTCACATCCATTTCAAAACGAAACAATTTTCTACACGCCTAAATATGGCTCATAATTCATTAGATGCTTATAACGCGTTGGTAGTGCCGCAATAACTTCATCTTGTACATTTGAGACCCCCCAAAGGGCAGCTGCCCACCCGACGTTACACAAAGTCTCACTTTCTAAGAAATTAAGACCTCTCTAATCGCAGCTCTACAGTGAAAGCTGCGTCATTTAATAGGGCTGCTCCCAAAGGCAAAAAAAAACAAAAAGCTGCTCAAAATGTCAGACTACATAAATAAATACATAAATCTATAACCTACGTATAATTTAAGACTTAGTCTCTTCATTCCGGTTAATGGAGCTTCTGAATGGGGCTATCGTGGGCGTCGTCCACACTTAAAAGCATAATAATTATCATATTCAGAATAAATTTCACAGATGATATCTCTAATTAAATATGTATCGCATTTCGAATCTTTGCGGTTTTATCTTTGATATACAAAGTTCAGCATTTTGAGTGTAAATCAAAACACGTTTTAATTTTATTCCGACATCAGGCTTGTAGATAAGATAAACATTCTCAATGTCAATACGCTTAGCTCGCTTGGAAATTATACCTGCCTCATATTTGGTGCGATTTGTTTGAGATTTATTTAACCGCCACTGACTCGACGTGATTGCCCCAACTTAATTGACATGTTTTTTCCTTTCCCAAAATCTACTACTTTGTTTGGGATTTTTATTAGCTGCTAACAGTTAACTTGGTTTTAATGTGCAAAGTAAGATACATGTTTTTTGTAACAAGGTCTTGTCGTTTGGCGAAGTTTGGCGTACGCTTGCTTTCGGATAGAAGTACCTACATGTTATTTATCTTTTTGGGTGGTTGGCAGAGGTTTACTTTATTTGTTAGGAGGCAATTTGTTATCAATTATTTTCGAACAACATTTTTAGCCTTAAGGGTGCGTGGAGTGACTGCCGGTTGTGTAAAGTGTGTACGTATAGCGATTATGATTAATCATTTTTCAATTAGAAATCAGCAATTAGTCGGAGAAGAGATTTTATAGAATTACAGGGAAATAGCATGCAATTTCAAGGTGTGGTGGCTGTGCCTATATTTCTTGGCAGTAATTGCATGTAATTGGCACATACATTATAGAAGAGCCTAGGGCTATGGGCAAGACCATTCTTAATTGCTGGACAGACATTAAAAAGGCATGACGACAGGTTGCAAATATTTCTAGAATAGACCAGTGTATAGGCTTACACCGGATGTTGGTTTACCAAATATTGAGTTTGAAGCGGGTTATTTTGATGTCAACAGGAAATATTGGATTCTCTTACCTCAAAAATACTGGCGTATTGCGACATAAAACATATTTGTCCTTAAGTTTTTCTTTTTATTTATTCTTCGTATATAATCTGTTCTTCTTTCCGTCAGTTTTTTGCATATACTTAAAACTTAAAAACTAAAATGCTAATACTGTAGGGTCAGACTTAAAATAAATAGTGTACCGAAAACGAGTACTACCTAATTGGTAAGTATAAAATGGTAATCTCTGGGTTAAAATACTAAAGGGTTTTTCAATAAGAGCGCTACAAAAGTTTTTGGTTTTGGATATCAATGAAATTCTTTATTCCTGTGAAAGTACGTTCGATGCCATTATGTATGGAACTCGATTTCTTTTGCATGGCCACCGCGGGCACGCTTGCAGAAGTCCAGACGCTGAACCCAATTTTCCTGTGGATTCAAATTTGTCCATTAGACGCTCAATTGTTGACCTGCTAGGACGATTATGACGACCATAAATTGGACGTAGCGCTCTTAACGTTGAGGCCACTGACTCCGAATTTCGGTAGTATATTTTAATAATTTCGACTCGTTGTTGGCTTGTATATGTTTCCATCATGAAATGGCAAACCTTACTGAAGAGAAATGTCAAAAGAGCGGCAAGAAATTCGGCGTCCTTTGCTGTCCCTGTCGCTCTACTTTTGTAACGTCCCTGCTGAAAAACCCTTTACGTGTGATGTGATGTACGATGAATTCGCAATGTATTCAGTTGGGATGACATTGGATGGACTGGAGCCAATGAATTAACACCCGTTTTTATTGGATTTCCTTATGACGCCTCTACGAGAAAGATTTACGCAACCTGTGGGTGACGGGGCTTTCCTGAAATTGTTATTTATAAGCATTTTTCCCCAGTAACTTTACTAAACGAGCTTTGTGCCTAAAAAGGTAAGAATTGCGATAGACTACTACAGAAAACACTGAAATCTATTGCGTTTTGGTCTGAAACCAACATTTGGTTTGATTCGCTTCGTAACTAAAATCATTTTCCACATTAAAGTGTCTTCCTATATTCATATTCCTCGTCCAATTCCACCAATCACCAACAAATCTAATGCCTGGCCATAGTTAAACATCTGAAGAAGAAGACAACAATTTATTTCACTATTAGGTTTTGTTTACAATTTGACCACGACCAATTGACATTTGATGCAAAAACATAATATTTACTTAAGCGTGGTATGCACCTCTTCACAAACGAAATTTTCCGGTGGTCTCCAAATGGACAGCGAAACGTCTGCGAAAAGGGAGCGGAAAATAATTTGTGTAGATTTCCACCAGCTGATACACAAGGAGCAGTGTTACCATCACTGGCTATATATTTACAATTTTGGCTCCTTAAAATTGTCATTTCGGATTTATCGTAATTTACGCTATTCACTTTATTTAAAGTTTTGTGATTTTTAGGATCGTACTTTTTTCGTATAACTAAAACTTTTTATACAGTTAAGGTAGGTGACCCAAATAAGGCCCACCTTATAGTTTTTCCTTAATAGCTTGCAAACGCCTAAAAGAAAATTACTAAATTGATATTAGCATAAGCCTTAGTTCAGTTATCTATATAAAAACACAACTTTTATTTGTTAAAACCCAATTTGAAATATATTTTCAAGACATTTTTAAAAACCTTACCTTGGGCCTTATTACGAACACCTGTTCCGAATAAGGCCCATACATAAATTTGTTCAGTTATTTTGGTTATTCCGCGAAAATAAGAAGTATTTTTTCATAAAACAAATAAAACAACGTAATTTATTACTAATGATATTATTTATTAATACAAATCAAAAAATTAACACAGCGTTCTTTACTAGAAAGAAAAATTAAAAAAAAAAACGTTTAATAAGCTTCAAGGCCATGTCCATATCATCTGACGACCATTCTGTACGCTTTCTGTTCCCTAATATACTCGCCTTTGATATTTTATCTAAAAACAACCAAAAAAAAAAATGTAATCTTTCATATTCCTAATAAGGCCTTTTAATATTTTCGGTGGGCCTTTTTAGGAACATGAAAACTTTTCTTTACAAACATTTTAACGAAAATCTACTCAAAGAATTAAAATAATACTTAAACCATACTAAACCTTAGTTTTATATGTGGTAGATTTATTGTAAAAACTAGACTTACCCGAATTATTATTCGCATTGAAATCAATAACAAAAATCACTTTCTTATAAAAAGCGCATGCGTGCACATTCACTAACTTGTATCGTCTGTAAGAAAAAACACGATTGCGTCGGATGGAAAATTCTATCGATTTTAGGGTAGACATAGGTGGCCAGAAGCACATTTAAAATATAATTCCTGTTGCTTGTCGGTTATGCCAACTTTTGCACACTGGGCCTTATTAGGTTATGGGCCTTATTTGGACCACCTACCTTATGTCTTTTTCGATTATTGGGCGTTTCATATTTTTGATGTGAGATTTCAGATTTTTACTGCCCAATGGAACATTAAATCCGAATTTGGTTTCTTTTGTGAGTTGGCCGCAAAAAAACATATTTTTCACTTGCACCGGAAATTCATTGCAATTGATTTTCACACATTTCGTCGGCTGAGTTCTATCTTGTCCAATAGACCATTTTTTGTGAAATTGAGTTAAGTACGCAGTCTTACTAATTTGGGGACCCTCTTTCGTTTGCTGAAATCCATTTTGTTCTATTTCTTTTAGTTTTCAAGTTATAGAGATCTATTTTGTTCAATAAACCACTTTTCTTAGAACTTTGAATATATCGATTTGAACAATCGTCTTCAAAATTTCTCAATTTGACTCCACCCTCATGAAAGCTGGCAACACTGCAGAACAAATGCCAAATTTCCGCAAGCAAAGAATGTCCCGGACAATAAACGTGTGCGAAAAAAGAGTGGAGAATTGTACCAAGCAATCTACTACAACTACCTACTTTTCCGCCATCATTTCGCAGCAGCTGCGTACTGCAAAACGAAAAGGAGAGCGGAATTTTTCGTTCATGATTTCGTTGTGTCACTTTTGTATGGGATATTTCGTTTGTGAAGAGGTGCATACCACGCTTTAAGCTCTACGCAGGCTCTAAACGTAAATTCTCGATGTTAACTAACGCAGCCCTAAATAACTTTGCTTAGGTTCGAAAAATCTTTATAGATCGCATTTTCCTGTGTAAGGGCAATTTAGAGGGTGCGCGTAAAGATAAGCAAACCCTACGTTTATAAATAACCCTAACATTTACACATGCTTGTTATAGGCTGCATCGATGGAAGTCATCTTATGATTCTTCGCCAGAATAAAAATAAACATACGTTCTTTAACCAAAAAGGGCTGGCATGGTAAAAACTGCAGGTTGTATGTATTAGGGATGTTACGGAGGTGGTTTTACCGGAATCGGAGTCGGAGTCGGAAGCGTCATACCAACCTCCGCGGAGTCGGAGTTGAATCGTAGTCGGAGGCGGAGGTCGCACGCAGACACAAATTATTAAAATATAAAATTTGAAAATATAAAATTGACTAGTTCTGTAAAATACATAAAAGAGTGAAAAGACAGTCGTATTGTAAGATATCGCAGCTCGATTATTCTTTGTTGTTCATGTTCATTGGTCGCCTCGTCACCGATGGTGCTCCAAAAAACCTCCGATGTGATTATATCGGAACCGAAGTCGGACTCGGAGGTGCAATTTAAACCGGAGGTTCTGACATATCGGATTCGGAGTCGAAGCTCCGTATCATCCCTAGTATATGTATAATAGCATAATGCACATATAAAATACTAGCTGGTACCCGCGACTTCGACTGCGTAAAATTGATGGCAACTTATCGAGTCCAAAACTATCCTATCTTCACCAACCAGCCTAACACATTTAAATTCATTGGGAAAAAGACGGCAAATGTCTGTATTTCTCACCAAAAGTATAGATTTCATAAAAATTGGTTCAGTGGTCGGTTTTGAATATTAGTTAAGATTATGATTATATTAAGGCAACTTTGAATTTTCTGTGCAAATGTCATTTGACCACAAAACGATGCTTTGTTTACACAGTCATGCCAATTGTATATAGTTATTTTGCGATCACCTAGATCACGTAAAGTGAGTATCACCTTACGGAATTTCTACCCCTGCATTAGCAATTTAATTTTTTAGTACTCTCTTGCAACACTGGTTGGACTAAGCACTTGTCCTTGAAAATGCATATTCATTCTTGTTTTGGATATAAAATATTTTCAATTCAAAAATGTTGATATTTTTTTAAAAACATGTTTTCTACAAAAATAAATCACGACTTTAAGTTTATTTGCAACTTAATGATATTCAAATGATTCCATTGTAACTATGTGTGTCTTTGCTTATTAATTTTATTGAAATCTGACACAGTCATCGTTGAAGAGTGAATGGAAGAGCTTCACTACACGACGTATATCCATAAATCGCATCATTAAACGTTTCATAAATATCGTTTACGTCATCTACGCATTTATTGATAAGGGGAACAATCACAACTGACACTCTTTGGTGTTTCTTTCTGGTAAATCTTGTTTTGTAAAAGTTTCATAACACGTTGCCATTTTGCTTATTAATTTCTGTGACTTTTTCACAAATATTACCGCATACACTAAAGAATATAATTTCTTGGATATGTCCTAACAAGTGTATTTGCATTTCCATGAATTTGTCTATAGAATTAGTTGTTAATTTGAAAATTATTTAGATGTACGAACTCCATCATTTTGTTCAATGCAGGTGGTTAGCATTTTTTTTTTCACCTAACACGAGAACACATTTGTTTAAATGGCAAACAATTTTTATTTCGAAAAGAAAAAAGAAAAAAAAAATCAATTCATGTTGTCGGATGTACGGATGTAAATTAGCACGATCTTCTTCAAGGTGGTGATCGCCATCAAGACGTCGCGCTTGTAAATGTTCGGTTGGTTTACTCATCATGTCATGCTGCATAAAATCGGAATGTAATTGATGGGTATTTGTGATGAACTGAACACTAGGTGTCAAACAAACAGTATGCAGCCATCAATTTTATGAAACGTGTTTTTAACCAAAGGCGCTTTGTGTTTACGTTTTGTAATGATGATGACGTTTCTCGGTGGAACTTTATTCGATATGGTTGGTTGGCATATTTCGAGAGATGTAAGTGGGTTTACTTAGACCTTATAAGTGCGTCTGCGTATTCCTAGATGGCCTACTAGATGTAGAAGAAGCTTTTTTTGTGGTCTCTTTTAAAGAAGAAATAATATTCGATCACGCAAAATGATTTGCTTAAGAAAAGTGCGTACTTTTTTCATATACGAGTATCAGATTAAATGGACTAAACTGAGGTGCATTGTACTACCAGAAAGTAAATCCCGCATGTCCAATTTTACTGGAATTTCCTCGAGCCAAAAATGCAATTCAGCGATCCAGCGAGCATTTATCACATCAGCGCTGCAGCTCTGCCATTTGAACCAAGAGTCCCGGACAATGGCAAGGGAATAATTCTTTGACGTTAAGTAAAAAGGTCTTAAGTCAGAAACTGCAGTTTTTCGTAAAGCCAAATTAAAAGTAGTTTAGTTTAGTCTTAACTTAGTTAGTTTACTCTGACTTATTGTCTAAAGACTAAATGATTACGATGGGAAGAAGTTGTGCTAGACTTAAGTCGTTAATGCCAAACGAAATAGAAAAAAATTGAGTTAAACCCTATACAAAACCCAAAATGAATTTTTTGACTTAAGACCTTTTTGCCCAAATTCAAAGAATTATTCAAAGAGATTCGGATTATACCCTCTCCACAAAGGGCGCAAACAGAGGACTTAAAAAGGAGTTACAAGGATGCCAATATGTTTCCTGCAGTCTTTTCTGCTGAGAGACAGCGCAATAATTCCGCTGATTTCTTACAGGCGTTCGGGAAAATGCGTTTAAGCTGCCCGCATCCTGGAGAGCACACACAATTTTTTTCATACGAACGTAATGAAATCGTAAAAAAAAGTGGCAGTGAACAATGACGCAAGCTGAAATCTTGCTTCTTCAACGGAAAGTGTGGCAACATCATCCGGGTATGCTTGGGCGTGTAGCTGTTTAGACGTTTGAGCTGTTACGGGTATGGAGTAGAGAGTTCCGGCAGCGCGCTACATTGCAGTCAGCCTCTTAGCCTCTTTTAAGACTGCGGAGTCTTACTTCTTTGAATTCATAAAAAAAAATATTTAGCGCAACAGGTCCGTAGGATTTAGGTACTCACAATCATTCGTGTTGTGTGAATTTTTGTGAATTTTTCACTTTTGGGTCGAATAGAAGGGAACTACAATTGTATGTCGAGTCTAATCGACCAACTGAGAAGCTCCTTCATGACAGTTATTCTCTCGGATATTTGTCAGACGTTCGCAAGAGGTGGAGCAGTGGTAAAAAAAACCTTAAGCTGGATTTTTTTTTTTGTCGGTATTCGAAGCTGGGACCCCTCGCTTAGTAGCCCAACACACTAACCACTTCGGCGTTTCAATTCATATCGTGTGATAATTTAATCGCGCGACGTTTTTTCATTATTCGATCGCGGTCCAAATTGTAACGGTCAAAAATCACAGAGCCTCTGACAATTATTACGAAAGTCCTTTTAAGGAATTTAAATTCATTTTTTCACAAACGCGTATATGTAAATTGTGCTACTGATCTAACAATTGACTAAATTATTTGGCGGTAAACGTTTTCAACCACATCCTTTCCTCCAATCCCGAGTCGCGTACAACCGGTACATTTACGGTCGTCATAATAATTTTCAACGCAGACGAGGCTACCATTACAAAATTGTATATCTAATGCAATCATAAAATAAAACTTCAATCTCCAAAGCCTCACTTGAACGAAAGTTTAATATATGTAAAACTCTGTTTAACAAGTATCACTCTATCGAGTAATATACTACCTCTCCACCACTGGATTAACTTCTAGCGTACACCACAGCACTAGCTCAAATTAACTCACTAATAGAAATCTCAACGTGACTCGTGCGTCGTCTCTCGTCGTAAAGGAATAGCTTTACAAGACATTTAGACAGCTTAGACGCTAATGTCTTAAGTCTGTTCACCGCAGCCAGCAGTCTCAGTGTGTGCTGAGCGAAATTAATTTATGCACGACTATATGTTAATTGATTAGGCTTAATGACGCGTTTTAACGTTTCAAGCTATGATTTATGATGTCCCGGTGTTTATTTTTCGTAGACATCAATTGATTGCGCTCAGCAAATTTGCACTCAATGGGTCTAGTAATTGCGTTGAGGTGACGTCCATGAACCCACTTGAGTTTATTTGACAGTTTCGACAGCACAAATGTAGTTTTAATTGTTTTGACAGAACACCGTGTCCATTCATCAATATGACAGAAGCAATAAAAACCTACAACTAATTAGCTAAATTGTTCTGATGTAGGAGAGAGACGCGGTCCTGACCTGACCCACATTCGTCGAATTCATAAACATATACAATGCACACTATCATGTGTGTGTCTCTTTACGAGACTGTGCCGCCATCGACAATGAGTCACTTCATCGTCTCGGTATCTCTAATGTGTATCTGGTATCTCCTTGGCAGTAAAATGCAATTTGCAGTTGCAAATGGTCCGTAATAAATTAATGTAACACGCTTTCCTTTTGCTTTGTGTTCTTTTTTTCTTTTTTTGTTTGTTTTTTGCATTTTGCCAGCACAACTTCCTTGTTGGCCCTTTTGCTACTGACCGCTCAGAAGTGAATTGTGCAGATAACTGAAGGAAACAAATTGCGACAACAAAACGCTATATCTACACTGCGCTAATATTGTATTCTCGACATTTGAATCATGTTTCTCGGATCGCAGCTCATTTCCGTTTCGGGTTTCTGGATTGCCGCCAGTCGCTTCTGGTTGAAGAAGAAGGGGAAAGCCGTCGCAAAAAAATGCACGCAAAATCTCGGAACAAATGAAATCCTTATGAGTGGTCTTTTCTGCTGCGTGCAGATTGGTTGAATGGTTGGCATTTGTTATTTATTTGCTTCCGCTGGTAGATAGGGTAATGGGTAAGTGGGTTTCTTGTTGTGAGTAAAACAAATTGGTACAGTAGATGGCAGAAGTGCAACGTATAGGTAGATGGCGCTATTTTTGTGGCGACAAAACTACATCAACTATAGCCTCGGAGCGGTCAATATTTAGTTATTTAGTTTAAAGAACGGCGTCGAATTACTAAAATTTTGGAAATGTTCTCCCAAAAAAAAAAAAAAAAACACCGTAGGTATATGTGACTTGTGAAGTAAAGGCTCCACTTTCAATTTGACGTTCATTTAAAAGGCTATGGCATGGGTCATACTCCTACCCATGCATGAGGTTTGTAACAAGCAAACTTACATGTTTTTGATTCATTAACATTAATTTATCGAGACATATAGTCGTACGAAATTTTTGACGATTACAAGGTGCTGGTGGGATTTTGTGAGTTTTTGCTGTTCAGATGAGACTAAAAAAAAAAACATTTTAAAAGAATGACTTTTTTTCAAAAATCTATTGTATGATAATATAGACAAAAAATGAGTTTGATATTAAGTTATAAGTGACCATATTACCTTAGAAATTTTGGTTGAAATCGTTGGAGCCGTCTTCGAACAAATCAAACTGGTACGAACATTTTATATATCTAAGAAGTACCATCAATATTGAGGTTACCTTGCAAAAAAAAAACGGCCCCGAACTTTAGACCCCCAAACTCCAAATCCGAAGTTTGAAAAAAATCCGGGCAGCTGTTTACGCTGTAGACCTCGGCACAGATGGACAGAATTTTGCGACCCACTTTTTTGACTTCCTCCATCATCGTAATGCCAGAATTGATTAAGATCTCGATGTCGAAATTTTGTACGAGCAATATCTTTCTCAGATAATATGTAATGGAGAAAGTTAAAAAGAAATTAAACTTAAATTGATAATGGCTGTCAAAAACTAGGCCTGCAGCCCATACATTTATTTATTCACCGCGACGGTATCACAAATTGTCCACCTGCCAGAAATCGCCTCCTACTTTGAAACAATTTGTACATGGCCTCCATGTCAAGTTTGAGCCAGTCTCTGATTAATAAAAGAAGTTTTGATCTGAGGCCTAGCTTCTGCGTTAGTACTGCTCTTCCGATTAAAAAACGCATCTGTGCTAATTTCGCTCGCGCGACATTTGAATGCAAGTATATAGATTGTGTCGCTTTAGCTTTAAAATGGGTTTTTTAAATAGTTAACCCGTAAGTACATTTAGAAATATGTCTGGTCAAGCATAATTATGTTATCAATTTCATTCGTGTTAAGCTAAATCGCAAGGGTACCTAAATGTCAAAATTATTGTCATGAAAGCCCGGTTCGGCATATATTATGCTCGCACTATATTTCTTCTCAATTTTACAGACTGATGCATTATAAGTTGTGGTAAATGCACCACTGTGCTTCTTATGAAAAACCAGATGCTAACGACGTAGAAATATAGGATAAGTTGTGCTCAATTGTCGCTGCCGTCAAATTTAATGAAATAGCTCTTTCAGCTTGATATTAATATATTTAACTACTAAACATTTAAGCCACAGTTTTTTATCAATTATTGGTCTGATTTTGATTATAATACTGATTTGTGATTTTAGCTGTCAAACCTTTTGAGTTGTTTAAACGAAATAGCAATCTACGACTTTTCGCCTAAAAAAAACTCCTTTTATCAGATACCTACTTCTATCATTGACCACTTGTCGACATCTTTGTATATATATATATTTTTTTTTTTTAAACCAAACCAAAGATAAATGGATTCTGTCGGAATTGTAATGAGTAATATGCTGAGTGCTACTGTACACAAATGATGGTGTTTTCTCAATCCCAGTTCCTATCCTTTTGATATAGCTCGTTCATCCTTTGCTAACTGGCCCTTATACTCGTATATGTGTGCTAGAGTGAAAACAAATATTTTTTGCTGGAATAACAGACAGCATTTATTACCTCAGAGGGAGAGAATAAAAATAGAAAACATCTGCGTTCAATCAAGGAAAAGTAAATATTCCAGACATGTGCATGGAGAGTATCTTTTTGTCTATATTCATCCTATTCTCTGGTGATTCCATACCAAACAAGATGAAAAATATTTTAAAGAAGATGAATGACCTATAGGTCCTATTAGGCAGTTCTTGGTTTTGATTTTGATTTATTTGTCGACTTTTTGTTTGTATTCTTCTGTTTATGGAAATGAAAGGAATGCATGGGTGTGATATCGTTTACCAGATGATAGTAATATGATAGTTGGTTCAAGCTGTTGGCTTTATTTATATGCATGTTAATGGCAGTCATATTGACCTCGAGCTATAATGTGAAGTTTTGAATGGGACACTGTGACATTTAGATAGCACAATATGTTATGTGTTTAGTTATGGCTGCCTCTGGGTTTTGTTGAGGAAAAAAAAATCAGACATGCATATTTCTGGGACCCTTGAGATTTAAAAAATCGTCACGAACCAACGCAACGTGCTATTGAACCTAGGTAGGTATAGAAGCACAAGAGGAAATGTTCTATGCAACATATCATGGTCTGTTACTGATATTTTGGTCTCACCTCACCTAGAGAACATGGACCGCTAACCAGCAACAGTCCTCATTTTAACTTCTACAATTTGGAGTAGAAGTCCGATTCAGAATAAATGCACTTAGATAAACTAGTTCCGCTTGCAAGTGAGCCCTCACATTTAAAAGTTAGTGACTTTTGAGGGCCTAAACTCTTCGTTCACTGGAATTGAACCTCTTTAAACTTCAATACCCGGTTAAGAAAATTGTATTCATCACTTTTGAACGTCTGGGAAGCGTACGATGACATAACTCTTTTAAAAAAGCAAAGAAAAAAGAAAAACGTGATAAGATACATGGACCTGCAGCGCACAAAATGTGATCGAATGAAATTTTAGTACGTTCATGCCTTAAATTTGTCAATACTTTGAATTCGATCAAAATATTTGTATGTCATTATGAATATATTTGACAAAAAATTGTTTCCAGAAACATTTCTGAGAACATCTTAGTGAAGACAATTGCGTTATGTACCACTAAATTTGTTCCTAGTTGAACTAATTGTGTTGACACGATGTTTGGGCAAAATTTCTGCCATATGAACAGTGTCTTGTTAGCTGGTACATTAATTTTTGTTTTTTTGTCAATATCATGTGCCAAAAAACATTATATTGGTACAATTTGATTTCATACACCGAAATTCTATTTCGATATAGAGGTATTTCTCTCAAAAGCCAAAAGTTGTTTTTTAAGGTCCAAAATGAGGCTTGTGAGATGAGATTTATTTAGTTCACTTTATTCCTTCTAAGGCCTTTAGTTAACCTTTTTTTTACGGATGCTTTCATGAAATACTGACAGCCCCGCACTGTTTTAAATTCCGTCTAAAGTGTCGAATACATTATGCAATGAGTGTCGCGGAGCGGAGCCGGATACAGCCTTTGCTAAAATTGACAATCAGAATCCGAAATGTCGCTGAATGCTGCCATAGTTTCTTCTGTCAAATTGATTGCCGTTTCGCTTAAAATGATATTAAGTTGAACAGAAGCCGAGCGACAGGAAAAACTGCATTTAGCAAAAAAGTAACAAAATTAATTGTAAATGTATTTATTCTTTGGATTTATGTTTTCAGAAACAAATATACAGATATCAAGGAATTTGCTCGTTGACAATGACCCTAACTAAACCTTAACTTTATTGCTACACATCTACCTACCTATCACAGAAGGACTTAGAGCAGTTTCGAAATTTGAACATACTTTTGAATACGGTTAGAATCATGTTATTCTATTAATTGCAAACGTACAGAAATCGTAAATCGTATTTCAGTGGTGCAATTATGTTATGACTCTGAGTCTGAGCATCATCTCTGATACTAAAGTAAAAGCGACATGTTACCAAAACTGGATCTCAAAGTATGTATATAGGTAAGGCCAGGTTGAGGGGGGTTGTTAGATCGTCAGAAAATATCTTCAGGCATCATACTGCCCTTATTTTCGTAAAGACCCTATCTACATAATTTCCGATCTCTATTTAATACATATTTGGAGTTACTGCTTTATCTCCGATTTAATTACATTTATTTGGAACGTTATTTCTTTTAATTCGATAGAAGATCCTAATTTCTAGAAACCCTAAGTACAAAAGGTAGGTATGGTTCCATATTTAAAAAATTAATATTTTCCTCGAAAGTGTGAAAATATGAGTAAAGCGGGGCAAACAACAACATCCCCAGGTCAAAGTATGTATACTGTATAGACGTCAAAATATTGTTATTGCTGCACTACATTTGTTTTTATTAGAACAATCCCGATCATGCTAATGAAATAATGCTCACAAAAATAGATCACATTCGTTGCTACGATACGAAATGTCCTCAAGCATTTCGACTTCGATCCAATTTCGCCCAACAAAATAAAATTAATTTTCCAATTCCGAACACGAGTCCTCACTCATCCAAATTGAAATATATATGACATATGAGTACAGCATACTCTTCACCACCACCGCAACAGTTTTTCCGTAAAAAAGATATTTAAAGAAAAAACGGAAAAATGATTTATCAATTTGCTTTGTTGCGGCGAATTTGCTGCGTGACTTGTGTACAATGTGCAAAAAACTCTTTGACTGGTTCACCCAATCGCTGCCAATCGAATTTCAGGGTGAAACCATTTAGCATCAATCGAACACACACAATCGAAATGCAATTCTAATAAATTGATTCTCGGGGAGACAATGGGCCAATAAAATATTAAAAAAAAAAAAGATTTTTTTGTATCTCCATATTGCAAAATGAATCAAAGGAAGAGTAGACGAGGCATTCAGTGTTTCGTTACTTGTGGCTTTTGGAATTGGTAAAAGCTGGCAAAACTCATGTAAACATCAAATCAAATTATCTGCATGAAAATTCGACTCGATAGTTGTGTAGTTATGTTTAGGAATAATTAAACGGGTGAGAATTATTAAATTTCAAGGCTGTGGGTGATATCATGGTTTTCAGATTAACACGATGATTTTCGCGCACGATTTAAAAAAAAAAAACAAAAAAACAAAATGAAGTAAAATACTTTTTTAAGGTTCGAAATGCTGTAGGTTCCTTGCCTTGCTGTGGGTGCCTTATCATAGAGTCGAGTATTTACGATAAGACAAGCTGTCTATGTGATACGCAATGGGGCTGAGTTTGAGCTACGTGCCCAAAAGTTTATACATAAAATCTAGAGTGTGACGCTGCCTTATCTACCGATTAAACTGACCACCTTGTTTATCTAGTGAAATTTACCAATTTTCGCAATAGTCTTATCACGTTAGTGAACTAATTGATATCTTGCTTCCTATCAGTGGTTATCGTTGTGATTTCGAAGCAACGACAAACCTGTGATAAGATACGACTGTAGTTGGTTATTGTGTCAAAGGCGTCGAGTAAAGTATCGATTGTATAAATTTTAAAGATTGTAGTAAACATTTTATGTAAGTATCATCAGTAGGTATACTTTGTTTATGCTTATAGCTATCTATGAGTCTGACAAACATTACCTACATGGAAGCTGCGCATCAGTGCTTTGTAAGGTTTATAACTACACGAGTCTCACAAATTGTACACACAGTCGCATTTTTCCGAGACTTAGTAAAGCGTTTTCCAATAAGAGGTGTTATTTTGGTATTCAAAAAAATTCAAGAAAAAGCCATTTTTTGAGATAAATGATCGGATGTTTAATTCATAATAAAGAGGAAGGTATGCCGTTAATAATGAAAACCAACATCAGCCAAATGGCCACCACGAGAACGCATACAGGACCATACGCTTTCAAAATAACACCTCTTATTAAAAAACCCTTTATAAGGCAAGGGCATGCAATTGTTTTTTTTTTTTTTTTCTGTCTGAATCATTCTGTTGAAAATAAACCCTACAGCCTATAGGCAGTAATCATATTCAGAAATGGCTTATAGTCTTCGAGTTTTTTACCTTTTTAAAGCAGCCGATTGGCCTGATGATGCTTGAGAAGTGCCTTGCGAATAAATGGAGAGATGTTAGCGATTCGCCGATGGATTTTTCGGTGAACCACGTAATTAAGAAAGCCTTTCCGCCTCATCGTATAGATCCAAAATGTAAGAACAAATAAAAATTGATATTGTTTAATTTTATCGATAAAAAACGTATGAATCCAAATTATGTTATCGAATGAGTTATCACTAACTTCAAGTGGCTCCTTATCCCAATCTGTCAAATATACAAAAAAAAATTAAGTATCCATAAAGTGACAATAACTACAAACTAAAATCTTACTTATTACATTTTTTGTTTCATTTTCGGTAGTATCGTTGCGAGACGACAATTTTAATGCTTCCAAAGCAACACTATTTGCTGTTTGATGTTCACCCCATTCACCATTTTTCTTTTAATAAATATTTGAACAATGTTTCACAAATATTAAATCTAACCGTAAATGATGTTCGCCAAAAAAGCACAAACGGCTAATTATAGCATTTGATTTAGATTTGCACAAAAGAAAAATCATTTAAATTGTATACAACAGGCACAGGGTTGACATAATTTGGTTTGCTTTAAGCGCCCAAATCTTAAAAAAAATTAGCCCCGAATCGTTGCCCAGGAAGGAGCCAAAAAAAAATCGTGGACAATTTTGGTATTTTCCCCACTCACTCACTTATGCGCGCCGCGGATTTTATTTGACTTCTATTTTCTGCAATTGGCTTTTGTCGCTTGTATCAAATCAAAAGTCCTGCAAAATTAATTGATGTGCATGCAAGTTGAACGACTGCGGTGCTGCCAAACTCAATATTTAACGAAAAAAAGATGTCAAACTCATATACCTATATATAAATAGAGGGAATCCCTGTTGTCTTCACATTGTTGATTGACCTAAAGCTAGGAAAGTGTATTCATCATTGCAAGTGTAAGTGCATGTTTAACCATTTGTCAAACGCTGCTTGAATTAATAACCCTCCTTTTAGAAAGAAATCCCACCAACACCAAATTGCAACGGAAGCTAATAATTTCATTCATGCCTGAGCTGAATATCAGGCGCCCCTACTCAAATTGCACATGAGGAAGAGCAGAACCTCTTCTTACATTTTGACACACCATTGAACTTGAAATGGTCTTTGCATATTGCCCCAGCAGCGTTTAAAAAAAAAGATAATAACTCAAGCGCCAAAAAACAGATGTGGAAGCGGAAAATGGCAAACAAAAAATTACCGTAGGTGCTATCTTTAAAATCGTGGGAATGTTTTTACATCTATCCTCACAGCGGTTCACTTCCATTTTACTTATTGTTTCTGCAGTTGCATACAAGGACCGTGTTGCAATTTCTATCACAGAGGGGAGATTTCATGCTTCACGCCATGATCAGTCCTCGGGAGTTCAGTATGCTGTTTGGGACCAACAGCAAAGAATTAAATGCAAAAGAAAAGATAAAAGAACAAGAATAAATAAAAAAGGGTGCTATTTGATGCGAAACATGAATTAGATAGGGTTAACTGACACGGCAATGAGAATGCGCGATATGGGACTGCATTTTGTTCGCCACTCAAAAGTGACTTTGTCTTGAGTGGGAAATACTTCAACTAGCTGGAAATAAGAGGCAACTAGCGAACTGCATAAGGAGTACGAATCAAGATTTGGTCTATAGGATAATGACCTGTATTTGTATGAAAGAATGCATTGGAGTATAAATACAGTTTCAATTTTCATACATTTTAAGCTGAAACCCAACTTAATGTCTGTCAATAGCTTTTAGCTTATATTATTTGGAGTTTAAGTTTAAAGCATTGTAGATAGAGTTATTTTTTTTCTGGTATTTTTGAAAGGGATATGAGCGGTGCTATTTACAAACAAATGTGCATAAGTTAGATTTTTGGGGCAAAGCATAAAGGAAAAAAACTGTTTTGATGCACCAATTGAAGGGAAAAGCTGACAACTATCTGCAAACATTCGTGGAGATGTTGTAGCGTTCGCGATAAAAGTTAAATAAACAAAACAAACTATTCACGCTAATTCTGAGATTCGATCGAATAGAGAATTCCTCGAATTTAAAAGTTTCACGCGAATGAACTCCCCACATTCTAAGTTTCGAGGGAAAGGAATTCATTATCGAATGATTTCACTGGATGAATTTGATTTTCGAAATCAGCTGTTTGAAGTTTTAGCTGTCAGATTTTAAATTGTTGTTGCTGCTTTGCCCTTTGCAATATCCGGATTTATCTCCATTAGCTTAATCAACATTTCAAAATGCCCTATCTATCCACTAAGCCACTGCGAACATATTTGGGATTAGGTGTCCAGTGTTCACTTATCAGGTAGGAAGATATATCCAAATCAGCCGAAAAAATATATTTCTTGAAACTATTATAAATGAATAGTTGGGCTCGAATATAAATTCCAATTACGCATCACAGATTAATAATATCAACTTTCAAAATATTGATATTGGGGACAGTTGAACATACAATAGAACAGTAAGAGTTTTAAAATCTGTATATCCTCATTTATAGCAGGGTCGCCGCAGGATAACACTCTTGAGAAAATATCCAAAAATTCGTAGACCTTCTAAACCCAAATAAGTTGCTTTCACCTTGTTCAAAAATATTTAATGAAACTATGCAAAGCTGCCTGTTCCATTTGTGAACACCGTTCTCCAGAACAGTATCCAAAAATACCTATAAATCTCACATGTACACGCTAACCGTTCTAATTATGATATTATTTCATCATCTCCCACCGAATACCTCATTGTCGCCCTCATATGAGAAAGATATTAACAACACACACCTTGTCACCGGCGGTGGTTGCGAAACCACAATAAATACACAGCATGTACCGCGTTTTAGGGCGCAATATCGACAAGGGTACTATTCAGCATGTCGCCGTGGAATATGTTAATGTACCTATATCACACAGCCTTTACCTTTGTCATCTAGTTTTATAAATTTTGTTTTCAACATTTTTTTTTTTTTTTTTTTTGAGAACATCAACGGTACAGAGCTACCACACCAAAGGGGGGCGATTGATCCCAGCGGTAGGATAGGTTTTAGCTGTATGTCTGGCCGGAGAGACAGTGCAATCCTTCGACTATAAGACTGACTGTGCGTGACATTGTCAATGTTTTCTTTTGTAGTTGTCTGTCCTTTTTCAATTTTGTAGGTATGTAGTTTTTCTTTGACTCTTTGTCTTTCGAGTTAAGGCGATTAAGGCAAATGGCATCAAGTTGAGCGCACATATGTCGAAAGGTGACCAAAGTGTTTATGTTAATGCGGTTAAAAGTGCTTTAATGCTTAGGGCTTTCGCTGGCTAGATATTGGCTGTTGTTCTTCCATTTGTGTTCTTTTCGTTTTGTGATTCTTTCACGTGTGTATGTTAAGTTTTGTTACTTTATTTTTCAAAGAGTTGGAGGAGAAGTCAAAGTGGGTTTGTTGGCCTTTTTTTTAGATTTCTTTGGGATTTTTTTTTGTTTGCATCCAGTTGCGTGACTATTTCGTGACTCGTTATATAAAACAAATTTTTGGGATTACATCAAGCAGGTTATAATTCGCTATAAATAATCCTTTGCTGAGTGAGTTTTTATAAGGGAGCAAAGGAAACTTTCGCAGGTATATCTTTCTTTGGTTGGCACGATATTTTCTGTTTTCTCATCATTATACCGAGAACAAGATACTCAAATGCAGGATGATTTCGAACTGAAAAGTGGAACAGAGACGCATTTTCAGTATGATAAGACTAATGCGAGAAACAGATGAACACAGCAACAGCAACTTTGACAGCTTTTTAGAACCAATGTATTTTAGTTACTTTGAACACATTAGCACAGCAACATGGACAGTGACGTCAACGTTATAGCTAATCCTAAATTCGCTGTTGCTGTTGCTGTCGCTGTGTTAATCTGTTTCTCGCATAAACGCACATTTATGGGGCATTTACACGGTCACACATTCTTATCACGGAAAATTAAAGGGATGCCCAATACTAAACAGCCGTCTGACTGAAAGGGACAGCATTACATAACACGCAAAAAAACGTGATACGTTTTTTGGTCGGCCATCTTGTTTGCGTGGTAGGAATTATGGGAAAGCTATGCATGTTGATATTTTTATAGCGATGGCTTACGAAATTTCGTTTTCCTATAAAACAAAATGGCTTCCGGAAGGGATGAAGGTACATTTATTTATTAATTTCGAATAAATGATTGATGAATTGTTGGTTTAATTTACTGAAACTAATTAACACTCTCATTTCACATATTTTAAATCGGAAATAAAAATGTTTTCATGTGATTGCAGAAATGTTGGTCGCCGGAACTTCCGCTTTACGTATCTATAACTATGGGTAGTACATCCATGACACCTTAGGCGTCTGATTTGTGATCTCATTCCTACGCCTTTATTGGCATTGACTGCGGACAAACGGATCTCTCTGTCCCGTCTCGTGCAAAAATGCGCGTGCGTGATAGTGTAAATGCAGTTTTAACGTGCTCGCACAGAAGGCGCTCACTAGTAAGCACTTATTTTCGTATGAAAGTCAATCTTTCCTCCTTTTATTGTGCTTCACAGGGCATAGTTATATATAGCTAATCTGCAAACTCACTTCTATTGACCAAAATCGTATTTAGACTCAGATTTAGATTTGTAATCGAAATAGTTTCCACGCACTTATTTCACCAATGTGCGCTTAGCTCATTTCCGGATTTCTCAAAATGTGTTTTTATTAGGACGGAGAGATTAAAATTAGAATCTAATCCACTTTGTGCTTGTCGTAACTGGCAGACGAGACGGCAGACGTGTATTCGCATACTCACTCCAAGATCGCGCACATTCTGTGTGCGTTTGCACATCTTTTATATTCGCAAAAGACATGTATTTTAAAGCATTCTAAGGACAAAACTCCGCGTCGATGGGATCATTATAATGACTGTAATTACATATATGGAAGTACACATACGAGTATTTTTTTTACAAGGACACATCACGTTTTTCAACAAATAAAAGCGTTGTACTTCTCCAATAAGAAAAAAATGGATTCACCAACCGGTCTTAGACAATCTAGTGCAGTCACTCCCTGGTCGTACGTAAAAAAACCCCAGACCACACCTTTCAAGGACATAGATTAATGATCCGTGCATGTGAAATTTATATGAGCCATTAAATCCCCTAAATGACTCGTGCACTTAATGCGCGCTATAAAACGAATAGCTCTCCAAATCAAAGCAATCTCTCTCTTAGCGATATAATCGTACCGTTTGAGAGCTGTATAAGTGTATACACAAATTATATCCAGGTATGGATTCTGATTCTGAGACTAGAACTATGTACCGCCAGCTTAATCACCACCATCTTTAATTAAAAAACAAAATGAATAATTACCATCAACCGTGAAATTTATTATTATATGCAAAAATATCCACCATTCGAAAAGGATTTTCTATTTCAAGTATTTGTATGCGAGATGTTCTCTCCGATAATGTATAATTTTAATTATGAGCACAAAATTCCATTACACAGAGAATGAATTATGTTTATTCATTATGGAAAGTGTGTCCTAATAAAGTGGAAATCCACGTTCTGGTACATTTTGCGTGTGTACACATTTTAAATATACATAAATTTGGATGGAATATTATCACGAGTGTATCTATGGTACCTAATTTATCTAATTAGTGGCCATCAAGTGGAAAAGGGTAAAATATTGAACAAATTTATTTAATAAATACAAATAATGTGGATGTATTATTGGGTTTATTTAAATTATCTTGGGGAGCAAAGCGTAAAGCTTCTGTGACAACAAGTGGATCTAACTCCTCACAACCATTCGTTTGTGTGAGCCTTTATTTTTTCGACGAATAGAAGGGATCTGCAGTCTTATTTTATTTTACTGGAAATAATTTGGTATACAAAAAAGTTCAAGGTAGCATTTTGCCACAAAAAATGCTAGTTCTACTGTATCCCAAGGGTACGTGACGTGCTGCATACATTTCACTGTCCATTTATCATGAAACTACAGCTGGCAACTCCTTAAACAAAGCTAACGTGTCCGTTATCGAATTAGTGTTCCTCGAGTAAAAACAGATATAACAAAATCATTCTGACACGCGCTTTGTGTCAGCTACTAATGACTATTTAACTATAGTTTTATACTAATGGAGGTTAATTACGTTTAAGAACCGATTATTGCAGTCTGCTTTCTTTGGAAAGAGTGGAAGAATAGTCGATTGCTTGAAAAGTTACGCGTTTATGGGTCATGGATAAATGTATTATACTATATTGTATTAATAGCACTTCTGAAAAAAATAGATTTTAATGATATAGCATGTAGGAGAAAGAATACCGCTCTGGCGAAGCAGTAGAAAATCTTAAAGTAATAGCAAATTCATACCATTTAAACACAACAGCCATAATCATTTTTAACTTTCTCGGTTACGTAGCAAAAGAAAGATATTGTATTGGTATAAAATTTCGAACTGTAGATTTTTATTAATTCTGACAATTAATTACGAGAATAGAGGAACTGAAAAGAGTGGGTTGCAAAATTCGGTCACTCTGTCCGTCCTTCCACAGACCTACAGCCTAAACGGCTGCCCGCATTTCGTTCAAACTTCGGATTTCGAGTTTATGGGCTTACAGTTCGGGACCGTTTTATTTTTTTGCAAGGTAACCTCAATATTAATGGTACTTCCTATATATAAAATGTTCGTACCAGTTTGATTTGTTCGAAAACGGCTCCAACGATTTGAAACAAAAGTAATAGTTAAGCTTAAGTATATTAAGTTAACATGACTGCAGTTTTTCTCAAAAATTCGAATAAATCCGTTTTTAATTATTTCTCAAAAATTACTAGCCAAATCCCAATCTGTCTGCGTATATTTTACTAAAACTCGATACCATGAATATGCAATTAAAACAACGAAAAACTTCTTTTTAGCAAATATTTCCCACCTCTTCTTTTTTTTTAACCAAATTGAATATGCACCTTAAAATAATTCGAAAACATCCAACAAAACTTTTGATGAACGAGAAAGTTTTGTTCGACCCAGTCGTGCACTTTATTTTAATTTAGCACAAAATCTAAAACTTTCAAAATATATTTTTACAACAACACAAACAAAATTGTTTTGTCGGGAGAGCTTTCCACCAAATATGTACACATCTGACGACAATTATAAAACTCAATTAAACTTATTTTTGCCTAGACTTTCTAATAATTTAAAAATAAATGGTTTTATTAAAAACTACTCAGAGCCATAGAAAGTACTTGACAGCAGCAGTTCATGTAGGAACTTGGAACTTGATTTTATCTCAGTCAAAATGGCTGTCATCCATGTTCACTTCGGTTGTAAGACTTAGAACGTAAGGGTTTACATTGAGCTTACAGCTTAAGATTCTCATTCTACTTTAGAACAGCTTAGCTGACCTTACCTCTACATGTCATATTTTTCAGTTCCTCCACTCCTCCACTCGGAAACAAAAAGATAAAGAAATTGTAACGTAAAAATGTAAAGAATTGTAACCTAAAAGTTCTTGCTTGTTTATTGATAACAGGAACTAATTTTTAAGTTTTCAAGAATCAAATATTCATTCAATACCTATACTCTCTATAATTTGTTTCTTACATCATTAAGCGTTTTTAGGGTTCCGTAGCCAAATGGCAAAAATCGGAACCCTATTAGATTCGTCATGTCTGTCTGTCTGTCCGTCCGTATGTCACAGCCACTTTTCTCCGAAACTATAAGAGCTATACCGTTGAAACTTGGTAAGTAGATGTATTCTGTGAACCGCATTAAGATTTTACACAAAAAAAAAAAAAAAAAACGGTAAATTTTGGGGGTCCCCATAGGTACATAGAACTGAAACTCAAAAAAATTTTTTTCATCAAACCCATACGTGTGGGGTATCTATAGATAGGTCTTCAAAAATGATATTTAGGTTTCTAATATCATTTTTTTCTAAAGTTAATAGTTTGCGCGAGAGACACTTCCAAAGTGGTAAAATGTTGCCCCCCCCCCCCCCTAACTTCTAAAATAACCGAACGATAAAACTTAAAAAAATATATGATATACATTACCATGTAAACTACAAACGATAATTTTTTGAACGAGATCTAGCGAGTAGTTTTTAAAATATCGATCAAAGTTACAACGAACTACAAGAACTTTTATGTTATGTTACTTGCTGTTTCGGAACCCTTCATGAGCGAGTCCGACTCGCACTTGTCTTACTTTTTTTTTTCTTAGCTTCAATCAGCAAAGCAAAGTAAAGTAAGATTTTCAGCACGCAATTGCAACAACTTTTGTCTAACTAGTGTCAAGTAGAGCTAAGTTTTTGTAATTACATGCTGAGAATCCTACTTCACTTTGCAGCTCAGAAAAACTGAACTGGCAACAATTTCATTGTTAAATCCAAACAAAATTATATTTGGGTTTAATTTAACCAACGAAAGTTGTTGGCATTACAATGTTTTCATGTTTCTACGTGTCAGGTTACATGTTCTTAATAATCTATTCGACTCATCTTTAAATGTTTAATATTCCAATTAAAACGAATTTCTTCATCGTGCACACACCATCAGTCGCTTCTTTCGAATCACTCCCTATTTAAAATAGCAATTTATGGATTTTTTTTTTGTTTTACGTCACCCAATCGATTTAGTTATTCCACTCCCATCTATTCAAACATGAGCGATGACATTCACCCCGAACTCTTTTGCTCCCTTGAAACAGTAGCCACCCGCAGTCATCATCAACATAGCCATCGTTGTCGTCGTCGCGTCATTGCCATCGTCATCATCCTCGCTGTTGGATTAGTGATTGCAAGTTTTAGTGCTGCTGCGAGGGCACTTACCCGTTAAAAACTTCATCAGAAACGCCAGACATAAATCATATTTTAAGCCCTAGTATCTGTGTGCACATGCATTTCGATTCCACTATCAACGACATCGCATCGCATACACCGTAGCTCAGACGATGGAAGACTCTCGCTCTATACCCCATATGTATCTTCTCCAAGTGCATACAAATTTCCTTTTCTCGGATATAATGCATCCGTACCGTAGCAAGGCTAATTACATATTCAGCACCTGTTCCCTCCCGAGTCATCGCGCGGCTTAAATACTGATCCGTCAAGGTGAAATCGGATACGAGGCAAGGAACAAACGTTAGAAGGCGAACCTTTAAACCGGTCTTTAGGGTCTGTGGTGATTAAATTGTTCGTTTTGTAGTCATTTCGTGTTCATGTTTAAGAGATGGCCAGGCGCACTGGTGGGTACCGGGGCACAGCTCCTTTGTCTTTGTGAGTTGAGTAATGAGTCAGCGCGGCTTCCAGAAGTCGCGTCACACACAGCTGTGACTTTACGTTTGAAGAGTTATTTCCTCGTGTGTCTGGGCTGTGCTTCTTTTTTGATTGAAATGCACTACACGAAACGGGAAGAGCATAGCAGTCTTGACTATGACTAATTTAGGAAATACGCCGGTGGTTTGTTGTTGTTTTTTTTTTTTTTTTTTTTTTTTTTTTTTTTTCGACCAAAACTGACGTTTATGTTTGTTTTGTTGATGTAAGTTATTGGCCGGGTTCCACTGCCCGCTAGACGTCTAGCAGAAAATATCCCAGATGTAGGAACGCTCGCGCTAGAACAATAGCGGCAGCGGCAAAGTCCCCACTACAATTAAAGAAATAATACAAATATTATAAAAATAATATCTGAATTGCTATTTTATTTACATTAATACCAATTTTATCACAATTACATTTGCTCGGCGTATTTACTTTTATTTTGTAAACGTTTGACCGATTTCCTTTGACAGGTCGTTGTTTTTTTTTTCAATGCAGCGGGTAGTTTTGCGCTAGATTGAGAAATTTCCCTGAAAGGGATATTTCACAAAAAGTGCTAGACGTCTAGCACTTTTGGTGAAATGTCTATTTTTTTTATATGGAGTTTGGCATGCCGCTAGTCATCTAGCGGGCAGTGGAACGCGGCCATTCTGTACAAACTTTGGCATAAAAGTAAAAGTGGATCGATACTGCCTTTCATATTGTATCCGCCTTGTCAGTCATTTCAATCTTCCACCTTAATCAAGGTCCTAATCAATCTCCCAGCACTAGTAATTTATCCTTAAAGTTGTCATTCAAAGATTTTTTTTCCAGCTGTCAATCTCAGCTTTTTGCAAATAAGAAACTTACCTAAAATTCACAATTTAACCAATTGTTCCTTTCCTTTCATTCCAGGCACACGTGGTAGCCGCCTTCGAGCAGAGCTTATCCAACATGACACAACGCCTGCACCAGCTGACCGCAACAGCCGAACGAAAAGACGGCGAGCTTACCGACATGCGTCAAACGATCGAGCTCCTTCGAAAGCAGTCTATTCAGGCGGGTCTGACCACCGCTCATATGCAAAGTATGGGCGTGCAAACAACCACCAACCAGATGTGCCCCAATGGAGCTATTGGTGATCCGCTGTTCAAGACACCAGCGCCGGTGTCAAATCTCCACCCCAGACCTCAGTCAGCGACAAATGGTGGAAACTCTGGAATTCCAGGTTCCATGCAACGACACCACAGCTCGGATTCAATGTGCTCACTGAACTCCATCAGCTCAGGCTGCTCGGCGCACGATAAGAAAAAGAAGAAGGGCTGGTTGCGAAGCTCGTTCACGAAGGCGTTCTCGAGGAATGCGAAAATCTCTAAGACAAACCGTCACATTGGTGGGGCCGGAAGTATCGATCAGCAGTCAACTGGAAGCAATCAATCTCACCATCATCACCACCATCACCACGGCCATCACCAGCAGCACCAGGCGAATGGTCTTGCGTCAAATGACTCGACATCAAGCGCAACGGCATCGTCGCCAACCAAGAACAGCCCCCAAAAGACGGTCACATTGATTGAGAATGCCAAACCGATAGACGCTATTGAACACGAGGAGCATCATGTGGTCGAAGATCTGAAGAAGCAACTGCGAGAAAAGGATCTGGTCTTGACCGACATCCGTTTGGAAGCACTGAGTTCTGCGTCCCAGCTGGAGAATTTAAAGGACACCGTGATGAAAATGCGTGCCGAGATGATAAGCTTGAAGCAGAATAATGAACGCCTACAAAAGCTTGTGACCAGTAGATCGCTGGCGGGGAGTGAAGCTTCCTTGGGTAATGCCATCAGTCCGAGTGGATCGATAGGCGAATCAAGACGTTACAGCTTGGCCGATGGTAACTCGCGGCCTCCGATGGAACTGCCAAAGAGACTCGAAGAAGAAGTCGAAGAAGAGAACATTCCACCAGCTCCTGCACCAGAGCCTCCACCTCCACCAATCAGTCCCACGACTCATATCGACTTGACACCACCACCACCTGCCATTGAACCGATTCCGAGTCCCGCCCATCTGCCAACCGGCGTCGAGGACGTCCCAGACATCACCGATGGCAAGAAACTCGCTATCGCATGCTACCTCGGCCAGCCAGAATCGTTTCCCAAATACTACGAGGAGATTCTAGAAACGGATGACTTCTATCGCAAAGGGGAGGACGGTGAGTGCAGTGAGAACGGCTTCGAGGAGAGAAAGTCCTTTCCCAGTGCCACATTAAATGAGTTCGTCATCGCTTACACGTACATTTCGGGAAAGACCACATGGCAGAACCTGGACTACATTGTGAGGAAAACGTTCAAGGATTACGTTTCTAGGATTGATCCCGGCACAAACTTGGGTCTTAACACAGACTCGATAACGTCATATCACCTGGGCGAGGCGAAACGCGGCCCTGAGATGGGATTCCCTGAGCTACTTCCATGCGGCTACATTGTCGGCAATGTCCGGTCCTTGTATATTTGCCTGCAGGGCGTAGGATCTTTGGCTTTTGACAGCTTGATTCCCAGGAGTATAGTGCATCGTTATATCAGTCTTTTGACTGAACACAGGCGGTTGATTCTGTGTGGCCCCAGCGGGACGGGCAAGTCCTACCTGGCAAGGCGTTTGGCGGAGTTTTTGGTAGCTCGATCGGCGCGCGGAAATCCCTCGGAAGCTATAGCCACTTTTAAGTAAGTTGTAGGTTCCTCCTCATCAAACACTTTTATTTCAATGCAATCTATTTTTTAGTGTGGACCACAAATCCTCGAAGGAACTTCGACAATACCTCGGTCATATTGCCGAGCAAGCGTCAGTTGCTAATGGCGCTGCCGACCTACCATCTGTGATCATTTTAGACAATTTGCACCATGCCTCCGCTCTCGGTGATGTGTTCTCGTGTCTGCTCAGTGCCGGGCCAGCGGCTAAGTTGCCCTGCATTATTGGCACAATGTCGCAGGCAACATGCAACACCACCAATCTGCAGCTGCATCATAACTTCCGATGGGTAAGACAACTGATTGACTTTTGTTTCTCATCAATAACCCATTTATCTTTCTTTTTTTCTAAAGGTTCTCACGGCAAATCACATGGAACCCGTGAAGGGTTTTCTTGGACGGTTTCTTCGTCGTCGCCTCTTCCAATTGGAACTTCAGACTTTGAATCATCAACCAGAGTTGGCTTCTGTCCTGGCGTGGCTTCCAACGGTGTGGCAGCATATTAATCGCTTCCTGGAGATTCACAGTTCGTCGGATGTGACCATTGGCCCGAGACTGTTTCTATCGTGTCCACTGGATCTGAAGGACTCACAAGTTTGGTTCACCGACATTTGGAACTATCACCTGTCGCCGTATCTAGTCGAAGCAGTCCGCGAAGGCGTTCAGCTCTATGGACGTCGTGGTGGTGCTTGGAATGATCCGTCCGCTTTTATACGCAATTCATATCCATGGCCATATGGACCGGATTCAGTGCCGCCGCTAAGGCAGATCAACGCTGAGGACGTCGGACTGGAAGGAATGCCAGTCACCAATGGCGATGCTCAAGATCCTTTGGTGAGTTTTTAAGAACAACATGTCAAATCACTATTGGATGTCCCTACTTCTCTTTCAATCACTTCCAACTCTGTTCTGATAACACAACTAATCATTTTCATTCTTTAGTAAAAACATGGATGCCATTTATGTCTCTATAATGAACGTAAGAGTCCTTCACTGACATTATTCAAATACCCTAGGAAACAACACTGTGACTGTAGATGACTCGATTAGACTTAAGGTGGCTTCTGAGTGAAGTCCTTTCAGTATCTGAGTGTGCTATCTATAAAGTTGACAGTGCTATCCATTCAAACCCTTAGAGCTTAGCTAAGCGTGAGCCTTTAAAAAATTATATTCGCCCCTGTACTGTCTTCTTAAGCTTTCTACTTTAGTTATAAGAACTTTTCGGGCTGCTAGGTACTAAATAATATTTCTTACATAAGAAGTGTTCCAAAAACAACATGCATACGTAGCTTGCCTTAATGGATGACTTACGTCTCAACTTTGTTTAGCGATTGCTATTAAATGTTTAAAACATGCCAGCGAACTAAGGGAGGAATTCTTAAATGGTTGTATAGCGAACGTTGTTTCGTTATAAGGAAACATAAAACTCCCTTTGCATTTTTTGAACCTACCCTCTTGAAGTTTTCAAAATGAGTGTACCCGCAAGATAAGTACAACTTTCCGTTGGGATTCGCTGCCACGTCGAGCTTAATCATTTCACACAAATATGTATAGTGTCGGCTTGATTTCTTAGATAAGCCTTGTGGTGAAAAATGAACAGTCTTATTCTGGAGAGCGCGAATATAAGTAAATAATGAAGCTTGGAAAACTTAAGTAAAGAAATAACACGTTTTCATTTGCAATCTTGTTAGATAACTTATTAGGGCGCTTCATTTGGGTGATAAAATTAAAGAATGATATAGGGCTGTAGTGTATGTAGTCGAATTAGCAAACGTGGACTGCTTTCCAAAGACTCAAACCAGTACATTCACGCAGAGAGCACTTAACAGATATATGGCTTAATATTTGAAAAGGCCCCTGGGAGTATGGAATAGGGATTAAGGTGCCATCGAACAGATTGAGGAGGTATCTAAGGATATGGTTAAATATTTATGGTTGAAGATATTCAAAATAAATCAAAGTCTTTCTAAATGCATTCAGATCAGTCAAGTTACGTCATTCCTAATCGATTGTCGAATTATCGTATTGAATATTGCCCTCGATCATCGCGATATACGGCTCCTATTTCTTGAAAAAGTTATAAAAATTTGAAACTGACGAATGCACTTTGTAAACGATGCACAATACACTTATGACTGTTGAATGTTGCTTTTCAAGTACACGAACTGCTATGATTTCGTGTAATTTAGAAAAAGTAAGTTCTCAACAAAAAAACGTTTATGGAATCTTTTTGCGTTTTTTTTTTTTGTAGACACCTTAAAATGAGTTCTAATTATTTCAGATGTCCTTATAAAAGTTTGTTTTGTCTACATTATCTATTACTACAAGGTATATTTTCCCACATTGCATTCCTTTGAATAGTATTACAGAACACAATTTTACCCTCTTTTTTAGAGCATCCTCCTTTCTATTATTTTTCGTATAGAACATATAATCACGTTTGCCCTCCAAAAGACCTTGTATTGCTTTAATAAACTCATTCATATGTCAAAGCTTCTAGCTCATCATTATTTCTATTTTCAATTATAGCTCAACATGCTCATGCGACTACAGGAGGCTGCTAATTATTCCGAAACTCAAGAACAAGAATCCGACTGTGCCAGTTTGGATTCAAATATTACCCCGGACAGCTCAGCGGGTGCCGAGTAAAATACTCGTACATCCCAATTTAGTCAACGTATTCAATCATCACATCGCCCTCGGCCCACCACATCCGAAATCAGATACCCGCATGTTTTCAATATCAAAGAACAAAAGATACTTTTTGAGATCATTTTTGTTTTTTTCTCGATATGTTTGTGTGCAATTGATTAAGTATTCAAAGATTCTGATGAAGACGTAACAAGAATATTGGTAAGCAAGCAAAAATATTTTTTTAGGGATTTTTTGTTCCCCCATAAAAAGAATTAAAGTTATAACAATGCTTATGAGCGGATTTTCATCTTCCACATCGATAGAGGCAGAGAGGAAAAGGACCAAGTTCAGATTTAATTAATTATTTTTTAAATAAAAACCAATTAAATCTTATTTGGCCCTTGCACTGATGCGCAAAAATATTCCACACGGTTGTTGTTCTGTCGAAAAGATACAATTAAAAGAGGAATGCCGAGAGGAAGGCATAACTTTCATTTTCGGGGTCTGTCCTAAAAGTGCTATGCGTACGCAACGCTATTCAAATGGAGAACAGCATTGTGCGGAATGACTTTTGTGCATTGGAACTTTTGTTATTGTTTAAGTTTTGTGCACTGTCACAGTTCGGTTCTTATTTTGTTTCATTTGAAAACGAAAAAAAAAAAGTTTTCTTTAACTACTTTCGATATCCTTTTGTTTGCAATGAAAGAAGTTTTAAGAAATAATTATTTGCACGCGTTTTTCTTCACGAATCGGCAATGAATTCGGTTTGATTATGGTTCGAAAAGCTGTTAATATCTAGATGTTATTTTACTTTTTTTGGGAACAATGCATTAAGTCAGTGAGTTGTATGAATTTGTTCGTATACATAAATAATAATTGAATTTAGCATTTTAGTGGCCCATAACTTATTAGGCGTTTTTCTTTTTTAGTTCAGAGCTGAGCACTGAACTGAGCTCGAGCTATATGAGCGCGCTCTGAACTGAGCGTGCTCAGATCGTTCTGATGATTTTCTGTTTTTCCTGTTTTTCTTTTCTCTCAAATAGGACTGGAAGTGTGAATGTATATGTGTAATCAGCATTTTACTCAGCCTGCTCAGTCAATTAATTCTGAGCTCATAGAGCGCGCTCTGATCACGCTCTGAACGAAAAAAGAAACACAAATTCGAGCTCTGATGTATCTGAGCTAAAAAAGAAACACAAACTTTTTGTATAACAGTTCAGGTTGTGCTCTGAACTAAAAAAGAAAAACGCCTATTGAGGTTACTTACAGCTATAAAGCTCAGTGTTACCATTGCCGAGTTTTTACATCCTTCAGTAGACTGACATTCAGACTGATGTTCGCATCAGTGACCATCGCATTCAGTGGATTCAGTGGGTCAAGTTACGCTACACCGTTTATTGCCTTGCTTAAAATATTTTAGCAGCCTATACCAAATAAAAATATTTAAAAATTAATAGAAAAATAACGATTAAGCCATGTTTGTCGAAACGAACCATCTTAACAAGTTTTTGATGTCAGAAAACACCATGGAGATGATACAATATCTTCTGAAATATCAGTCACAGTAGCAGTCTGCCTAGTTGATATTTGTTTTTCTTAAATAATAGAACTATTCGCTTCTCTGATCTAAATTTCAAACGCACATGACAGCACTTAAGATAACTCGCAACGCACAAGTTCCACCAATTTGTGTACGTTAACAAAACTCAAGTGTGCGATTACGACTATGATCTTTTAAAATGGAGATAGATAATTTATGTTTACCATCTGAGTAATTTAGTGTGTATGACTGAGATAAAGCTTTAAAAAGTTTTACCAATGTAAAACCTGTATGTGCGATAAATATAACTAAATTCTCAGTCAATCAACAATCACTGACAAATTGGAATTTTTGAGCATTGCAGTCGAGCAGAAAAAATTGCTGGTATTTTGAAAAATCTTGAACAGAATTGGGTGAATCGTGAATCAATCCACAGCAAGATACCTGGGGCTGAATCCGTGAACGAGCAGTTCTCGACAGGATTTTTTTTTTGTGCAAATTCGTTATATTTTGTGTAGCGTATAAATCGTTCACGACTGCAGCGGTATGATAAAAATTAAAAAGTTGTAAGCCCTCCATTGGATCCAGAATAAGAATGTCACAGGCATTATTGATTTCGGGAAGCTTTTTGAACCTGAATCGCTAGGTACGTAAACGACCCTAATAAAAGTTCGACCAAACAAACATATCCTGTGATCACTGATCAGTTTTGGCCGATTTCTTCTAGTCAGACGGTTCCAAATGATAAACATCTCAATTGCAATATTTCCATCGTACATCTAATCAAACCGAATTCAGTCTGAAGAAAGAAAAATTTAAGTATAATGCACCACTTGGCACTTGTTAAAAAATGCAAATGTGTGTAGTCCCATCAACTAAATCAAAATTGGTTTTTATTATTTTTTTTTTTTTTAATAGTTTGTTATGCGTCATAAGAGTGGCTAAGATGATAATCCGCTCAAGTTTGATATTTCCAATGTAAAAAGCCAAATAAATGTTAAGCTAAACAAAAACAAAATATATGTACGTATAATAAAACAAACAAAAAACAAATATACACCTTTTAATAAAAGAAATAATAATTATTATTATTCGTCGCTTATATAACTGTTGCAAACTTAAAACAAACAATTTTTTGATACGACTATACTATATAAGATCGAAATGCTAAACATATACAAACTAAATGTAAACAAAATCAAAAATTAAACTAAACCTTAAAAATATCAAATAATAATCGTTGTAAATAATATATATTAGAATACGATTTACTAACAAACAAATATATGTTTTTTTTTATACAATACGTATAAATAAAAATATTTATATGTTTCCATCGTAAACACTCTTGTTTGATTCAACAAAAACAACATATGCGTGTAAACAAACACACAAAAATAATGTAATTAGTAATTTTATGCTATTAAAACAAAAACAATTTGCCAAGTAAAAGAATTTTCCTTATTTATGAAAAGAAGAACAAAAACAATTCAAGCAGAGTAAACAAAAAACAAACAATAGCTAAATAAATAAATAATACCCAGCGCAGATAACATATTTATATAATTCCTTCTATAAAATTATACTTCTATAGCATACCTTTTATATATATATATTTTTATTTTTTCCTTTTTTCCCAAAAACAACAACTATTTTCGCTGATGAAACAATATTACAATAATAAATTAACAAAGATATTTTATTCGTAGGACGTAAACATTTATAGCTATTATTATTGAATTGATATTGATTGATTATTATGATATATATTTAATAAAATAAAATCAAATAAATAAAGCAGAATGAAGCGAAATTATAAAAAAAAAATGTTTTCTTTGTAGAGCTAACGGTTTTTAGAATTGAAAATGTTATTCGTATTCGATTGTTCTTCCTGCACAATCAAGTGTTGTTTCATCATTTAGCTAGAAACCAAATGTGTAATCAGTAAATATGCCTTTAGATTTTATTTTATTTTTTTCTAACTGAGTATTCTTTTTTTTTTTTGTTTTTCTTCTTTTTCAAAGGCGAGAATACGACATTCAACAGTAAACAACAAACAATACGTCAAACACAGAATTGAACACAGTATCTAAGCTAAGGCGATTTTGGCCCAGTCAGTGTGTTTTAGCATGAAATGGCTTCTGCAGTCTTCAGATATGGTGGCTTTGCTTTTACCCTATTTTTCAAACGCCCATTAAATTAATGGCATTTTTACAATGAGTATCAACATAATCTATACGGTGCTGGGGCGAAGGCTAACTTGGGGAGCTCATTGACGGGCGGAATGTACTAATTTGGATCGCCTTCCACAGTGTCTTATTGGTAAACTTTCTTGCTTCGGAAAATGTGGTAATGGAAAGGATTCTTTGTTGACTTTATTGATGACGGAAACCATTACTAGGGAGGAGTTTGTCATTTATATGAATACGATTTTAGCTCACTAACCAAAAACATAAAATCTGACAAGACGCTTAAAAGTTTGACCCATATCGGGAAAAATATTTCTTGCGGACTATTTTCTCTTCAGCAATCAAATTTAGTTGAAACTACTCTCGTTGGTCTATATAGGAAGCTATTTAGGCCGATCATTGAATCCGCCGGATGCTCTGCGGACGAATTCAATCCGATCCGCAGTTGATCACTTCACCTATCATTGAAAACGGCGGATGGACTACATTATCGGTCCGCAAAACCGCATTACCGATTGCTTGTAGTCCAGCGAGTCAGCTGTCAAATGAAAATTTTTTCTTATTCGATTTTGTTTTAATAAAGTGTACAAACATGGATAGCATTGTATTTTTCTTAAATTTAGAAGAAATTGCTAGTAATAGTGATACTAGGAGCATTAGAAGAGGTGTTAGAATGCGAGGAAAAGATGTCTGGATGTTTTTTTTTAAATTTTCACCATTGCCTGCAACTGAGGACGGGTTGTTTGTTTTCTAAATCGGAAAGATTAATTAACTGTTCGTAAACTTTTTAAATTTATCCTTTTTTTTCGAAAAATAAAACTTTTATTGCGTGTATGTGTGCTATCTCTACGAGATCCGCATCGATTTTGATGCGGATTGAAAACGACAACATTTGTATGAACCGCGGATCGGTTGCGTTTTCAATGATAGGCATGAAATGTGAACTTCGCTACCGACATCCGCTCACTTACCTACCGGCGTTTTCAATGATAGGGGAAATGTTCAAAACAGGTACTACTCCCTCCGCAGAGCATCCGTCGGATTCAATGATTGGGGTGATTAATACCTTTTCACAACCATTCGTGTGCAAGTCTTTTTTATTTTAAGAGGAATATAAACTAGGTACAATTTAATGTCGATGACCAGAGGCTGAATCAGTAAACGCTTTCTCAGGGCAGTTATACTAAAAGGCCATCCATATTACTGAAAACTTACTCTCCCATCAGCGGAATGGTTTAGACTATAAAAGAGGTAGGTAGGTAAAAGGTTTTAAGTCATTATGCGTTCCGTAGACATCGTTACGGCATATATGTGTCAGGAAGAAAGAGCTGAAGCTACTTAGTGCCTAGAATATTAAACAGGATTATCAAAGATCCGTAGTTGAAAATTCTTCTTTGGCTCAGTTTCAGAGATGTTTGAAAATTGTTTACCGAGTTTCATTAAAGAACATACCTAGGCTTCTACATAAAGCAGTAGGTACTCATTTTTGATGGAATAACTATCTTGATCAATAAAAACACGTGCCACTTAGATGAATGGTAAAAGAAGAATTAAGTTGTATTTTCGTCCATTTTGGTTTATACAAAAAAATGACATGTAAGATATATATATAGGAGTTGCCAGATAACAATAAAAAACATCTAATTAAATTCATTTTATTTTAACATCCTCACTAAATTAAGTTAACCCATTTATATCCGAATACTTTTTTCCTTCCGTTTGTAGTGATTTTTGGATATAATGGTAAGATAAGTTTCGGAAATCGATCTGTGGAGTCAAATATTTTTTCTTGTGTGTGGAAGTGGAGTTTTGAGGTGTTGCGTAAACGCAACGCTGGGTGTTTGTACATTTTTTTTTTTTTTTTTTATTAAAACGTCATTTTTATTTAATTTTGCTTTTAAACTAACAAAAAAAACATCAATATATAAAAGAAGTAAAAAAAAATATTTATTTTAGGTTAGCATGATATATCTTAAAACATTTGTCGTGAAGTGCTATTTTACATGAATGTCTGCTTGTCTGTCATACTTATGTTCTTCAATCGATTTTCTCTTTGGGTTTCGGTTCCACCGCATTCAAGTTTTGTCAGCTTGTTAGTTAGGTCAGGACTTGTGAAAAAGTTATCGTAAAAATATGAGAATGTTACCCCAGGATACTCCCGTTTAATAACTTCTGCTAGGCTGAGAACCACGAACTCACCAAGAAAAACTGTGGGATCTCGTTTCTGATTTCGTCCCTGATAAAACTCAAATTGGACGCAATATCCGAGGCGTGTTGACAGGTTTCAAGCGCATAAACTGTACAAGAGTTCCTTCCGAAATAGGGAATCATTGATTAATCAACTGACAATTGCATTTCAATTGGTGCAAACTTTACAAACATTTTGTTCAAATGATCACCCATTGGTCTGATTTTGGCCATTTGATCGGTATTATCAATATGATCGTTATCACATACATGAATATTTACAAATATATCGGTAAATCTATTTCTGCGCATAGCATTTGAAACCATTGCATTATGACTGTCTTGGCGGTCTTCTTGGTAAAGGCACGTATCCCGAAAGTATGACTATGCCAAGAAAGACATATATTTCTGGTAACGTTTATGCTTTGATTTCGTTGAGTTGAATATAAATTGGTGTACTTTTTAATGATACGGATAAAATGCTCATTCATAAACAGTTCAAAAAATTCCAATGGGTGACTCTCCGAGTTCAATGTTAGGGGAGGCAGTAATTCTCCTTTCCAAGGTTTAAATTTGTATAAAAATGAACTAAGATTTAAGTTTTCCTCATTACCTCTACGCCAACTTTGGGCTATCTTCGGAATGTGTATCCAATCTTCTATTATATTCACTTCATTCGCTTTGCAACTAACTTCCGCTTCTGCCAATAGTTGGTTTGGATTCATCCTATTGGGATTAGCACATTCCTCTTCACCAGAATCTTCATCTGTTATAGCGCCATCAGTTGGGGGTAACAAGAAAATTGTATCCGCAACTTCATTTTCTGATTCAAGAGCATCCAGAATCTCAGCCAATGTCAATGTTTTCCCCCTATGCCAAAATAAAATTAACGTAGTTTTTTGTATGTACTTAGACCCAGCGTTGCGTTTGCGCAACACCGGCATTTAGGTGTTGTCAATTATCAACAAATTCGTAAAATGAAGTCTGTTTCTTTTGCGTCATATAAATAATATATAAACAAACAAAGTTCATCAAACTTATTGAAATCGAAGCATACAATTCCACTTACCGGTAATTTCTATCCATTGTCAATTTTTTTTTCTGAAAAATAATATTCGTATTCAACTTCTTCTCTCTAAAACACAACTGCATTGAATTCTGGTAAAGAACACACTGCGACACTACGAGGTGACTCACGCACAAGCAGAAGCGACACAAGGATTTTTCGTAGAATAATCGTTAGACAGGAAAAATCGTGTTGTGACTTGCTGTTTGGTGTTGCGTAAACGCAACGCTGGCTATAAATGGGTTAATTAGCAAACTCCCATTAAATTAGTGAACATTCGAAGTTTTGAGCCAGAGAGCGGCTTGGTAAAAATATCTGCGATCATTTCACCAGATCTTGTATTCTGCAATTTATTTTGTTGTTAACTATGAAATCCCGAATAAAATGGTGACGCACATCTATGTGTTTTGTGCGCTGATGATACGATTCATTTAATGCCAGTTGTACCGCTCCTTGATTATCGCAAAATAATACGCTTGGTTCAATTTGCGTATTAAAAATTTCTTCCTCTAAGCCCCTGATCCATAACGCTTCTTGTACAGCTGTACCAATTGCCATATACTCTGCTTCACACGTAGATAAGGCAACCGTTGTTTGTCTTTTTGATCCCCAAGATATAGCAGCATTTTGTTTCAAGAATATATAGCCACTTACCGATTTTCTTTCATCTTGATCGTTTGCGAAATCAGCATCACAGAAACCCTTTACTTTGGATTCAGCGTTTTTCTTATAAGTTAGCTTAAAGTCAATAGTGCCCTTCAAATAGCGTAGAATTCGCTTCGCAGCTTGCCAATGTTGTTGACCTGGATTGTTATTGAATCGACTTAGCATATTTACTGCATAGCATATGTCAGGTCGCGTTAACTGAGCAGCAAACAGAAGACTTCTAATTAGTTCTTGATATGGCAACTTTGACATCTCCAATTTTTCTTCATGACTTGTCGGACACTGTTCTTTAGTTAATTTCACATTAATATCCATCGGTGTACTAACAGGATTACATGAAATCATTCCAAAGCGTTCAAGAACTTTTAAAATATATTGTCTCTGATCAATGCATATCTCTTGCTCGTAATTGTATTCAAGATGTAGTCCCAAAAAAGATTTAGCATTCCCAAGTTCCTTTATCTTAAAACATTTTTTGAGATAGTCCACCAACGAGTTCTTCTGCTTGTCATTTTTCCAGAAAATAAGCATATCGTCAACATAAACAGTTAAAATTAATGTCTTATCAGGATTATCAGTCATAACATAAATGCACTGATCACTTTTTAACTTTTTCATTCCATACTTTAATAACACTTCACTCAGCTTTGTATTCCACATTCGTGATGACTGTTTAAGTCCGTAAATAGGTTTATTCAGTTTTAAGATACTTCCTTGTGAAATTTTAATACCGTCTGGTGCACTTAAATATATGTCTTCATTTAGATCTCCTTGTAAGAACGCGGTGACGGCATCTATATGATCGATGTGTAGATTTAACTCCAAGGCCAATGCCAAAAGATACCTCAATGAACTATATCGCATTGCTGGAGGGTAAGTTTCTGCATTGTCCACTCCACTACGTTGCGCACAGCCTCTCGCAACTAATCTAGCCTTGTATCTTGAAATGTTGCCCTTTTCATCGTATTTAGTCTTAAACACCCATTTCGTAGTTAACGTTTTCTTACCTTCAGGTAGAACAGCAACAGACCATGTCTTATTCTCAATAAACGACTTGTACTCCTCCTTGATTACTTCCATCCAGTGTGATCTATTATCGCCACTTGTTGCTTCAGCGTAGTCTATCGGATCATTAGGATCAATAGCATCGTTAACGGAAAACGTAACATAAGTCACTAAAGTCTGGTGGATGTCTTACTCTTGTTGACCGCCGTAACGCTTTCAAATTTTCATTTTCATTTACATCCTCATGAAGACTGCTGTCAGCTGACTCAAAACCAGCAAAATCACTAGATGTATTGACTTCAGATAAGTTATTTAGTTTTGTATCTATTTCCAGAGTATCAACATCCCCTTCGACAAGTGTGACATCTACTGAACCATCATCATTATCAATTTCGGGTGAAGAATCTTTTAAACTACTATGATTGGAATTTTCTTCTATATAAATCCTCACTACATCCTGATCATACAACTTAGAATCAACTGCGATATTCTTCAGATCGTCTTTTTTGGTGCAAGGAAAATACATTTTGTCTTCGATAAATGTAACATCACGGCTTATATATAATTTTCTTTTATTTGGGTCATATAGTCTGTAACCTTTGGTATTTTCACTATATCCCAACATAATGCATTTCGTTGACTTTGGATCCCATTTTTTACGCTTTTCTTTTGGTATCAAAACCATTGCCAAACATCCGAAAACACGTAAGTATTCCAAATGATGATGTTCAGGTGATTTATTGTCGAGCTTCTTACACGGTGTTCGGTTCAAAAGATATGCAGCTGTATTAGTCGCCTCTGCCCAGTAAAATTTCTTTAGATTTGCATCCATTAACAATGAGCGAGCCTTTTCAACGAGAATCCTGTTCATTCTTTCAGCCTTTCCATTTTGTTGTGGACTATAATTATGGTGCTGATGTTTGATGAACTATTCCACTATTCTTGCAGATCTCTGACATTTTTGCGTTGCAAAACTCTAATCCATTGTCGGATCTCAGTTTCTTTATTTTTTTTTCTGTTTGGGTTTCAACCATGGCCTTAAATGTTTTGAAAATGTGTGGAACCTCGGATTTGTGCTTCATCATGTATACGAATACCTTATTTGAGTAATCATCCAAAAACAACACATAGTATTGTGCACCGCCCATGGATTTGTGTTCCATCGGGCCACAAACGTCTGTGTGTAGGTACTAGTTCTAGCACATCTGCTGAAATGCTCGTTGATTTTGGAAATGGTAACCTAGCTTGTTTACCTTGGATACATGAAATGCATTTCTTCGAACTAGGACCTTGTTCGATTTCAACGCCGCTAGATTCTTGAAGACACAAATACTTTAAATTATCATCCATTGTATGCCCCATTCGTTTGTGCCAAAGTTCTTTGGTGGCGACTTGAAAATTTGCGTGATTCTTCGTAATATTCAATATGAACATGTTATCTACAGCCTTTGCTTCTGCAATAACTTCACCATTCTTAAATACTTGGCATACCTATGTTTTGTGTAAATTTCGCTGTAATACCTTTCTTTGTCATTTGGCTTACTGATAACAAATTTACACAAATTCCTGGCACAAGTAAAACATTTTCAATTGTTATCAATTCACTGACATCGCCTACACGCACAAGAACTGAAACATCACCTTTTACAATTGCTTCCAATTTTGTGTTATTCGCGACTGTTACAAATTCTTTTGTGAAGAAGCGTTGAAAATTAATGAACTCATCTTGACGTTTTGCCATGTGTGACGACGCTCCTGAATCAACTAACCAATCATTTGATTCAGTATTGAAATGTGCAGCGAATGTTAGTGCCATTGTCCGTTGATTATTCGCAACGCCAAATTTTTGTTTTTCCTTACAGTACTTTGCAATGTGTCCTTCCTTTTTGCATTATTTGTAGCACACAATGGTCTTATTACGCTTTGCAGCTGCTTCTCGAGCACCTTTCCCTTTGTGCTTTCCGTACAGCAGAGACAATACTGAGACCCCCAACTTCGACCGATTAACAGTTATTTGCCTACAAGCTAAATTTTACGCTCCCAAAAAGTTTAGGTGCGCTAGTATTGTTGCATAGAAGTTCGTATTGAGAAATGTCAAAAATCCTCTCAACCAACACATTCGCACCTAATCTTTTTTACATTTCACTGTTGGCAAAGCAAAACGGATAGGAATTGGTGTACACGGATAGGACAACAAAATGGCGGATTCCTGGCAAAAATTGAGGGGGCCAGCGGCAAGAGGATTGTGAGTTGGTCTCAGTATGATTTGTTTATGCCGTACAGCACTGCTTCGCCGCTGTCGATCTTATCGGGTTCATTCTTACTGTAATTATCATAGTCCTGAAGCAAATTCGGGGGAAGGCAATATCCCATCGGAATTCACGATAAGGCTGTATATCTAAACTAACCTTACCTAAATACAAAAGGGAGCAGCGTTGCCATGTGGCCGCCTTTTTTTTTTTCCTTATTCCGTTTCGTAATGAAAAACAAAAATTATTTTTGGTTAAAAAAAGATGTCTTTGTTGCACTGTTTTTGAAGTGAAACTTCTTATGCGACTTCCAACTCAAGGTCGCGTTAAACGTTTAACGCTAATAATTGGATACTCAAAGGTATGAGCGAGGGTGAGGGTAGCGCACATTGCACAGCACAAGCACGTTCATACGAAAAAGAAAAGAAAAGTGGTGGTTGTTTCTGAGGAAATGCGCACATGGCTGTTGACGTGCGCTGATGGACTTATGGTGGTGTATATAGAAATTGAGTTCAAGGGTTTTGTTTCAATGGTTGTTATAGTACATACCTACATACGTTGATACCTACAGTATAAAATTGAAGAATTCAAGAAGTAAAGACGATATAGGTGAATTATGTATGTTGTTTGATTTATTGAAGTGAAACTTCTTAAATGCTTTATGCTACTATAAGCATTGCATACTCAAAGGTGTGAGGGTACCGCTCACGCTTCAGAGTATGCAATGGTGAGTGAGTTTATTGGCACCAAATGCTGGGAGAAGAATATTCTGTGGTGAAGATTAATTTCCAAAAATAATGACTAAATTGGCAATTAATGTCTTATTGAAGTGAAAGTTCTAATGCGACTTCCAACATTTCGTATCTTACTTTAGTTGTCATAATCCCATTGTAAATGTTATAGATTTGGATATTACTCCCCTCGAAAATGATAATTAAAAGATGCGATCAATTGTGAATTGTAACTGTAAGCAATGTAAATAAAGTTTGTTTAAGAAACAATATGATTTCACAAAAAATCAATTTCTACCCCTTCCTATTTTCATTTCCACATTACGAAGTTTCACTTCTTCCGCGCGGAGGGACTCCACGCACTATTTTTTTTTTTTTTTTTTTTTTTTTTTTTTCTTTCTTTCTTTTTTAGTACCTATTTTATGTAAAGGCCCCTTTTTTCGGCTCATGCCCCTTTTAAGTCCCCTGCGTCCTGATTTTGATCTTCTGCGCTGCAACTTATACTTACATTACTTTTTGCACTACACCTAGATATTAGCGCAATCGGTCCGTGAGTTTCTACTCTTGGAACGAAAGGCCTACAATTATTATTATTATGACGACTCCTGAATTGAGAAGAAAGTTACACGAGAGGTGGCGCAGTAGGTTTAAAATAAAAAAACAAGTGACGCAAACCTTTAGATGTAAATTCTGTTTCTTCAGCATTGGAGACAGAAAATACTTCAGACTTCAAACTGCAGCTTACAGATAAATTCACTTCCAAAGCTATGTTCAGACGATAGCCTGCGTTCACTAAAGCTACCTACCTACCTTAATTAAAGTGTCTATTCCAACATCACTATAATCAACTCCATTCAACTCCATCAGTTCACACATCTAAAACTCTCAATCCTCTATGCCATCTCACCGGGGATTCGGATGAGGAACTGTGATGCACAACTCTATACTAATGGACAGATTAACGAACAAATCGCTTGAGTACACATAAATGAAGCGGTAACGCCACCTCAAGCAATTATTTTGATGGATTCTCGTGAAGGTTATCGCAGTGCAATACCAATTTAAAGCACGACTTCCTAGTCGGCTGCGCACCATTGCTAGGATAAATAACATAATTAATTCCATTGGCCCAAGCCATATTAAATTCTGATCAAGTCTTACACCTGGCGCTGCAGTGATCACCGAAGCGAGTCCTCTTTTCTGTACATAGATGCATGCCACTACGTTAAGTTGTATCTGGCTTTGGATTCTCCTCTGGGGTGCCTTATTCCGTGTGATATGATCGTAAATTGTTTTCCACGGAACCGAAACGGGAGAGAGATAACCAAAAGGGGGCCATTGTGTATAGTTGTTGGGAGGAGTTTTTCCATTTTCCCCCATAAAAATTTCCTTGTACCATGTCCGACTCAATATACGGTCAGGCAGATGCCAAATACTCCAAGTGCCTAGCTGTAGTAGCCTTAGTTGGAGGAGTTGCGGTTTGTGGGTCTTGTGAGTTATCTTGCATTTTTCCGGCGAACTGGTCTTGGCCGTGTCGTCTTGGATACTCAAATTTGAATTGAAAACAAATAAATCCACAAGCCCACTATTGGTTTTGTTTATCAGCCCGGGACACGATTCAGCCATTCAAATCCAAGTAGCATGGAACTGATTGTCATGCTTTCCAGGAAAGTGTCCAATGATGATATCCCGCGCCAATAAACCAATATTCCATTAATGAATAGATTTGCGCTTCCATAGAAATACAACTACCGATGCTCGTCGCGACAATGTCCCAGAAGACCATTTAATTTGCATTCGATCGCTGATAGCTAGTTACACACGCGCACGACGACCACGACAGCAATATGACAACGCAACAACGAGACACTGCGGCGAGATGTATTCGTAGTTTGCCTTCGAAGTTGCGACTCATTAGCATGCTCCGATCGTGGCGGCTAACGATGCGGCGATTTGAATTTGAACTATGTGCAGACACGGAGTGTTATACTCGTAGAAATGGGACGACACCAAAAGCGATGTTCACACTTTCCAAATAGCATATATCTATAGTGCTGAATGATATGGCACTTCCTGATCATGGTCTGGAGAATGAGATCTTCGATCCAAAGACCAACCGTTTTTCCAGTAGTTCAATTTGCGAACACGATCACGATTATCTATAGGAAGAGGACCAGTCAGACGATCATTTCTGCACGCCTTCGTCGATGATAAAATCTTTGGAGCCCAAATTCAAGTTCAAGTTTACTGAGGAGCACACCCAGGGGCACAATCAGGCACAGCGATCGATCAGCGATCAGCGCCACTTCGACGCGTTGATTACCCCGCGTGAGGTGTGAATATAAGTGCCTGGCGCAGCGAGTGTGCATATATACATGTGTAGTACAATGAGCTGCGTATACGCTTGCGCTCATTTCTCTCAAGAAAACACAAGAGTCACGATACGAACAACAATGCATCAGGCAGAGCTCTTTTACAGAGTCTTCCTAGATGCAGATGCAGATGCGCATGCGCGCTGTGCGAATTCCCGCCGGAGAAGCCTGCCGTTGACCGGTTTTTGGCTTGGTTTTGATACACTCGCGTGGTGGTCGTGGTCTCGTGATGTACCTCTTAGCTCGGCACTGGGTGCAATACGGGGGAATAATCGTAGTCATCATCATTATCGGCATCGTCAACACGCGGTACCAGCGTCGTGGTTTCTGTTCAGACGAGCGCAGCTTTAATATTCGCATCGTGATCGGTATCTGTTGCGCTACACTAGTGTAGTGCAATTTCGAAAGCGGTTCCATACTGGGAATTATTGCGACAAATTGCACTTTTGACCGTGTTTTACGTGTGCAACGATGGCAGTCCGCTATCCTGGTTCATCCTTTTTTATGTTATTTCCATCTTACACGTACTAGGTACCGGTGGCAGCTTGGGAATTATTATTGTTAAGGCTGTGGAGAAGCAGCTGTTGGATGGGATGGGTTCGCTGTGTCGCCCTCATTTGCGCTTCTAGTCGCATGGTGAACGATGTGAGATATGAATTCTTTGGCAGTAGGGTCATTATTTAACATTTGAATAGGAATGTGGGGTGACATGAACAACTTGTTACCAACGTCATTAGTTACGGTCATCCCATCCACGTGTATTTTGATATAGTTATGATCAGGGGCGAGAAGAGGGCAATGTAGGCCAAGATTCTTATACAGTGCTGTCAATCGCTAACCCATTTCTTCCTGAAGTAACCCATTTATTCCTGAATAGCGAATAGGTATACTGTTAAAAACCCGCAGTCATATATTTAAAAGTCTATTTATTTTTTAAAGTCTCACTTGGTTTCCTTTCTGAACGCACTCTCACATTTCCCAAGTTGAATTATTTTTTAATGTGATTTAAGATTGTCACGGACGCTCAAAAATTGGATCCCGAATCCACGTATACCTACGTGCCTCATGCCGTTTTCCCAGATGGCTGTCAAATGTCGCCACACAGATGATTGTCAGATTCTCTAACGAATAGTTCGAACGTGAGTGCAAGTGTATATAAGTGAATCAAAACATAACGAAACCCGGTGTGGTCAAACGGCGTAAATGCACAGGATTTCCAACATTCTCATACCCAAAAATTAATTTATTACATTCATCCTTTGCTTTGCCACAAATTAAGCCATTTTTTAGTTCATATGTCAAAACAGAGTTTCCTATTGATACTTTCTCAACTGTTCTGTTCATACATTCTCTACCGCTAAGCTAACAGCGACAAACTCCTTTGCCGGTTGACTGTGGCCTTTTTGCCTTAAAGTTATCTCTGAAGACTTTCACACGAGTTCAAGATGCGTACAATAGACCATGCCCTGGAGAAGTTCCGACACAACGCTAGCAAGCAAGCGGTGAGAAAAGTGTTACAATCCCCCGCGATTGATATCGCAGAGTTGAGCCATCAAGACAATCACAATCTTCTTTAACTCTAAGCCCTACCCTCTACACGCGCCTTATGCCTTATCCGAAACCCGGCTTCAAAGAAAGAACATCAAGCGTAAAAAATGGTAAGACCAACTATAAACGGAGAACAAATGTACAAATCAAGCGCACTTGATCGGAATAAATTATCATCTTCAGTCGGTTGGGGCTTGGCCGTATACCCGCCGCCTGTAATACATATGTGTATGTGCCATTGCGCTTTTTTGTTCTTGAACGCTGTTCATACCCCTCTCACGCCTCCGCCAACAAATCATGCGATTAATAACCTGTCAGGGATATAAAGTCAATCAGTTTGAGAGAGTCTTTATTACGCAAAAACAAACAACAAGAAAGTCAACGTCGTCGTCGTCATCGACATGTGGGCTGTTCGTTGTCCAACTTTTTCCGCATTATTCAGCCATAAACAATAAACATGCAATCGCGCTAACTAGAAGTTCTACTTTTATGAAAAATTAATCGAACATGACAGGGAATGACTTTTGTGGCACAGAATGGCAAACTGGCGATGTCAACTGCGCACAGCGAAGCCGCCGCCGCCTAGTACGTTCGACCATAGTGAGGAATTAATTTGTTGTATTTAATCAATTAACTTGAAGCTTGAGAGCATGTCACCATATCAGCCATTGGCAATAAAAATAATGAACCATTGAGATTAACGGCGATAGGCATTTTAAGGAATAAGAACGAAAAAAGCACGCATAGTTCTTATTCTTTTATGGAACTGATGATGATTTTCTAGTATAGGTAATAATGATTGTTTTGAACACAAAAACAGCCTTGGAGTAGATCTTCATTAGGCTACGTGCTGCTGAACAGCTGACGGTGAAGGAGGCTGAGGCAATTAGTGAGACTTGCGAAGCTGAAGTCACTACCATTCAAGGTGCATTTTGAAGGGACGGGTGAAATAAATATGAGAACTGTGGCATCCTTTACGATGGTTTTTACCAGTGCCTTGATTTTGTGCGGGACATAAATCCATAGCATAGTCTCAAAGACTGCTTTTATGCGTGAAGAGCTACGTCTCAGTATAAATAAAAAAAAAAGTCAGAAATTTCGTTGAGACTATTATATTCATTTTTAGTTTTAATAAATATGCAATAGGTTTTCCAAAGGCCCATAAGTTTATCCTTGATATCTTTTCTTTATTTTCCTTTTGCGCCTTATTTGAACTCCAAGCCCGGTAACGATTACGATCTGCATTTCTTGACGGCGCGAAAGCACGGTTGCCACATTGGTCATTTGTGACCAAATTTGGTCATTATTTTTTCTCTTGATCACATTGTCATTTTTTATCCCATTTGGGCTTTTTTTTTTTGTTTTACAAAACGAAATATTATTAATAATTAAAAAATAAAATAACCGTTGGTAGCGGCTGAGGCACACTTGCGGATAACTCGGGCACTCTAGAAAATAATGTAAGAAAGCTTGAAGTATCGCAATCGTTAAAGACTTATTTCAGGCAAAAATTCTTTATGGATGCCAGGTTTGGGGTGATTGCGCAAAGTGCCATATAGCCAAGTTACAGATAGCACAAAACAAACTTTTAAAAATGATGCTAAATCTTCCATGGTATTTCTCCACAAGAGTTTTACATAAAAGAGCGAATGTTGAACTGATCTCTGAAAGAATAAACTCCCTTACGGAAAAATTTAAGGCCCGCTGTGGTTACTCTGACAACACACTAGTAAAAAATCTTTTTTCCTAGTCGTTTTTTGTTTTTTTTGTTTTTGCAATATACCAAAGCAAATTATATATATAGTTACCTTTTATAAGAAATTACTTGTATATTTATTTATTTATTGATTTATTGTATATTTATTTATTTGTTATATTGTATATATATTTATTTATTTATTGGTTTATTTATTTATTTATTTGTTATATATATATATTTATTTATTTATTTATTTATTTGTTTATTTATTTATTTATTTATATATTTACTTATTTATTTATTTATTTATATTTATTTATTTGAAAATTATATACATTTATTTATTTATCCATATTTTTATTTATTTACTTAATAGTTTTTTTATTTTTTTATTTGTTGTGTACTTATATATTTATTTCTGCTTTAATGAGTTTTTTTTTTCTTTTTTTCCTCAATTTATTATTAAACATATGTATAATCTATCTTGTTTACCACAAATATCAAACTATTTCAGTAGAAAGATGCGATTAGGTATCAAATCTCTGTGTAAGGCAATGTGCGGTAATTCAGACCATGTAAACTTATTGTAAATTATCTGAATAAACTTATATCTATTATATCTAACCTCTGATGAGCTAAGTTCGATGACGAATGCCCAAGAGCCGAAGAGAAAAAACAGTGAATACGAAAGTGCGCTGTTGAGTAGACAGATTGCTCTCATTTCAGTATTGTATAGTAAATGGTTTTTAGATTTATAAAAGGGGTACCTACATTTAGTCCTGAAAGCCTGAATCGAAGCCTGCAATATCAAACAGTGGAACATTATAGTACAGGGTGGGCCAAATACAAGGTTTCTTTTTAAAAATGCCGGAAAATTAGCAAAATTAATTTAATTTCGTTTTTGAAATAAATTTTCAATGTTTCTCGACGTTGTTCAAGCGTAAAGCGACTTATTTCGTACCGCGGAGGTATGATACTAACTTTCCGTCAAAATTTCGACCGGGAAACAGCTGTCAGTGTCAAAATAACCAATAATTAAAAAAAATAAAAAAAAACACAAATGTGACCCATTGACCATAATGACAAACAAGGTTCCAGTCAACTCACCATCTACAGTGGTGCGTATGGTATACCAAAGTGTAAGTCTCCTGATTTCAGCAGCAATAATTGGTCGATAACGTCCCTTTTTTTTACGTCAGAAACATAACGAACTGTCAACTTAGTATATAGTACTTAGTCACGAAATTCTTGAAAAAATTTGTAGGCTTGTACCACTTCATAAACGCCAACTACAAAAACCGTTCATTAACCAGTCTAGACCAACCAAAACAGCTACACAGGATATCTTTCATGGAATTTTTGTATAGGAAGCCTTATCACAAGAACAATCGTTGGCAACGCCTGCATTAAATTTACCCCATAGAAAACAGTCCAAAAGCATCTAAGCCAATGGCTATTACATTTTTGGATGCAACAACTTCAATGTTAAATCAACAAGTCCTCCTTCCCACATATCCAAAAAATATTCAGTTGTAGTGTGACCAGGTAACGATCATCGAACAATAAGTATTTGGCCTCAAATAAATTGTTCTCTCACTGGCATTTGGCATTTTTGTTGTGAAACGTCAAACGCTCAAGTGCAAAGTACACCAACGTATTTAATAGTAAGTCTAATTGTAGTCGAAGAACCATTGCCTCGCAAAGCCAATAAGGCAATTCGCCAATTTTTCAATTGCCTGCACCCGTTCTATGCTAAACATAATTTCCATCTACAAACAATATCAGTTGACTGACATCTGTGTATGACAAGCTCGTTAAAAATGTCCAATGTCAGCTGCGCACAAATCAACAGGCAAGTCATCAATTCATTCGATCGCACCGATCCACTACTCATACAATATAGTGCGGTGGTAGCATCCCATCAAACAGATCGAGATCTCTATCTGCGCCAAGGTGGCTTCCTATCTGCCATCCGATTGACTATGTTCCAATACCAATATCTATTGTACGTATATATAAATAGAAATACTTATATAGGTACATATGTTGTTTGTGCATCTACCGGTTGACCGGTTCAAACGTCGACAGCGCATTTCCAATGACATTCCTCTAGCTGCATCAGAGATGCGTGCACGGAGGCACTTAATCACCACATAAGGCAGTTTAGCAACTGCTTCTGGGTTGGTAATATGCAGCCTGCAGCGGCAGGTTTATTATACAGAGAAGGTTAAGTGGTACCATACTGGCATATTAATATTTGGCATAGCTGGAGCGGGTTTTTAGGTTCAAAACCTGGTCTAATGGGTGGACGGTGACGACGAGAACCATTCCGACTGATGGATAAGTCGCATTTGTGATCTGGCAATGAATAATGGCATCGTTGAAAGCGCTTGTGTGCGTGGTGACGCGACTCCGTGGCCGTGCTTTATGCGGAGGATCTATGATGTCTATTTCTGGTTAGGACGTTAGATTCTATATGGTATGGCGGTGGAGAGAAAGCGTTTTGGCAAGAAAGCCAAAGAATTCTTGTTAAAACTAGTTAACCGATGCCATGACCTTATCAGAATGTGCAGTAAAATTACCTTAAAAATATTTCAAGACTCATATGCGCGAACGGAAATAAGAAAGCCACATACTAATTAACGTGGGAATACTTAACAACTGAAGGGATGACCATAATAGGAGTCTACACTACGGTTTCCAGAACATCTCTTTTAAAGAGAACATGTCCTCTTTTTTGTTAGCGATCTATTTTACACTTTCTTTTTTCGTTTGGCTCTTTTTTTGTCCTCTTTATTTGTTCTGTCCTCTTTTCGTTCTCTTTTTTCAACTTCATTATTATTTCATTATAAAAACAAGTTCTTCATTTTAAAACTTTTAAGTACGCCCATACAAACTAGCAGTGGTAGCACTTTTCCGATGTATTTAATTCCTTCTGTTTTATCACCGACACTCACATGCCACATCTGTAGCTGTCACCTGTGGCATGTGATGTCCACTTATACACAGTACAAATGTTTGCCGTGAGTAACCAAATAGGGTGGGGGGGGGGGGGGTGAGGAGGGGTATTGGAAGGTTAGGGGCTTGTAAAGAACTATGTCCTCTTTTTTCGTTTGAGGTATATGGACACCCTAGTCTACACATATATATATATACACATATATATATATATATATGGGTAGGTAGTGGAGTAAACCAGCTTAAACCAATGGGCGATTACAAAATATGCAGGTAGATAAAAATATTTTGAATGAGGTGAACGTGGATAAACTTTATAACTATTGTAAGGTGGCACTAGGATATAGAGAGAGAATTCTGAGTGAAAGCTTTTAAAAATGTAAATAATACGTAGATATATATTTCAAATTGTTAATCTACATAATTTATTTAGTCAATCGGCAGACGGCAATGCCATGCTATTTAGATTTTGAGAATTGTAAAAATTGTAATTTTATGGAATTTGAATTATTGAATTGCATGTAGATTGTAGATAGAATTGTCTATCGCGGATCCTAAAGGGATTAATGTGGTAGGTATTCGATTGGGCGGTCTCAGAGAACTTTTTTTGTTCTCTGAGTAGTTTTTATGTTCCTTTGGTACAAAAAAAAACAATCTTTTTCAGATTTCAGAGCACTTTTGCGAATCTAGATATTTTCTCAGATTTACCAACACAAGTGCGTTTGAGTTTGACAACTGGTGGAGGGCGTTTAGGTTTTCGTGAATTTGTTCTACAGCAAAGAAAGGCATTGCATCGGGTGAATCTATTTTTGTAAATTGGTTATGTATAAATATTGAAAAATCAATCGAGACCCAAATTTCGAATGTTTTAATTTAAAATTTAACCAGTGAATGGAAAACGCTTTGAAAAATATTGAAGGCTACACATATTCGATTCGCACGAATATTATCGCAAAAAAGAGCAAGTGACGTTTTTATGTTCGACTAGCCACACGAAATCTGAAGTCTGAAAGCGAATCTGAAGAAGCCCAATTGAATACCACATAAGTTTCATTTGTAGCATCTCACAAAGGTCGAGTGATACTTATCAAGATCGTTTTCAAAATTAATTCTATATTAGGAAAGCGGGACTGGGTTGTTCCCGAACTTGGTGCAAATTTGTGGTTAAGTTGAAATACAATTATAATTGGAACAAACAGACAGGCAGCACTGCAGCAGTTGTAAAAGCGAAATAAAGCCGGATTTTTCAATTCGCGCGAATTTTGAACTGTTATTAGGTCTGTTCCCTAACGATAATGCATTCGAACACATTCGACAAATTTATTAAAATTTCATTCCCTTACGCAAAAGTTGGACAGAAGAGAGCCAAAAAGGGATAACAAAACATTTCTCCTCCATAAAAAAAAAGCTGCAAATATTAGCCCTAGAAATTTGTTTGGGCTAGTTGGTTATTGCTGACAGATGCAGATGGTTGTGAAATCGTTCAAATTCTAATTCTTAACTGACTTTATTTGATTTTATTTATATTTCGTGATTGTATAGCATTAAAATAGATGTATTATAAGAAGGAAACGCATCGAACTTTGAAGCAGTCAGAAAGAACAACTACATATTACTCATAAAGCAAATCAAATATTTTTTGTCTTAAATTTAAATTTGAGCTTGTTCTACTGATATTTGAACATTACCCCAGAAGGAATGACTTTTTTTTTTTTTTTTTTAATTTGTTGTTCAACCAGCGATGCCAACTAAGGCTTTTTCATGCCTTTTATGCACTATTTTAAGCAGAGACCATACTGAGACCCGAGACCCCCATCTTCGGCCGATTTTCCGTTACTTACCTACAAGCTATGTAGGCGCAGTGGCTTAGTGGTTAGTGTGTTGTCCTACTAATTGAGGGGTCGAGGTTCGAATCCCGCAAAAACCCAAATTCCAACTTAAGGTTTTTTTCACCGTGCCACCTCTCGCGAAGGTCTGACAAACATCCGAGAGTATAACTGTCTTGAAAGAGCTTCTCAGTTAGCCGTTTGGAGTCGGCATAAAACTATAGATCCCTTCCATTCGTTCCAAAAATGAAAAACTCACACAAAACGAATGGTTTTGAGAAGCTAGGCCTAGAATTCCTCCGGACCTATTGCGCCAACTATTTTTTTTTTTTTACCTACAAGCTATATTTTTATGGGGTGGTACATGCTAAGTGCGTTAGTATTGTTAAATAGAAATTCGTATTGACCAATGTCACGTAACTTCAAAAATTGCTGCTCACTAACACACTCGCACTTGCGTGTAGGTACTTTGTTCTTGGCAAAGTTTCTGATGGTTTCTGACAGAGTTCATAGAATTTTGTCCGTTAAATTTGAAATTATTCAATTAGTGCATTTTTGCTGAAATTATTTATGAACAATTAAAAATGTAGATTGTATGAAGGAAAATAAAAACATTTTAGTAATTTTTCTTCAGTTATTTAAGAAAAATTAACTCATGAAATCGAAGTTAATGATATTCAAAAGCGGAAAATACCCAACCATGTTTGTCCTGATATATTTCTAGTATATAAAACATCTCATTTAGATAGGTAGTTTTATTAACCAAACAAATTATATAAATCGCCTTTTAAAAAATATTTAATAACCAACCAATAGCATTCAGTTATGTTAAAATGTCGTATTCCCGAACTCTATTACATTCCCCCCCGGTTGGCAGCATTGATTTTATATTTCTGCTTTGATTTTGCATGTCACACGGATCCTAAATTGACGGAACACTGATAGGTAAACAAAATGGCGAACTCGAAAAAAAATTGAGAGGGCCAGCGGCAAGAGGATTGCGAGTTGGAGGTCTCAGTATGGTTTGTCTCTGATTTTAAGCTAAGGCTTTAAAGCTTGTTTTCTTCCAAAAAGGCATCTTTTAAATGTTTTTTTATTTTTTTATTTTTCAACAAACTTTTTATTTTTTGAAACATTCGTAAAAAAAGTCTTAGCCAAGAATAATTTTATATGTAGCCTCGGTCTTAAACACTGTCAGCCTTATTCATAACATTTAATTAAAGCTGAATTAGAGATCATTTTGGTTTAATTGCAGAAAACCTTATTCATACACTTTTGTTTAAGATACCTAATTCACACTTAATCAAATGTCAAAAAAATAAATGCCTCAATTCGCATTTAGCGGTGAATTAGCATTTGTTTTCCCTGTTTATTTCAAAAAATGTGAATATATTTTCTGAAATTTTGAATAAGTTTTGTTAGTTAAGCAATTAAACTTGATATATAACTATTACTATACGAAAGTGAATGCGAAAACAATAAGATACCTAAAAATTTAGCAAAGACAAAATAAAAAAAAAAAATCTGTACGCTTTCCTTTTCACACAACCGGCTATTATGAACAAAACTATCTGATTCATATTTATTTACTCATTTCGATGATTTCGCTACTTTTCAAATGTTTTTCATTTTTTTAATTAATATCAGATGTCTATACCCAAAAGTGGCACTGTAATGCGCGAGTAGTGCCAGATTTTTAGAATAGTTTTGCTTAATTGATAGATTAGCTATATACTCCAAAGCAAAATTATTATTAATAAACATTTTCGACAAGAAGATTGAAGGCAAATTAACTCATTTGATGTGAGTTAGTGGAGACACTGATAATCTACTGATTAAGGGAATCTAGTGAATAAGGCTGTGTGTACCTAACCACATTCAAACTCTGCCGATTTTCCATTGGTAAAAAACTCAATATTTTTTTTTATCTAAAACTGTCAAAAGAACGATTTTGATAGTTGTTGTGTTCCATTGGTCAAAAAAAATTTTTTTTTATCTCAGATCAATTTTGCAAATCTGAATTTTTCGGCATATTAACCCCTCCTTGCACTAACACTAATCCAATTAACACCCGTCAGATTGACAAGAGTGGTTTTTGCTTTGATTTTATTATTTCGTTTGTAAGAAACAAGAGTGGTTTAATCTTTCTTTCTTTTTTTTCATTCTAACTTGTTGCGCCAGCAAAAACAAACTTGTGTGTTTTGAAATTTGACAGCTACACCAATACTAACTTCACCGACAAGAAATTACACCATACAATGAAAAAAAAAAAACAATTTGAATGTCCTGTTCCATTGGTAACGAAAAAGATCAAATTTCAGATTAAAATCCAGATTTACTAATGGAAAACGCCATTTATCTTTCGTTCAAAGATAATGGAATACATCTTGAATCTGAATCTTGAACAAACGAAATTGCAGAAAATCAGTGGTTAATTAAAAAGATTATTAGTTAAAAAGATAACCAAGATTGATCAAACCGGGCCTTAAGTATACTCAAAAATAACTACTCACCATTAGTCGATTTTTTTTTTTTTTTTTTTGTAGCTCATAGCTCACCACAAGTATTCACAGACAGGGATTGAAATTACAAAAAACAATGTAAACATGGGTTTTGGGGGGATAGACGTACATACCTACGAAAGATATCCATCTCTTTGCTTTCGTTCTTTAAAAATCATTTAAGCTTCTACCAAGAATTATAGAAAAAGAGATAAAGCGGTGCGCATGTCCGCCATATTGGAAATGTATTTTGACAGGTGTGTCACACTATACGTTACTATACGAAGTGAATATTCAAGAGGACAATAAATAAATAAATAAATTAAAAATGAGATGCTGTTGCAGTAATAATAATGATAAAAAAGACAAACGTTTTAGAGTTTATTCTTTACCAAAAGAAAAACAATTATTGTTGAAACGGTGCGAATTTGCTGCCGACATTTTACCAATAAAATTCGGATTTCAGTTTCGATTTGGCAGCAAAAATCTAAGATCTCAGATCAAAATATGAAAAGCCAAATCGAATTATAGATAAGCTAAATCTAAATAGGTAGTGTAATTTATTTATATCTGACATAACACCTATGGACTGCTAGTGAAATGTCATTTTTATAAGTCAATTATTATACCTATTTACAAATTATTTCCCATTCAGCGCCATCTCTAGTTTCACAGCCTTACCTACAACGACATCATTGCCATGTCGCATATCACGCGCAATTCTAGCACTAAACGTCATCTGTCACATCAATATCGAAATCTAGTCAAGTACTTCGAGGAAAAGTTTTTCATCGTTCGTTTTCGTTTCGCAGCTGTAAAAGCAACGACGGTGGGTTTGGTTGGTGCATAATTTTCGATTAATTTTCTTCGTGTTACATAAATAATATGCACTTAAACAATGCAGAAAAACGATATAAACAAATTAAAAATGTTATTTTTAACTGAAGTCCGATGCACACCGGTAATTTTTGATATTTAACTCAAGGGCAAGCTGCTCAAATCGCATGGCAATTCCAAAAATAATTTACAAAAATCGATAAAAGTGAATATAGACGATGGATATTTTGTTGAAATTAGATTCTTATGTAATCGTGGCTAGACAAAGCTTAAAATTGATTAAAAAAATCTGAAAGAAATATTCCTTGGTTCTTTGGTTATGTAACACGAAGTGAAAAAGTGACGTCGTGCTTCAGACAGCTGATTAAATTCCTAAACAAAAGTGCTAACCCCAATTTTGTTCTTTTTGCAGCCATTCCTCTTTCATTAGAATCCTTAAAAGCAAAATAAGATGTCTCTCAGGTTGGTCGCTCTTGCCATGCGAAATGCCGCATTGAAAGTGCCAAAGAATGCGCAATTGGGTAGTATTGCCTCCATCCACACCTTGGACAAAATCGGCAAACGCGAGATTGTCGGCTACGGTTGGAACGGTACTGCATCATACGCCGATCGTGTAGATTACCCAATGCCAGCTGTCCGCTTCAGGGAGCCATCCAACGAAATTCAAAACCTCCGCGCCAAGGAGCAACAAGATTGGAAAAAATTATCCATTGAAGAGAAGAAAGCGTTATACCGTGCATCCTTCTGTCAGACTTTCTCTGAAATGAAGGCTGGCACTGGTGAGTGGAAATTGCATATTGGCTTTGCTCTGTTGGCCGCATCGGCTGCCATCTGGGTGTGCATTTTAATGAACGTATTCGGTGGGTACCTGCTTGACAGTATTATTTAGCAACTAAATCTTACTTGGCTTTTATTGTTCTTTCATTGCAGTTTACGATGAACTTCCAGTCACATTCGACGAGGAACACCAGAAGGCACAATTGAAGCGTATGCTCGACTTGGAAATTAATCCAGTCACCGGCCTCTCATCCAAATGGGACTACGAGGCCAAGAAATGGAAGAACTAAGTCAACAATATGTGTGTTATCTAAATAAGAGTAAAGAATAAAGAGAGATAAATTACCAGATATGTATTGTCAAATGAGAACCTGGTTTTCAAATAGTACTTATGTAGGTATGAGTGGTTGACAGGCCATTGCCGCTTGTCCATTTGTGAGGTAGATTTGGCACTTAGGCCGCTGATAGATTTGGTTGTGATCATTGAACTCGTGGGTGACCATAGGTCGGACACCTTTTGATGGAGTGGTGAGTAGTTTCTACTAACCAGTTGAATGTCAGACCTAATTAGAACGTCCATTATCATAGAATCAACTTGCGTTCGCTATACACAGCCAGCTAGGGCGACTTTAATGTGACCAGGTACGTCAGCCCTGCTTGCAGAAATTGGTACTGTATGCGTCCCACCCAATAAGCTCAAGAAAGACACCCCTATCGAGGTATCCGGTCGGAACGGAATTTTCTCCGATTTGTACGAAATCGGAGAAATTCCTTTCGAGGTATCCGTTCCGATACAACTTTCGGAAAAATTCTCTGATGACATATAGCGCACCTTGTCGCATTGCGTGGAACCGCGTTATAACTGCTTATACCACTTACTTTTGACAGCCACACGGCACATTTTTTCCGAAGCTCTCCGACAACGAATTGCTGCGGAATATTTTCATGTGAAATGAACGCGTTTGTATGCTTCATTTATTTTATTCCGAAACGAGTACTTTGAACGCAATTTGAGTTCCGATCGGATATCACTTTCGTATCGGAATTTTTTCCGAACGGAAACCTCGATAGGGGTGAATAATCCTAAAATCCCGTACTTGTCGTTTCATTGTAATAAAAGCTACTCTTCACCAATTTTTGAGATTCCTTCGAAAACCATATTATTATAGATTTTTAAGACAACACATTAATCCTGTGCGACAAACGACAAAAGGGAATATGTGTAAGTGGAAGAAGTTAAAAAAAAAGTCGGGTATATGTTGAACGAATTGGCAATAATAATCTAGAGGCAATAAGATCGTAGAGTCCAAACCGACTTGCTCGAGAGGAAAAGAATGACCAAACCTTAGTTCTAAAGACTAAACTATCGCACATACCAAAGTGTGGTTAACCGTGAACATTACCCGCGATCGCTGGATGGAACGCTGCTCAGAGTCTCAGACAGACACATGCTATGGGTCCGAAGCAGGGGCCCGTTAAGTAAGTAAAAAATTATTTTACTCTTAATTTGCTCAATTAAATACCTTGCTCCAAATGAATTAATAAATAACCACCAGAACCATTAACAAATAGGTATCGGTACAATTTTATATGACTTGGTTTAAAAACCGAAAAACGAGCGCTGAGGATTAAAGTTGTATACCTACCTAAAGAGGTTTGTACTCCAATAACAAAAAGCTGACCTTAAGCCTGGTTTTAATTGATTTATTTATGTTTCGCTTGGTGTTTGCGCATACAATTGAATAGGTACCTACCTACTCCGATAAAAGAAAGAATAACACAAAGCCACTTGGTTCTTGAATAAAACGGGCTTATCTAACCAGATGGAAACACAATTCAGATTCTTCTCCGAACCTAAATCAAGTAGGTAATTACTAATTACCTACCTATGCCGACGATCTTCAAACGGCTTTCGTTTCCGAAATTTTATCGACCATAATAATAATAGTAGCCTATTGGACAAGTTAAATAACGAGCTCCTTGATTTAAATCAGTAAATTACCTACTTTGCGGTGAAAGGTTTCTACGACATTTATTGCCTTAGCAGTAACCTTAAAGATGAGCTTTTCAGTAACCTTTTGCACTAATTAGAAGGATATTCATCGCAGGCATGTACAAAAATATTTATTACCAAAAATACATAATTATAATCATTATAAGTAGTTATTTATTTAACCTCATACTGTTGCCTAAGACATCTGGTGTTGAACACAATTGATGTTGGACTCGGTTTCTGTATTGACTAGATTAGTATTTTGCAACATTTTATTTCATTTTCATTTGTGGTGGAGTAGAGATGGCGCTAAATAGAATAGGAAGTAAGGTCATGTGTTTGGGCCCGATTCGCCAGGGTTTTCAACATTTTCCTGGTGTTTGTTAATCCGGAGTTTTTTTAATGGACGCCTCGGTTTTTTTCACTTTGGTCCATGCAAAAATAAAGATTCCATCCGCTACACCGATAGAAATATCAAATTCTGAATATTGGTTAATTTTTGTTTGTTTTTGTTGTAGGACTTAAAACAAACATCCTATCTCAGCGAAAGTCAAGTACAACAACTAAAGGCACCTCCTCCAAGTTAACCTGACATTATGCAAGCGTTTGGTTTAGTGCTAGCTATATCTCTGTTTTGCTTTTTTATCTCAATTTGGGGAGAAATCTCGTGAATCGTGTCCTTAGGGCCCGATTCTGTGTCAAATTATCCGCTAATTATTATGGCTATTGAATGAAGCTTAGCTTAGTATCGTTAAATAACGGGGCGAAAATGATGCGCAAAAGAAAGAATCTATTTTTAGCTTTATGCAAGCCCAATTTTGTACCGTTTACCTTTTGCATTCTCTTTCTGCTGATAAGAATTCAGGGAGACAACAAATTTTTGCGCGGCATAAGTATTTTGACGGAACCTTTGAGTAAATATGTTCGCACTTTTGAGCACGTTAAAGCCAAACAACTTTTGTATTAACTTTAATTCCTCTAAACGCAGATAAAAAACACATATTGATTAAAAGGTGTTATTAACCATGGGTAAAACGGCAGAGTTGAGTTTGGTTACCAGATCTTCGATGGTAGTAAAGTTTAACGTTGGAACGGCAGTTAAGGACACTGCCAAAGAGTTTAATGTGTCGCGTCAAACTGTGCACTATCAAATTAATAAGTTTAAAAAACAAAACGACATAAGTAACTTAACGAGATCAGGAGCTAAGCGCAGAACAACGACCACTCAGTACCGAGTCCTTCTACGGGAATTAGCCAAGAACCCAATCAGTGAGCGCACTGTCCGACGACGTTTGAAGAAAGGAGATTTTAAGACCATTAAAGCTAAGGACGTGCCATATATATCGAAGGCAAACAAGCTTAAAAGACTGGCGTTCGCAAAGGAACTTCTGCACAAGCCAAAGGAGTTTTGGAGAAGCGTTCTATGGACAGATGAAAGCTTTCAGTATAACTCATCAAAGAACAATTTTTTTGTAAGATTGCCAAAGGTAGTAAGGCAAAAAAAACGACCCGTTTGCCGAAAAGTGAGCCATGGTGGAGGCTCTGTCATGTTCTGGTGATGTGTGGCGTATAATTGACTGGGTGAATTGGTTCCTTTCACCGGCTCGATGAACCAAAACCAATATTTATTGATCCTAATTGATAATGCCTTTACTTCTGGAGACAGGCTTATTGGGGAATCATTTATCCTGCAACAGGATAACGCCCCGTGCCACAAAGCGCGGAAAATTTCTACATTGTTGAAAGATGTTGGTGTTAACACTTCTGACTGGCCACCTCAAAGTCCGGATTTAAATATTATGTGGTGAATCAGGTACTTAGTGAATCAGGCACTAAGTGAATCAGACACTTAGGAATTGTGGTGAATCGGGCACTCGGTTTCCCTCCAAGTTCCACTTCCAATTGGAGACTGGAATCTGTCAAGTTAGCTCATTCTAGAACCATCTAGAGAAGAATTGGAATGTACATCTGGAATATATCTACTTCTGGAATATTCGCTGATAGGTGGCAGCGCGGATATAAAAGGGGCGCGTTGACAACAGAGATGTACAGTTGATTTTTAACCGGCGATTGTTAAAGTTCGAAAGAGTAATCGGTTGAGAGATAAATAAGTGTAAAGTAATACAGTGAATAAGGCGATTGGATTGAAACGTTTAAGAATTGATTTAAGTGATATTGTTTTGGTACTTAATAAGTGAATAATTAGAAATTGTGAATAAAGTGATTTTATTAGAAAAGTTGAACAGAATAGTGTTTTATCTTTTCGAATCCCAGCCTGAATGTAACAATTAGTTATAGAAAACGTCTGATCTCTTTTGGAACGTAAAAGGACAGTTTCGTTAAATAAAACAAGGGAGGAGACAATTTCTGAGATCACTTCTCTGCTATTTTTATATCGTCAAAATACTTATGCCGACTAGTGTACTGCTAAAAGTGAACTACTGTGATCTACAAAATTGGGTCGGGCATCAAAAAAATGTTGAGACTCATTCTCATTTTCGCTGTTTTTTTACTAACGAAAGTAAGATAGTTTTTGAGACCACGAAAATGTTGTGTAAAAATGGAGATATTTAATTAAAAGTTAATTATTATTTTTAAAAAATATTTTTAAATTGATATAGAGTCATCGCCACTTCGAAGATCGAACCAACCTATGCTCGTCAGGCGTTTCCTTGCTTTGATAAGCCCGTTCGAAATCAGTTGTGAAGATAATTAAGTGTAAAGTAAATACCTAATACAGTGAATTAAGAAGTGATTGGTTTTAGTCGTTTAAGAATTGTTTTAAGTGATATTGTTTTGGTATACTGTTTTATTTTACTCAATTCACGGATCTCTAGTTTCGCGCAATTTTCAACCATTCGTTTTGTTTTTTTTTTATTTTTGGAACGAATGGAAGGGATCTATAGTTTTATGCCGACTCCAAACGGCTAATTAAGAAGCTCTTTCAAGACAGTTATACTCTCGGATGTTTGTCAGACATTCGCTTCTTACTTAAACTTTAAAATAGATTTCTCGAGCACCTACAGAGAATGGATAAGCCGTGTTATACCTACGTTACACACAACTGATTGCCCTAGGTATTACATACTGAATGATCAGCACACCTGCGTTCAGATCTTTGGGGGCATCTAATCTGTAAGCCTCGCTGGCCGCCGTATTGCCTTCCAAGCGAAGGTCCTTGAGTAAAAGATCCCTACCCTATCCTCCCTCCTATAACATAAAATGCAAATGAACTCTACAGAGGCTGTTGCATCGAGGCAGTTGATAAAAAAATTAACTTACGGAGTGCTACTCTTGAATTGAATTTTGGTCGCATGCTCAATGGTGCCTAACTTGGAGGAAGCTTTGAAAATCGACGACTTGTTTATTTAGGTCACAGTTATTGGCGCTCAAATTGTTGGCATAACGACAAACTACCCACTGTGTGTATAGTAACGAACTTGAAAAGAGCATTCTTTCAATACAAGAGCTAGAATTTTATAGCCCTCCTAAGTCACGGAGGTTAATGTCAGCCATAACAGGCCGAAGCTCACCTTTGCATTGCACTTTAATAGCACGAAGCCCTGCAGATCCCAAAAGTACTTGAAACTTCCTCATCGTCTCCCACATAACAAAAAAACCACTCAACAGCACAACAATTTAAATTTATCACCTGCCCCAAGGCAACCGCACCAATAGATAGACTTCCAGGACTGTGGCCAGATTTATGGCCAAGCCCGTGAGCAGATAAATAAACCGACCAACAATGTAATTGGGCACGAGGGCCAACCCAAAATTGAATCTATTGATATACTCTGTCTGGACAATTAAGATGTTTATCATTCGCCTTGGCGGCGCGAGCCGATAGCAAGTGATCTATATGGACGCACCACCATGGGTTCCTTGTATTATAAACACTTTATTGATGCCACACTACAGATTGCGTGCTGATTGCAATGCTTTTGCCCACAAGGCCTTAAGGGGAATTAAGCCGTATTAAGTTATAAAAGAGTACACCATGGCAAAGGCATATACCATTACCATAGAGCACCCAGAGATGAAGAAGGTGCGGACCTTCATCTAGATTTTAATTTACAAACAAATTGTTTCTTCTTGTTCCGTCTGTTTGTTTATAGTGCTGTTGCTTTCCTGGGAGTGCTATGAGCATCCTCTGCCAGCCATTTTTATTACCATACGCAATCAATGATAACGCCGTTGTTCATAATTCACCAACTGATTACCGCTGATAGGAAGAGAAGTCCTTATACGACCAGAGTCCATTCGGAGTCCAATAGTTATATAATTTATGGCACTTGATGTTGCCAAGTGTTTCTCCGCCTAATACCAGAGACAAGCCATTGCCTTGGCCGTTGCGTTCAACTCCGGAAATCTTCAAATAATATGCGTTTCACAAGTGCGTCCAGAGATTGCATTCATTCATCATCATCATTACCATCACACTTCTGCGGCGAAGTACCAAGACCAACCTATGGTGTCTATCGCGTGAGTGTGTTTACCCTTGAGAATGAATTAAGTGAAAATAAACACAAACAGAGTTCGATGACTCGATAGAATGGCATTAGGATATAAGAGCCTCTCAGAAGTCAGTGACCCTTGAGTGCTTCTCTCAAGTGATGTCATTATACATCAGGAAATACCTATATTGGCTAGAAAGATTAGAGCCCTGCTTTTAATGTCACTTCCGTTCTTTAAAAGGAAATAGCTGCGATAACCGACGCCACATTCCGAACGGAGGAGCGTTTGGTGTAAATTTAATTAGAAGGCATTGCGTGTAATATCGACGTAATGATCTTCAGTCAGACCAATGAATCAATTCATACTTAATAAAAGTCGAAGGGAGCGAACAATCATATGCTAAACGATGCCATCATCATTTTTTAAGCATCCACATTTCCAAGACCTCCGCCATAGAGGCGGATCTCGCATTCGACTGGAGAATACCGTGCGCATGCAGGGAATTCATCGGCAATGATCGTACTTAATCGATGTGGGTCAGGGGTTTACAACTCGTGTATGGCGGACAGTGGGGTTATTGGCGCAACAGGTCCATAAGTATTCTAGACTCAGATTCTCGGCAACAATCCTTTTGTGCGAGTTTTTATATTTTTTTTTTTTTTTTTGACAAATGAAAAGGACCTACTATTGCAAGTTGAGTCCGAATGGCTGAATTGAGAAGCGGTTCTACGTCTTACTCATTTTGTATACTTTCAAAGTGCCTTGATCAATTGTGAATTATCGACTAAGACTTGAGGCAGCTTTTTGTTGAAGATTTAAACCAAAAATCGTAGTGTGAACGCCCTCGTTTCATTTACGATTTTATCAACGCAAGTAGATTAGACGGGATCCATGCGAAAATGCAACTTGATCTGATTTCAAATGATCGTCTCATTAGACTTTGACGGATTTGACTTTTTTATAGGCTTCTTCTTCTATGAGAAAGTACCTATGCCTTAAGAATAACAATACATTTTCATTACGTTCTCTTTAAAATTTAATCTGAACTCACGATCACGGGGATCAGTTTGATCAATAATTTTATATCTTATGGCGTTTTCGATTGAAGAAAAGAATTGTCGTTTCTATGAAAAGAGCAAATCCACATGTGCTCTTTCTATGTTTTCTATTTTTCATTGAAAAAAAGTGCACTTCCAAGTCAATTCTTAACACGACAGAAGTGACCGGGATATTTTTAAAGAATTGCCCTGAACTCACCAACTCACACAAGCAAAATGTCAGATCAAAGTGTTTGTTATGTTATTAGAAACAAATTTTTCACTATGTGATCCTAAACCTACAATTATGCGTGCAATGTAAACTTAAATTGTAATACATACATTGATTTGGCCTATTAAAACATTCATATTTGATGCTGAAAAAAAAAAGTAGTAACAGAATACTAAATCTCACATTGTATGGTGTCTACCAGCTACCACTATTACAAAAGTGCTTCAACAAATTTCATTGCAAAGAGCAATTCTGGATTTCGGGGCAATTCTCTCGGATCTTCAATGTAAAATGCCATTAGAGTTATCAGATTCAGGATGAAATCGCGGTTTCAAGTCACTGCATAAAAGCAGGCTCCACTACATTTCTTTGAAATAAAATGGAGAGCAATAAGCTCAAGAAATAAATCATAAACAATATCTATAGGATAGAAGGTTTATTTGCAAATTGTTACTTATCTAAATAAAGGTGTTGCTCCACAGTAACTCGCCACCGAATAATCCGGCTCACCAACGATAAATATTGAAGAGCTCTTTTCCCACATAATTCCTACGCAGAAGAAAACGACGTAGGCGAACTTTTAAGAGGGAAATTCAATTTTATTTTCTAAAAAAAAACATATATAAACTTAGATTTAGTGAACACGTAACTTGTAAAACGATGATTTGAATTGGTCGGGATTATTCTCACAAAATACCGGAATTACTAAGGGGCAACCGAGAGAATGCACTGCGGTTATGAGTTGGAAATCTGTGTTAATAATGTTAATATTAATTCAGCTTCTTTTTTTCAATAATATACCTACCATTGAACAACAGGCACACTCTTTTTCATTTGACAGAACAAAACGATTAAAGGTTATTGGTGAAGGGCTACGAATATGCCATTACTTCATAATGAAAGAAACTGCCTTAATTCGCCGAGCTTTAAAACCGCGTTCCCACAGTGCCATTACTCTAACTCGTTGCTAGTTATTTGCAAAACTTCAATTAAACATAATTCGATTCGAATTCAATAACTTATAAACTATAAACTAAAAGAGAGAACTTTGGCTCGATGACAAAAGGAATTATATCCAAAATATATGTCTACACAATATAAAACAGATTATATGTATTAATAAATTGTACGCAAAACAAATAAGTTTAATAATTAGATTTATTAAAAAAATATAATTATGTAGATTACAAATTTATTTTTTTCCTGCCTCCTTGTCAATACTCCTTTCACGTTACAACTCGTCTAAAGTCCTTACATCCTTACAATAATCATAAAGGCCTTCGTTGGTCTTGAACATGACTTGCTTGTCAGTATAAAAACTGCACGCAGCAAATAAAATACGTCCACAAATCGGCCATCTATTTAGAAAAAAAAAGAAGAAGTTTGTTGTAATATACATACGAGCATAATTATAAAAAAGGATTTGGGCAATGAATCAGTTAACAATTTGTTAGTGTATACCTACCTAACCTATATATTATTGAACTAACTTCTCTGTATATTTTGTTTTAACTTTTTTCGAATTTTTGTGTGCATTGCATTCAAAGGACTAGGTACGTTGTTTAAAATGTATTTTTATTGAAACAACACGTGTGTTATCAATTCTACAACATTTTTGGTGATATCTACAAACATATTTTTTATTTCAAAAAATGTTTTTAATAATGATAAACTGTATTTTGTTTGGCTAACACCTATTTTGCATAAATTTCATTTATCATTACAACAATTTATTTTTTTTTTTTTTCAGTAAAACAAAATTTTTGACGATCGCTTGAGAAGAATCTATATGGAAGAACAAATTTTGGTACTAGCAGATAAATATTTGAAAAATAATTTGTAATTTTGGGCGCTCAAAATGTCATGTCTTGGAGCTATAGAAAGATCGATCGAACCAAAACAAATATTTTGAATAATGGATCAATGATCTGCTACTGATCTACCCACTACTGATCGCATTCTGATAAAAATGTATTGTTTTTTTACCTAAAGATCTAATCAGTCAAGTATCTTTCCAAAGACCCGGACTTGCACTCTATTTATATTTACACCACATCAGTCAGCACCCATCGCCAAATTCCTTTAGAAAAGCATTGGGCACATTAAAAATGCTAGTTAAATTCGACTTGATCTGGACTAGATGTACCCTGAACGGAAAAACTGTATGGATCGGTAACGTCACTTTTTCTACAGTAGTCACATACGAACCATACGAACTGTCAGCTAAGTACTCAGTCACGAAATTGAGTTGATGATGAAATTTAGGTATTTAACCTCAACTTCAAATGAAGTAACAAATTGGTTAACAGCTTATAGAAAGTATTTAAATAGATCTGTGGCAATAAGTTGAAGTAGCTTATGTCGACATAAGCCAAATTCGAGTTTTTTTTATACAAGGTTCTCCTTTTTCTAAGCTTTCTTTTGGTCCAGGTCCTGTTACTCTACAACCATTGAAACCGGTTAAATTTGAAGAACAGCATAAATTTATTTGGACTATGTAATACAATAGATTTAAAAACTATAAGATAAATTAGTTTCTCTCACCCTGAAAAATTACCAAAATTGACATAAGCTACTTTAACTTATTGCCACAGAGATAGTACACCAGGTCCGTATATAGGTACCCTAATACTACATAGCTCCCGCCAACCATTCGTTTTGTTAGTGTTTTTATTTTTGGGACGAATATAAGGGATCTGCAATTTTATGCCGATTCCGAATGGCTAGTTTTAGAACTTCTTTCAAGGCAGTCCTACTCTCGGCTGTTTGTCACACTCGGTAAATTAAAAGCATTGAAGTTAGAAAATGCATTTCGGTCAAAAACACTTCCAAAACGGAGGCGTGGCAACTGCCATTCGTGTGCACATTCGGAGCCTGGAGAAAATTTAACCTTTCGTAACTTCATTGGATTTAAAAGCTACTTCCAGAAGTCGCAAAATAGTTCAATGCCTTTAAAACTACTGTCGGTTCATTAAAAAAAAAAAAAAATCGAAATAACGCTTAATGTTCTGCATCCATGGTACCATTTGCGTTGCCAACCCCTGCTACTTTAGCCTAGCAATATCTACGGCAATATTATATTCTGAACAAACTATCTGACATGATAATGAAAACGACAACAAATGAGGACAACGTCAGCGAGTGCAGTGTGTCGTTTCAGTCTAAGCATCCGATCACACGGTGAACACTTAATCGTGTACATCTTAGCCGGTCTACAGTGAATAAAAGCAACCGGCTCGGCCACGTTTACCGATCACCAAAAGGGCACACACACGTTCGTAGTAATTGCCAGAACGTCATCAGTGGCCGGAATTAAAACACTTGTTTCTTACTTTTAAAATTAAACAATATTTATTTGGAACTATGTCCTTTATTATTGAAATACTTTTTACTAATTCTAAAAGGAGCTTAAGGCTACTATGTAGTTACAATAAGACTGTTGATAAATTCATCATACAGTCGTATTTATATACTTTTCTTATCTATCTACAAGGAGACCCAAGCGTACAATCGTCTTGCTTGATAATGAAGAAGAGATAATATTCCAACATTGTATACAAACGATATTATCTCTTTTACATATGTTATCATTGTAGCGTTGTGTGCAAGACTGTACTAGAGACTAAAGATATCATTGAATACAAATAATGTTATCTTTTTTCTCAATATGTTTTGCTATGGATACTTAACTCCCCCCCTTGTTAAACGAAATCGTCCCGATTTTTCGACGCTATTTTTAACATTTCTCTTTCATAAGTTTTGTTATATGCGTCAATCTTTTTTTGTTTTTGACGATCTGTTATACATTGTATAGTTTTTATCATTACGTACGTAAATGCTAGAATAACAATCAGTGTTACAATTGTGTATATAGTTGATAATATCGGTTTTTCTTCAAAAGGAATAATTAGTTTTTTTAAAGTATCTATGTTATCGAATTTGTACATTGTATCTTCTTTAATTATTTGGTCGATGTAAGACTCTGAATTATGATTTCTTAATATAACTTCTTTAATTTGCTTATGCATGTTTTTGTATATTTTATCGTCTAGATTTATAGTATTTTCATAAGTAACTAAGTTTATACCATTAATTGTTTGATTATTTAACTTATGCTTACCGCTTAATAACATAACACCGGATTCAATTTCTAAGTCGTAATCGTATTCTTGTTTAATGTTGCATTTTGAAGTTATATTCTTTAAAAGTGGAATAAGACAATTTTCTTCTTCAAAGTTAATTTCACAAATGTTTTTACTTAGATGATTTTGACAATTTCTTGTTCTTAAATAAGTTTGGTTACATAAGGCAATTGTTTTATCTGTAATGATTTTTCCATGTTTTGAATTTAAAGGTGTTACTTTATACAATTTACATGATTTAATTAGAACTGGATATTTATATATTGTGATGAAGAATTCATCAGTTCTAGCTAATAATATTTTAGAGTACTCAAGTATATTTATTATGGGTACTTGAATTATTTCATGTTGAATAATATTTTTAATGTCATCTAAGTCTAGGCTTTCTGATAAATATTCATTATTTTTTGCTGCATTAATTGTTCTGGTCAATAATAATAATTGTTCGTACACTTGTTCTATTACTAAATGTTCTTTAAGGCTCTGACCTTCGAATTGTTGCAAAATTTGTTCAAATCTAGAATTTATAGTTTTTTGTTTATTATTGTTTTCTATGAGATTATTTATACTCGTTTCTATGTTAACTAAGTCATAATGGTCAGGATTACCAAACACATATTTGAAAGCTGTTCCTAAAAAGTTAATTGATCTAGTATGCCTAGTATGTTCTTGTAATTGGTCTGCTAAATTCTTAATTTTACTTAACCAAATTTTTTCTTCTTGTGTAGGTTGATATTTACTAGTTACGATATTTACGTAAGGTTGAAATATCGAAGTCAGGTTGGTGGCATGTAACAAATAAGTTTGTTCTTTGAATAAATACACGTCATCTGTTTGCGTAAGTATAAACTTCTTGTTTAGTAACTCAGTTATTTGAACGTTTCCTTGCCCTTCTTGACTCTGTACAATTCCTAGTAATGTTAGGAATATTAATATTTTCGTCATCTGAAAAATGATAATTCTTTATGTTATCCTTGTGAATTTTTATTCCTTCTTTAGAGATTACAGTGTCTCCTTTATCTTCTTCTACTATTCTTGTTATGTATCTGGCGTTAGATTTCTTTCTAAGACCTGTGATTCTTACCATTATCTTATCTCCTTTTTTATACTCTCTGTGTCGAGTTCCTTTATTTAGACGTTCGATCACTTTTTTGGATGCTGAGTTTAGTTTATTTATTATAATTTCACTATTGCTATATTTATTTTGATTAAAGAAAATGTCTCTAGGTTTCAAACCGGTAACTGAGTGTATAGAATTATTTAATTCACGCACTGTTCTAAATATTTCTTCGATAAGTCTTGTTTTATTCTGAATTGTGAATATTCTAGACAGTTCAGTTATTGTACCGTTTACACGTTCTACCTGACCGTTCGCTGTCGATCTGTATACTGGAGTTTCTACTTTAGTTATGTTGTATTTCAAACACATTTGGTTCACCATTTCTGTTTTGAATCCCTTCTCGTTATCTGTCATGAGTCGTTCACATTTTGGGAAATAATTAGATAAGACCTCTTCCATAACGTCGTACAGTCTGTTTCGAGTTTCGATTTCCCGAAGGATTGTATATTTAGAATACTTATCTACTGTTACAAGGAAAGTATACTTGTCGTTGAAGTATATGTCCATATGAATGTGTGTTCCCACATGTGTTGGTATTTCTGAATTATTCAGAGGTTCTCTGATAGGTTTTCTTTCATATTTTCCAAATAGACATGCTATGCATTTTCTGTTGAAACTCTTTGCTTGTTTATTTAGATCGGGCCAGTAATATTTCTCTGAGATTTCTTGTATATTGTTACGTAACCCTCGGTGTGCTCTTTCGTGAGTTACCCTTACAAGTTTTAGTTGTTCCTCCAAATTTGTCACGTCTTGAAGTTTTCTTGGTGTGAATATAAATCTTACTAGTGGGAATTCTTTTTTTATGTTTTCACCATATTTGTATATGTTTTCAAATTTCGTATGCAAAGCTACAATCTTTTGGGGTTGTATAACTTCTTTCATCTGCCTTAGTAAAGAGTCTTTGTCCTTAAACTTTATTATGAGTCTTATTTTGTTACTAAAATAGATTTGTGTTTCGATATTATTTGTTATATCTTCAATAAGTTCGAACTGTGCAGTGTATGCATTAAAAGGCTGATTCACAGTTTTTATTATATCATTAGAAGAACTTTCAGCTGAATGTGCTGTTTCTATGGTAGAAGTATTTATGCGTTGACGTGATAATGCGTCAGCTACAAGATTTAGGTTTCCTGGTTTATAAACTAATTTTGCTCCAAAGTCTTCAATGATTCCCTTCCAACGTTTCAGCTTTGTGTTGGGATTTTTTTCTGATACAGAATATATAAGGCTCTGGTGATCGGTATATATGGTTAAGTCTGCTATACCATATATGTAGTTTCTGAGTTTTTGTAAGGACCATATGATCGCTAATAGCTCTTTCTCGTTTGTGCTATAGTTCTCTTCTGTCTTACTCAGTGTTCTTGACAAGAAGTGTATAGGTTGCTTATTCTGACTTAGTACGGCTCCAATAGCTATGTTGGATGCATCAGTAGTAAGCTCGAATGGTTTACTATAATCCGGTTGAAAAAGTTCGACTTGTTCTTTCAAATAATTTTTTAAAATTCTAATCGCTTCTAATGCTGAATCATTCAGATTTAACTTAATATTTTTACTTTGTTTTTTGTTTACTTTACCGTTATCTCCTCGTAAATATAATGTCAGGGGCTTGGCTATGCTTGCGTATCCTTTTATAAACTTACGATAGTAACCTGTAAGACCTAAAAATCCTCTCAAATCCTTTACCGTTTGTGGGACTGGAAAATTTTCTATAGCTGCTATTTTCTCAGGGTTCGTAGTGATTCTACCATGTCTGATTATGTGACCTAAGTATTCTACTTCTTCTTGAAAAAACTTACTTTTCTCATCAGATATTTTTAATGTGGCTTTATTGAGTACGTCGAATACTTGACTTATGTGCTGTATATGTTCTTCCTCAGATGAAGAATATATCAATACGTCATCAATGTAAACGTGTACGAATTTACCTACAAAGTCTCTCAAAATGTCGTCCACGCATCTCTGAAATATGCTTGGTGCATTTTTGAGCCCGAAAGGCATTCGTTTAAAATGATATTTTGCGCCATTTATAGCAAAAGCTGTTTTTTCTTTATCATCTGTTTTGATTTTAATTTGGTGGAAACCTGACTCCAAATCTAATGTTGTAAAGTACTTGGCTTTACCTAAATTTTGAATTGTCATGTTGACATCCGGAATGGGGTATCTGTCTGTTACAGTGTGAGCGTTAAGTTTTTGGAAATCAACAACCATGCGCCGTTTTGGTTTTCCTTTTTCGTCCAAACCTTTTTTAGGTACTGTCCATATGGGACTGTTATAAGGACTATGGCTTTTTTCTATTATATCGTCATGTAAGAGTTTCTGTATTTCTTTGTTTACGAATTCGTTATCTGCTATGGGATATGGATATTGTTTAACATAAACCGGATTATCATTGGTCGTCCTAATGCTTGCTTCTATAGTATCTGTAAAGGGTAACGGTCCTATGCTGTTATTAATCTTCATCAGTCTATCTATGTCTGCTTTATAAATATTATTTTCCCCAATTATGTAATTAATTTTCTGAATAGATTCGACACTGCTTATGGTAGTTAGAGTCATATTACTGAAATTTATTTCCGCGTTTAGAACTTTAAGTCCTTCATATCCTAATATCATATCAAAAGACTGAATATCCTCTAATTCAAAAAATGTTATATTTTTCTTTAATATCCTAACTACTTTCTTTGTATCTACCATAGAATAACCATGCATTGTTTTTATTTTTATAGGTTTAATTTTAATTTTTTTGCTAGAATCGCATTTTCTATTAATGTAATTATGGGTTGCACCAGTATCAATAAGAATTTTATAAATTTTCTTAGAAATAGTACTAGTTAAATTTAAGCAGGGCAACCCGTCTACTAGTTTAAATGATCTATTCTTATGTTATTATTTACCATACATTCCGTTTCATCTGCTTCTGCATATGTACTGCTGACATCGTCTCTGCGTTGTTGTCGGGAGTTATTTACTCTCTGCTGCTTGAAGTTCTGCTGATAAGATCGTTGCGGTCTGTTGTGTGTGTTGAAACTCCCGCTGTGTTCACGTTTCGCTGGTGGATTATATACATCGGGTTTGTATTGATTCCAATTTTGTCGCTGTGCATGTACAATTTGTCTCGAGTTTATCTCCATCGGCTGTGGTCCTTGATTGTGTTGCTGAATATTATCGTATTGCTTCTGGGGTTGATAATTCGTTGTTTGGCTCGAATAATTTGGTCTTCTTTCGTTTCTGCGTTCATGTGGCATATTTTTGTGGTGCTTATCCTGAGTGAGATGTAAATGCCTGTGCACATTATCATGTTCTATTCTGCGAGCAATTGCGAATGCGTGTTCTAGATCATTTATTGTAGCTGAATATAATGATCCTCTTGTAAAGTTGTCACTCATACCATCAATGAATATACGAACTGCGTCGTCGTTAGCATTTTTAATTAGTCTGTCGATTATATTCGGCGGATCACCTGACATAGTGATTTTTGATATTATTAAATTGAGATTTTTATTTATCTCGTCGTGGTATTCAGACAGTGTGCTTCTTTTTTGCGTGATGGCTTTCATCATGTCTTGTAGCACGTATAGAGGTTCTTGATTAGAGTACGTATAATCTAATCTGTTACGTATCGCCTCAAAATTAAAAATTGTGTTATAATTAGTTAACACATTCGCGGCTGCACCCTGTATTTTACTTTTCACTATAGTCAATGCTGCTGCGTACTTACTGTGTGTTTTGAAGTTTTTAATGCTGTCCATTAATCTGGATGCTTCTTCGCGCCACGACCGATAATTTGATTGATCGCCGTTGAAAATAGGTAGGCTTTTAAATGCTTCTAACTGTATTTCACTACCATCTGTATATGTGGTTCTTATTTCCTCTAGCACAGGTATGTTTGGTACTATGCCTAATCCAGATTTTACTTCATTTAGTTTTGTTTCTAAATTAGTGTTTATTTGATTTTGGTTAGTTATTATTGCTGCTAACCTTGCATTCTCTGTGCGTGTGTGCTCTAGGGTTTGTGTTACTGTGTTGCTCCTGGTTTCTAAAGCTTCTAATCTTGCCATTAATACTGCGAGTTGTTCCATTTTGAACTCGTGTCTGTTGTCGTCGAATTTGTGTGTTTTTTTTCTCCACATATACACTTTCACTGAATTGCTTTGCTGCTTCGTACGAAGAAGCTATATTTGTACCTGCTATGCTAGGTAATTCTTGTAACCGGTAACGCGAGTGTTCTGTTTATACTAGATTTCACTACTTGTTCCCGAGGTCCGCTCGATTGAAGTTAAAAAGTATATTTAACCTCCTGGCAGGATCGCCAATTAAAACACTTGTTTCTTACTTTTAAAATTAAACAATATTTATTTGGAACTATGTCCTTTATTATTGAAATACTTTTTACTAATTCTAAAAGGAGCTTAAGGCTACTATGTAGTTACAATAAGACTGTTGATAAATTCATCATACAGTCGTATTTATATACTTTTCTTATCTATCTACAAGGAGACCCAAGCGTACAATCGTCTTGCTTGATAATGAAGAAGAGATAATATTCCAACATTGTATACAAACGATATTATCTCTTTTACATATGTTATCATTGTAGCGTTGTGTGCAAGACTGTACTAGAGACTAAAGATATCATTGAATACAAATAATGTTATCTTTTTTCTCAATATGTTTTGCTATGGATACTTAACTCCGGCCAGGTCGTGTGTAACATTCAAGTTTACCCGCGATGCGATTGATCTTTTCGACAGCTTCACAGCACGAAATCATGATCGAGATTAATTTAACGATCGCATACTCGTAGACAGTGATGTAGAGAACGAAAACACAGCCCTAGGATCTGTGGCACTGGCAACTATGGGTGGCAAGCGGAAATCGGAAATGTTTCTTTGGTTTCCATCGTTGATCGTTTTTTCAATGTGATTGGTGATCATTAAGTGGATCGAATCAAATGCGATATGCAGAAGGTGTCTCGTAAATTGATTGAGTTTATGATCTATATGGCTACGGTCAAGGGTTTGGAATACAAAAAACACATAAATCATGGATAATGATTTAACGGATCCAGAAAAGAAAACGCTGTATAAAAGTGGTTGTCAGTCAAGACGTAATAAATCGGAGCAAAGCTATTTTGTGACTGAAAAATGATACGCAGAATAAAAGCGATTGAATAGTCCAGCTTACCAATGTAATATTTCGTAAAAATGTAGAAATGATATTTCAAATCTATATACAACGCCCGAATAGACAGGTCAGCCACATTTGACCCGATAAAAAAAATCACAACGAACAAAATCCTTTAGTATATATCTTGTGGATGTTCGAACATCTGTGGTAGCCAATGCAATCGAAGAAGTGCAATGGCGGCACTGACGTTACCATAGTATTTTTAAATTATTCCTATCAATAACGAGACAGGTGTACAGCAGGGAACAATACTCGGTGCAATTCAGACAATGTGCAAATCAAATGGAGTTTCCAGAAAAGTACACGCACTATCAGCATTTAGATTCAGGAGTGACCATCGAAGAAGAAGAACCAAAAATACACACCGGCGAGCATCTCGGTTCTCATGGTTAAATCATGTCATAAGTATCGCCCCTCTGTCCAGGGCGCCTTAGGCCACCGCAGGGGTTTCCTTACCCCAAAGCCGTATACGAAAATGGTCATCTCCACTACACAAGGCATATTTTTATGAACACTCATCTAACCAATGTAAAGGAGAAGAATATAATGCAATAAAACGTTCGGAGTCACAATTCTGATAAAGTGGTATATTTTATGGCGACAACTTTTAGATTGACTCAATGTTCTCCTAGTTCGATCGCACTTAAAATAATCGGATAATACGAGATCCAACTGTTGTTGTAAATCATGAAAATCAATGATCTATATAGATCATGAAGCCAATGTAGCATGTTTCCTATTGCAAGTGACTCGTTGCTTCAGTGGGAGAGCCGACTAAGCCTACTAGCAATTTAACCGTCTTTTAATTTTGTTTACAACCAACTGCGTCTTTTACTATGATGGTGTCTGCATTTAAAAGCTCCAGTTAGACCATTTTTATTTTTATTAAGCAACCTACCTACCATTAACCTAAAATTGCTGTGGTGCACAAAGCACAATAGATATCTTTATATAGACAAATGCACCTTATACTCAAATTCGATTCTCGACAAAATACTGTAGCAGATTGTAGCTACGTCCTTCCAACGGTCTTTTTCAGAACCTTGAGATACTACATGACATTGTTTCTACCGCGATAAATATTCATATTTAGTGTCCAAGCTATAGATTTTACAAACTAGCAATGGCGAAATAGTTTCCATATAAAACTAGGTACCCATTGTGACCTACAAAGTATTTAGTGTGAAGGTTAAAATGATTATTAGTGAGGCCTTAGGCCCTCTGTATTTATTAATTCATTAATCTCGTTGTAGTAGAAAGCTCCTAGCCGGAGTTTTTATTTCTGAGAATGGTTTCCTTTTTGCTCACAAATCTCATACAAAAATCGTGTAGAAAAAAATCCAACCATCGTTTCATGTTAGCCTATAAGACACACCGTCTCTGCCATTGATATTAACTAATATAATTATTTGCACAAATTTTGAAAATCAGCCAATTTCCGATCCATTCCACACAAGTTTGTGCCACATGTAAATTAAAACGAAGTGAGTTTTTTTTTTCTTATAATTTCTTAAAAAAAAAAGATCTAAAATCTATGAGTGCGTTCACTTATAACAACCACATTAAATTGCAAAAATTGTAAAGTAAATATTTCGTTTGTTCGTATCCATAAAATAATTACTTAATACATTAATTTCTCCATGCACTTTATTATTATATTAACTTTTTGAATTACATAAACTTATTTACTTATATTTACATAATTACTTGATACATTAATTTCTCCATGCACTTTAATATTTTATTAACTACTTGAATTACATAAACTCATTTACAATTTGAATTATATAAGTTAAAAAAACTTGAATTAAAAAAAACTGAACATAAACATTTTGTAAGTCACTGTAAAGAACCAAACCGCGTGAACCGATTCGAAGCTTTCAAAGCTTACCAACTATTAAAAGCTTCCATGGGTTTTTGTATAAATACCGGCAGCCGAGACTGCACGGGTTGATTATTCTGGCGTTTGGCACCTTACTAGGTCGACAGTAAACTACCGTCACCCAACAAAGTTGTCACACTCCAGCGCGAAAAACACTTCTTGTCGGCGCTTACTGCAGTCCACGACCGCATAAGCTAAGGCATTGGAGCAATTTGTTTTTATTCGAATCGGCTTACGCAAAACAATTATTCCTTTTATAAATAAAGAAAAGCGAAAACACAAAATTAAAAGTTGTTTGTTCGACGTCACCCACGGCCAATTCACTACGGACTATAGGAGGTCCGTTACACTGACGCCCAACTAGAGGCCAGAAGAACAACAACAACCCATACGTATTAACAACACTGTTACAACGGAAGACAACGAAATTCGTAGAAGCTCGCGCATCGCCGCCAACAATTTACTTCGCACCACAAACGGCGCTATGGCTGTTTTCTCCGAAGCCCAGTTGCGGGAGTTTATCGCTGCAATGCAAAATCAAGCGACAAGCAATGCTAGTTTTAGTCAATGCACTGCACGATTTAACGGCGAAAGAGATCCAGTAGTGGTGGAGCGTTTTATATCCACCATAACTGTCTTCAAAGAAATCGAGCGCGTAAGCGAGAATGATGCCATTAGAAGCTTTCCACTGCTGCTGGAAGATAGTGCAGTAAGTTGGTGGGAAGGCATTAAAGATGGTATAAGAACATGGAACGAGATTCTAGTCCTTTTACGTAACACATATGCACCTTCAAAACCAGCTTATCGTATTTATATGGAGGTGTTTGAACGGAAACAAAAACAAAAAGAATCCACCGACGACTTCATATGTGCAAAAAGAGCGCTCCTATCAAAATTGCCTAGCCCCTTACCGAGCGAATCAGTCATGATCGACCTTATCTACGGTCTCCTTCACATTCAAATTCGTGATGGAGTACCAAGAGAGAGTTTCACCACCTTCGAGCAATTGCTAACAAAAGCAAGAGCAGTAGAACTTTTATTGGCCGAAAAGAATACCCAAAAAGAAATAAAAATCGACACGCAAACCAAAAAGCGCTGCAACTACTGCGGTCATATAGGTCACTTAATCGCAGATTGCCGAAAGAAGGCGAAGGATGAGGAGGAAAGAAAATTAAAGCCATACGTAGCAGACCCCAAAATACACTGCTACAAATGTAAAACGCCTGGCGTCATCCGATCAAATTGTCCTACATGCAAGGATTTGCCTAAAGGTCCTTCAACTGTTTCTTTCAACTGCATGAGGACCACGCTCGGTACCGATTTACCTACAATAACAATTTTCTCTCATGGTGAGATGGGAACAGCTTATATAGACACCGCAGCTAGAACAAGTGTTGCCGGCAGAAGCTTATTTCTCCATCTATTGCGTAATGGAACGCATTTCCGTAAGATCGATGCAAACGTTACACTTGCCGATGGTCAATCAGAGGAACAGGAAATATGCATCGCCAACACAAGCATAATATTTGGTAATCGATTACGACCTATTACTTTTATAGCATTACCACGAGCCACTGACAATCGCACTCTGATTGGAATAGATTTCCTTGAAGAGAACGGGGTAATACTTAATTTAGGACAACGAATTTGGTATTTTGCGGATGATCCACAGAAAGCGTTTGAGTTCTATGATACGTCGCACACAAAATTATTTCAAAGAGCACCTATGCAGGGCCTTGATCAAGAAACGTTAGCTTTCATCAACAGCTATAATTATAAATATTTATCACCAATTGCAAAAACGCCAGTAAGAAAAGGAAATAAAAAGCAACCACAAAGCGAAAATACCTTCCCTCAGACAAGTGGGGCAAAAATCCAACCACCAAATACATCTGCTTTCCTGACCTGGTTCGATCCAATCAATCAAGGCTCCACGTCAGCTGCCCCGAAAGAACATCTGGGTCCAGAACCAAAAATAAAAAAAAATAATAACCCAGTGCGAAGCGCAAACAACAATGATTACTCTCCGCATTCAATTCAAAAAATTTTTGCTGATTCGTTAAGAGATAACGAAATAACCCCTGAACGGAAAAGCACAAATGAAATTCTGTTTCCTCAACCAAGTCCACCGCACGAAAGATATGATCCCGATTCATTTTTCGTTGAAATTAACTGCGTGGATATTGAACTTCGAGATGAAGAAGCATTGCTATTAAACGAAACTGAGAGGGAAAGGCTAAATAAACTGCTGATAACAGAAAGTGTCGTGTTCGACGCTTTATCCGAACCAACGCCATATGCAGTACATCGCATCAACACTGGCAATGAAAGCCCCATAGCTGTAACCCCTTTCAGATTATCGCCAACCCGTAAAGAACAGCTTAAATCTGAATTAAATAAACTGTTACAAAGCGAAATAATCGAGGAATGCGAGTCCCCGTGGGCAGCTCCTGTCGTGCTGGTACCTAAAAAAGATGGCGGAATCCGGTTATGTGTTGACTACCGAAAACTCAACAGCATAACAGTCCCAGATAGGTACCCTTTACCTAGGATCGATGATCTTCTGCACGCGACCAAAAAAACTTTATTTAAAAGCACTCTGGATCTGCAGTCTGGATATTACCAGATTAAAATTGCAGATGAAGACCTCGACAAAACAGGCTTCGTTACCCCATACGGAATGTTTAGATTTAACCGGATGCCATTCGGACTACGTAATGCGCCAGCTACATTCCAAAGACTAATGGATAAATTTTGTAGTGGGCTTCCAGATGTATCAATACTCGTTTATCTGGATGATATCATTCTGTGTTCAAGTTGTTTCGAAGAACACTATAAAGATCTGCAACGAATATTCCAGCGCCTCAAGCAATATAAGCTAAAAGCAAATCGGAAAAAGTCAAACTTTTGTTGTTCAATCGTCAAATATCTTGGGCATTTGATTACGGATGATGGTATCCGAGTCGATCCGGATAAAACGTCCACTATTCTCGGTCGACCTGAGCCAAGAAATGTTAAGGAAGTTATATCCTTTCTCCAAACTTGTTCCTGGTACCGACGATTTATCAAAAATTTTGCTGAAGTTTCCAAACCACTCAGTAACCTGACAAAAAAGAAAAGTTTGTGGAAATGGGACAAGGAAGAGCAGGCATCGTTTAATGCCCTAAAATCCCTTCTTACAAAAGCACCTATCCTACAGCAAGCTAGGGAAGACAAGCCTTTCTTCCTAAAAACGGATGCTAGCAACTATGCTATCGGTGCAGTTTTAGTCCAGGGGGAGAAAGCGGAAGAGCACCCAATTGAGTATGCCTCCAGACTCCTCACCTCAGCCGAACGCAATTACTCCACAACAGAACGTGAAGCTCTGGCCATAGTATGGGCCGTTAACAAGTTTAGAGGGTACATAGAAGGAGGTGAAGTTACTCTCATGACGGATCATCAGCCTTTGAAATGGCTAATGGGCCTAAAGTCACCAACAGGCAGACTCGCTCGATGGGCACTGCAACTTCAGCCATATAATTTTCAGATTGTCTACACCCCAGGTAGAAGTAACATTGTCGCTGACATGCTATCTAGACCACCTTGTGATGAGGACCAACTAAAATGCGAAATTCAGAACTTCCTGGTCGATATGCCATCCAAAAGACCGAAAGAGATTCGCGAAGCTCAGCTCAAAGACGAAGAACTGCAGAAAATCATTGAATCCTACGAGCAGAACGATGAAAATATACCGCGGTGGACGTCTCGTGGGTACCTGATGAATGACGGAATTTTGTACAGATATTCGCCTGAGTCCGATGCCGAGGATGCGCAATTAGTGATCCCTCGGCAAGAACGAGAAGCTATTTTGGACACTTATCACGATGCTACAACCGCAGGCCACTATGGTGTCGACCGAACTTATTCTAGAGTTGCGACTAGATATTACTGGCCTGGAATGAAAAAGGATATTGCGCGACATATCGGAAACTGTCTGCCTTGTCTCAGGTACAAACCCAGCAATCAAAAGCCAGCAGGACTCCTCCAAACAGTAAGCTCTAACCAACGATTTGAGGTTCTAGCTGTCGACTTATTTGGTCCATTACCCCAAACTGACGACGGATATCAATGGATCCTAATTGCGGAAGATCTAGCGAGTCGATGGGTTGAGATTTTTCCACTAAGAGAAGCTACAGCAGAAGCATGTGCCGTCACTCTACTAAACGAGATGTTTCTTCGATATGGTACTCCTCGACGTCTACTTACTGATAATGGCCCACAATTTATATCGGCCGTTATGCAGCAGCTCGCCCATATACTCAATATTCAGCAGACACTAACACCGGTATACCACCCCGAAGCAAACCCTGTAGAACGCAAAAACAGGGACTTGAAAACGCAACTCGCGATCCTGGTAGGCACAAATCATACAGCATGGGCAGATGACTTACCAGCCATCAGATTCGCAATGAATACAGCAAAGTGTCAATCCACCGGTTATACGGCCTCATATCTTACATTTGGCCGGGAACTTCGTACAATCGATGACGTTAACCACGATCTAAGGCATGTCATGGGCCTAGAAAATTTCATTCCGCAAATCACGCCAAAGCTAACGAAACTCGTCGACACCTTGCTCAACGCTCGCGAGGCCACAGAGAAAGCCCAAGACCACAATAAAGCTTATGCTGACCAAAAACGACGACCACACAATACGTTCAAAGTTGGTGATAAAGTCTTCGTAACCACTCACATCCTTAGCAAAGCATCTAAGAATCTCACCGCCAAGTTTGTGCCAAAAAGAGACGGACCATATGTGATCATTAAACAATCTGGTATCTCCACTTATCAAATCGCCGCTCAAGATGATCTTACACTTCCTTTGGGCACTTACCACGTTTCGATGCTAACTAAATACGACCGAGCATCCAAGAATTCATCAGACGATCTACCGGTACAACCACTGCGGAGACGAGGACGACCAAAGAAGCCACCAACTCAACCTGCCGCCTCATCGGGACGATCTCTGCGGCAGAGGGGGAGACTATAACAACCACATTAAATTGCAAAAATTGTAAAGTAAATATTTCGTTTGTTCGTATCCATAAAATAATTACTTAATACATTAATTTCTCCATGCACTTTATTATTATATTAACTTTTTGAATTACATAAACTTATTTACTTATATTTACATAATTACTTGATACATTAATTTCTCCATGCACTTTAATATTTTATTAACTACTTGAATTACATAAACTCATTTACAATTTGAATTATATAAGTTAAAAAAACTTGAATTAAAAAAAACTGAACATAAACATTTTGTAAGTCACTGTAAAGAACCAAACCGCGTGAACCGATTCGAAGCTTTCAAAGCTTACCAACTATTAAAAGCTTCCATGGGTTTTTGTATAAATAGTAAATACCGGCAGCCGAGACTGCACGGGTTGATTATTCTGGCGTTTGGCACCTTACTAGGTCGACAGTAAACTACCGTCACCCAACAAAGTTGTCACACTCCAGCGCGAAAAACACTTCTTGTCGGCGCTTACTGCAGTCCACGACCGCATAAGCTAAGGCATTGGAGCAATTTGTTTTTATTCGAATCGGCTTACGCAAAACAATTATTCCTTTTATAAATAAAGAAAAGCGAAAACACAAAATTAAAAGTTGTTTGTTCGACGTCACCCACGGCCAATTCACTACGGACTATAGGAGGTCCGTTACACACTTGGTTAATCTTTTATCCAGCTATTGGGTCGTATGCATAAAAACTAGATTTTGCTTCGAGCAAAATGTTGTAGCAAAGTAAAAAAGACCTAAGCAATTGCTTTGAATGGGTATAAATAAAAACCTACTTTGCTAAAGTAAGTTCGAAAATTCGAACATAGCATTAACTTCGCTGGACGTGTACTCGCCTTGCACTTCCTGTCAAACCTGAACGTAAATTGGAATTTTTAAATTTTCCTTGAGGTTCTAACGACTTTTGTGGATATTGAAATAAAAACAATTTTATTCAGAAATATGGATGCAATCTATAGCTCCAATCGAACCTGGGAATGTGATTTTTGTTTGCCAAATAGATTGTTGATGTTTTATTTCTTCTTCAGGCGCCGGGAATTGTATCAGACATATAGGCTTGTTGGAAATATTTGTTGACACGTCAGCCAATTGGATTAAGAGAACTATGAATTTACCGAGATGCTTTTGAAATGTAAACCTAAAAGCCCGGATCTCCAATATACCTTAGAAAGGATTCTTTCTAAACATTTTTATCTGAACGAAATATTAGCCTAAAATAGTCCAAACTCAATACTTCGCGTGACACGAAAAATGGTTTTCCATTTTCCTGTACACACAGAATTTAACTTAACTAGCTACCTACCTATTTATAAAAAAAAATTTTTGAAAACTCATAATGCTTCGATTTTTTTTATGTTTAAAATGTGCATACAAAGTATTTAACAAAAGGCCTGAGTCAGGTAAATAGCAGACTTTGAATTTCGTAGCAATTTTAACGGTCGGGGTATGGATCGAGAATCCCCTGTGATGGCAACGGCTTGCACGCTTGCGATGCTCGGAGTAGCTCGCCGTATTGGGGTGGGAACTTGTTACCATAAAATAATTATGAAACCCGTCAAAAATAAAAAAAATTGCTGGGATAACAAACACTAGTTTCAGATGTTGTTGTGCGCACAAATCCTTCGATGCTGTTGTCACTATAATTGGTTAATTATAACAAAGTTCAATTTAACATTCTTTTTAAACTAAACCATTTATCTAATTTAAGATTTAAAATAAACTTATAAACTGATCGCACTAGCGATAACAAAAAGGAAAAACAAAAGACTGACAAATTTATGAAAATCGCGATAGATATTAGAAAATTTGATTAAATTTACACCAAATTCGTCTCGTTGTTTGTTGATGGGGTATTGGTTGGCGTCACACAAGTTGTGTTGATTAAAATTTGGTTGCTTGTTGGTATGGTCCATCAGCGTCATACACACTGGGATCTGGGACAGCAGCGTAAGCGACCGAGGGGAATCCTCTGGCTTATTATTATTAGCGCGCGAGGTTTGCGAAAATTGGTTTTGGTCGACAAAAACTTGCGGTGCTCCAGAAAGCGGGGGGTTGTTACGTCGGGGGTTTCACACGTCTGATCTGATGTAACGAGAAAACTCGATACGTCGTATGTTTGCTGTTCGTGGACAAAGTAGGAGAAATTATCTTCTCCACAAATTGCCCGCCGAAACAGTGCCTGTTATCACAAGGAGAGTTGTATTTTGCTAGGCGAAAGTGTATTTGATTGCTACTTACTTGTTTGAAAAGAAAAACGCAGGCATAATGCTCGTTTGCATATGATTTCGTGTTTCTTTTTTTCTGTATATGTATGGATTGCATACCAATGCAATGATTTTTTGGTTAGGCTGATTAGACTCTGCGATTTGATAAGATTTCGCGGCCCTCTAATCAGATTGCGATTCGTCTGCCCTTGAAAAATTCCCCACTGGCAATTAAATCTGCATTGACAAAAGGTAATCTTTGGTTGGTTGGTTGGTTGGTGAGGGTGAGTTTACACTCTTCACTGAGGCCGCTGGTGGGCTCGTTGTGGTCCCCTCTTATTCTTTAAACGGTCGGAAAAATCGGTTTGTTAGGATGTGTGAAAGGATACAGGGGGTAAGGGACTGGTTAAATTATGGGTAGTCACTGTGTGTAGGGCTTGTGTTTTCAGCGAATCTGCTTGTTCGCTTGAACTCCATGGTGTCGCTTAGTTCCACTTTTCTGAGGCATGTAAGATCTGGTATCAGGTGTGCTCCCAGAATTTTATTACGTAGCCTCGCTGTAGCTGGACAGTGGTAGAGGAAGTGTTCTATATCTTCCTCTTCCTCCTGGCAGTTTGGGCAACTCGATGTTTCTGAAATGCCGATTCTATTAGCGTGTTTGTTAAGGTTGATGTGTCCTGAAATAAGTCCCACCATCATTCTTAATTGCGCTCTTCCAGAGTTTAACGCTCTATTTGCCAATTTATTGGTTGGTGTCTCTACCATTATTTTAGCCACTCTGCATGATTCTAGGTGTTCCCAGTATCTCTTAAAATCAACCTTGGCTCGTTGATTTATTGCTGTTTTAATAGTCGTCAGTGGTACGCCTATTTCTTTTTCTGGTGGTTGTCCTTTTTTCCCAGCACCTTCCCTTGCTAGTTCATCTGCTCTTTCGTTACCCGTTACGCCTTCGTGTCCCGGTACCCAAATTAGAGAGACTTTGTTCTTGCTAGCTAGGGTGTTTAATTTGTTTTAACGCTCCCGTACCAGAAAAGATTTCGTGACGGGGTTCCTCAAGGCGCTTATGGCTGCTTTACTATCGGAGCAGATATCAATTTGTCTCCTCGAGATGTGGAGCGCCGTAAGGATTTCCACTCCTTTAAGTATGGCGAAGACCTCTGCTTGAAATACGGTAGTGAAAGATTCCAAATGCGTTGCTAGTTGAATCTCTGGGTTGGCACTATATATGCCTGCCCCTGATTCTCCTGCTATATATGATCCGTCCGTGTATACTGTTATTCCCCCATGATTTCTTGTTCAGCTGGCTTGCTTCCAGTATTCTCTTGACGGAAAAACAGTTACGAAGTGTCTATCGAAATCTATGGATGTATTAGCTAAGTCACTGGGTCGATCGATAACAGATGTTATTTCTTTGATCGAGCCAATGATTTTACGATGTCCAATTTTCATTCGAGAGTCGAAAAATCCGAGTGCATGCAATCTTAATGCTGAAGGTAATCTTTACGCTTTGCGAAGTAAAACGATTTAGAACACATGTACTAAATTGAGAGTTATGCTGGATGGTATAATTGAGAGGTGCTTGTAACCGGATGGGGATAATGCTAGAGATGCAAAAGTAAAAATCGTATTGCGGGCGTACGCTAAAAATTAATACCTTTTATACATACGGATCTGAGAAAAAGGTAAGTGGCGCCGCTTTTCGAACATGTCAACAGTTAGTGTTAGCTCCAATCAGTATTTATTCATACGTAACGCAAATGCTTCAATTTTGACATTTCGTTTGAGTAAAAGTAATTGCTACGTTTTATTCATACCACCCAGCGCATGTTGAAAAGCGATATATATATCGCGTAGTTAGCAACAGTGTTGCCAGAAGGTTATGATGGAATATCCCAGATTGACCGTTAAGAAATCCCTTTTCGATGGACTTTATTCCTTTTTGTTAAAAAAAAAAAACAGGTGAAATGAAAAATGACTTTCAAACAAAAATAATAATATTTAATGAGTTTTTGAGTTTTTTTTTTTTTTTCAGGTACCTATACATAATTCTTACCAAAAAATAATAAAAATTATGGTTGTACAAACAAAAACTAAAAAAACAGCATTCAAATTCTGGTATACCTACCAAAACATAGATGGCTGCTTTATCACAGATGGATATCTTTCGTACGTCCATCCTCCCCAAGACCCATTTGTTTACATTTACAATGTAATTATCTGTCTGTGAAAAGGTAAGTTTCAGCTACAAAATATCATGGCCACCAATCATCTTACTTTTATGGGCATCGGGTTGTTTAATTGTTTTGTGTTTCGTATTGAATTTGTTTGGTGTTTGTGAAGGCCCTTAAAAAAAATAGTGAAATTCATGAACTCAAATATGCAAGGAAAGAAATGTCCAGTATGCGTGAATTCAAGAATTTTTCGTCAAAACAGCTTGTAGACAGCCGCCTTTCCACTGGATAGTTATATATCTGTGTAATTCCATTATCTTTTGTATTGGGCACTTTCAAGAATCTAGTTATCTTAAGTCGACTAGATTGGTCTGAATGAGATGTAACCTGAACGCAAAAACTAGATTGGTCGGGAACGTCCCTTTTCCTACGTCATCCAGATATCCTAACTGTCAACCAAGTACTCAGTTACGAATTTATTAACTAAACCTCAAATGAAACAGCTGCTCATATGACCGATTTCAGTCAATCAAAACCGAGATAAATCAGACTGCTGTCAGACCTTCTAATGTGGTATTCGATTCGGCTTCTTCAGATTCGTTCTCAAGACTTCGGATTTCTTGTGGCTTATCCCTACTATAATAAAACTGTAACTTTTACTCCGGCTGTAACTTGTATGTTCGGAATAGATTAAAAAAGTACTGCACGAAATCGATTCCGGTTTTCACAGTTGCATTGACAATTTTTGAGATTAGATTATAGGATATGTTTTACCATTATCCGCTGTCCGGAAGCGGAAATTTAAGCTGATTTCAAAGTAAAGTTGTTTTTCTCGAATGCCTTGTAGCTCCTAGCCTTGGAATGACTCATCCAAATGAAATAAGAATTTTTGTTTTAAGTATAAAGTTCAATTTTGTACAAAGATTTGAAATATAAATCATTTTTGTACGTTATCTTGAAGGCGAACAATGAGCAATCTTAATATATAAAAACGTTCGTGCGTATGTATGACCGACGATAACGGCTGAACCACTGAAGCTATCCCCCTTATATTCACACCATATGTTTGTGTGATGCTCCGGATGGTTTATGTTTATTTTAGATCCTATAGGGGGCGCTGGGGTCGCTTTTTAAAAAATCTTATTCATGGACCGATTTGGCTCAAATTTACACCATATAACACTTAAAAAAATAGAAAACTTTTGCCAAAATTTGGACCCGATAGGTGGCGCTGGGAGATATTTACGAAAAGTTAGATTTCCCTACAAATCAATATTGTATCAACAACATTAAATTTAATTGTAATAATATAGTTGGCGTTGGTTGTCCAAACCTTTTTGAATTTGACATTTCAGTAATTCATATTTCATTTAGCTGTACAATTGTTCGACGAAAAACTCCAAATTGGTTTTTAATCAATTTTAAATAGGTAAATAAAACATTTCCATTCGATTTCCGGCACAAATAACATAACCAAGGAAAATGTTCTTACTGGCCAAATTGTGTAATTCTTCTTTTGTTTTGTTCGAAATGGTGTATTTCAGGCAGTCTTAAAAGATCAAATTTTGGACCCGATAGGTGGCGCTGTCGTCGATCTCCGAAACCGCTAATTCGATTTAAATGAAATTTTGTGGATGTGTATGGTTGATTCCAGCTTGAAAGATAGGATACTTTTCGACCCGATGGGTGGCGGTGTTGTCGTTTTCCGAAACAGTTTTATTGAGACGATTGAAATTTTTGGGATGGGTATGGTTGCTTAAAGTTTAACAGAGAGGATAGTTATGGACCCTATTGTTGGTACTTTACAAAAAAAATGCGGGATAGGAAAACGGGTTGCGGCACTTCTCATTCAAAAATAAAACGAAACGATATTTTTAAAGTTGTATAACTAAAAATATGAATGGAAATTGTCTAAATAAAGCACTTTGAAAAATCTGACGCTTCTTTTTGCCCAATGGAAAACGACATAAAGGTACGAGCAAATCCGGGTGGGTACAACTACATGTAAAAGAGGCTGACGTCCGGATATGCACTCATAACTCGGGAACGGATTGGTCGATTTGTATGATTTTTGGTTTAAATTCGCATGTGTCCAAGGAAGGACTTACTATGCTACTCTTTGTCGTAAAAACAAAACTTTATGGGGATTAACGGAACGCGTTTGATTTGATGGTGAAAGATCAAATCAAATGTCATCCAAGCGACGGTTTTGAGGTGAAAATTTAAAGGCAAACATTCTCCGATTCCCCTTATTCAGATAGATTTGCCATTCGTATTTAAGCGTCTTGAATTTTCCGTGCTTCTCCTTATCAATCTCAGAGATGGTAACACCTACCACAAAATTATTCATATGAGGGAACTCGAGAACGGATCGTCCGATTTGAGCTATCTTTTCTTTGTTGTGTTTGTCTACGCCTAAAGAAAGTTCATATGACGAAAAAAAAAAATTGAAAATTTGATAGGGAAATTGGAGAGTTGTAAAAATGTATTTCCCATAATATATTTTGTACGGGGAGTGTTATTTAAAAAAAAATTGAGATTTGATCGTAGTATATACAGTGAGATTGCATTTGTCAAAAGATATTTTGGATCAAAAAAATTAATTTCTGGTGGAATAGTGAATGCTCCAAATCAAGCTCCAAGTCAATATTGGGCGGGACGAAGTTCGCCGGGCACGCTAGTAAACTATAATTTTTTACAATTCAAAGAAGTAAAATGTTCAATTTTGGATTTTCCCAGCGTTTAGTTGAGGAAATTTTGTATGTGTGTGCCGAACTCTGGCGAAGTAAGGTGTGGCTGTGGACGGGCTAGCTAGTCGAACATTAAATCTTTACTTGCTCTTTTTTGTGTTGATATTCGTGCGATTCGACTATCTGTAGCAGTGTTGTTAGCACTCTCTCTTCATTTATCCCACGAAGCGTGGTAATTTTTCCCTTTTTTCCCTTTTCACTGTACTCAAAATCCCTTTTAAATCCCACGGCACTTTTTCGCCTCAAAATCCAGTTCTTAGAAGTAAAATTTGATATAGGTACAAGGAAAGAAAATCACGGTTAATTAACTTTTAGTATAAAAATCACAGTTTATAACATTATTACGATTATTTTTTGGTACTAGCAAATTTTGATAAGAGACAATTTTTATAAGCAGTTTTGTATGCACATTCAGTGTGTTAATAATCATAGTGAAATGTAGGAGTTTTCATGAAATTTCAGCAAAAATTTTAAGTTTTAATGTTTTTTGTTAGATTCCTCAAAATCCCACGACTTGGTGCTTTATCCCTTTATCCCACGAAATGCTTTTCGGACATCGAAATTCCCACAAAAAGGGATAAATCCCACGATATAACAACACTGATCTGTAGCCTTCAACACTTTTCAAAGCGTTTTTCATTCACTACTTAAATTTTATATAGAACATTCAAAATTTGCGTCCCGATTGATTTCTAAATATTTATACATGAAGAATTTACAAAAATAGATTCACCCGATGCAAAGGCTTTCCTTGCTGTAGAAAAAATTCACGAAAACTTAAAAACAAAAAAAACTCCACCAGTTGTTGTCAAACTCAAACGCACTGGTTTTGGTAAACTGAAGGAATTCTGAGAAAAAATCTAGATTCGCAAAATTGCTCTGCAATCTGAAAAAGATTGCTTTTTGTGTACCCAACGAACGTCTCCATTGGCTTAACTTAAACGTTCGGTTCACTAGTGTTTGAAAATCGTTATTATAACAATTATTGTAACTATGGAAGAAAATAGCTAAGATTTATCCCTCGGACATATTAAAATTCGCAGAAAATCCCTCAAAAATCATCATTGACTAGCAAAGTATATTTTCGAGTAGTGACAGGTCGCTAGAGACTCTTGCCCATGTTAGATGTTACTACATTTAATTTCATTTGGAAAATATGTCGGATGATCCAGTTTATAATACAAAATTTGTATAAATATTGGAAAAATATCCCTGTTGGGGAAATATTTCCACCATGATTTATGAAATTAGTAGGTAATTTCCTTTTATTTTGTCTCCTTTTGCTTCAATGTGATCTGAGAGCGAGCATAGGTTAAAATAAAAGTTCCGTATCCGTATTGCTTATTGATGAGAGCCAGTTTGTTGCTTATTGCTTGCTGCCTCAGTGCTCAGTGTAAGAGCCTTGAAGGTAATCGAATGAGCAGTAAATTCCATTCCTCAGTCATTTGTTGGATGTTCGAACATAAACTAGTTAAATAAACAAACATAAACCTTGAGTACCCTTATTGGTCCTTATTTTAGATATCTTCTCCTCCTCAGCCGAGGTGTAGGAATAGGTATAGGCATCGAACACTATCCATTAACGAAACCCATTAATCGTCTGGAGAATTGTATTTGGATAACCTTTTCACGCCTGACATTCTCACGGGTATTTGTATGGCCGGTTGATGATTTGGGCACACAAATCCCTACCTAGCGTGTCGTAATCGTATTGTAAAATCTTAATTGCTTCCACATTTTGATTCGTTTTCATCAAAAGATTCTCAAATTCTAAGATGGATGGATATCGTCGTTACCAATGACTTGACAGGGATGTAAGTGTTCAGCAATACAGCCTTCCTTTTGTCAAGGTAGGCTATTTATCGCTCATATATTTATGGGGAGTTGCTGCATAGAATGTTATGAAAGTTAGTCGTTCAGTGGTAGTGATTTTGTTCATGTGATTTATTCTTTCTTTGAGGTGGAGGATATCTTCCGTGCCGATTGAAAATGGTAATTGGAAAACTTTTCCAACTCGATTCCCCCAGTCTCCCACTCCACGGGAAAGACTGCCGGCTACTAGCTTATGTAGATTGCTCCAAGGACTTAATAAAAAAATATTAAATAATCCATTGTTACTTGAAATTGTCGTGATATATTCCCCTTTCGCACTTGAACGATCAGGAGTATATTGTGTCCCTTCGGTAGTCCTTCCAACTTTATTTACGAGTATATGATGCATTTTTAATCACATGCCTTTCGCAGAAGTGCGAACTTAATTATACATGGCTACGAGTGCCTATACATGCGAAAACTTTGCCACAAATAGCACCATCTGGCACATTCCTTGTTTGGAAATCTGATATGCTGGGTCGACATCTTCGTGAGCGTCTGTGAGCCATAAGATTTTATCCTATGCTGCCGAGAATTGAACCAAACTGCGGTTGGTCCCCATTTCACAATTTCGGTGGGCCAACTTTTATTAACACTCTCATCTAAGGGAATGGATGTCATAATTCAGTAGATAAACAGTGAACATGGTAATGGGATCTTTTTATAAAGATAACCACAACAGCAGCATCGTTTTAGGAAGTGAATGTGACTTATTGGGTCGTTTTGTCGTGAAGATTTTGGCCACCTGATGAGGCAGGCGAAAATGAGCTGCAAAGTAGCATTGAAATTGGAGAAGTTTGCAGCGTTAGGGGACATGCGAAATTGTGGCTCGGGAAAAAATTAATGGGTTCTTTGGGTATGGAAAGGAAATTCGATGCCGGTGACAGACGTTTTTATTGATGTTGACGGTTGTTGGTGTTGAACATTTAAGCGTTTAATCTGGTAGTAATAAATCGGAATAGCAGATAATAAAATAAGTAGCCAGTGCACATATCTCTGGTCTTTGATTAGGTTAAAGGTTAGGTTAAAAAGAGTTAATATAGTAAGGTTTTAAACGGCACTATGTACCATAAGGGCATTCGTAAGGATCTAAGGAACCACAATAGTAATTAAAACTTTCTCTTGAAAAACACCCAATCTCCATAGCATAAACCAAGTAGTTCCTTGTATTTAATGATGTATACTATATATCATCTAAGCTGAAGTTCAACAAAGCTGTGCTACAGGGGGCGGATGCATTTCAAACAAGCGAGAGATGGGTTGGTAAGGAGCATGCACCAACTCATCTAAAAAATGACGAATGCAACTTCAGCTTCGTGTATCGTGTGTCCTATGCACATAAGAAAGGAGATGCCCTGAACTGAGCCAACTACAGAGGAATAAGTCTCTGAATGTCGTATAAATATAAGATCTTGTCGACTGTATTGTGTGAATGTTTAAAACATTTTTCTAACAACCAGGTCGGCCCATGTCAGTGCGGTTATAGGCCAGGAACATTTTTTTTCCGACAGATCTTAGGACTAAGACCAGGATATTTCGGATCGATACACATCACCTTTTAATCGACTTAAAAGTCGCCTATGGTAGCGTATGTGCAGTGGCTTAGTGGTTAGTGTATTGGGCTACTATAAGCGAGAGCTCCCTTATAAACGATCAACCGAAAAACACGAATTCCATCTTAATATTTTTAACTTTCTCCTTTACGCAGGTAGTAAGCATTACGATAATAGAGGAACTCAAAAAAGTGGTTCTGTCTGTCTGTCCGTATGCCTCGAGGCCTACAGCCTAAACGGCTGCCCGGATTTCATTCAAACTTCGGATTTGGAGTTTGAGGGCTTAAAAATCGGTGCAGTTTTTTTTCGCTAAGTAACCTCAAGATTAATGGTAGGTACCATATAAAATTTCCGTACCACTTTCATTTGTTCAGAAACGGATCTAACGATTTCCACCAAAATTGGTAATTGAGCTTAAGTGTGTGAGGATAACATGACTGGTTACTCAGTTTTTCGCTAAAAAATCGAATAACGGTACTTCTGAAATTTGGATATACATATCTCGAAAACGGTCCATTAGATTCTAACGAAAATCCATTTCTAACTAAAAAGCAGACTCAGTTTTGCTCTGTATTATTCTACAACACATTTTTGAAAAAAGTCCTGTTCTTAAATTTAGTTTTCTTTAGTTTACCCAAAACGGCAATAACGATTTTGACCAAAATACAAACTTAGAGTAGAATTGATGTTTTCAAAATTATTATACCTACGTCCTTAATTCTCAATTTGAATCACCGAAAACGCTAATTTTAAAAACTAATTTTGACCCTAATTTTGATGAAATCTTAAAAAACATGTAAAATCCCGAACAATAACTTGGCTCCAGTTTGTATCGATGGAGTGTGGATGAGGATAAGAATATGTAACGACGACTAACGACACGTGGAGCTTATGGACAGCAATGCACCAGCCCGACGAGTCTTTAAGTCCATCAATGCGGGACAACGTAGCAGAAGAAGGCACTACCTGGGGTGGCACGGACATTGGAGGCTTACCCCAACCTCTGAGGGAGAACGTAGCAGGGAAAGACTTCACCTTAGGTGGCACGCACAATCCAAGGCCGACCTCAACCAACTTAGTGTGCGTTACTAGAGGTAGCTACCTGGGGAACGTCTTATCCGTTAGTAACTGGATTTTGGACAATTGATCCGCCAGAATCGAACATTATTCGAAATCGCAACCCTCAAAGGATAAGTACGCCACATCAGTTATCGGTATAGTGCACTATTTCACGAAAGTTGGTTAATATTTCGATCCCCTCTCACGTGACTCTGTGCCATTGAAGTCATGCTCCGTAAATGGATGATAGAGTCCAACGATTTATGCAGAAACCACAGTGACGGTGGAGTGAATTCAGCATTTGCTTTGAGACTGCCCCTCTTGCAATATCGGATCCAACTACTTCGTTAGCAATTAGCACCGTAGATTTAACTATCAACTTATGGTTGCTCATCATTCTTCCTTCTCTCTCCCACAACCTCTTCATATACCTAATCTAATTTAATTTAACCCATAGGACACTATATAACAGGAAATAAACATTCAAATATAAAACCCACCAATTCTCTATTGTCTATAAACAGATGGAACCCGTGTTAAAGGGATACAATGAAAGGTTTCATTCAAGAACCCAAGACAGTCCCACCAAGAAAACTAGCTTACTAACAAGCTCGTTTAATTTTTAAGACAAACCCTCATCTTAAATAATGACCAACATTTTCATCTTTATTAGGTAAGCGAGCCAAAAGTTCGTGCAATGATTTCTATTTTCAGCTTAGCATTAAGTAGGTATACCTACACATAAGTGTCTCCATCAATTATTCTGGTAACCCATTTGGAAAATAAATCGAATGATTTCATCCCAATTTGCTAAATTTAAACAGTAGGTACATCCCATCCAGATAGGTAAGCTCATTCTCATAGTCGTTGAGGATGAAGGAGAAGGAATTGCGAAAGTTTAACAAGCTCCATAAGCAGCTGTGTGTAGTTTCTATAGTTTTCGAATGCAAACTGATAGATCTCATAAATCAAAGAAATACTGTTTGCATGCGAACGTTCAGTTTGGGCAAAACCAACCGACAGTTAACAAAGTGGCAGCGCCTACCACCCACTTTTGCAGCGAAACACCTTAACTGCTCTGCTAATACATGTAATATTCATTCAACCAAAGTCGTGAAGATTCATTTTTGCTGATTTAGTGTAATTAACAATTTTCACGAGTTTTAGAAGAGATCTACCCACCATAATGGGTAGTTCTTGTTTTCCTTCTAAGAATAGTAAATTAATTAACTTTTTTAATTAATCGCTTCGTGTCCATCCGTTTTGCCGCCGCCACCACGCGGAGATGCTACCGCACGGACTGATTACGTTGGCCAGGTCTAATTATGAGTGCGTTGAACCAAAGTTAATTGAACCCAACAAACGCGAGCGCAAAAGTTGGTCTCCGACTACGTATAAGATTTTTGCCGCTGTCACTGTATCGTGAGTAAACCTCCCCCAAAATGAGCTATAGCTATAGTCGGCGTTGTAGTTGGTACATTGGAAGCGGAATTGAGGTGGCTATTTGTGTAGGAAAAAAAAGGTAGCTATTATCCTTTCTGCACGGACGACCCAACTTCAAAGGAAAGACAAAAAGTAATCAGAAAATTAAATGTACTTACGAAATGATAAGAGACCCCAGTGAATGTGAGTTTTGTGGATTGCTCTTTGATGCGGTTGCTTGGGTAAGGATTGAAAAGATTTGTAGACTTTTTTGCGTTCATATTGTTCATCTTCTAGGTAGTGGAACAAAGTTGGTTTAATATTTATAAAGGACGGAGGACCGTTTAAGATTTATTCGACCCAAAAAAGCAACTGAATGCTTGAGGTAAAAATAAATATTTTGCGCAACAGGTCAGTAAGGACCCTTGGCCTAGTTCCTCGCAACCATTCGTTTTGTGAGAGTTTTTCATTTTGGGTCGAATGGAAGGGATCAAGGAAACAAGTCAGAATGGTTGAACTGATATGCTCGTTCATGAAAGTTATACTCTCGTATGTTTGTCAGACGTTCGCGAGAGGTGGCGCAGTGGAAAAATCCTTAAAATGAAATTTATGCTTTTCCAGGGATCGAACTTGGGACCTTTCTCTTAGTGGACGAAAGTACAAAAACATTAAACGTGTACAGCTTTATTGGGCGTCAACTGTTCGCTGCCAGGCTTTTATTGTTCAGACCAGTTTTTCTAAAATTATTTTACGGTCTTTTGACCGGTTACATCGGTCGGGACTGCGATGTAACCGACGTCGACATCTATTGCACCAATAAAATAAAAAAGACGTTAAGACTGTTATATCGCATCTGCACTTTCAGATTCATCGTCAGGTCAGGCTCTAAACGGCGATGGTCGAATTGGGGATCCCTGCAAATCTGATCCTGGTTGTGGCGCGTGACACTGGGAGTAGCTCCTATGAACTGTGCTCTTACGAACTATGCTCCGGATCTCAGCGATATGCACTATAATGTGATTTCTTCAATATCGTTCTGGAACAGATAGTGAGGTGTCTTAACTGAGCTTACCAAGCATAACTAAGGACAAGTACCGCTTTGTTGAAACGTTTCTATCCACCCCAAAATAGCATAGGGTTCACATATGTGTATATCGAATCACCATATATACTTTCGCAGGACGACCATAGTACCGGAACTATTTTCCAAACATCTGCTTCGGTAACCTTGTCAAAAATAGTTGCTTAACTCTAACGAAACCCCACAGCAATATTCAGCTATAGTCAAAAAACGATGCATCATTCATCAGAGGTGGTTTGAACACATGTGCTCGGGCTCGGGTTCGTACCTATAGTATATTTAAGTTAAACAACGCTGTAGAGGAATACCTCGCCCTAACCTCAAACGACTTGGAGTACTTACTTACTTACTTAGGTGGCGCTACAGTCCGGGGTGGACCTGGGCCTCAACCAATACGCCTCTCCAGTTCGCGCGATCTTTGGCTAACTGCCTCCAGTTGCGCACTCCAAGTTGGTTGAGGTCCCCTTCCACTTGCGCGCGCCACCTAAGGCGAGGTCTTCCTCTACTGCGTTGTCCCTCCGGGTTAGAATCGAAGACTCTTCGGGCCGGAGCGTTGGTGTCCATTCGCTCTACATGTCCCAGCCATCTTAGACGACTGATGCGTACTTTTCTGACTAGGTCGATGTTGCTGTACAGCTCGTAGAGTTCGCTGTTAAATCTTCTCCTCCAAAGCCCGTCAACGCAAACGGGACCAAAAATCACTCGAAGAACGACTTGGAGTGCGCAACCAAAATTACATCGAACTATAGAGCCGACTAAGTAGGTAAGCAAATGGCCACATCCTGTGTACATCAGAAAACCGTACCGGAAGGTACTACACTATGGAAAAAGCAACAGCAAAGCTTATAATATAGCAACATATATAATGTGTTTCTTATACCATTTCTTTTACGTCGCCGCGCTAAACTTGCGACTTGAGACATCAATACACCAAGTTGCAGTTTTTTCTGTACGATCAGCTTACCTCTAAAATATGTGGGTGGGTATAGAAAATCCACTCAATAACGAAAGGCGCGAGTAAATCAAAAGCCGCTGTTCAAGCTAAAAAGAGTTTAACTTGCCATTTCCTAAAAGTGCCTCAGAATAAATCCGAACAAAACTACGGCCCAACCACCTTAACCCGCATAGTAATTTGTATACTTCAGGTTCGTCAGCATACACCCAATAAAATTATTTTCAACAAAGGACATATAGCATACACCCAGCATGCACTGCTGACATCTATAGTCGGGCATTTCAATGGGACTGATCAGATCTTTGCAACAAACCATATCTAGGCGTTTCGAAAGTCGTGCAAATGTGGCATAACTATGCACACACGTTTTCATTCCACAAAGCACAAATGGCTGAACAATCTATTTTAGCTCCCATAGTCCACGCTCGCAGGCTCCCACCTCCCAGTGCCAGCCCAAGTGAATGTACATCTCGTTCAGTTTTCAAATGTTGGAGGTGCCAACTGGCTATAACCTTACAACTGGCTATAGCATTCGGCGAGTGTAGAGAGCCCAATACATTTATTAATAGCACACATAGATATTCGTTTCCACTTATATTACATACATAACCAACTGCAGAGGAATACAAAGGGGTGCGGTTTTTCCTCTCGATTGAAATTGAAAGCAGTTTGGCAGCCGTCTGCAATCTGCTTGGCCCGCTCCCGCATAATCCATTTTTATGTCGCCATCGGTCACACTCCTCGTTGAGGTATAGATTTTGTACTTGTCGACGTGAGCTATTTTCCCACTAACATATACCTGGGAAAATCGTTAAAATTTAAAACGTATCTTTCGGAGGACTTGAAATAATTTTGGACAGGAAAATAGAGCGAAAATCAAGACTTAAAGTGTCCCACTCAGGGGATTACCTTCAATTCAAACTTTTACGGGGCTAGTCGTGTGGCATGGTTTATATAGTTGATTAACGGCAGTTAATTGCGACTAATTAAGTCATGGCTACGTGATGGCTCGAAGATTGATCTACTCTGGGGCTTTGGAAAGTATTTGTGTTTATGACAATCGTTATCCCAACAGACAAACTTGTCTATTGTGACTTAATTTGGCCCTATTTATTTCTGTCAGGCGATGGCTAGATTTTGTACTGGAGTATGGGTAGGACGAAGCTGATAATTATATTTCGGGGATTTTTATGAAATTCCAAAACCGAGATGAGCAGGGGTCGATTCGCGTCATCCTTGAACGAGCGTAGATATACGTGACGGTATTTGTTTTTGCCAAAATATCCGGTCCAGCAGCCTTTTTGGACTTCATTTTGGGCAGTTGGACGTCCAATAGTTAAATAGTGAATAGTTCGTTCTTCCTGACAGCTGAATTTGACGCCATGTTATTCAGAGACAACATCTGTTTATTAATAACACAAATAAGCTGCTGGACATGTCTCTTTTCCTGTATATATTTGGCCATGTAATGGATAATATTATAGTCTAGTCTAACGACTCGCAAGCCCAACAAAACTTTTCGATATAATTGACTGATAAACAAGGCACAAAGCCATTACAAACTTAAGAAATGGAACTACGGTTGTCTCACGATTTTGTTCAGATATTTTCAGCCGTGTCCAGAGTCCCAGTTAAAAATAAATAAGACCAGTCAAAAGGTCTTAAGGCTCGTCCAAACATATGTATTTTTCAAAATCTTAAGATTGTGAAATGTTTTTAATTTAAAATGACAAATATTTGACTGAACTCATAAACTTGACGAAACTTGAATCACTTTAAATTTGAAGCTATAAACCCCACCATCCGAAAAGTAATGAGCTTAAATGCCAAGCCCGGCTTACTCTCGAGGTTCGTTAGTGGTTAGCAAAATAATTGTTGATGAACATACGAATATTCTAGGACTAGATGGTTATTATTTGCCTCTGGTTTAATAAACATTGTGGTTATTGTTGCCTTCGAGTAGCTTTTATTCATCTTCCAAAAACATGTTTTTTAAAGTTCTTCTGATGAGGTGAAAAACTTGAAGCAGCTGACTTCAATTGTACCTGCAATCTCCATTAGTAACGCGATTACCGAAAGAGATTTGAGTTTGTTGATCTGAAGAATGAAAACGTATAGAATTTGACTTTAATAAGTCATTACTTCGGTTAACTTTTGACGAAAATTGTCTTAAGTCGTTTTGGACTTTCAAATCGAAAACGATATTAGTTACAAATTATTTTTAAATTCAACCGAAGCCACAAAAGTTGCACAGTCGGAAAAGCAGACACTAAAAAATATATTTGACAACAATATTTTAAATATTTTCTACAGGTGGTACAAATTGTGTATGGAATGACTTCTAAGAAGGCATGCTTGCAATTTACTGCGTAGGTATCTAACAGTAAATGTAAATGTAAAACTGAAGGGAAATGTGAACTTAATTTGTCGTCCGTTTTGTAATTCTCCATTATTTTGTATAGAGGCTATTGTTGTTTAAAATTTGAAATAAAATATAATTTCCAATTTTTTATTAATTAAATCAAATTGTCGAACTTTGAAATGTCCAGATGGGTCCCCTTTTCCACCAAACATTACTTCATTTGAGATCCTCATTCTCGGCAACCGAACTCATTTTTCAAAGGGCATTATGGTTGAAGCCAAATATCTAAGGTAGGGGAGACCGGGGCTAGTTGACTCAAAATTTACATTTTTTTCTTTTTATCTTGAACTAAGGCTGATATAAAGATAGTTCAGATATAATTGAAAAAAGCATCCTTTGTTCTTTCTAAACAAAGTTATTCAATTAAAAAAAAAAAAAAACAACATGAGGACAATATTTTCTTAATGTTAGTAGAGCACCTCGATTGTGTCAACTAACCCCGGTACCGGGGTTGAATGACATGTACTCGCGACGAGACACAAAGAGAGACTAAACAGGTATCATTATTGAATGTAAAAAGTAAAAACAGGAATGGAAATTCAATTCATTTCTTCTCTTTAAAATAAATGGCAGTGAGTCAACTTGCACCTGGGGTCAACTAGCCCCGGTATCCCCTACTGAGAATTGTTGGAAAAAGTAGACATCAACGTATGGTATGAGCCGTCGAAACTTAAGTGAAAATATATTTCATCGTTGCGTTGAAATGTTATGTGTTTAGACATAGGGTAAAGGTGTCAACAGTGGATCAGGGTACACAGTGAATAACTTGCTCTCATAATGTCGCTTTTTATTTTAAAATGTATCTTGAAATTAGAAAAGAACACATTTTGACTTCCCCTCGCAACAGACTATCAGTCTGCGCGATCACTTTTCCGAAGGTGGTTATTCTCATGACTTTGTGTTTTCTGCATATGTAAGTATTTTTTTTTTTCTTTTTTATTTTTGATCTTTTTAAAAATGTGTGTATAGTAACTTCATTTGAGTTAAATATATGTACTTTTACTTATATATACTTAATATTTTGTATCGATTGGTTTACTTTGGTTAAATGTCTTATAAATTATATACATGTTTTCGTGAAATGAGAACAGTGTACACAGTGAATCAGTTGAATATCGTACACAGTACACAGTACAAAAGTAACGTTTTGTGACAGTTTGACTGACTAGAAGTGATAAGTTTTTTTTATTTATTTTTTTATTATACCTACTGAAAGAGCTTTTATTTTCGTTTTTCCCTAAATAATAAAATTAGTTAATAAATATTATATGTGTTATGAAAAAAACGTATGTTTTTAATAAATAAACTGATTTTAAGTCCCTGTTCCACTGTGTACCATGCATTGATTCACTGTGTACACCCATTGTACACAGTGGATCATATGGGAAGGTTTTTTTCCAAAAAAAATTTCGCTATCTCAGCATTAATAAAGCTTTAAGATTTTATGCTTAAAATGAAGATAAAACATTGAAAAGGCTGTGAAAAAAATTTGATGGCTATACTATTATAAATTCGTGCTCCACGGCCCAAAAAGTAAAAAATGATCCACTGTTGACACCTTTACTCTACAACAAAAATGCATATTTTTCAATTTCGTGCATATTTTCGTACAAAATTTGTATTTGGCTAATTTATATTCATGTATTCCAATGAATAATATCAGAAAACATTTACAATTTACTAAAATTACTTTAGAATTATAAACGCTCAGGCTGAACAACAGCGTATTTAAATTCGCTCCTATTACGAAATTTAATACCGTGGTTTTGGACGGTTGGGCAATACTCGTCTTCAAAATGACATTGACGGAGGATTTATTAAGCTTATGCCCGAGATGAACATGGCCTTCTCGCCATTAACATTTAACCCTACAGAGATTTTGGAAAGTTGGAGTCTTTACGTAAGCTGCAAGACTAAAGTTGATTATTGGAGATAAAAATAACTTTGCAACAAATGAATGGAAGGAGGTGCGTCCAATTCGAAAAGATGTGATGCTGGCTGCTGATGATGATGATGATGCGACAGTATTATGGGGCTGGTGACGAAGATGAGTATGGTAATGGAAAGGCAAAAACGTTTCACCCAGAAGCAGACGGTCACGGTGATTAAATTGATGGTGGTGAATTGGTACCACTCCTCGGCCTTATTGAGGGGACGTTCTCGGGGATTTTTTTGTTTTCCTGTTTGTTTGCTTGTTTTTCTCTTTGTCCACATTCGCTTTTAGCTCTTGCTTACTTACATAATTCTGCGTCGTTGCGCGCGTCCTGATTAAATTACCATAATGTGTTTTTAAGTGATGTCGCGTGAATTTGTTCACACCCTGATGGACCACCACCGGGCAATCTGTCCTGCGCAGAGCGGCTATGAAATTAATAGTTGTTTCTTCCTGAGTTTTAATTTCATAATTTTCTTTGCCCGATGCCGCAGGTGTAGCCTTAGTCAAGAGTGAAATAATGAAGCTAGGGGTGTTTGGGTGGGGTTCGTGGGAAAAGTTATGTCAGCATTCGAAGTAAATTTTGATTGAATATTTGTGGACGGATGTAGAAAGGAGTTTTTAATGAATTAATATAGGAGGGATAGAATGAAATTTGAGCAAATGTGTCATTATGTCTAGTTCGCATTTTGAGACAGTGTTAAGTCGACTTATGAGTACGTGCAATTTTTTAAGCTTATGCAGATCATACCAAACTCATATCATTCCAGTAGGAAATCAGATAGCTGGTATTTGCCTTATGTGAGGTTAGGTGTTTCAGTATAGGTAGAGCAGAATGCACTCTACTCAATTTGATGCCCTTATCGGGGGGTAAGCTAAGCCGTTATTATTCCCTATATATTGAGTCTTCATGGCTTTCTGAGTTTGATGTATATAAATACCTGGGTAAAAATCAGCCGGCCCTTGTTTTCTTGGTACAACCCCAAAGTTGTACACCGTAGGTCCACACCGGCTTTAATACTTGCTTGTATAAAAGCAGTTTGTTCTCAGTACTGAGCTGGGAATGTTTTCCGAGTAACCCGTACATTTCTTTACATTTGATATCGAGTTCTTTACGTTTCATTTTCACGTACGAATTCCATTTCAGCTCTGCGTCGAGTGTCATTCCAAGGTATTTGGCCTCGTTCGCAAGGTGTATTCGGCCCAATTTTAGAAAAATTGCCAAGTCATTAATTTTCTTACACGTGAAATTTATCTGAACAGATTTAGTTTCGTTGAGGGCGATCCGCCAGTCCCTCGTCCATTCGTTTACCTTATTCAGTGCGATTTACAGTGTTGCGGTCGTTTCTCCGATTGTATTACCTACTCCTAGGATAGTGATATCGTCGGCAAACGTATCAAGGGTAGTGGTGTAGTGCCATCTTCTCTTGGTATATCGTACAGAGGAAATGTGGTTTGTTCTCCTCCAGATCCCTATTTAAGAATTGTTGAAAATGTCATTATACTATCTCAACTTCTGAGTTAAGAAGCTTCCTCCAGACAATTTGTGCTCTCAAAAAGGGTTTATGTAATACCTTCTTTAATAAAACTGTACATTTTTTACCGATTTTAAAGCGTTTCGCCGGAATAGACTTTAAAACTACTGTATGGGATATGCCACTTTTTATTATCCGCATTCAAAGCTGATATCAATCCCGAGAGTATTTTACGATGGGAATAGAATAAAGTTTCACTACGTACAAACTACAGAGATATAAACTTGTAAATCGTCTTCGCTCTTCGTGCTCTATCGTGAAGTTGAACAATGAACATTAAAGTTTAGTACGCCGTTCGAGCTAAACTAAATTTTATCTGCTCTGATTTCAAAAATATCCGATTCTCGGTACTCCTCCCTCATCTTCGAGGTATTTATTAAAAAAAAAACTCTTCCTTGCTTACTTCTCCCATTCTCCGCAATACAAAAACGCAACAAAACAATAGAACACGACGATCTGTCTAAATTTAGCTTGAGAAAATGTACCGCCCCAATAAATGGTCAATTTTGTATGGGTGCGAAAATTTAGCTCGAGCAGCGTACTAAGCTTAAATTAGGAATTCTATACCTATACAAATCAAGAAAAAAAAAAAAAAAAAAAACGGCTAAGTGCGAGTGTCACTCACGCACCGAAGGTTCCATAATCCGTACTTCTTTAGAGCTTGAAATTGCGAAGTTTTTTTTTGCAAATAAGGTAACCTGCATGAAACATGAATATAAGCGCAACAGTAAAGACACGCTCTAATGACCGAGAGTCTTTACCTATAAAGTGATTGATGATTTTTTTTTGTAAATATTTTGTAAAATAGTAACTTTTCGGTAAATCAAGAAATAAACCGTTTTTTTTTACCGAATGAACCTTAAAAAAGAAAAAAATCTTCAATTGGAGCCAGTGTTGTTAAGTCGTGGTATTTCTCCCTTTCCCTGAGCTACATCGCCAACGAACAGTGGAGATAGTTTCATATGTTCGGCAAAAATATTTCTACTATTCGTATTAGTTGTTTGGAAAACTAGTTTCTGACAAACTTACACCTTTTTTAAAGAGATTTTTCTCTCCGTTTCCATATGGCTTCGTCGCATTCAGATCTACTACCACAAATCTCCCTTTTTTTTGTAATTGTTCCTTGAATTACTTTGAGAATGGCTTGCAATGTGATGTAATATTTACGAACTTTGTTAAAGCGTTTGATCGCGTTAACCACAACATATTAATTTCCAAATTAACTGACTTAGGATTTAACTTAAATTTCCTAAAGTAGATTCATTTCAACTTAACGGATCGTATCTAGTAAGTTCGCATAAATGACACGTTCTCATCACCAGTTTATGTTACCTCTGCAGTACCTCAAGGTAGTCATTAAGACCCTCTGCTTTTCCTATAACTTATTGATGATATTTCTGGCTTGTTGTTGAGTTCCAAGTGTCATATGTTTATCGATGATTTAAAGGTGGCCTACACGTTCAGTTCACGATTGTATTCTTTTACAAGAGGATCTTGAACGACTTTTCATATGGTGTCCAATTAACTTTACATACGTAAATTATACTCCTCTTTCCATTATTTCATCCAAAAACGATCCACGAGTAATTTTTGACATAGAACTCGCAAGCATATTGAGTCTTTGTTTGCCAAAGGTAATCAGATGTTAGGTTTCATATTGCGGAACTCAAAAGACTTTCAATACTCTTAAATGTGTAACGAAAGAAAGAGATAGTGAGGACCAGCGAGTGGCAGACAGCAGACTACTCGGTAGGGAGTGGGCAGAGTTAGTTGGTTATTTTTGGTGGATGTAGAGAAAATGCGTCTTACTAGAGTCGCCGTTCGTAGACTGCGATGGAATATTTCAATGCCATTGGTATTTTACCTTTAGGCAATATTTTTCAATTATTTGTATTCGAATATTTCATAAAAGGTCTTATCGATTGCGCTTTCCTATTATCATTGATCGTAATTTATGCTCCTTCAAGAGCTCGAACAAATCGTCTTTTATTTTATGTAACTTATCATATAGTTAATTTTGGATACAATAAACAAATTCCTAGGTGCCTTAGGGAATAAACATTGTAGTATATTTGATTTTCATCTTAGTAGGGTGGTGGAAATCTTAACACAAAGGAACGGGCAAAGAAGGCTATGGTAGCATTTTATGCCTGCAATAGAATATTTGGCCGTACCTGGGGCCCTAGTACTAAAATTATTACGTAACTTGACACAGCGATAGTAAGACCGGTACTAACTTATGGTAATGGTGTTTGGTGACAGGCGCTGTCTAAAGCCACTAACCTGAAAACTATGACGAAGACCCAAAGAATTTATTGGTACTACGGAGGTAATGAGAACCAAGCTCACAGCGGAACTTGATGCCATATTAAATCTTAAACCCATTGTCCTTTTCGTACAGCAATCTGCTGCAAACAACTCCCTTCGGCCAGACTGAAAGCTGGAAACAAAACTAAACGTGTCATGCACAGATTCTTAATAAGAATGCGGGAAACATTATAAAAACAGACTATACAACTACCCGCCTAGGCTTCGAACGACAATTTGTCAGTAACTTGCCCAGTAGAGAGGAATGGCAAAATTTACAATCGCTCTCAATCGAATCAACAATACACATCTAATCCATACAGATGGTTCCAAGATGAATGTCGGTGTTGGAGTGGAATTCTACTCTGAAATACTTGGTCTATCCAGTTCAATCAGACTTCCTGGCTACAGCAGCGTGTTCCAGGCTGAGTGGCAATAAAAGCTCGTCGTTGAAGTAAAATCTAAGCTTGTAAGTCGCTGTGGCGAAGAGCTTCGGGTTCTTGGCGCTCAGCAAAATGTAAGGATCTGCTGGGGCCCCGTACACAAAGTAGTGCCCGGTAATAAAAAAGCTGATGAGCTGGCAGGAAAGGGTTCCTCACTAAAACTTAACCAGGCCGTTACCACAATATTAACTACTCCCTGCAATCTCAAGAACAAAATACTGACAGCGAAAAATAATAGATGGCGTAAACTCGAACCCTGTGTCATAACCAGGAAAATGAGGTCAATCTATAACCAACAGGATGAGACAGAAAGAATTCTACAAATGAGAAAACAAATCGTTATCCTCTCTTGTAGGTATTATTACAGGCCATTCCAAGAAAAACACTTATTCAATCTGTGCAGAGGATGCGGTGATGAGGATATGCATGTGGACCCTCCACACTTTCTTTGCTACTGCCCGGCACTCTGAAACTTCAGATACAGAATTCTTGGACGAGACTTTCTCGAAGACTTGGGTGCTGCGGGTGCAGGTTCCCTCTGTCTCGCCAACCCGCTAAACTAACCTAACCTAGGCTTGGGTGGTCGTTTTTAAGTATATTTTTTATTAAATAATCTAGCGAAAACAGTAGATGTACTCATTTCATTGCAATAAAATAATAAATAAAAATGATTTGCGTTTTTTTAACTTTTTGTGTTGTGTTTGGTTTTCTTTCATCCTTTCCGACGGTTCCCCACTTTTTGCATCCTTTAATTGCCTGAGCCGTGACTACTTTGTTTATTTCTCAGTTTGCGTGAGAGTGTCGTGGGGTGCACAACTCATAAAAATATATACAGTCCATAATGAATTGTGAAGTCTGTACCGAGAAAATCGAAAGAAATTCCACATCAAAAATATCGTGTGGCGACTGTATGAGTTTTTTTCATGCAAGTTGTGTTAATATTCTACAACAAGATGTTGAATATTTCAAAACAAGCGGTATGTCATATCGATGTGATAAATGTTCAGTGCTTAGACGTAGATCACTTCAAATGCCTGAACCAAAAAAAGTCTGCCTTAATAACAACAACATTCAGCCAACTAAAAAGCTGAATTCACCGGCCTCAAACAGTGAGTGTTTACAAAAGGGCAATAACAACAATTTGCAACCGTCATTCAAAGACTCCGCCGCACATGAGGAGGAGGGTGAGGAGTTTACTCTTAGAATGGTCTACCAAAAACTCACTAGTCTGGAGGAAATAAACCATCAATTCCTAAAGTCTCTGAGTGAGCTGCGCGCTGAAAATGATTCTCTTAAATCGAAAATAGAAATGCTTGAAAATAAACTCAATTGGCAGCAACAACACCAACTTAACAACTGCATTGAGATAAGTGGAGTCCCCAATGTCAACAATAACACTGCGAAAGGCATAGCACAATGCATATTTAACAATGCTTTGTCTATTGATGTTCCTGACGACAAAATCGACAAGTGTTACGTACGGAAGGTGCTGAGAAAAAATGAGAATCTCAGCCAAAGTTCTTCAAATGAATCTACGATCATCTGCTTGAGTTTAACGGATTCCTCTCTCAAACAACGGATAATGAAAGAAAAGTCGAAGAAAAAGAATTTGCTGAACTCGAGTGTGTTTGGAAGCGGAAGCAATGAAGGCGGGAGCGGTGGAAATAGTGCTGGACGTGCTCGTGGTAGAGGCAGAAATGGAGAAACAAATGTTTATATCAATGATGCTCTAACAAAATATACTAGTGCTTTATTTATGAAGGCGAAGGAAGTGAAGAAGCAGAAGGGGTTTAAGTATTTATGGTACAAAAATAATAGAATACTACTGAGAAAGGTTGAAGGTGGGAAAATCATCGCAATAAGATCTTTTAATGATCTTGCACTGATCTAGTGCTTTTTCTTTTTATTTCTATTATTTGAATTTTTTTTTTTTTTAATGTTTTCCAATGATTTAAATGATGATTTTTCTACCTATGATCTATTGAATTCTAATTGTGAAGATGTATTTACTAACGAATCGTACTGCTTAAACAAAATCTTTTTCATTCACCAAAATATCCGAAGCTTAAGGGTGAATTTTTCGTCCTTAACATCGCATCTAAATTCATTTGCATGTTTGCCCGATATAGTTGTAGTCTCTGAAATTTGGATTTACGAATTTGAAAAAAAAGATTATGTGTTACCTGGTTTTAATTTTTACGCGAATACGAATGAGAATTACGCTGCTGGAGGTGTTGGTTGCTTTATTAATACGAATTATAATGTGCTTGATGTTTCAAATTTAGAGTGTTTGAGTGCGGATATTTTAAAATTATCCTTTAAAATTAAAGATGAAGTCTATGTCCTGTTATGTGTATATAGGCTTCATATGTTCAATGTTTCAGTATTTGTGGGGGAATTTTCATCTCTTTTGGATAATGTGAGGTCTAGGAATCTAATAATCTTAGGAGATTTTAATATTAATATTCTAGAGAATAGTGAAGCTATATCTACTTATATGGGTCTATTAGCTTCTCATGGCTTGGTTTCTTTTATAAATGAAGTTACAAGAACTGAGTCGGGAACTTGCATAGATCATATATATGGTCGTTTTTCGAATTCCTCTTTGATTCCCAGTGAGAAGTGTGTTTTTGATCTGAAGATTACTGATCATTGTATGACGGGTTTGTTGACAGACTTATTGACTAATAAGTCTTCAAATGACTCTAGTCCCCCTCCTCTTATAACTAAAATAGATTTTTTGAAGCTAAAGACTAATTTATCCTTTGAGTTTTGGGGTGAAGTTTTTACTGAGAATGATGTTTCAAAGGCATATGATATTTTTATTGGGTCTCTAAGTAGACATATAGCAAGTTGCTCTTTTTTAATTAACCCAAGGAAATCGAAAAAAAGGCTAAAGCCTTGGATAACATCATACTTGTTGAATAAAATAAAGAAAAATAACAAACTCAGAATAAGGTGCAGGAAAAACCCAACCAATCACTCTTTAAACCGAAATTATAAACAAATGTGTTTGGAGTTAAAAGGCGAAATTCGCTTTTGTCGGGAAAGCTACTTCACCAACAGATTTAATTCAGTTAAGGGTAATGTAAGAAGTGAATGGCAGCTAGTAAATAGCATTCTTAATAAAAAGATAGTTGCGAAAAGGCCATCTGGAGTACTCTCAGATCAAGAAGTAATTTCTGATAAACTAGGTATTGCAAACGCTTTTAATAACTACTTTTCTTCAATATCTGAAAATACTAAACAGACCCTTATAAAATCATCTTGTGCAGTTTGTAGTCCGTCAAGAAATGTTTTTGAACACGTTCAGAGTCACAGTTTTTCTTTTCAGCCGATAACTGGGCTTGAACTTCTAAAAACAATTAATTCGTTGAAAAATTCCTATTCTTCAGGATTTGATGGTTTTTCGAATCTATTAATCAAAAATATTTCATGCTTCTTAGTCGATGTATTGGCATATATTTTTAATAAAAGCATATTTTCTGGAGTATTTCCTAATGCACTCAAATGTGCTGACATACAACCTTTGTTTAAAAAGGGATCTGCTGATGAATTGTGCAATTATAGGCCTATCTCACTTCTACCTGCTATTAGCAAAATTTTTGAAAAAGTTATAAAAAACAGGGTGGTGGCTTTTTTGGAGAAGTCTAAATTCTTCAGTTCATTTCAGTTTGGGTTCCAGAAATGTAGATCTACAGAAGATGCTCTTCTTCGTTTTTGCTCCCAGGTATTGGATAATCTGGACAAAAAGAAAAGTACAGCAGGACTGTTTGTTGACATCACTAAAGCATTTGATATGGTTAACCACGACATATTACTTCGCAAAATTGAAAATGCTGGATTTCGTGGTTTTATTTGTGAGTGGTTTAAATCATACCTTAGTAATAGGTCTCAAAGAGTGAAGATTGATGACACCAGGAGCGATGCAAAGTTAGTAAATATTGGTGTTCCTCAGGGTTCTGTTTTGGGACCAATACTGTTTTTAATTTATATTAATTCCTTGTTTAACTTGCCGTTCAAGGGATCACTGACAGCATTTGCGGATGATGTGGGATTTGCTTATGGTTCAGATAGTGGTTTGAATCTTATCGCAGATATCAATCTCGATCTTCACCTCCTAAGGATCTGGTTTGCGGAGCATAAATTGATTATCAGCGCAAAAACCAAAATTATGTTTTTTAGTCTGGTAGCCCAAAACAATATTGAAGCTGATGTCTTCTTTCATGCAGCTGATTGCCTACGATTTCCACTTTCTCATTGCACTTGCAATCCAAGTCTGTCTTCTTGTTCTTTTGACAGTAGTCTTAGTTGCAGTAATAAATGTTTTATAATTGAAAGTGTTACTGAATTTAAATACTTAGGTCTTACAATTGACTCAAGGATGAGCTTCAATATCCATACGCAAAATTTGATAAACTACTTTCGTGGCGCCCTTAGGCACTTTTACTCTCTGCAAAGGGTTTGCGGTACTCAACTTTTGTTAAAAATCTATTATGGAATCTTTCATTCAAGATTGCAGTATGGTATTATCTGCTGGGGAGGAGCTTATTTTAATAAAATACAACCTCTTTTGTCAATTCAAAAACATACTTTAAAGATAATATGCCGAAAACCTCGATTTTACCCTAGTTTTCCATTGTTCAGAGATTTGAGGATCCTTCCAGTACGTCACTTGTACTGCTATAAAGTGCTTAAATTGTTCTTTATGAGATAAGGGAATCGTAATTATAGGATTATCAATACTCATAGTTTACGTGTTAATACCTCAAACCAAGTATCTGTACCCGTTTTTCGTACAACAGCGTTTCGTAATTCTTATTCTGTTGCTTCATGCCGTTTATTTAACCAACTTCCAGTTTTTGTAAGAGTACTTACACTTCATCGTGCTTTTGTAAAACATGTAAAAAATTGGCTCTTTTGCTTTGATCTTAAGGATGTGGAATCTTTATTTCTTGTTCTTCGTTGATGTTGTGGTGAAATATTTGATTTTTATAATGTTATTTCTTTGCAAGAGTACATACCCATACCTTATTGTATTTAAATTTTGTTTGAGTTATATTTTATTGGGTCACCCCACCCATTTCTTTTTTTCTTCTTTTCATTTAAGTACATTCTGTTTTATATGGCCAAGTGGCAATATCTCTATTTTTTAAGAAATACAATTGTCACGATTATTTCTTTTTGAAAATGCAGTATCATGTTTAATTATTGTAATCATTTGTAATCAGTTTTTTAAAGAAATAATAAATAAATTATCTATCTATCTATCTATCTATCTATTTATAAAAAAAAAAACGGGCACATTTCATTTTTCATTTGCCAAATCGTTGTCTTTTTCCAATTTCAAAAATCACTGCGATGACCCTTGCACTTTCCTGATAGCAAAAGGCATTAGCCACACAAATTGTTCAATCGAAATATATAGGTATAGCACTGCCTTATATCACTTTCACAGGAAACTGATTTGCATAAAACCAGTACCCTCATCATGAACGGATTTCTTTCCTTCTTTCCTCTACCCAAATCAATTCAGTAGTTTTGAAATAACTTAAGTGAAGGCTTCCTGAGGAAGCACAATTTCCATTCCCAAAAAAAACACCGGATATTTACCGAGAGTCTAATCGTAGCACGGATTCATGCTCCGTTCCTGCATACCCAGCACCGTTCTTCAATTAATCTCCAATATTCGGATCGTACAATTTGATTTCCTTCCTGGTAAATGACAATCATCCATTTTGCTTCATTTGACTTTCCTCACTTTGCCAAGGAAAGTTGGCGTACACTCGCAACTCAATAGAGATAGAGAGGATGCAACATTACATAGGATTTGTAGCGTTGTCCCTGAGCAGACATCTCTAGGTTAGAAAGTGACTGCCACTTCAAAGATTGTCTTCATTTATGTGTGTGTGTGTATGTTGAAAAGATGTGCGGTGTGCATTTTATGGTTGGCGTATTTTCGTTTTATAGCCTTTTCGGTAAGGACTTTTTTAATGCAACCCAAGTAGGAGCAAATTTTGGCGGTGGATGTCGCGTGCAAGATGGATAGTGGACACTTTCGCAGTTCAAACAGCAGGGTATGCATAAATATTGTTAAGACTTTCGGAAATAAATTCCGAAATTGAGCAATTTCCTCTGGTTGGAGAGATAATCGGATGTGTGGAATAGGATGACTGATTTTAATCTAAAATTCTTCCCTGTTGAGTCAGGACCATCGTCCGCCCTATTATTTCATTCATCATTGACCAGGTTCGAAGCCATACCGACAAAAAGAAATCTTTTAAACCACCTAATCGCTTTTAGCACATAATTATATCGATCATCATTAGGTACTTTTCATAAATCATTGTAAACACACGCAGGCAAAGAAAAAAAAAACAGGTCCCACTCACTAACTTGGCAGTTACTTGAACCGTCTAATAACCCACTCCCATGCTACACCTACTTCTCAGAGTGATTCATTTGTCTGGTTGCGATACCAAAACTAAACGAGAAGGTATCCATCGTCCTGGCAAATAGTATGCCAAGCCAGGTTAAGAATAGATTACTGCGGCAACAGCGGTTGCGAGATTTTCATCTTAATTAGTAAGCAGCCTGTTAATGGGAATGGAATGGAGCTGCTGCTTATTTTAATATTAAGTCATAAATCAGTCTAAAGAAATAGTGAGTACTCATTCAGGTGGTTTGGCAGCGTGCTCTTTTGGACTGCTAAATATAGATACGGTGGTAATTGTTTTATATACCGATGCTCTTTTGCTGGGTGTAATAAACCTGACTAATGGCGTAGGAAATTATATTTCTCATTACTGTCCCTGTCTGCCTACACGCGTGGAGCTAATAAAATATGACTATTAAATATTTTATTTAATTGCAACAGATTTTTTTTTTGCTTAAATACTGCCCTGGCAATAGAGAGGATGTATCGTTTTTACAGTGCTCAAATATGTTTGTTCTGGACTTGTATTTCATTTTAAATCCACTGGAAATACCGCCAAGACGTAAGTTTTAAAGTGACTTGTCTGTAAGATGGATGGATATTGGACTTGGACGCCACGCTGCCAATCTATTTGAGCGGTAGACCACTTGAGAGCTAGTCATACTTCTTCAGTCTTCGCAATAATAGTCTGCAGTTGGGAGCGAGCTGGTGGCCTATATAGAGAACGGTGTTATCGATGTACATGTATGCAATCGAACTTCCTGGTCAAAGTGATACCCGTAGGGGAAAAAGGATTTTCCCTTACCCGTAGTTATAGTAAAATTTCTGTAAGAGTTTTACTAACTTAATTACTTACTGTGTGTCGTTGCATACAAACCATCTTGGTTATTTGATGAAGTTCATGATTTTGTCTGTTGGTGTGCTAGATAGCTCGTTCAGGTCTTGGAAGAAGTATCTTCCAAGGAATCTATTTCTGGAGCGTTGGAGACCTGGACCTTCTTGGTTCAATCGCATTTGCTTCATGCCTATTGTATCGTAGGCGCAGTGGCTTAGTGGTTAGTGTGTTGGATTACTAAGCGAGGGGTCCCCAGGTTCGAGTCGCGCAAAAACCTAAATTCCAACTTAGAGTTTTTTTCCACTGCGCCACCTTTCGCGAACGTCTTGGAGTCGGCATAAAATTGTAGATCCCTTCCTTTCGTTCCAAAAATTAAAAACTCACACAAATCTAGGAGAAGCTAGGCCTAGGGTCCCTCCGGACCAGTTTATTATTTATTTTATTTATGGTATCGCAGGGGTGTTGTGTCTCGTCAGGATACCTGAAAGCGTAGAGAGACATTTCCGGTTATTCCGCATGATTCTTTCTATTCTGGATTTATAAAAATATGGATACAGTTTTCTTGTGTTAGTGTACGTATGCAATATACATGGATATCCATCTGGCGTTCGCCTCGTCAGTGGCCTACTTCCCCGCTCCTAGCTTTAGTGTGTACAGAGCGGTATATACATAATATATTGGCATGTTTGCTTCGATTTTATTGCTGGGGCAGTTAAGGCTTTTATAGCTACCTGGCTGCCGATAAAGAGTGTGATACCTTGCGGAGGTAGTATACCTTAATCGCAGACTCTTGGAATACACTGCAATGGTTTGGGAGGCGTAGTGATGTTGAGATGCCCAGCGGTTCAGAGTAGGTGCCCCGTTGTCCATTTTGAATCCGTTTGTGTACACGGGATAGGATTGCGTGTTAGGTATAGGTCCATCTCTAAATACTTCCCTGCTGGGGTAAGCGCTCGAGAAGGGTCTTGTAAATTCTAAATATGGCGTGATGTAGTCCATATTAGGTACATTGCCAAAGTATTTCTGAATGGTGATGTATGGTACATTGCCAAAGTATTTCAGGTGATCCTCTTAAAACCAGCACTCTGTAATCTCAGAGAGAGAGGGGAAAATAAGATCCGCATGAAAGCCAATAACAGGTGGAAATAATAAATTACCATACTTGTGAAATATCACGGCATCAGCTATGGCCGGAATGTAATCCAAGTCGGACTAGCAAACTCATTCGGTTTGACAGAACGTCGATGTATAAAATGGTAGGGGCCCTAACGGGTCTAAACTTCTCAAGAAACCTCAAAATGAAATTGAAACTCAAGACATATGAAGAGGTTGCGGAGACGAGGGGGTACACGAGGACACACCTCATTTCCTCTGTCAATGCCCAAGCCTATATCACTTGAGGAACAGAACACTTGGAAGATACTATCTTCCATGACATACACGAATTTTCAGATGTATCTTTATCAAATCTTTACAGGTTCATAAACACATCGGGATGGCTGGACAAGATCGAGTAATGTGGAGGGAACACGCATCACCGCCAACAACATCGGCAAGGCCAACAAGGTCATCACAATAGGTCCACATGAACCTTAGTGGGATGCGGTATGGCTCGCTCTGCCGTAGCCACCCATAAATCAAACCTAACCTGAACCTCTTCATCGTATTTCCATTCTACAAAGATATGTAGCGGAAGCAGATTGAGGATAGCCTCAAGGCCGGTGGTTGGAGTTAACCTCATCGCGCTGTGACTCCGATGGAACTTTGCACTTTTGTTATAGCCTTTATGTACATAGGCTTTTTTATTGCTGACCTCATTTTTTTTTTTTTTTTTTATAATTTTACTCGCGCTCAAGGGGTTATGAATACCCTTATAATCCGGGGCACAGCACGGCATTCAAGTTTTTAGGAAGATAAAGAGGGATAGGAAAGAGTTTGTGGCGCAGTGGATGTTCTCCACGAGTGGCGTCCTAATAGCTAGGGGAGAATTGTTGATATTTGTGTTCGCTTATAATTCACTTAAACTTATTCGCAGTTTTTATTTGTGAAAAATGTTTCGTGGTACTGGCTCGGATTTGAACACGTAACCTCCCACTCAACAAGCGAACACTCTATCACTGCGCCACGGCCACCCGCTTTACCCACATTACAAGATTGCCATATATCAGTATTGATCTTGGGAGATGGTTCCCCAGAAGAAAAGATTTTGCTACAGGTGTTGAATACTGTTGTGGCTTTCTTGATTTTTTCAAGTGGCACAAGTGCCTTATTTAAGATATTAACCCAAATTAGTGGTGAGATAACCCCTCCCTAAGGTGTTCCATCATCTGTACAGATCATTGATTTCCATATGGCTTACAACAACACGTATTATTGTTGTAAACCGTTGAAATGTCCGATGGTGTGGGACATAAGTCCCAAATCGAATTTGGGAAATCATGTCTTTGGGTCTTACCTTGGAGAGTTGCTAATCTACATACCCACCTTTCGGAATAAACAGTGAGAGTCTTCTACTCTTACGGAAGAAATCCATTCTATATCACTCTTAATTAAATAAAAAATTTAAGAACAAGATTTGGCTCCATTTAGTGTATTTTCTCATTTGGTCAATGCGGTACTTGCCTAAATATTTTGGTTCCTATATAATGTATTGGGATTCTTCTGAACTCATCACTGAATTTTCAGAGGCCTTCTTCAGATGTACCCATACCCAGTTTCTTGAGTTGCTCCTTAAGTCTATAAACATTGCCCCATTAGGATATATTGCAATTATTTTTGCTCAGGCTGATGTATATTTGGAAGCAAAGTCCGTTATATTGTCCATGGAGTCTCTTAGCTTGACTCATGCTTTGAATTGTCTGGCAGTGTTTTTCCTATCATCTCACAACCCCTCTTTCATTTTCGAATTGGTAGAATTCGTTTATGTTTTTATTTAAGGGGACTAAATGGCAACCATCACACCACTTCGATAAGATACTCGTTTATATAGAACTTTCTACGAAGAAGCCTGGCATCTGAATAGAATATGATTTACAACGGCTCAATAATTCTAACCAAAAGTCACGTATCAAAATTGAAATATTCAGTGATTCGTATGCAGGACATCGAGTTCCTTTTATTGTATAAACAAAAGCTAATCAAATGGCCTATACCTCTGTTTCGTTTTGTCTTTTCATATGGTAAAGCGGAGCTTTGCATGAATCTGTAAAATTTGTTTGTGTTGGCCTAGGTTGAAATATGTTAAGAAATGAAATATAAAATGTGCAAATAGACTTGTGCATACCCCACAAAACAATGACCGGAATTACAGTTCAAGAGGTCACACATCAGCTATTATATTTTTGTGTTTAGATGAATTTATAATCAATTTGCATGCACATAGAAAATGAAGTGCGCGGCTGGGTCTCGCGAAACTTTCGCGTTCAATTCAACTTTGGTTGGAATATTTTATATCTATCTTCTATATAAAAACAGATGTCCGTGTATGCGTGCATATGTCGAGAACGGATCATGCGATTTTATCGATAGGACGATGGCACTTTGCAAAAGTTAAGCGGGATAGAAAAAAAAAAAAGGGCTGTGGCATCTCCCAATCATTTTTTTTTAAACTACCTATTTCTAAAGTAGTTAAAATTCTTAATGATCATTTTCCAAATATAAAAAGAAGAGACTAGCATCCGTGTGTGCACTCATAGCTCAGGAACGGATCGTTCGATTTTGTGCTTGGTGGATTCGTATTGGCGTTAGGAAGGACAAATGCTACTTTTTGTTGTGAAAACAAAACTTTAAGAGGAAGAGATTGAGAAGTATGTTTGGAGAACTACACTTAAAAAAAAAGGCCCGACTGACTGTAAACAACAGTCCCGAAATATGTGTAAACACCATGCGTGCGGTATGTGTGTGGCTTGATAACTCCAACTCCAACTCCAACTTCAACTCCAACTCCAACTCCAACTCCAACTCCAACTCCAACTCCAACTCCAACTCCAACTTTAACTCCAACTCCAACTCCAACCCAACTCTAAACGCCAACTCCAACTCTCAACTCCAACTCCAGCTTCAACTCCAACACCAGCTTCAACTCCAACACCAACTCCAACTCCAACTCCAACTCCAACTCCAACTCCAACTCCAACTCCAACTCCAACTCCCAACTCCAACTCCAACTCCAACTCCCAACTCCAACTCCCAACTCCCAACTCCAACTCTTACTCCAACTCCAAATCCAACTCCAACTCCAACTCCAACTCCAACTCCAACTCCAACTCCAACTCCAACTCCAACTCCAACTCCAACTCCAACTCCAACTCCAACTCCAACTCCAACTCCAACTCCAACTCCAACTCCAACTCCGACTCCAACTCCAACTCCAACTCCAACTCCAACTCCAACTCCAACTCCAACTCCAACTCAAACTCCAACTCCAACTCCAACTCCAACTCCCAACTCCTAGTCCACTAGAAGAAAATACACATAAAACAAAAACTTTTGCATTTTTCGTTGCATTATGTATTTCCGTTGCATCATGTGTGGAATTACTATACCAGATTCCAATAACGCGCGCATAACTCCAACTCCAACTCCAACTCCAACTCCAACTCCAACTCCAACTCCAACTCCAACTCCAACTCCCAACTCCTAGTCCACTAGAAGAAAATACACATAAAACAAAAACTTTTGCATTTTTCGTTGCATTATGTATTTCCGTTGCATCATGTGTGGAATTACTATACCAGATTCCAATAACGCGCGCATAACTCCAACTCCAACTCCAACTCCAACTCCCAACTCCAAGTCCATTAGAAGAAAATACACATAAAACAAAAACTGTCGCGTTTTTCGTTGCATTAAGTATTTTCGTTGCATCATGTGTGGAATTACTATACCAGATTCCAATAACGCGCGCATAACTCCAACTCCAACTCCAACTCTAACTCCCAACTCCAACTCCAACTCCAAGTCCATCAGAAGAAAATACACATAAAACAAAAACTGTCGCATTTTTCGTTGCATTAAGTATTTTCGTTGCATCATGTGTGGAATTACTAAACCAGATTCCAATAACGCGCGCATAGCTCCAACTCCAACTCCAACTCCAAGTCTATTAGAAGAAAATACACATAAAACAAAAACTGTCGCGTTTTTCGTTGCATTAAGTATTTTCGTTGCATCATGTGTGGAATTACTATACCAGATTCCAATAACGCGCGCATAACTCCAACTCCAACTCCAACTCCAACTCCCAACTCCAACTCCAACTCCCAACTCCAACTCCAACTCCAAGTCCATTAGAAGAAAATACACATCAAAAAACTGTCGCATTTTTCGTTGCATAATGTTTGGAATTACTATACCAGATTCCAATAACGCGCGCATAAATGTTTACACATCAAAATGGACTGGATAATAAAACGGGTAATGTCACTTCCAATACAACAAAAATTATTTAAAATGTTTAACTTTTGAAATCTTTGGATTTTTCTAGCTAAACGCTACACTTGAAAGTTCGCTCAGTTATAATTCTATTGCGCAACCTCAATACACCGAATCTTTGTAACGGAACGTGTTTGATTTGATTGTGAAGAATCTCAAATCAAATTCCTTGCAATTGATGATTTGAGGGGAAAATTTAAAGGCAAACATTCTCTTATTCAGAACGATTTGCCATTCGTACTTAAGCGTCTTAAATTTCTCGTGCGTCTCGCTTTCGATATGACAATTAATAAGTCGCCTTTAATTCTTTAATTTCCATATTTCTCAATTCTCACACGATCCATTATAAGTATGTGGCGTGCTCACGTGTGGGCAAATCTTTCGCTTTGTACTTCGCGTACCATAAAGCACTTTTATGAAAAAGCGGAAGGTTGGCCGACAGGATAACCATTAAAACATTAATGGTGATACATCTACAGTAGGACCAAATTCAGACACTAACCCAAGTGATTGAAACTGGAACCCAACGTTTGACCGAATTACAAAATCCCCCCCCAAAAAAAAAAAAAAACAGAAATATGGAAAAATCCCGAACCACAAAATCCCGAAAAATGGTTTTAAAGGAAAAATCCCGAAAAATTCGGGATTCGCTGGTCTATGTTCTGTGTAGGTATTTAAATTCGTTAGACAAATCAACGGCGGATCAGCAGCCTTGAACAAAAAAGTGTGTCAAAAATTGTACTGACTAATTGTACTGATAGTGACCATAGGCCCAACGATTTTTCAACATTAGATAATATACCTAGTGTCTAACCAACAAGTTTTCCCTTAAACATCTCTAGAAAGTAACACGTGCGAAATTCAAATTGTTAATCCTTCCGGTTAACACAATACAACCCTCTAGTCTACAACATACTGTTCGTTTATAATTATTCAAAGCACAACACTAAAGTGATAAACACAACGCAATCAAAATCCTTTTACCACGATTATAATCGCACACCATAGCAATGTTAAATGTCTTTCATAATGGTGTGTTGGCAGGGAAAATGTGTCATAAACCCTATATGACAACAACGTCGGCGTCGTCGTCGTCGGCATCGTCGCCTTCGTTTCATCGCATGTGTGCAGTGCGCGCCGTCTTTCGTCCTCCCACAAAGAGGATCACTGCTATAGCCTCAAAGGGAACATCATCTATGCACGTTTTAATTTCACGCCAACTGAGAACGATAGATATGTTCTTTTTGCCTCTTTCCCCGAATGAAAAATCTTCTAGATATAGGTATATGGGTTCATGAATATGCAGCCTTCGCAGCCATATAGCGTAGGTTTATTAGACATGCTTTCATACACATGATAAGACGAGTAATAAGATGAGCGTTACAACTTACAAGTGAACATGAGTGTGCAAAGAGATTTCCACACCACTTCCTGGTGAGATCTTTAAAAGCATGTTGCCGCGCTCAAAGGAGTTTATAATAATCCACGTTTCAACGAATTTCGTCTTTTGGACAGATAAACGATTGCAATTAAATAATTTGTCAGGCAGGTTTTTGTATACATTTTAACCGCACACATCTGTCACGCATTAAGGCAACCACAAATGACAACGTCCATCCTTTCGATGCGAATGGGATACTAAGGGACTGGTAGTTTTAAAGCGTAAGCTTTGCCAAGAACAAGAATACAAAAAAAAAACTTTTGTAACTGTTTATATTGGTAGCATTCTGATGATCTGCTGCTGTTTCACTCTCGTACCTCGTACGTATATGTCGTCGGTGGTTTTTGTTCGATTTCGATGTCATGCGAAAATTTAATTTTAATTGGAAAAGAAAAAGAAAAAGAAATGAACTCGGTGCCGTGGGTATGCCAATGCCAAGGTGAGGTTTTGCGAGTTCTACAATTGGTTCAATGATCATCTCGTGATCATGACATCGGAGTGAGAAAGAAATTAATGAACTTGATGCACTGTTAAGCTTGGTTGTTGCTGTTACGTGATGTTATATACATATACGTTGAAATCATTAATTTGTGACAAGTACTTTGTTGCATACGGTTTTTTTTTTTTTTTTTTCAATTGCAGAATTGGTTTGGAATCAACACCAAAACCAGTACACGAAGACCTGAAATGCTTAGGAACACCTATTGTCAAAAAATAAAGACGTTTCTTTGCTTGGCATGTACCTACATATTATTATTATCACTGCAAGAAATTTATAGTTTTGTTTGTTCTTGTGATATACCTATTAGTCTTCAGAATATCATCTTTCAATGTCCAAATAGGCACATGATCTCAAATTTAAATCATAAGCTTTAAGAACAATTGCATTTTAGGTAACAAAAAACATAAACCTCGCTCAGTACGCAATAACCACTGAGCTACTGCACCTACGTTCAAGCGTTCAAAACTATCCGTCCAATCGAAATTGTATCATTTTATTAACTCAAAAATTGTGTCAGGAACAATACTACCCATACAAATAAAATAAAAAATAAACAGTTGGCAAAACAAGCCCGTTGAAGACCCTAAGTCTAGCTTCTAAAAACTAATCGTTCATGTGAGTTTTCAGTTTTTAAGAATAACAGTCGGGATCTACAGTTTTATACTGTTTTTATTGCTGAATAGCGTTCCTTTCTTAGGACAGTCATACTCGTGTTTTCAAACGAGTAACTTGTATTTTTTCAGCGGGTTGAACCTGAAACCGCTCGCTCAATTATATAAATTGTTAACCACTAAACCACTGTGCCCACTACACGAGGCTAGTTATGCGTTGTGCCTCATGTAGAATATCGAGAACGAAAAGTTAAAATCTTCGGCGAAAAAGCGCGTTGAAGTTTCTTACTTGCTGCGGAGACGAGGAGGTCCACGAGGATACACTTCATTTGTCATTGGCCGAGTCTCTGTCACTGGAGGAACAGAACACTATTGCTTCCACGACGTACATGCACTTTCTGATGTCTCGCTGTCTGATCTTTACAGATTTCTGAGGACATCGGGATATCTATACAGCGTCAGGTAATCGCTCAAAAGGAGAAGGAATGGAGACCAACGATGTATCACCAACGGTTAACCCCAAAAAGGAATCACAATGGGTTCACGAGGACCTAAGTGAGGTAATGCGGGGCTCACCCTGCTCTCTTTACACTTTTACCTAACCTAACCTGACCTAGCTTCGTAAATTTCCTTCCTTCAAGTGTGCTGGAAATGAAACCATCTGACAGCGAAACAAGTTCTTACGCATTTTATGGCTCCAAAAATTGTTGGCACTTTATACTTGCACATGTTTATTCACCAGCAAGCCTAGACAGACTTAGTTTTCATGGGTGACAACTGACATAACTCAGTACATCTCATCTTCACATAATCGTTATCAGAGGTTCAAAAAATCGAAACTAGGTGGAAGGTGTCGAATTCCTAAACATTTTCCAAGATCTGTCATAATGTGAATACTCTGAAGTAAATCCATCGACACTAGCCAATGCAATTTTAAATTTTAAATTGTTTTGTATTTTCCATAGAACAATTGTCCTTGAACCACATGACAGTTCATATTATTATTGTTGAACAACCAGCAGCCAGCTCGTGTCAACTTTGCCGGACATTAAACATAAATTACCCTCGCCACAGCACTTTAATATATTCCTACGGTTGCCCATTACTGTGCGACAGAAGTGACTTCAAAATTTGAATGCGAAACACAAGCAAACTATATTCCCTAGAGTATTCGACATTGTGCACGAATACTACTTCCAAGCATAGACAATATAATCCAATCCAAATGAGCAAAATTGTGACCAAAACTAAGGAGACTGCTAGACCGAAACATAATCAAATTACTGCCATCTCTCACGGAAGTAATTTATTCACCCGCCATCATAGTCCCATCGCGTATTATTATGACCTCTAAACTCCGCACAATAATACTATACCGTGGGTATACCCTCTGCGTTGACGAGCGAGTTGTGCACGCAAAAACTCTTCATAGACGCCGCGTGGTCGGGGTCCACTATTTACAAGCATTACGCAATAATCCTGCTGCGTATATACACTCACATTGGCGTTGCCGTTGAAAAGCGCTCAAATTTATTGTCCATCCACCCACACCAACCAACTCCCTCCGCGAGGCAAATTGCTCTGCACAAACGGCAGCAGTAAATGCAAATAAGCAGGCGTGTTCCAACTTCCAAAACGCTGCGTGGTGTGAAATTTATAATCCACCTCCTCCTTGCGCGCGAGAAGACCCAACGCGAGTATACGAGTGCATAAATAGATCAAAACTAGGGAACGAGCTAAGCGCCTGACACGCTTGCCTTGCAGAAAGACGTGCACCAGACATATGAGCTAAGCGCGCGAGATCCTATCAGGAAGACCGCGAGTGTGCGTGAGAATGCTAATGCGCGAGGCAAATGCTCTTCAGCAGACGGACGACAAAGAATACGATTACCGCAACGACGACGAAGGACCCAGGTGAAAGATTAACATGATCGTTATGACAAGCGATAATTGAAATTGCCATTGGAGGAGGAGGGCCTTTTATAGCGATGAGACCGTAAAGTTTCCTTTGCGAGGCAGAATTATATCGCATGCGGAAGTTCGCATGGAAATGACGCTAATCGGCAATCAGGCATTAAATGCCAGTCACAGTCACATGCAATAGCGCTGGTCGATCGGAGATGGATGGATGTTCGAATGTTGAGGTTAAAGAGGAAATTTGAGCTTTGAAGTAAGAGTCAATCGTTGAGGAGACGTTTAATGTGTTTGGAAGTGATTACGTGTAAGAAGAAAATATTTCTATAATGGGCTATTATATATATTATATAATTATATTGGAAAATGCCCTAAAAAAAAGAACATCATGACAAAGGCAACATCCACGAAGATGGCAGTTCGGGTTTATAGTGCAAAGAGCGCCGACCTATTGGAAGAACTAGAATATGATATTAGTACGAAATTGAGAATAATTATACTACCACCATCAGCTATTAGTTTAAACAATAAATTTGGATGGCATTCATTTTTATTTTGAGCTTGTATCGTACCTTTAAATCTGCAAATCTATTCTGCGAAAAGTTTAAGTACTTCATATTTAGCGAGCCAAATTTTTACCTTCTCTTCAGTATTTTGTAGGTCGCAATCTCGCAAATGATAATAGATAGATAGTTTAATGTGGGAAGGTTCGACATTATACATTACCCAAATCCTATTTCTCAGATTTAATGATTAAGAGTCGAAAACGCGGTGAACGGAGGCTATAAACTTAAGCATCCTACACCCGCGACCCTTTTAATGGATAAATGGGATATCGTAAATGTATCAAAAGTTCGATGTTGTGATTGCGCAACGTGAACGTAAAATTTTGTTTATTAAGCGGCCGCCTTTGAATGAAGTTGTTTCAAAAAGAGGATAACCCAACGTTTTGGAACCCCTAAAGGTCTAAAGGGGATTCCTTTTGAATCAGGAATTGTTTCTACGAAAGTTGTACTAACACGGAACTAAGGCAACTATAGAAAGACTGAACTCCATCAAGGGTACAGAATCTTATGAACTCTAGTTGAGTAATTTAAAGCGGATAAATAGAACTTAGTTTTAAAAATACATTAACTTGTTGATTTACGATTTCACAAAAAAAAAAAAACATCGGGTGGTGATGGAAACTTGGCGACGTATGTCCTTATTACAGAATGAGTGGCCTTTATTCATTTTATTTTATTTAATATCAAAGTGATTTAAATAAAATGTACATAAGCCACAAGGTAGACAATGTTGGATGAGGGACTCTCTAATGAAGAATGACACAAATTGACTGATGGATTGACTAAAACCGGAGGAAGAACGAAAAAAAAAATAATATTTGACATCGACCCAGTCTTCTCTTAAGTGCTTTTAAGGAAATTATAAAATGAAGTAGGTATATAGTGTCAGAAGATTTTTGTTAGTAAATCAAAATAGTTGCGGAGGTATCTACTCAGGTTTCTCCATCTAAGAAAGGTTAGGTAATCTGACAACTATCCGATAAATTCGGAATAGTTCACTTATGACCAAATTAATTTTACCTAGCCACACATATGAAAAGTTACAAAAAATTAATCATTTTCAATGACAAATGGCTTAGATATTTGTTTCCAATTATTATTTATCTTATAATTTGTCATAAACAAATATTCATACATTGGGCTTTTTTTGTTTCGAGTATAAATTTATAGAGTTTATAATTTTACCATTGTGTCCGTTTAGGTACGCTAGGTGTAGTTATTCACAACCATTCGCCTTGTTCAAATTTTTATTTTTGGGACAAATTTAAGGGACCTCTAGGACAAATAACTGAAATAAGAAGCTCTTTCATGACAGTCATACTCTCAGATGTTCGCAAGAGGTATGGTGTGGTGGAAAGTAAAGTGCACGACTGGATCGAACGAAACTCTCTCGTTCATCAAAAGTTTGGTTGGATATTTTCCTTTTTTATTAGGTAGGTTGGTAAAAATTTGAGAAGCAATGCTAGATAAAAGAAATGGTTCATAGCATATAGAAAAAGGAATAGTGTTAAATAAAATTCACTTTTAGGTTATTCATCTGATATGGTACATATATAACAATGTGGGTTTTTAAGAGTTGAAGCCCTCAGTAACAGGCAATTGCCGCAAATTCTGGTTAGAGAGTTATAACTGCCTAACTGTACTATTTTATAGATCATACACTTTTTAGGAGTTTCTGGTTCTTGATCTATTATGCGAGAAACAGATTAACACAGCGACATCAACAGCGACTTTGACAGCAACAGCAACAGCGAATTAAGGATTAGCTCTAACCTCGATATCGCGGTCGATGTTGCTGTGCTAATGTGTTTAAGTTTTGCGTGGCTTTGTATTTCAAATGGCTGTTGCAAATTGAATTTTAGAGAGCAGAGACATAATTAAGAAAAAACTTATTTATTCGATTTTTTTGAGAAAAACTAAGTAACGAATCTTGTTTAGAATACTTGTATTACCATTAATATTTATTTTGATCAAAATCGATATTACCGTTTTCAGGTAAACTAAAGAAAACTAAATTTTTAAAGGATTACTTTTTTCAAAAATCCATTTTAGGATAAAAAAACTGAGTTTGCTATTAAGTTATAAATGATCATATTGATTACCAAATGAGATTTTGTAACAATCGTATGAACTGTTTTCGAGATTTGCCCAAATTTCAAAAGTAGGCGAAAAACTATATGTATGCAACATATATCACCAATCTAAGCTCAAATATTAATTTTTGTTGAAATCGTTAGAGCCGTTTTCGAACAAATCAAACTGGTATGAACATTTTATATGGGAAGTATCATTAATATTGGGGTTACCGTGCAAAAAAAACGGTCCCGAACTGAAAGCCCCTAAACCCCAAATCCGAACGGAATCCGCGCAGAAGCTTAGGCTGTAGGCCTCGGAAGATACGGTCAGACAGACAGACGGACAGAATTTTGCGACCCACTTTTTTGATCATCGTAATGTCAGAATTGATTAACATCTCGAATTCGAAATTTTGTACGAATACAATATCTTTCTCTTACTATGTAATCGATAAAGATAAAAATCTTAGGAAATAATTTGTGTATTTCCGGAGATCGAGCCAGCGATCAGTAGTCCAGAACAGTAAACAATGCGCCTCTGCGCCCTCATAAGATTGAATTATAATCAATTTTGCTACTATCCGATTTCAAGAAATGCGATCAAACAGAGTTTTTGTTGTTTGTTTATTTTGGTTATACTTTTTATTTATTTAATAACTTAATAAATCAAATAATCAATAAATCAATTTACATAGGTACTTATTTATTCAAATATTTTGTATTTTGTTTGTATAGTTTTTGTAATTTGTTCGTTTATTTGTCAACAAAGTACTAGGCCTTTTTTAGACATGAAAAAATATAATAAAATGAGAGACAAAAATTAAGAAAAAAATTAAGTAAATAAATATAATTTAGAAAAAAAAAAACAAGTACAAAACTAATTACGAACTGAGCAATACAATTTCTATAACTGGAAATAATTAAACAAGATGGATTTTATTAATGGTATTGTCATATTAATGTCAATAAAAGACGCACATTCATTATACAATAACATTAAACCATTTAAAGAGGAGGATCTTCCGTAATTCGTACGAGAACGAGGAATATAAAAGAATCTGTTATTACGCAAATTAAGTGATGGAACATCAAGACCCACAAGACTTAAAATATCAGGACAGTGAATCTCTCCTAACCTCAAGAGACTCGAGTCCAATAAGTTGAAATCGGGCTGAGTAAGGGGGTAAGTTATTAAAATCCGACCAAGGTAGACGTCTGAGGGCAAACCTGAGAAATCTTTTTTGAATTGCTTTGATTCTTACTATATGAGTATTGTAAATAGTATGGACACCAAACAATAGACGTATATTCCAGCAGCGATCGAACAAACGACAAATATAAAGTTTTCAGCGCATAGGGTTCGGTGAACACCCTAGCATAACGTTTAAGCATTCCCCATGCTCTATTGGCTTTATTTGTGATGTATTCATAGTGGTAAATATAGGATAGTTTACTATCTAACATAACACCTAGATCTTTTATCAAAGATACACGCGGAATAACACTACTTATGAAGAAGTTTTTATCAAGTTAACTCTAAAATTAAGAAATTATATAATTCATCTTTACTCTTAATTGTAAAATATAAATGTATGTACGAAACCAAATTACCAATTTTTCGGCTTTGATTTATTAGTTGTAATTAATGGTTTAATTTAATATAACTATTTATTTCAATTTTATGTATTAACCTTACTGTGTAAGACATAATATTTTTTTTAAATAATTATAGGCCCATTCAACATACAAAATATTAAATAATAGTAAGAAGTACGAAATACTATATACAAACTAGCTGACCCGGCAAACTTCGTTCCGCCCAAATTTGTTAATGTTATGAAAATAATAATTCCGAGCATGCACAATGCACTTTATTCAAAAGTTGTATTAAATGCAATAGAAATAAATGACGAATAGCAATGTTGATTTGTTTCAATCAAACCGCAATGATTTTGACGTGTCGGGCAACCTTCCTCTTTTCCATGTAAGAAACATGAAAATTCAAGATTGATACTACAAATGCACAAACATCCATAGATTATACTTGCAACAAATTATTTGCCATAGTGAAAGCGAGACACACGGGAAATTTAGGTCGCTTAAATACGAATGGCAAATCGTTCTGAATAAGCGGAATCTGCGGAATGAGAGTGTTTGCCTTTGGATTTTCCCGTCAAAATCGTCACTTGCATGACATTTGATTTGAGATCCTTCAAACCAAATTAGATGCGATCCGTTACAAAGGTTCGGCACATTGATGTTGCGCAACAAAATTATAACGGAGCCGACTTTCAAATCCAAATTATGTAGAGGTATGACCGAAACATCCAAAGAATGCAAAAAATCAACTAATCCCAATAAAGTTTTATTTTCACGACAAAAGGTAGCATAAATGTCCTTCCTTTCAATCAAAAATCATAAAAATCGAACAATGCGTTCCCGAGTTAAGAATGCACATACGGACGTCAGTGGTCAGTCTCTTTTATAAGTAACTGTACCCACCCGGCTTTGCCCGTACCTTTCATATTAAATCTTGCTCACATTTCGGAAAGTGCTTTATTTGGACAATGACCATTAATAATTTTAACTATACCTACAATGTTAGAAATAGCGTTTTGTTTTATTTTTGAATGGGATGTGCACAACCCGTTTTCCTATCCCGCTTATATCTTGCAAAGTACCTATCCAAACTTTAAAACTGGAAGCAATCATACCCATCTACAGAATTTCAATCAACTCGGTGAAGCTGCGGCGGAGATCGGCAACAGCGCCACCTATCAGGTCCAAAAGTATCCTATCCTTCAAGCGGGAACGAAGAATATACATCTACAAAATTTCATTAAAATAGGTTGAGTGGTTTCGGAGACCGACACCATTGACACCTATCTGGTCCAAAAGTACCTATCCTATCTTTTAAGCTAGAACCAGTCATACACATCCACAAAATTTAATTGAAATCGGGTGAGTGGTTTCGGAGATTGACAACAACGGGACCTATCGGGTCCAACATCCTATCTTTTAAGACTGCCTAAACCTGAAATACAACAATACGAACAAAACAAAAGAAGAATCACAAAAATTGGCCCAGTGGTAATCGAGTTATATCGTCACCGTTTCACCCCGAAAGTATTATAGGTACAAGGTGGCGCAAAAGTAATCCTCCTATCAGAAAATGCTTAGAAATTTTGCGATTGTTGCTCAAATAAATAATAGTCACCAATATTCCGCGTTCTGGAGCAGTGTAGCGTAACTTTGTTTATTAACGTGTATTTCGCATGTGTTTACTACACAAATGTCAAAACAGAACTGACATTAGGGGCCAATCGCAAAATTTATATATTTTCTGATAGGAGGACTACTTTTGCGCCACCTTCTACATATACCATAAAGAAGATTATTATTGAAGAAAACTGAATTGAACTGAAAAACGAAATATAGACCTACAACGCCACATATTGAGGATTTTCTGACTTTTCTTTTTTCCTAAACCATCCCTGATTCAAGACGAACAAAACAAAACGAAAATCATTCAAATCGGTCGAGCCGTTCTGGAGCCTTTACCCGACTAACGCACAGCAATTGATTTTTATATATAGATAGAGAGAATTGTATACAAATACTATATATCACGCAACAAGAAAATATAAGATACTTATACTATATCCAACCTATGTATTAAGACAAGTTAGATAAATAAAGATCAATTTCCTTTTCTTTGAATCTATTTTGTTTGCTTAAAATACTGAGTGGGCCTAGTCCAATAAATATCTTTATTAAATTAAATTTTTAGTCATAGTCCATATATTCGAAAAAATAAGAAAACTCTTAACCACATATATTTCCGTATTAAAATGCATTTTTCCTAGGGTATCTTACCTTTGTACAAATTTCGCAGACTTCACTGTATCAAACCAAATTCAACGAATTGTATGAAACGACTACAATCAAAAGGCCAGGATGATAATGATAGCACAATACATGTTTCTCTCCAACCAACCAGCAACATTCTAGAACATTATTCCAAAGGCCAAGTTCTTCAATGCTGTAAGCTGTATCTGTATCCAAATAATATTTCGATGTATTGATTGGAATGGAACTGGTTCCTCATTGCGGTTGGTCTTGCTCTTGGCTTGAGTCTTCTTGAGTCTTGACTCTTGAGGCTGAGGGATCAGCGTTGCCACTTAAATCTTAAGCAAATGTAGTACATTAGAGAAAAAAAAAGTAGCATTTTCAAACAAAATGTAGTACCTGTTTTTTTTTTGTATTGAAATTAAATCTTAATATATAAAAACGTTCGTGCGTATGTATGACCGACGATAACGGCTGAACCACTGAAGCTTTCCCCCTTATATTCACACCATATGTTTGTGTGGTGCTCCGGATGGTTTATGTTTATTTTAGACCCTACAGGGGGCGCTGGGGTCGCTTTTTTGAAAATTCTTATTTATGGACCGATTTGGCTGAAATTTACACCATATAGCACTTAAAAAAATAGAAAGCTTTTGCCAAAATTTGGACCCGATAGGTGGCGCTGGGAGATATTTACGACAAGTTAGATTTCCCTGCACATCAATTTTGTATCATCAACACTAAATTTAATTGTAGTAATATATAGCTGGCGTTGGTTGTTTACACTTTTTTGAATTTGACATTTCCGTAATTCATATTTCATTTAGCTGTACAATTTTTTGACGAAAACTCCAAATTAGTTTTTAATCAATTTTAAATAGGTAAATAAAATTTCCATTCGATTTCCGGCACAAATAACAAAACCGAGGAAAATGTTCTTACTGGGCCAAATTTTATGATTCTTCTTTTGTTTTGTTCGTATTGGTGTATTTTAGGTACAGTCTTAAGAGATAAATTTTTGAAACCGATAGGTGGCGTTGTTGTCGATCTCCGAAACTGCTCAACTTTTAGACCTGATAGGTGGCGCTGTTGGGTTAGGTAGGCGCAGTGGCTTAGTGGTTAGTGTGTTGGACTACTATGCTAGGGGTCGGGGTTCGAATCCCGCAAAAACCTGAATTCCAACTTAGGGTTTTTTTCACTGCGCCACCACTCGCGAACGTCTGACAAACATCCGAGAGTATGACTGTCTTGAAAGAGCTTCTCAATTAGCCGTTTGGAGTCGGCATAAAATTGTAGATCCCTTCCATTCGTTCCAAAAAATTAAAACTCACACAAAACGAATGATTGTGAGAAGCTAGGCCTAAGGTCTCTCCGGACCTGCTGCGCCAACTATTTTTTTTTTTATAGTTTCGGACCCTATAGATGGTACTTTGCAAAATATAAGCGGGATAGGAGAACGGGTTATGGAAGCATTAAAATTCTTAATGGGCATTGTCCAAATAAAGGACTTTGCTAAATGTGAGCAGGACTTAATACGAAAGGTATGAGCAAATCCGGGTGGGTACAGCTACATATAAAAAAGACTGACGTCCGTTTGTGCGCACTCATAACTCGGGAACCGATCCTTCAATTTTTATGATTTTTGGTTTAAATTCGCATGGGCCCAAGGAAGGAAATATGCTACTTTTTGTCGTGAAAACAAAACTTTATAGGGATTAGTTGAATTTTTGAATTCTTTGGATGTTCCGGACTTACATCTATACAATTGAAAGTCGGCTCAGTTATAATTTTGTTGCGCAACCTCAATACACCGAGACTTTGTAACAGAACGCGTTTGATTTGGTGGTAAGGGATCCCAAATCAAATGCCATGCAAGTGACGATTTTGAGTGGAAAATCCAAAGGCAAACACTCTAATTCCGCAGATTCCGCTTATTCAGAACGATTTGTCATTCGTATTTGAGCGACTTAGATTTCCTGTGCGTCTCGCTTTCACTATGACAAATAATTTGTTGCAAGTATAGTCGATGGATGTTTGTGCATTTGTAGTATCAATCTTGAATTACCATGTTTCTCACATGGTCAATATAGTGAAAAGCGGAATGTTGGCCGAAACGTCAAAATCGTTGCGGTTTGATTGAAACAAATCAACATTGCTTTTCGTCATTTATTTCTATTGCATTTAATATAACTTTTGAATGAAGCATTTTAGTTGGCCGAATTACATAAATTAGCAAGCGCATTGTACATGCTCGGAATTATTATTTTCATTACATTAACAAATTTGGGCGGAACGAAGTTTGCCGGGTCAGCTAGTAGTTATATATAATATAATATTTATTTAGATAGTTTTTCAAATTATAAGTTTCCAAAACTATTTTTTTGTTTGTTTAATTCCACCTATATTGCCACAATGTCGCTATTTTGAGGTCCACATTTCAAAATAAGATCGAAAGCCCCAGTCAACAAGCGCCACTGCTCATTTAAAATTTCCAAATTTGCTTTCTTACAGGGAAACTCCTTAAATATATTTTAAATGGTTGGTTCTTACGAAATGTAGTACTTTTGGGTAACGATGTAGTATGTAGTACGGAGTTAAAAAATCCAGCAAATATGTAGCACAGTACTACATATGTAGTACAAGTGGCAACGCTGTGAGGGATGCTGTTGAAAACTCTGCTCTCGCGCTCTCATTTTCCAATTCCAAGTTCCAACTGGAATACACTACACATACAGGCGTAAGAAAAACAGTTGCCCACCAATACCCATGAGCCATGAGCATGACCCATGAGAAACATGATGTAACAAAACAAGTGTATTCCATTTTCCGTAGCGTGCGATGTGGAAAAGCTTTTATGCAATACGCTCTGCAGTTCCAAACTCCAGTGCCAGGCCAGGCCAGTCTGCAAAATCGAACAAAAACCACTGGAATGGAGGAGTACCTGCTCGAATCTCTTTCGGTATAGAATTCTTACTAACTTGGTTTTGGACTGGAATTGGTTTGGAAGGTGCAAAAAACAGCAACAACAACATAGCCAAACTCGTTGTCGGCCCTTTCCAGTTGCTGCTCTGCGAGGCAGCGGCGACGGGCTCCATGCGTCCATGCTCCATGCTCCAGCTCCATCAGCGCTCAGCGGACGTTGTTTTTGTAAAACGATTTGGCCTGGTTGGCTTTTCTTCTCTGTTTATTGTGGTAGCAGCTGCTTGCTCAGGTGAGGTGCTCCGGCAGACGGTGGTGTGTTTGTGTTGTGTAGTCGCATATCGTGTTTCGTGTATAGCGTGTATAGATACTTTAGCTCCAGTGCGATGGCGGGGTGCCGCATCAATTGTTCCCAGGCATGGACAACAGTTGATTTTTACGACTCGTCATGTTCGGTTGTTGTTCGAGTAACTTTGTGAACGCGATACCATACCGATTCTAGCGCAGACGATTTGAAAATAAATTACCGCGCGAGATACGTCGGGTTTCGTTCGTTGCTGATGGCTCTCTTTGTTTGCACATATCCGTTGTGAACCTTTTGAGATTTCGCGAAATAGATTGGGTAGGACGTGCAGTGGTCCTTCTCGAGTCTTGCATTATTTACGTAGCTACCACAGCTAGTGTTTTCTCGCCCTAATAACGAAACGAAAAGATTCGCAAAGATACAAATTCGCTTAACTGCAACAACAGCAACTGGTAAAATAGCAAAAATCAAACGGAGTCGTGTGTCCCATATTTGGGCATAGGCATCGGTTTGCACCAGCATCGTCGCGAGTTCTTGTTTTTCACAATGACAATGACGGCAACAGCATGATGGTGGACGAGGATTGTTTCTGATGGGATGGCGATGATGTGATTGGAATGGGAGACACTGCATCTCCCACTGACTTCATGCGAGGATTCTATTCTCTGCTGGGCTACCGTTTTGCTATTTATCCTGTTGCTGGTGCTGTCAGCAGTGATTTTATATTTTTTTATTTATTTTGCGCGTAGGTTTCAAGAGTCCTGTGCATTTATGAGTCGAGATGTTATTTCTACGCCCTTGACTGTGAGTGTTGGTCGGTTTTACTATTTTACACATTATAGAGATATCCAGTTTATAACACTACATGTGTCGTGTGAATAAGGAAATCTGATTCCAAAACGAAGTTGCTTAATTAAAAAATTTATTCATCGACTACCTATGAACGTGTTTCCCAGTTTTTTTTTTTGTTGTTGTCTTGTTTTGTGCCTTGTGTTTCATTTTGTTGTACCTACTTCTTGCTATGATGTTATAGGTACTAATTTATTTCAGTTTATTGTGTGAATAACAAAAAAAAAAGTTTTTTTTTTCTGTTCAATTGAATTCCACGATTGGTGACAAAATAAGCAGTCGCGAAAGGAAAATCTTACGACACAACCTGACATAAAATTTGACGATTCGATTGTGTTTGTTTTGTTTTTCGTCCATTGGCTAAAAGAAAATAAAGTCTTCCTGATATTTAACCTCGGCTTGGATAACAAATAAAAACGAATCAGACAAACAATTGACATTTACCTGTACAAAAAAAAAAAAAAAAACAAAATCTAACTAATCGTGGAGAAAGGAAAAGATTCATGCATTAATAAAGTTGAATGTCTTTGTCGCTGCTAGAGGAGGGTATCTTAGCAAACGTTGTTGGTGGTACTGCGATACCTTTATACAACGCTGCTGGAGCTTCAACTTCAAAGTCGCACATTTCGTGTAGCCGTTAATAGTGAATTTGCGAGTGCGGTAAAGGAGAAAAAAAAAAAAAAAAAAAAAAACCTAAAACCATCAGCTACAATTCTATTATCCTCTCAGTGCACATAAATTTAACTAATGACAAGTGAAACAAGGGGCCAGATTGTGGTGGGAACAACATTCACCAATTCCCTTTCTTTTGGAGCAGTGTACGATTATTATTATTTTTTTTTTGTCATTTGTTTTATTTACATCACGTTGGATTTGGATTTGGATACATAAAATGCGGAATAACGTGAGTTGCTTTTTTGTTTTTGTTTCTGTTGTTACTTAGGTAAGGTATCTGAATGGCATTTGCAATAGTTGTTGTGGTGTTTTTAATGGAGTGCCACAGGGTAGGTAGCTTTTTAGGCTGATGTCGTCTTGTACTAGTTTTGTGTCATCAGTATAGTCATATAAAAGTGTTTAAGAATTAACCCTTTTCTTCCTAGTGGTTTCACAAAGAAACCACATAGAAAATATTTTTTCTATTTTTTCCTGGTGGTTTCACTGCGAAACCAAATAGATTTAAAGGAACTGTATCTCATTTAAAAGTAAAAAAAAAAACTGTTTTGTCTGTTATGAGAGTTTCGAACGTGCTAAATCGTGCATTTAGATTCATCGATTTTGTCAGACGAAGTGATTTACGTATTTTTTACTAAGTTTTCTCTTATTTACGTGCTAAAATCGCTTTTTTAAACAACAATAAAAGGGTAACATACCTATTTTAATTTTTTTTTTTTAAATATATTTTTTTTAACATCACTAAAGCAAGTTTTATCAAAATTTCAAACAAATATAAAAATATTTGAAAAAAATAACACCTCCGGGAACAAAGGGCTAAAGTTTCTTTCATGAAAATTAAGCTTGTGTATATTTAACACATTTGTAGATTTTGTCCGAGGTTCAAAAAATGTTCAATTCCATAATTATTCGCAAATGATTCATATACCTATAGCTATACATAGGTATAGGTATATTATTTTGTTATGAATTGTGTTAAAATATACCTAGCTTCCTAAATGAGCTAATTATTTTTGCCATTTATTTAATTTTGAACGTACATTTTTAAACAAATTTATTTGACTTCAATAACTATCAAAATATTTTTTTAAATGGAATTCGACTTCTTTTATATATGACCACCTTTGAACGCAATTTTCGATGACTCGGCCGCATATTTCGACCGATACGGTATTTCTCATTCAATATTGGCTCTGAGCTTATCTAACGTCGCCGGCTTGATTCAATCTAGCCCCATTGTTGCTTCGAGCCACAGGAAAAAGAAATAAAAACTTTCTATTTTCAGAGATCGTTCCTCCCTTTTTAGGGTTCCGTAGCCAAATGGCAAAAAACGGAACCCTATTAGATTCGTTATGTCTGTCTGTCTGTCTGTCCGTCCATCCGTATGTCACAGCCACTTTTCTCCGAAACTATGTGAGTAGATGTGTTCTGTGAACCGCATTAAGATTTTACAAAAAAAAAAAAAAAAAAACAGTAAATTTTGGGGGTCCCCATACATAGAATTGAAACTCAAAATTTGTTTTTCATCAAACCCATACGTGTGGGGTATCTGTGGATAGGTCTTCAAAAATGATATTTAGGTTTCTAATATCATTTTTTTCTAAAGTGAATAGTTTGCGCGAGAGACACTTCCAAAGTGGTAAAATGTTGGTAAAACTTCTAAAATAAGAGAACGATAAAACTAAAAAAAATATATGATGTACATTACCATATAAACTTCAAACGAAAATTTTGTTAACGAGATCTAGCGAGTAGTTCTTTTTTATACGTCATAAATCGTAAACCTCAATTTACCTTTAATACAATCAACTCAAAAAAAAAAACAACAAAACATTTAATTTCATAAACATAAACCTTATACATAAACCCTGAACCATTATTTCCTAATAATAAATGATATAAAAATACACTATTATTAGAACATCGCTCAAAGTTACAACGAACTTCAAGAACTTTTATGTTATGTTACTTGCTGTTTCGGAACCCTTCATGAGCGAGTCCGACTCGCACTAGTCTTATTTTTTATTTTACCATGTATAGGTACAGATGGGATAACTACAAATTTCCTGTAAAGTTTACGTTTTTTAGATTGGTATTACGTAAAAAGTTTTGCCTTTACATAATTTTAATGGAACAAGTTAAAATTCCAGAATTAATACCAGAGACTAATGATTGCCTCCAATGACGTCTTCTTTTAGTTCGTTAATAAATACAGTAAACGCCACCAGACATCTGTCGGGCAGATGTTAAAGAAACTAGCCGTCTCTTTTTTCGGTGTCGACACAGAGACGTTGCCTGTCGTTGACAACCATAAAAAAAAAATCTATTTAAGCCCGATGTTTGGCGGTTGATTTTGATCTTCGGTAACCGGTTTAAGGGTGGGCTCACACTGAAATTGAAGCTGTCAAGTCTTTTATGAAAAACCCTTTATAACTGCCCTTGCCATTTTCTGAAAGTTCAATATCGGTGGCAATAAGTTAAAGTAGCTTAAGTCAATTTTGGTAATTTTTTCAGGGTGAGAGTAACTAATTTATCTTATAGTTTTTAAATCTATTGTATTACATATTCCAAATAAATTTATGCTGTTCAGTTTTCTTCAAATTTAACCGGTTTCAGTGGTTTTAGAGTAACAGGACCTGGACCAAAAGAAAGCTTAGAAAAAGGAGAACCTTGTATAAAAAAAACTCGAATTTGGCTTATGTCGACATAAGCTACTTCAACTTATTGCCACATATATATCATAAGACCGTCTACCTTAGATGTGTCCGACTTGTCGCTTTTTTCCAACTAAATTTGTTGAAAATAGTTATACCCGCATAATTATTAATGTTTAAAAAAATATAATTGTAATTAATTCGTTTAAAATTCGGGTTTCCTAAGTAAAGTAAAAGTTTCCAAGGTAGTTTCTAAATAGAAGTTTTGGTTAGACGATGCTCATCGTGTATAAAATGCTTACTTAAGTCACTCATGTACACGCTCAGATTGGAAACTAATAAAGTAACTAAATTCATCACCTTTAAGCTATGCCTAAGTTAAAAGGTTGGAAGATTGCTTATCCCCTATCTAGGTATAACAATATTACAAAATGTAGAAGCTGCAGTGAAGAGAAAGATTGGAAGACTAGTGTGCACCTGTCTTGCAATTGTCAGTATTCGGAAGAATATACACTATGCTGGTAGGTTTTTACGATTGACGATGCCACTTTTGGCTAATATCTACAGTCGTTGTGAAACAATTGCTTACGGGACCAAGTTGCAAATTTCTATCGAAGTGCAGCTCCTGGTTATATCTAAACCAACTCAAAGTCATGTTTTACAAAATTGCCCTAGTATGAAAAGGATCCTCTGTACCAACATAGGGCAGTACTCAGATTTAGCAAAAGTCCGACACTTTTCGACGAAATAATTTATAATTAATTATTTTCCAATTTATAATTCTACTGTTCTAAAATGTTTTCTGATGGAAAAAGCATGGTTTTTAAAACAAAAAAATCAACTAAAACTAATTTAGTAGAATCTGCTTCGAATTGCAATGAAAGCATAGTTTTTTGTGCTGATTTTTATCAAGCATTCCACAAAGTAAATCATGTCCTCTTAGATATTATTCCCCCAATGGATATTGAAATTTTAAAGCTAAATAATTTTTTGTTCATTAAAAAATAATGTCGTGTCGTGGCCATTTGGTCGACTCATCTCCCTGTGTTTTATGTATGTATTATTTATGTTTTTTTTCTATAATGACTGCAAGTTGATCTATTCTGATAACAGCCCACGTGTTTTTATCTTTCTACCTCATTCATGAGGAAGCTGGGATTTATAAAAGATTTTTCAAACGGATTTAAGGACCCCTATATCACATAACGTTTCTATTGTTTTCTCGTTCAACCTATTTTAGGATACCCTAGTCGTATTTGGTCCGGTCCGCTGGCTCAATTACAATTTTTTTGCATTTTTGCTCATGATGCGCAGTAGGTTACAATTTAAGTCGTTACACTCATGATTGTGTAGGTATATTTTCTTTAGATCTACAACATCACCGCACCAAAATATATGTTGGACTAATCAAAATAGCTTCTACACTGTACTAAACCCGTTTTTGGTAGACATTATAAAACTAATAATAGTTCGCCAAGTAGGCTAAAACATGAAACCTATTAAGTTTGTCTGAATATCATTAATCTTCGTCAATTTTTACTTTTTCAATATATAACTGCTTTACGATTATTTAATGTTTTTTTTTTAAACGGCAGGTCAGCCTTTTAAAACACTTCTCAAATCTGTGATGGATGAATATTAATTTTCACAATATCTCATCCCATTCGAAGTACTATGTTCGGACAGTAGAGTATTACTAATGCTAACTAAATGATCTGTTGCTTGTTTGTTGTGTGGTCCACTTTCGTCGATTTTCTAATAGATTTTGAAAGCTTTTGATAAACAGGTTTTAAAAACCTGTATCAAATAGCAGAAACAATTCTCACCTTGGCTAAGTGTATAACGACATCATCACTTGCGTTATTTTTGTCGGTAATTTAAGTTTCCGGGCCGTGTGCTCAATAACACATTATTTGCATAAATGCATGGTTGCTCATGATGCACAGTCTGTTACAATTTTACTCAAGAAGCTGTACAGATTTTATTTTTAATGGTTTGTTCAAAAAGAATTGTGCGTCAAAAAAAATCCCTTGAACCGATTGAGAAGATTTTTGCGTTTCTTTCCGGTGATCGCTTATTTTGCATAACACAAGTCATCCCATTCAAGGCTTGTTCAGCATCTATATTTTTTAGGGTGATTCTTGGAGCTACATCACTCTTTTAAGGTTTCGTTCTTATCGATTATTTTTAAATTGGAAATGCAACAGGCCTATTGCTCCTACAGGAAACAAATGATCTCTAAACAGATTTAAAATTGCCAACGATCTTGTAAACTATTGCGCGCCCTCTTTAATTGTATCCATTTTACAATGGAACTCGGAATTAGAGATACGAATTTTGTTAGAATATAAATAAATATAGGCTCAACAGGATCGTATAGAAACCGAGGCTCAGCACCTCACAACCAATAGCTGAATGAAAAAAAAAAAAAAAAAAAAAAAAAATACAGGGCAATGAATACTCTAGATCGGATTTTTACAAGCTTTTGCAAGAGGTGATGCCTAGGGAAAGCTCTTAAAATGTATTTGTTTTCATGTTCGGAGACCGACTCATAACAAGAAATAATGTCTAACGTTGTTTACCTTCTTGAAAAATTTGAACTTGCCTTCTGGCCATCACCAAGTAATCAAGACGCTTCCTTTAAGTAAATAACTCTTTTACACACCTACCCTGTTTATTGATCTGCATCTAATCAAAAGCAATGTAATTCCAAAGTTGTCCAAGGTAAACGACATCAAAAAAAAAAAAAAAAAATGTAACCCAAAATCAAACAAAATGTCATGTCCATTGCCTTCAAGTACACAACAAAAGTTTGCCCACAAAAATAAATCAATAAAACTGCAATCAACGTCAGCTGCAACTACGCCCCCGGTCCCGCACAAGAGATACAAAATCGACGCAATTAGAAATAGTGGTTTCACATGTTATTTTTCGTTGACTCTCATCTGACTTTATGGTTTAGTAGATAGATATAAGCTGTAGATGGAAATTCAATTAAGAAACACGAAATCTGAATCAAATTTAGATCGACTACATATATGCATAAAAAACAGACGAGAAAACAATAGAGACAACAAAACTTGAAACAAATAAAAAAAACAAATTAACATTAATAAATAATTTAAATACCATCGACCTTTAAGTTCGCAAATGCTTAAGCAACTGGATACATATTGAATGTTAAGCTTGCTATATATGTACGTTAGTTTATGGCTACAAAATGTGGTTGATAGTAGTTGACAACATTATCTGAAGAAAGTTTGTATTAGATTTTGAAACTCAATATTCTTCTGCTCCATCTATAAAAACATTGTACGACAAACTTTTTATATTTCAAAAATGCAATTAAATGCAAGATTCAATTTTATATTTCACTGAACAAAGTTTTAATTGCGAAATCGATGGTAAAAGTGGGTTTCTTGTAGATTATTCGAGCTATAAAACATGAACTGACTCAGGACAGGAACTAAACGAAAACATGAATGGCTAGTGTTATTGCTACTGATGTGGATCTATAATCAAAAATCATAGACTCCATCTGTATATCCGGAATCCGTTCTCTGTGTAATTGTTTCTGTTGTATGAGTGAATTAAATTAGGTTTGTAATGGCTTAGAAAGGAAATAAAAATGTAAATAGCAACAGCAGGAAAAGAACTGTCTGACTCCTTACGCAGATGTATAGATTTATTCGTTTTTTTTTTATTTATTTTTTTAGAGAGATGGCAATAAAATGTTTAATATGTGTGCAAATACCCGAAAGGATTTACGTCAGAAGTAAACATATCAATCCCTATATGAAAGCCATGTTACGTTAGACGAATTAAGGGGCATCCCTTAGGCATCTGTAGGATAGGTGTATGTACTTTAGCGAAATTCGATATCACTTTGTGTTTCCAGAATTTACATACAACAGCCAGAGGAATAAACGACTTGGAAGAAATTCATGTATAGCTATTTTGAAGTCTGCAGAGAAAAAATACAAAAACAAAAATGTTTGTTTTGTTTTTAGTACCTACGCCAATTATAGATACAAACGCCTACTCTATTGCATTGTATTCGGATTAAATACGGGAGTGATCCGAAAAGACTTAAGGGGATAAAATGTGATTTAAATGTTCGGTACCTACCTACGAATAATTATTTCCTTAAAGATGCCCTCATTTGAATAAACTAATTAATTAAAAAAATAAATGATAGCTTCAAACCAAGATGCAATAGGCTCTTTTTTTTAAATAAACGAATCATTTTTCTCCTCAAACTATTTACCTACTACATACATAATCTAAGTAAAAGTCTGTTAACATTCTTAGCATCCCTGAGAAACAAACATTTTTGTCTGTTTTTTTATTCTCATTACGGAAAGTGCGGAACAGCGTACATCACATCAAACAGAAACAAAGAAACTGAAAATGTTTTAAATTCCCTTCTATTTATTGTATTTGTTTACTTTGCAGAAACTATTTTATATTGCAGAATTAAGGAGGATAATTTTTTACAGTTACTAAGCGAGTTCGCGCTGGTTGCACAAGGGGCGTTGGCTGAGTGTTTGGTTAAAGTATTTCTACAACTTTTTGAAAGGAAATGCGTAGGAGTCCAGGAGTTTAACGTATAGTAACTGCAATTTGCTCTCGACTTATGATTTTTTGTGAAATGTTAATATTATTGTTTAAATAGTGTAGCTGTAGATTATTTGTCTATCGAAAGTTGAATATTTTATTTATTTATTTAAGTGACGATAAGTGCAGACGTAAAGATCTTTCCTTAAGCTATAGCCTGCACCCTTCATTCCATTTGGTTTTAAGAAGCTGGGCGTGTATTCTGCCTAACATACTGCATTAACGGGGCAAATATGATCATGTATTTTTTAATTGATTTAACTTGCTTTGGTATATTAAATATATTACTATGAAGAACTCAGGTTTATCTCAGTATCTCATTGTCAGTAGAACATAAGTAGGTGCTTTTGCTTACTAGTTCAAATGGGTATATATATACTTAACCAAGACAATACCTACATGATTGGATTTGTTTTTGTTTGGTCCAGCACCATAATAATTACGCGAATGTAAAGCGCGTTCACGAATGCGATGATTTTATCATTATCAGCTTATCACCCGATTTTCCGAGCAAACTTTGGAAGGAAATCCTCTTACGCAAGCTCTCAATTTTCATGCCTATGATGAGTGTGATCAGTGTTGTGTGAATCTGTAAATACGAGTCAATGACAGCGTTACCACTTCAAAAAAAAAAAAAATCGAACCAGACTTAACCAAAAAGTAAAGAAGATTCAAGAAAAGGTAAAAAAAGAAGTAGATTTCAAAAATAAAGTTTTCATAGCGTTTGTAATAGTTCTTTCACGTATTTGGCTAAACTTTTCAGAACAGACAGACAGGAACCAAAACCAAAGCAAACGTATTACGCTTTTGACAGAAAATTAAAAGGAAAACAGGATTAAAAAGAAAATTGTAATACATTTTGTGTTTAGAGTGAAGTTTGATGCAATTTACATTTTTTAAATATATTTTTTTGTTTATGAAGTTGATTTTAGAGTTTTTATTAAAATTGTAGCAGATTTTAATAAGGGACCTCTAAAGGGGAGTAGATATGAAGAATTTAATAAATAGTGCGAAGTAGGGAGCAGATTTTTTTTTTTTTTTTTTTCAAAATTGAAGTAAATCTAGTGGTACTGGTATTATTGCAGTGTGCATTGTAAAGTCACGTAAGTAAGTGGCCTTTTTGGGAGATGTTTTAAGAAACGATGGGTATAGGGTGGAATACCATCTATGTCCATAGGATTTTGGATTTACCGACGGCCATATTATTCACTCACTTTAATCGTGTTAAAGTTTACAAACGGATTTAAGTGAGTTTAACTTAAAAATTAAACCCAAGTCCGTATAGTTTTTTTTTCTTAATTTTGCGGCCTTTAATCTGATTTACAGTGCACTTCGGAGACCAGTTTAAGTACTTTAATTCAGGGTTAAACTCAAATTCATAATATCGACATTTATTCGCTCGCAGGGCGCAAGAAATAAGAAAATTTAAAATGGAGAATAGAAAATAACAAATTGCAAGAAGTTACGAAAATGGATTTCATTCGTTAAATGGACGAAATGTTGGTGCCTTCGTCATCAGTAGACGAATTTGTCGAAGAACAGATTAGCAGCAGTTGGTGTTCAATCAAAGCCGGTTACCATGTGGTAGATTTTCGTAAATATTTCCGGTTTTAAAAAAGGGACATTTTGGAAGCTATAGGTATTTGATTTGACAGGAAAAATGATCCTGGGCGTGCGCAAACAAATCAAATCAATTTCCTATTGACAAACAACAGAAAACAATTGTCATTTTTTGTGAAGTTAGACATTACGTAGGTTTAAAACTGGTTAAAATTGATTGAAACTGTTTTAAATCCGTCTTTAATCCAGCGGGTGTAATGCATGTTTTTGAGTGAATGTTATGGATGTCGATTTAAATTGTCGGGTTTAAAAAATGCGGATTAAATGGTCGGGTGTAATTAATTCAAACCTAATTTACAATTACGCTACTTTGATTTATACGGGCACAAATAGTCCTATGGTCACCAGAGAGCTTTATGGCAAATTTAATTTTATATATTTTCATTAATTTTCATACCATGGCTATATTGATAAACACAACTTACTTATGCGCCGCCCATCTCTTGGAACAAGCGCGTTGTTTAATCTTGATCATCGATCGACAAGTAAGTTTCTTTATTATCACGGAAACGGAAAAAGACAGAGATTTTGGGGATCGTGAGGAAGGAAAACATTTTGTTAAGGCTTAAACGCAAGCAAATTGTATGATCCCACTATTAAAGACTGGCTAACCTTGATAGTTTAACTTTATAATCTACAAGTCATTCTTCTTGCATTAAATTTAAAGAATAACACAGTTTACCAAACCAATGGTCCGCCCACGTTATGTTAGTCCAAATTGCCCCCATAGCGGTTTAAATCAAAAGCAATCTGTAAACTTTAATTAAACTTTTTAAAGGAAATCCATTGGAAAGTGATTTCTCATTCCTCAACATTAAATCCGCATTGGCAAATGATTGCGCTCGGCTCCGTTCATTGCACACTCGTAGCATGCAAATCAGGTTACCTTCAATGGATTCTCATTAAATGGATACTCCTCTTCGATTCCAATTCGTCTCGCTGTATTGTTTGTAGAGTGAGCTGCCCACTTCCCGCTTTGTGTTGCATGGATTCGGCTCGTTAAATTAATTTGCAAACATCGCAACCACAAGAGCTGAATTCAATTGCCATGGGTTCAGCGCCGCTTACACTCGCGGTCCCTCGACCATAAGATAGTCAAACTTGCCGCGTGAGAGAGATGCGGAGACACACAGAGATAATCTTTCTTTAGGCACACCGCAGACCAAGGTTTTTGTGTATGCGCAGCAGTAGTGCCTAACCTATACCTACTATACCTAACCCGGGTTAACAAACTATTGTACACGATTATCTGGCAGTAACCGGCAACAGCTTGTTTCTGGTTATACGGTTTCCGATACCAAATCCTCCTCATCATCGTTGTTGCTTTGCGATAATAAATTAATGCAAAACCGCAGAAGCCCTTCAACGTCCTTACAGCTGTATACAGTATACCCTGCAGAGTGCCATCTGCCATGACAATAAAAGGGTAATGGGGAAGCAAGTTTCAAGTCGTATAAACCAAAGACCTCTCAACCTCCAACTTGGGCCAAAGACAATGCTACTTACATATATGGAAGTGCACCCATGTCGATAGCGTTCCTATTCGGTGGTGAATGGGAATCGATGTCAATATGCAAAATGCTCCTAATAAAGTCATAGACTTGGAAAGCGAGTAGCTACCATACTGAAGTGAACATGTGCTCAGAGTTGGGACTCGGGAGAATTGCTTGCAAGAGAGCACGTCCATCAATTGGGATTGGGTAACAACATTTGCGGTGTATTATGGCAATGGCACCCATCGATACCACACTTTGGCGTCTGTGAAGAAGGCAAAATTATTGATACAATGAATGGTCAAAAAAAAAAAACATACACAACCGAAAAGAGGAAGTGAACGAAAAGGTGAATTTATGCCTGAGCCACTTGTTTGGGCTGGGATACATTTTTGTCCAGCGCTCAGCAACGTGGTCGTTCCGGAACACCCATGTACACGAGTTGTGTTGGCGGGCATACAAATACAATACACTGACAAAAATAACTCCGTAGCAGCATAATTATGTTCCGGTAGAGTGATCACTTCATATGAAACGGGAGGGAGGCCAACATAGTTCTACCCAGAATCGACTGGCCATTAGTTGAAAGGGGTAGCCATTAGTAACATTGCACACTACAGTACTACTCGTATTCGCTGCTGTCTACGTTCTGGAGAGTCTTTGTTATTTGTTGTGAATGGACTCGGACTGAACACAAATGGGTATTCTAAGAAAAATAACATTTGCTTAGGTAGTCAAGCGTTTACGAGGTTTTGTATTCGTGTCGGTCGCTTGGGTGATGCCGGAGAATAGGGAGATTAGTTTAGATAATGGGGGCAATAATAAAGTCCTGAGTACTGTTTTGTTATAGAGTTCATCATTGAATTCGTATGAGAAACCTAAGTCCATGCCACCATGCATCATAATGTCACGACTCTCTATCCGACCAAACACAAAGAATACACAATTTTATTTATGGAAATTACTTCAACTTTTATAATATCAACTGAGAAGAGTATTATTATAATTATTATTTTTTTTTTTTTTTAAAGATTAGACAGAAAAAAGTTTCTGAATAAATTTGTAACGATTAATAACTTTTTTAAGAATACAACTGTATGATTCGTCAGTCCACCACATATATAGATATCCTCACGTGAGGAAAATTGTTTAATGGAATCGTAGAATAGATATACGCAGTCTGATTGCGAATAAAAATTAAATTTTCATACCGTCCTCGTTGAAATTCGGTGAGATGAAAACGTTCAATCAAAACGAACATTTTCACGACAACAAGAAACAAAGATATCGATTGATTTCCTCTCACGTTTTCGTTTTTTTTAGCTTTAAGTAATTTTAGATTTCGATTTCTGCGACAGGAAAATAATGACATAAATAAATAAATTTGAATAGTACCTTTGCAGTAAAAATCCCATTCCAGGCTTTCAATTTAGCAAATAAGGTGCAAACACATGAGTTCTACGTACGTTACTCTTTACCAACGTTACTCCAAGATGAAACTAGATATGTATTTATACTATTACATTATATTAGATTATGGGTGGAGGTAGTATAGTGTATCCCAGATCACTGCGGTCAAAAGTGGACCTATTGTGATATACTAAATTTAGAGGTCATCCAAATGATGCCGCCGTTTGTTAGAAAAACGGCTAAGTCTAAGTCTAAGTTTTGAATACAAGCTAAAATGCATTCATTCTTAAAAGTTTGCAAAGAGGGAAAACAATGAAACAAGTTACAAGTTTTCGCTTTCGCATGATTTCATTCATTTCTTGAAATGCTAAAGTGACTTTTGTTTCATGATTTCACGGAACTCCACGCAATTCTAGTTCGAAACCAAAGTTCGTTACCCGACCCACAAGAACAGCAATTTTTAACTTTCTCGATTATACGTAGTAAAAGAAATTTATTGTATCCGTACAAAGTTTCGAACTCGAGATGTTAATCAATTCAGATGTTACGATGATAGAGGAACTCAAAACAGTGGGTCTCGAAATTTTGTCCGTCGATCTGTCTATCTGTCCGTATATCCCGAAGCCTACAGCCTAAACGGTTGCCCAGATTTCGTTTCGAACTTTCGGATTTGGAGCTTGGGGGTTTACAATTCGTGGCTGTATTTTTAAAGTTACTTCCCATATAAAATATTGATACCAGTTTGACTTGCTCAAAAACGGCTCTAAAAGTTTCAACCAATATTGAAATTTGAGCTTAAGTAGTTGAGGTTAACATGACCGCATACAGCATACTTTCACTAAAAAATCGAATAATAACTCTTTTGAAATTGTGACATAATCTCGAAAACGGTTCATACGATTGTAACAAAAAATCAACCTTCATTAACGCGTTGGAATATGCCACTGAATTTAAATTAGGTACCTACACAATGGCTTACTTTTAGAGGTAGGTATATTGCATTCCTTCGCAAATAGGTTCTAATCTAAGATTATAATATATTTGAATACGTTACTATGGCCGGTGTTCATTTATCTTTTATATAAATAGGCGAAGGGGAATACTTAAGAGCCATTTTCACTGCCAACAACATAATTGCTTAATTTGGTTGAAGATTGTGAAGAGTTGTAATGCTGTGTGTAAAATATTTTCCAATATGTTGTGTAGAAGAATGGTAGAATTTCTACCACTAGCGAACTCTCATTCTTTTAAAGCTCAATACTGCACTTCCATTAAAAATGCAATAGCAGCGACACAAAACTTATTTTTAGCAAAAATTACCCAGTTCTTCTTTTTTGGACCGTTATGATCGCATAATCAGAAAATCTCACTTCATTTGCACTCCCAGAAACGTCCATCGAGATATTCAGTTTATAACCGCTATTACAAATTAAAAAAAAATCTCTTAATTCTTACATTATATACGTAAATATACATATCGATCTATCACGAACACTACTAGCAACCATTGTCAACTTAAATCAGCATTCCAGTTAAAAATAAAATCATGCCCTAATAGATCAAAAATTGAAACTACGCTTACTACGCCTACTCGCTACTCCTCGTACTCAAAAGCTTGTAAACTGTAATAGCTATAAAATAGTAGAACCTGCGAAAATTGTCTGTTATTGAGAGCTAAAACTTATAAACACTCACATTGTTATACCTTCTACCATATCAAATGAATAACCTTAAAGTGAAATTTATTTAACAGGACCTATTCTTACATTTTATGTACGGTTGATTCTGAACTTTGTACCTACCTACCAATTTACTCAACCAAACTTTTCATGAACGAGAAAGTTTCGTGCTACCCAGGTGTGCACTTTATTTTTTCCGCGCATAATACGTCTTTTTTTTATGTGACTCCTTTAGCTTAAATGGCTAGACCGATTTTGAAAAAAAAGTGAGTTCTTCCCCGGGCCCGGAGTGCAACAAGTTTATTTAAACAAAGAAAATGATAAAAAAAACGCCTCCAGACAAAAGTTTTTTTTATTTTCGAATGCGGCAAGTTTGAAATGAAATTCGTCAAATTTAATTATAGTTTCAAATACTGTTCATAAATGGAAACAAGTTGTTTATTCGTGTATATAGTGCTCCATTTTTACTTACCTTAAGTTGTCAGCTGTAAAAATTTATATCATAATCGCATGCAAAAAACTAAAAAACTATTCACATGAGAGCGAATTGCAAACTGCGAACACGCTAATATTCATAGTTTCTGAAACTTCATTCACATGAAACCTTTTTTTGGTCGCTTCGCAGATACCCGCGTATCAGTTTCATTTTTAGAGGTTAAGTTCAAACGAATTTATCGACCATTCGACCACATTTTTTCCCCAACAGTACCTACTTACTGGCAAATTCTTAAATACAAATTTGAAAAATCTGTGAAGAACCCTTCTTCATTCGCAGCACTTTGTTCTATGGAACATTCGCTTTTAATTCACACTTTTGTTTAATTTCGGGTATATTAGCTGTAAAGGTCGTCGTATAGCCTTTCACCTTTGTCTTCCATTTTGCGACACAGAACAATAAGCAAATAAATGGTTCCGATGCTTTAACCTTGCCTATTCCCGACCCGACCCGACCCGACCCGACCCGAACCCGAACCCATTTCCCAGAGAGCACTTAACAAGAGAGGAGGTATAAAATACGTGCAAGGCGCCACTTCACCTTGCATGCTACTCCTACTGTGCACCGGGAATTGCCCCAAAGGCTGAGGATTCTTCGCCACATCCGTTTAACGAGTGCGCAATGGGCGGGCAAACACAGAGCAAAGGGTCTCCATAGATTATGAATTTAATTGTCAGCAGGTGCAGGAGTATGGCAGTAGCACCTTTTAACAAAACAATTTTTTTTTTTTTTTTCATTTTTCATATGGATTATTTTATACACCAAGGTGAATATCCGCGGCGGGGTAATAAGTCCAAGCTCCAAGGGCGTTGAATTGTATTTGCCTTTCAGCTGCAGATTGTACAATGTAAACTGTGTGTGTATGCAGCCTTTTTGTTTCTGGATGCTATACCGTTCCGTATATTTATACTGCTGTATCAGTGCTCTCATTCATTGTGTGCCCACGGTTGGTCCGCATCGGCACGGTGCATGAGAGGATGCCGCTGGGTAATAAATCTTCACGTGTGTTGTATTGACACGAAAGATCGACTAAGAGCTAGAGAGAAAGAAACTTTAGGCAGACCTTAAGCCACGATGTGCGGAGTGCGGTAGACTTGCAGTAACAAGGTGTTTTGACAGTCACAAAAGATACATGCGACTTCTATCTGACTGGTTGTCATCAGAGCCGCGATACCGTGTCGCTTGCATGCTGTGCAAAGCGGGTTTGATACTTTTTTTGCGATATCAATATTTCGATTGACGGTATATCCTTGGGAGTAGCGAGTTACAGATCTAGACAAGTAAGTGGGCGGAAGGCTATTTATTTATTTCTCTGGATCGACGGGGGGTAGGATACTTTTGCTATAGGTATACCATGAGTAGAGGTTTGCCCTTTGGCTTGACGTGGTTTACTAATGGTAGTCTGCGAAGGTGGTGTATGGAATGTTTATGTGTTGCAATGGAAGCTTCTTCTTAAGATGTGGTACTTTTTGTAAAACACCACCGGCTCCAAATGAGAGGTGCACTCTGCACTTCTTGCGTTCCAAGTTTTTAATGACGAACTTCCTGCCGAGCTCATCGGTATTTTTGTTACTTTCAAGTAACTCATGTACCTCAAGCTCAACCCTTCCATAAATAAACTGTGTGCTTGCAAAGATTTGGAATAGTGCGAGACTGATTTGGAGTCAACTAGATAGGAGCTTTGGTAATTTATACCTTCTAGGTCCAGACTGTCAGGGAGTTAGAAAGGTGGTAATACCAGGGGTCAGATCGCGTCCTCCGTGATCGAGCATTTCGTGACGTAATTTGTTTTTGTTTCACATGTAAAACCAACTTAATTCCGTGAACGGGTAGCTCGTTCACGGAAGTGGCGATTCGACCCCAGATTTGCGGAGATTTATTGTGCCCATTCTTGAATGACCTTTAACAAAATTGACTCCTTTTTCGAGGAATTAGAATACATAACTCAGATAGAATATATCGACCGCGAACTGGTATATCGTACAGTTTTTGAAAAAGAAAACAAAAAGCTACCCACCCTCTACAGAGTTCGCTTTTCAACCTAAGCTGTACCTAAAACTATTGGCTAAGGTTATTCTTCGTTTGGTTTCTAATAAGATGTTGTTCTCAAATGTCATAGAAAAACCCTGTTAGTCATGTTCCCTCACTATCTCAAAGTTAAGGCTGACGATTGTGAGGTTCTGTTCAATATTGGGTGTCCCTGTCCATTCTTAATTTGACCATTTCAGCCGATTCGGCTTTAGCTCGCTATGTTCTATGAATAAGCAATATGATAATAACTTCGGTGTGTGTAACTAACTCAACAGATTTTTTAAAGGCCTATGTGTTCCGCACTACTCCCTCAATTTTGATGTTAAAGAAGTCGCATGATGCATCGGAGCCTTGGCTCAATTACTTTTTGACATTGAAGTTTTGGATTCCCACCTTGAAGCGAGTCTTTTTATATCGTCATCCTCGATAGACGAATGCAGGTTGGAATATAAAAACTAGATATTGGTTTTTAAAGCTCATTTATATGCATGGCACATAAGTACAACGAGTGGCTTCGAAATCGATGACAAGGTGGTCGTATCGATTTGAACATCTTTTGTTATTTCCAATTTCCAAAATCTGCCTACAAGAGAAAATTTCGTGGCCTAAAAGCTAAAACCGCCCACTATTACGGAGCAAGTTGCCTACAAAGGGTCTTAGCGGTCGCATAATATAGCCGACTGTTTGTAGTATAGTAGACATTTCTCTCCTGGGAACCCTTTGTTCTCTTTACGCGAAAGGTTTGTTGAACAGAGAACTTATACAAAAAAATAAAATCGAACCATGAATAGAGCCTTAAGGTACTTGATGTTAAAGATAGCGAAGAAATCGGCCCTTGTTTGGTGCGGGTGCTTTCGGGCTTACTATAACAGCGGAAAACAAAACTTCCACTTAGGCATCGTTTTGGGGCTACAACTCACGGGACCTGAAGGAGAAGTATGTTATTAACGGCCAAACCCAGGCCGTGGAGTTGAGAAATTTGACGATGTTATTAAAATCAATCTTTGTATGTGACCTTTCTTAAAAATTATTAATATACATAAGCACATTTTTATTTGGCGGAAAAGATTCAGTGGAAGTTCTTAAATAAAAAGAATATAACTTGGGTTTACAACGATGTTCATTATAAAGCGAGATTAGCAATACCATCGTCACCATAAGCGTACCAGTTCTTAGGTGAGTTGATCATCTCGAAAATCTCAGCTATAGTAATTAAACGAAAAAATAAACTTCCACTATAGGATCGGTCTTCGGCACAGGAACATAAGTCAATTAAAAACCTGTTGCTTAAGTTAATTGAAACTAATAGCAGTGCTGCCATGTCAGAACCCCATCCAGCGGCGCCCATTTTAGTTTTTGCCGATGGTTCATTTAAGCTTGGACTATTTTGTGAGTTTTAAATTTGGGCTATTTTGCATTGAATAATCGCCGAATTTATTTAAAATGGAAGGCAAAATATTATTTTGGGCGATCTTTTATTTTCTCGAATTTTCGAAAGCTAAAACAAAAATTTGTTTGAGAAATCTCCGAAAATTTGAGAAAATAAAAGTCCAAAATTTGCGTAAATAAATTGGCTTTTGGCTTCCGAAAATTTGAGATTGTAAAAGTCCAAAATTTGACTAAATAAATTGTTTTTTTATTTTCTAAAAGCTTTTTTTGGAAGCTAAAATTTGCTTCAGAAAATAAATGTGCTTTTAGAATTTTTGACTTTAATTTTCTTAAATTTTCAAAAAGTAAAGCAAAAATTCGTTTGAGAAAATAAATTGACTCTTAGCTTCAGAATTTTATTTCCTTTTCGTTATAACATTAAATTGTCAATAATACTAATGTGTTAAGAATGTGGGCGCTGTTTTTATTAAAAAAAAAAAAAAAAATGCGTGAAACTTGGGGTTTGGACTTTTTCATGATAGCATCTTCTTCAACTTAAAAAATGTTGGAATTCTGTCCTATATTTGAAAAATAAGACTTAGATATATCCCATTGTGGAGTGATCGTCGCATTGATTACGGAATTCACTTGAATCTGTCATTTGAGTATGCTACTGAGGTAAAAAGGTCGTTAAATTGGCCTACAATTTCATAATGTGAGCTCTGATGCTGAACTAAAATCGCAACACAAACTTAATGCTCTGATGTTTGTGAGCTAAAAGAGTTAGGAGAACTGCACAACTCACAATCGGGTCTACTCTTAAATATAAAAATGCATGTTCTAGCATGATAACATAAAATAATGAGCTCTCAACCTGTACCAAGTTAAAAGTACCTCCGACTGTATCTGCTGGTGAAAGTCGCGGCCATAACATTCTCGTTGTCGTTTCCCTTGCTGGTATAGTAAATTCCAGTCGGTGTACCAATTCTTCTGGATTATCACGTTGTGGGAAAATCCAAGCCAGCATAATTAGTACTTCCGCTGGAGTTGCAGAACTCATTAGGGACTGGATTCAATAAACCTATACATATATCCAAAATGTGTCACAAACTCTGTTGCTTTTCCGCGGATACCATGGATGATGGATTCCCAAATTTGAACTTAGATCTTGGAAGCAAGGTCTTTGTGCTGATGTTTCAGTTACTGTTGTTTTCTCGCATTTCTTTCCGCTGGCTGTCTATAGCTATGACAAAGTATTCAGGCGGCTTCGTTATTTTTATTATTTGCATTCCCCGGCGTCAAGGTTGGCGATTTTCAAGCTCGTCGTCGCATATAGCACTCAGCGCTGTATCGTGACTTCAATATTTTATTGCGCTTTATTCTTAAGCCATCTGTAGTAAGTTACCAACCAGCTGTTGTATGTTGTTTTTATTTTCAATCGAAAACACACCAACAAAACACGCAAATATATAATTGACCGAGCGAACATGACAACTCAGCAGAGCGTATCCGAATTAAGCCAGACTATATGCATAATGCGGCTCGCATGACGCAGTTAGGCTAGGTTAGCTATGCGCTACACACCTTTCTTTGGGTAAACGTGTGTGCAGCGGCAGTCTTGCTTGGCTGCACATGTGCTCTCATTGATGTCGTTCGGTATGTCAGGTGAATTACCTTCAAGTTACACCTGATGTTGCACAGGTTTTATATGTTTTAATTGAAACTCCACCATCTGCCGTATTGTATTTTTTTTTTTTGTATGTTCACATACCTTGCTATATGTAGGTCTTGCATGACGTATGGCATGAGCATGAGTAATGCTCATCGCATATATTTTATTATGCCACCTTCTTGTAGTGCTCTGTGTCATTTTAGATATCCGAAGACTGGTGCTCTTTGGTTGTAATCGACATCGTAGATCTTTGACGTATACATATGTCACCAGACGAGGGCGAGGAGGATGGTATCTTCGGAGTAACTGTTAGCTAGTGCGGCATCACATTGAATATGGATGCACATAAATAAACATACCACGCTCACCTGGTTCCCAGGGCCCATTGTTTTAAAAGCGCCAGTAGCTATGGGCTACACACCATACCCGCACATGGCAGGTGAAACAAATGTGATTCTTCGGCAGAGATATGACTTTGTGTTATGCAAGCACAAAGAAGATTTGTGTATTCTGTGTGAAGTTTAGTGCAGTCATTTGCAACTGATGCGCAGTGGATACAGTGGCCGCCAAAAAAGTCAACTGAAGTTGAGAGAGTATCTTTCTTTAAACTACCATCGGTATATTTTTACCCGACTCTCTGTTAAGTAATCAATCAATGCAGCAGAACTGTAGTTTGGCCTTTGTATTTCTATAAGATTTTTGGTAGGGGTTCTCCTGCCAAAACTTACGCCAAAAAGACTTCAAATTTGCAGGCTTACTTAACTGATGAAAATAAAGACAAACTTTCTGAGTTCCATGATAATAAGGACAAATTTTAGTTCGATTTGAGAATGTAAAGATTTCAGTCTTGGTCGATATAACTGGGACACTTAAATACTTAATGGGCTGTTGCATAAACATGTGCACTCCTGCAGTCTACACCGTATCAGTTTTGAAGTACTGTAGGACCAGTGCTTAGATACTCAGCCTTCTAGGACCTTGAAGATTATTTGACGACAATCATCTTAAATCACATTTGTCCAGGGTAGATTTTACGAACTCACAATGACAATAAAGTTTGTATATAAAAGTACCCATTGTGACCTAGAAAATATTTAGTGTAAAGATTCAAAATTATTATTAGAAGTCCCAGTATGTTCCAATACTGATTGAATGCCAACGGTTGGGTTCAATCTTTTCACTGGTACTCCTCTTGCAATTTTTCCTCCAATATCTTAAACCATATACCTTTGGAGTCTTATGAGAAAGCCTCGAAATTTAGGTGTAGAGTATTACAAAAAAGTGGATCGCTTCACATCTTGCCAACAAAAATTGTTCGTGGAAAGCCAGTATATAAAGTCTCTTAACCTACGTTGACACGTTGACTTGATTTGCACTTAAAAATCGTGTTCAAATTAAGATAGACCAAACAGTTCATCTAAACCTCATATACATAATTTTCTGGAGTTGTGCCTTTATAAATTTAAAATTTTAAAAATCATAACCGTCAAAAACACTTTAGTTCTGAGTACTTGCCACAACAACTCATTTTTCTCTATAATTAAAAACATTAGAAACTATAATAAGTAAAAATAAAGACAAAAATAAAATCAAAGATTAGAAATTTCAGTTCAAAACTTCTGGCCTACACTGTATTTCCAACAGCAACAGTTAACGAAGCTCGATTTTCATATAACTCTCCCAAGTTCCACATTACACGTGAAATGTTACTGTAGTGTTTCTTTCTGATGTATGTTTTGTATATATGCTAATGTGTCTTGCATTCTGGGCCAGTTAGAGCTGTACTGCGGATGTGGGTTAAGATAAAAGTGCTTTCCTCGAAATGCAATAGCTTCTTGGTTTTCTGCTGTCTATCTGCCGAGGTCATGCAATCAAATAAATAAATAAAAGTAAATAGTTGGCGCAACAGGTCCGGAGGGACCTTAGGCCTAGCTTCTCACAACCATTCGTTTTGTGTAAGTTTTTCATTTTTCGAACGAATGGAAGGGATCTACAATTTTATGCCGACTCCAAAGGGCTAATTGAGAAGCTTTTCCAAGACAGTTATACTCTCGGATGTTTGTCAGACGTTCGCGAGAGGTGGCGCAGTGAAAAAAACCCTAAGTTGGAATTTGGGTTTTTGCGGGATTCGAACCTGGACCCCTCGCATAGTAGTCCAACACACTAATCACTAAGCTACTGCGCCTACAATCGTCATGCAATCGGCACATGATAATTTTATTGTTCCTATTTATAAATGTTCTATTAAATTCCATCTTAAGGTCTTTTTCCACTCCGCCACTTCTCGCGTACGTTTGACAAACATCCGGGAGTACAGCTGTCATGAAAGAACCATTTGGATTGGAATCGGCATAAAATTGTAGATCCCTCAAATTCGTCCTAAAAATGAAAAGCTCACACAAAACGAATGGTTGTGAGAAGCTAGGCCTAGGATCCTTCAGGACCAGTTGCACCCAATATTTATTATTATTTTTGTCAGTACAATATGTGAGGAGTAATTTATGCGGGTCCCTAATTAAAAACAATAATTTTTGGGTCCGTCTCTCCTAATGGGTTGGGTTCGCTCATTCTGGTTGGTAGTGTATTCAAACAATTAAAGGACATTTAAGCCCGCAGTCATTTTGTTGTGTGGGGAAAGTGTTTATTGTACACACCTGTTGAAGTATTGCTAATGAGGGTAAGGTTTTCAATTGCATTTTTATGGCTTTCTAAATGTTAAGCACGTTTTGTGAATTACGTTTAATTACCACTTGGTGTCGTTTTTTGTACCTTTTTCGCTGCAACAACAAGCAGTTTGTGTTTGGAAAACCCGAAACCAGGAATACGGAAAAATTTATGTTTATCTTCTCAGGTGGATATGCTATGGAGGTTATGGACAGCTCCTGATGAAACAAGATGTGAAATGGAAGCATCGGGATCTCCGTGCAAAATATAAGTGGCCCCATATACGAGCCCAAACGCAAAATAGTTGGTCCATGCTATTTGATTACGAATATGTTCTGTTTAGAAATTCAAACTTGTTTTGTTTCTTAAAATAAAAAGTTTTGTTTACGAAAATAAATTTTTATTTATATTTTTGTAACAAATAAAACAAAAGTTTAATCAACAAGTTGTTACACTTGAAGTTATTACTGAATAAACATAAGTAATATTTTTTTCATCTTTTGTTTGAGTGCAAAATAGTTGGTCTAAGAATTAAAAATTTGATTTTACCACTGCGTTACATCACTTTTCTTTGCTATCACTGCTTGAATTCGTTGTGGCATTGTGTCCACAAGTTTTTGGCAATCATGGGTTGTAAATGATTGCCAAATATCATTGATAGTCTGTCGTAGATCTGTGCGGGTCCTTGCTAGTTGCTGTCTTTACTTTTGTTTCATTTTGTGCCATAGAGTTTCGATTGGCGAAAGATCAGGGCTGTTGAATGGCCATTCCACTAAAGGAATGGCTTCAGTAGATAACCAGGCTTTAGTTGCCTTTGCCGTATGGCAAGATGCACCGTCTTGCTGAAATACGTAGACTCCCTCGGTTGACTGAAGTTGTGTTATTGATGGAAGCAGATGATCTTCCAAGATGTTGCGATATTTCGCAGAATTCACAAGGCCGTCAACAAAACATAATCTACCAACACCACGCCCAAACATGCACCCCCATATCATTTGCGATGCTGGAAATTTTATCGTTCGTTTCAGACAGTCTTTATGGAAAGCTTCTTTGGAGGTGCGAAGTACACGCTTTCGCTCATCGCCAACACAAACTTCAAATCTAGATTCATCGCTCCAAATTACTTCCCGCCACTGATGTAAGGTTCAATTTGTGTGCTCTTTAGCCTACTCAAGTCGCCTCTTCTTTTGCCTTGGCGTAAGAAGAGGCTTTTCTTTCGTCTATTAATATGGGTTGAAAAAATCACAATGCAAAACAAAGAAAAGATTTTTAAACAAGCCTTGTAAAATTTATATTCCATTTTCTTCATGTTGCGCTTACAAGTGTCGACGGATATTTCTTTTTTGATGCAGCTTTTCCACTCTACAGTTACCCCAGCAGCAGTTTGACGACGATTTTCCTTAATTATTTTTTTTTAATACCCTACAATCGAGGGCTCTAGCTATCATTTGCCGCCCACTTTTCTTTCGGGTTTTAATGTTACCCATCTTAGTAAAGAACGAAATAATATTCTGTACTGATGAACGAGGGAGATTGAAATTTGTTGCAGTTTTGTGGTTTTAAAAGCCATTTTCAAAAGCTTTTATAATTGATTCCCTAAGATCTTTAGATAAGGGAACACCACGTGCCATGATAACCTAACAAATGAATTTCAACTTATTGCACAAGTACACTTATAACCTGTCAAAGCAAGAGCACACTTGTTTTTACTTAATTTTTCCTAACGGTTAACTTAATCATAGGATGAAGTGGAGTAGACCAACTCTTTTGCATCGCGAATGACGTAGACCAACTATTTTGCACTCATTACCAAATGAGAAAGCACACAGTTTTAACGGTATTTTTTGTGATATTGCTTATTTGTGTCGGTAATTCAATCAAAGAGTATAATTTTCTATGAAAAGTTTTTTTATTTTTTTAAAAATTAAATATGTATGTATGTTAAACTAATAATAAAGAAGTTTCCAAGTGCAAGAAAGTGGGTGGACCAACTATTTTGCGTGTGGGTCGTAGATCCAGTGTCATATGTAAAACTTCACCAGCTACTGTATTGTGTTTTTTTTATTTTTTTGGGAGGAATAGAAGGGACACACAGCTAAGAGCCGACATCAAACAGCTGGCGTTCACGTTTTTATATGTTTTTTATATCGCTTTTCAACGGTAATTGTATATCACTGTTGTTCGAATTTGAAAAATAGTTGGCTCAGCACTTTACAGGGCTTATCTGCCAGACTTGGAAATCCCACATTAGCTTTAATATCTCCCATATCTTAAAACCGGTTCAATAACTTTTATCAGATTGTAAAGTTTTGAAATAATTAGTACCTACTCGGATAGAAGAATTTAAAATGGTTGACACCACATTCGATGGGTATGGGTTTAAAAAAAAATCCCTAAATGGGTCCTACTTAACTCTTGATATCGCATATTTGATCAAGGAAGTACACTGATATAAATTCGGCTCTTATATCACCAACTAAGAGTAATTTGACCTTTCCAACCTTATTATAATATACGAAAGCTATCTTTTAATCGGAACTGGGGCGTTACTTTCATACTTCCTCACTTCGGCTTTTTGTCACCGAAGAATCTAAAGAAATTCGCGACTGTCAGTCTGATTCTAGTGGCATGTTTTTTTGGCAAAACCTGTCCTGATAAGATTTGTACTTATATCCACAGCTGGGCTTTAGAGTTTTTGTAGGAATTTTGCCTTTATAAAAGATGTGGCTTCACATATAAAAAATGTAAAATGATTTCCCTCTCAAGGTGAAGTTGTTTCCCATTCGAAGTTATTACCCAAGTTATTTGCCTGCACCAAAAACATACTTTCTCACATGCTAAAACTACTCACTCGAACCTCAAACGCACACTACCTTCTAGTTTCTCCTCTCCCCTTTTACCAGGTTAAGCTCATTAGCTTCAAACTGTAAAAGAAATTAATTGAATAGACCAGGCTTCTCAAAGGGTCCGAAAACCTTTAAAGTTGGCACTGTTTAAACAAACGCACTCAAATACTGTTGGAAAATCTAACATTGTGTGGGAATAATGAATGGGTTAGCTCTGGTTTGGTGGCAGAAGTCCTGCATGTACATTGTACATACGTGTACATAGCTACGCTGATTTTAATAATGAACAGTTTCATATTTTAGATCGATGCTTATATTGAATTATTTTTATACAAAAACATATTAAAGTTCTGTATTTTAGAAGTTTTTCATTATTTCTTCTGTATTTCATTTAAAATTTTAAAAGCAATAACGTAAACATTAAGAAAACCGAAATTCAACTAACAAAATGGTAACGCTAAAGTACCATTACTCGTTGAACGAGCAAACAAGTAATCTAGTACCTACCTACTAAAAAATATGTTTCTTAATGTGAGTTTTTTTTTTTTTATCAAATGAAAAACATTTGAAAAATGGGAAATTGTACTGAAATTTTAGTCTCTTTCTATTGTTCATTATGTGGAATTTTAAAATATGGTCACCCTTTGCATAGCTCCCTGTGTAAGATAGCAAAAATGGGCCCTGGCGTTATAAAGTCGTTTACTTTGAGGAAGACTTGTGAAGCCATTGATAACAAGTAATGTAGGTATTTTCGACTAAGAAATTTCTCCGTTGGGAAAAATGACAGATTCTTAATATTTAAAACCGATTGCAGTAAATTTGTAGGTATTTTTAACATTAAAAAAAAAAACATGATAAACAAGAACTTGTATTTCTTTTTTAGTTTCCCAGAGGTCAATGCCTCAGTATCTGAAAGCGGTACCAAATATCAGCATAAGTTGACCTTAATTGGAAAATGGGTATTTCCAACTACCGGCACAAACGTAAATGAAGAAGCGACACATCGATCACAAATACCAATCAACGAAAATGCTATTAATCATCACAAATTCTGACCACCTATAAGGTGAGAAGTCGTAAAGTAAGACCCATCAAAGCTGCACGTCAGTCATTATTATGCCTTGCCTCACTCTGCCTATTCTTTTCAACATTTTAATCGGCCTCTGCATCATTATCAACTGGCCTGAAGCCGGCCCATCAGCTAATCTGTTCATGGGCGCCCAATTAGACCATTTTATTGACGTTGTCATTCCGTTTTTTTTTTTTTTTTGCGAATTCCGGTTCATCCATATAAACTATTTGTATTCGAACACCCCCCCAAATTAACAAGATTATCTTCAGGCTATGTATACTACAATTTTTGGCAACTGTTGCGCAAGATAATTAAATAATTAAAATATCAAATCGATGTAACCATTCCATCAAAGTGGAACTGTCATATCGAGACTAAATACGGGCACTGGTGTATCTTTGGCAATGCAACCGTTTCCGCATCGTCATTCAAATGATATAATCCGATTAATGCGAGAGATAGCGTAATTGCAATTTGCCGTAAGTAATTAGTTGTCGTCAACTGCCGTACGTTGTTGATGTTGGGGCTACATAAATAAACAGACCCAAACGTCAATAGCCACTTGGATGTGACTCTGGCTCTTCTTCGTATTGATATTGGTGTGGCTGAGCTTCGTCGTCCTCGTCTTCTTTTGGTGCGCGGGCAAAGAAAATATGGGTCAAAGTGAAAATTACAAGTTGAGTAGTTGACTGTTTAGTTAAGCATTGAGGATTCATGGTTATTACGTGCGGTAACGCAACAGCAGCGCAGCCGCTTTTAATAGCTGCATGTGGCTATAATGTTTTTCTTTTCTGTTTGCATGGGGCGATTGTAAATGTCGAATCGGTTGGCACTAATGTAAATTATAGAGTTGGCCATGCGACGAGGATGGGGTGTCGGGTGCGTGGTTTGTGGTTTTACGCTGATAATGACGCTCGCGTAGAAATGTGGGAAAATGTTGGAGCAGTAGCAGGGAGGGGGAAATATCGAACCAGAAATACGGGAAATGTCCGGAAATGTGGTACTAGAGCCGAAGCGAATAGTAGTTATCGCTGCATGGATGTGCGACATCCAGCGTCTTACTGTAGCCACCAGATACCTTACAAGGTTAACGATTATGATGCGATGTCGGATATTTGACGGCAGCATAATGATCGGTCGTCTGGTGGTCTGAGATGAGGATTTTATAGTTGTTTTCGAAAAAGATGTGTGTGGACGCAATATTTTGAGCAGCAAAGTGATCTATACTAGAGACATTGTCTCGTAAAATTAATGGGTATAGGGTGGTCTATAGATGCCAGAAAATATCAAAAGTTGAGATGGACATAATAGAAGTTAAGTTGTGTGATATAATCAAAGCTGATGTTTCCTATTTTTAGTCTAGGTTAGGTTTACGGGTTAGTAAAGCAGAGCAGAATTTATTTTCCCACAAATATTTGACGCTATATATTTACTGTGCGCTAGGTCATTGGAAACCTGTAGATAGTATAACATTCAAAAATGCTTAAATATCTTCGAGGTAGTATAAGGTATAGCTTGCAAGTGATGATCTGTAAAACACAAATACAAAACATGAATTTAAGAGCTATGGCTAAGCCGTCAGCCTTTTTTTTTTTTAAGAATAAAGGTCTGTTGTGGTAAAAAGTGTTATGCATTAAAGCTGATCAGGTAAAAATAAACAGAAAGTCAAATAAAGTTAAAGTTGGAAGATAAAATTAAGCGCTCTGTGGCTCTTTCCAGAAATCGCTTTTCAGTGCTATGATACGTTATTTTTCTTTTTATATATATACTTCTCCCGGGAAAGGCGAACCTATAACGCTTCAACAGCGCCCCGAGATGCCTGCAGATGTATGTTTGCTTTGAACTTAAATTGCTGCAAATTGTAGTCTTCTGGAAATATATCCCCAGGAAGCGAGTTCCAAAGTTTGCTTGTCCTGTAACAGAAGGAATTTTTGAAAGTTGATGTCCTCGCGGTTGTCAAGTGTACCGTATGGTCATGAGCATTAGCAGCCTGTCTTGTTGGGCGCCCAAAAGTTGCATTTCGAGAGATAATGTCTTTGATTTCCTCAGAACATCTACCATGGAAGTACTATAGAATAAGCATAGGTCAGCGACTTGTCTTCTGTGCACCAACGGTTGTAGATTCGATGTGAGTGTAGGGTCTCCAATGAGTCGAACTGCTCGTCTCTGTATGCTATCAAGCAGGTTAAGTGAATGTTTTGGGGCCGAGCTCCATATATCGGAACAATATTCCAAGCCTTGTCTAACCTGTGCTTTGTAGAGAAGGAGAAGTTGCTTGGGGCTAAAGTACCTCTTTGCTCTAAATAGGTAGCCCAACTTTGCGGACGCCGATTTTGCGATATAGGATATGTGGTTCTGCCATGTGATTCCTGAGTTGACTGTGACTCCTAGAAGGTGCATTGAGTCCTTGTGATGGATTGGATGGTCATCCATTTGGATCTGAGGATCTGTTGATGCATTTTTTCTGGAAAACGTTGTGAACTGTGTCTTGTTTGCATTAAATACAACCAAGTTGTCCTTTCCCCACTTCAAGATTTTGTCCAGATCATCATTTAGATAATTAATTTGTTCACATCTCTGACTGTGTGATGTAGCCGTATTCACAGGCCCATTGTTCGAGATGGAGGATATAAGAGTGCTGTCATCTGCAAAGCTGTAGATATTATTATTTGTCGATCCAAGCAAATCGTTGATGTGGAGAAGAAAGAATAGATCCTTGTGGCACTCCTGCATTTATAGCAAACGAATTGGATGATACACCATCTACAACAACTTGGATCGATCTTCCCAGAAGAAAATTTTGCATCCATCCGCAGAGTTGTTGTGGTAATCCGTAAGACGCTAACTTGCCTAATAGGGCTCTATGCCAGACTCGGTCAAATGCCTTTGATATGTCCAAGGCTACGGCTCTGGATTCGCCATTTCAAAATTCCATCAAACCCCATTTTAATCTTACGTATGGCTACATCTCTAAAAACACTTGGACATTTTAACGTGCGAAGCCTGTGAAGTGTAAACAAACTGAGTCATTGCAAATTCAAGCTGTCCTTCTTTCGAAATGCGTTTTTCCCCCTTTTGGTGGATGGTATCTTATCAGAAGACTTGTTAAGCTTAGTCTAGGGCGATCTGAGTGTGCAGCTCAGTCAGTATATCAATCCAAGGAGTACCTCGTTGAGGTAATGAAACGATTTTATGGCAAATAGCAATTAACTTTACATCAGCTTGACTTTGATGTATTTTCAAACTTCAATTAGACCAACGTCCAACCCACTTGCAGATATAATTATTTAATTAATTATGCAGTCCGTTTTGTTAAAAATTTGTATGGTGACCAAAATATAAATCTTTTTGAGGCAGATATAGCTGCGATACTGTACTAGTGTACATAGCATGCGTTAAAGCAGCGTATGTTAAATATATAAAAGCTGTAGCGTAATATCATTAAGAAAGGTCTTAGAACTTAAAGAAGAGCTCATGGACTAGGTCTTAGAATGTATATCTGCGATATATTTAAAAGTTTAAACTATACGTAGTTACACACAAACTTTACATATTAAGGTTATCCCAAAATTCATGCATGACTTACACGAAATAGAAAATATGGTTTTTATTTTAATGGCATTTTTTTTAATTCAAACAGGAAGGAGATAGGATAGTGCTATGCATAAAATAGCACATCCAGCAAATGACCTCCATGGCTGTGCTGGCACTTACGCTCTCTTTTGTCGAAATTTTCCGTGGCGGAACGAAGAAGTTCGCCGAGTAGGTAGTTTGCATAAATGTGGCTGAATTTCATTCATGCAGCATTGAATCCCCTCCTTCAACGGACGGAGCTTCTGACTTCAAGTGATCTCTTAGAAGGCAAGGAGGGAAAGAAACTTTCTCCATTTTCTCTGTACTTGTCCGGCTCTCTCATAAAGACGAAAACTCCATATGGAAGCGTTCTACTGTAGTGATCTGAACGATCTAAAGACATTCGAAATCTCCTACGCTTCATCAAAAGCTCCAACTGGTTCAATGAGTAGAAAGAATAACTATAGACTCATGTGGTATCACAAAGGGCTTTATAATGGTCTTAGTTGGTCGGCTAGCCGACAGCCACTTCAACCTAACCTAACCCAAACCCAAAGGAATCCAATGATGCTAGGGGGCAAATTATGATTACCGAAACAAGGGAAATTTAATATTTTAATTATTTCACGGGCTGTATGACCGTCTTGTTGAAGAAACCATACGATGCCCAGGACTATCATGAGCACCAGTCACTACTGATCATTCTCATTTTCGAAAAAAATATATACCAATGACGCTTCTAGACCAGAATCCACACAAAAACAGAGACATTTGATTTTCGACAATGACATATGAGTTCTCTTAAATGCGGCTATTTTGACGACTAACGTCTATATAGTGAAAATGAAGTTCATAGCTTAAGCCTAGTATCCTGCTCGCTCTAAATTTTAGAGTCCCTAATCCATACCAAAGTAAAAGGACGCAAAATTATTAAACATAATATGTAGATGGCATAGAAACCATATAAGCCAGTCGGGGTCGACTGCCGCAGTGATGCAGTGAGAATGAGGTTTGTCCTGGAAGTTCCCTATTGCTAGTCGTTCCTAGACAAACCCCACAGGTTTTTTTTTCATCACATGAAAAGGGTTTATTTCCTCGTTTTTTCAAGATAAAGATAATTTAATTCCAGAGCTAAATGAGGCGAGACCTACCACAGGCCCATCTATCTATACATATAATAAAACTGTAGGCATTGTCTTTGTTACCTAATGGCGTGAAAACTACTGCAGAGATTTCGATGAAACTTTTTTTGAAATGTTCCTTAAGACTCTAAGAAGGACATAGGCTATTCCTTTCATTGACATGCCTTTTTTTGGAGCGTTTTTGACCAAAATGTGTTTTTTTTTTTTTACTTTACTGCCTTTTACTCGCCATTACACAAACAATTCTTATTCAATGCAAGCGAAACAAAATACTTAGGAGAGCGAACACTTTTATAGTTATTTCAAGCCATCAATCAGCTTTCTATGCCCTCTAGAAGCTGAGCTATAACCTAAAATCTAATATGAAAAAAATTTATTTATTTTCTCAAATCGATATTATCAGCAGCCGCGGTTCTTGATCGTTGTTCTGCTTTGGGGTGGTTGGGTGGCGCACATCGCACAAGCACGTTCATATGAAAAAAAACTGCGTGGTGTTTTCTCCAAATTAAGTGAAACGACAATGTGTTTCTGAGGAAATGCGCAGGTGGCTGATGACGTGCGCTGATGGACGTATGGTGGTGTATATAGAACTATGTTGATACCTACGGTAATGAATTGAAGAATTCAAGAAGTAAAGACGATATAGCTGAATTATGTTGTTTGATTTATTTATTGTTGGTGTAGATACAAATTTCCGTTAAGGCTTTTGTTTTAGTGGTTGTTTTGATATTACCTACGTTGATACCTACAGTAAGGAAGTAGAACTTTTTTACTTACGCTGTTGAATTTAATTTTCATAAATTGGTGTTTTAGGTAAATAGATTTGTTTGATTTATTGTTTCACATTGACAATGTTCACTATCTAATGTATTGAAACTTAACTATTATTATCTCTTTTATTGCAAATTATACAGTCTCACGCCGCGTACGAAGTTTCGGGCACAGCTAGTATGAAATAAAGAAATCAGCGTGCGAACAGGAGACTGCTTTGCCAAACTGCCTCACTAAGTAATAATATCTTTGTGAACATTTTTGAATGGGAGATAAAATCATGCACGAGCTGTATACTAAGCTTTACGATGAAATTTTTTAAACTGTGGCTGCCGAACTTTTGTTGTTTTTGAAATTTTGTTCAACAACGAAAAAACACTTTGATCTTTCGCGTAGTGCTCGAAATTGTTGTCAAATTGTTTTATTTTATATTTTTTTGCTGCCTATGTACACTTACCGCACAAATGGCGGTAAATAATTCTTGAGTGAATTTTGTAAGCAATTAAAAAAAAAACTCCCTCCGGCTAAAGCTGTACCTTATTGATTTGGTTGGTTCTATATATGTATACCTTTATTCTCGTCTGCTGCCAGTACCGAACTTTCAATATTTCTGTAGAACTCATACTCTATCTACCTAAATTCTAAACTACTATTATGCACCTATAGCTAAGGATTGATAAGTGCGACTGTTTCTTTTATTAGATTCTTGCTCGCCTGTTACTACAGCAATTCGAATGGCATCTACCGCTAATACGCAGAAGTGTACCATTTTAAGAACAACAAAAACTGCATCCTTCTTGCTTAATCTATTGTTTAAACTTTTGCGAACCAGACCAAATTGGATTATATTTCCCAAGAACACGACACCAAGCCATTACGTAAACAAATTAAGTCGCCAAAGCCGATCTCAATGTAAAGCCTTCTGTGTCCAGACCAAACCAGACCCAAGCAATCATATAATTACATAATACAGCGCAGTCTCTTTTCGTATCGGTACAACCAAACCAAGTGGTATGGGGCGAAAAAGAGCCAAGAAAATAAAAAATCGCAGCAAAATATAAACACAGTTTATACACACACTATACAGCAGCTCCCGTTATGCGCGATCGATGCGCTGTGAAATGAGAATATTAATGGCAGTCGCAGTTTTCTGCGCTTTCGTATAGGTGGCACTACAAATGGCATAGATTAAGCGCGTCAACAAATAAGCACAAAAAAGAGAATCGAATGACACACCACTTCCACTACGCCGTCGCAGCACAACAAGAGCTCTCCGCTAATGACCAAGGCCCGCTACAGCCAGCGAGCAGCGACTACCGCGCCGCTGCTGATACCCATTCGTTGTATTTTAACTGTTATATCTATACTGTCTGTCGTCTGCGCTGTGGTAATATCAGGCCAGCAGGAGAGTGAGGTAATGGGGGCAACAAACGACAACTCTACGACTTGCTTCCATGTTTTGAAAACCTGATGCCATAAATGGCAGTAAGAGCTGTTGCTGCTGCCTACTGCCCGTCTCACCCGCGTCGCTCCCAAGAATCTGTTTTGAGTTTTAGCCAGAGACCTATATATGGATGTAGGTTGGCAATGTATTAGCCACCAAAGCGTCATAAAGCAAACATTACCGTTCGCTTTGGCTGTAAACAGATACTCTCGTAGTATACGGCATCATCATCGCTCGTATCTTTGGCAAGATGCATGTATAGACAGCTGCTGCGACAAGTTCCCGCTGTTATGGCCACCATGAGACAGAGAATTGGCCGTGCGACTAGACACAAATTCACAAACACAGATTCGCCGAACAAAGAATATACGAAACCCGCTTGGAATTACGGAGCGGTCCAGTCTGCTATGTACGCGTGGTGAGGGAGGGGGGGCTGCAGTTTTCTATAGTGCACTAGTGCACCCGTATTTCAGCGTCTGACCGTTGCTGCTCGCTTAGCCCATAAACAGATCTACACGACCATTGCATTAGCGCGCCGCACAGTTGTTGCCAATAGACCGTGTATTTGCCGTTTTTTTTTTTTTTTTGTCTGTAGTTCGTCGTCGTCCCATGCATGAATAGATACATGGTTTTGTAACTTTAGAGTTGGAAAATCTCAAAGCATCTGTAAGGCGATGGAAGAAGTTGAATTGGATTTGATATTTGTGACCTTCGTTGCGAGATACTCTCAAGCTGCACTGCCATGTGTCGCCCAGCAGTACAGTGCCGTTGAACAAGTTTTAATTGGATTTATTGTGCCACAAGATTGGAATTGTATTTTCGAAGTTGCACACTACAGTGTAGGTGTATCCGACTACCCGACGCCGCGTTAATGTAATTAAATCGTACTTTGTGCATACTTAACAGAGGGGACTAGTATAAAGAGAGCTGTGTTTCAAGGAGACAAATGTCCGCAAAAACGCGAGTTTGCGATGCCAACTGGGAAGCAGGTATTGAGTGATATTTACCAGCTACCCGTTTTGACTGAGGAGGGTGCGATTCAGGTAAACAAATTATCTGAAGAGACCTTGAACTTCTAAAACAGAATTCCATTAAATTGTCCCACAGAAGTTCAAGTGATAAAAGATATTGAAAGGATTCTGTGAACCCAACTGCGTTCAATTTAAGATTGAATCAATATATTTATAGCTTCGTACATTAGAACACAAGCTCGATTCAGTCAACGAAGTTCGACTAAAAACCTGCCTATAGTGTTTTTCATCAAGTCAATTTTTGGAATAGCCCCGACCACGTAGTTGTGTGATTTTGGCAACGAATCCATTACTCAAGTTGGTCAACTGTATTTTCGGCGTGAATGGGCATCAAGTTGATTTGACTTAGAACTAAAAAAAGCTGAGAAACGCATTGTAAAGCTATGTAAAAAAATATTCCATTTTGACGAGGCATTGCTTAGCCCGACCCAATTAAAAGCCTTTGAAATGTCCAAGACTTCTATTGCCTGAGTCCACATACGTGGGTTACGTAGCTCAACAAATCTCTATTAGCACGACCGACGCGACGCTTACCAAATCCATATTGCCTGTTGTTTATTAAACGCTGGTCTCCTATTGAAATACTTCGACATTTCCATAACCTTGGATAGCATGGGGAGAAAGGCTAGTTTTCGGCTAGCATAAGCATGTCCTTCCGCTTTTTTTCTAAATCGCTTAAATGTATTTGGATTTCCAGTAGGAGTATTCTGGGAGTGCAGCAGCTGAACAGTTTACTCAATGCAATGGAATTCCGTCCAGATTCGTTGCTTTCTTCGAAATTCAGATCTAGCTATAGGTTAGGTTAGGTAAGAGGGGCATTATATGCAATTTCACCCAGAAACCATAGACGCCCATTCCGATTAAAAAAATAAAAATAAATAGTTGGCGCAACAGGTCCGGAGGGACCCTAGGCCTAGCTTCTCACAACCATTCGTTTTGTGTGAGTTTTTCATTTTTGGAACGAATGGAAGGGATCTACAATTTTATGCCGACTCCAAACGGCTAATTGAGAAGCTTTTTCAAGACAGTTATACTCTCGGATGTTTGTCAGACGTTCGCGAGAGGTGGCGCAGTGAAAAAAACCCTAAGTTGGAATTTGGGTTTTTGCGGGATTCGAACCTCGACCCCTCGCATAGTAGTCCAACACACTAACCACTAAGCTACTGCGCCCATTCCGATTACCCTTAGTATATTACATGGTGGGGCATGTACCTAACATGTTGATGATTCTTCTTAAATCTGGTAGAGGTATCGTTGGTAGATCTTCCTAACCTTCGAAGAAGATGTTCCACAGATTATATTTCCTCCTCGTCTCTGCAACTTCTACAGAAGTCATTTGTAAAGATGTTCATTCTTTTAGCCAGTTGCGCGAAATCTTGAGTAGATAGATAGATAGATAGATAGGATTTTTTATTTGATTTCAATTGTTAAAATATTCCTTACAATGTTTACATAAAAATTAAAAAGTATGGCTTTTATGCCGTCTGCCTGGTTGACAAAACAAAATTACATTCCGTGAAATAAGATCTTATCAAAATAGATTCTATAATTACTTTACATAAGTACGAACACGAACATCCAAAAATATTTTTTCTTCCCCTTTTTTCTAAAAACTTTCATTAATAATTCGCTCTCTATAATCCAGCGCCAATTTACAGTATTGGAATAGCTTTTTAACTTCCATATCGTTGAGCAGTGATATAACTTGGTTTTCGGTCAGAAAATCGCTTCCAAATATGTTCCTCCTAAACTCTTTTAAAATAGGGCATTTTCCCATAAAGTGGAAAGTATCTTCTCTTTCGACAATGTTACACAATGTGCACAGGATGGGTAAATCCTCTCTATGTGGAATAAAGTTTAACTGCATAAGTTCTCCACGTAACTTGACCTTTGACCATCATCGATATTTCGTCGACGCCATTTTCATCTCGAAAATAGTTTTTCTCTTCCAGATTATGGTACAGGTTCCTATGGAGAGATCCTGCGGCGTTGTTCAAAAATGTTTCTCTGCACTTTAAGTCAACTGCAGAAATAAGCTGATAAAGCATTCTTTTCCAATCATCGTAGTTGGTTATATCATCTAGATTGAGGTCCATCTCGCAGTCACTAGCAAGGTTTATCCATTCAGCAAACCAACTTGTTTTTGAACGTATGACTTGGAGAGCCGCTATCTTCGGAAGCCGGTGATTTCCCATCTTCAAAACTTTCAGAACGTAGTCTATTTGCATTTGAAGCGTTCTAATGAAAAGAGGCGATAAGCCTGTTTCCAACATAATTATATAGTTAGGTATTGAGTATAATCATATCAGTCTTTCAGATGTTATGACTATGTATGTTTTATGACTTGTTTTTCGCTGCAGTGGCTTGCTTTCATTCGTTGGTGAAATGGGGTTTGCATAAACTTAATATTCTTACTAGCCTAGAGTTTCCATGCGTGCTCTTTTTGGAGGACATGCCCTCTTTTTAACCCCGACGCGGAACGTCCTCTAACGTTTTAATAAATTGTCCTCTTTTTTCCCCTAAAAAGTAATTTTGAAAATAAAAAAATTATCGAACTCCTTAATTAAAAAGAATAACAGAGCCAATATAAATCTGATCTTTTGTCAGCCCCGTAAATTTCAAATTGCTCAATTTTATTGAACGCGACCGACAAGTTAGCTTTGACCCTTATAAGTTTGGTCCTCCCGATAACAGGATGGCTCAGCTATCTTACAATGTCCCCCCCTCTTTGACAAATCCTAAAGGCATCAGTTGTGAATAACTAGCAAACAAAAGTTTGACATTTGTTACAGTGCGTATGTCCCTCTTTGGACATTTATGCTTAAGGCTGGGAAAAGAGCTATGAGGTAGGTGAGCATTAGATGAACCTCTAAACAAACAAGAAAGGTATGGAATTTTTTAAAGAGAAAGACAGGAGATCCTTTTCCAAGTTCTTAAAAACTGAAGACATTGTGTAGTGTCTTTTTTTTGCGATGGAAGGTGGAAACCTTGCAGGGGGCATCAATGGACGTCGGACCGGATTCCTACCGGCTTAAACCACCTATCTTCCCGAACCGGCCAATTTGGGTCCCCAGCGGAACCGAAATGAAGGCTTAGCTTTCTCTATCATTCGCTTTGCGTTGACGCTTTAAATGCCGTAGGTCGCCGAGTATTCGAACTGCCTCATCACTTACAATGGTCCAGTTTTCACTATTCTGAAACATGTAATTTACGATATTGTCGGAAGTTGGCCACTCCCCAAATTTGTCCCGTAGCACGGTTCTCTCGGCTGCGTATCGTGGGCAATGTAAAAACACATGTTTCGGGTTTTCGGCAACGATTTCGCAATGTGGACAGTTTGTGATGTTTTCATGTCCGCGTTTAAAGAGATATTCTCTTTAACAGCCATGACCCGTCAAGAACTGAGTAAGATAGAAGTTTGCCATGAGCACGATTAATCCATGCATCGACCACTGGTGGATGATGTATCCATCTTCCCTTTAACGATTCGTTCCATTGTTGTTGCCAAACAGCGATGCTGCTAAATCTTTCATTAAAGGCACTACGAGTATAGCATCGTTCAAAACTGTTCGAAATGCACAGGAACTCACAGCTCCTGCAGAACAATAAGAATGACTTAAACTTCTAGGCTGACGGATTCCACTCATTTTACTAGCAAGATTCATCTTCCATGAGTGCCCTCATAATCGGCCGGCAGGCTGATGGGACCCTATTAAATAAACTGATTAAATTAAATGGTCTCAAAATCCCAAAGCTTAAAATTAGTTGCTGAAAAGGCCTTTTGTTTGGCAATTCGTACTAAGCTCCAACAGATCTTGAATCACCTAAACATTGGAAATTTCAGCCTAACGCTTAAGTCCTTGTTGTTGTCAGTTTATACTTAAGCAGATCCGTTTTGATTGACATTTTTAGTAGAACCTTAAGCAAGCAATTACAAACTCCTCTTGACACTTCTGAATAGTTATCCCAATTAGATATGACTTGCGAGCAACCAAATTCTCAGCACTAGTAAAACTGAAAGTTCATGACACCGTGTGTCGCATTATTTGGTATGTTGGACTTTGAGCTAATAAGCGAGGGGTCGCAGGTTTGACGCAAAAAATATATCTTTAGATTTTTTCCACTGCACTATCTCTCGCGAACGTCTGAAAAACATCAGAATGGTAGTCAGCGAGGTCATACATGCCCCATGACCCTGCTGCACTAACAATTTATTTATTTTTATTATTGAAATTAATTGGTAAATTTTGTTAAATGAAATCGATCAATCAATACAAAAACTGTTGCAAATAAATAATTTTGAACAAAATTAATGACGATTGGTACGTGCTCATATCTGTGATTTGTTACTGCAAGATATAGTTGAAAACTTAAAACTCAAGTCAGCCGGTCCAAGTCTAAGCTCAGTCACCACTTGAATATGAAATCCTAAAACGCTCCTTTCACTATTCAAATGATTTATGGGGTATTACCGCCGAGCATAATAAATAACCATTGCAAGGCTTTTGGTTTTCAATGATACCATCTCGTGTTCGTTTGCCTCCACCCCGTTCACTCGCGACTATATGTAGGTATCCAAACAACAATTAAGTTTACTACACTCCAAATGTCAGAGCACAACACACAATGACTACACAATGGCACAATGGGCTATTTGATGGGTTTTTGTTTCCTAGGAAAGAGCTGTATCTATTGCATTGGAGGAGGTTCTGCCAGATCATGGATTTGGGTCATATCGCTGCATGGCGGTTTAACGGTGGCGGCACATCGCGGGTAATCTATGTGGCACTCTTCTCCTTCGACCATCGTGGTTGGTATACTAGACTCAAATACTTTGAACACAATTAGAAAGTACAAAATCGTGATTCCCGTCCATGGCACAGAGTGAAGGAGTAGAAATATGATTCAAATGATCTGCACTTTGTTTTGTGTGTTATGAATTGTACCCGTTGGGAGCATTACCGCCGTCACCTCCAGGCAGCAACTTAACACTTTACTCTCTTCCGTGATTAATTCAAAAGAATCGATATTATGGGCCTGCTCAAGAGGGCTGTGATTGAATGCAGATTGGGATTTGATTAGGCGGCGATTTGTATGTGTGATCTTTGCTTTGGGAAGTGGAACAAGTCTAGGTAAGGTTTCTCATACTAGAATAATGGGGTTGTGCATGTGAATTGCATGCCATTGAAATAGCTGAATATATAGACCTATTCAAGTTCGGATTTTGCAGTTCTGCAATCTGCAAAGTTACCTACCTATATAATGACAGGCAGCTGAAATTGACCCACTTGGGTGTCTGTCTGTCAGCTCATGGGAATGGATGCTCCACTTAAATTTTCCAACTTTGTATCTGTAACATAACCATTAAGAAAATCTCCTTAACCCATCCACCAGAATAAAAAAAGAAAGGAGTTGACTCAACAGGCCAGTATAGGTACACGCTCGGCGTAGCTTTAGATCCTTACAACTATTCATTTTGTGTGTGAGTTTTTATTTTTTTATTTTGAGGACAAATAGAAGGGAAGGCGCAGTGGCTTAGTGATGTATGTTGGATTATTCGAGGGGTCGAATTCCGCAAAAACCCAAATTCCAAATTAGGGTTTTTTTTCCACCACCGCGCCACCTCTCGCGAACGTCTGACAAACATCCGAGAGTATAACTGTCTTGAAAGAACTTCTCAATTAGCCGTTTGGCATAAAATTGTAGATAGATCCCTTTTTTTTTTTTTTTTGTTTATACTTCTCCCGGGAAAGGCGAACCTATAACGCTTCAACAGCGCCCCGAGATGTCTGCAGATGTATGTTTGTTCTGCACTTAAATTGCTGCAAATTGTAGTCTTCTGGAAATATATTCCCAGGAAGCGAGTTCCAAAGTTTGCTTGTCCTGTAACAGAAGGAGTTTTTGAAAGTTGATGTCCTCGCAGCCTGACTTGTTGGGCGCCCAAAAGTTGCATTTCGAGGGATAATGTCTTTGAGTTCCTCAGAACATCGACCATGGAAGTACCTATGGAACAAGCATAGGTCAGCGACTTGTCTTCTGTGCATCAACGGTTGTAGATTCGATGTGAGTGTAGGGTCTCCAATGAGTCGAACTGCTCGTCTCTGTATGCTATCAAGCAGGTTAAGTGAATGTTTTGGGGCCGAGCTCCATATATGGGAACAATATTCCAAGCCTGGTCTAACCTGTGCTTTGTAGAGAAGGAGAAGTTGCTTGGGGCTAAAGTACCTCTTTGCTCTAAATAGGTAGCTCAACTTTGCGGACGCCGATTTTGCGATATAGGATATGTGGTTCTGCCATGTGATTCCTGTTGACTGTGACTCCTAGAAGGTGCATTGAGTCCTTGTGATGGATTGGATGGTCAACCATTTGGATCTGAGGAACTGTTGATGCATTTCTTCTGGAAAATGTTGTGAGCTGTGTCTTGTTTGCATTAAATACAACCAAGTTGTCCTTTCCCCACTTCAAGATTTTGTCCAGATCATCATTTAGAGAATTAATTTGTTCACATCTCTGACTGTGTGATGTAGCCGTATTCACAGACCTATTGTTCGAGATGGAGGATATAAGAGTGCTGTCATCTGCAAAGCTGTAGATATTATTATTTGTCGATCCAAGCAAATCGTTGATGTGGAGAAGAAATAGAGTTGGAGAAAGAATAGATCCTTGGGGCACTCCTGCATTTATAGCAAACGAATTGGATGATACACCATCTACAACAACTTGGATCGATCATCCCATAAGAAAATTTTGCATGCATCCGCAGAGTTGTTGTGGTAATCCATAAGACGCTAACTTGCCTAATATGGCTCTATGCCAGACTCGGTCAAATGCCTTTGATATGTCCAAGGCTACGGCTCTTGATTATTTCGACATTTATTGCCTTTTCCATTACTTTAGAGAGCATTGAAAGTAACGCTATTGGACGATAGTTTTGTGGCAGACATTTCTTCCCTTTCTTTGGAATAGGTTGAATGCGAGCGGTCTTCCAGTGCGGAATATAAAGTTCCATACCGAGTAAAATAATTTCGGTTACGGCTTTTGCGCACATATTGACATCAGTATCTCTAAAGCGCATATCAGCCCATGGCAACGAAGCGAAGAAATTACGCAGCTCGTCCCAGATAGATTTACTATAATTCCAAATCGAACGATAACGATCCTTTTTCGCTCCTATTGGTATCGGTATAGAGAGGATAGCAGATATTAGAGCATGATCCGAATTCCCTAAGGGAGCAGACACTTTTATTTCATAATTATCTGGCTCTGTTGTGAGAAACAGATCGAGAGTGTTTCCGTAATTTGTTGGATTGTCTGGAATTCGCGTGGGCAAAAAAAAAAACAGGTACAAAACGTACCTGTTGCGCCAAATATTTTTTTTTTTTTAGATGGGATCTACAATTTTATTTCATGTCCATACCGCGGGACTTAGAAGCGCTTTCATGATATTTATACTCTCGGATGTTTGTCATTTCCGAAAATGTTTTTTTCTCTGTTGAAGCTGCAACTTTAAATATCCGATTCACATTCCAAAAATTACAAAGTTTGCGTTTTTCATTTCCATCTTAGCATTCATGATTCTTTCTGAAAGTAACTACTGTTAATAAATAGGTACCAACTTCATAGATACAGCTTGTGTCCGGCTTTTAACTAACTTTATCTAATCAGAAACATGTTGCCACATTATTTTCACTTCAGATCAGAGGATACAAATTTTATAAACATTAGGCCTTACTAATAATCACTTTTAACCTTCACACTAATTACTTTGTGGGTCACAATATGCAATTTTGTATTGAAAATTTCGCCAAGGTGAATTCGAAAAATTAACTGGACACTAAAAATTGTTATTCTATATCGCGGATAGACTTCCTGTATAACTTTCAACTTTATACCATCACTTTAAAGTATAAGTAGGTATGTTAGTAAGTCACCGAGACATAAGTCCAAATTGTTTTTTCGGGACTTATACCCATTCGGAACTTATGTCCCACTAAAGTGAGACATAAGTCCCAAAAAAACAATTAAACATATTTAAATAAATATACGCCTAGACAGAAACTAACAAGGCTTCCCCAACTGCTAGAGGTTTTTTGCGGGTGTTACTTTTAAAAAACAAATACAGTTGGCCAGGTACGAGCAGTTGGGGAAAATGCAAGTCATGCAATTTTGTTTTCTTTGTTAGTCGAGTTGCATCGTGACGCAAATAATTAAACAAAATGGAAAGTAGTAGAAATTTCAAATTCTCAAGCATGGATTTCAGAAGTAGAGACAACTGTCGTTGTTTGAGAATTTTATCAAATAAACAAATAAGAAATCAGTCTGTGTTACCGCCTTGTAATCATTGTAAGATATGTAGTTGCTGTTTCTACAAGTTGAAAGAAGAGGCAGTTGCACTAAAAATGAATTGTTGTGTCCTTCCTGTCGACAAATTATAAAAAAAAACACTTGTTTTATTAATTTGTAACATTACCTAATTTTGACGGTTTGTTTAATTTATATTGATTTTTTATTTTATTTTTTTTTTTTTGTTAAACATATTTATCTTATCAACTTATGAAGATTAATAAAATATTTCCAATGGTGTAATTTCCTTCGGGACATGCGTCCCAATTACATAAATCCCGAAAAATAATTACTAATACTAATACTTTAGTACAAAGAACTTGTAGGAAGTCGAACCTTCAAACAGCAATCGACCAGAATGGCTGTGAAGTCAACCAAACTTCCCAAGTGGCTTCCATTGTCTACCATTGTATAGATCCCCCAAAATAATTGCCCAGTGCTAGGACCATTTAAGGAAAACTTTGTAAACAAAAAGAAAATAACTTGCATAACGCAAATTCAACTAATGCATATTATACCCGCGTACCCAATTTCGCAATAAATCATTTCCCCTCGGAAAAATAAGGAATTGATTTGCGAAAACTCCACTAAGCCACAACAAAGTTACAAACAAATCGTGATTGCCTGATTGGATATATTTGCGTTCGACGTTCAGCATGGCTGAAAAGTTACGCAATCAAATGGTGACGTAAATTGCGCTCAGTGCAAAGCGACTGATAATGGTGCGCCTATTAGTCTTCTCTGATTCCACATCAAAAATTTCAACTATTTTCACGAGTAATTTGTCCTTTCTCCTTGCTTTTGAGCAACAAGTATAATGGATTTCTGTGAGTATGCTATTTGTACGGTTGAAACTTCTCGGTTATGAAAACTGTGACACCCTAACTGGCACAAAGGGGCCAGATTACTTCCACAAAGCATTCATTTGAAACAAATGGTTTTTTAGACGCACGCATAGGAGTACGTCTGTAGCTATGGTATGGCTGGAGCTGGGTGAAGATGGAAGCGTATTTATATTAATTTTCACTCTCGTAATCGAGGGGGTGTCACACTTGACGAAAGCTGTTGTAGGTTAGGCACTGATGTTGATAATGTTGACATAAGGAGGAGATTGCTGAACAAGTAGGTACTCGTAGTGCAAAATGAGATAGAGATTTGACATCTATTGGCGGTTGATAGTTTGAAGTACCGAAGACGTTCTCCAGGGCAGGTACGCACTTTAATTAGCATCATGGCGTGTACCATCTTAGGTAGTAGGTACCAACTGCGTAGGTTGTATATGTTTACTTGTGATCAACGTCCACTTTCCGTAGATTATTGGCTCAGACTTTTCTAAAATCGATATGACTTAAGAGACAGTACCGTAAATGGTATGGATATTTTTTATAACTTTTTTAAACCATGTTTCCCTACAACAGAGACTCCTTTTTGATCGACCGGGCTGAGGCCATTTTTGGTTGACCTACTTATTTGCAACCAACCATGACCCAATTTGAAGGATGTATATATGAACTTCAGCTTGATTTGCTCAAAAAAGCGCGGCTGGTGTGCACTTCCTTGGGATCCAAAAAAAAACTGTTAAGAATGACAAATTGATTGTTCACTTCACAGTAATGTGGGAAGCAACCCATTGGGGTGATGCTCCCCGACTGGTTGTCTGACGGCTTGTAACTTTGTTTTTCAGAAGCGAGTAAGATTAAATAGCTTTTTTAGCTCCACATTTTAATTACATCTGTGGAGTTCTATTTCTACTGGCAACGATTTACCTATTCCCTACCATGTACATTCACTCACATCTTTGAAATAAAATAAACATATCAAATGGGTCGTCAAATCAAGACAATTGCCAAATTGTTCATGCGCCATTTCGAATGCGAAATTCAAACCTCGCTATGGATACATATTGTGACTGAGACATGAGTCCGTCGCACAAGCCGTCCTTTGTACCCGCGAAATTCAAGGCCAATCATCTTCATATCCAATTTTCAAGTGCGAAACGGGAAAGTTTCATGTCATTAAATGCTCCAAATTTATTATCAACGAACAGTGCAGTATTTTTGTTTTGTTGTATATGAAAGAAAAATACTCGCCCATCAAAAGTACGTATCAACGTCAATTATAATACACCATTGTCCATTCATCATCGCCAATTGTTTGCTTTACCACGAAAGCCCACTCTTCATTAATATTGTGTCAGTCAAACTTTTGTGAGCTTATTTTTCATGTTTTTATCATTCCATCTTTTCGTGGACCTTTCTGATTCTTTCATGTGTAGGTTTTTTTTTTTTTTGTAAATCTCATTATCCGGTAATTATTGTTATTGTTGTTGGCCAGAGGGAGTGTTAAAATTGTTAAGAGGTCTATCAGAAAATATTCGTGCGGCGAACTGAGGGCTATTATTACCATTGGAGTGTATTATTATAAGGTTATACACAGCCAGGTCAATTGATTATAATTGTTTAATTGATGAAGAAATGCAAATTTTATTATACCACTGTTATGCAGTGTATTATGTGTATTATGGACGAATCATGCGGTTGTGAAATAGTTGCACTACTTATTACATAAACTGCAAATTTCGATTGTAAATTGAAGTAGGGGGGGTCAGGGATTGGAAATGTTTTGAACGATAACATCCATGACGAACTAAACTTGGTTTAGTGAAATTTTCTTTCAGAGAGGAGGGAGTAGGAGAACCCATATCGGGCTAAGATCAAAAAATCTGCTCTAATTCCGGTATTGGTGAAATAGTGCCGCAGCATTTTTCCAAGCAGTAACGATGGGTTTAGTTAAAAGGCTGTCAGTAAGAGCTATTAGTAAGGTTACATGTGCTTGTGATATAATGAGTGGTGTAAAAATTGAAAGAGTTTCTCAATTCAGCCGTTCGCACTCACCTTAAGAAAAGAGTTTAGGTCCCTTCCATTCGTCCCACTTATCGTCGAATACTCAGCTTCTGTAAAAAAAAATTCTGTAAATATTTTGTACTTAATTTATATCTGCCTATATCTATGATTTGTGTTCTCATTGAGATTAGTTAAAGGTACCTTTATATAGTGAAATAGTCCTTGTATATGATGCCATAGTTTGTGAACGCCTTATTGTTCCCTGAAGTGTTATATGCTTTTGCACCTGATGTGATCTGGCACTACTGTCGCGGTGTATCAAAGTAGTATTTTCGTTAGGCCGACTTAAATGAGGCTGCCAAAGGAACCTGTTTGATTCCCGCCAACCTGATTAAATTCCCGCCTTAAATCTTCATTCTTTTGCCGAGAGCTCAGAACTGTTTCATGTAGTTCTTAAGTTAGAATTTTATTGTTATGAAGATTTATATTGAAGTCACGTCTTTTAATCGAGATAATAGGCGTTTTTTATTTTGCCCTCATGATCTATATAGATCATTGATTTCCATGGTTTACAACAATAATACGAGATTCAACTGTTATTGTAAACCATGAAAATCAATAATCTGTATGGATCATGCGGAAAAAACTAAAAAAAAAAACGCCTAATTAATTAAAACAGCGCTTATGGCTTAGTGTGTATTGGACTACTGAGCGAGGGGCCCAGTATCGAATCCGAAAAACAAAATTCAACTAAAGGTTTTTTTTTTACTCTGCGCCGCAACATCTGACAAAAATCCGAGTGTATAACTGTCATGAAAGAGCTCCTCAAATAGCCGTTTGAACTCGGTATAAAATTGAAGATCCCTTCCCATTGGTCCCAAAAATGAAAAACTCACACAAAACGAATGATTGTGAGAAGCTAGGCTTAGGGTCTCTACGGAGACGGACCTGCTGCGTCAACTGTTTATTTTTTTACCCAAAAGTGAATATTTAAATGTTCCGTCATTCTAGTGTACAGTTTTGAATCCATCTGTCAGAAAGTCGATCCATTTATGGTGCAAGAACACACAGATCATAGCTGCACTGGTAGCCGAACTTAAAGCCGTGGCAAAAGAAACCGAATGTCAATTTTGAATTAGAAGCAATAGTCCGGAGCATTGATACCATTTGGTCCCTTTTTCAGCCTCCGGGCCCTTGGCCACCACTTTTTGAAAAATTACAAAAATGGCAACTTTTTAGTTTAAGTAAAATTGTAGTCTTTATTGAACGATAAATGTCGTTGTTGGTCTGTTATTTTTATTTTATTATTTTTTAGTATTTTATGTGGAGTCCCATTTTTTTTTTTTTTTTTTGGCTCCGGTCCCTATTTAGTCCCCTGTGAAGTTCCTCTTTTGTTACATCCTTACATCTTCTGGCAATTGCCTCTCTCAAATTTGAGTTATAGGTCTAGCTAGTAAGCAGAAAGTCAATTGATCAACTAACTGTAAGGAAATCTAAATCAATTTATCAATTTGTGTTTATAGGAAGATACAGATTTTGCAAGCTTGAATAATCCAATTCTGTTCCGGAAAAGATATCGTTCAAATGGCGTTAGGTCTCATCGCCCAAAACCATAACACCCAAATTGAAAAACGTCATAACGCCCAAAACATTGCTAGGCAATTTGTTGTTGTAAAATTCACGTAAATTTGGATGATGTGACATTATTCTTGGGCGTAATGGCATTATTTTTGCTAAAAATAGCGTTGGGTTCTATCGCCCAAGGTTAAATAATCAAGTAAATAAATATCATAATGCCAAAAATCCATCACATCACGAAAAAATTGAGAAAGAAATGTCACAAAGCTCAAACGTAAACAAATCGCCCAAAAGTTAATTGAAAAATAATTGAAATTTTGTCTTGAGGCATTCTGACTGCTATAAGGGAAAAAGACAGAATAACATATTACAGAAAAATTCTTGCTCGCAGCGAGGAGGCTTCAGCAATTTCTCCCTTCCGGTCGGGGTAGCTTATAGTATTACCTTTTACAAACATTTTAAAATATTTTTTTATTGCTACTACTTGAAGAATTCGTATCACTGCAGGACTAGAGGACTAGAGCATTGTTTTTCAATTGGTTGTATTACTTTAATCACGCCCAAATATGTTTTTGCTTTTTTTTTTTTTTTTGTTTGATATCAAACAAAAGTAAGTTTTCTGATTTTAAAAACCAGTTCAAAACGTCATAACACCCAAAAACTATGTTGTAACACCGGTGCCGTGACATTGTGCCAAGCGACATTGTGCCAAATATAAAAAATTGTCATGATGACGCTTTTGAAAGTGACATAAGGCCAAATTCTAATATTAGGTATTATGACACTTTGAGAAAGCGTCATAAGGCCAAATTGGCTTTATGACACTTTCTTGGTATATTTATGGGGGGGCATGCTGCCCCCTGCAACCCCTCTTCTTGGGTTTCCTGTTGGATTACGTGGTGGGTGCGAGGCTGAGTATATGCGAAGTTCCTTTAATATTTGGCGTAACGTCACAAACTAGTTTGGCCTGATGACACTTTACCTAAGCGGCATTATGCCAAATGCTAATATTCGGCCCAGTGTCACTTCAAAAGCGTCATTATGCCAATTTTTTATATTTGGCACAATGTCGCTTGGCACAATGTCACGGCACCGTAACACCCAAACTTAATAACAAGAAATATTTTGGGCATTATGACATTTTTTTTTAATTTGGGCACTATATGGTTTTGGGCGATAAGACCTAACGCCCGTTCAAATACCGCATCTAAATCGATATTTGATCGTCCTTTCGTTTGTAGTTTCTATGGGCCCTCTCATTGTGGATTGATCATATTCAGCATTGATGTAAGCAGATTTTATTGAGAGCAGTGTCAACTCTGTAAAGTTCTTCGGTCCACAATTCTATAGAATGTCCCTATCACCAGGGTTATGCTACTATTCTGCCCTCTTTAAGCTACTTTCGGGGTGTTTTTTTTTATGGTTTCAGGGATCAAACTATAGCAACAAATTTTGATATCCGTGCGGATAACCACATTAATCAAATGCCAGGATGGAATTCTTAAATATGATAAATGATACACTCACATTTTAAGCATTCCATATAAATATGACTAGGTTCGCCCAGTGGTCGAAAATCGACCACGCAGTTTTTACATTATCATCATATAAATAAAATTGGTGTAGCAATATTTGACTTGAAGCGAATTTTACTATCTGCCTTTAAACAAACAATTCGTAATAATTACTGATCGTATTCGGGTCAATGCTGGAATAAATATTAGTAGCTAATGTTGTACTAAACTTTTTTAATGTTGAAAAAAGATAGTACTAAAATTAAAGAAAATGTAGGTAGGTACCTATTGCATTTTGTTTCCTCGTTCTGTATTTTTACCCGACTGTACACAGAGAGGGTTATGTGTTTCGCGCGTATCCTATGTACGTTCCTACGTGACGCCCTGTAGCCTAAACGGCTTGACCGATTTTAAAGAGTGAGGTGTCACTAGATTCGTATTCTTCCCCGGAGTGTCATAGGCTAAACCAATAATAATAAAAATATAAATTAATAAAAAAAAAAAAAAAAAAAACAATTGTCACACAAATGTGAGTAACTGAGATTTTTTTACAGTCTGTCGGGTTTTTTGTTTTTTTTAATTAATTATTATATTTTTTATTCAAGAATATTTTTAAGTTTTTGCTTAAATGCATCTGAAGTGGTTGCAGCTGAATTTGATGCTGCTGCAGTTGATGCCATAAACTCGATTAATTAAAGAGTAGTTGGCTTTCGGTTGAAATCTTGAAAGACTAGTCCCTTATTTCTTAAAAGAAAATCGCGAAAAACATCAATGAAAATATCTGCGCACAATTAAAGTCATATTTTCTCTTAGATCATTTTTGATGAAATGAAATTGGTAATGCTTTTCTCCACATTGTCATTTTTTACCATTATTTGTAAAAATAAATTATAAACACCCGCCAAATCTTCCTGTTGTTTACTTCACTTGCGAAGTAAGGTTATTCCGTCAGAAGTCTATTAAAATGTGATTATACAAACGATTTCTGCTAACCCTTTTTAAAAGTAGGTTCCTACCAACTCAATTCTCAATCAATTCTTATAACAAAACTCAAATGTTCATCCATAAACATTTGAGAAGTGCAAATTTTCCAAAATTTCCTTTTTCTCAGGGGTGAAAAAATGTATAATATCTACTCTTTGTACACGCCAGCGACGACGCTGTTTTGAAATCAGTCTACCTACAGTCTTGTGTCGATCGGCGATCGATAGACAATTTCGGAAGCAGGGGTTTATTAATTGTTTGAAGTGTACAATTAAGTTTGGACTATATAAGTCCATCCGAACTTAATGGAAGTTTGCACGCGCAAGTTTACAGGAGATATTTAGCTCTCCTTGCGACACAAAATAGAGTCTTGCGACAACAAATCAATCTAAAAAAACGTGTGTGCACTTTAAACAATTAATATTCCCTTACCTCCAAAAATGTCTCTATCGATTGACACAACACACAAGACTGATTTCAATACAGCATCGTCGCTGGCGTGTGCAAAGAATACACATTTTTCAACTCCAGAGGAAAGGGAAATCCGGGAAATTTTGCACTTCTTAAATGTTTATGGCTTATCAGGGAATCGACTGGGCGAATCGCGAAGGCGAAATGTACTTTCATTCATTAAACTAATCCAATCACTCCTGCGCATATTCTCTTTTCTTCATCATTCGCTTTACACACACCATTCCATTCACCCCTCACGAAGGTATTGGTATAGAGAACAAAGTTATACGCAATAACAGCAAATAGCAACGTTCTCTGGGTGTGATTCTTTTTTGTAATTTCTGATTCACATTCATACAGGAACAGGAGACACAACTTCTTCCAAGCGAAAGAAAAATGTGACTAATCGAATTAGAATTACTCTTGCGCATATTCTCTTTTCTCTTCCTTCGCTTAACTGCCACCATCATCTCATCTGTGATACCGGCCGCAAAGATAGTGAAGGCGAAATATTATCTTTCTCTTGATGCGTACAGTGTTGTCGTTGTAACGGTAAAGCAAAAACTTTTTTGAAATAACTATTCTTTCCAACCGATCTATCAGTGATCTTCATTAAGTAGGGTTAATACGTATTTTCTGAAAGAAATTGTGTCGGTGATTAATATAAATAAGTAACTTATAAGAGGTAGAGGTAGTCGCAGTAGCTTAGTGGTTAGTGTGTTGGACTGCTATGCGGGAGTCCCAGGTTCGAATTCCGCAAAACCCCAATTCCGACTTAGGGTTTTTTTCCGCTGCGCTACCTCTCGCGAACGCCTGACAAACATCCGAGAGTATAAATGTCTTGTAAGAGCTTCCCAATTAGCCGTTTGGAGTCGGCATAAAACTGTAGATCCCTTCCATTCGTTCCAAAAATGAAAAACTCACACAAAACGAATGGTTGTGAGAAGCTAGGCCTAGGGTCTCTCCAGACCTGTTGCGCCAACTATTTATTTTATTACTTATAAGAGACAGAGAATACGTATCTCTTCCTTCGCCTAACTACCACCATTCGTCGGTGACGCCACCACTCGTGGAGTGGTTTATTCAAAAAAGGCAGTTTCCCCCTACTTGAAATTGGGTGTTTCTTTCATAATTTATATATTTGAACTGTTAAAATTTAGTAACTTTAGTTGAAAACATTGGGGCATTTCACGGATTCCTAAATATGTCTGTATACATTTGGGTATTTTTTTTAGGACATTCATTAGGGATCACTCTTAGGGGATTAAATATTTGTTGAAAGGTTTACTTCAAACAGCAGTTAAACAAACATTTGCAAAACATTTAATGAAAGAGAGAAACCGAACCATATGAAGAAAAATACTCATTAAGAGAAACACATTTCTCTTGCATAGACACCTAACGCCTCTGTTCTGTCGTAAAATATGAAATAAGTCCTTGAATTCTCGGTCACAAAAAATTTAATTAAAACAACAACTTTAAGCAACGGCTGTGCCCTACATTGGCATAAAGTGGAACAGACATGACATGCCTGCTGAAAATGTTAAAGACAAATTTCCGCCCAATTAATTGGTAGATCGCTCTTTCATACCTCATAATAAGCATATTGTTTTGCCTAGTAAGCTCAATGAATTCGAATTCCAACCCCAAATTATGAGCACATGAATTATGTATGAGTCGATTAAGAAGTCATTACCATCAACAGCGAAGTTATTGTTCATAACCTAACAACTCCCACCCATTTGCATGAGCTGGGGTTCTTCTGTCTGGAAGCTAAATTCAGATTTCCCTACAACAATTACCTTTCATTTCATATACCTTTTCATGGGTGCTTGATTTTTGATCTCCAATTTGGGGCAAACCGACTTAATGCAGACAATAGCACAACAACAGCAACACAATAGCAGATAAAAGGTGAATAGCTACACTCTTGGGTATTCTCAAAATAATCTGCATAAGGCAATCGGAGAGCTTGTGCTGTGTGTCGTGATTTATCACCAGCAAATCCCCGCCTTCTGCGCATCTGTGTATGAGTGTAGTCTCCAAAGGCCAACTATAAACGCAACCATCCATTATAACCGAGGACTCTGGGAAAATTGATGACAATCGTCGAGGGTTTTAAGTATGCTGCAAATATGCCTACACTTCCGAGTTGTTTTCATCACGTGTGGTGGTCGTAGGGAGAACTCATTTTTTCCGTATTCTACGCCGATAAGCGACAGGTTTGAAATATTGTTTTTCGTAAAAATATGACGGCCGTAAAAAATATATCATTTGCAGAACTTTGGAGCGGAAAACGTGGCCTGAGGATAAGGATGTTTGAATTTGAAAATCGGCCGAGGTGGTTTTGTGCTTCTTTATATGGAACTTCGAGTTGGACAAAGTACCGGAAATCAATACCAAAATCAATTCAATTTCAGTTTTTATCAGAAATTAGATAATAAACGAACAAATTGTAATCATTATCAAGGACAGATTTGCCATTGTTAATTTAGACAGAAACATATTGTTTGCGGACATGGATGCAGAGCGGTGGACTTGGTGGCCTTCACCGTGTACACACATGGTGTCACGGTCAGTTGTATAGGAATAGCGGCTGATTTCAGATTAAATGAGTCATTGAACAGGAATGTGACATGCTTAAAATAAATGACTGTAAGTATAGGTACCCTGTTTTAATGATTCAATGAAATCGCTCTTGGATTGGAAGTCAGAAGTTTAAGATTATATATTTTGGACCAACAATTACTGTTGCTGAAATAGAAATTGTTAAAGTGCCTAAATACCAGTTCTATGTTGCTATGAACAGGAATGCTACCGTTCATTTCTAAATTAAACTTAAAATTGTTTAACCAAGTGCTAGATAATAAAAATGCGTAATAAATATTTATATTATTCATTGGTTTTTCTTTCGGCAGCTTAAAGTGCGCTGATATTAACACTTAATATCATCGCTTTTTTTATTTACTGATTTGATATAAATCAGAGAACAAGAAATAGTACTCATACGCCTGGGTTACCGGAGGTTATATTTTTTTTATTTAAACAAGTTAAATAGCAACGATTTTTTATTGGGACTCCACTTGTATAATGCTCCAGTTATTGTAACTTACAGGACCATTTTTTATTTAATTTAATTTCTTCATTAGTCCGTTACGTCAATTGTAACAGGTTTTAAAAAGTTTTTTTTTTGTCAAAAATGGGTCTAAGGACTTGAACCAAAATATATATTAGTATGTTTTCCATTCGAATCGACCAAGGAGATCTTAATCCGACTTTGCGAACGTCCTTGCTCCTGCACCATATCGCAGGACTGGGATGATGAGCATATGAAACACAGTCTCCATAGTGTTTCACGACAAGGCCTTACTAGTTACCTTTTTAGGGCAAGGAAAAAGTCCCGGGGACTTATTTCCCTGCACCAACGACACATATGGCCTCTGCAAAAGTATAATCAGTACTAGTTTGTCAACAGTTTGTTGGCCGGCCGACGGACGTTTGGGTAGCAAAAACAATCTAAATACCAAAGGTCAGAACTCAGAAGCTTATCGAAATGTGGCTCAGAGTAGGTATGAATATTTTATTAAATATAAAGTGCATCCCTTCCCTTCGAACGAACTATGTAGCTTAAGCAAAAGACCATCCATATTATATGTTCACGCAAGGACGAATGGACAAACAAATATCTTTTATGTCCCTCATTGGGGGCAAATATTTATCGGATTTAAAATTGATCCCAAATAGTGGTCGGTTTATGGTCAAAATACATTACCGTAATCCGCTTAACGTTACATTCACTCGAGCTGGCCTGAACACATGCATATGTTGATATGCTATCTTAGTAAGTCCCATAGCGATGTACATTCAACAATATAAATCCACGATGGCTTCGAAATAGAACCACTCTGCAAATATGCAGAATAAAATACTTCGCAGTTATAAAGGTAGTCTAATTCCACTTGGCTTATATTCGCTGAAAATCAAAAGGTTGAATTGAGGATGACTCGTCAGATTACGTAAAATTCTTACCGAAATGTTTACATTATCAGCTTCTAATCATTCTCTCTCGTTCATTACCAAATTCACCCATTAATTAAGCACACTTCAATGTTACAAAGACTGCATTTGCAATGGGATCACCGAACCAGCGAGGCAGATTCTTTGAATCCCATTTCCGTCTCTGAACGAAATTCATATTAGTTTGCGCATTAATGCTCAAATTAGAAGAGCTTCTGTGCGTTGACTTTTGTTCTTAGGATAACTTCATTTGATACCGTGGCTAATTGATTACATTCGTTACTAACAGAGTAGGTACCAAGGGCGGTTATTTATAGAGAAGACGGTTTGATTGGACGAATGAATCTCCCTACAACTTCGCCACCAAGAGTGGATTAAATGGATTAGCTGTTTGTTGTTGGCGCAACAGCTTTTCCTGTTGCGTACAGCGTGTGTGGTTTTAATACACTTTAATCCGCTTTCCTTGAAAGAGATTGCAAAAAATGTAGCATTGGGGTAAATAGAGTACTCAGGGGGATCCTTTTTAAATCCTATTATTTTTTTCCCTCCACAGACATATACTAAAAGTGGTTGTCGATTATTAGGTATGAATTTGCTGAGAAGTAAAATTACATGAAGGTAATGAAAACCTTTAGAGGATTATAAGACAAGCCTCGTTGCGTGCAAAGGTTAGGAGATGGAAAACACGGTTTCAGATTAGAAGAGTAGAAGAGGGAGGTATCTGTAAGGAGTTAATCAGAGATAGATGTATATTTTTATTGAGTTCAGTATTACAATTGCTTTACGATTAATTTAAGCGTAGATATTGAAATATTAATTTTTGGAAATCAACATTAAACATTTAATCAATTTAATAAGAGGTTGGGTGTTTATACCGGATTGACATACCGTCACTTTGGGGTTAGTTTGCGCGAAAGAGATTTGAGTGCAGGCGCAATTTTAAGACATATCTAATAAGGGAAAAATAAGTAAGGATCAATGTAGGCTCGACCACACATCATATTTGGTTGCAGGTAGCTGTTCTAAATCGATGTGTTTAAATATTTCATATAAATAAATGCAATGTGATAAAGGCACATCTTGAAATATTCGACTTTGAAGCAGCTTCGCAATTTTTTGGAATTATGTTGTCAACCATATTAACTTGGTTGCCAAAACTGATGCAAGTCATATGTCGACATTAAGTTCCTTTCTTCCATTCGTCCCAAACATACAACAAAAAAAACTCATAAAAAACGAGTAGTTGTGAGATGCTCGAAATAGGGTCCTATCTACACCTATTGCTAAACCCATATCTTTATATATTAATGTGGTCTTAACAAGCTGTGTGACCCTTAAGATTACTGTGGGCTTAAATATTTATAATTCAAGTGCAATTTTGGTTTATTATCAGGAACATAAATATTTGATTTCTTTTGAGAAAATCTTGTGCACCTGGTCAAGGCTATGTTAGGTTAGGTAAGGGGATTTTTTTACCTACCGTAATAAACAAATTTAAAACATGCCCATTATTGTAGACTGTTCGAATTTCTACGCAGAATTCCTACATTACCTACTCTTGTACCAGCAGACTTTTTTTTAGAATCAAATAGACGGAAACTTAGGTAGAAATTCTGCGAAAATTCATTGCTTACCTTAAAAAAAATGTTTAAAACGTGTACTTATATGCATCAGTGGCGCACTTGAAAATACGCCTAAACGAATTATAGATGGAAACCAGCTGAGAATGTTGTATTTGTTTACCAACTCGCTTGCCAAAATGATTCATTTCTTGTTTCAGAAGCACAAAAAAAAAGAAGCAAATCGTCCTACAACGACAGTCAATGTCAACACGAATACATTATTCCAATTGATTACTTATGCTTTATTTTTGAGTGAAAGGAGTTGAAATTTGCACAAAAGAGAAAACTATTCGTGTGCCACTTCTTAACCTTCGATTTTACTCAATTCATTCACGAAGAATATGTTTCTTGCGTTCCCTTCGAATTGGCATACACCCACGTTGCTGTAATGGAATAAATTCACTGATATTTGCACACGTTGTCCATGGTCCATCTCGCATTGTAATCATATATAGTACACCGTTATCTACCCCAACTGATGTAAAATTTAAATCGCAAGCGATTTGTTCGAACGCATTTGCATATCCATATATCCATGACGAATAAATACATCTAAATAAATAAATAGTTGGGTGTAGACATACGACTCTTGACAGTCACTCTTTCAAAGCATCGAAAAGATTGACGTTCAATGAATAAACAACATTTTGGTGATTTCTTGGATCTAGGGCATATAATAAGGTCATTGAGAAAATGCGGACTGACGATTTTTTGGAATAAATTAATACAAGACGAGGGGGAGTTTCTAAAGCGTGTGTTGGACTTTTGGTTTCGTAAACAAAACAACAGCGAATTTCGGAAAAATGTATGTTAATGGATTATATCTACGGTGACCATATTTTTGAATTCCAAATAATAAACAATTAAAAAAGGAAAAACTTTCAACATAATGTTCAATTATTCAAATACTTTTTATTTATAAATAGGTAACGTTAGTATCTATCTATCTATCTATATATATAAAAATGAATTGCTGTTCGTTAGCCTCGCTAAAACTCGAGAACGGCTGCGACGATTTTCATAATTTTTTTTATGGTTTTGTTCGTATTGCTGTATATAAGGTTTATATTTACTTTTTGTCGCGAAAACAAAACTTTGCGGGGACGAAAAAGGTTATGAAAGTTTGTATGGGGAAATACACTTTGAAAAAAAAAAAAAAGAAACTGGATAGAAATCGAGTAGTGACACTTCAAATACAAACAAAAAATATTTTAAATTTTAAAAGCAATTGTTGTTGTCAATTATTTTAATTATTTTCCAAGCAAATTGTTGTTGTCAACAATTTGAATTTTTTTTTTTTAAATATACCTACCTAAAAAGTTTGTTTTAATAAATTATGTTTATTCTGTTACATTAAGTAACTTTTTGAAATGAAGTAGATACTTTGATTATACAAAGATGATATTATGGCCGACGATATTTTGCATCGAATTCGCACTGTGACATCGGATAATGAACTAGAGATGTCAGATAAAATGCGCAAGCTTTGATTTTGATCGAGGATATGTGTCTGCTCATGAGTGGCAATATGTTGTGCAAATTGGGGATGCCACAGCCAAATCGCTCAATGCAAGATGCATTTAATCGAGAATTGGAGCGAGAAATGGACTTCGATCGAATCGCATTGATTCAAGCTGTTCGAAAAAATGTGCCAATGTTGAATCAAGAATAAAAGAAAGAGTACGATGAATTGATGCAAGCAGTCGATAACGAAAATGGCGGAAGTTTCTTCCTTGATGCGCCCGGTGGAACTGGAAATACATTCCTGATTTCACTGATTTTGGCTACAATTCGTTCGAAAACTCAGATAGCTTTGGCCCTAGCCTCTTCTGGGATAGCGGCTATTTTGTTAGAAGGCGGTCGAACAGCATTGAAATTGCCATTGAATCTGCAAGTGGATGAAGAACCTACATGCAACATTTCAAAGAACACTGCGATGGCGAAAGTACTGCAGCAATATAAGATTATCATATGGGACCAATGCACAATGGCTTACAAACGCGCATTGGAGGCCCTGAATCGTTTACGTAATGATAAGCGACCTTTCGGTTTAGAAATAATCTTGCTATCAGGCGATTTTCGTCAAATGCTGCCTGTCATTTTGAGATCAACTCCGGCAGATGAATTGAATTATTGTCTGAAGGCGTCTGCTTTATGGCGATACGTCAAGAAATTGCATTTGACAACAAACATGCGAGTTTCTTTACAAAATGACCAGTCCGCTATAGAGTTCTCTAGGCAATTGTTGGCGATGGGCAATGTTGTAAGTCCAGCAAACTTAATCACCGGCCTGATTGAGTTTCCACAAAAGTTTTGCAACTTTACAACGATACCGGAAGAACTTATCATGAATGTTTTCCCGAATATCGCTCAGAATTATATTGACCATGATTGGCTGAGTGTGAGAGTGATTTTGGCTGCGAAAAACAAGAACGTCGATCATTTGAATTTCGCCATTCAAAACCAAATCGCTGGTGAGTTGCATTCATACAAATCAGTCGACTCCGTGATGGATGAAAACGAAGCCACCAACTATCCCATTTTGTTGCGCAACCTAAATGAACGAAAACTTTTTAACGGTACGCATTAATCAAATATTATTCAAGCAACGAGAAGTTTTTTTTTTCAGGATTGCTTTAACGCGGTATATCACGCGTTTCTTGACGCATTTTTCTATGCATTTTATCGTTTTATGATGCGTTATTTAAAGATTTAAAACGTTTTTGACGCTTTTTTTGACACGTTGTTTGACGGTTCTCGTTTTCTGGTGCTTTAATTGGCGAGTTTTTTTGATGCGTTTTTCCACGCGTTTTCCAGACTGTTTTTGATTTGTTTTTCGATGAGTTTTTTCATGCATTTTTGATTTGTTTTTTTTTTTTTTCATGCGTTTTTTTAAGGGTTATTTCACCTGTTTTTGACGTGTTTTTTACACGTTTAGATGGGTTTTAGGCGCATTATTTCAGGCTTTTTTGACGCGTTATTTTACTCTTTTTTTGACGCATTTGGGATGCGTTTTTTTACGCGTTTTCTCAAGAACATACCCTTATGTGTTTTAAGTATTATGTAAGTTGATATATATAATTTTCATTTATATTTTTTGTGGAAGTTTTGAAAATGTGAATTATTATCTGCATGCAGCGAAGTTGCTATTCATTATTTATCTTTATACTACCAGGACCTATATCCTCTTTAATACAACAAAATCATTCCCACATCCACCAACGAATTTCCAAATTGGATTACGACTCACTCAAATGCTCCTTGCAAAGAAAGTAATTATCCGTGTAGCGTTTTACAAACACTTTTGGTAGGAATACTCGTCGTACCGTCTAGGTCAATGAGTTGCAAATAACTTCCCCAAAATTAAATAGCACAACGAGCGCAAAGTGTGAACGCTCATGCATGAACGACAGAGTAGATAAAGCAATTCTACAAGTATCCTTGAAAAATAATTAAAAACTGAAAAGGAATATTGACTTAAGAAGGTGGTTTCAGAAGACCCTGTCAATTTTTTCACCTGATTTACTTAGTTACCTTAAAGAAAATATTCGTATACATATACAATATACATAGTTGTGTATGTTCCATGATTAACATCGCTTTTTATCTATTTCTCTTTTCAGATCCGAAACGAATTAATTTTTCTCAACTTTTCGAGGAAGGTAAGTTAATTGGAATTTTTGCTTTGTTTCTGTCAAAGGAGAAGAAACGAAAATTTCAGGATGACAGCTTTTGCATCTAACCATAAGGACTCGTTGTCGTTAGCCTACTTTCAAATTGAAAAAGATTGAGATGAATCCCTTTCTGGGAAGAGAAATTAGTTGATTGGTAATACGAGTATTATGCCGATTTTTAGCGGACTATACAATTTATTCAAGGAGTTTTTATTCAAGTTGACACCCAGACAGGCTAACTCTTTGAGCTTGTCAATGGACAGTGTGTGGAAAACGGAATCGTTACAGTGAATTGCCCTTGTAACTACGAGTATGCATTGGAGATTACCACTTAAGTGGTGGCATTTTTTCGTCTTCGGTAGATCACTTCAAAAAATTGTCAACAACCTTCGTTTCCTTGTTTCATTGCACTACCCTTTAATGAGTATATACTAAGAAGCACACAGACAATGTTCCACTTTAAAACTAATACGTGCAGCCTTTTGATGCCTTAGTGGGAAAGAGTGCTTGGTTTTAAGATTTTTTATTTTTTGCATGTGACACTACCCCCGCCGGCAACCACCCCAATGTCCTTCGCCGTGAATGTTATCTCTTTTTTCAAGAAGACGAGTCGTTTCGTTCGTCTTCTTAAGAGTGAGTGCGCGTATGTTTTCTAGCTAATAAAATGTGTGTAAATTGTTTCATTGATGTCGGTTTTAACGGCTTCTAGTGCCACAGCTTCCCGGTCGGTGCCCACCTTGACTCGTTTAGGCCTTCAAAGGGTATAACGATATTTATATCGCGTTCGTTTTCTGAAGGACATTCTCAAATGTAGCAGCTGAAAACGATATACGAGTACGAGTATGCATGCACTACACGTGAGAGCGAATTCCAAATGGAAAGAGCTAGTGGTGGAGTAAATATGGTAAAAAGAAGTGGAATTTTTATTCGACCTAAAAAGATGACTGGTGCATAATCAACCACCAACTGGTACTTTTCTCTGCTCTGTGCACGAGAACGAATGTGTGTCTTAAGCCGACAAGCCGTTTTCCACACACCCGTGCCCGTGTGTATGTGTTTTTTTTATTCTTCACATTTAATTCTGTGCGCGATGAAGGTACATCATACATCCTCTCTAATGGTTTTCTTTTGTGGCAGATGATAATACAATTTAATTTAGTGCGTATAGTATTTAGGTGGTGAGATGCAGGGCAGGGTGTTAGAGATATGTAGCTTTTTCTGAAAACATAAAATTATATGTAAAATATGTGCCAGTGACTTATAAAACATGACGAGAAGATTCGCAAGTTCATTCGTTCACTTCGAACCATCGGACGGCCTCAAATTGAAACAATGCAGGGAGCAGGGATACCCCTTAGTGAGAGGAATGTAATGTTTTTCAATTTGTACAGAGATTACTTTGCCCAATTAAATAACCATTAATTTTGCTTTAAAGTTTGGCTCCGAAGAAGTATAAAACATTATCTCTAGTGGCTTTAGTTATATGAGCTATTTACCTAGTGTAAATGCGAAATTGTCGTTGTCAAGCAGATAGCATTAGTGGGCCGATTTCAAAATACCTCTTGGCATCCCCTCGCAAGTTCCTGAAGTAACCACCAACTGACAAGAGTACAGAACTAGTGCCTAAACTTATATAAATTCATAAATAAATGTTATTCAGAATCAAAAGATCAACATTCGTATACGACTTGATTGCTTACCAACAGGCTTTCGCATCTCTGTATGTAAAGGGTTATTCAATAAGAGGTGTTATTGTGAAAGGATATGGTCCTGTATGCATGCTCGTGGTGGCCATTTGGCTGATGTTGTTTTTCATTATTAACGGCATACCTTCCTCTTTATTATGAAACAAACATCCGATCATATATCTCAAAAAATGGCATTTTTCTTTGAATACCAAAATAAACCCTCTTATTGGAAAACCCTTTATGTTGCTCGTCGATGGTATTTTTTGATGGGCGTAACGTTAACTTAAATTCTTCGCGTTTGAGTACTGATTTTCATTGTGATTCGGAGGTGTCCATCAAAATATACTTTCCCATTCCCAATCTAGACAGTGATTTATTTGTTATAGTTTGGTTGGATAGGATCGCCGTGTTTATGGTCCCTAAGCTACTTATAGAGTATTAATTATTGCAAATTAATGCCGCGGTTTTTAGTGAGAGTCAAAAATGTGCAAAACTTAAACTATTATCAAACCGTATTTACTATTTATACAATTTTTCTATAATTAGCTTGAGAGCACCTTGACTTAATCGGGTGTAGTGTAATTAAATATAATTTTTGCTAATTATTCAATTTAGACCGAAGGGCAATTAGCATCTCAAAACATAGGTAATGGTTTTTTTTTAAAGGTTTGCTTTTTAGACTGGCAAAAAGTGTTTATTTGTTTTGTTTTCACATTTTATTAGTTTTAGAAAAATTCTTAACATCAGTCGATTCTTATCACTAAAAGTGTTTTATACATCATTACTTTTGCATAAGGATTTAAATATACATTCAAGTATGTTTCAGTCTTGAGGTTGCTTGGAAGGCTATTAAAAATAATTGCACTCGTTTGTAAAGTAGGTTGTTCTGTGTCCCAACTCTTCTATAAAGCGGTAATTTAAAACCTCCCGCATTCCTTCATCAGTCTTGAATTCCCATGTTTCTCACATGGTCAATTGCATATATGGCGTGCTCACGTGCGAAAAAATGACTTTAGTGAAAAAGCGGACAGTTGGCCGACAGGTCAATCATTGCAGTTTGATTGGAACATATCGACGTGGGTATACCTACTTCAGTCATTTTTATCGTACAGGGTGTCCGCCGGGAAGGTATACTACTTTGTTTTGCCGCCATTTGGGTAAACATTAGTCTTGACAGTTCATATTTGGCAGTCGTGAAGTAGACACGTCGCAAAGTTATTCTGTTAAAATCATTTATCAAAATCAATCATCGACTACTGTGACGATAAGAAAGTTACGTGAAATTTTTGGGAGAAACAACGTGCCAACAAAACGCACTATTTATCGTGAAGTGAATGATTTCGAAGAAAGAGGGTCTGTAGGTGATAGGCCCAAGCATGGACCATTAATTAGTGCATACATTTATTAAGTAACTTTTTGAAATGAAGTAGATACTTTGATTATACAAAGATGATATGGCCGACGATATGCATCGAATTCGTACTGTGACATCGGATAATGAACTGGAGATGTCAGATGAAATGCGCAACAAAGCTTTGATTTTGATCGAGGATATGTGTCTGCTCATGAGTGGCAATTTGTTGTGCAAATTGGGGATGTACTTCGATAGAATCGCATTGAGTCAAGCTGTTCGAACAAATGTGCCAATGTTGAATCAAGAATAAAAGAAAGTGTACGATGAATTAATACAAGCAGTCGATAACGAAAATTTCGGAACTGGAAATACATTCATGATTTCACTGATTTTGGCTACAATTCATTCGAAATCTGAAACCGCTTTGGCCCTGGCCTCTTCTGGGATAGCGGCTACTTTGTTAGAAGGCGGTCGAACAGCATTGAAATTGCCATTGAATCTGCAAGTGGATGATGAACCTACCTGCAACATTTCAAAGAACCCTGCGATGGCGAAAGAACTGCAGCAATGTAAGATTATTATAGGTATGGGACGAATGCACAATGGCTTACAAACGCGCATTGGAGGCCCTGAATCGTTTACGTAATGACCTTTCGGTGGAGCAATGATCTTGCTATCAGGGGCGATTTTCGTCAAAAGCTGCCTATCATTTCGAGATCAACACCGGCAGATGAATTGAATTCTTGCCTGACAACAAACATGCATTTTTCTTTACAGAATGATCAGTCCGCTGCAGAGTTCTCCAGGCAATTATTGGCGATGGGCAATGGTGATTGAGTTTCCTCAAAATTCTTGCAACTTTACAACGACACCGGAAGAACTAGTCATGAATGTTTTCCCGAATATCGCTCAGAATTATATTGACCATGATTGGCTGAGTGTAAGAGTGATTTTGGCTGCGAAAAACAAGAACGTCGATCATTTGAATTTCGCTATCCAAATCCAAACCAAATCGCTGGTGAGTTGCATTCATACAAATCAGTCGACTCCGTGATGGATGAAAACTAAGCCACCAACTATCCCACGGAATTCTTAAACTCTTTGGATGTTTCTGGCTTGCCTCCACACAATTTGAAAATAAAAATCGGCTCAGTAATAATTTTGTTGCGCAACCTAAATGAACCAAAATTTTGTAACGGTACGCGTTTGATTGTGAAGAATTTAAAATCAAATATTATTCAAGCAACGATTTTTATTGGAAAATTCAAAGGTGAAGATGTTCTTATTCCGCGGATTCCACTTATTCAGAACGATTTGCCGTTCGTGTTTAAGCGTCTTCAATTTCCCGTACTTCTCGCTTATTAATAAGTCACAAGGATAATCGCTGGATGTGTGTGGCATAAATCTTGAATTTCACGTGTCGGCAAAGCTCTCGCTTTATACGTGTACGCACCCGATAATAGCAATAGAACAAAAAATGTTGTGTACCATAAAGCACTTCAGTGAAAAAGCGGTAGGTTGGCCGACAAGTATTTGATTTTATTTACCTTTTTATTTAATTTTAATATAGCTTTTTAATAAAAAAATTGAATTGACCGAATTACATGAAGCAGAATGAAGCGAAAGCTCGGAATTATAAATTTCATTACCTACGTTCATGAATTTGGGCGGAACGAAGTTCGCCGGGTCAGCTAGTATCATAAATATCATTTAAAGCAATTGAGCATAAATTGATAACCACCTTGTGGAACTCAAAAAACTCCAAAAAAGAGTTTCCGAAAACTTCCAATCGAAGATTATTTAACTTGCTTCCTTAATAGCAGTTGCAGTATGTGATTGACAGAATACAAGGCTTTGCTAAACTCTGTATCTATATATACAGCATTAATATGATATCCACCCACAATAACATTAATAAAGATGTAGTGCACCTCGTCGCTAAAGATGATATTAAGCTATGGATCAGCTGGATATTGTGTTGTGCGGAAGTCTCGACGCAAAACTCGTCTTATTGTAGACTGCGAAAAGCCGACATTGGAGATTCGACTTTGACGGGCCACCAGCGTGACCCTTTTGCTATTAAAGTTTCAATTTGGCACTTTTTTGAGAGACTGACACAATTTTTTACCAATTTTTTTAATTGTAAAATTCGCTTCGCAAAATTTTCAAATGCTGTTATTTCTAAATAAACACCTGTAAAATGTAACGCCGTTGCCTATCACAGCACTATTACAGTGTTTAGTGATCCAATGCTTCTTAAATATCATTCAAAAATACTAAATGTGCAGAATAGCTTCAGAATTGACACTTTTTTGTGATTGGCCCCTTTTCTTGCGACTATTGGAAATTCTTTAGCGGTCACGCTGGCCACAGCGTCTGCCGTAAAATGGGGACAAGGCGCGCAACGTTTGCACTGACGAACAGTCATTTTGACAATAAAGTTTTACGATTTGAATGTGCTGCTCAATCGTGTACCTTACCAAGGTGATTTGTCTGACAGTGACTGACAGACTGATGATGGGATAAAATCCAAAGTATATAAGGGACTGATGTGCTATTTGCGCAGATGAACGATGACTCTTTTTAATTTGTTTGTACTAGAAGTCGATTGTTTTCCGAATTTTTCTTGAAATAGCTTTTTTCGGGAAAATATTTATTGAAACCAATTTTAGTAGCTGCCGGGCCGCCAGATGAAATCTCAGTAGTTATCTACTTTTGGGATTAGGTTTCGGTTCCCCTGCTGATGGATCATTGACTGACTTTGATGAATAGGTAGGACAGCGCCAGGTTGAGCGAATTTTATTTTATATTTATTTCATCATCCCACTGACGTGCCGAGTATTTTTCTCATCATCCTTCGTTCCTCTATTGTTAAGTACAATTCAGCTGAAAGTTGGTTTATCCTTGTCCTCCGATCGGTATACGCCAGCCACATATAACTGGCATTCGTGATAATGCCACTCACTGCTAATTTAAATTTAATTTGATTCGTAACACAATGCTATTAAAAAATGAAAATATTATACCAACCGCATGTCCGTTGTCTGCTTATGTGACGAATAATTTATTAATTACTTTCTTCCTGTTGATAAATATTCCAGTTGGAAGGGTACCATTCAACAGGAAGTCCACAGGTCGGTGGACTCCCCCTTTTAGGAGATTGTCCTTGCGTTTGTTGACCACAAAAATCAGAGTACATTCTGAAGATTTTGTGCGTGTTTTGCTTTTGCATTTGACCACCAAACACGTCAGTCCATCTTGCTGCGGCTGGCCAACTTCGCCCGAAAACCCATATTCATATCCGAACAACAAAAGGTGAAAACAAAAAGAACTCCATCAAGTGAATAAATTGTCAAATGGACTATGGGAGATGGGACTTTGTGACTATGGAGTGGGCGAGTGTAAACAAAACAAACGAACAGAAAAATAAATAAGTGGAAGCATCTAGACAGAGGTATACATCTAAATCGGATTGGCAGTCGCATGGCTACATTCTGACTAATAACTCAAAGCAAATTGAATGTATGTCGTGAATACAGTCGTCGCTCGTCGTCGTTGCCTAGGCTGCTTATATCGATTGTCCTTCACTTTTTTTTCTCCGTGTGTTCAAAGCAAGGTCCTTCCACAATGAAAAGTGAATTGTGCTATGGCTTCGCCATCGACACTACTCCAGTTAATAGGATTATTTTGTGCGTGCCATAAAGTTAGTATAGTTTCAGAGAAACTGAACGACCAACCCCAAATATGGATAAAATAAACTTGAACACAAACATTTCATGCTGATGCTTAACGAACCTTTCGTATGTGCTGATAATGTGTTCGGGCCGTTCTCCCTTATGTGGCTTATTTTCACGGCCGCATAAATTACCCTGATTTACCTCTTTTTTCACATGACCTCCCTCGGAAGCATGCATGAGGTTATTATAGTATAAACATAAATAACCTGAATTTATACAGTGATTCTTAGCGGCTGTCAGTACTGATGAGTGTGCGCGGTTCATTGAAATGACAAATCAATGGTAGTGGCAAATTATTGAATTTAGTTAGGTTAAGTGTACCAGAGTGGACGACGGACATAGTCCTTTTTTGGGGGAGCATTTTTGAAGTCCCTACCTCTCGGGCTAAGTGAAATCAAGCCAACAACAGAAAAACACACAAGCAGAGGAAAATACATTTCTCTGGGAAAACAATGCAAAAACCAGGATACGAAGCATTGCTGTACGATTCAGCCCTGGCACTTGGAACTCTTCCAGATTAAGTGGAAATACGCCTGCCAAAGTCACTCTGTATCTATCCAATTCTTATCGTCTCGGGAGCATGGTATCTAAATTTATTCCGCATCTCGAAACACATAAGCACAACCAACCTCTTCACAAATAATGTAGTACATCTGCTGCTGACTAGAATTTCACCATCCAATTAACAAGTTGACGACTGTTTTATACAACTAAAATTGACTTGGAATACCTTCGCATATTCTATATTGTGGGGAATCTAAAGGGGATAGGGATAAATTGAGGGATAAGTTTTTGCAATATAAACAAACAAGCATCACCCCCTTGAGGCACTAAGCTGCCTGACATCGCTGCCATTCCTCGGCATTGTTGGGGGACTTTAACGAGATTATTTCCTAGATAGAAGTATATTCTTCACTGAGGAAAGGATTTGCTTAACCAGGAGCTGGTAAACAGACAATAGATATAGATACCTATACTCCTGAAAGAGATCAGTATATGGCTTAGGGCAACGAGTACTGCTGGTCGTTAGTTTGCCAATTAACTGTTGCAAAGGAATATAAGTGATAAATTAATTAATTTCTTGAATTAAAATTTCGTGAAGAATATTCAAGCAGCCTGACGGGCAGTGGCTAAAGTTGAAATTTTAAGAAAGAATGGCCATTGTTTATCATCAGTCTATCTGCTCACAAAGTAAATAATAAATACGGCGATAAACTGAATAATCCATTACAAGGGTGAATTATGCTGCCGGGGTTGGTGAAACTGTGTGGTAGCTTGCGGTTGGACTACTTAATTATTTACTCAGGAGTTTTTCTGTGGGTAATGGCCGATTAAAATGGAAAAACACTGCAAGCAATGTCTCGCTAGTGGGGTATAAATCGAACGTCTTATTGTTTGCTAGCAGTTCTTTGGCATATACACCGATGATGCATTTATAAATACAACCTTCGTTAACTCTTGCGCTTAATGAGATATATCTGTGAACTTGAACTGGGAAATTGTAAAGTTTTTGTGAAAGCGAAGTAAGCGCCGTGCCGTGGGCGACCGACAATATCATCCGCACTTCAGAATTTCTTTTCAAAGTATTTTCCCATCATACGACAGTAACCCACCCCTTTTAGCCTATATCAACCCCCGAAATAGCTATCACGTAGTACAAAACATTTTTATCATCCATATGAAAGTTAAGTTATTGACACATAGCTAATGCCCAAAATCTGACACTTTGACAGTTCCAAACATCGGGCTAAAAGCATTATAATCCTACTCTTCACCACTTATAGAAATGTTGTTCATTGCGAGTCCCTTATCCTGTCAAAAAAAAATAAAAAAATTTCCAACAAGCATTTATATACGCTTAAATCTCAGACAGAGTGCTGTCGAAATATTTTATTCTCCGAATTTTTCCCACATTTTCAATTTCAATTCCATAAAGAAATTAAATTCCCTAAAAGACGTTCGAAGCGTGCAACTTTTAAATAAGATGTCAACAACAGGCATCAACTCATGACACAACCTCAGGCTAAAAATAAGCCCTGGTTTAATACTCATTAAAGTTTCATGGATTCCCAAGGAGAGAAAAGTTTATTTTTTTTATTTTTTTTTTTATATAACTTCCATTGACGCACGCTCAGGGAAAATTATGAAATCGCACACTTCGTATAAACCTTAAATCATTTCCCACATTGTTCTATCTCGAGTAACAGCTCTTCAGGACGAAAATCAACTTCCGCCTTATTGATACTACTAGTGGGGTTCGTATAGCGGGGTGGGAGAATGGAAAAGCGTGATTGTGGAAACGTGGATCATGGGGGAATGAACAAAAAAACAACTTCAACTCAACACACACATGAAATCATGTGTGAATATTTAATAGACCCTTTATTTATGCTTGATCTGAGGTAAACGTATTTGGCCAAGACAAGGCCAATGCCAGCGTTAACCCTCCTGTGTCCCGCCCCAACAATGCCGGCATAACGCACACACTCCTTTAAATTATTTCCATGAATCTCTTTCAAGGCAGAAGAGAAATTTTCTGCTGCGTTTGTGTAGCTCGGCATGCTTCGGTGAGTGTTTTTACGGGCCTGTATTTTGTGATTTTTAAATATTTCGTTCAGTGAAGGGGCTGTGGGGATACCGATGAGAGTCCGATGTCTACCAGCAAACCGCTGTGTTTTCTTACATCGTTTCAGTATAAAATCCTGGAAAATTCTAGTGCCCATGTATATATACAGTTGTTCAACGTGTCCTTTCAAATGGAGATTGCATATACGATGAGTATGAGTAGTAGCATGGAAAATTATTTGCATTGCTTCCGTTTGATGGGGAAAATGCGGGAAATAATGAAAAATGAGGCTGCTGGTAGCCTTGACAATTGGTTAAGCTTTACCCTAGGGTTGCAGAAAATAACCCTATAAACTTGAGGTATGTATTTGTATATGGCTAAAGGCTTAAAAAATCGAACACAAATTTTCCCATTTTAGCGACAGACTAAAAATGGAAACTACAAAAGGAGTCTACGTCCTAACTTGTTGATGCGGTACCAAATACTTGTCGTAATCAAAATTCTGATTGGGTCAAAATTGTTTTTACAAAATCCTGTTTTCAAAATGTAGCTTTTCTAAATTCTGCTTCTCGAAATTCGACTTTTAAAAAATCGCACGCTCTTAAACATTTTCCAAACCTTTTTATTATTGTTTGCAGAATTTTGTAAATCCGAATTTTGAATGAGATCATTTCCTTTGTTTTTAATTTTGTAGCTAGTGTTTTCTGGTAGAGGAAGAAAGTCCGTTAAACTAAGACTCAAACTTGTTTCAATTATATTATTTTAATAAGCAATATTTGAATAAAAATGTTTATTGGAGAGCCTTATACAATATGAGCAAAATTGTTTTAAAATTTCTTTTTATAAAGGTTTTTGTTTTAAGGAACAATAAACAAAAGTACAAAATGAATGACAAGTATGATATAAAATGTGTGGGTGTTACAATTTTCTTTTTTCCTCTTTTCTTATTTTTTTTTTTTTTTTTTTAATTAAATTTCGCATTTTTCATTTATGTATTTTTTTTTTTAATAGATACTTTTTTTCAATATTTAATCTAATTTTACTTTTTTACTTGTTTCTTTTTAATTTAAATTCTGTTTTATTTTTACCCTAGGGTAATTGTTATTTTTTAATAAATTTAAAATAGTTATTTAATATCAATTTTTTTTTCTTGTACATTATATAAGTTGGATAAAACCAGAATTTGCTTTAAATTTGAAAACCTGAATTTTGTGAAGCAAAACTAAAAGCAGACTTTGTACGTGAAAAGGCAGAATGTTTGAAAGCAGAATTTCGACCTACTCCCAAGGAAGCCATATAAAGGGTTTTTCTAATTGGGACGGGCCGATGTTGGCAACTGCCATGTTGTTTTGGGTGGCGTCGGTTCAATCTAGTGTTGATTATTTATTATTATTTAGCAGCGTGTTCAAATAATAAAACCTATTTATGAAAATAACTAGCAGACGCGGTACCCTTCAAAATCTACTTTTCCAGGTTTTGAAAATTTTCAACTATACCATAATACGGTTTTAAAAATGCTTCGGTTTAACACAGCTGCAAGAGCATTTCACTAGAATTAATTTTAAAAGTTGGATTAATTCAAAAGTTTTTCATAAATACCTTAGATATACATTATACATATATCCAATAACTTTGAAAATAAATCCCTGTTCACTTAAAACTTAAGTTCAACATGATGTCAAGTAATAGTAAATCTGTTGAAGTTGCACAAATCTTTTTTCTTTTTTTTTGATTGTGGTCTCCAATAATAAATGGGTATTAGGTACTTTGTAAGGCCCTTTGTGTTTTTAAAATTATTCAAATGTTTATTCAAAGTAGCAAATCTCATCCAAAAACCCTCTGGGCTCTGGGTTTTCAGTCAGCCAGGACAAACTTTCTTATTAGTTTAAAAGCGCATTCAAAACGAGACAATACGTTTTATTACTTTTGCTTCGAAGTATCACATAACATACCCTAAAGAGAAAACACTGAAAATATATTGATACATGTGTGGTTCTCGGTTAGAGGAACAAAACACATAAACTGTTTGCTTGCTCTTATGTGTAGATTTTTTTTGTCTTTGTGTCTTAGGGTGGCTTGTGGGACGGTCGGTCGTAAGCGACAAGTATCAGCATCTTGTTACTGCTAAACAAATTACAGAGCTATAAAAATAACTTTGAGATGCGAAAAACTGCTTGTAAGTCACGTTGTTTTATCCAGGGGATTCTGGCCTTTTTTCCATTTTACACTGCAGCAATGTTTCGCAAAAAGTGTCTCGTTTTAGTATGAAGAAAAATCGAGTGAAAAGATGATGGAGGTGGAGTAAGCGACTACGTGATGAACATATGTAGCTTAAACGTATTATTTAAATTTGAAAAAAAAAACTCTATAAGGACATGTGGAAAATAACGAAAAAGGTTTGCCTTTTTGGCAGAGTGCATATCTGGAGTGAAAATGATTACTGTTTAGATGGCACGATCTTTACCGACACTTCTTATTTGATGGCCCAGGGGTAACCTTTCATGAAAAAGCAACAAGGTCGCATGGATATGATTTTAGTCTAATAATGATAAATGTGTGCAGCAAAGCACCTTAGGTAGGGTAATGGGAGATACAGCACCCATTTTCAGTTTGCGTTACAACTAAAAAAAATAAAGCATATTTTAATTAATTCAAGAACAAAAAATAGGAACTTAAATATAATTCATGCTTAAAAAATTAAAAATTCTAAAAACGTAAAAGTTAAAAAAAAAGTTAATTTAAAAACTGGATGCTAATTTGGCACCCATTCGTGAAAATGATGCCATGAGATGATGGCATATTAGACATTGAATCCACTAATCTGTTTTTAGATTCCAGAAAAATGTTCCTCAATATAAAACTAATAGCGTTAGAAATAACACCGGTGCCTCATATACCAAACTTTCACGTCTATCACAGAATCCGTCGTAGTCGGAATTTTGCTACGAACCCCGAAAGAACTGTTACAGAATCCGTTGTAGGGGAAGTTTAAAATTCGTAGAAAGTAGTATCACTGAATATACCACGATCTACGAATTTCGAAAGTAGCAAAAATGTCCCCTACGACGGATTCTGCGATAGTTCTTTCGGGCTTCGTAGCAAAATTCCGAGTACGACGGATTTTGTGATAGACGTGTTTATATCATCTCCGAAATGATGTGGAATTTTTAATTTTCTCCATTACGTAGTAAGAGAAAGATATTGTTTTCGTACAAAATTTCGAACTCGAGATGTTAACCAATTCTGACATTACTATGATACACAAACTCAAAAAAGTGGGTCGCAAAATTCTGTCCGGTCTGTCCATCTGTCTGTCTGTCTATCTGTCCGTCCTTCCACAGACCTACAGCCTAAACTGCTGCCCGGATTTCGTTCAAACTTCGGATTTTGAGTTTGTGGGCTTACAGTTCGGGGCCATTTTTATTTATTTTGCAAGGTAACCTCAATATTAATGATACTTCCCATATAAAATGTTCGTACCAGTTTGATTTGTTCCAAAACGGCTCTATAGATTTCAACCAAAATTGATATTTAAGCTTAGGTAAGTGAGGTTACTATGACTGCATACCCAGTTTTTGGCTAAAAATTCGAATAACAGAACTACTTTTGAAATTTGGATATATATCAAAAACGGTCCATGCGATTGAAAAAAAAAATTCATTCTAGGGTAATGTTGTCATTTCTAACTTAATGGAAAACTCAGTTTTTCTGTGTATTGTAAGATCGATTTTTGACAAAAGTAATTTTTTTTTATAATCGTTTTCCTGAAAACGGCAATAACGATTTTGACCAAAATGCAAACTTAGAGTAAATTTGATGTTCTTAAAAATATTGCGTCCCTAATTTTCAATTCGAATCACCAAAAACGCTAATTTTAAAAACTGCTCATATCTTGAAAACCCCATTTTTGACTTTAATAAAACTTTAAAAACCAAGTAATGCTTATATCCCGAACAATAACTTATAATCAGATTTCAGCTGTACAGTTAAAAAAAAAAAAGTATTTTTCGAACTAAACATTGCAATATTTGGTACTGTTTTGTCTGCCAAATTTTACAAAAATCGCTCTAACAATTTTTATCAAAATACATATTAAAGATAATATCAGGTAGAAGCTCGTTAGTTCGGAATGGTTGGGGGAAGGTCAGTCCGAATAAACCTACCTAATAAAATAAGAAAACAACCAACAAAACCTTTGATAAAGGAGAAAGTTTTGTTCGACCCAGTCGTGCACTTTATTGACCTTGCAGCTGTTGAATCACCTGCTAATTGTTCAGTCTCTATTTTCAATGTATCCCGTCTATTATAACTACCTCCACCCTTGATTTGTTACCATTCTAAGTCACCAGGGCCAAATTTTATTATTCTATTCTATTAACTTCCACTTTACCAATGCATCGCGAATGTCATTGCACTTTATTTTAAGACAAAAAATAAAAAGAAAATTTGCCTTTCTCTAATCTAAACGCATAAGTACGCCATCTCATACTTTTGCGATTCTACGCCGCAAAAATCGGATTAACAGATTCAAGGCAAAATTTAGCATCGGATGGGTGCCTTCTTGCCAGTAAATGAGGACGTACAGCAATATTCGCAGGTGTACTTCATTTTGTCGGGGGATGATCAAATCGATAGCCTGTACAGAGGGCAAACAGGAGTGACAAAAAACGTCATTCGACAATTGCATCCATTATAAATGCAATCAACGCTTTCATTACAATGTTTAAAACGGCGATAGAGAAAATGAACTTAGAAGATCGCAGATTTGTTTTAAAACCTGATAATAGAACCGCACTTTGGGAAAACGGGTAGTGTCACTTCGAATACCTACAAGAAAAATTATTTAAAATTTTTAATTTTTTAATTCGGATGTTCCGGACTTACCGCTTCACAATTTGAAATTAAAAGTCGCCTCAATTATCATTTTGCTGGGCAACCTTAATGCACCGAAACTTTTTATCGGATCGAATTAATAATATGATTGTGAAGAATCTGAAATCAAATGTCATGCAAGGACGATTTTGAGTTTAAAAGGCAAACATTGTCATATCACGGACTCCGCTTACTCAGAACGATTTGGCATTTAAGCGTCTATGACAAATAATGAGTCGCAAGGATAATCACTGGATATTTGTTTGCCATCAATCTTGAATTCCTATGTTTTTCACATGGTCCAATTGTATGTGGCGTGCTCACCTGTGGGCAAACCACTTTAGTACAAAAGCGGAAGGTTGGCCGGCACGTCAATCATTGCGGTTTTATTGAAATACATCGATATTTAATATAACTTTTGAATAAAGAATTTGAATTGACGGAATTACATAAAGAAGCATGCGCTGTGCATGCTTGGAAATATTATTTTCATTACATTTATGAATTTGGGCGGAACGGAGTTCGCCGGGTCAGCTAGTTATTTATATCTTACTCTTAAAATATTTTTCTAATAAGTAATCACATAATGATTTTTGATATTTTTGAAACTCTTAATCCATTTGCCTATGAAAATTTGAATGCCTACTTTCTTTGAAAAAAAAAAATAAACCTGCGTTTTTTAAATGTATAGGCTTCATTTCGGCAGTATAAAAGGACAGCCTAAATGCTGCTTATTTCATAATTTTTTCGACCAGCGAATAGGTAAGTACTGCGAATTCTCTAAGGAGGTTCAAAGTAATTACCTGTAACGCTGTGATTAATAGTTTGGTGGACAGACAAGGCCGCAAAACGCAACGTGATGTAAATGGCGCTTAACCCTTTCCCTCCCACGGTAGCCAATTGGCTACCGCCTGCTTTTCTACAAGTAACTATTACAAAACAGGCAAAATTAAAAGAATTATAGTTTCTTTAATCTGGCAAGATCATTTCCTTTCAATCTATTGCAAATAATTTTATACGTTTTATTTGGTAACGATGTATTTTGACATTTTGCTCGTGGACGTCAACCTCTAGTGGTCTGTTGACGCAAAGTGGATTTTGGTCGTGAATTTGAACAGGTAAATATTAGTTTTGGTGCCGAAAAAAAATGTTTTTGTGTGAATAACATTGTTCTACGATAAATTTAGTAAAATATAAAACGAAATGTAATAGCACGTTGCAGAAATGCACGATTAACCAGTGGTTGCCGATTGGCTACATTGGGGTGTTATCAAGCATTTGAATCGAGAAAGATAACTGCTTTGCTGCCATATATTTAGAAGAAATTTATAACAACAAAAACACTTTGTAATCCGATAAAAGCTTTGCGTTTTTATTTATATTCACTTTTATTGACCATAGCTGACCCGGCAAACTTCGTTCCCCCCAAAATTTGTTAATGTAATGAAAATAATAATTCCCAGCATGTACAATGTACCTACTTGATAATTTATGTAATTCAGTCAATTAAAATTCTTTATTCAAAAGTTATATTAAATGCAATATAAATAAATGATGAATAGCAATACTGATTTGTTTCAATCAAACCGCAATGATTTTGACAAAGTTTCGGTAAATTGATGCTGCGCGACAAAATTTTAACTGAGCCGACTTTCAAATCCAAATTTTGTAGAGGTAAGCCCGGAACATCTAAAGAATTCAAAAATTCAACTTATCCCCATAGAGTTTTATTTTCACGACAAAAGGTAGCATAATGTCCTTCCTTTCAACTAAAAATCATAAAAATCGAACGATCCGTCCCCGAGTTATGAGTGCACGCTGCACATACAGACGTCAGTCTCTTTTATTTGAATTATATTAAATTAATGTATTAAATCTTGCTCACATAACGCAAATTGCTTTATTTGGACAATGTCCATTAATAATTTTAATTGTGCAACTTTAGAAATAGAGCTTGATTTTATTTTTGAATGTGACGTGCCACAATCCGTTTTCCTATCCCGCTTGTCTTTTTCAAAGTAACACATATAGGGTCAAACACTATCCGAAATTTAAAACTGGAAGCAACCATATCCATCTACAAAATTGCAATCAACTTGGTAGAGCTGTTTCGGAGATCGGCAACAGCGCCACCTATCAGGTCCAAATGTATCCTATCCTTCAAGCGGGAACGAAGAATAAAAATCTACAAAATTTAATTGAAATCGGGTGAGTGGCTTCGGAGATCGACAACAACGCCATATAGCGGGTCAAAAATCCTATCTTTTAAGTTTGCGCTAACCTGAAATACAACAATACGAACAAAACAAAAGACGAATCATAAAAATTGACCCAGTGGTTATCGAGTTATATCATCATCATCGAATTTCATCCCGAAAGAATTATAGGTATAAATTAAGAAGATTATTATTAAAGAAAATTTAATTGAACTGAAAATGACATATACGCCTAAAACGCCACATGGGTAGGATTTCCGACGATGTGCACTAAAAAATTCAGTTTTTGTTAGAAATAATAAATTAATTATTATTAATGTTATGCCAAACGCCATAATGTTACATCAAAAAAGTTTGAATTGTTAAAGCGCTATGGTGGTTAAGTATTCTTAAATTTTCTAATTTTCCGCGCAATTTCCTTAATTTTTTCGTTCATAATATTCTTCTCCTGACAACACAACAAACACAACAAAAAAAGAATTAGCGAAATCGGTCCAGCCGTTCACGCGTGATGCCGTGACCAAGGGAAATAGGGATTCATTTTTATATACATAGATAATAATAAAATAACATTTTCTGATTTTAACACCCCAATCTTAAGCACCCCAATGTAGCCATATGACTACCACTTCGCCACGCCCACCCGATGACTCCCACTTAAAAAAAAAAAATGCAGTTATCTTTAGAATGCCCATATTAACCTTAAAAGCATCCAACTTATTTTTTTACACACATATTAATAATTTGGGAAGGAAAGGGTTAACCAACTTAGCGCGCGAAACTGGAGACGCTTGTTGGTTGAGGCCCAGGTCCACCTTGGACTGTAGCGCCACCTTAAGTAAGTAAGGACAGACAAGGAAATTTCCTCAGTCTTCCTCCAAAATATTAAAAACAGCGACGCTCTGTATTATTTTTGACTGTACATCTACCTCAGTTTACTTTTAAATAAATTAAAATCGTTCAAAAAACCTACGTCCTCTTTTTTTTTCCTCCCACGAGGGAATTCAAGGCTAAAACGTCCATTTTGAGTGCGGCTTACTTTAATTTAAATATTTGAAATTAAAAGAGTATGGCTATGCTATTTGCTATAGAAGAAAAAATTGTTTAACGTTATAGTAAAAGAGAGCGGTCCAGTTTCGGGTGTAGTATAGGATATACAAAGAAAAACGGTTGTTAAAACAATAGAATGAGAAGAATGTATTAAATTGATAATATTTTCCGAAATTTGGGAAGATTTACCATATTACCACCGATGGCGTCATTTATTAGGTTAGATAAAATATTTTCTATTTTTTTAATTGCGTAGTTCAGCTCATCTCTTTACCTGGCTTCCCTGTGAGTGGTGTATCCCCTGATCCGATCAAAATCAAAGTAGATATCTCAATTTGAGCCTTACCAGACATTAGTTTTAATTGCCAAAACCCAAACTTATACGTTTCATTTTTATTTACAATATCGTTCTCCCAATTTAAATAAAATCATATAACAACCTCGCCCACATCGCGTTCACACAAAACACTAAACCGCACCGCCACCCCACAATAATTAATAAATTTATTAAAACGCATTTATTCTGAGATTTAATTAAAATGTACACACTCGTATGTACAGAGCTTATACTAGAATTATCAGACTTATGCACGCCAAAAGGTTAAACAGCAACCTATCTGCAGTTAAATTGACAACAATTATTGCTTACATTCAGCTGACTAGTCAAATCCAGCTTACCTGTTTTGTACGGGCTTAAATTGTAATTACATTACACACAAAAAAAAAAATATCTCATTAATATTACTTAAGCTTTATCCAGATATTTTATCATCAGGTGGAGGAGGCGGAGCAGGAGTAATGATGTATAACAATTTCAATAGCAGCAAAAAGATAGCAAGTTCACTCATGTGAGTGCTGAGCGGTCGGAAATCCCTTGTTCACTGTTTGGTGTACATCCACTATTCATGAAGGTTAAAGCTTTCATCAATCAATCTGCACAACAATATTAACAACAGTTCGTTGGTTGCCACTTTCATTCTCAATTAAATATGCGTTAGGTAAACAAAAAAAAGTTAAAAACGTTTAAAAACATAGATAGGGCGTTTTGTATTATACGCTTGTCCACATTTTCATTTTATTTGAAGTTTTTAATTATTAAAAAAAACGTTGATCTTCAGTCTTTTGATTGGCAATGAAGAGTATTAATTATTATTTTTATTATAAATATTTATTTACCAGGTAACTATAAACTAACAAGCTAATTAAGTTAAAGAGCTCAGCTGCGGAAACTATTGGCTCTGAAAAAATGTATTCAGTTTTCAGTACTATCTGAATATTCCTGTTTTTGGTTTCAATTGCCAATTAATAAAACTACGGAAGTCTTATAAAGGGTCCGCCAAATAACTGTTTTTTTTTTTTGAAAATGCTATAAAAAAAAACTACTGAATATTTTCTCAAATTGCTTTTTTTGTTTGAAAGTACAATCCTTCCGGTTAATAATGGAAAATAATTTCATTCAAATGGCCATGCAGTAGAGCTTCATCTGAAAAGATGATTTTTTTGGCAAGATCGGCATCTTCTCTAAGTCGATCGCAGGCCCACTTAGCGAAGCGAAAACGCATTGGATGGTCAGTTGGCTTCAACTCCTGAACCAATTGGACCTTGTATGGCGTCATACCAAGGTCTTTATGCAAAATTCGTCTCAATGATGTCTCCGAAATGTTCAATTGTTGAGAACGACGGTGAATTGATGTTGATGGCGCTTCACGCACACTTTCTGCCACAGCAGAAATTTTGCACTGTTTTTGGCTTTTCATGCTTATGTTTATCGATGAGGATGCCAGTTTCTTTCACTTTTTTCACAAGATAACGAACATACGGAGCTGACGGTGCTTCTCTTCTTCGAAAATCCGTACGCAATTTTCGCACACATTCGGCAACATTACCATGATTTTCAAAGTAATGTCGCAATATTTCCCAGCGTTGTTCAAGGAAGGATAAAACTAATTATCTGTCAAATCAGACGTGAGCAAAGTGTTACCATTCGCGAAATAAGCACTTGTTGAAAAAAAAAAAAACGTTAGATGGCGGACCCTTTATTTCTATTTACTTTGAAACTGTGTCTGTTTCCGTGAGAATCAGGATTTCTTTTTGCACTTATGTTTGGATATGGCCTACTTTTGAGGACTATTTCGTCTATGATTTTTAATTGTCATTTTCAAAATTAACAATTATTGCAAAAAATTACACCTCCAAAGTAGAAAAAGTTGGGGGCTTTAAACCATTATTGTTAAATAAAACGAATATCCATCTTAATTACGTAAAGAACAAAGGTTATAAGAAATTTCGCAATAATGAAAGTGAACAGTATCGAGCGCTACAAATACAATTTGATTTTATATATTTGATTTGATTAAGTGCGACTTGAAGGCAGATAGTAAGAGTTCTTTCAAGTTACCATACACACCTTCAAAATTTAATTGAATTCAGTTTAGTAGTTTCCGAGATCGACAACAGCGCCACCTATCGGGTCGAAAATGCCGTCACGCCGAAAGAATTTCTGTCTCATTCGAGTCAAATTTACTCCCAAGTCGTGCCAATAGATGTTTTACATCAAAAACTGTCCAATGGTATTCCCAAACTACTGTTTTCTTCACCCAAAGCCATGCTTACATTTTTGGTTGTTTAAACTATTTAAAAATGATCAATTCATAAATAAAAATTTAAATCTGAATTTATTCCCGAAAACAATTATAAATAACTGATAGGTCAGACGATGTTATATAAGTTACCTGGGACAGCTCTTCTCCTATACATAACGATTGTATTTCTGCATTGAATTGTTCAAATGTTTGTAGGTAAAGCTATAGTTAGAGATATTATTATTTTGTTCTAAAATACCATCGAAATTATATAATTCTTCCAACCTACTCGTGAGACTTGTCTGAGCTCGTTGGACTTCTGCTGCCGATATAAATAAAATAAAGTCACCAGAATCTCTAGAGTAGAAACTTTCCAAGTGAAAGAAAGTATAGCATTATATTACTCATCGCAATTATTTCAGAGTACACCAAGCTTAGTTCAGTGTCGACACCTACTATAGTGCTTTATGCAATCTAATAGATATATGAATTTCTCAGAGCATTTCAAAATTTTGTTAAGAACTTAAAGTAAGAACTCTGGGAAAATGGAACTAAAGCATCTATCTTCCCTATAGGTATTGAAATAAAAGAAGTAAATACACAAATAGCACAAAAGGTTTCTTTACCCTGACTTAGCTTCTAACAACCATACGTTTTGTGAGCTTTTATTTTTGGGACGGATGAAAAGATCCTACAAATGAACTGACAATCGTCCGCGAGAGGTGGTGCAAGGAGGAAAGCCTACCCCTGCAATTCCATCTATCAATATAAATCCCATAAACCTATAGTAGTGAAAATCTATGCATTAGGTCTAACGTTTTTCCATAGATGGGTCAAGATCAAAATTTTATGGAGATACTATATCAATAAACAACTTTCATTATTTCTTCCCGATTGATAGCAGCAGAAAACAGGGATGGAATCGGCTAAGGTGATAGTTGATAGTTGATATTCAATATTCATGCTTTGGCTCCACGTAAGGTAATTATCAAATTGACAATCGCCACCGCTTGCTTGCGACAGCTATTTAGGTGTCGTTTTCATACATTTTGTGCCGCTTTCGTCAGCAATGTAGGTTGGCCTGGCTTCAACTCTAAAATGTAAAGTTTTGTGAAATAGGTGTGAAAATATAAAAATAAAAAAAATGTTAGCGCAATATTCACTTCAATGGAATTATTCTATGCCGCAGCGAGAAATGAAGAAAATAATTATTACAAAAAAGTCGGATTGCATAGAATTCGCTTAAGAAAAAAAGCAAATATTAAAGAACTTCCTAAGGTTTTTTTTTTTCATAGATATTCTTAAATTATTTATTTTAGATTCCTGAAATAAATTTCGACTTAACAAAGAAAGATTCATGTTTGTTTTGGGACTGCCTGATTTACCAACTGGAATAAGGTCAATGCATGTTCCACCCATACACCAATTGCCTGAAACTTTAAATTTTCTTTGGGGTGGTGGTTATCAAAGACAAGTTGGGTTGGGGTTGACTGGGCGGCACCAATGGGTCAAAGTATTTCCTATTTATTCCCTTCACTTACATTTTTCACAATAAAAAAGACACACTTGGAATATGTATCAGTTGCTCGGAATGACAGCCAGCGTCGGCAAGGATGTGACATTTAAAACTCTAAGTGCTGCCAATAATCAATAATAATGATCGCTTTACGCAGAGCAAAGAAGAGTTGATAATCAAAAAAAAAAAACAATCAAAAAAGCGACAATCAACTATCACCTTAGCCGATACTAGTCCTGTTAATGCTCTGCCTACATTTGCTTTGACTAACAATATAAATGTCTTAAATTTTGACGTGTCATATCGTTTTCAAGTTTTCTTCTCACTCTATTTGGTCGATAAATCATTTTCGAATTGCTATAATTTCGCTCTCTTGCCTATCAAGCCTGGCTGCACCTTTGCAAATATTCCATTCACTCTGATTAAAAATACTTTGCACAAGAAGTTCACACTTTTCTTCATCTAAACAAACACCTCGCATTCATCAGTTGCAATGTCCCCAGTGTCATTTTATCGACGTACGGGAATCGCACAATAGATGATGCAAATCTTTTCATATTACATCCTTCGAAACATTTTTTTAACAACTACGCAATTTGTTTTCTATACCCTATTCAAATTGATTCCTCTGAATTTCCTTTGGGTCGCCTCTTCTTTCGACGTCCTTCGGCTTCGATGCCGTTCTTATTGCTGCTCATCGTAATTTCAATTGCGCAAAAGTTAGTCAATAAAAAAAATAGTATAACTACTAAAGCGTATAAAATTCTGTTCCAGAAAAAAAACTTGTTGATGAAAAAGAATTTTAAGTTTCTTTTCTTTAGGGCATTAGTCTGAGTTAACAGAAAAAGTTCCTACACATGACGACGATAACGACGAACGCGAACGAATGTAACAATACACATTCTGCAGACTTTTCGGTACATAAGTAAACTCATGTCGAGGAGATCCGTTAAGTAAGAAAACTTTGCCTTTGTACTGAACGTGAAATACAGTAACCCCTGAAAGCGAACAGATAGTGCGGAAAAGTAAGTACTCCTTAAAAAAGAAATTAGGGAAGATCGTCTTAATAGAAAGTTGTGACGTTGTGCCTCATTATCACATCAGAAATTAAACAACGATTTGCAATCGCCTTTTTTAGGCCTATGAAGGCAATTGTGTAGTAGACTCTATTCATCATTGCAGACGTGCTCTATGGAGCAGAAGCAAATATATCAACAACTCCACGGTTCCTCTTTATCCTAACATAACTCATCATATCACATTTAGTTTGTATTTCAAATTTTATATGTATTTTTTACCTGACTCTAAATTCATACATAATTTGCAAAGACAAATTTCAAGTCAATTAATAATTATCTTAATATTGGCAATTATTTGTTAATGGAAACCTTGAAGAGAGCTATAGTTCACTTTTAAGAATTGTGCATAATGCAATTGCCTCATACACACAAATAGTAAACATAAGAATTGCTTCAAAACCAGTTTGGTGTAATAAAAGAATAATCAATCTCAATAATAAAAAAATAAGCAATTTCGCAGAGCTAATAATGATCGAGGCTCGACAGACAATATCACATATTGCAAAAAGAATTTGATACTCTAAATAAATTCTTTAAAATACAGCATCTATTATCTGTTGGATATGATTTAAAATCTAATAGTAAATGTTTTTGGAAATTTATTGATGCTAAAAAACATACAAATGACATTCCTAATTTAATGCGTGACGCATTGGCACATTATCAACCGATCGCTTAGTTGTTTGTAACTTTTTTGCTAAACATTTTCAATCCGTTTATCAAGATGTCTCTTCGAACACTCATCTCGGTAATCAATTTTATAACTTTGATAGCGGTTTGAGCATTGGTAGGTTTAATCTCTCTATTTCAGAAATTGAACAAGCCTTAATTTAGAGTCAGGTTTACTCACGATTGCTCCTTTTATTTTACAGAGGTGTGCGAAAGTATTTGCTGTTCCTTTAAAAAATACTATTTTTAATCGCTGTAATTTTCTAAATAAGTGGAAATGTTCTCTAATTACTCCAATTTATAAATCAGGAAGTAGACAGAAAGTTTCTAACAATCGGCCTGTTTGTAAGATAAGATAAGACTATTCCTTTTTTTTTAAACTGGTTTATATAAGATTCAGATTCAGTCAGCATGGTTTTGTTGTTGGTAGATCCACTAGCACAATACTTACAATTTGTTCAAATTACATTTTTTTTAAATTGACTTGAGAAAGGGCAGCAAATAGACGCTGTATATACAGATTTTTCCAAGGTATTCGATCGTGTTAATCATAATATATTACTTTTGAAGTAAATAAAATAGAATTCCACTCTAACTTTTTAAACGGATAAAATCATACTTAAAGCGTCGTATTCTGTATGTTCGTATTAATAACATTCCCTCTTCACCTTTTAATGTTACCTCAGGCATGCCTCAAGGAAGAAATCTTGGCCCCCTTCTTTTCTTGTTATTTATAAATTTGATTGCATGTTATTACAAGGAGATCTTATCATATTATCGAATTGGTGTTCACACGCCCACGGCACAATTGAGTAGTAAGTCAAAGACTACATAAAACAAACCTTCGATTGAGAACAAAAACGGGCTGCCTGCAAACTGTGCCCACACAAATCAAAGGAGAACTTTTGCCGCCACACGCATCCTTAGAAAATGCTATGCACATCTTAACGGATCCTAGCTCTGTCCTATTCCCATAGTTTCTTAAAACTTCTCCCAAAAAGGCCACTTACAAAGCCCACCGCAATAGTATTACTGGTCAGTACACAAAAGCATCGTATTTTCTCCATGCGGCCATCGTTCACAGACCTTCATATAAAGGAAAATTAAAAGCGCTCATGGGAGGAAATTCTTTCAAAATTCACAGAGAAAACTACGCGTTTCAAACCGATCAGCATTTTTTGGCTAGAGGGGTGACGCTATGTAGGTCGTCTCCTTCACAGCCTTGATATTCGTTGCTATACTTCTCAAAAACGCTTACATTATGCTCTAGTGGTTTTTTAACACTCCTCAAAAAATATATTCCCCGTTTTCAATTATGTAGGTACCTTCCAAATAGAATAAAATATAAATCCAGTGAAAATCAGAAAATATACGAATTCAGAAAATTTTGAAAGCATGTTCAAACGCAACAGTCGCTGCCTAAAGCATACGGATCGCTTACTCATGTTTGTTTTGATAATATATACCTGCTTCAGCGAAGACATGCTTGAAGAAAACATAAATGCAAACAAGAAGCAGAAACCGATTTTCCGAGTACATATTAAAAACCAACAATATATAAACCCCTGTAATGCGATAGACTCCAAGCTCTACCCGTATCCTTACACGCGCCACTGACTATATCACGAGGTATGCGGAAAATCCCTCGTACTGAAGGTACAAGCGAATTCTATGCACCCCTTAAGCTGGCTCCATCACCAACTACCTTAGCATCATGAAACTGTAGACATTTTGAAATTGTTTTTATTACCCACAGCTGCGTTAAATCTCCTTCCTCCCACTAGTATGGGGTTCAATAAAAATGTTCCACGAACCCGAAGTACGAACATAATGTAAATGTAAATGTTATTACGTTGTATACTTGTTCATTAGTTAATCTCATTCGAGCGCGTTCATAACTTTTATTTATGCGAATATTTGCTTAAGTAAAGCGTTTAGGATATTCCCCGGTGTTGTTATACATTCCGAATTTATTTGGCATATATTTACACGCTTTTGTCATGCGTGGCGAAAGGATTTGATTGAGTTTAATGGTTTGATTTGGAAAAAGTTTTAGACTAATGGCGCCTAGTTGGTCCTCTCCTGTGAAGTATAGTCTTTTTTTTTTCTCTGGTAGACGGCCTTCGGCCAAAACTTTTTAAAGACTGAAGTCAAACTTAAAGTTTAGAAAACGTAAATTGCATTTATTTTTGAATTCAATAAAAAAAAAAAAAAAATAGTTGGTCCTCTTCGTTTCCATTTCCTAATTGCGAGCACACATCACGGAGTTGGCTTGGCCCCATCCAATGTCAACAGTCTCTTTGGATTTATAGCCGCTCCCGCTCATTGTTGGCATGATAAATTAATGTCAACCAATAATCCCATTATTTGCTAACAAAGAATATTTCTAACCCTTCGCAGTGCCCCCTCCCCAGAGACTATGGGCCTACTGTATGTTGTACCCTCCTACGATGATGCCGCCGCAAAATGCAACTGCAATTCTCCTCCACACAACAGGAATCATTGGGTAATAGATAATCCTGGGGGCCACCGGCAACAACACGCTCCCATGAACAATGATCTACAACCAACAGCGGAATGAATTATTAACCCACGGTTTAGTCGGAATAAATTTCATCCTGTCAACATAACTCAAAGCAATCAGCGAGGGATTTTACTGAATCGACAACGTTGCGCATAGATTAGGTGTATAGGTACGTATACCTTATATACGGTATACCCTTGGAAATTGTTTTCTAATGGCTTGCTCCGTTCGCACTTAAACCAAAACAAGTGCCCGGTGAGCGATGGGTTGATGAAATCGCAAGTGTTGTCGCGTAGTCCTGGGAGGAAACGGAAGTTTCCTTCACATTTGGTTTGTCGGTAGGCGGTAACCGCGTATGCAACCGATATGAGCAGTCCAATGAACATTGTGCTAATGGATAATTCGGTGTGGTGTTTTAAATTTTTCTAGGCATTTGTAATTCGGATTCATCTGGGTCGGTTTTATTGTTATTTGATTTACATTTTTATTGCGACACGTTCTGAAGACACAATTGATTGAGCACGCGGCATTTTTACTCGTATATTTGTCGCTGTTTGTTTTCAATGTTGCTATCAATTTGGTGTTGTTGTTCTGTCCATGCCGAATCAATAAAGCAATCATCTTTATGGAATTTTCTCCGCCGAATGTTGTTGAGTATGACTCCAGCAGATATTTGCATATTAGGTTAGGTTAATGGGCTGATGGCGAGAAGTATTTGGCACCACACTCATCAATCAGGTCAGTATTGACTCATTGTGATACCTGTAGGGTATTGAAAAAGAACAATAAGGCTAACTGCAAACAGCAATGGCAATGCCGCCCCTCTGTTGGGGTAGTTAAATATAAATGGAATGTTTGTAGTACATAAAAGTAAATTTAATATTAAAGCCGTTTCGTGCGTTTTTGTGAAAACTCCCTACGGCACAATTATATCAAAGTAATAAAAGCAGCGAAAATGACGACGATGCTGCCAATTGAATTTGATTTGCACATTGGGGAAAAACAAAACAACGCTAAGGGGGTGATGATATTGTTTTAGATGTATACATAAGTACATATGTAGATATATTTTTTGGTTTGAATTGAAACGTAGGTATTTCGAGGAAAATCTGTATATAACTGTAGAGTAAGAATTACGCCCAAGATTCTCAAAGTTGACTTTGAATTGCAGAAAAACAACAATGCAATCGAAATTGAAACACAAATATTTAATTTGATTTCTTTTCGACTTTGTATAAAGTCACACTGCGATCAATAGAAACGAGGTCGTAGCTGGTACAGTGGCTCAGTGGTTGGCATGGTAGACTACTGCGCGAGAGGTCGCAGGTTCAAACCCCGGATAAAAAAAATCTCGTCTTAAGGTTATGTCCACTATGCCATTTCTCGCGAACGTCTGTTAAACACTCGAGCATCTAAATTCAGCTCCTCGGACTGGGAGTAAAAATGTAGGTCCCTCTTTCCTTAAAACAGAAACTTATACAAAACAATTGATTGTAAGGAGCTCAAAAAGTCTGCATTTTCTCAGCTCGGATGTCCACATATTTATTTTACCAGTTTTTGTCTGAGATACACATTTTTTGAGAACTGGCTGATAGCTTGTGTCCTGTATACTTGGCTTTGATGTGCTGAGACTGACGATCAATAATGCGACAGAACATGATCTCTTAAGGGTCCTCAAATTTAACATTGCTCAATTCCACTTCTTTTTTCAAGCTTAAAGCTATGTAACGACATGTGTTTTTATTGGTGAACCAAAGAAACGAAAATGTAGCGAAAAGACCAAAGACGAAACATTCAAACGTTATAAAGGTTTTAAATGCCATATAAAGAAATTACAAATATCTCAAAACAAGCTGCTAAAAATGATGCTTAATCTGCCTTGGCATCATTCCACTTCAAATCTGCATATTAGGACAAATGTTGAGTTGATCTCGAATAGAATAATAAAGCTCAATGACGCCTTTAGGATCAGATGAGACATCACTAATAATCCTCTTATCAATCAATTAAATATAGAATAGCTTAGTGAATCATTGCAATGTTAAATCCATTTACTAACTAATATACCCATATATTAACTTAGTTAATGTTAATTAAATTATCTGTTAATTGTTAATCTTAGCTTAATTATCTGTTTGCTGTTAATCTAATATGTTTTTCTGTTTGTGTTTATCAATTTCCTTGTTAAGTTATTATTGTTATATTATATATATTTAATTTTTACACTTATTACTATTAATTTATTTATTTATTTATTAACATATATACCTATATATATTTATTTATTTGTTTATTTATTTATTTATTTATTTATTTATTTATTTGTTTATTTATTTATTTATTTATTTATTTATTTAATTATTTATTTATTTTTTTTTTTTATCTAGTCATTTTATTTATTTATTTTCTTTGCTTTGTTTTAATACACTACATAGGGTAGTATCGGTAGTGGAAGATTCACTACAACACAAAGAATACACACTGAGTGCGTTCCTAGACATTGAAGGGGCCTTCAACAACATCGAAGCTGACGCTATCTTACGCAGCTTGCGAGGGGCCCAACTCAATAGCAGCCTATGTGACTGGATTGGACTCATGCTAGGCACACGTATGATCAGGTCACAGCTAGGGGACGTGAGCACTGAACGGAGGGTCAGCAGGGGGACACCTCAAGGTGGAGTCCTCTCGCCGCTCATATGGCTCCTCGTAGTTGATGAACTTCTAAAAATACTGGAAAAGGAAGGTTTCATTGTGAGCGCATACGCAGACGACGTCGCCATCCTCGTTCCAGGTAAATTCACTCCAGTTCTCAGCGAAAGACTTAGTTACGCACTACTACTTGTTAATAACTGGGTTACGGGCCGTGGACTTGGAGTGAACCCATCGAAGACGGAAATACTACTGTTTACGAGAAGAAGGTCGGTCCCCGCCTTCAATCCCCCAAGGATGGGGGGGGTGGATCTGAAAATCTCAAAGACAGCAAGATATCTGGGCGTAATCTTAGATTCCAAGCTCAGCTGGAAGGAAAATATAGAGGATCGCATCAAAAAAGCATACGTGGCACTTTACGCCTGTAGAAGAGCATTCGGTAATACATGGGGATTCAGGCCGCAAGTGGTGCACTGGCTATACACAGCTATAGTGCGGCCCATCCTAACATATGGTACAGCAGTGTGGTGGAAGGCCACAGAAAAGAAATACCATCTTTTAAGCCTCACCAAAATACAAAGGGCGGCATGCATCGGGATAACGGGTTCTTTAAGGACCACTCCCACAGCAGCTATGGAGGTGATGCTAAACCTTACCCCTCTGGACATCTACTGCAGCAGCAAGGCGGTTAAAACCGCGATCAGGCTAAGAGAGTCTGGATTATGGTCATCCAAACCCTACGGGCATGCCTCCATTGAGTTCCAATGGAGTGCGGCAAAAGAGAGGGTGACTACTGACTACCTACCCCCCACTCTCGTTTTTGACAGGAGATTCTCTACTAGAATTCCAAACAGAAGCGACTGGGACAACAAAGTAGTGACAATAGAAGATGAGCTAGCCCTATATACTGACGGTTCAAAGATGGATATCGGTACAGGCGCGGGAATCTTCAGCGAAGCACTGGATCTGCGAGAATCATTCAGAATCAGCGATGATTGCAGTGTATTCCAAGCAGAGGTAGCCGCTATCACCCAAGCGGCGAAGAACCTAAAGAGACGACACGTCGTCGGCAAACAAATCACCATCTACTCTGACAGCCAAGCGGCCATAAAAGCCATGGAGTCAGTCGTGGTGAAGTCAAGAGCAGTAAGTCACTGCAAGATTAATCTGGACGAAATATCACGAGCCAACGAGGTGACCCTATGCTGGGTACCAGGGCATATGGATATTCCGGGTAATGAACAGGCGGATGAGCTTGCAAGAAACGGGTCGAAAATGCATGCATCTATGGCCCTAAAATCAGTAAGAACTCCGCTAAGTACGCTTGCAAGGAAGATTGACATTGAATCCTGGAGTAGAACTAACCTACGATGGACCAATCTCATTACCTGCAGGCATACTAAAGAACTATGGCCAGAGGTGAGCAAAAAGAGATCTAAACACATGATCGCACTAAGCCGCAAAGATATTCGCATACTCACGGGGGTCATTACTGGACACTGTGCGATAGGCGTACATGCGGAACGGCTGGGGATACTGCATAATGATTTTTGCAGAAGCTGTAGGGACGTAGAAGAAATAGAATCTGTTCGCCACCTACTTTGCGAATGCCCAGCCCTTAAAAACAGCAGACAGAGAATTCTCAATAGTTACTTCTTCGATGACCTAGAGGATCTGAAGAATGTTGATCTCAAAGTACTCCTGAGATTCATACTTAAATCTGGGTGGTTCTAGGAGATAGACAGACTTCTTATCAGTAGTCACTAACTCGTAGGAAGAACTAAAGGATCAGGTTACAACGGAGCTTTAAGAACCCATGAGATTCATACTAAATCTATGTGGCTCCAATACAAAGCGGTATATTTCTTTTTCTCGACAGGCTGCACTGGATGGTTCCCGTAATTGGACACAATGGACCCAACTGATGGTCTAAGTGAAGCTGTGGCAACCGCCACAAGAGCATCCATTTACCTACCTACTACCTAATACACTTATTCTAGTCATATCTTTTGATTGGTTTATTATTGTTATACTCGTATATAATACAAAACTATATACTTTATTAATTATATATATATAATATATATACATTATATATTTATCTATTTACTTATTTATTATATTTTTTTTTTTTTGTTCTTTCAAATTGAGGTTTTGTTTTCGTTGTTTCCTCAGGTTCCTTTCTATAAATTTTTTAACATCACATTAAAATATATAAATAATTTTTCAGTAGAAAGATATACATTTGTAAATCATATCTCTGTGCGAATAATGTAAATTTGCGATAACAAACTGTACTTTATTAACGAAATAAATATATCTATCTATCTATCTATCTAAAGGTTTTAATGGAATAGTCGAGAGTTTTAAAATTAATTGTACACCACTCTGGTACACTCGATCGAATTGTGTATAATGTCCTATGTTATATGATTATTTTAATGGTTTTCGTACGTGTTTATGGTTTTTAAAAGTAAATGTCAAAATGTGTTTACAATATTATTTGTTTATGTATATTAAGCTGTCATTGATGTCTTCTTATTATGGATAGGTGTGAGCATTGTCTATTCGGAATGTGCATATTATTATATTGCAACACCTAAGTCATTATAGGGATCTTGTGGATCATTAAAAACTGGCTATAAATTCAATTTTTACCTTTTGTTGATATTCAGCTCAATGGTCTTATTATTTTTAATGCAATTAAAACACTTTTTATTCATCGTTGCACCCTACTTTTCGTCGGCTCCTTGCCAACATCAGGGGTATTCTTTCTTTTATTCGTTAAAAACACAGCACACTTTATGGAACTTTTTAATAGTGTTAAAACATTGTTTTGAAAAATGATTGTTGCTTACGTAATATTTTAATATACTTTTACTTTGTTTTTATATATTTCAACTCCGCCCATGACACCACAAAACATAAATACAATAAATAAATACCTAATAAAAAATGACATTGAAGACATCACTAATATAAAATATCAATGTCAAATTATAATAATTTTATGGCAACTAGGTAACTCGTGCGGATGTTGTCCAAGTCTACTTTTGTGTTCATTAACTATATTATACACTTATTATGCAATTATACAAATAATACAGATTTTTTAAGGTTTATTTTCTTTAGTTTATATAAAACGGGAATAACGATTTTGACAACAATGGAGTAAAATTTGTATTTCCAAAATGATTGCCGCCGATCGTTTCGCAGAAAAAGAATAAAATCCCAATGTTCCATTTGGATACAAATTAAAATGGTAGGTAATGCTTGCATCTTGAATAGTAATTTGTACTCAGTCTTTAACTATTCAGTTGAAGAACAGTACTTGTCGAATCATTTTCAAAAACAATATGTATATTGTATTACATATAACGATATTTGTTACAATGACGTATGCATTATTTTACAAAAACCGCTCGAACAATTTTGTTCGAAACGCATAATTAGAATATTATAAGTATGTACATGTTTTAAACAAGATCCCGGAGTTTTTTCTAAAAAAATCCAAACAAAGCCATACAATATATCTCTAAAATTACTACTCAAATCCTGATCTGTGTTCACACATGGCATATTTTTGTAAAGCTCAATAGCCGCACTTACAAAGGAAATACAGTAATTATTAATACGAAAGACTGCTTTTTCATGATCTTTCATTCATATTAAACGTTAAAATAACCTGGCCCATATTCTATAATTCATGGGATACATTTTCTCATCGACTTCGGACCATTTTTTGATGTGTAAACATCTAAGCGCACGTTATTGGAATCTGGTGGAGTAATTCCACACATTTAACTTGCGGGGACGGATATGCGTCACTGTGTTTTATCATTGCATACATTTTTTGGAATCTGGTGGAGTAATTCCACACATTTAACTTCCGGGGACAGGGAATGCGTCACTGTGTTTTATCATTGCATTCATTTTATCATTACCTACATACATTTATGAGCTGGGGCATATTAATTTCAGCTTTTTGTTGATGTGAAATAAGATTGTGTTTTATCATTGCATACATTTATGAGCTGGGGCATATTAATTTCAGTATATGTTTTTCATATATGATGGTCTCACATTTCTTCCCTGTGACGGATATCTCGAGGAAATTCGGTGCCAAATCGTTCGTGAATTACCAAGCACGCAGAAATCACAGCTAGACAACAACTAACAAAAATGTCGCAGACCAGCACCTCTACAATATGCAATGCAAGCCGAATGAAATTCCAATGACAGTTTCATTTACTGTGTAACAGTTCATGTCATTTAACTTGCGGGGATGGAAATGCAAACAGGTATTTTCCACTGCATATGTTAGGAATGTTTGTTGTTGTGTAAACATCTAAGTGCGTGTTGTTTCACTGTTCGATTTCAGTGTTTAATACACTGCTTATAATTCATTCAGTTGTGACTCCTTAACCTCAACTGTCATGCAACTCGCATCTGTAGGTACCTACATGCGTTTCAATAGTAAAACGCAGAAAAATACAGGAAAATACGTAATTGATACAATTCCATATTTCTGACAATAATGCAATGTTTTGCCGTCATTGAAGATGCATTAAAATATTTTCAGATATGGGAAAGACAGATACAGAACGTGCAAAAGATTACAGGGCGCGTTTACGTGCAAGTAAACCTCTGAAAGTCGGAAAAAAGGTTGGGAAAACGAGTACTGAACGCTCGCGTGAATTGAGAACTCGTCTCGCAAACCAAACTGGAGCGACAATTACTGACAATGAACCGACGACATCACGATCAACAGTTACTGTTAATGATGTTCTGACGATAAATGACGTGGATTTATCGTCAGTTCGAGCCAAAAGAAGGAGAACGGACATCAATGAAGTTTTACAACCACAGGTAGTCACTCCGCCCTACGAAGAGTAGTACCCCAGACATGTTAGGGCTCACGCAGAGTTTGAAAATAAATTATTGTTATTTCATAATATATCAAGAATACGGTTATTACAATTCCCTCTTTTCTCAATGACGTATATCAAGCCACACACATACCGCACGCACGGTGTTTACAGATACACATATTTCGGGACTGTTGGATTCAGTGGCACCAATTTTTATATCGTGTTAGTGATATGTATATCGATTTATGTACAGAACATGCATATGCCCTGGTATGTTCTGCACAATTTAAAGTTCCCCCGTCATTAGCACTCATACACTTTCGTCGCCTAGTTTTGCACTTTAAAGTCGAGAATAAAAATTAAAAATATAAAAACTGTTCTCCTTCAAAAGCATGTGTGTAAAGATGGATAAATGGGCATTTATGTAATAAACGAGAAAGGGTCGTGCTAAACAGTTGTGAACTTTATTTGCTTAGAGTTCATAACAATTGTTTTATTTTTAAAAAGTTTCGAGAAAGACAGATGGTGTATCGTTTTTTAACATTGAGGCTGCTTTTTTGATTTAAAAATGTTGCCTTATTTAAAATTCACCTTATTCGTTTCGTTAAGTTAGTGCTCGTAAATTACAAACGTTTTTTTAAGGAGAAAGAATTTAGATTTATATTTGCTTTGAAATAGTAAAAGGCAACCGCGGAAATAAGAAACGCTCATAAGAACAAATCGGTTATAAGAAACGCATGTGGAAATACCGTGTCTTTTCTGTTCAGAGCTGTTCAAGAAAAAAAAAAACAAAATAATAATAATCCCGGCATATAAGAATGTTGGGTGGGATTTTTAACATACAACATTTTGTTTCTTAAATCAATTGTTTTCATTTAAAGATTCATAAAGATTCAACTTCGTTTTTTATATACCTACGTTTTCGCATATCCCAGTTGTGTTCTCAAAAGATCAACTCAGATATAAAAAAACAATTCTGTTGGATTTTAGAGGTTTCTTATAACCATGATAGACAGTATTATTATTATCGTAGTAAACTGAGTCCGAATTGCGGTAAACTCGTCAAATAAAGTGGAAGACAAAAAATCTTCAGTTTGGACATGAAATTTATTAGGTTTCTTGACTCCTCATTTGGGTTTTTATTATTCAAAACTTAGGTAAAAGGATTGCGTTTTATTTGTATTGTACTATCTTTGATTCATAGTGAACGTATTTTTGTACTACTAAATCAATAATATCCATACTCTGACGCTGCGAGTCATTCTTGGCCAACCCTGGGTACAAAAAGATCTATGCAGTTTCTACGACTCAATAGGTCCAGGGTCCAGGGTTCAGAATTTCGTCATCGTCAATAACTGTATTCTGGGCAGACACGCTTGAAGACTTGGTCTGCCATACAACGACTACTGCAGAAGAGATGAGGAGGAGGAAGAGTTTGTCACCCATCTACTACCTTTTACCGGCTACCTTCGTTTCTTGAATGAATGTTGTTTCTAACGAATGTTGTTTTCTATAAATAGCTGTCGGGGTCAATTACTGAACTTGGGGCTTTGCGGAAAATAGAATATATTAGATGATGTTTAGCTTTTTGTTGCGGTTTTGTTTATAAAACACCCAAGCGAAGCCTTTATACGCAATACGACGAAGGAAACTCATTTGGGCAGCCAATTGTTTCATTCTGTATACCCACAACTCATAATTCCTTAGAGCTGCAGCACGTTTTAAATCAAATATTTCTTTTCCCAGATAATCTCTCTGGATCTAGCTATGAAAAGTGTTGTCAATGGCATGACGAACATCTATATAATATACCACCGACTAAAAATACAAATACCAACTCCAATCGACCGACGGCAAGTGCGAATTTTCCCACCTCCATGACAATGCGTTCATCCGCAGAAATAAATGATTTGAAAAGAAAATAAACGTCTTTGGGCTAAAAATGAACTCGACAAAGAAGCTTTGTGGGTCTGTCTCTGTCGACTTGTTCTATAAAGCACAGATAATAATAAAAAAAAACTATCAAATCCTTGAGGGAACATGTTGAAAAGTATCACAAATCTGCGAATCCTGCAGATGATGAAGAGCAGTATGACAAAGACTAGAGCCGCCACCACAATCAACATCCTCCTCTTACCCGCCTTTGTGCATAGTTATAGTGCGCACAATTGCAAAACGTGAACAGAAGTAATGCCGAACAGCGAACAATTGTTTTCCTCTTTCCGAGACAGTATCCGTGGGTTTTTCTGTGTGAATATTTGCACTATTCATCTCACTTCAGTATTTTCCTGCCTGAAGACAGAATCCACTGAATCTTTTTCTACTTGTATACGGACAGACCCACATTCCAAGTGGCATCCAAGGTAAGGTTATGACATTCGAATCAGCGATTGTGATGTACGCAAGTAACACGGTCGCCGTGGACAGAGCATTTTCCTATAGGAATGGGTGGCCCCACTTTCAGCTTGCATTGAACGCGCATTATGTGTACACAGTGTGCAGGTTCCCTACATAACGCAGCCCACACGTCTGAATTTAGTCGTCTCTAATGTGAGGCATCGAAATAACATGGGAACCCCCATGCCCTCATCTCATATGTTTTGTAATTCAATCAGGGAACGAAATTGAATCTGCTCTGACTGTGTGTGCGTGTGTGAGTAGAAAAGGAAAAGTCGCCCTCTCAGCCTATGGCTGGCTTTATTTTGCACTTGGCACTGGAATTTGTTCTTCGAACCAAACCGGCAAGGTTTCGCACTATCCGTGTGGGAAAACTCAAATATCAACATGAAGCAGACGTAAGCTCATATGTATGGCCTTCTGATAAGTGGCCGGCCAAAGTGGTACACAGGCAGAGGGTGGATAGTCAATATCCGATGGGCATCCAAAGGTCGTCCATGCGCGGCATATATGAATACTGACATAGGCGCGGGAAAGAAACATTTTATATAGATATCTAGGATTTCGATTTCCCTGGGTAGTTACGTAAGTACAATTACTGGTAATAGCCGAGGCCCATCATTGTTGACCTTAATTACATCTCACCGTGTGGATTTTTATATACCACCACAATGTTAGAGCGCAATATTAATTTTGCGGACAACCCAACCAACTGCTAAAATGGTTGTACGATAGTGCTGATGCTGCAGTATTTTTAGAAACAGTTGTGCGCCTTAATAACAGCCGCAGGGTTGCAAACGTTATTTCAAAACCCTGCAATTGACAGATTAATATCCAATCGGCTGCTCAAAATTTAGAGGGCACGGTCGGGTGAGGCTAAATTCCACCCTGGGCGGTTCGGAAATCCAGAGAATTACAAAACGACGAAACAATTTCATTACATGGAATTTAATAAATTTCATTACATGGAATTTAATAAATTTCATTACATGGAATTTAATAAATTCCATTCGAACATAGACATCAAGGTTGGTAGGACCTCAAGGATACGATAAATACCTCTGAAATTCATTTCACTGGAATTTTTACAAAACAAAAAAAAATCAAATCTTCATGCGGTGTCAGCGTTGCCAGTTTGGGGACATATTTAGGGTTTTTTTTATTATTTTGGACGACGAAAAGAGATAATTAGGTTTATTCGCAGTTTATATCCAATGCAATCAATATAGATCGATCGCAATCGCCCAAAGTCTATACAAGTTCTCTTCAAAAATGACAGAAAAGAGAAAATTAACAAAGTAACGAGTAGCTCTTCTCTTGTCTCGAAACAGCTCAGGGAATTTCAACCGACACCCACAAGTACTGATAAATGTGTCAAATGCACAAAGTTAACAAGAAACAAATTCAAAATCCGTCTTAAAAATCAAATGCGCTCAAAAATCAAATCTTCAAATGTTCATGTTCTTTCAGAACGTTACAGATTTTGCTAAAAGGTTAGTTATATATTTATATGTGATATGGATTAGTAATTTGCGGCTTTTTTTTCGGCTCTCTAAAGAGAGTTTCGTTCAACTTTTTTGAGTTTGACTTCGAGTATTTTCATTTACAAAACAAGTCTTTCAAAAAAGGATAATACCAGTTTCATTAGGAAGAAGTTTTTGTAAAAGTTCCTTAAATATTTTTCAGGATTTAGGCACCTCATCAGAAAATTTTACAAACAACAATTTCATCAAAGTGGCGTAAGGCCTATTTTATTTATTTGGCGCAGACTTTTTTTTTAAATTGCCAAATTAAGTTTTTTTTTTTAGATTTGTCTGGGGGAAATAGATTTTCCGTCTGGCAACGCTGTGTGGTGTGTTAAATCAAAGAGAAATTGTTCACACTTAATCCAACCCCATAGAGAGCTTCTTTCGTTTTCCATCAGTCTCCCCTTTGAGGCACACAACAAAGCGACAAATGGAACATATGCAATAAAACACGCAGTACGGCGTAGATACACATTGGAAAATATTTGTTGTTTTTCTTCTGGATTAGTGTTGTTCCCCGGAATCAAATGAAATATGCTTGAATATAAATTAGAAAGCAATTCAATACTTCGCATGAGAGAGAATATATGAATGAGATAACAAAAAAAAATTAAATGAATGCTGAATGAGGATTTTATTATACCAACCAGGGGATCCTTTGCATAGTTTTTTTCTTCGCACAAATCCCCCACCTCGTATATAGAGATGCTTCCATTTAACCATGGCCACAGCTGTGTGGCATGCATCTCAACTTAGTCTATAAAACTGTAGGAAATAATGCAAAAAAAAAACAGCATTGGCAGGGTGCATTTAAAGCCGCATTTTATGGCTCTGAATGCGAAGAGCAATGATTATTACGAGTGTAATTAAAGGTTGAAGGATATTACGCCAACGGTTTCCCTGGTTGAACATTAGTGAGGCTCTGCGTTGAGGTTATAGTGGGCGGTTGTATATTGGTAGAAAGAGTGTTCTTCGTTAGAAAGTAAATAAGGCTAGCTGTTCGGCCGTAGGAGATTGAATATTTCGTGAAAGAAATCTTATCCACAACCAATTGCATCAAGCTTTGAACAAATCAATTTTATATTTGACTTGTGAGCTGTTGCTACGAAAACAACTGATGTAGACACTCGTTACTGGGAGTTTAGTAGTGTCCTGAATGAAAAGTCTAGGCCGTTATTTGTCAATCCAAAAAGGAGGATTCTCGTGGCTGAGTAAAGCCCTTTTAACTTTTGCTGTTTCTTAAGTTGTTTGAACCCCTAAAACTGGTAAGAAAGGTTTTCAGGTACCTATTTGTGTACTCAAAATATTTTTTTTTTTTTTTTTTTTAACTTTGTATTTGACCTTGCCGTGCCTTACCTTTCATTTTTAAAAGCTTTTCTGAAGCAGTAGTTATATTTTTACTAATTGAACACCATCTGACTAAGCTCCGGACCAAAATTAATCACCTAACCCTTTAAGAAAAGCAAATATTTCATATTATGTTCATTCGTGTACGCGCTTTAATTCGAACGCAATCGATATAAATCGATCGCAATGCCACGAAATCTATACCTATACACGTTCTCATCAAATATTACAGCAAAACAGAAAATTAACGAGTAACGGTTAGTTCCTCTCTTGGCTCGACACAGTTCAGAGAATTTCAACCGGCAAACACTGATAAATATTTCAAATACACAAATTTGACAAGAAAAAAATTCAAAATCCGGCATAAAAATCAGTTGCGCGAAAAAAAAACCCTGTGGAACTTGGAAAATTTGGTTGTGTTCGAATGTTCTCCTTATTTCATATATTTTCATATATTTCAAAAATGTATGTTACTATATTTATTTGTGACGTGGATTGGATAAAATCGAGATGTCTATCCACGTATTTTGGACCATATTTTCACATACTAAGAGAGAGTTTAAAAAATTGAAAGAACTCCAAAGATTGAAAAATTTGGATCGCAAAATATATCCCGGCTATTTCCCCTTAAGATCTACCTTTGTTAAAAGTTTCTGCATCCAAGGTCTAATAGTATCCCATTTATTGAAGAACTAGCTGTGACCGCAACTTCGTACGGGTCGTGAGACTGTGTAGTTTCCAATAAAAGAGATTTGACCGTTTTCTCAACGGCATATTTGTTTAAAATCAACAATCTAGCTAAAAAAAGCGGTGAACATTGTCGACATTGAAACAATAAATCAAACAAATCTATTTACCTAAAACACCAATTTAAGAAAATTAAATTCAACAGCGTAAGTACTGAAGTTTCACTTCCTTACTGTAGGTACCACGTAGGTAATATCAAAACAACCACTTAAACAAAAGCCTTAACGGAAATTTGTATCTACACCAACAATAAATAAATCAAACAACATAAGTCACCTATATATCGTCTTTACTTCTTGAATTTTTCAATTCTTTACTGTAACGTGTATCAACGTAGGTACTATAACAACCATTAAAACAAAAACCTTGAACTCAATTTCTATATACACCACCTCCACCATACGTCCCCCACCACACCACACGTCATCAGCCATCTGCGCATTTTCTCAGAAACACGTTGTGGCTGTTTTTTTTCATATGAACTTGCTTGTGCGATGTGCGCCACCAAAAACCACCCCAAAGCAGAACAACGATCAAGAACCGCGGCGGCTGATAATATTCGATTTCAGAAAATAAATTTATTTTTTTAATGTTAGATTTTAGGTTGTAGCTCAGCTTCTAGAGGACATAGAAAGCTGATTGATGGCTTGAAATATCTATAAAAGTGTTGGCTCTCCTAAGTATTTTGTTTTGTTTGCATTGATAAAGAATTATTTGAGTAATGGCGAGTTAAAGGCAGTAAAGTCGGAAAAAAAACACATTTTGGTCAAAAAAGCTCCAAAAAATAGGCATGGCAATGAAAGGGAATAGCCCATGTGTTGCACAAAATCTTAAGGAACATTTCAAAAAAAGTTTCATCGAAATCTGTGCAGTAGAAAAATTTCCTACAGTTTTATTATAAGTATAGATTTATGGCCTCAACTAGTCTAGTTTCGACTTATGAGACAAAGGAAACTGTTGTGAAACGAATAGCAGAGATTCATGAGAGATTAAAACGCAAACCATGTTCCATTTTTCTTCACCTCATTTTTTGACAGGGCAGCTAGCAAGAGCAATCCTGGGGCCAGATTCTGTAAAAAACGAAACGAAAAACGATTTCGCTTTTCAAGAAACGATAGAAATCACGCGATAGCGAAAATTTGCTTCATGTAACTCCTTACGTTTTTTTCTTCACATTCGTTTAGGTTTGAGAAACTGTGTGTTAGCAAAATTATAGTTTGGCAGTCTCAGTATGTCGTTTTATTTTCGTTAAGTTGTTTTGACAACGAACAGCTGACAATTGAAAATATTTTTAAAGTGGAATTTGATTGTTTACGAAGCGGATCCTCCTCCAGCCAGTACTTCTAATGTTGCGGAAAGTTTTAAAATAGGAGGCACGTTTGTCGTTCGTGTACCTGTGTAAAAATTAATATTGTCCAGCACATACTTAAAGCCGGCTTTGTTCAATCGAAAACGTTGCACAAAACTAAATAGAAAAACGAACTTTTTAACTAACTTATTAACTAACTTTTTAATCAAAATAAACCAACCTTTTGTCAAGTAATGTGAGAGGATTTGAACAATCCCGCAAACTTTTTCTAATTTTTCTTAAGTTCACATGTTTAATTTTAACTTCACTTTCTTCGCTGTCGCTGGTCAAAAAATAATAATTTGCTAACATATCTAATAAAATATTCAGCACAATCTTAAAACCACCAAATTCAACAAGAATAAAAACGAAAATGATAAACGTCAACAAAATAGCTGTCGTTTGTTTTCTTTCGTGGAGACGATAAAATCTGTTCGTGTTTAGGGTTACATGAAGCAAGAAAAGCGAAAACGTCAAAAAAAATGTGTTCGTTTGTTTTTTTTTCGCGGCCACGAGAATTTCTTTCGTTTTTGATGTTACATGAAGCAAACCGTTCGTGCGCACGAAAACGTGTAGACGTTTTCGCCTTACAGAATGCCGGCCCTGTATCCTGTAATGGGCTCGTTGCGCACGTTTTGTTTATTACTTTTTATGGTTCCGCGGAACCTTATTAGTTTCGCTTTATCCGTCTATCCGAACCCATTAGCCCAATTTATTTATTTTATCTGTAACCTGCACAATGTCAAAAAGAGTGTATTAGAGTCTTCCTGTTCTGGATGTATGAAAGGTATCGATGTATGGAAAGTCGGAATGGCGCCGTTCTGATTATTCGTATACAATACCCTACGCAGTTTTGAAATCTATTTTGTAGCGATTCCGAATTGCTGACTTTTCTAATAGGTTTTCGATTGCTAATCGTTGATAATAAGAAGATAAGGACATTTATTGCAAATCTTATACGCCTAAGATATACAAAATTCCATTACATGTGCGGTCTTCGGCAAAAGAACATACAAATTTCAAACCATTAGCCTTTAAAAAAGCTATAAAACGGTTTCACCATTTGTTCTTTTGCATGTCGTAAAAATCAATAACCAAAAAGTAGTACTATTCCCTGGCGAAGCTATAAAAGGCCTAAATAATAAGTGAAAGCAAAAACTTCTCGCAACAAACAAGTTATTTTGAAAATTTGGAAAATGTTTGAATTGAATTGAATTCTGCCTACGATTTGTGAAGTGCTTGCTGCAGTTTTATGTTTAAAATTTTAGCGATCTTAACTTAAATGAAATTTTGTCTGGTGCTAAGTTATTGTCCAATACCCCTCACAATTCCCGAACAGTGGGTCCTATGAGTATCCTACTGTAGATCCTACGAGTATTGAGTATATCGAAAGATGAGGTTTTGAATGTGTTTGTTTTATATGAAAGGCGCCACGCTCTGTTTCCTAAAACTGCCTTGGAAAGCTTCCAACGGCCAATATACCTACCTACGTTTATTTACGAAATTAAAGGGCTGTCAGAAAAAAAACTAAAACTGCTGAGGATGTCAAAATAGTTTGTTTATTTTTTTATTTTTTGGATTGGGCGGGCCACTCCACCATGTGTAGGCTCACGCTCGTTTTTTTTTTTTTTTTACCAAGATTTCGTCTGTTGGGAGGTGCCACACCCACCATTCCAAAAGTAATCATATAGTGCTAAATATACTCACCGAAGGCCCCAACAGGAAATCAGAGGCACAATAGAGGTTAAAATATTTTTAATTTATTTTTATCGACTAAAAACGAGTACAGTTAGCACCTTTCCTGTTCAGCATCTATTTGAAGCATACTTGTTGAACAAAGCAAGTTTGTTTGCAAAACATTTCTCCAGTCAATGAAAGTGAAAACACTGTATCACGTAATTCAAAACCCAATAAATTTGAGACAAGTCAATAAAGTCATTATCATGTACTATCTCTCTGATTGCGTTCTACTTGTGCAAAGCAGATTGTTATCCTATCTGTGCGTCAATATTATGATCCTGGGGGCTATAGTTGTGTTGTTGCTGTCATGTTTTCAATTTTGCTTTACAGATATTCAATTTATAGAAGCGGATATCAAATGAGTTATGAAACAGATGTTGAAGTATGACACAACCCAACTCTGGAGGTTTGGGTGCTGAAGGGCAATTTATTTCGATTATCTTTGCTGTTTAAGAATGAGTCGTTGTGGCATTTATATGCTGGAATATAATACGTTTTTGTCATTCATGTGAAAATTCAGGGTCACAACAGAATAGCATTATCTCCTAAAAAGTCGTATAGGTATCATTATTGAAATCTTATATGTAAGATGACCGGCCAACAGTCAATAAAGTTGTTTTTATTTTATTTTGCTTAAACCTTATCAGCTTTCGAAGGATATCGTATTTAACGACAAAATCGAATCCTCCCATTCATTTCCTTTATTCTGATTGTCTCTTTCATGCCTTTTGAGCCGGGCAAAACAAAAAAAGAAGTTGCTCTCTGAAATTTTCGGATGCACGTACTTTTGCGGTTTTTCATTTGCATAGTCCGCGTCAGTACATACAAATATCTACGAGTGCCAGTGCATAAATTTCCATTTCCCCATTCCGTGACCTTGGCTATCTGGGTAATGTGTGGACGGCGTTTGTTTTACAATGGTCGCGCGAAGATTATTTAAATCCGCTCCAGAGGCACATTAAAAGCGAAGCAGGGAAATTTAGTTGCCAGCAAGCTAACGTATGCATCATTAATTCAATTCAGTTGTCCGACCGCTTTGGGTGTGAATGCTTGGTTAATTATCTAACTGTATCATCTCGCATACTGTTTGTGTGCCACGATACCTCATGGCTATGGCTTGTACTCGCCCTGGTGCTAAGCGTATATATTCAAAACAGATAGATACACAAACCTCCGTAGCCATGGTACACTCTTGATGTTTGCACATTTTAATTGTAAAATTTTGACCTATCCCCCTTGCTGTACATATATAATTGCATATACTGTGATTCTTGTCGGCATTGGCATCAAGATAAATATTTGCTCGGTGTTATTGCGCAAAAACAGGAACAGTTAGGAGTAGGTATATGTACGCGGATGCAAGTGCATAGATGGGGCTGTGTCAGTAACTAATCGATATGCCTACCATTGAAAGTAACGCTACAACTTGGTCGTTCTTTATATGTATTTTGTACGGCATATACACACAATTTAAAGTTGGAACTATCGATAGGAAGTCATCTTTTGAACGATTGGGCAAGCTGGGCAATTGCCCAGAGCGGCAAAAATGAGGGGCGGCAAGTAGGTTTCGTTCTTAAATCTCATGAGTCATCAAGAAATCACTTAGAAGCTGTAAAAAAAAAATTGGTTCGAACATTGGTTTCACATAGGCTTAAATCATCGCAAACGATAGATGCCGAGTCACAAAGACTAATTAAGTTTGAAATTGTACACTGGAATGGAGTTTTGTTACGTATTGCGTCAATCATCAAAATGTTGGCAAAAAGTAGTTTGGCCTTTCAAGGTTCTTGTGATGATTTGTATGAGCATAATAATGGTAATTTCCTAAAATTAGAAGAGTTGTTTTAGCCGAGTTTGATCCTGTTATGCAAGAATATGTACGCAGAATTTTAAAGAAAGAGGAGAAGCGAGCAATCTATTTAAGCAAAACTATTCAAAATGAGTTTATAACTATAATTTCAGACAGTATAAAAAGTCATATTCTTAAAGATATCTCTAAGTCAAAGTGTTTTTCCATTATACTAGATTGCACCCCAGACCTTAGTAAAGCTGAGCAGATGACGATGATCATTAGGTATGTTCCCATTAATCAAACCCAAGACTATCCAAGAAGTTAAAAAACTGTTGTCAATGAAAGTTTTTTTTTAGGATTTATACCAATCGAAAAAGCTACAGGCCTAAAACTTACTGAAATTATCTTAGAACAGCTATCAGCACATGGATTGTCCTTTAAGAACATAAGAGGGCAAGGATACGATAACGGTTCTAATATGAAATGTACGACCTCCTTGGTCTATGTCATTTGGTGCCCGTTCACACCTTGCATATCTATCGTCCGTTCATAGCGTCTGAAGCTCAGTTTAGGAACAATCACCGCAAGAAAGTTTCCGCCTGAAGTGGTTCCACGTACAAATGAAAAATATTTAATTTAATTTAAATTTATTCAAAGTGGGGTGCAAGCTAGGATAAGAAACTTGAACCCACGAGCATTTTATGTTCCTTGCAGCACACATTCGCTAAACTTAGTGGTTAACGACATGGCAAAGTCTTCCATGGAAGTTACAAATTTTTTCAATACCGTGCAAAAGATCTACGTGTTTTTTTTTTTTCCTCTTAAACGTTGAGATGGTCAATTCTTTTGACAAATGTAAGAGGTATTACTCTTAAGCCTCTTAGGTGGGAAAGCCGAATTGAGGCAATAAAACCACTAAGACATCAAATAGGTCAAGTCTATGATGCATAGCTTACTGTTTACCAAAATACAGATATGGATACCTCTGTACGAGACGAAGCTTTGGGATTGTTAAATCAAATTAAACAGTTTAGATTTGTATGCTCTGTAATAATTTGGTATGAAACTTTGAACCGAATAAATCCCGTCAGCCAAAAAATGTATTATTGGAACATTGCAAAAACTTCGAGGCTATATTAACCAACGAGGACTCATCGGATGTAAATGGATTAGAATTATCAGAGGAGTTATCAGTTTTATGTTCAATTTTAAATAGTAGTTTGTAGTCGCAGTGGCTTAGTGTTAGTGTGTTGGACTACTAAGCGAGGGGTCTCAGGTTCGAATCCCGCAAAAACCCAAATTCCAACTTATGGTTGTTTTTCACTGCGCTACCTCTCGCGAACGTCTGACAAACATTCGAGAGTATAAATGTCTTGAAAGAGTTTCTCAGTTAGCCGTTTGGAGTCGGCATAAAATTGTAGATCCCTTCCATTCGTTCAAAAAATGAAAAACTCACACAAAACGAATGATTGTGAGAAGCTAGACCTAGGGTCCCTCCGGACCTGTTGCGCCAACTATTTTTTTTTTTTTTTGTCTCCTCAAGAGGTTTTAAAACTTATAACCGAGATAAGATTTGGTCCAAATGTAAGTATTGCGCTAAAAATTCTTTTGACCTTGCCAGTAACGGATGCAAGTGGTGAAAGAAGTTTTTCCAAACTAAAAATAATAAAAAATTATCTCTACCATGACTCAAAAGAGACTATCTGGATTGGCTATGATTTCGATAGAGCACACGATTTGCGACAGTTCGAATTTAGTAGATATTGTTAAAGATTTTTCAGAACAAAAGGTGGTACAAAAAAAATTGTTTTAGATTAGCTGCGAACCTAGTAAGAGTTTGATGTTCTAAAAAAAATTTTTTTATTCAGTTAGCTTATTTGTAAGAATACCTACCTACATAATCCATGAGTCTAAATATACCTTTACCTATAATTACTTTAAGACGTTAAAGTCTTTTTAATCATATTAAAAAAAATGTTTAAATGAATATAATTGAATTAAATTGAAAAAATAAACAATTGATGTTTTTCATTGAGCGGAAGGAGAAATAAAGGGTAAATACCTAAACATTAAAAAATTCTGAAAGTATTGTTTATGTTACATTAATCTTAACCACATGTTTGTTTAGTTGGTTTACCTATAACCTTTTTTCTTTTTGTAACTGTTTGTAAGTTATGACTTACAGCCGCGGCCTAAGGGCGGCAAAAACTATTTTTGCCCAGAGCGGCGAAATAGCTAGGTCGGGCCCTGGGTATAAGAACGCGGATCTATGAAAACAGTGTTAAGTGGTAAGTTCCCAGTCCAGGTCAAGGAATTCTTAAAGGCGAAATTTTCTGTAGTATAAGCCGACCTATTGTGACCTACAACCGTTTAAAGGTGAAGGTTGATAAAAAATGACTGTCATATAATTCCCAATGTCAACAATGAAGTTGAATACGTAGGCACAGGTGGAATGAATGATATTAAAGAGGTTGTGTAGGTACCTGGAAATCGGGCTGAAGTAACTGCTCGAATGCTAAAATCATGTTGGTGGGTGTTGAATATTTAAAATATTTCTTTGTATTTATAAGTGGAAATCGAGAGTGAACTGTTTTTGTGTAGGATGAATAAGTGATGCCAATTTGACAAGTCAATCATCATTAATGTTGATTAGAAAAAGCTTTATAGACATTTGTTGACAAAAAAACATCAAAGGTAAAATTTTCGAATAGTATTCACTTGATTATCGGAGTTTCAAGCTTCGACAACCGAAACAAATTTCCAGTTTGGGGGTTTTCCCACAAAATTTTGGGCGTTTTTTTGGTCGACGGGGTGAAATCTAGGCGGAGAAATTATTTAGGGGGACATCTGGGATTTAATTGAATTCCGTTTTATTTGTTTATCGTTCTTGGTAACCCTTAAAGTGACTCTCAAACTGAGGCAACAAGCAATAAGCAAGTAGCGATAAGCAATACGTAACTTCGAATTTTAGCCAATCCTCACATTTTAGCATTTTGCAATTTTAGAAATTTCTAGATGTCATGTCATCCGATTACTCCGATGACACGATTTTACTAATGTGGTGGAATTTAAGAAAAAGAGACAAAATAAAAGGACATATGGGGTGCACCTTGTTTTTACTAATTTAATAAATCATGGTGGAAGTATTTGAATATTTTTTCCAATATTTCTACAAACTTTATATTATAAACTGGATACACCGACATATTTTCCAAATTCAATAAAACGTAGTAACATGCACAAAAGTTTCTAGCAACCTGTCAATAGGCGCAAATATTGATACTACGACGTGATTATTATGTATATCGCTCCTCAACATGCGATATGTATCGCCAACAAAGTTTTATCCAAATCGAAAATGGAGTTTTCGAGATATGATCTGTTTCTAAAATTAGCGTTTTTGGGTGATTCGAATTGAAAATGAAGGACGCAATAATTTTGGAAACATCAATTTTACTCTAAGTATGCATTTAAGTCAAAATCGTTAGTGCAGCTTTCAGGAGAACTAAATAAAAGTAATTTTTTTAAAAATGACTTTTTTCAAAAATCCATTGTACGAAAATATAGAGAAAAACAGAGTTTGCTATTAATTAGAAACGACAAATGACCATATTACGTAAGAAATGAATTTTTGTTACTATCATATGGACCGTTTTCAAAACGTTTCCAAATTTCAAAAGTACCGGTATTCGATTTTTAGCCAAAAACTGGGTATGCAGTCATAGTAACCCCAGAGAGACAAACAGATAAACAGACAGAAATTCGAGACCCACAGTTTTGAGTTCCTCTAGCATCGTAATGTTAAAATTGATTTACATCTCGAGTTCGAAATTTTGAACGAATGTTTTTCCGTTGCTATACGTAATCAAGAAAGTGAAAAACTCCAACCGAGGTCAAGGGCGACGGTTCCAAAGAATGAAGTGAGGAAAGCTAGGTGTAACGTGTCCCGCTTTTGAGTGTAGACACAATCCGCGATACTAATAATCGTTTTTAGTGTCCAGGCTGAATTTTTAAAAACTCCTAAGGGCGAAATGTTCCAAACAGTATCGCATAAATTGTGACCTACAAAATATTTAAATATAATAAAATCTAAAACAAAACAAAATAACATGACAAATCTGACTTTAATGATGAGCTTTGTAAAATTGTATTGAGGTTAGACAATTCGTGAAATACGTAGGCCATTCAAATGCATCCGGGAACGCCTTCAACCGATCGTTAATATCGATCCATGACTCATCCATGTTAGTGTGGGCGTAGGCCGGGAAGTCGACCATATTTTCGGCAGATCTTGGATCAAAAAACGGTTGCGTTCTAGTGTTTATAGAATCGAGCTGTATGTGTACAAAATCAATATAATATTGTGAAAATGGTGACGGTGAAAAGATGTTCCTTCTCCATAAACTTCGGTAAGCACAATGCCAAACCGTCTGATGCTAGATGAGGTGTTAAACTAGCTGATACACAATGACGTTATATCCTCACCATCATACTTAAATACATTAACGAAGCAAACGGCAATCACAACCTTACAGACGACTGTACAGAGCCATGTGACATTTATAAAATTTTAAAAACTTGACGAGCTGTTATAGTGACGCAAATTAAACAGGAGCGATGATGGATTTTGCGGTGAAATATATGCTGTATTTAAGGAAAAACATTAAACATCCTGCCATTGAGAGCAAATCGCAACCACAGTGGACAGATGGATTTGACTCTATGGGCATACTGCAGGGAAGAGATTAGGTGGAGATGAAATGACAAATTATTTTTGACAGTCGGTGTTTCCGTAACCTTTAAAAGAAATCAAGATGTATATAAGATAAGACCCCTGTCATTTGGGTACTGCTATATGACGCAGAGGATAGTGTGATCTACGGTCCAGTTTGTATCGAAGAACTATAGTGGAGAACGTTCAGCTTAGGCGGTTGAACCCGGACCAAAGAATCGTTACTCTCCTAGGGTGGCATACCCAGTTAGATGGTGATCTCAAACATGGTGGACGCAACTGGAAGTAGCAAGCTTTGAATCGGTCGAGCTTTATAAAGCTCCGCAGAAAAAACAAAATATTTCATAAGACGTGGCCACGTCGTTCCTGTAGTTTTTAGGAATTTGTCCTCTCTATTAGATACTTTACTGAGCAAAAGATTTGTATGCTTGTGATTTTTGTAAATGTTTAGATTCTTCTATAGTTTAGTATTAACTACTTGGGGCTGTATAGTTTATATTGGGATTCCATTAAAACATGTGTTTTTGTCCCCGCCATTACCCTCAAAACTGTAAATATAGTCTTTGGGGTGATTTAAACATTTTAAAACACAACCAGAATTTTATTTGAATATCACTTTCTTTTGTTTTTCAGTAAACATCACTTGCGTCAATTCATCGCCTGCGGTATAGCTCCCCAACAAAAATTCCCAAATGAAAATTCCAAATAAAGACTGAATCCTCGAAACCATTTCCCATTCGCTGAGAAGAGAAGGAAGAAGACTTCGTCGTACCATGTCCTGCGGTGTACAGGCAATGTGCAACAATAACAACACCATACACCTTGCAATTATGGATCAGGACCCGAAAGATCTGCAAGCCGCACAGCTGATTATTGATGAGTTGCGAGCGAAATGTCGCTTCCAAGCGGAGCACATCATGAAATGGAAAAAGGCCTATGCCATTCAGGTAAGCGGATCAGATCCACCCCAAGATAATTTCACAATCTCATACACTCCCCTTTGCAGATACAACAGCACTATCGATACCAAAAGGAGAAAACCGAACAGATGAACGGTTTAACTAGCCAACTGCTGCTGCTCGAATCGCGCCTGAAACGGAAGCAAAAACAAATCGCCGGCATCATCTGTCACCGAGAGTTAACGATTATGCGTCAACAAAAAATCATCGACACCCTATCGAGTCGTTTGGTGGATCATGGCCTTGACACTTTGGATCCAAGTTACACCGACTTTGACTCCCTGAATGACTCCGATTCGGCGGTGGTACTAGAAGATATCGATTCCGATTGTAATTCATCTTTCTCGATGCGAAGAAAAAGTGGCGGTGGTTGTGGTGATGTCACTGTTGTCCGGTCCATATCCGATGCCATCGAAACAAACATGAACAAATATGGCGGCGCTAGACGTACCAACTGTTTTCTGCGGCGTCCCGATATCCTTGAGACCGTCTACAGTGTCGAAGAGGATCCCGAACCGCAACAAACTGATGTCGCCGAAAAGCGTGACAAATTCAAAAATCGTTCCGAAAAGGCTGTTCTTGTCAGTTCGCTCGAAGGTCAATTAGATGAGAGCAAGGCTCACAACACCAAAGATAGTAGTACAACACCAAAACTAAGAAGTAATGATCCAAGTGATTCGTCATCCGCGTCCTCGTACAATGTTAACGGTGTCAAACAGTCTCAAGTAACGAACTTCAATCGAGTGATGTCTAATCATCGATCTGTCACGAAACCGAAAGATGTCAAATACAAACGTATTAACAAGGCAAAGTCAAAGAGTTTGGAGGAGCTGCGGGGACGGCTCAAGCACTGGGTCGAACGGGGTAGTGTCATGGATCCAACTGGTATTGGTGGTTTAACAGATAATATGCCGCAGACAGCTCAAAGTTATGCGTGACATTTGGGGAAGCTTATTGAACGCATCCGGCCGTGCTCACCATCATCTGTTGTCGAGCTTAATCCTTGTGATCCTAAAAACGGACGGTCACGGAGCAGCTTTTAGTTCTACGATAGACGGGATGGTTATGTTCGTTTGATCTTGAGATTGAAATAAGTTTCCTTAGTAGGGTATAGAGCTAGGTATACAATTAATTGATTGTTGGTGGTACAGGTTAGAGTAGGTTTGGCGCGCAAATGGAATGAGGTTCCGCAAAAACAGCAGATGGCACAACGGAATGTGAAGTAGTTAGAAGTATTACTTAAGTTCCGTCAACCAGTTCAATTTTTAACTAATCATTATTGTTATGGCCAAATGATTCCAATGCGATCTGCGGCTTAAGCTGGGTGACGTTAATGCAATCCTCTTTGAAGTTGGCACTACTTAGTTTCGTTGCTAAGAACCAATGTTTTTCCTCTTTCCAAATATATTCGATTCTCTTTTGTGACGCGATATCTCATGTATCGCAGTTAGAAGAGTCAAGTCAGTTCGTTTAATACGGGAAATTTTGAGCGCGTCCTCTTTATACAAGAAAACTTGAGCGCGTCTCTAAAACTGAACTTCTTATAATATTTCAGAATTACGTATTGCTTCATTTATTTAAATAATTAATAATCAAAATTTTGTTTTTATAATAACCAAAATCGCATAATTAAGACGTTGTGATAATCGACTTTTCTCAACTGTACTGAATACTAAAAAAAAATAGTGATTGGTCTATTTAAAAAATTAATAATAGGTAACACTGAAAGTTGAGAAGTGGTACTTGCTTACCTACTCAGGAAAGTCAAATCGTACTCAATTCAGTGCCGTATAGTAAGCCTTTTTGCAACTATGGTACACAACTATTTCTCTGAGGGAAAGCCACAACTGGGATCTTACTTGGCATTTCGCCGGAGATTTCTTTTCCATTCCAAGTGACAACTGCCGCCATTTGTAACGTTCTCTGTGACAGTTTGTATTCCATTCGCGCATTTGTTTGTTTTGCATTTATTTAGATTGTGTTATTAAGTCCCTCCTCTTTCTTTCACTCTGATACTGTACCTTTTGATAAACAAATAAATATGCCACTAAACATATCGTTGTAAAAATCAATTAAAAAACAAATAAATTATATACATACTTCTGATAGAGAACTGTAGTTAATTCACAACATTTGTTTGTTGAAAATGTAAACTTAAATATTTCGTTATACTTGTAAGGACATTTTTAAATGTAAATGAGCATGTAAATAAGCCTTTAAAAAACATTATACCTTATACATTCACAGAATAACAATAATTAAATTAAAAACAGAAACTTTTACTTGCACTTCTTGAGCAGTATGACTTTGTACAATTTACTAAAAAAAAAAAATCAAGACAAAACAATCAGTTAGTGATGATTTGTACATTTTTATACGAGTATACATTTACAATGGAAATGAAAAATGTCGTTTTTGTGATCGCAGGATAAATAAAAACCCTATTTAGATAGGGAATATTCTTATAGCAAATATTGGAACTACATATATTTGTGTGAAGCATTCAACAGTGTCAAAGTACCTTCAAAACTATTTATAAACTCTAACAAAATAAATTGTATGTATATGTATAATATATAACTATTGTTAAGAAATGCAAAAAAAAAGTAAATATTCAGATCCTACAAAGAAAGACATCTTATTAAAGGGCTCTAAATACTTTCCACAGCTTCTATGTTGCACATACAGCAGTAGCTATCAATTTTTATGTAAATTTAACAGTGGCTCAGTGGATGGTGTGTAGTGTTGGACAATTATTCAAGTTAAAAGTTACAAATTCAGTACCTGAAACAAAAATTCAGACAAACACCCGAGAGCGAGATTATTAAGAGGGCAATGTCACATAATCGCGGGTGAACCCCTCTTTGTTGTTATTGGAACAGACGTGAACTTCAATTTGGATTGATAGATATTTGGTCTTTATTAAATAGAAAATATCCATTTACATATGATTACCCACAAAGCAAAGTGCTTATCTGCAGGTGGTTGACATAAAAAACCCCGGCAAATTAAGAATAAATCTCTTTTTCCAAAACTCACAACTTTCTTACCACTTCGTAGATTTCCACCAAACTTGGTAGTTTTTTTTTTTTTTAAACTTCTCTTGCGTTCGCAAAAGTTAGACAGAAGAGAGCCCCAAAAAGGAAGATCATAACTTTTCCCAATGATAATGTATTCAGCCTAATTCACAGTTGGTTTCAGATGACAGATGGTCGAAATATCGGCTCAAATGCCGCAGTTTGTAGTTTGTACCGAGTTTTTAATTGTTGTGTTTGTTTTCCAATTAAATAAATTCAACAAGAAAAAGAAGCAATATATTAATGTGTTGACATTTATTCAATATTTTCCACCATAAAGTAGGTATTGGAAAAGAACTAAAGTAATTGCCAACTTTTTTTAACAAACATTCGTAGTTTGACAAAGTTTGTAACATATACCCCCTTATTGATTAAAAAATTGGTGCGACTGTATCCAACAGTCCCGAAATATGTGTAAACACCGTGCGTGCGGTATGTGTGTGGCTTGATACACGTCATTGAGAAAAGAGGGAGTTGTAATAACCGTATTCTTGATATATTATGAAATAACAACGAGATGTCCGCCACAGGGAAGAAATGAGAGACCATCATATAAGAAAAACATGCTTTATTTCACATCAACAAAAAGCTGAAATTAATATGCCCCAGCTCATAAATGTATGCAATGATAAAAACGTATGCAATGATAAAATGTATGCAGTGATAAAACACAGTGACGCATTTCCGTCCCCGCAAGTTAAATGTGTGGAATTACTCCACCAGATACCAACAACGCGCGCTTAGATGTTTACACATCAAAAATGTACACAAGTAAGTTAGGTAGCAAACGTCAGATAGCATACAAAAATTGGACATAACTGCTGAGTAACAAGTTGATAACTTTTACACAGTGTTTATTAATACGGGGAATAATATACGATCAAGGTTGCCGTTTCATAATTTCGTTGGGGAGAAGGTACCGGGCAGTACAGAATGAAAATTAAGAAATTCATTTTTAATTTAAATCACCATGGCAAGTTACTCTACTGATCAGCATCAGCACTTCCAAATGACAAAACTTTATATTAAAATGAGTGTTCGTCAGCGCATATGGTGTGCGAGTTGAGCCCATTTTACGGCATACGAAGTGTCCCTTCAAAGTCGACCCTTCAACTATTGGTAGCTAAATTTGGTACATAATCAGCCAAAAATTGGAACGGATTCATGTCAACTGCGGCGGATAATTATTGACTATGTTTTATTTTATACATAATTCGCCGTACTAATAACAAATTTTAGTCTCTACTTTAAATTTACGGAAGCTCACAATAGCAAAATTTATATGGAAAATATAGCCTGTGTGAACTACTAAAATTTAGAGTCTGAACTAAAAATGTTTATTAATAAGGCCCAATGACATATACAGTCCTTTCAAATAAAGAAATAATTTTATTATATTCCATTTCAACGTCGACCCTTTTGTATTGAACACGCCTACGGATAGAAATATCAAATCAAATGAAAATACTTAAATCCAAAATTAAGAATAGGAGTTTAGTTCTGGATCATGACGTTATCTATACCTAACGACGAAAATCTAGAATGGACAAAATTTCGAAAATGAATTTCATCTCGAATGGGACTAAGTCTAGTAAGTACAAAAACCTTTTAAGTCTATTTTATAATTATTAATTTTTATAATTCCTTAAATGTACTCCGGAAGTGATTGAAAAAAAGTCTAGAATGAAAATTCTGTAACTTTTTTATTTAATAGAAAATATGTACTTATAGCTTCATAAGTACATATCTACATTTCTTTTGTTCCGCTCTTTAAATGTATAAGGTTTTAAAAGACCTGTTGTTTTTTAGCTGAATCATTTGCTTGCAAATATAGTAAATCAAATTGTCTTTGCATAAACATGCAACTCAAATAGTTTCCCTTATAAGTAAATCTTGAATTAATATTAGTTCCAGATTTTTTTGTTCTAGATTATTTTTTTCTGCATTATATTTTTCTAGATATCAGGGTAGATCCGTACAATTCGTCTTTGGTGAGTACGGAAGTATGTACGGCCGACGAAGAAGGAGTAGGTAGGTATAATACTCCTATTGTAGTACTTTCGGCAGCGCTGTGTAGGATAAGTAATTGTGTGTAGAATTTAGAATCAGCCATTTCGCAATTTGGATAAGGCTACAAAATAACTAAGGGCCAGAAATTTAGATAAATTTTGTTTATTCAGTGACAACCCTGCTGCGCATATAGGTCATATTATGACCAGTGCTGCCAGTTTTTCCGTGTCTTGGTCATTTCCAAAAAAGATATAAATTGTCCTAGTTTTTCTAGTTTTTCATATACAATTGGGGAACTTTATTTAATTTTATTTAAATAAACTAACTAACAATCATCTGAATTTGAAGTCCACTTTTGGATCAAAGGCTAGGTATATTCCACACCAACCAATAATACAAATTCGGAAGATTTGTAGAAGTATGCTGAAATAACTTTTGCTTAACTAATCTACTTTCTTATTTTGAGAACTGTTGTTAATTTCACGGTTTCACCTCAGAAAACGTACCTTAAACGATATATTTTGAAGGTTTAAAAATTATCTAGGTAGGTACACTAAGAACACCTATCTATAAAAAAACACAAACTATTGTAATACTAGCCTCACTCATATAAGACGTTTTTCATTAAACAAATTTAATTACTACTTAATCACGGAAACTACAGGTTACGTTCTCTACACGATTATTTATGGTACAATATAAAATACAAATAATGTCTTCTTAACATCTATACAATCAATACTACAATATAAACAGTAAAACTACCTATTTTGTTACATTCCCTCTACAAAATTAAAATAATAGAAATAAGCATTAGCTGTAGTCATACAAAAAAAAAAACCTCTTACACAATTAGAAACAAAAGAGAAATAACACAACAACATATAATTAATGCAATTCAATATTATTTTGTAAATATGTACACCAACCAAAATGTGTACAACAGAAAATGTTAAATTAAATTATTTTAAGAAGCATATTACAATATGTAATTAGCATTAAACAAAGCGGAAAATTCTGAAACTACTTATAGTGAAAAGCAACAAATAATGCACATACAAAATTGTATAAATAATGTGTAAACAAAATTGCATTTATACAAAAGTAATGCATTAGATAGGCATTAATATTAACTGAATACCTATAGAAATGTACATTCATATTATGTAATATTTTCCCAAACAATACTACCATGTATATTCGTAAATTACGCCTGAATAACTATGCTTGAAAATATTAAAATTATGTGTGATGTGTAGGACCTAAGAATTGAGTGAAAATACCTTTTTCCCTTTTTTTTCCTTAGCATTTATAAATATGTACTTAGTAGATATGCAATTATTTAAATATAACAGCAAAATATGAAACACTTGAGAATTATTAAATAATGAGTGTTTAAGCTTAAATATAGAAACAAAGTATTTTATTCGAAAATAAAACTTTATGTGAGACTAAACTATAGATTGGAGTTTTTTTTTCGTTTTTTTACATTAACTAGGACTTCTAGTGTTCCAGACAAAAATGTTTGCAACTAGTGTTGCATTGCGTGCTGAAGGCTGTATTACTTTTTGAAATTATTCTTAGAAATTCGACTCATATCGTTCGGTTACAGCGACCAGTGGTTGTTGTTAAACAAAAAATAATCGTAGTAGGTATGCCAATCTTTTTAAATTTTTATCTCTATGCAATTGTATAAGATTAATACAAACAAATTTAAAACGCTTGTTCCTATTAATTTATTGCAGCAGATTAAAGGTAATAGTTGGCAGCACTACCTCGTATTTCAGTTCAATATCGGAGTAAGTGTTACGGCAGGAAAAAAACAGGTGATTGACTTGGCGCTCTAATCGACTCTAAGTCGATTAAGCAGGAAATGTCCTACTCGGATCATGTCCATGGATGAATCGCCTTCCAAATCAAAAGCGAAGCAGGAAAGAAGAAACCCGCGAAAAAAAAACTGGATACGCTTCAGCTAGAACGCACACCGAGAACTACTACTGAACGTGCAGCGTGCTTAGTAGTTATGGAAAGCACCCTGTTAATGGCGAGCTGAAGCTCCCTCGTGGGAATTGAACTGCAGAGACTGAGAAGCAAAATGGTAAAACTTCTGAGTTCTGAGTCGCTCACTCACAATAGAAGTAAGAAAAGTAAGAAATAGATGATTGCTCTATCATTCTTAGTAAAAAGCTGAGAGAGACTGGTCCAGATTTACGTGTGCAGGTCTGCACTGAGGATGCATCGCCTATCTGAAATGTAACATGAATAGAAAGTCCTGTAAAACTGCGCTTTAAAACGAAGTTATTAAAATTGAATTCGCACCTAATAGGATAGAGTACCCCATGGGGTATAAAGGGATCCAAATTTTTGACTACTTGAACGAAGTAATTGGCTATTTGTGTTCTATGATTTGTTCTATTCTATTTTTCTCGCTAGACGAAGGAATACAACCTGTCTGACTTAGCCAGTGATAAAAGACATCTACCTATACAGATGTCCCTTGTAGGAAGAATTTTTTTTGGGCAAACCATATTAAGTCGGAGTGAAGTCCAATATCCAAGCTTTCTGACTGTGTAAGGGTACTTTTGGCAAGACATAAGGCTTATCTCGGAAAAAGTTCCTTTGTATCTATACGGCTATGATAAGACCTTTTCCAACTTGAGTTCCGTGCTGATGTAGTGAGTGCTGGTACTGTAAGAAAAAGTGTATTTTCGGCTTTCTAAAAATGTCGTGGAAATTCCTGGTGATACTGGATTTGCTTCCTGGTAGTACAACAAACCAATTAAGTCCGGACCACTAACCAGTGCAGTGAAAAATAACTAAGTTACTTTCCAAATGGATGTGACCTCAACCAAGAAGTTTCTCTAAGCAGTAAAGTCCGCCGGCAGTACGACTCGCCGGGTGTCAGGGTCATCAATACTGAATGCTGTTTAAATTTTGGACCTAGGCAATTTTTTTTTTTTTGATTATTTACATCGACCATATCTATTTAATAAAAACCCAAAAAAAAAACTCTACGAGCATTAAATTTCCCGATCCGCCAAGGAAGTGTGGGCAGTTGTTCTCTGTCGACGTTATTCTGTGTTGGAGCGATGCATTTGATACCTAGATGTGGATCAAACGTTGTGATGGAACTCCGATTTACAATTGGAACGCATGTATGAAAGTGAAAGGTCCATTTAAACACCGAATTGCAGGACTGTACAACTGTACTACAATTTTGTTGCCTACAGTTATGCACGTTGGGGAGGCTTGTGGGAGTATACTCAGTGTTTAGTGTTCTACAATGGTACCTTCGCTTCGCACAGAAATTCATCATCAAACGAATTCATAAATCTAGTCATCAGTATTTTTTGTCGTACAAGAAATGTTTTATAAAACTTAAAATAATTTTTTTTATATCATTTATTCTTTCTTTTCCTGTCAAACATATAAATATCCACACCGTGCGGTGCGCACGTATAGACACAAAAAAAAATCGGCTCACTGTGTCCAACAATTCTTGGTACTTAAAGCTCCCAAAGTGGCTCTTTTTCAGATGGCAACTTCAAATCACTTTGAATCACCACATTAGACACACGAAAAGTACTTAACACGTAGCAACAGCTATTATTCCCTTAATGGCCCCTGGATTACGTAAATCTTCCCTAAAATGAGTGCAATATTCCCGGGATGCTACTTTAGACCAATCCATAATGGCAGACAAACTGTACGTGCCGCCAGAGTGTCGAGAGGTCGATTGAGCCTCGTAGCTCCTATAATTACAATCTCCTTCAAATCCCAATTGGTATGCCAGAATCGTTCATGATAATTACCAATGCATTAGTAGGTATAGCAAGTTAGGAATAATAGTTGAACAAGAATTAAACTTGACATCATATGTGGCCGGGATTTGAGTCCGCCGCCTCTTCTATTCGAATTGAATTTGCATTTTAATGAATTGTAATGCAAAATCGATAGGTATGTTTCGAGTGATTTTTGAGTTCAGTGCGTGTAGCTGATTCTTATCTCGAACACATGCTGCAGGACTACTTACATATGGCATCTTTTTTTATATGTGAAGATGTGAACTGTGAGGTTACAATGCGGTGGAGGCCTTAATTAAGAGTACAGCTGTATAATATTAAAATTAAAAAAGCTAGGCAATTACATTCGCGCTGCAAAATGTTTTCATTCTGTGTTAACGAAGTTTGGTTAAGGTAATTTGATTAAATTGCTGAAGTACCTTAATGTAGGTACTTCACAAATGGAGCTGTATTTATATATGGTAGGTACCTATTCATTGTAAGGTAAATAAGGAAGCATTGGAAATATTCCAAAATTTAACTTGTAAGTTTTGAAATATAAGTTATGGGAACATATCAAAATAAAATAAAACATGCACATCAATGACCACTGTACGCCAGCGTTGATTGCGATTGCCAAATTTTGAGCGAAAATAAAAAGCTACACCACCCGTTGCTCCAACATAGCTCTCACCTAGCAACAGCGTTATAGCGTCGACAGTCAACATACAATAAACATAAATGACAACAACATATAAAAAAAAAAAAGCTGTTAACATATCTATAACGAGATAAGCAAGAGCAGCAATCGCAACATCGCAACAATAACTGCAGGTGACAACACTTCAGCCGACTTTCTTAATAACAACACAACTGAAGAAAGCATATTGCTGATAAGATTCCCCCTATGTGACTAAGTAGTTTTTGTCTTTTTTAGTTAGCGAAGAGAATCACTGGTAAGTGCACGAATGTGCACATAAGTTTCTCATAGATAAAATAAAATAAAAACGTAATACGAAACTCAGTGTTTTCATAATCATTACTTATATCAGCGAAAATAGCTTGTAGGGAGCCTTAACATTTTACAAAAAGCTAGAAGTTAAAAGTAGAGACAATACTGAGACCACCAACTTCGGCCGATTTCCCGTTCATTTTCACACTTTTCCGACTTCTTCGATTGCATTTTACGTATGGCTATAACTGAGGCCTAAGCGAGGGGATCCTGGTTGTGCACATCAAGCTAGTTTATGTCGGCTAGCCATCGGAATTCAGAATTGAGCGAGTCAACTGAGTGTGGGTCATTATCTGCTTCGTTGTATCAGTAATGCAAAGCCAGTTGCCTTATTTGTCCTTTGTAACAATCCCTTTCAAGTCACAACCCTGTTAAAGTCGCTTTGGTTTGTGGCCAGTTTGATGTGACATTAAGTGGATTCGTGTGTACTCTGTTTTTATACTTTAAGCCAGATTAATATCCTTCGCCAAATCCCTTTGAATACTTGCAAACGCAACTCTGACAGTTAGCTATCATCTTTCGATAGTGTCAATTGCATATAAAAAAAAAAATAAATAAAAAATGGTTGGCGCAACAGGTCCGGAGGGACCCTAGGCCTATAGCTTCTCATAACCATTCGTTTTGTGTTTTGAGTTTTTCATTTTTGGAACGAATGGAAGGGATCTACAATTTTATGCCGATTCCAAACGGCTAATTGAGAAGCTCTTTCAAGACATTTATACTCTCGGATGTTTGTCAGACGTTCGCGAGAGGTAGCGCAGTGGAAAAAAAAACATAAGTTGGAATTTGGGTTTTTGCGGGATTCGAACCTGAGACCCTCGCTTAGTAGTCCAACACACTAAGCCACTGCGACTACACTGCGTCAATTGCATATGCAATCAGTTAAAGGGACTTTGATTGTGCGTCTAAAGTTGGCTTGTGAGTTTCGTAGAATTGCTTCATGGATGATATTAAAGTAGTTACACGATAGCCCGTCGCCTTGTCTCGAACCTTTTGCGACATCGAAGGGCTTGGTGATATTTGTCGGAGCAGCGAGATCTTTCCATCGCTATACTGCACAGACAAACTGAATCTTGTCTTGACATTGCTTTGTGTAACTCGTCCCAATATTCGATGTCATTGGCGACTTTAAAGTTAATCTATTGAATCATCTGGAGTTCATAAGATTTTTTCTATGATTTGTGTGTGAAAATTTGGTCGATTGTTGACTTTCCTGGACTAAACCTACACTGATATGGAGAACATCATGTATGCGACATTTAGGAAACTTATTTGTCTGTAGTTGGCGAAACTCCTTTCCTGTGGATGAGGCTGAGTGCTGAGGTTTAATTCATCGGGCATGCTCTCAATAGACCATATGTGACAGATGAGTTGGTGCATGCCCCAAATGTACTGGCCAAATGTAAATTTTTCTATATTTTTCACAGACTTGTCGTCTCTAAAAACATAAAATAACACACTTTAAGTTGGACAAATGCTTTGTTGTAAGTGTAAGTAGGTGTGACTCAGAAATCGAGATTCGTAAAACTTCTGACTCTGAAAAAAAATTGTTCTTTTTTTTTTGCGGAAAATGAAACATTAAATCTGATTTAATGCCAGCTGATTTCGAGACAGCTTTTTCTGCCCCAATTCAAAACGACATAAAATTTAGACTCAAAACTAAAAATGTTTATTGGTATGGCCCAGTGAGTTTGATTTTTTTTAAGAATGCTTTAGTTTTAAAAATTCAAAATTGATTCAAATTGGCCTTGCTGTATATTGATTAAAGACATTTTATCATTAGTGGAAACTGTTCCCATGAACAGCAATGCGCAACAATTTAATTCCTTTTTAATGACATGCCACATGACAATCCACCCGCTAAAATGCTCCGTCAATCAAAAGTTTGATTTGCGTCAGGATTCTATTTATAGAAAAAGACAATGGAAATCGTAATTATGAACGCCGTCACTTTAGTACAATTCAGTTCGATAGAAATGGATTCGAACTCATCCTGCACCACCTGTGTGTGCGTCATTAACGTTCCGGACATTTAACCGTCTTTTGTTGGCGATAACAATTCGATTCAATCTTCATCATCACCATCAGCAACCGGCAGCACATCATCGGTAGGAGATTAAGGTATACACGTACCAGGGAATCCTTTTGGCAAAAAGCATCAGATGCCATTATATATAGTCGTTCCACTTTCATCTCCGCTCCATTGTGTGCAGGTGTAGCGTGTCTACCTTCATATAAATCGCACAAGTTGCAATAATCCAGCTCTGAAATTCGTTTGCATTAAACTTAATCGCTTCTGGTGGTGCGTTGTCTGCGAATAGCAAGCAGCGAGTCCTTGTTGCGGATCCCAGTGTTCAGTCTTCTTATTCTCGTCATTATGACTAATTATTTTGGATTAAATCAAAGTGTAGATAATCGATAAAGGAGTATAAACGCTGACTGCATTGTCGAATGGAAATGAATGGTGGGGCAGGATTAGTTTGCGGCAATTTAAATCAGGATAATTGGGTGAATCTAATTGATAGAAGAACAAGATGTACCTGATCAGGGTATATGGCTAAAGTGCAGTGGATAGTGGGTATGATTATAAATGGCTTATGCACTTATGCTTCGCCGTCGTCTAGTCATAGTAAGTCATAATGCGTTTAGGTAGGTATGTAGAATTTATAAAGCAGTTTTACATTGTGTGGTGTGTAGCTCTTGATACCAAAGCACAGAAAATAAGATGATTTTCATGGAAACAACCTTTCAAACTACAAACACGGTAGCAGAGTTGAGAGTTGGTAAGCAGCATCCAGTTCAGTTTCCACGAATGTAATAAAGACTGCTGATAATCTCACAGAGTCGTTCACAACTTAGCTTACATAAATGGTCAGTGGAATTTCCCCAATGATTGTCTTGCAAAGACTGAGTACAATTGATTCGGAACGGTCTTTGCATACAAAATATTGAAATTGAAGTCTTACTTCAACTTAACGTTGGTCAATCAAACAGAATAATGGAATTAACGAATGTATTCCGGGACGTATCAGGTATATTTTCAGATAACAACTGTCGTCGAAGCGATAGACTTCCACTAACAGCAAAATGTAATGAATACTAACTATAATCAAAAGAAATGCAGACTGAAAATAACCTATAATGGTCACGAAAACTTGAGAAACTATGCTTCCAAAAGGTCATTGTGATAAATGGCGTTATCTCCCCCTATTTATCTTTATACCTACTTATTCCAATCAAGTCAGATAGATAGTAATTTCAAATCAAACTCAACTTTCAATATTTCACCACAGGAGATGTCAAGTATTGGATAGCTGTAACATTATTTGAGCTTCAGATGGCGCAAGCTGAAATCAAATACACAATCCGATGTATTGGGTTTGTGTATTTGCTTGAATTTCAGCGTCATCTTTGAGATATCTTTGAGAGAATCTATGTATATGAACTACAAAAGTACACTACGCGACAAAAAATTAATTACACTATTCAATTTGGGTTATCAATTCCAATGGCATGCACTTCTGACATTTTCTTTTAACAAAAGGAACTTCGTCAGCGTTGGCATAAGCTGTGAAACATAACTTTTTATTATAGCTATGGATTCAAATTCAAATTACATTAAGGGTATTCACGATTCAGTCTTACAAATCTAGCAAAATTACCAACATTTTTTTTTTTTTTATCAGATCGTGAATACACGTTTTCTTATCTCTAGCAAAAGTGAAACAAAGGACAGATCCAGTTTGCCAAAAATGTTTTTTTTTTTTTATAATTAACACGCGCTAAAGAGATTATGACTACTCTTATAGTGTTTTTACACAGCGCGGGCATTAAGGAAATTGGGATAGAGGAGATAGGAGATACCAATGCACATTGGTCTTAAATGTTTGTAAATTGCATTGGGGAGGAAAGACAGAGCTGGGCAAGGCTTTCCACATTCGCGTTGTACGGCTTAGGCCCCAGTTATAGCAATACGTAAAACCAAACCGTAAAAATGTTCTTTTTTTGGTCACTTAAACTTGATGGTTGAACTCAATCTTGGTCTTAAAATGTTGCTTATGAATTATAAAGTTAGATTATCAAAAAAGAATATGCAAATGATTTTTAAATTTTCTAGAAAAATAATTTATTCATTTTTACGTACGAAAAACTTTTACTGATCAACTTCTCAGTTAATTCCCCTAAACAAAACCGAATCATTCCACTGAAGTATTTCATTTCTTTACTGTTCCATCTGTCAGGAACTTTTTTTCTGATGGAATCCAATCAGTGGGGGTTGGTTTGTTGTAGGTAATTGTTTTAGGTCCGGTTTCTTCAATCTTGGTTATCTTTAATCATCGAATGCGTTTGTTGAACAAAATATTAACCAGAGAATCAGTAGTTTGGTAAGTTAACCAGTGAAATCGATAACCAGCTGATTTTGAGCGGTTAATGAGATTTAACCACTGATTATATGTAATTTCGTTTGTTCAAGATTTTTTAAGGACTACGTAGGTATTTTGACGTAACTGATATCCAAAAACTTTTGAACAAAAAGAAAAATGTAAATAATAGAACGAAGGAATATATAACGCAAGATGGAGTGAACCAATAAAACCTTTCACATCGGTTTCGTTGAAATTTTCAACTGACACATATATATTGAATACACAACACGCCAAAACAATGGATGCATAGGATGAAGTAAGATTATTATCAACATTTTTGCCCGATGACAGTTCTCATGGGATGGGAAAATTGCGACTTTCGTTGCATAAATTAACAGGAGGCCTGTTAATTTGTAATAAATTGTATTGGTTTTGGCTTTATTTTGGTTTTGTTGTCAAAAAATCATTGACTAACAAATACAATGTTTCATTCTTTAGTTCTTAAAAAAAAAAAATCCTGTATAATTTGGTTATGCCATTCATTTTTGAGTTTACCAAAAATAAATACATTAATAAAACACCTACCTAAATAAATTACTTATCAAAAACAAACGGACCCGAAAAAAAACAAAAAATATAATCAGCTGTGAACAGACCGGCCCTTACTAGGGAAACTTTTTTCTGACAGAATTTTCGCTATGACCGCCGAAACGAAAAAAAAAACTCATTTTCATACTGTTCCAACTTTTTCGTTTGCATTTTACGTATGGCTATAACTGGGGCCTTATGAAAGAGTCTCTGTATTTCATTGTACGTCCGAAGATAGGCTGGATGGTAAACTGATAGGCATTCTTAGCATGGCGAGTATTGCGGTTGAATTTCTGAGGGGGAGGAACGCAGTTGGCAATTTCATTTGAGCACTATTTGTAGAAAAAACGATAAAACAATGAGAGACACGAAACGTTTCTACGATGTTCAAGCGAATTGATAGAATTCGCGATATTCGTGTCTCCGATTAGTTTCATCGCACGGTTTTGGATCCTATCTAGTTAGTGTAGTATAGTTTTCGGTGCACCAGACCAGATGTGGGAATTGTACTCAAGCTTTGGGCGAATGAACGCCTTGTAGATATATTGTAGCCAGATCAGAAGGGGTAAAATATTTCTTGCACCGTTTGAGAAAACCTAGACATTTCGCTGCATTCTTGGCGACTTCGTGTACATGGTCATTCCAACGAAGGTTGTCATGAACGCACATACCGAGAATAGAAAGTCTTTCGGTTTCGGTAATGCAAGTGCATTCATGGATAATGGCTGTAGATTCGGGTTTCCCTTTAGAGACAGCAGACAGCATTGTGTTTTTGAAGCATTAAATTCCACTCTATTTTCTGAACCCAATTTTGAAATGCTGTCAAGGTCGGAAGCTTAACATACGTTGCCGTTCCAGTTCTACGACCGAAGAGCAGGGACGTGAGTGTCATCAGCGAAGGAATGGATTGGATTAGAAGTTGCAGACAAGAGATCATTTATAAAAATGAGAAAGAGAGTCGGAGACAAAACTGAGCCTTGGGGAACACCAGCATTTATATGGTGAGTTTCAGAACTGAAACCATCCAAAACAACATGAATTAAAAGGCCAGAAAGATAGTTTCTAATCCATTGAATAAGAGACGCATCGATCCCATAAGCACGCATTTTCGACAAAAGAGCTTGATGCCAAACTCTGTCAAATGCCCTTGAAATATCGAGCGCAACAATCTTCGATTCACCGAAGTGATGGAGAGCTTGGTTCCACTTCTCGGTATAAGTGATTTGAGATAAGTCATCAAATCACCAGTGGACCTGTTGCCACGAAAACCGTACTGCCGGTCATTGAGGAGTTTTCGTGATTCGAGATATTTCATAAGATGACGGTTTATCAGCATTTCCATGACCTTAGAAAGAATGGACGTAAGTGCTATGGGTCGGTAATTGGTGGGAGAAGAAGATTCGCCTTTTTTAGGGACGGGCTGGACAAATGCTGTTTTCCACATACTCGGAAAGAGTCCAGAAGAATAGGACAGATGAAAAGGCTTACGCAGTGGTTTTGCCAGCGTGGAAGAACACCTCTTCAGAACGATGGGGGAGATACGATCTGAACCAGCGGATTTATTTATGTTGAGATCGTAAAGTACTCTTGCGACTGTACGAGTGCGAAAGTGGATTGGTCCCATGGTAAATTCTACGCACTCGAGTACAGGTTTAGACAAACCGCAATTTGGGAGCATAGAGCTGGCTGCAAAATGTGCAGCGAGCAGATTAGCTTTGTCTAAAGAGCTGACAGCTGGAGTGTCATCGTAAATGAGCGTTGGGATTGCTGACGAGGCCGAATTCTTAATATTTTTTTACAAATGACCAAAAGTTTCTACTACTCTTGGGACATTGTAGTATTTTTTGCCTCAACTTTTGGTCATATAAGAATTTGGCACGCTTTATAAGGACTCTGTTCTTAAAAAAAAACGTTTGCTTTTTATTATTTATTGTCGCAAAAAAGGGAAAGAGAAAAATACTTCATTCGGAATTGGAAGATGATGCAGACAAAATTATAAATTATGTCGATTGAAAGTACCAATGAAGAAAAGAACGATGAAAAAGATAAAAGAAATATTGACATGTTTTATTTTAGATAATGGAAAGAGTAAGGACGAAGTGGATATCGATGAAATAATTTTTGATCTCGACGAGGATATTATATTCCTTTTTTTTCCCATAGCTAAACATAGGAAGTAAAAATTTGGCAAACTGTCAACTTGACAAGGCTACTCTTTACTGTGTTGTATTTTTCGTAATAATATGGTCAGGGTGTAAAGATAAAGTGCAAAGTGTAGCAAAATTTTAGTTAGTATATTTTGTTGTTTTAAGCGTAGGTAGTATGGACCTGTTCCGGAACGAAAAATCACATACAAAAAAGCCTGATTGAAATCATGAACGAAAAATTTCGCTCCCCTTTTGCTTTTGCAGTACGCAGCTGCTGCGAAATGATGGCGGAAAAGTGGATTGCTTGGTACAATTCTGCAATCTCTTTTCGCACATCGTCACCTATTTGAGTGAGTATTTGAGTGATACATTTGCATTTTTGCCATTTTTGAGTTAGGAATGATTTCTAAGAGACAAGATGGAGATCTTTCTTTTGGTGTAATTAAATCTATCCTATGTCCATTATTGCCAAAGATATCAGTGTTACAAATGATCTAAACGCACTTTTGGGAATTAATGGTCAGTAATGGTCTGCCACATAAGCCTTCATATGGGAAGGTCACATTTTCGTATGAACTTTTCCTAAATTTCTTAAACATTTTAAATGACCTATACATACAATTGAACAAAAATTATGCTTCATTGACAAACACCAATTCAGTGCTTGAATGATCTAAACATACAATTCTCCCTCAAAAGTGCTTCATATGCATAATAATTTTTCAGTGTTTAAGTGATACATACAAACAAAGCACCAAGTCAAATTTGTAATTCAGTGCATAAGTGATACATACAATACAGTCGGTTTCATAAATTCCTTATAAACAGTTACTGTTCAATTTATGTTTGGTTTCTGTACAAGTATGATCTGAAATTAAAGTTGGATAAAATAGATATTTTATTTTATTGTTTTCCTTTTTTACCCTCTGAAGGCACTAAATTAATTTAAAAAAGAGCTGAAATATTGGATTTTTAGATCCCCGATATAAACAAACGTTAGTATATTACAGAATTATTTTTCTTTGAAACGATAACTTACCCTGTTTTTTACATAAAAAAATAAGTTTGCCATAAAAAACGCCAAGAAAAATAAAATAACAGTAATTTAAAAAAATGCTTTTATTTCAACTTTTGTATGAATATATGCCACATACGCATTCAAAAGTCACAATGCCGCTCAGTATTTAAATGCCACATAGGTTGCTCAAAAAGTGCCTCATACCATACAAATACGTATTATTTGGAAAAAAAATCATGCCACATATGCAATTTCCTTTTTTTCAACTTGAGATTACAAAAAAAACAATTGTCCAATTAAAACAAGAACTAAAGTGTAAGTAGAACTCAATAGCCACTAAATTAAAAAATTTAGTTAATGGTTGTCTTACTGAAGGTTTTTGTTTTATTCGTTTTCAAACTTAAAACGTCGTTTTCTCGAAACTATGTTTTTGTCGTTTAGATCACTCAAATACTGAGGTGACGACATCGCACATGTAGTACAAAAGTGTCACAACTCAAAAATCTTCGTTTTTCAGTAGAGTCGAAAAACCATTTTACGACGATAGAAACTGTAAATTTACTATTTAATCAATATTTTAAGGGGGAAATACACTGATTATATACATTACTTTACATAACAACCAGTATAAAAGAATTACTTTTACCATGGAAATTTGCGTTTTTTGAGTTATGACATTTTTCGTAATTTTTTCATTAAAAAAACAATGTATTATTTTGAGTTCAGCCACTTTAGTAAATTTGTTGTGACGATTTTGATTTACTTATATCTAAATAGTTTAATCAAGTTTTCTTCATGACTTTGCTTTTAGTTTAGAATTATAATTATAATTTTACGGACTATCTTAAACCAAAATGAAGAAACATGATCAGTACATGGGCCCCTGTTCTGTAACTTATCACTCGCGAAAATTATGTGAAAAACGATGGATTCGAAATAAATTTATAAATTTCCTTTGGTTTTGTTCCGAATCCTTTAGTTTATCACCTAGTTTTTGCGAGTGACTAGTTGCAGAACAAAGGCCCTGTTCTGTAGTAGATCCTTAACTCTTTAAACTGAAAATAATATAAAATCTTATACAAAAGGAAACATTTATTAAGATTTTTTTATTTATTGTTTAAAAAATAATCATCGAATTCATTATTAATACCTACTAAAAAATAGCACCGGTTAAAAAAGGGAAACTGAAGAACAAAACTACGTTTTCTAAAGGTTCAAGTTACAATAAGACCGAATCTGGACTCAGAATCGTTCGATCACAACAGGAATTTTAAATTATTCTCAAGAGAAAATCATAAAAAAAACTGTTTTTTTTTTTTTAAACTAGCTTAGTTATAAACCGTTAAAAGAGTTATGTTCAGCGATAGAAAACGTTTATTTTCAGATTTTCATACGAAAAATATCCAAAGCGTGAAGTAATAGAAAAATTTCTGAATTCAGATTTTAGGTCAGCATGGCAAAATAATAGCATTTTTTATCTAGTGTACTTTATTCATCTAAAGTGTCATAACTCGAAAAAACACGAAAAAATGTATGAATAAGGGCTTCGTTTCGATTTTAAGTATTTCTAAAGTATCTGCAATAACAAGCAAAAGATTTTATAAGAAATTGAAAGAATTTGATATTAAATTGAGCTTTAAAAACATAAAACTTTTTTTAAACAACAAAACTGTATTAACTTTAAATTACAACATTTAATTTTTCTAAAGTGTAGTAAATCTAAATAATACAAATGGTTTCAACTTACCTCAAGCAACTTAAACGTCACAACTCAAATTAGAACAAATACTTTTTCTCACATAAAGCAGCAAAAGTTTGCTAACTCAAAATAAAACCCTTAATTAATTTAACTAAAATGACACAACTCAAATTAGGACACTTTTATTATTTATTGAAAAACTGTTGCGCAGCAGAATCACGACACAACTAAAAATACATATTTAATTTTTGACAAAGCATCTTTGATTGAAATGTAAACATCTAAAACGACATTTACCTTCTGGAGAAAAAAGTATTCAAATTTAATCAATGCAACTTGATAGATAGGTCCGGGATAATTTCAAATATTTTTTTTGTATTTAAAACTAAAAAAATGTGTTTTTTTTTTGTTTGGACATTAATTGCTTGCAAAAATTTGGTACATGTACTGCAGTGTTGCCAGTTTTTATAAGAGGTGTGGAGCCAAATTGAGAAATTATAAAACCGAAAATATCCAAACTCAAATATGAAAATTAAGAATTTGTTGGTAATTCATACTTATTCTGATTAAATTGTTTTCAAAGACGACTCTAGGCGTGTTTTTTTAGCTCTGATCTCAACAAAGCAAAATAAAGCAGCATTTTCAGCACGCAATTACAACAACTACTGTGAGTCTTCGAAGTTCGAAGTGTCAAGTAGAGCGTAGCTGTTGTAATTGCGTGCTGAAATCCTACATTCCTTTGCTTTGCTGACATCGCAGAAAAAACAGGCCTAATATTAAATTAAGAAAAACAACACACACCCTTAATTGAGAGACTTTTCTAGTTTCCATTTTCTAATGTTAACAAAGAAACAAAATGCATATGTATGTAAAAGAGTTTTTATATTAAACTATTTCGAAATGGGTTGGTGTAAATGTGTGCAATGGATTTCCAGTGCAAGTTAAAATATGTTTTTTTGCGGCCAACTCACAAATGAAACTAAATTCGGATTTGATGTTCGATTTGGCAGCAGAAATCTGAAATCCCAGATTAAAATTTGAAATGACCAATAATCGAAAAAGACACGACTGATTAGAAAGTTTTAGATACACGAAAAGAGTACGTTCGCAATAGAATTTAAAATTCCTAAGGCTCCTAAAAATCGCTAGACTTTAAAATGAATAGCGTAAATTACGATAAATCCGAAATTACAATTTTAAGGAGCCAAATTGGAAGTAAATAGCCAGTGCTGGTACCACTGCAACTTGTGTATCAGCTGATGGAGCTCTCCACAAATTATTTTACGTTGCCTTTTCGCAGAAGTTTCGCTGTCCATTTGGAGACCACCGGAAAGTTTCGTTTCGGGATAGGACCGTACTACGCTTATGTTTGCGCATCATTTTGATCAGCGTTGCAATAATGAACACTTGACGTTGAAAGTGATGCCAACAATTTGCATTAATGAACATTTTGCAAGGCATCATGAATCATGAGCATTATAATGCAAGTGATATGCGTTACTGAGTTTACACAAATCATCACAGAATACCTGATGAGCTGTTTATTCGCCGGCAAAACAAATTAGGAAAATCTCGTAAAAGAAAGAGAAGTAAGTAAATAAACATTTTTATCAATAGATTCGCTTTTGACAACAAAATTTATAAATTTTTGTTGAATTCTTTATTTTGTGTTTCGACCGTTTTTTTTCTTGCCTCACACATATTAGAAATAAATTTATCGTCTTTACGATCATAGTTGTTATCGACTAGGTAAAACTTTTATTAGCAAAACTCCCATCTTGACATTAAAATTTTTGTTGTTAGCAATATGTTCTAAAACTCAAACGTCATATTCAATCAGAAACGCATCAGCATCGCAAATAAGCAGAGATGCCGCATCAAGTTTTGGACATTATCAATGAATGATGCAAGCTCACTATGTCCAATATCAGCTAACGCTTAAAGTACCTATATCACTTTTACCAAATATCAATCATCAAATCAAATATCTCGGAGGAGTTCTTGATGACAAGCTGTTTTTGTTTGGACATGTCAAGTTGAAAACCCCAAAAGCCCTATCTTCGGACAATGAAAGGTTCATTTTGGCTAAACATGGGGCTTATCACCAAAATTATGTTTTTGAATATACATGGCGATGATAAGACCACTTATTTTGTATGCATTGGCTCTTTGGTGTGACAGGCACGCATCTTGTATCCTTTTTTTGCCAATTTTTTAAGTTAAATCTGTCTAAGGAACCCTCCCTTGATCCGATCTAGATGCCCTGTAAATCTCCCTCCTCTTGTAACTTTTTTAAGAGGTTTAGAACTTTTTTTAAAAAAAAAACACAAAAAATTCGAAAAAATGAATGAAATATTTATTTGAATCGATAGTTTGAACCTTGCAATTTGATGTTTAAAGATAATTTCATGCAAATGTTGACCACGGCTGCGTCTCAGGTAGTCCATCCGCTGAGTCCAATTTTGGCATACTCTTTCACACATATCGGCCGGTATCTCACGAATGAATGCATGGATGTTGGCTTCCAGTGCGTCAATCGAAGCGGGCTTGTCCCTATACACATTAGCCTTGACATACCCCCACAAAAAAATAATCTAATGGTGTCAAATCGCACGATCTAGGCGGCCAATTGACCGGCCCGAAACGTGAAATTAACTGTTCACCAAACTCGCCTCGCAATTGCGCCATTGTTTCGCGTGCTGTGTGGCATGTGGCACCGTCTTGTTGAAACCACATATCATGCAAGTCAAGAACTTCCATTTCTTGCAAAAAAAAGTTTGTTATCATTCACCATTGACAGTAACGCTGCGATTCGCATCATCTTTGAAGAAATATGGCCCAATAATGCCGCCGGCCCATAAACCGCACCAAACAGTGGCTTTTTCGGGATGCATTGGTAGCTGTTGCAATGTTTCTGGCTGATCTTCACTCCAAATGCGGCAATTTTGCTTATTTACGTACCCATTCAACCAAAAATGAGCCTCATCGCTGAACACAATTTTTCGATAAAAAAGCGGATCCTCGGCCAGCTTTCCAAGAGCCCATTCACCAAAAATTCGGCGTTGTGGTAGGTCGGCTGGCTTTAGTTCTTGTACAAGCTGTATCTTAAAAGGCTTTACGCACAAATCCTTCCGCAAAATTTTCCACGTAGTGCTGTAACAAAGGCCTAACTGCTGGGAACGGCGCCGAATCGACATTTCGCGGTCTTCTGTCACACTAGCTGATACGGCCGCAATATTTTCTTCACTACGCACAGTACGTAAACGTGTTGGTGGTTTAATGTCCAACAAAGTAAATTTGGTGCGAAATTTGGTCACAATCTTCCGAATAGACTGCTCAGAGGGTCGAGAATGCCGATCATAAAATGGAAGCAGCGCGCGATGAACATTTCGAACCGAGCACGAATTTTGATAGTAAAATTCAATAATTTGCAAGCGTTGTTCATTTGTAAGACGATCCACGGTTAAATTGCAAACCAAACTGAAGCTGTTTGACAGTGACACAAGGTACTAAACATACGTCAGCTCTCAAAACCAGTGTTGCCAAAACCAAACCAACTAAAAAATCACCCGTTATTTAGGGAAAGGTGCATTTTGGTGCCACGCGCATTGGAGTTGAGGTGACATTGCTGGAGGAATCATGTATCTGAGATGCGCCCACAGACGCCGCAAATACTATTGCAAGGAAACCATGCAGTCCTTGTGTTCACTTCTACGTACCTACTGGTCAGGGTTCGGACTTCAGTTATAAAATATCCCAGTAGATTCACTTTTTTTGCAGTAGATTTTGAATTTTGAAAAAAATGCGATCACAATGAAGTTTTAGATATTTTTTTTTTTTTAACATATTAGTTTAAACATAAAAAAAGTGACAGCCGACAGAAGAGCAGAACAACAGCAACAAATTTAGAAACAGAGAAATAGGAAGACACACTTGAAAAGACTTGACGTCAGTAGGTTTTTTTTTTACGTTAGCCCTAGTGCGTACTAGTGAGCACTGCGTTAACTCTAATGTGTTCGATATAGTACTGAAGTCGCCCTGGTTCTGAAAACCTGTGTTTGACATGACTTCCAGGGCACCCTAGTTGTGCCCTGAGCTGACCCCAGTTAATTTGTTGGGGTAAGAATTCAGTGCTGAGTTTCGCTGTCATTTCGCTTGCTGTCATTCATTTGCTTATATAGTGATCAAGGTAAATAGGTACAATAAGTTTTATAGGTATTCAAAAGTGAATTGTTTGAAAACAACTACGTTTATGAACTAAAATATTATATATAGGAAAATGGAATGGAAAACGCTGCAATCAGAGCTTAATCAATTTTCAAACGCATAATCTATATTCCAAATACTTTTATTAAGTATTTGCATTATGGAAAGCACAACGTCAGAATTGACTGCACTCATTTTGAACAATAAATAGACAAAAGTGTTATCTTCTTCATACTTCCTACACCAAAAGATAAATATTTTTCAATTTCAAAAACTGAGAGTCTAATTTAGGGCAACATATTTTGTGTTCGATATAGTAGCCGAATTTTCAGGGTTGTGCAGGGCTTTTGACAGGCGTGAAAATTAGCTGACACTTCTCAGTGTGCACTTGTGGGTACTAGTGCTAGCCACGTCAAACAAACCTAGTATCAGTTCATGCAAGGCAAATGCAGTGAAAACGAGATGGTATGCACATTTTCTTTTAAAATATATTGTAACAGATTGCAGAATCAAAAAAATAGTGCTTCCAAAACTGATTATTCGCAATGGGCTTATAAAAATATACTAAGAAACGAAAATGTGTCAATATATTACATTTTGATTTAACGTTTTCGAGATTCACATAAATTGCAGTAGATTGTCATTCGAGCGCAGTGGCGCAGTGGATTTTATTATTTTCTTAAAATTGCAGTAGATATACTGCAATTGCAGTAAAGTCCTAACCCTGCTACTGGTCGTCTGAAAGAGCTGCATTCAGAACCGGGGAGGGTGCTGTCAAATTTTCACGAACGTCTCAGAGTCAGAGCTAAGCCACGGCCCAGTTCCCAAAAAAAAAAGAAAAAAGAAAAAAAAACAACCAACCAATTGTGTATATTTAATTTTTTATATATTTTTGTCGAGTGCTGATTTTTTTTTAATACTTTTTAGTTATAATTATGTACTACATTTCTAATTTTTTTCATAGTAATTCTCTTAGACAATATCTTAACCTGGTTTCAAGTAGGTAACTATTAAAAATTTGATTTTTTATCCACTTAACATCGTCTCTCACTGGCTCAAAATTCACAAGAAATTTCACCAGATGTTCAAACTATAGATACAATTTCTAAATCTTAAAACTAGAACTCTGTGCAGTATTTGAAAATAATTAAATTATTTCTTTATTTAATTATTCGTACCTACTTTTTTTAATTACAAAATAAAATCTATAAGTGAGTGATTTATAATTTTTTTGTTTTTTTTTTAACGATTATTCTAGGAATTTTTGTTTGTTTGTTATTTTACTAAGTAAAATTTACATCAACACTTTTTTGTACAAATATCTTTTTTCGGTTTTCAATCATGTAAAGTTCTATGTATAGTCTTCTCATTATGTCATTCGTGCGCGTTATATTAAATTAATCTTCTTTTTTTTTTGTTTTAAATGCGTGGTGAGTATATGTGTATAGTTTTTAATAAAAAATGCAAACAGAACAGAAACGGTTTTTTCATTTGTTTAAGATTTCATAAGAAGCCCATATCGAGGGCGGTGTACAGGGCTCTAATGTCACTATGACTTGATATCCGCCAGAATGGAAAGTTCATTGCTTTGGCTGCGGCTTCCTCCTCGGTGCCATCGCCAATCACAACGTAGGTACTTTTGCGACCGAATCTGGTTGTTATTCGCTCGTAGCAGGTTTCTTGACCTAGAAGGGAGGTTTATGTTAATTTTTGGAATGATGCAAGTGCGCTTTGCTTTGTCTTACCGATTTTATGTGCGCTGTAAATGTTCTCGATGGAGAAAATCTGTCCCAGTCCGAAGAGTAGGACTTTGGCGAGTGCCGGTGCTAGTTGTGTTGATGTCACCAGGACGTTGACACAGTTTTCGCGTTGCGCAATCATATTCAGGCATTTGGTCGCCAAACTCGCCCAATTGTCTGTTGCCATTTCGATGTCGGATCGTATTTGAAGCCATGTATCACGTTTTGGCTGTCCTAATAGGCCGCCGACACTGCAAAAAGGAAATAATTTAGTCGTTACAAAAGATGACAATTTTGAAGGATTTTATGTCGTAAATTGAAAAAGAAAGCCGTTTTATACAAGTTGAGAAGTTACGTTTCCCAATACTCAAGTCTGAAGCTATTAAGTTCGAAATTAGAAATTACCTAATCGGAAGACGAAAACGCCTACAGATAGAAAGATCTCTAGGTGTGACAATGCAAAGAGCACAGTCAGTGCCAGTTTTGGTAAGTGCTCAAATAATGAGAGGGCTGATGAAATACCGCGAAGTAGTTACAGCACTAGGCCCACATAAAGAAGATAGGTATCAACAAAATATCATGTGGGGCAGGCTTGCTTGAGCTGTTGACACGCCCGTCGACGTACACGGCAGTCCCTATCATCAAACCTCGACTAGTTTCGAAGGAACATGTGTCTGGTATTCTAGTGTTAGTATACCAACGAGTAATAAATAAATAAATAAATAAATAAATAGTTGGCGCAACAGGTCCGGAGGGACCCTAGGCCTAGCTTCTCACAACCATTCGTTTTGTGCGAGTGTTTCAAGTTGGAAACGAATGGAAGGGATCTACAGTTTTTTGCCGACTCCAAACGGCTAATTGAGAAGCTTTTTCAAGACAGTTATACTCTCGGATGTTTGTCAGACGATCGCGAGAGGTGGCGCAGTGGAAAAGTGGCGGGATTCGAACCGCGACCCCTCGCTTAGTAGTCCAACACACTAACCACTAAGCCACTGCGCCAACAGAGCCAACGAGTAGGGTCTACAAGTATCTCTCAGAATTACGGGCACATGCAGGATGTTCCCGGAAGATATTAGATAGAGCTCCCACGAAATTGAGGGCATATTTTTTGATAAAATCTTGAATAATCCAGCCTCAAGATGGTCACAATTAGAACGACACAAGGTTTCAAAGGCACTGTGGCCCGTTTTGAATCGAAGAAAGTTTGCAGAATGAATCAATCTCAGCAGAACAAAGTTTAGCTTAACGATAGGGAGACTCCTGGGCATTGTCCTCTGAGTAAGCACTCCGCCACGAGCTTGAGGGTAACCAATACGGGTGCATGTAGGTACCGTGATGGCCGCAAACCTCGGAGGATAGAGCTCACCTTCTTTGTGAATGTCAAGCTATTTTTCGAAAGAAGGAAGCACAACGGGTGATAGTTCATGAAAGTTTAAAAAGGATTGACTTTCATACAAAATTTAGACCCTACTTATAGACTCTTTAGGGAAATCGGTTGCTTGGAGGGCGAAGCGTCCGCTATCGTGTCTAGTCTTTAGAGACGACTGCCAACCCAGAGGAGAGTTACCTATTCAACTTAACCTATCCATTGCCTGGACTCTTTTAAGAAAAGACGGCGACAGTACTCCAGAAAATATGGAATTGAAAGCTACTGCACTTTTTCTTAGTCCCAGCTGCCAGAGAGGCCTAAACTATAAGTGTCTGACTGAAGACCAATTACTCAAAAGTTCGAAAGGAACTACTATAGAACTACTCTATGGTTGCTAAAGGTATGACAGTTACCAATGCAAAACCACCAGTCAGGTCTTAATCAGCAAACTTAACCGATTCGGGGAACGAATTTCGAAATAAAAATCAAAATTGAAAGTATGCATGACTGACAGTTTTATCTTCTTGAATTTCTTTTAAGGGTGCTCCTTTATTTCTATGAGCAATATAATTTAGGTTAGAATTACACCACTTATCACAGTCTACCTCATATTGGTCTTCAGCTAGATAGACATGTCTACAAAAATCGAGTTGGGATTTTTAATATTTCAACCCGGCTTGAGGACTCTTTGTTGCAAACAAGGAAAAGTGAAAAGTGGACGAAAGCCCTGACTTTGTAGTTAGCTCAGCATAGTTCAAATCGCTTTGTGTATGGTGTGGACTGTTTTATAAGACGCACAAAAGAGAGTTGGTACAGCTCTTTTTGTGTCGAATTAGCTTACAATGTGCAGCGGTGACTTTATAGAAGTATCTAAGGAATGCACTTGTAAGAGACGAAATGATTTTCAATAGCCTTATGTACCATATAGCTCATTGTTGCTCGAACCAAATCAACTGGATGCATGTAACCCTATAACTCAATGAAGCGCTCTTTTCTATAAATTAAAAACTACTTTTGACTGTCAAAATAATAGAGGCTAAGTGCTAAGGTATCGGAATTTTTTTACTTGACCTGACTTAAAATGCTAGCCAAAAAAAAACAAATGCAATGGATAAAATGGAACAGATGTAAATCTGCTGGTAATTGAACACATTTTTAAAAAACTTCTTTTGCAAAATATTTTGATATCGATCGGTCCAGATGGTATAAAGTATAAGTCAGATTGAAGATCTTATAGGTTACAACCTAACGAGAGCTTTAATATTCAAACAAGGACTCATTTGGTTCGCCGGAAAAGTGAAACAGTTTTATTGATGTTTTTGCATCGCAAAAACAACGACTCTTACAAGAATTTCAAAAGAAAGCAACCAAATACTATTGCTTCCCAAGAAGTATGCCTTTTAAGTATTGAAGGAAAATATTAATTTCAAGTAATAAGAAAGCCAACGCCAAGCCCTTGCTACTGCCGGTGATGTCTGTGAGTCATCCCTCAGCAGAGTGATGATTGTATAGGTTGGGGTGACAAATGAAAATGATTGCATTGAAGAAATTTTATACGGAGCTCACTGCATTGTGATGTCGTGGCTCAAATTTATACTTAGCCATAGTCAAGACACATTTAGAACAAAATATCGGTCTATTGTGATACCACATGAGAGAGGGTGGCTAGAAAACTAAACCAGAAAAATGTACTAGGTATGCAATTGTCAGAAAGAGACTTGCAGTGACCCCATCAGAATGGGGACATGCTATGTTTCTTATGTGACAGTTTATGACATAGAAAAAGTAGCCCATAAGGTATTTTAGTATAGGTTGTACTTAAATCGCTACGATTAGTATCAGCAAACGGGCTTAATCATCAAATTAAAATATTTAGGCTCACTGATAACCAATATCAAAAGCAAACTATTTCCATGGACCATAGGTATATAAAAGCTGAAATTCTGAAAAAAGTAAGGAGCGAAAGAAAGGGAGGAATGTTATATTTCCGAGTAAATTTCTTTTTAAGTTGTGACTTAACTCAATCGAGTGTGATAAAACGCGAAAACTTGATGACGGATTTGGTAATACAATGAAACGGCATACAAGTGTCTCTCGGCTATGTCTCTTAGTACGTATAAAAGATACGTTACAAAATCAGTTTAAATACGCCGAGATTTCGGTGTAGCTATCTATTCTACGACAAAATGATGGAATCAGGTGAATATCGGATCGGAATCTTGCATTTCTTTTATTCATAAACTCCCAACGGGGAACGGTTGGTTGATACGCTCTTTAATAACAGTTATACTCTGGGATGATTGTCAGAGACATTCGCAAGAGGTATTCACTATCCAGCAAATATATACGCCTTAAGTGACTAGGTCAGGTAGGGCATTGCGTATTAACACTGCTCAATTTCGACTAGGTAGTCTTAACACCCAAGCCAGTGGGAATTCCCCAGGAGTAAACTTCGAAGATTGCAAATCTGGTTGGATGACCTCCACACACGGATTCAGCTCAGAGCTGACCCAATTAGAGAGGTTCATTGCTTCAACCCCAATAAGGTGAAGCAGCACATATATATAGGACGACTCAAAAGCGTTTTTTCGATTGTCAAATACCTACAACCCCAAACAAATACACTTATATACTTACTTTCCCCGATAGGTGTTGTAGATCTCCTTGATCTTGCGATAGCGAAAGGCCAGCTTTCGCATCCAATCCACGCCGCCCCGCACCCCTGTAGGCAGACATAGATTTGGCGGCGCTCCCGCTGGTGCACCCGTATGGAATCCATCAGTCGCAAAGTTATAGTTACTCAAGTCCTGTCCATTGTCGTCGGAGGACACATCGTCGATGTGCACCTGATCACATTCCTCGATTTCGTTGAAGAAAAAGTGCGTGTCGGCCATATTGAAGACCATCTCCTCCATCCGGAAGGCTATTGTCATCAGTGTGCTATGATCTTTGGTGTAACGATTCGCATACGAGCCCGACAGTAGGGTGTGAAAGATGATTATCGTCTCGTCGAGGTCCCAAATGAACACGCGTTCCGGTGGTTTCACACTATCCGCGTTCGGCGTTTCTGACGTCGTGCTGCGAGTCGGACTCGGCTGTGCGTGTCGCCGACCACGCGCTCGGCCGCTGCCACTCTTTCCCGTTGGCGGAGTCGTCTTTGGCATCGGCGCATTCGGTGATATGGGCAGTGGTGAGTGCGGTGAATGGGCGTGCGTGAGAATTGGCGTGGACGAGTGTCCATCGGAGGGGCTTTCGGAAAGGTTTGATGCGGCCACATGGAATCCATGACTGGCACTGGATCCGGGCGAACTCACCGCATACGGCGAGTAATTAGCCGCCGCTGCATGATTGTAGTAATTGCTGTACTGATCGTTGTAGTAGCCGCTGTAGTCCTGCTGAGCGGCGGTCCCAAACTGCGGGAAGTTGTTATAGCCGTATGTTGGATACAATTGCGATGTGGTGTTGTTGTTCGCCGCAGCAGCAGCATAGCTCGACGTTAAGTAGGCATTGGGCGAGGCGATTTTAGTTGGCGCCCGCGTTGTGTATGGCGAGCCGTAGGTCGGGTAGAACGGTGGTGTATATTGCTGCATGCTGTTGTAGTAGTTGTAATACTCCTGCTTGGGTTCGTATACACTGGCCGCTGTTGAGGAGTTGCCCGTCTGAACTCCACTCGCACTTCCGCCGGAGTCCAATCGAAAATCAGCCGAACTGGGATTCGAACAGAACAACGAAGCCGTACTCTCTGAGAGATGGCTACTCGCAATCGGTGGCAGCAGGCTACCCGAACCAACTGCGTCTAAGCCTGGACTCCGATTCTCCGATTTCACGGTTGCACTGATGTGCGATTCGGCGGCAGCGGCTGCTAGCCAATGGGACATGCCCAAGTCGGGGTGTGCGACACGACCTTGCCCCGACGCTGATGTTGTGGCAGATGTCAGATTTAAGCTCGTCGTGTGCAGTGACAAACTCGAGGAGGTAGCATCAACCGTATTCGATGACAAGTGCAGGCCACCTGCACCGGTGCTGCTATTGCTCGTGCCTAGTGGGGAACTCGAGCTGTTCGCTACATGAGAGGTGGGTATGTGAGAGGTCGTGTGTCCGAGATTGTGCGCTACAACTGATGATGCTAGGAGCTGTTGCTGCTGTTGCTGGTGGATATGATGATGATGTGGCGGTAGGATTGCCGATGAGATGGGACTCGATTGTGCAAAGGTGGATGCAGCAGCAGCAGTCGCAGACAGAGCCAATGTGGAGGTGGGGTGCACTAAGCTGGAGGGTGCACCGCTGCAGCTGTTGTTGTTGTTCAGTACTGTCGCTTGCAGGCTCTGCGACAGCGCTAGAGGGCTACACTGACCGGAGTTAATGGCGGATGTGGTGTTGCATTGCCTGTAGATAAAAAAGAATGGAGATATGTTAGAGGTATAAAAATTAAGTGAGTATGATGGGAATAAGTCTGACAAGCCTTGAAAAAAAAAATTGAGGGCTTTACTGGAGTATGTAGGTCGATCACGAGGTTACAGACGTGCGAGCTCCTTTTTATTTGAACAAAAGCAGTCCTGTAGAGCTTTTAGCAGCTAGCGAAGGAACCTGAGAAATGTTAGAAGTTAGCTCCAGGATTACCTGGTGTCTGTTAAAATAGAACGGGATCCAACTGTTGTTGGAAAACATGGAAATCAATGACATACAGGGTGGGCCATCTAGTGGTTTCTTTTTAAATCATAGATTATTTTGACACTGACAGTTGTTTTCCGCTCGAAATCTTGACAGAAATTCAGTATCATACTTCAGTGGAACGAAATGAGTTGCTTTACACTTTTATAACTGGGAAATATTGAAAACTTATTTCCCAATTGAGTGCCCCAACAGAGCGTTTTTTGAAAAGAAGTTTTGGCCGAAATAAGGTACCAACCGCACCGTCATGTAGCCCAGAGTGTGAGACACAATTTCTTCTTCGAAAACGAGGCTGGGAACAATTTTTCGGTTAATGGTGGGCGTTACAAAGCCATGTTAACCGACATGGATTTGGACAATGTCTGGTTCATGCAGGATGGCGCGCCATGCCACACAGCCCATGCCACAATCGATCTTTTGCGCACTTATCTCAAATCGTGCTATCAGCCGTTTTGGCGATGTCAATTTGCCGCCGCGGAGCTGCGATTTAACCCCTTTGGACTTTTTTTTGTAGGGAACCGTGAAGGACCGGTGTTATGCCAACAATCCCGAAACGATTCAAGCATTTATGGCCAATGCATCCAAGCAATCCGTGATCTAAAGCCCGAAACCATCAACAATGTCTTGGAAAATTGGATTGACAGAATGCGCTACTGCGAAGTACAATAAAAAAAAAGGCCTATTGTTGCAAAAAGTCACAAGTCAGCAGTGGCTGACTTAGAAAAATGTTCCGCTCGATACTTAGGCCCCTGTCCTTCAGAAGCTTTAGGAGCCGAGAGCTGCCTAAGGTATCGAATTCCGAATGAAACTATGGTAAAAGAGTTATCTATGTCAAAAATCATAAGCTTCGCGATCCCGAGTCGAGTGTTGAAAAGTATTTTCCATGTAAAAAGTAATTCGGGGTCGCTGATAGCTGTCAAAATGTCATCATTTCCGTTTCATGTGTGCATACTACCTTACCTTATGTTGCACAACCAAACTTTGTGAATCGAAACACGCAGTTATCTGCCGAAAACGTACCGACTACACGGATTACATGAGGCCCTCCGGCATATTCACTGTCAAGAAAAATTCCAAATCCAAGAACATAATTATTGTCCAGTAAACCTCGGCATATATGTTTCATCCGCTCAATTAACACTCCTTAGTGACATAAGAATTGTCACACATCGTGACACCTCATCTTCGAAAGACCAAGCCATCAAACACAACTGTCATAAAATGTTCCCCAGCGGAATTCCTGTCCCCCCCAAATCTTTCAAGATACCTATCTCAAGGATTAGAAGAAATGTGGTAAAGAAATTAAATTAATCGACATCTCATATAGGCACACGAAAGATACAATCTTCTGTTTCTCGCTCCATAACCACCAACACAATGATTCATCATTACCGAGCTGAGAAGAGACAGAACCAAAAAAAGGTCGCCCGCGATCCACTAACGGGTATAAATTCTGGAGTGAGGTCAAAGAACAACAACAACAAAAGGAAAAACAGAGGAATTCAACAAATCTCCTCGTCACACAATTCCAGAAATTTTCAAGAGCAGTGGACATTAGCCTTTACGGGGTATAGTAATAGTAAAAAAAAAATTAAACGAAACGCGTGAGGGACTCTATAATTCACATGTATAAATAGAACAAAATCGGAGTCAAGTGCACTCGACGAAAAGAAAAAGGAACAGACTATAAAAACCGAATTAGGAGAACACAGGACCCATGTGTTCAGCAAATGTTGCAACACCAACATCCTCCAGTGTTAAGTGTGCCATTTGGAGGTTGGCTTCTCGTTCGTCTTCTCTTCTTAATTCTGCATCTATGCGCCTTTTGTCGCTCGAACGATGTTCATATCTGTCAAACGGAATAACAAATAGGGCGCGCAAAAAAAATTCAACAACAATTTGTCCAGCAACTTCCTTTGAGATTTGGGTTTGACACTTTTCTAGGGAAATTCCTCGGTATCATTATTATCCTCAAAATGGAAGGGACAAGGGAGCGTATATATGTATAGAGGATATAGAGGATTTCAGGGCAATGCAGTGAGGGGACATTCCTGACTGGAGATCGTTTACATTGATGTGCCTACTTTTGGCGGATTTGGAGAAGTGGTGATTTTGTATCTTGTCGTGGAAACGGGTTGACGGATTATAGCAGCATTTGGTAGAATTGAAGTGTTCAGCGGCATGGACTCGGTGAACAAATTAAGGCAATAAGGGATGTGGAGCAAATAGATATAGGTATTACGATTTAATTTTTAAATGTTTATTTATTTAGATTTACAAAATTATACAGTCAACAGATCGAAGAAAAAAAAACAAATAAAAAACTTAAAAATATAATCATTGTCTTAAATTTAACAATACTAGTTCCTTGAATCTAGATCTAGGCAATACTATATCAAGCTGCTCATAAAATATTATGCGACTGCAACGCAATAGAGGAAGAAGACCTCGCTTTAAATGACGCACACAAGAGTGGCACAAGACAAAAATCAACTTGGAAGTTAGTCAAAACCCCTTCCAACTGAAGAGAAGCCTTTGAAATGAAAGACAAGTCTTCAGATATATTACCCATTTTTTGTACTTTTTCGTTAGAACTCAAAAAATAAAGCTTAGGAAAAAGCTTTTAAAATATAAATACATATATTAACACTTTGTTTAATTTAAAAACCAAAAATAGGAACATAAATATAATTCATAGTTTGAAAGGTAAAAGCTTAAAAAAAAGTTCACTAAAAACCTGGAGGGTGATTTGATGAACACCGGACCACGAATACTTTTCGACGTATACTGCTTTCACTCATACACACGAACATTTTTTGTTCGAACTCAGTCACTTTTTTTTTGTTCATAACGCCCTTCAGGAAATATTGAGAGGTGCCCATAGTTTCCATACCACCCGACTTTACCCTACATAGCTAATTAAGGTTTGTATGGAACGCGCTTTTTTGTATAGCAACCTTACTTCGGGGTTTTGTTCTGTTGTAGGTATAGCTCAGCAGCTCAATAAAGCAGAAAGCTGATTTTTGGCTTTTAAATATTTAATGATGTGTTGGCTCCCTTTAGCATTCCTTTTTTTAATGAGTTATAACTATTTGAAAAATTGCAAGTTAACTGCAAAGAAAAAGTCAGAAAAAATATATATTTTGCTTAAAATCTCCACCGAAATCCCACATCGAGTGGTTACCCCAGTGTAGAAGATTGGAAAGATACACTTAGCCATTGCCATTTATATACGGACGGCGTTTTCTCTGAATCGTTGGGCATCTCAACATTGATACGCCTCCCAGACCATAGCAGTGTCTTCAAAGCGGATTGACAGTGAAAAGAACAGCCCCTGATTCTACAGTGATGCAATACCTCCGGAAGGTGTCTTCTTATTTATCGGCCAGTTCTAGAATCCTTAATGAAGAGCTCAGGGCTTTTGCAACACAGCAAAAGGTATTGTACAGGCTGCCAGCTGGTGAAGCCTTTTAGATTTGGTAACAACAAAGCCAATGTCATTTTGAAGCAATTCGACCAGGCCTTCAAAAATAAAATCCCCTAAGCTATAACCTTGTGCAAAGAGGCAAAGTAGTTGAAAAACAGTCTATTTTCCTACTTCGTGCATATATACAACTGCTACCAAATTCCTCCCATTCTATGGGCCAAAACATATTCCGTCACATATGGCTCGTTCACAGATGATGCGATTCGACCCCAGATTATCTACATTTTAAAACCGCCCAAAATATTTTTTCTTCACAGGTGAAAACCTAAATGAAACTTTGAGGACCGCCGGTGCGTGCGCACAATCACCACCACAAATAACAATTACAATTTGTTTTTGTTCTGCAACTAAAGCTATAATTACACGTGTCATTTTTCGTGGTAAATTTTGACATGCTGACTTCACAAAAATTCGGCCATTTTGTAGTCACTCGTGTGTCTTTCGTGAGAGTTCGCTGCGACAGCCCGCGTGACCAGACTCTTGACAGGCGATCACACGTAGTGACAAATTTAAGACAAATATTTACGTCATAACGACGTCATAAATTAACATGTGGCATGTGTATTCGTATCTAAGCTGACTTATTAAACCATTTTTCTATCAAAAATAAACAATTCGGCATAATGCGGTTCCTTATAGCAACCCAACCCCTAGGTAGAGTTTTTTTTTTTTTTTTTTTGAGACGGGTGGACTTACACATTTTTGGTGCGAACACGTGCAATCCAACTCGCATGCAAAAATATCAGGCACACAAACCCGGAGCTACATATGTTAACTCAACTGGCCCCTACCACTTGTTGGAAGATTCCATTTCATCCACACACAAATGAGCGTAAGCTAAAAACAAAATTTGGTACAAATAATCCGCTTCGCCAAAAATAGACAGTTAGCATGTGCCTTACGAAATGTCAGTCACACATTCCTACCACTGTATAGTGTGTAGTGTGTTTTTGATGTCGTTATTTTTCATTTCTTTTTAAAAACTACTGCGCCGCAACCTATTTCAGGATAATGTGAACAAAAAAACAAGTAGACATAGTTCTTCTTTTTAAAATATAAAGGAACATGTGTCCCCTTGGAACAATAAGCAGATACACATCCTCATATGCATATGTTGTCGTTCTGGCACATCCACACAAATCTTTTATTCCACTTAACACATTTCAAGAGGTTAATCTGCTTACGATTTGCCTTCTGCTCTTTAAAAAAAAAAAACAAGTGAGGATTTTCGATTTCATTTTCTGTTGCATTCTCAGATAAATCATAGAAGGAGTGACACTTTCTTTGTTCTGGGAAGGATTCCCTTTGACTGTACTTCCAATAAGGACATCGACAAAATGACCCTGACTACAAAAACAAATTTAATCCAATAAAACGAGGACGAGAAAAATGATCTCCGATTGCCGCCTGATTTATATAGATAAATACGCGCACGCAGCGACAACCGACAAGACTTCATGTGTGAACGGACACGATGGCTGGGATTATTTTTGGTGTCAAATCAAAGTAAATAATGTCAAGTTTCATATGAGTTTTATGTTTGTTGTACGTTATTATGATTTATAAATCAGCCGAAGGCGCTAGCACAATATGCGTCATTTCGGTTGGGGGTTTCCCATGTCACGGGCCGCGATGCGCGATGTGATGGTTACTCTCCAGCAATGGGACACTCAATTAAAAGTCATAAAACGATTAGGTTACACAACATAGGAGAGACAGTTCGTTTTCTTTTCTTGTGGAATAATTAAGCGATTTGTTTGGAATGCGTGTAAGTGCATGTGGGGAGACGAATAGAGGAGTGATTGGATGATTTATGGGCTAGAGGTGCATTCTTAGGGTTCTTTTTTGGCTTGAATTATGACGTCAATTACCGAACAGAAGGGTTCTTGTGTTGTGTTCTGTTTTTTTCTAGTAAGATGATAGCTTTATTCAGGAGTTGACTTTGACAAATTTTCAACAGTGGTTTGGTGTTGTTCTGTTGTTTTTTTTTTGTATGAAAGATGGAGTGGGCTGTTTGGTATAGAGATAGGTACCGAAATAGGTGGATCTTAGTTCGGCACTTTAACCAAAAAAGAGAGTAACAAAATTCTTTGGTAAATTTGAGGTAAGCTATTTCGTCTTTATCAACCTGTTGGGAGGAAAATTAAGTATAGGTTAAGCTTGTTGGCATCTGTAGAAAAAACATCCTGAGCGATATTTCAGCATCTACATTCTACAGTAATAACAAACTATTTTCCCGGAACATAATTTTCTTTCTCCTTTCTTACAGCTTTTTCTTCTACCTTTCTTTCTATTGTTCACTCCTCTTCTCTTATGTTTCTTTATTTTTATGTAATTTATGTAAGCTTTTGTTTATTCTTTAAAAAAAAAACAGGTAGGTACTATAAAAGACTATGTCCTTACTTGTACTTTCGTTTATACATAAATTGGATTGAATTGAAATTTAAAAGCAAACTCTCTATCAATGAATTAGAATCAGGTTGGGTTTTTTTTCTAGCTACTTCAAAATTTAGTTTTTTTTTTCTAATACGGAGATTTAGGGCTGAAACTCGGAACGGCGTCACTTGTACAAAATTTGGTAAGGTATTGCTTTGCAATTGCTAGGCCTAAGTACCTTTACCTATAAGTGAATAAATGCTGGGGGTGGGGTCAACAAAAATTAACTTCAGTAAAGTGCTGAGCTACTGGGCTACTGGTTGTCAGCTTCTACGGTACTGTGACACCTTTTGCGAACTTCAAATAAACATTCGATAGTATGAGTGTCCCGAAAAGGCCTTACATTCCAATTCAGCTTTTGGATTCGGCATACACTACCTTTCATTCGAGGAAAGTAATTCTTTGTGGAAAATATGTCTGCTCAATTAACTGCTGGCAATAGCAAAAAATGAAGATGATGTGTAGATTCATTCATTCGATTCATTCTTAACAGATGGCATAAAGTCCTCGGGCTTTCATTAAACATGGATATGGATATGTCAGTGACATGTCAGAAAATTTATCAGCTTCTTAGTCAGAAAAAAAGGCTGCAATATTACATATTTTGTGTATACGTGACAAAGCTACAATTATTGTTTTGTTAACTGATGTTCGTACTCGACATAATTCCCACTTTGTCGTAAGTAGTTTTCAGTTCATAATAAAATTATAGTCACAGGCTAAAAAGGAGTACTCCTAATATAGTGCTTTCGGCAGCAGTAGTCCAGTAGACTCTGTGGTTAACATTTTTAGCTAATCTATTATTTTTTTATTTGGTTTAAACTGCATTTACACTATCAATACAGTGACCATTTTTCCAATCACATAAAAAAGGATACGTTTTTTTAAGTCAAAATAACACATTTTTACTATCAAAATTAATAGGTTTGATAAAAGGAATTTACTTGACCTTTGTAAGAATTGAGAAAGTAGGTTAGGTAACTTACCTACTAGCATATTTCTTATCGTAAGATGGTTTTTATGATAAAAGAAGGCATTTACAGGCCCAGTTGAATAAGAGAGGACACTGTATTGCTAATCAAAAAGAGGACGAATAGTCACCGGAACTATTACGCACGAGCATTTTCGCACGAGATGGGATAGAGAGATCCGTCTATCCGCAGTCAATGCTAATAAGAATTACATCAAAAATCAGATGCCTAAGATGTCATGGATGGTCTACCCACCATTATAGATACGTAAAGCGGAAATGAACACCAGTTCCAGCGACCAACATTTCTGCAATCACATGAAAACAGTTCTATTTCCGATTTAAAACATGTAAAATAAGAGTGTTACCATCAATCATTTATACGAAATAAATAAATAATTGTCTATTCATCACTTCCGGAAGCCATTTTATGTTATAACAACGCAGAATTTCGTTAACCATCACTATAAAAATATCAACATGCGGAGCTTTCCTATAATTCCTTCCACGTAAACAAGATGGCCGACCGGAATACGTGTCGGGTTTTTCTGCGTGTTAGGTGATGCTGTCCCTTTCAGTCAGAAGTCTATTTAGTATTGGGCATCCCTTTAATTTTCCCTGTTCGGAATGTGTGATCGTAGCCAACTTAAGGCTCCGTCAAACAGATCGCGTTTTACAGCCGCGTTTCACCGCAGAAAGGAGATAGGATTTTGAAATTGTGATATGGAAAAATTTATTGAATGTGTACAAAATTACAAGAGTTGGGAAATAACTATTACTTTTGGTAATTGATTACAACTTAAATTACGATTATAAGTAATTTATATTTGGTGTTCAGACAATTACAATTACATGTAATTGAAATTGAAAAAATTCAATTACATTGACTGTTAATTATTAATTAGAAAATGTCAATTACAAATTACATATAATTACAGAAAAGTAATTGATTTCTGTAAGTAATTGAAGAAAAACGCATTGCAATTACTTTTTAAGTAATTGATTACTTAGATTTTAATTCATTACTAAAATTTTAAATTAACTTAAAATATCTTATCTTTCTTTTTTTGTCCAGTTCAAATGCAAACAGCAGTTAACAACAACTGTACACTGTACAGCTCAGTTTCGTTCGGGTCGTTGTAAATTGTAATTGCAATTTGTAAGCTCCCGGTGCAAACTTCACACATAATAAGAAGAAAAAATGTTTAGGTTTCCTTAAATCAAAGCTTAACGAGGTGTATGGAATACAAACAAATGTTTAATAATTTGGTTAAAGCCAAATGATAGTTAAAAAATCAATTTGCAACACAGTTTATCTCCATGCCAGGAAAAAAAACCGATAATTATGAGAAAACAATGGAGTAGGTTTAAAAAAGGCAGGGATATCCATGTAATGAAGTAAAAACTTTTTTTTATTATGATATGACAACATTATGAGTACAGAAAATATATTCAATTACATATATGTGTAATCATTACGGAAAAATGTAATCATTACAGCTTTTTTCATAATTACTTTTGTTTCCATTACTACTATGTAATTGAAATACAGGTTTTGAATGTTTTTTCATTACAAGTAATTTGTAATTAGATTTTACACATTACAATTACAAGTAATTGTAATTGGAAAATTTTAAATTACAAATTACAAGTAATTGTAATGGAATTTGTTTGTAATCATTTTTTCCCAACTATGAAAATTACAAATGTCAGTATCTATGATATGGGGGATGAAAAATAACCCTACCGTCGCGAAAAATAAACTCACCGCGGCAAACGTATTTTGTTTGACGGAGCCTTTTTATATGATGAAAAAAAATCAGCAATTTCAAAAATAGTTGTCACATGGCCATGCAGGTTCGTTTTTACACCATATAGGATAGTTCGCGACAACGTCAGTGAGAGAAGAAGAAAAAGACAAGTGTAAGTTAAGAAACTTGTACGAAAATAGAAGAGATTTTATGTATAATTTAATTATGTTAAAAAAAACACTAAAAAAAGAAAGGATTTAGATCCATTGCCATCCTACCTTTCCTATCCAAAGTCTTCGAAAGAATCCTGCAAAATCAAATGACATTTTATTAAGGTTCTTCAAATTTATTAACATCTCAATTCTCAACAATCTGGTCTTCGAAAGGGACATATGTAGTTTTATTGCTGCTTTATTAAAAGTCACCGAAATTATACGGCAAGCCATGGACAACGATTGCACTGCTTTTTCTTTCTCTTGCTCTTAGACTTCTCTGAGTCATTCGATATGGTCGACCACTCCGTTTTGTGTAGAAAACTTATTCGACAGTTCAACTTCTCGTCTTGTGTGATGAAACTTCTTTCTTCCTGCATAACAGGCCGTTCACGCAGTCCAGCTAAATATGTCTAATTTTCTTCCAACGTCCGCGGGGTTCCATGGGCTCAATCATGAGACCCCTTCTGTTCTCGCTCTATGTTAACGAACGTGCAACTGTATTTCAGTTGCCCACTCAGTCTTATTTAACACGGTATAAGATGTGTTAACGAAGACCTTGAAGACATCGCTTCTTGGTCCCAGCAAACTGGTCTTTTATTAAACCCTCTCAAATCTAAGTCTCTCGTGATATCAAAGAAAAAAGTTGACCCTTCGTACCTTCCTCCTGTAATTCTCCATAATAGCCCGGTAATGTATGTCGAAACCCCCAAAAATCTCGACATGGTGTTTAAACGCACATTTACCTAGAACAACCATATAAATACAGTAGTGGGTAGAACATTCTGGTATTCTTGTATGCGCAGTGGCTTAGTGGTTAGTGTGTTGGACTACCGAGGGGTCCGAGGATCGAATCCCGCAAAAACCCGAATTCAAACTCAAGGTTTTTTTTCACGGTGCTCTCGCGAAAGTCTGACAAATATCCGAGAGTATAACTGTCTTGAAATAGCTTCTCATTTGGCCGTTTGGAGTCGGCATAAAATTGTAGATCCCTTACATTCGTTTCAAACTCGAAAAACTCACACAAAATAAATGGTCGTAAGAAGCTAGGCCTAGGTTTGAGAGACGAAAAGAGACCCGACAATGGTGGTCTGATTCGAATATCTCTCGAATCCATATACTTTACTTTTTATGGTATTCTTTCAACTCTCTGGGTAACACAATCCTTTACCTCTATAAGAGTGCGTACGTTACTGGCGAAAAAGCTGGTCATACCTACCCTAATCTATGGTTGCGAAATATATCTACTCCTATTGTAGTGGCATTTAATAGTATAATACGTTATATTTTCGGGCTACGTAGATACGACCATGTATCAAATTTTCTAAACGTCTGCTCAACATGACCTTTGATTTTTTTCTTAAGTGTCGTGCCCTAACTTTGCTCTTAAACATCCTCCTAAACTATCAACCGCAATATCTTTATGAAATGTTTACTACTGCATCATCGCAAAGGTCGCGGATGCTTATTCACCCGCGCCATGCCTCCCTTACATCCGAAGCCGAACGCCAAATTTTTGTGTACTCAATCCGCCTTTGGAATTCTCTACCGCGCTTTCTAAGAGAAGTGGACGACTATGCGAGATTGAAGAACAAACTTAGACTTTTTTATTCTCAGTAATTTTAATATAAGTACCAATGTTATGCATTTTTTATTTATTTTTGTTTTGTTTCTTACTAGGGTATCCTTTTTCCCCCTGGAATTAATTTTTTTGTAAAAAAAAATTGTAAAACCCTAGCTCTCATAATGTTTAATTGTAGATTATCACAAAATTATAAGACAACATTTCTTAATGTGAATATGCATTTCTCAAATTAAATAAATAAATAAATAAGAGTATAATAAAGTGCAAAAAAAAACTAGATAAAAACATTGTAGAACTAAAAAAAAAATGTTAATCAAACCTATTTAGTAACCGCTGAGAAGTTAAAGTAATGATAAATATTTAAACAAAACAAAACTCTGGCCATTATAAATCCTACAATTTATTTTGACGTTTGAAAAAAAGAAAGAGAGCCCATCTGTGAAAGGATGGGCTTCGCGAAACACTCTATTGCACTTTCGATACAATTGGCATTAACTATTTGAAGTTCGACTTTACCGTAGGGTATGTTTTCCATTTTAGTATCTGTCAAAATACCTTATCATTTCAGTTCATATAGCCACTATGTTTAATGGATAAAAGGTGCACAAAATTCTATTATTCAGTTTTAAGAATTTTCACTTACGATTACAGAATAACCATGCAAACCATACTTACAATTTAATCAACTCTAATTAAAAACACCGCGATTAATAATACAACCAAGTATCATGCAGAAACCGATTAAAATAGCGGATGGATGTCAATGACGCCATTTATGCACCCAAGAGGGTTCAATAACCTATGGAGCTGCCTTGGTCAGACAAGTCCGCCATATCGTTTACTGAATTTTAAAATAAATGTTTACACAAAATGTATATACAAACATTCGGAATCGTAGTTTTGTTATTTTTATACTTGAGAAATAAAAAAATGTGGATGATTGTTGGTAACTACAGATCAGTTGTAAAATAACTGATGATGGTGTTGTAACAATACAGCGAAAGAAATAGGTTTACCTCTTAGTCTTTTTTTATTATGTTGCATAAATCTATCACAACAGTAAGCTCTTTCAGGGCTACCAATGTATACATGGCAAAATGTCCACAAAACGGAGAGAACCACCCTGTAGGGCTTCCATCTTTTGTTTTGAAAATAGAATTTCATTGAACAAAATAAAAATTACAAAAGAATATCGACTCAATTTTGGTGAAATTTTGAGTGTAGAGCGCACCCAGAGAAAAATACAGTGTAAAATTGCCTTAAACGCCTTAGGTAAATATTTTTGTATGAAATGTTTTGGACACGCATTAATCTGCCAATAAATAGGGCAATTTGTGTATGGCATAGGTAATGAGTAATAGGTTAAATTACCTAAGGGCCTTAGTTATTTTAACCTAGATACAAATAAGTGTTATCCATAAGGACAAACGTAACTCTGCTTAAACCTAAGGTGACGTTACCTCCGGTTGTCTCAATCAACCACCTTAAGTTAAAGGCATACAATTTGTTATTTATTGGTTATTGATCGCAATGGCTTAGTGGTTAGTGTGTTGGACTACTAAGCGAGGGGTCGAGGTTCGAATCCCGCAAAAACCCAAATTCCAACTCAGGATTTTTTCCACTGCGCCACCTCCCGCGATCGTCTGACAAACATTCGAGAGTATTAACTGTCTTGAAAGAACTTCTCAATAAGCCGTTTGGCGTCGGCATAAAATTGTAAATCCCTTCCATTCGTTCCAAAAATGAAAAACTCACATAAAACGAATAGTTGTGAGAAGCTAGGCATAGGGTCCATCCATTCTGGCATACCTTTACCAAAAACTAGGTAGATCTTACACATTTAAAAAAAATAAAATAGGTAAAGATATGCATTCCTAAGGTAAAATGTTAGGCTAAATTCATCCAAGATTTAAGGTAAAACTCCTTAGACAACTTGGCATATCGTTACCAAAAACTAGGTTAATTTTACACAGGTTTAAAAAAGTCTTAGGACTAAGTTGACTTATACCGCGATTTAGGCTAAATTTACACAGGCTTTTTTCTGGGTGCGTGATGACAAATAGCTTATGAGCTATGAGCGAGAAACAATATGTCTATCCATATAGATACCTTGCCTCTGGCAAAACGCGTAAGTGTTTTTTCATAACAGGTCTAGCTACATTAAAAAGCCGATATGTACCCAAGTTTTACAATAAAATCATCGGAGATCCTGTTCCTAAATTAAGAGAGCGTATCTTGACAGCAAATAGAAGACTTCTATTGGAGAGATGGCCTCCACTTTGACTATTACAGTCCTATAAAGTTGAACAGCGGAAACCCTTCGTAAAACTGCCGCACAGGATTGCAAAAATTGGCAGAAAGCAAGATGCATTAAAAATCTAAACGCTTCCTCCCCTCCTTTGTTGTTTTACATGCTCAAAAATACATACATCAAACAGCACCGTTCCCCAATGGGCGCATTGAAGACCTAATGGATGAGCGAAAGCTTATGCTCACTCACACATTAACCAATGGGTAGGATGGTTAAAATGTTGGGTGTTATTTCCAACAGCTCTTAGACAAAAGGGCTTGTAATGTTGACTCATACTGCAATCGTCCCCAACGTTTAGTGCTGTTCGCACATTTCGATTGTTACGAATATCGGCAGCTTAACTGCTATATAAAGAGTCTAAAACTTTTTTTTTGTAAGCTTGTTAAACACGGACCACATCTTAGAAAATGCTTCCAACGAGCAATATTTACATGCCTACATTCGATCGAGAAATTTCAAGGCCAAACGGCGGTAGATAAATGTTAAGCTATGTCTGGTGTTTTAAATGTTTTTTTGTTGCAAAGGTAGAACCTTTTGTTTTTTGTACCAAAATAAGCTTCAAATTTTTTAGAGCGGCACTCCCCATATTATTAAATTCATTTGTATAGAAACGTATAGAAAAGTTCCCAAAATTGGATAACATTTCTGTAAAACTCACCTTATTCAACCACATGGTAAACTATTTTCCAAGCATCTATAGCTATACTGCCGTCTCGCTCTTGATACCTAAACAAATTGTGGCCCCTGCGAACATCGAGCGTTGCCCCATTGGAATAGCTTTTCTACGAATCTAAACTACTTATTTAAAACGAAAACCCCCAACGTCCACTTGCTATCAAAAGCGAAATGGATCCATTTGGCTATGCACCCTTCTACGGGTTACTATACCTATAATGCGACATTTTACGATCCCCACAAGTTAAGAACCTATAAAACCCGAAGGAAAGAAAACCAATTGCGGATGTGATTTTTATCGCCCTAACCATACGTTCAAATCAATTAATTGGTTGTTGAGATGTATTTTTAAATTGATTTCGTGTTTGTGCATTTTCTTCTTTTCTTTATAATTTAACGAGGGCGTTATTTGGACTTTTGTTTGTATTAAAATTAAATTGTGAACATTGAATTTATTTATTTTAGAAATAAACTTGGTATTTACCTGCTTCTGTCATTGGAATCCGAATGCTCTGTCTTGGGACGTTTAACCTGCAACAATAAAAACAAGAATTAATATTTCATTTGATCACGCGCTAAAGTCATGCTAATCAACTGGGAAGGAAAAGTCACATAAAAATGCAACATGGAAGTGTTGCCTTCTGTGTTGGAATTTTCTTCTTCTTCTTATTCTTCTTTTTTTTATAAAATCAGCACAATTTCGTGTTTGCTTTTAGAAAAGCCAAAGACAGACAAACGTAGAATTAAGCATGAAAATGATAACAAAAGACCTCGATGCCCACTCTGGGGAATCATATTTCGATAAACACAGACTCGTCGTCAGGCCATGAAGGGGTTTTTTTGTTTTAATAAAAATGCAAACAAAAAATCTGCTTATCATAAGGAAGAGGGCGTCTTGCACACTTATTCATAAAATCGTCTACGTAGCTGGGGTAATGGTCCGATGTAGATCCAACGGATTCCCGTGTGAAAAATGCATTCCAGCGAGTTGCACTTTCAGAATGGGACACGTAATCGTTATTTTTTTTTTTTTTATATTTAATTCTTTGTTTATGGCTAAAGTATGGGATGTAGGTATTTATAATGATGAGCATTTTCAAGTAGTCAGATGTAAATCTTAATGTTAATTTGTTTAGACAAAGCATTAGCAGGTTCTTCTTCGATGTTCGTGTGTGGTTTATTTTTTTTTTTTCTGTTTACTTTTATTGGTTGTTCAAGGGGTCGTATAATATCGATCGCGTATCGATGGGAAATTTCCATAAAATAAAGATTCATTGGGTAGAGGTAGTAGATCAAGTTGTATCGTGTTTTATTTGATGTTAACAAACTGTCACAGTGGAAAATGGGTTTTAAGGTGGAATTATTTAAATCAATATTTACAGAGATGGGATGCGTTTTATTGAATATTCCATAGGCCTATGGCAGTTCATAAGATCTTGTAAATTTACGATTGATGTTGCAGTGAGATCATTATATGATACATTAAGATTTATCGATAGGGAATATGGTCTGTCCACCGTTGGGATTTATTCTGACTCATGAAGGCAAGTAAGCTTAAATATACATTAGGCCGTCTCTGCATTTACATATTATATCATAATGTTAACGAAAATAGGAGCCGCAAATGAATAAAGTCCACTATAGGTTAGGTAGGTATATATACGATACGACACTTTAGGTAATTTTAGATGCCAAGAAGAGCTTGCAATGAAACACTTGTAAGACACATCAAAAGTCATCAGAGTGCGTACTTGTGGAAATTTCAACCACCGTTTAAGCGTATGTATAGTAGCCATTTTGTGCTTTACAAAAGGTCTGCAACTGCGAAAAGAGATTTTATAAATACCACCACCCAAAGTTTGAGTGCATTCTAGGAATATGTATCGATATGTCGTTTCACATTTTTTGTATTACTTACTTTAACCGTTGGCAGGCATGATCAAAGTTTGGTCATACGACGCTGCACAAATTACATTCTGGTCAATTTAAATCTAATTTAAATTTTATATAGTACAATGTATTCTGTAAATACGTAAACTTGTTATCGTTTGTAATAAAAAAGAGGTATATGCGGGCAGTGGCGGATTACCCACGTAGCAACAGTAACACGCATTTAGGGGCTCCGCGCAAGCACCCTTTATGTCTGTAGAACGGGTATCCATTTAGATCGAAGCGTAAAAATATATATTTTTTTTTATATCAATGTAGGTACAAGTTGCAGCAAAATGTTCAACTCAAATTTAAACTTTCAGTACCTATATTTCTAAAAGTGAACGCTTTTTGCACCGCAAATTATGCTTTTGAACCGCAATACTCCCAAGTTGGAAATAGGACAGCAAAATTAACAGGAGAATTCCCTTATATTTTCACTTCACTCACGTGGATCAAAAGGCGGAGTGACGTAATCACGATTACGGACGGATCACGGTTTTCAAAATGAGTAAGTTCGAAACGGGAATAATTACAATATTGTGGAACGTAATCCTAGAACTTAACCCAAGCGAATAGTGATTGTTTACAATCGGCTGATCAAAATCATAACACTGGATATGCTCTTTAGGAGTCACTGAATGGGTACATTCAAGCAAAGCGAACAACATTTTCAGATATTGAGGCAAAGCCAAAGCTCTGACTGACTGGAATATCAGCAAGAGACTTCTACACGAAGAAAGCAAAATACAAAATACGACCATTATAACAGGGCACTCATTCCGGTAGCTTTTCAGATGAGCTCCAAAACAAGCAAATAAGTGCTAAAATTACAAATTCGAGAGTTTAATCCAGTTCATTTCATGTAATGAAAGCTGACGATATTCAAAAAAATTCGAGCAGAATAAAACTGCGAATGGTCGCAAAATTTTCGAAAATGATATCGTTCAGGCGATCGTTGATATACGGAATCTGCCCCCAATTCATCTATACTTGGGACTTTGATTAAAATCAAACCCCACAAAGTTATGGAATTCAATTTTTTTTTATACGTACTTTTAGCCGTGTCCTGTGTCCCGGTTAAAAAGAATTTGTCCAGTTAAAAGCTCAAAAACACATTTTTTTCAAATTCCTAAAACATCGAAATGTTTTTAATTTAAAAAGGTAAAAATTTGACTGAACTCATCCACTTAACGAAACTTGAATCACTTTAAAATTGAAGTTGTATCCCACTATACGATAAGCTAAAGAGCTTAGATGCCAAACCCTGCAATATGTTTTGTCTTTAAGCTTTCAATTTGCTGTTTTTCAAGGTTTGTTCTGCTAAATAGCAAAAATAAATTCCCATGGACGTACGAGTATACCTAGTCTAAGACTAGCTGGTTATCGTTTTGCCTCTCAGTATACCTTGGCCCTGGTTTACAATGTTTTAACTTCTGTTCCCGAGAATCTTTAGTTTATCTTGCAAAAACCGTGTAGGTATATTGACAAAATACAGTCTCACCTTTTTAAGAATTCTTCAGTTGACTTGAACAACTTAAAGAAGATGATTTCAATTGTACTTGTGACAACAACGCTTTTGACAGAAGAGTTTGCAGTTTATTGAATGACTTATATACCGAAGAATAAAACCGAATAGCATTTCAATTAATAAAGGAATAGCCATTTATTCGGTTAAATTTCTTAATTTTATTTTTAACTCATTTTTAAAAGCAAACACTATATGTATGTGGAAATAATCATCTACAAGAAGAACTCATAACACTTTCGTTTTATTTAATAATATAAACATAACAACATATAGCAACAACATATAACAACTAATGACTCCTTCAAATATTCCTCCTTTGATATTGCCAGCGGTAATGTGAGCACACCCTTGTTGTGTGTGCTAGAAACCTTTGGAAAAATACTGTACTATGAAAGTTAAGAGACTACTAGTAAACGGATGACCAATTTTCGTGCACCTAACTGATATCACCCGGAAATTTTAAAATTAAGTTCTTTTTTTTCCGCTCTCAGCTTTTCTATAGGTATGAGACTGAGAATATTTGTATAAAAAAAAATTCTCTTATAGGGAGATGATATGGCATACCTACGGGCTATGGTTTTAACAAGGAACTGTCAAAATCGTACGGTTCCGAAGAAGGAAATGCTTTAGCACGCTATACTTTTTTTTTTTTTTTTTTTGTGGTAAAATACCAAGTGTTTTATTTCTTTCTTTCTTTAAAAAAAAAAACGTTATAAATAGATATGTTTGTTACCTGCGAAGCTCAAGGCTTATCTGCAGGTGATTGCGTTTCAAATATTTTCATGTTTGGAAGTATTACAATAAAAGGTTAGTTTAAATGTTAATACTGTTTTTAAAATCTAAAACTGTATGTTAAAGTATTAATTATTTCAAACAAAAATTAATTAGAGCTAAGGAAATATACTTTAAGATCTTTTTTGCGTTTTTTGAAATTAACTATATTTTTTAGGTTAGCTGGTAGTGAGTTCATCAACGTTGGAATACTGTGAGCTAATTGTCTTCGTCCATATTTGTTAAATACTCCAGGTATTTCGAGAAGTTGTTGTGCTCGTCTTCTAGTGTTCTGATTATGACGTATGGGTTGTTGGAAACGTGAGTCATTGTAGTACTCCAGAGCTGCCCTCATCTTAAATATGCTCTTGACGTCTAGAAATTGAAATGGGTTATTGTTATTTTCTATAACTTTTACCAGACGTCTTTGGAGGTTATTTATTTTGTCCAAGTGCGTTTTCGATGCATTTCCCCAAGCCAAAATGCCGTACCGAATTCTCGATTCAGCCAGTGAGTAGTACACTTGCCTTTGGACATCTGTTGTAGTGTACTTCTTCAGATAAACCATCGCAAAAACAGCACTTTTTAACTGCAAGCGCAAACGTTGAATGTGTTCGTGCCAAATGAAATGCTCGTCGATGATTATACCTAAATACTTGATTGATTTGACGACCTCAATTGCTTCGCTCCTATGTGTGGTTGGACAGCTTTCATTTTGATGAAAAATATTTATCTCTGCCGTTCTTTGATTCGGTGTGCGTATGTGCATCAGCTTTGTTTTCTCCGAGTTTATCACCAAGTTGTGATCATGGCACCATCTTGACACTTTGTCGAATTCCTTCTGCATTATTGCAATCGCCGTTTCGAGTTGTTGATGTTTGACCACTATAGCAATGTCATCTGCGTATGCAAATGCAGTCGATTGTTCAAAAACACGAAGAAGTTCGTTTGTGAACAGAACAAATAATATAGGGCCTAGTTTGGACCCTTGTGGAACGCCATAGATGCTCTTCTTCTCCTCGCTAACTATGTTTGCAATCTTCACCCTAAATGTTCTATCAGATAAATAGTTATTTAGCCACTTTGCTACCTTTCCTCTAATTCCGATCTGGCATAGGCAATCTAGCAGCTTGTCGTGCACCAGCGTGTCAAACGCTTTACTGAAATCCACAAACATAACTAGCACGTGATGGTTTTTATTCAAGCCGGTGGTAATAACGTTCGACATCTCTCCCAATAGTCTTCCAGTACTCTTTCCTTTTTGAAACGCATATTGGTTTGGTTGCAAAACATTGTGTTTACTTATAAATTTCTTTAAGCGATCAACAAAAATCTCCTCCATACATTTTTCGATCACAGGTAAGATCGAAATTAGTCTGTAGTTTCCAATTTCTGTCTTAACTCCTCCTTTGTAAATAGGCCGTAGAACTGATGTTTTAAGCGCCTTTGGTATGAAACCCTGATCAAAACTTTGATTAATGATTTGCTTCACAATCGGAGTCAGAGTTAGAGCGTTACATTTCAGGTCAATTTGTCTAATATTGTCTGCTCCAGGACCTTTATTCGGTTTTAGACAACACAACATGCTATACACTTCCTCTTCACTTGCTTCCTTGGGGAACATAGAGTGGACAATATTCCGTTTTTGATGTTTAGATGTAATTTCGTTACAGATGTGCAAAATTCTAGGTACTTGTGTTGTGAAGTGCTCGGCAAACTCATTCACAATTGTCACTAGCTCCTTTTTCCCAGCAAAGTTGTTGATAATTATGTCATCTATCGACTATTTCCTCCTCCCAAGAACTTCGTTGAGAACATTCCACGTTTTTCTGGGATCGTTCTTTGAGTTTATAAATTGTGTCCTGTAGTAGCTCGATTTACCAAATAATATTTTTTTACTTACAAAGTTTCGATAGTGCTTATATTCACTTTGGAAATCTAGATTTCGCGGATTGTTTTTCCACCTTCTATACAGTTCGTCTCTTCTTTTACACATTTGGACCATATCGGAGGTGATCCAAGGTTTGTACTGACGTTTATTTTTGTTTTTGTTTATATTTGTTGATTGTGTATATATGTGGTTAATTTCATCTACAAGTTTAGTATAGAGGCACTCTAGGTTGGTTTCCTCACAGCGTTGCTTCCAATCAATCTGTTCAATCTGCAGATTAACCCTCTGTTGGTCGATTCGTCCGCGCACTTCGTGTACATCTTCATTGCCGGTATGTTTCAGTGTGGCATACATCAGTGCGTAGTGATCTGATGTAATGATGTAATGCTGACAAATAAGTGATCTATTAGTGTGGCGGTCTTAGTGCCCGGAACTACACGAGTACTTTGCTTTATAACGTTTGTTAATCCCTTTGTGGCCATCATTTCCATGTATCCAATTACCTGTGAGTCACTTATATTATGTAAGTTTAAATTCATATCTCCCAAGACTATAACCTCGTTTCTAACTTGAATATTCCCCTCAAGTTCTTTTATGAAGTCTACTATATTTCGTCTCGGTGATCTGTAGATCGCATGAATGTGCTTTGTTGTAGTTTTTTCTATTATTTCTATGACTATACTTTCATAAGACACGGTATTTGTTTTGAGTCTTTCATATTTAATATTGTTTTTTATAAATACTGCTATTCCCCCTCCTCTGGAATTTTTTCGGTTAAGAAATTCTGGTTCGAAACCATCTATATAATATAATTCATTTTCTTTTTCTTTTATATTAATTTCGTTTAAGATAATAAGATCTATGTAGCTTAAAACATGTTCTATTTCTGCAAGAAAAATGTTCCAATTTTTCAATACGCCTATGTTTGTAGTCAAATTAGTTTCTAAGCAAAGCTTTTTTTTATTCTAAGCTAGCTGTATACCTCGTAGCCAAATATAGACGTGGATGCTTCAAGTCGGTGACCTATGTCTATTTTATAGTTTTAAAATAGAGGTAGAGGTAGAGGAACTTGACGAAACTATTCCACGAAATATCACATGTCGGAGCAAAACAGTTTATCAGAAAGACAAGCACATTACTTAACGGTATACACTTTACTATATCGCGACGACAACGGAAGAAAGCAATGTATACTACTATCAGCTGGGGTTCCTCGGGGCTCAGTATTAGCACCACTTCGCACCATACGTGTCAAAAGGTAGACCGGAGTAGATTCGCGTTCTCGAATAACTTGAATGGTTTTTGTTGGGTGATCTTCGAAAAATGTGATTCCTAAAGTGGGTCGTTTGGAAAAAAGAATTATGACGAGTCTGAATGTCTGAATTGAAAACCTCTTTCATCACAGTTGAAGTCTCGGATATTTGTCAGATGTTCGCGAGTAGTAGGTAGTATAGTGGAAAAAAAAAAACCTGAGATGAAATTTGAGATTTTCCGCGACAAACCACCAGGGCACCTTACCACTGAGCAACTGAAGACATTTTAGTGCTTTGAAATATTTTTGCATTTACCTACGATTAAGCTATGTCAAGCATTGGATAACAGTAGGATGTCTTCTATTCTCAAGGCAAAAGCCTTGCACAATCCTATCGAAACGTCTGTAGTTTTCGCGATGTTTTGACACCAAATTCTCAAAATTGTTTTTCATATGCCGGGTATGTTAATAAATTCCAATATAACACACATACAGCTCCCTACAATTTATTAAATTTTATGTATCGAATTAATATCAAACAAAAGGAATTTATCAGCTCGCTGCCGATCTTCGAAGATCTCAGACGATGTGTAGAAGAAGAAGAAGACTTATTATGTTACCGCATGTCCACCAACAAAGCGCAAAGAAGAATCCTATAAATTCTTGATTCTCGCTGATCAGAGATCTTGTGGTAATTATTTTATAAGAAAACAACAACAGCAACAAGCATCTTTGTGTGTACCTTGTAACAGGCATCAGCGACAGAGTAAAGTGTCACCCAGCTACAACAAGTGAGAGAAGCAAGACTAAGGATTACCTTGGTGTATATTGGTATGGTATATGAGGACAACCGGCGAAGATCTTCGTGTGTGCGCTCACGCTCATGCGGTAACTAATTTCAATCGGCAACAACATTTTTCACTGCACCATGCTCACCTTTCCCCCTTGTACGTCGATCTTATCGCGTGAATCCAGAATTCGGTATCCAGAAAACCCGCAGAGGATCAACGACAACGATTGACGCAATGAAAGGTTACCTTAGAGAGTGTGGTGTTTGTGTATGACACTGTCAGTTGGGATTGTGCCATAAATTAGCTGTTCCATTTGAGATTTTCCCATCGATTCTATACATTTTTTAATTCTGATTATTTAAAGAATATTCTTATAAGGATTTTTATGGTTCTGTTAATTGCGAAAATTTGTGTTTACCAGACAATGAGAGATGGAATGGGCAATTAGTCTAAAAATGTACAAAAGACGTGCGTGGATGCGGGTGTTCTAGAACGATCAGAAAAGTGTGCTACGTCGCATAAATAAGTCAATCATCTGTGTGTGAGTAAATCGTGCGTCAGATTTATACGGCATAGTTGGGAAAGAATCATGAACTTCCCGGATTTGTGTCATTCCGCAGTTTAACGATCGCGTTTAGTTAAATTTAATGAGCGTAACCACGGAACATGCATTTCACAGCGAAGAACCTAAATTAAAGAACGAAAAATGCACTTAAGGAGTAGACGAGTATATGCACGCGGTAGTGTACATTGCATCTAACCACAGAAGTGGTGTGCAATGGGGCAATGCGGCCATAAGCGGGAACTCACGACCAAAACATTAAGACGTGTGACTAATTTGCGCTGGCAATTTCTAGGGAAATCCATAAACTTTACTGCTAATGGTCTGAATGTTGGTGCGGTTCGCTGGCGCTATATTGCACCAAATATGGAAATGCACTCTACAGGAGCGCTCGGAACTTTTTTCAAGCGTCTCTACTGGGGGAGGTATTTTATATGAGCGGCCTATACAGTTTGTAGCTATTGTTGATGATGAGTCACTTGTGTGAAATGCAACTGCACATAGTATTCGCTTTACATTTAGGTTGTTTTGTGGAATATATATTATAGTTAGTCAGTTAATGTTTCGAAAAGTCAACCCTAAACACATAAATATAGCGAATTGAATTTGCCGACATGATTAACCTTCTTTTAGGTCGATAACATGATGCAGTCCGCTTTGTTGTATATGGCAGAACTCGAACCACAACAGAATCGCCTTCTAACTGTGCAAATTAAAGAGGCACATAGACTCGTGGCAATCTATATACCGATGGATCAAAAACTATACGGAGGGACAGGCTCTGGCATTTTCTTTGCGAACATAAGCCCGCAAATGTCAATAAGACTGCCGAATAGTTGCAGTGTCATGTTGTTTTCGATGCCTTTCTGCGGTAACCACCTGTAAGGGGAAACTCACCATTTGAAAATTGAACTTCTTCTGAGGATACAAACTTTTGGAAAAAAACATTTTCACGTTAAACGACATGAAATTTGTAAAAATGCTGAAAAAAATAAGAGTAGGTATAAAAACAAAACAAGATCGGGATACCCTGTTCTCTTGCATAATTCCCCTTTCTTCTAGTTCTAGCGTGACCGTGAATAAGGTTTTTATATGGAAACAATTTCATTTGAAAAATATTTGAAGCATCTTATTTAACTAAAAAAAAATGCGAGAGTCACTCCCGCACCGAAGGTTCAGTACTTCTTTAAAGTTTAGATTGCGAAGTTTTTTTTTTGCAGATGAGGTAGGTACACTAGATACATGAAACCCATTACATTCATAAGCGCAAGGGTAGAAAACACGCTTACATTTGCTTTTATTAAACTTTTTGTATATAGATACACAATTTGACTTAAGGCTAGGTAACAAATGGTGGTGAATAGTTAATATTTAAAAGTGTTTGCTCAATAACAGGGGCCCAATGGTACTCAATGTTTTTTTTTTTTTTTTCTATATTGAGCCTGTCTTCTCGATTCATACTCGTAGTATGCATCCATATCTGGGTGGACCATACTGTGTTCAACTCCGGGTGTTGATAGAGAACACGCTCTAATGACCGTGAGTCTTTATATAGTGATTGACTGTTCCAGATGTTGTGTGCAGATTTCAGCCTTCTACGTCAATTAGTTTCTGAGATAGACCTTGGTACAATATTGGTCTAGTGAAAAGCGAAACTAATAAGTTTCCGTTTGTTCCCTCTGGGTACGGAACCTTAAAAAGGTCCAAAATAGTGGCAAGGGTTCAATAAAAGCGCTAAATTGCAACTTTAGTCGCACTGGCTCTACCACCGATAGCTTGAACGATATTTCATCTTTCCCCTTAAAACAACCCGAAACATCAGCTTGATTACTATACATAGAAAAAGTATGTGTAATCAACTTATTACTTCCACGATTAGCAATATTGCTATTGATTCAATAGATTGCCCCCGCTACTTGCCTAAGAAAGCCCAAGAAGCTTTATGAAAATTTGAAGTCTATGGTATGGTCTATGGTAGGTATGCTACGTCGAAATAATATAGGAATAGTTAACAAAATTTCATGGGATATTGATGACAAGAAAAAAAACAAGAGGGTAACCATTAAATTTAGTCATGGATTTGTTTATGATATAATGCCTGCGAAAACCAAATTTGAAGTCGTAAATAGAGCTTTCGTATATACCGGGAACAGTTTTCTAAAAGCCCTAGAAATTATTTTTTTAGAGTACCTATAATAGATTGAGAAGTCTCTACAGACCTAATTCGTCCTCACTTCAGTTTAAGAATGCACCTTTCCAAAAAAATATGTGACCAAGAGTGGGCCATCCGAACATTTCACAAGAAATACATCATCTTGCCAGGACAAGAACAAACAATTGAAGCGCAAATCAAAAAAACCAATAACATAAAGAAAATATATCACAAGAAATAGGGAGGAATAAACTGAGTTGATTTTAGTAGAGTCCACACTTCTATCTTACAGTATATCTTTCGTGATTTTGACAAAAGGAGTGAGATCAGACCAAGAGCATTACTTTAAAAAAAGAGTCAGCTTCTTTTATCCAAAAACCTCGAAAAGTCACGAAAAATGACACGTGTAATCTTAGTTTAAGAATTGGAGAAGCTGTCAATCACCTTACAACCCACGTAATTTTTAGTGCAGTGACGCTGGTCCTTTTTTCAAATGCTTGTAATTTAAACACTTTTTTGAACTTTGAATTATGTATCATTTTTCATCGACTACCTACCGCTACCATACACAAGCGTTCTCTTACTTTTTCGAAAGCGTCTCTCTCTGTGAGAGAATTTGTCCCCACTGCTGCCATTTTAACAGTCTTTTAACAGTCTATTCCATACACTACAAGAGTAAAAGTAAAAGTAACAAACATATGAAGAGTTTTTTTTTCAGTTGACTTTTATGGGGGAGTAGTCAAGACTGAGTATACCTACTAAGTTGACAGTTCGTATATGTTGCTGAAAAGTAGGAAAAGTGATCTTAGATCTTACATCTTATCCAGACCAATCTAATCGAATTAAAATAACCGGATTTTTAAGCGTGGCCATTCTGACATTGGTCAACTTGTGAATGCGACATGAAGCGAACGCAACTTAAGTCACATTATGACACTTATGCAAGAGGTCTGCTAAATCGTTGATAGTTTTTCATTTTGTCAGTTTGATTTCAAAATGCATTCATTTAAGTATCAGTTGCAAAAACTATAGTTTTTGCTATAGCAGGGCTAGCATTCTGATTTGAAATATCTAGAAACCGCTCTTAATTTAACCGATATAAGACTAGATGACTTCAGATAACTGAATGTTTTACGAGGTACGTACCACGCAACAAGCGATTCGCATTTCATTCGCTTTTGTTCTCCGGAAGAAGATTTTGTTCGCCAGCAAGTTCATATTAAAACAAGCGATAGTAAAAATACTATACGTTTCGGCGAAATGCATATATGGTAGAATCATATTTTTGTGGAAGAGCAAAAAAAAAATTAAGGTTCTGCACACGTTTGCTGCAGGTGAGCTTTGTAAAACTTCTCCAAATACTCAAACTCCCAAGCGTTTCAATGAAGAGTTTTTTTTTTTTTTTTTTGTCAATCCTTTTTCTTTCGGCATTTCAAAATTCCCCAGTTTACAAAAAGGGTTTAATTTTAAGCATCCGACAATGGAACAACAAAAACATAATATGTAACACTGTTTTATACTACACTTTTTCATCATTTTATAAAGTAGTGTGCTGACTAATCCCAAATACTTAGAAGTCATCCTTGACCGCGAACCCAAATGGATGTCTAATATCGAATACTCTCGAATCTACCAAGCCTATACATCGAAGCTTGTTTTATATATAGGGAAACACTGGTCGGAGCGTGTCATCATCTCGTCTGGGATCCCGAGCGTAGAAACATTTATGGGAATGGGAGAGCCGATGAATTTGCCAGAGGTGGTTCGGAAATCGGAATACCAAAGTCACAGTACCTAATTTACTTGAAGTCTGTATCATTTCGTTGCATAAATGTATATGATTGTGGACTCCAAAAGCCGCAAGTAAACACACTGAACGATTAATAAGGGAATTAAGTATACCTATTCATGTTTTGTGAAAACGAGTAAATTGAACCGCCTGAAAGCATGAACTTGTTAAGTAGAAAAAATAAAGAAAGTGCAGACATTCTGAAGAAAAAGATCAAACTCTTCCAAAATACCATATCGTGCTACACTTTTTCTTGCGAAAATCAATTTTTCGCTGTAAAAATCAACATGTTTCTGGAATTGCAAAACTGGACAGAATGTCCTATGACTTTAATTGGTAAACGAATGTGTTAGAAAAAAAAAACGGGCTAATTCACGGCATCATGGATACAAAACCTAAGCATTCTCTAAGCTCAAGTCTCGCACACAACTTACAAATGCATTGATTTTGTGAGACGTCAAGTATATGTACGTAAGCAAACCATAGAAGAGCCTAAATATAGGAATGAAACTTGGAAAAAAAAAAGATTTGCATTTCGTTCGTCCGCAAGTTCATCTAAATATTCCTGGCAATACTGGTTTCGTGTGAAATGGTTGATGATGTGATGTGACACCGAATGCCGTTGAACGAATTGGCCAAAGCAAATGCGAACATACATATGAAGGAAGCTTATGCGACTTCATACAGAAAGACTGTGCAAATTTCGAACTTCCCAGGGAAAGGTATGGTAATTCACGGGTAAAAGCGTTACTTATTTTGCTATTAAATTTTGTTCTATTAGGGTTTACAATATTAGAGTGGATTTTTAAAGCAGACGGACTCTAACAACTCTAGGCACCACCTTTAAGTTGTGTTCGAGGTTTTATTTTTTTTTTTGACAAATAAAAGAGGAAGAAAATTTACGCTGAATTGAGAAGATTTTCCAGTAAAGTTGTATCTACTCCCGGATGATTGTTGTGACGTTCGCTTGGCTGTCAAATATATAAACCAGGTCGAATGAAGATATATAGTTTCTTTGCACCTACAAAATAATCGGTCTTCTTAGTGTCTATTCCGAAAATGCAAAGAGTAAGCTAGAAAATAAGATGAAATAGTCAAATAATACAACATTCGCGATACTTTCGTCTGGCAGAACGCATTTGCCAATTGATGTGCTGGTGACATTTATGACTTTTCGTTTAAGGCGAACTCTAACTTATTTTGTAATTATTCATGTATTTTATTAAAGTTCCCAACTTGTTTATAACTTTCTGCATAGTTCCTTTTTAAGGATTCCGTATCCAAAGGGAAAAAACGGAGCCTTTTTAGTTTCGCTACGATGTCCGTCTGTCCGACCCAATAGATAATTTTTTTTTTAAATTTTGGTAGACCTTTAAAAAAATAACAACTCGTTGTTGACTACTTAATGACGACGGCACTAATTTATTAAAAACAGGTATTACTGTTAAACATCGGTTCAGTTGAAGAGCGTTGTAAAAACAAATACCTATAGGTATGTAGTGATTATCTACCTACTAGTTACGTGTTCCTTTATTCATTGAACAACACACGGAAAAAAGTTTAAGATCAAATCAAGAAAAATAAGCGCCGAATCACGAAAAGTTTGTCTCATTTTAGAGCTTAGCTCAGGATTTACTAATTCACGACTTTTTATTCGCAATTCTAGAAAATGTACAAAGTGAAGATATTGATCCTCAAAAGTCGTGAATCAACACTTCTCAGTGTCAATAATGCGATCGGGCATTAAATACATATTGGCATAACCGATCGCAATTTGACACAAATAGTTACATATAAATTTGATAGTACTGTGGTTGTGAAATGCAAAAAAAAATCGTAAATACCACTTTTCTGTTGCAATTACGATTTCATCCCTTAGTAAATTGCAACAGAGGTTGATTTACTACTTCAGTAGTTGCAATTTACAAATTCAATTCATATTTTGCAATTTACGACTTCTCTACGTCAATTTACGTTTTCAATTTACATGTGCGAAATTATTATAAGATTTTATTGATTCATCATTCAGTGGTGGTAAATTAGGAAATATTTTTGCAATTTGGGATTTTAAAGTGGTGTTTGAGGAGGCTCTGCGATATAAGGCCCCAATAAAATAAGGCCCCACAAAATTATACAGGAAACAACAACAACGATTTTTAATAGAGTTTGGGGTGTTATTTCCTTTTTTGGGGCCTTATTTCCTAATGAAAAGAAGAAATGAAATAAGTCCCCAAAATTACTTTTTTATTATTAATTGTTACCCTTCTGATATGGAATGCGTATGGGGGGCATGCTGCCCCCCTGCATCCCCCTGCTTGGGTTTACTGTTGGATTCCGGGATGGGTGCGAAGTTGAGTATATACAAAGTTTCTTTAATTTAAATTAGCTCATCCAATATCAACAATATTAAATAAAAAATAGTTTTCATTATTTTTAATTTCATTATTAAATTAACCCTTATTTCATCACAGTGGTGCCTTATTTCAACGCAGTGGTGTCTTATTTCATAGTTGAAATTGGGATGTTATTTCATTATGAAATAACACCCCAAATTTGGGGCCTTATTTCATTTTCTCTTTTGGGGCCTTATTTCATTGGGGCCTTATTTCCTAAAGCCGTTTGAGTAATTGGCCTATTGAAAGGGTGAATTGCGCTAAAAATGTCGCAAATCACTACAAATAAATGAAGATCGAATTAATACTTCTAATCTTAATATTCAACAAACAAAATTAGATTTTCTCGGCCGTTTTCAATGTCGAATTACGAATTTTTGTATCAATTCAAGACAAAATCGTTGTGATGTGCGAAAAATATATAATTCTTGATTTGCAACTCAAAATTTTGCAATTGGTGACCTTGCAGTTCTTTCCGTGCAGGTGTCAAAATTGTTACTATTCAATATCACAATCATCCAAACGAAGATAGATTTCCCACCGGTTTGACATGGGTGCCTACATTTTTTTAATTCAATTTTAATCACTTCGTAATTCACCTACACGAATTTTAGTTTCAAAAATTGTTGCATCAGTTGATAGGTATTTAATACGATTTTTTTTTTATTATTTAAAACAGAAAACACTATATAGATACCTTTGGTTCAATCATTTTATCTATTAATCCACATCTTGGTGCAGAATAGCTGTATGGCATTAAAGTGACCATACTTTGAGTATCTCAACAGATTGTTTACTCCTCTTTTTTTATCGATTAATTGTAAATCAAAACAAACAACAAAGAATTCAAATAAACAACAACAGCAACAACAAAATTTAGGACAAGTTTGTTTTGAATTTCTTAAAATGCAAACTTATGAACTTACACAAGAAAAAATAAAATGATCACGAGTTAGAAATATTTATTCTCTTTGGTCTCACTTCAAACATTCGCACTTGTATCACAATTCCAAATTAATTTAATTTGCGTGCATTTTCCAAAATAGAACAATCGAGAAACCCCGTCGGCCGGATTAATAAAAAAAAAAAAAACAAATTCGTCGTCATCCGCACACGAAACACAATACAATTCTTTTATCCTTACACGAAATAACCGATGTGAGGTTCTAAATCGAACTGGGGCTCAAACTCTCAAACGGAAGATTTCAATTCGAAAAAGATGCAACACAGCCGTATAGCGAAGGATGAGTGTGCGAAGAGTACGTGTATATCGTTCTGATTGAATTTTGTTCGCCGACGCGAAGACGGATTGGATTTGCTTCGTCGATGTGTGCATGGGATGAATACAGACGGGGAAAACTTGTTTTCTACCCTCTGTTTGAGCATATGGGCAAAAATAGATTTGGGTACCGCCCATTTTTTGATATGACAATTATTCACTTTGTGGTATCATGGTACATGCGCTCTGTTGAGGGAATCCAGTTTTGCTGTGCTCTGCTGCCATTTCACTTTTTCAGGTATAGACGGTGTTGTGCAGGCAGCCGACTCATTGTCTAAGGTGGGTGGGGTGTTAAGGGTCTGTTTTCAGCTGCTATACAGAGATGTGGTAGTGGCGAATTGTAATATGGTTGGTGGATGGGAGAGGTTGCGTATGGGTTGGTGGAACTGAGTGAAACTTTGAATGTCACTCAAAATATATCAAACAAAACTGCTGGCGTTGTTATGTCTTCAGTAAAAAAATTGCAAATAAAGTTGTTTACGATAGATGGATATAGGTATATGATGACGATGATGAGATGCGGTATCAATTTTCAAAATATTAAAAGTAGGTAGATAGGAAGTTTACTGTTCTGCAAGAAAATCACTTGCCATAGTTAGGCAGGTGCCACGTTTAGTTATCCCCCAAGAAGCATCGTCTAACTATCAACAAAGTTTGGGAGCGAAGTTTTAAATTAAAAAAAATATATGTATATATAGGTAAAATCCTTCATTTTAGCCTTGTCCTTGAACTAATGAAAACCTTTGTAGCAGCTGTGCACCAACTTTTCACTAAATTTGAAGATTCTTTGGATATTTTCGATGGGTAGGTAGATAAGAAGAATCGTTTTAAAGAATGCTGACAAAAATTACAAATTATGGCGGTTAGACGATACACGATAGTTATAACGCATAATATAGGTTAGGCTAAGTTTAACTCTTTGTTAAAACACTAGCGGTAATAAATGTTTCTTAGTTAAAAATACGAACACCTGCATATTTACCTATTCATAAAGAAAGAGGGCTTTGTATGGTTTTGATAAAATTCCGACGGGCATGATTCTTTTCATAAAATTCTGTTTCCTTTCTTTTCATTTATATAGATTCGTTGTTTGGAACAAACTGAATAAGCAGAGTATATATGTAGGTTTAAAGTAATGCCTAAATGCCAGACTTTTGTAAAACATAACTGAAAAAAAAAAAACAGAATTTTGAAGGCAACATTTCGACCCCCTCCCCATTTCTTTTGTCATTTACCCTTATGCCACCATACAAATTTACACCTTGTATCAGGGATGGAAAAGTCGATACATTTGTATCGAATTCGATTTTTTTTAATAAAAAAGTGCTGAATGTTTTTTTGAATTCAAAACCTGCTGAAACCCAAAAAATTAACAAAAAAAAGCTGTTTTTAACAGAATAAGACCAAGCTCGACCTAATTTGTCTAAACATGTTTGTTAGACTAAGATGCATTGTTCTTGTCAAATCGTTTGACAATATTAACCAAACATTTTTTAAATAATCAATAGTATTACGAGTATTTAACCTTATTAAAGCTATAGCAGCATTCCTGGTGAAACACGTTCGTCTAATGCGAAAAGAAACCAAGCGAAGTACCTCAAATATACCTCAAAACCTTAAAGGGCTAAAAACACTATACGGTTGAGATAGTGCTCAACTGGAGGCAGCTAGCTGTAGATAGGAACGAGTTGACTATAAAAGTTTGTCGTCTACGCCCTGATCCATTCCGGACACGGTGTCTATATTTGACATTTTATCCGCAAATTATTATCTAGTTTAAGGATAAATACCAGTCACGACTGCCGACACATTTGCTCAAAAATGTTTCGGATTCTTTCTATTGTATTTCAATTATCGAATATTCTTTCTGATTTTTCCCATAGAAACTGGATTGTATTTAAAATATAACAACATTTTATATTATCTACCATCATGAAAGTATTTTGTTTACCTACAGTTATATTTCGAAAGATTTACTAAAAAAACAAAACCTATAATCAAAAACTCTTACTCGATCTATGTATAGATCTTCTGTACTATTACGTCAGAAATATCATAACATTTTGAACTCATATTTCTTACATATATACAGGACTAGCTGTGCCCGCAACTTCGTACGCGTCGTGAGACTGTGTAATTTCCAATAAAAGCAGTGAACATTGTCAATGTGAAACAATAAATTAATCAAATCTTAACCTAAAACACCAATTTAAGAAAATTAAATTCAACAGCGTAAGTACTAAAGTTCCACTTCCTTACTGTAGGTATCAACGTAGGTAATATCAAAACAACCACTAAAACAAAAGCCTTAACGGAAATTTGTATCTACACCAACAATAAATAAATCAAGGAACATAATTCACCTATATCGTCCTTACTTCTTGAATTCTTCAATTCTTTACTGTAGGTATCAACGTTGGTACTATAACAACCATTGAAACAAAAACCTTGAACTCAATTTCTATATAAACCACCATACGTCCATCAGCGCACGTCATCAGCCATCTGCGTATTTCCTCAGAAACCCACTGTCGCTGTTGATTACATACACATTCACGTTGGATACTTCTCTTTCGTTTCACTTAATTTGGAGAAAACACCACGCATTTTTTTTTATGAACCATCCCAAAGCAGAACAACGATCAAGAACCGCGGTTATAGCTCATCTTCTAGAGGACATAGAAAACTGATTGATGGCTTGAAGTAACTATAAAAGTGTTGGCTCTCCTAAGTATTTTGTTTCGTTTGCATTGATTAAGAATTGTTTGAGTAATGGCGAGTAAAAGGCAGTAAAGTCGGAAAAAAAAAATTGTGCGTGGAGTCCCTCCGCGCGGAAGAAGTGAAACTTCGTAATGTGGAAATGAAAATAGGAAGGGGTAGAAATTGATTTTTAGTGAAATCATATTGTTTCTTTAAGCCTAGTATCCTGCTCGCGCTAAATTTTAGCGCCCCTAGTCTCCACTTCGTTTCTCCACACCAAAGATAAATGGTCGCTAAATTATTATTAAACATGATATAGATGGGACAAAACCCATATGCTTATGAACCATGAGTACCATGACAGATATCAGTAAACGAAATTTTAATAGAATTTTCGAATTTCAAACTTGAAAGACGTAAGAAACCTAGAAATTATAAGAAGAAGTTCAACATATTGTGTCCTCAAACTTTCCACCAAAAGATGAAGCCAAATGAGAGCATAAGTCCCCCTGAAAATTGATTTGCTTTATTTATATGTATATGTATCTCTGTTTTGGAGCTGTTATTTGGCTTTGCGTTTTCTTTTATTTATCACGCAAACATTATCCGCGTTTTCCGCCACAAAAAATTCTTTGCAAACACAACACAAACACTTTTCTCCGTTTTTTTATGTCAAAATTTATCTTCGATTTAATGCACCGGACATTTATTTCGCGAGCTAAATGAGTATGGAGACTTTTCATCGGCCCATCTATATGAAGTTAAGGATTTGGCGTGCGAACAGGATACTGATGCCTTGCTAAACTGCCTCGCTCAATTTTATCTTTGTAGACATTTTTGTATGGGAGATAAAATTTAGCGCGAGCAGGATACTAGGCTTTAAGACAAACTTTATTAACATTGCTTGCAACTAACAATTGATCGCATCTTTTAATTATCATTTTCGAGTGGAGAAATATCCAAATCCATAACATTTACAATGGGATAATGACAACTTCAGTAAGATACGATATGTTGGAAGTCGCATTAGAAGTTTCACTTCAAAAATACTACCCTATTAAATTACAGGTATGTGTATCAAATCAAACTAAAACAAGTAAATGAAATAATGAGGACGCTACTCGTTGCTAACGCTCGCGCTGGACTGTAACAGGTATACTACGCGCATGCGTTCGAGTGCCACACATTCACTCTCGCTCTGTCTCCTTCTATTCCCCCTCCCCAGGAGCGTTGAACGTTTAACGCAACCTTGTTGGAAGTCGCATTAGAAGTTTCACTTCAATAAGACAAGTCATTATTTTTGGAAATTAATCTTCACCACAGAATATTCTTCTCCCAGCATTTGGTGCCAATAAACTCACTCACCATTGCATACTCTGAAGCGTGAGCGGTACCCTCACACCTTTGAGTAGGTATGCAATGCTTATAGTAGCATTAAGCATTTAAGCAGTTTCACTTCAATAAATCAAACAACATAATTCACCTATATCGTCTTTACTTCTTGAATTCTTCAATTCTTTACTGTAGGTATCAACCAGCAGCGTCGCGTGAATTATTTAGATGGGTGTGCAAATTCTTTAACATTATACATTTTTAAGAAATATCAATTAATTGCCTGAAAACACGTCCCATTTATTGTTTTCTCAATAATTGTTTTGCTGTTTTTGATATCTTATTTTGTTTTCAAAATAAAATATAGAAAAATAAGACTTTTCGCATACAAAATCAAAAGCACCGCATGAAACTGCAACCCCAATCCCCAACCCCTTAAACGAAAAGCTAAGTTCAACCATTCATTCATCGGCTTTCGTGCACAGCTTTTATTTGCACGAGTATCGATGTAATACATTGTGTATTTGACTTATGACGCTTTACGGAAACAGAACAGAACAGATGCAAAAGAAGAGAAAATGAATACAGCCCGTGCACAGAAAACCTTCGCACGAGTTCACTACAAGTTTATCAAAGTAATGCGATTTAAGTACGGCGGCGTGCGGCCGACGAATGACGATGGGGATGAATACTGGAGAAATCTTGTAGAGGGATATAGTTTGGCTTTGGAGTTGGATGAATTTATTTGATGAAATCAACAGAATGGTGCACAGCGAGTTTTTGTACGAGTTAATTTTTTTTTCTCATCGGTGAAGGAATTTTGAAAGAAGATTTATAATTTATAAAGGATGAATATGAATAGGTATGGTGTAGGCTGTAGCTGTTGGCTGTGTTATGGAGGTTTTATGGGTTATGGAATTGTGCATATCATTATTTGTGTTTTATTATTATTACACAGTGTTTGATGAGGGACTTATTTTCGTTAGATCAGGGTGTGCAATGCACACCTTGCACACCCTGACGAGACGCCACTGGTATCAACGTATGTAGATTGTAGGTATGTACTATAAAAACCATTAAAACAAAAACCTTGAAATCAATTTCTATATACACCACCATAAGTCCATCAGCGCACGTCAACAGCCATGTGCGCATTTCCTCAGAAACAACCACCACTTTTCTTTTCTTTTTCATATGAACGTGCTTGCAATGTGCGCCACCCTCACCCTCGCTCACACCTTTGAGTCCATCAGCGCACGTCAACCAACAGCCATCTGAGCATTTCCTCAGAAACAACCACCACTTTTTTCATATGAACGTGCTTGTGCTGTGCAATGTGCGCCACCCTCACCCTCGCTCACACCTTTGAGTATCCAATTATTAGCGTTAAACGTTTAACGCGTCCTTGAGTTGGAAGTCGCATAAGAAGTTTCACTTCAAAAACTCATTTTGGTCAAAAACGCTCCAAAAAATAGGCATGATAATGAAGGCAATAGCCTATGTGTTTCTCAGAATCTCAAGGAACATTTCAAAAAAAGTTTCATCGAAATCTGTGCAGTAGTTTTCACGCCATTAGGTAACAAAGAAAATGCCTACAGTTTTATTATATGTATAGATTGTGAATTTTCGATGTTTAGTTTACAAATAGTTAAGTTCAATTTTGTTTCTGCAGGAAAACCAACTATTGGTGCGATATGTTGGCACGTTTAACATAAACGTTCGTGAAAAAAGCAGCATCATTCGTAACGCCATGGTTAGGTTCATGAAGTATTTCACTCTTTACCCACTTGTACGGACACAGATGAATCGAACAACATTGACAATCTAGAGCCCAACTGTGAGTGGACATCTCAAAGGCTTTTGATACAGATCTCTAAAATATTAACCCCCTTAAAAAAAATTACCGCAAAAGCTCTGCGGATGGATGCAAATCCTTCATTTCCTTGCAAAACAATTCGAATTGTAGTAGATGACGTACCTATCTTGGCTTTTCTTTACTAAAGAGTGGTCCAACGAAAACACACGATGTTAATCTCAAATAAAACAAAAAGTTTTCAGTGAATTTATCTTAATATAGGTACTTAAGGAGGATCTACAATTATGGGTGAAACAAAATATCGGCCAAATGCTCGCCACGGCTTCAGTGGCATACCTCTATCCGATGGTCCGTACTTTCTTGAATTTTTCTTATCTTATTGGCGTACACTTTTTCTTTTAAATATCCCCAAAGAAATAAGTCCAACGGTGTCAAATCACATGATCGTGGCGGTCAATTAACATCGCCACGACGTGAAATAGCCCGGCCATTGAATTTCTCGCGCAAAAGAGCCATTGTTTCGTTTCCTGTGTGGCAAGTGGCACCATCCTATTGGAAGCACATATCGTTCAGGTGCATATCCTTAATTCCGTCCACAAGAAGTCCGTTATCATCTCGCGATAGCGAACACCATTCATGGTAACTTTGTGGTCGACCTCATTTTCGAAGAAGTACGGCCCGATATCGCCGTGGTTGAATTTGTTAAACACTGAAACAAAGTAATGTCAAATTAAGATGGACAAACAACTTTTTAGACACAGGAATGGCCCAGGAATCTCAGCTTTGCTTTCATAATTTAGTCAGCGATGCGAGAAAATCAGTTTGAAGTGAAGATCTTGACAAGACCTTGTTGTTGGAGTGAACAAAACTGATTGAAGTCCAAGCTAACATTCCATACATCTTCTGAAAGGCTGAATTTGGGAATAATCTGACGGGACAAGTTATATCCAACATTGCAAAATGTGTGTCCTCAATGTTAAATCAACTATAAGGAGCTGTTAGTAAATGTGGCGCCACCAGCTAGTTATGATAAAATTCCGCTGAACTCCACACATATGACATTTGACAAATTTTGTATTTCCACATCTGTTTTTTTCAAGAGGCACCCTCTTCGTTTTATTGGAAGTAGATACCTTTTTCACTAATAAGTATTTAGAAGAAATTATATATATATTTTACTGGATCGTACATGTAGTTCTAAATTTTATTTTTAGTTAACAAATTATGACTGTAGTTGTAGTCGACGGTCGTCCTATCTATCTATCAGTCTCTGCCAAAAGCGCTCATAAATGTTAGCATTGAGTGGCGCACGCGGTCTATTCGATAAATACATACATTTGTATTTCATAATAATTCGATTGGACTTTAAATCTTTAACTTTAAATCTCAACGATTTAGTCCTTCCATACAGCAAAGGTTTACCACGCAGAAAGTTCCAGTACACAGTACACACAACTGGTAACATTTCTATGATAGAAAAATCTACGAGCAAACCATCAATACTATGAAAATCAACCATTTCTTCGTAATCAATTAAACTACTGGCAGTATCTGTTACATTTTCATTCGAAACCGTAACACCTATCACATTAATTCCATCACTTGTAGATACAAGTGTTTGATATGACACATCTATCTCGTGCTACCCCATCGGGTGGCCGTCAAAATAATTTAACATTATGAACGCAGGTATGCACAAATTACATGTAAATTCCTTCTGACAGAATGTTGCCATGAAATTATGTTGTAATACAAAAAGAAAAATAAATATCTAAAGATAAATATGAGTTACTGGCTGTCGTTCAATTATTGATTTTATGATGTCTGAAATTCTACACCCATCCGCATCATGCCTGTGTCTCCATGTTCGTGTATGAATGCTCGGATATAAATTTTGAATATTTATATAGGCATACACACAAATTTGGTTTGGAGACTAGATAAGCGTACGCTCATAAAGCGCGTCAATTAAACTCAATTTTCTCCAAACAGATCCAAAGATTTGTAATAATTACACAATTATTGTGTACATTCGTTAAATTGAGTTGTTTTGAAATTTAATTCGCAACATTTGTAATACGGGTATGGTTTATGGTAATGTCGGAGGCAAGGTGCGTAGCCTGCTTGAGTTTTTCGTATAATGTTTTCTATATGATGACTTCGGTTATAACAAATTGTTATTAATAATATTACACTGAGTGGATTCATATGAATCACTTGATTGACGTGTGTACTCATGTTCTTCTTTATTTAAATGTAACTTGTTAAAGTCGCTATTTTATTAATTTGTTGCCGTCGGGAATATTACAATCGCTTTGATAAATTTCGTTTGTTTCAATGATATACTACTTCTCCATGAGGATGGAAACGGAGGAGAGACGAGCACTGTTTTAATTTTATTCATAATTCATCGATGGCCCGACAGTTGAAATAAAAAGGAAAAATTATGTTGTTTAGTTAAACCGGTTGTATTTCAAATATTCGTACTCTGTATCTGGGAATCTACATAACTAATATTACTGTCTATTTCACACCAATCAGCGGATGATAGGTTTTTGTTTTGAACCGTCATTTTCGGACATTAACAAATTGATGTGTTACTGTCCTGAACCGAGAGATGTGTTTGACAACTTAGTATAAGTGGCTGCATCTGTGCCAGGGACTTGTTTACTTATGCGATTGTAATTGTAAGTGCTAGGCCCTATACACTGCGACCAGAGGAGATTTATTGTTATGGCCATTATGATTTAACCCAGGGAGCAGTTGAGGCTCTTTATAAACCTCAGCACCCTTCTTGGTTCCATGTTTCCAATATCTGCAGGACTTAAAATCGCCCTTTGCATATGGATCGCTCTGCCCCTGGCTACAGCAGGACATTCGCAGAGTATGTGTTCCGTTGTCTCCTCCTCTTCTCCGAAGAGTCGACAGGAGTCATCGTCGGAAAGTCCAATTTTTTTGAGATGATATCTTAGTGGCCAGTGACCAGTAAGATAACCTGTAAGAATCCTTAGATCCTCCTTGCTTAGCTCAAGTAACTTTTTTGCTTTACTACGAGCTGGGCTAATGAGTCTTTTTGCCTGCCTCTGTCCCTTTGATTCCGTCCAGTATTCGGCAAGGTGATCATCTTCCCATTTCCTGAATTTTGAGTGTATGTAACTCAAATGTAAGGTAACCCGAAGTAGGGTTCAGGACCGGTGAGCAGGCGTGATGCACCTCTTCTCGCCAGACAATCTGCTCGATCGTTGCCCTCAAATCCCTCATGGCCTGGTATCCAAGCAACAGTGACTGTGTTGTCCTTTGCCAGTTCTTCGAGGAGATTGAAACATTCCCAGACTAGCTTTGATCTGATCGAAAACGATCCCAGGGCCTTAAGGGTTGCCTGGCTGTCTGAGAGGATGTAGATATGGGCACCTTTAGTGCGCCTCCGTAAGCATTCCCGGACACATATCTCTATGGCATGTACCTCCGCTTGAAAGATGTCTGGTGATTTTCCTAGTGCTACAGCTCTTTGGAACCTAGGCCCATAGACCCCAGCACCGGTGGCTTCATCTTCCATCTTTGAACCGTCGGTGTACCAGATTTGTGATCCTGGTCGTGTTACGAATTGGTTGGTTTTCCAGGTATTCCTGTCAGATATGACTATCTTAAATTTTCTGGAGAAGCGAAGTCTTTTAAGCATGGTGTCTGATACTTTGATCACAGGATCATCTTGAAGCATTTGTAATACTCGAAGGTGTCCTGTCAGATTTCCTGCTTTAAGATTTGATATAAATCAGGTAGCCTAAGGGCACTGAGACACGTTTCCTTCTTTACAGAAATATGTAAAGGCAGAAGGCTGAGCATTGCCCCTATGGCTGCAGTTGGACAAGTTTTCATTGCCCCCGTTATACCAACACATGCTAAGCGATATATCTTGTTTAGTTTTTTCTGGGCCGTTAATTGTTCGGTTTTTGGCCACCATGATATCGCTGCATAGGTGGTCATTGGTTTGATGATCGTGTTGTATGACCAGTAGATCATTTTTGGTTTTAAGCCCCAGGTTTTGCCGTGAAGACGCTGGCACATATAAATTGCCTTTGTCGCCTTCTTGGTGACTTGATCAAGGTGTGAGTTCCAGGTGAGAGTCTTGTCCAGGATTACTCCCAGATATTTTACCTCCCCTGATAATTCAATAACTTCGTTATTTAGCTTGATCGGTTTCAATTCTAGTTTTCTCTTTCTTGAGAATGGTATCATGACTGTTTTTGAGGGATTTATGGTCAATCCTTTGTTCTGACACCATCTATAGGTTAATTTTAGGGCTCCTTGCATGATCTCCGATATCGTGGAGTCATGTTTGCCCCTAACAGTGATTACTACATCATCTGCATAGCCTTGTAACTATTATATACCCCGATTGTGTGAGGTGGAATAGGAGTTCATCTATGACTAAAGTCCACAGAAGGGGAGAAAGTACTCCACCTTGGGGACAGTCCCTAGTGGCCTTAACAGTCTTTTGTGAGCCTCCATACTCCAGATTAATAATTCTGCTTTCTAACATGTTTAGAACCCATTTTATGATTAGTGGGGCAATGCCTTTCCTTATCATAGCTTTCTTTATGGCATCGAAGGAGGTATTGTCGAACGCTCCCGGGATGTCTATGAAGGCACAAAGAGCCGTTTCCTTTGCTGCCAGAGCCTTTTCAATCGTCGTTGTGAGGCTGTGTATGGCAGTTTCGGTAGACTTGCCGGCTTGGTATGCGAGCTGGTTCGCATGGAGTGGGTTACCTGTAAGGAACTGATCCCTTATATATTGGTCTAGGACTTTCTCCATGGTTTTTAGGAGGAAGGAGCTAAGGCTGATGGGGCGATATGATTTCGCTTGTTGTTCAGATTTCCCACCTGCCTTGGGTATGAAAACCACCTTGACCCTTGTCCAGCTCAATGGTACATGGCTTATGCTACTTATGCGATAGTTTGAGCTATTAATGCATGGTGAATATTGAATATTGAGCCTGAATACCTATATAATACCTTTACTTATATAGAGCTGAACTTTGAGGTAGGTATAGTAAGTACCCTTTGTACATCCCTCATGAGAAGTATTCAATGATCACAGTAATGTCTCTTTAAGAAGGCATTATGCTTAATGGAGCTGAAAATAGTGACTTCAATGGTGACACTGTATAGTTTTATTTATTGAAACATCCCGATATTTTTGTTGGAGCCGAGCTCTTTTATTCAATAATGTTTTATTTTTAACTAATTATAGTCATCGTGTATTAGGAGAAGTATTCAATGATCACAGTAATGTCTCTTTAAGAAGGCATTATGCTTAATGGAGCTGAAAATAGTGACTTCAATGGTGACACTGTATAGTTTTATTTATTGAAACATCCCGATATTTTTGTTGGAGCCGAGCTCTTTTATTCAATAATGTTTTATTTTTAACTAATTATAGTCATCGTGTATTAGGAGAGAATAGTAGATTCTAACCAGCAGCACTCTAACTTCAAAGCTGAAGTCTAACTTTTAGTCCATTATAAACGCTTTGTAACCTACCTACAACTAGCGCCAACTTTAGAGCGGGCGCAACGCAAATTCTTGTCAAAAAGAACCAAGAATTTACAGTTTGAGAAACTAAACATATTTTGGGGAATTATCTTTAAACACATTTTAATGAAATGGCAGCAAGAACAAAACAAACAAAAAAAAAATAAGAAATTAAGGAACGCAATGAACAGTTCTTTTATTAAGGCTGCTCCCACACCGGATGGAACAAAACGCCTTAGACAAACAAAACTATTTTTCTGTGTGTTTCGGGAATTTAAATACATACATTTAAATACGCGCGGCCACACTGAATAAGGCAAAACAAAGCAAGAAAACAAAATAAAGCGTTTTGTTCCATCCGGTGTGGAAGCTCCCTAAGCGAGTAAAACTCTTTGTCATCAAAATCTTCAAAAGGATTTGCTCGGGTTTTGTTTTGTTTTTCTTAAGCGCCCAACATCTTTAAACATTTCGAGATCTTCAAAAATATGAATATTCTGGGAACATTTCTTCAAAAATCTTTAAAAAAAAAATCAAAATTAAAATTTTACAATAGAAATGACAGATGAGAAAGGATTGAGAGTCCGTACTAAGGAATAATGTACTTTTGGTGGTTTTAAATTTACTACCAAGTTGTAACGAGAAAGTGGGTCTTATGTCGACTATAATTGGACAAATACTATTAACGTACTAAAATAATGTTAAAGTCGGCTTAATCCGACTATAATTTTGCACTGTTGCTATTAGCAAATCATTACAAAAACTTAATGCTAGCGGCCCAAATGAATCGGTTCAAATTCTCAAACTTTATCTTTTTATAAAAATACTAGCTGGCCCGGCGAGCTTCGTACCGCCTAACGGTCAATAAATTTAATGATACCTTTTAACTAAACTTAATTCATTATTTTAATTAAGTTTAATACTTCATTAGGAAATACAAATTCAATAAAAGTACAAAAATCAAGTATTTCAATGGCCTGTCAGAAAGACAATTGCTTTGATTTATATTGGGTTTATTATCTTTACTGAAGCACCTTGTGATACACAATATTTTCGGTTTATTATCAGGCGGAAGAACAAATAAAGTTGATGCTTTGCCGACACGTGAATCTGAATATGCCACGTAGAATTGACCATGAGAAAAGCATGTATTTTCTAATTTCAGACCACCAAACACTCAATTATTGACCTTGTGATTTGTTAATCGTCATGGTGAATGCATTGATAGTTGGTTGCCAATAGATTTTAATGAACGCAGATTACCTACCAAGGATCTGCTGATCCTGAATTAAAGTTTAAGCCATCCACATTTTTATTCTTAGTCGCTAAAATTGCTCGCTTATTAAACTATTTGTTATTTTTGTGGTTAGCAATGTTGTAGGTACGTTAATTTGAAATAATGGGTCTAATTCAAGCCAATCATACATTCAACAGGTTATATTAAATACAATAGTAATAACATTTTCGATGTTTTTCAATCAAATCGCAATGATTTACGTGTAGGTCAACCTGCCGCTTTTTCACCGAAGTGCATTATGGTACACAACATTTTTTGGTCTATTAGATAATATATGTATAGTGCGTACACCTACAAAGCGGGAGGTTTGCCAACACGTAGCTCGCCACATACAATTGACCATGTAATGTCGTTTTCCATTGGTCAAACAAATCAATCTTTTTTTTCGATTCGGATCACTTTTTGCAGATATCGATATTTTTTCAGATTAACACATACTACACTATACTTTGCACAGCTGTTTTACGTCATTTTAAGAAAATGTCTTTCAAGACAAATTTTTTTTTTTTTTTTTTACCGAGGGTAGGTGAAAATCTTCCAAAGACACTATGAGAATAGCAAGCGCGTGCTCATAGTAGTGTCAGATTTTTACTGACTAAAAACACCACCCTTCAAGACAAATGCGCAAAGTTTCGTGAAAACCAAAATAACGAAATACATAAATAGCTTAGATATGATTTCGTAGGAATTATTATCTTCACTGTCTTCCTCGTCATCTGAAGACAGGGGAAACATTTTTCAAGTCTTTTTCCATTTGTGATTTTTCCAAAAACGAATGCAATCTAAACAGCTGATGTTGTAGTCAACGCACTAATCCATTTACAAAAGCAGATCAATTTCTTTGCAGCGTAAAATCTAAAGATCTGAAAAAAGATTTCTGGTGCTCCCAATGGAAAACGACATTAGAAACATGGGAATTCAACATTGAAAAAACATCAAGATCATACTTATCAAGAACCTGAATCTCGAACACCGCCATATCACACTGCCTTTAGTGCATTTAGTGCATAGATGACAGATGTGGGGATTTTTCCCCATTTTGGGGAATTTTTCACTGAATGGGAAAAATAGGGAAAACTGCTCTTAAAATGGGGAAAAACGACATACACGAATGTTTATTAATTTTGCATCATTTAAAAATAAATCCCGAACATAAAAACATCACCGCGTTTATAGAATCTAAGCGATTTAGCTCTAAATGTATTTCGAACTTAACTTTACTCAAATGTGTCATTTTCACATTCAGTTCATTAACTACAACCCCTTTGCAAATTCAATATCAGATCATCAGAAGTGAAGTTCAGTTATTTAATTGCACCACACTTCTGTACAAATCCGTAACACGATTGCGTGATGTTTGAGTTTTAATTCTCATTTGTGCAAGTCGTTCAATTCGATGTGCATCACTTTCTAATGCACGGGTGGTTGCATTACGCAATCGTGTGTCCTTCTCTTGCCGTTTCTTCTTGTTGTGGTGTTAAGTTCTTTCTCTTTTGTTGCCTATTGCGAATTTGTCGGTCACTCCGACCAATATTCAAACTTCGTCGTCAAGGCATTTTATTATTTTTTCTGTATTATATCACTGCAATTTGTACACTAATGTATGCTAAAAAAGAACATTTTCCTTGGTAATGTTATTTGTGACGGAAATCGTATGGAAATGTTATTTACCTTTTTAAAATTGATTAAAAACTAATTTGGAGTTTTCGTCGAACAATTCTACAGCTAAATTAAATATAAATTATTGAAATGTCAACTTCAAAAAAGTATAGACAACCAACGGCAACTATATTATTACAATAAGTTTTAATGTTGTTGATACAAAATTGATGCAGGAAAATCTATCTCGTCGTAAATATCTCCCAGCGCCACCTATCGAGTCCAAATTTTGGCAAAAGCTTTCTATTTTGTTAAGTGTTATATGGTGTAAATTTGAGCCAAACCGGTCCATAAATAAGAATTTTCAAAAAGCGACCCCAGCGCCCCCTATAGGGTCTAAAATAAACATAAACCATCCGGAGCAACACACAAACATATGGTGTGAATATAAGGGGGATAGCTTCAGTGGTTCAGCCGCTATCGTCGGTCATACATACGCACGAACGTTTTTATATATTAAGATAGAAAAACAGAAGAAAAACGGATTTGGGTCAAGGTCCATTGCACACTTGATGTTTGATTCTGTCGAACAACAAAGCGAGGAACCTTCGTCGGGCCTGTAGATGATTTAATCTCCAACCTTATATTATGTGACACTGACAATATATACTCCAAAACGGATTTGAAGAAGTCACATGATAGCGCATCTCATTGCCGAAAACCGGAGCATATTTGAAATAGTTTGGTGGAGCTACTTCCAAACTGAACATCGCAGAGCATATGTTTGCCAGGTTCACGCCACAAAGCGGGATCAATTTCGCCGAGTTCCCCAATTCGACCATCGCATGTAGAGCTCCTGACGATGAATCCTATCTTATGCGGCTTTGAATTCAATGAAAATATTGTGAGTTTCGATTTGTAATTCGGTGATTTTTTCGAGGATTTAAACCATCAGAGAGAGTAGTCGCAGTGGCTTAGTGGTTAGTGTGTTGGACTACTAGCGAGGGGTCTCAGGCTCGAATCCCGCAAAAACCAAAATTCCAACTTAACGTTTTTTTCCACTGCGCTACCTCTCCCGAACGTCTGACAAACATCCGAGAGTAAAAATTTGTCTTGAAAGAGCTTCTCAATTAGCCGTTTGGAGTCGGCATAAAAATGTAGATCCCTTCCATTCGTTCCAAAAATGAAAAACTCACACAAAAACGAATGGTTGTGAGAAGCTAGGCCTAGCGTCCCTCCGGACCTGTTGCGCCAACTACTTTTTTTTTTTTTTTTTTTGTAAACCATCAGAGCATGCGGCCGTTTTATTCTTCAGCTATTTTATAGCTAGGCCTATTTCATCCATCATATTAAGTGTCTGGACAAGGGGTTTCTTCTTCCCCTATAACTCTCTCTATACATGATGCGCATTTAGGCGAAATGCAAAAAAATGCACTTCAGTGACAAAGTTCCCTTGAATGATATGAAGAGCATGTGTTGCGTCCTGAAGCTAGCAGCCACTTGCTTAAAAAAAAAAGTCCGTATAGGGACCCTAGGCGTAGCTTCTCACAACTTTTCGTTTTGTGTGAGTTTGGAACGAATGGAAAAGATCTACAATTTTATGCCGATTCCAAACGGCTAATTGAAAAGCTCGGAATTCGAACTTGGGACCCCTTGATAAGTAGCTTAACACACTAACCACTAAGTCATTACGCCACCTGCTTGGCATTCTTATAAATTTTGTTTCTATCATGAGACTATTTATCTCCTTGTGCTGGGATACTGCGTACCGACCTTTTCCTTCTACGCAGGATGTTCTTCTCCTCCCTTCTCCTGACTCGATACTCTTCACTCGCTACACAATTATTTTGTCATTTCGCGTTTTCTTATACGCATATTTTGCCAAATTTGTTTTCTGTATACGCATTCATCATGGTACCATAGGCTTTTTTGTCAGTGTACTCGGCTACTTCCTTGCCTCCTTGATTATGTTGCAATACTGACACTGTTTGATTGATAGTTAAGTGGTCAGTTGATAGTTTCGCACTACGGCCCTTTCTGTCTATAAGCTCTGACACTGTAGGTGTGCTTCCGCGTCCAAACATAGAATTTGTTCTTCTTCTCCGGTTCGCAGCCTTTTCTCGTTGGACAACCTAGCTCTGAATTTAGCCACAAAAAGAAAATGTTCACATTCAGCTTTTGTCAGTTGAAATGTGTGCACGTCGAAGAGTAGAGGTATTCGATGCGTGCCTTGCATTAGTTAGCAAATGGTCGATTTGGTTGACAGTGCGACCGTCTGAAGAGCGTCAGATTGTTGTGTGGATCCTTAGCCTTGAAAACCAAGTGCTACTTATCACCGGACAACGAACTGCTGCAAAATTGATTAGTCGGTAGCCGTTTTTTGTTGAAGTTTCGTGGATTCTGTGCCGCTGAAAAATTTCAAAATCTACTAATATAGCAAAAAAGACAATTTTTTCATTATAAAACACTTCTTTTCATATGTTTGCAGTTTTTTCTTTGAATAAAGAATAAAATCGTACTTAAACTGAAAAAGTGGCCGTTTTGATCATTTTAAAAAAGTGGGGGCAAAGGGTCTTGGAGCTCGAAAATTGACCAAACGGCAACGCTGCTGCCAACTAACCCCGTAAAGATGTTTTCCATTCGAACTTTAGCACTAAACTCTCAGAGTACCCACAATGTTTACATCATTCTCTAGAGAGACTCCCTAGCCTCCATTCAGGTATTTATATAACTCCGCCTATTGATAAGTTCTCCAGCACCGTCTGTAGAGGCTTTACACATCATAAGGCTTATGTTTTGGAAAGTAACTTTGATCCGGATCACGTTTTTGTACTAAGCCGATTTCCTACCACGATGCCGCATCCCGCATATTTCCAATATTTTATTGCAGCTGTAAGAAATATCGCAACTTTTCTTTTAATCATAATTAATCGTTTCCAACGATCGCCGTGACATCTGCCTTATGCCGTACATATGTATGCTAGTTAGTAATAAATTAGTTAAATTAAATATAACCCCGATATTTCTAATATTTTCTTTCTATATTTTTCTTTATTTGAATATTATCGATTAAAATAAAAAAACTCACTCGAACTATTAATTCTTCCAAAAACGAGTATAAATTAACAAGGTAAGTCGTTCATTCATTTTTTTTTTAACTATAGCGGCTTACTATTTACATTTCGCTCATATCCTTTTACTGTTTAGTATTAAATTGTTTTTTTTTTTCTTTCACTTTTAGTTTCGTACATTCAAAAGTGAAGGCCTACCTTTACCTTTTGTAACAAGAAAATTCTCACCGAAAACGCTCACTCTGATAGATCCTTATGCCTGACAAATGGCATAACTTTTCTTAAACCATTTCAAAAATTTCCCAATCTGGGAAATCTATCTACCTGGCATTTATGTGTCGAAGGTTAACCTATTGTGTCATCATTAGGTTGACCCAAAATGTTATGGTTCGCTGCTTATAAGGAAAGGATATGTTTTTCATTGCAAAAATAAATTTATTTAAAGAAAAAAAAAATCATAGGCACTAAGAATTTGGTGTGAATTTTTTAGTTTGTGTAAAGTGATTTTAACCCTTTTTCTCTGTTAAAGATTTATGGGATTTTGGGAGCAGAAATTTTGTTTAGCTATCGAACAGCTCGTCTGAATTCAAGACAGGAATTTTCAATATCCATGATGCTGTGTTGCTAGAGGAGGAAGTTACGCCTTTATACAATAAAATTAATTTTATTTTTATTACTTTATTTTTATTTAAGAATTATTGAAAATGATTGAAGTATATTGTGTTAAAAGACTATCTATGGCTGTTAAATAAAATATCAATAATTAAAAACTAGTTTCTGCTTTTGAGTATTCAATTTGCTTTACAGCGTGTTGTTTTTTTTTTAACTATAATTTATTCAGTATGAGCAAAACCAATTTATCCTATGGTTTTTTAAATCCATGGTATTAAATTGACAAAATAAACTCAAGCTATTCTGTTTTCTAAAAAAAGAAGAAGGTTTTTAATAGGTGTAAGGTAGTAGGACCTGAACCAAAAGAAAACTAAGGAGAAGAAGAACATTGTAATGTAAAAAGCCTGATTTTGGCTTATGTCAACAAAACCTAAATCATAACGCCTCATCGATTAGAAATGATATCTCAAGAATCTACTTAAATTGATACATAATAGAACTGAAACTTGCTGGCCGATTTAATTTAAAAATTCACAAATTCAGCTTACTCCACATTCGACTGATAAAAAAAAAGCAATAGGGCAACCAAAACTTGTCCAGTCACACTGTAATATGACTCATCGGCACCAAGGCGCACTTGCTTATTGAGTTTAAAAATCAGCTCATCAGCTACTTTCTTCCCACACCAAAAAATTCGGAAACTTGTGGAGCTGTGCCTTTTCACCGGCCAAAAGAATTCGCTTGGTCAACCGTCAGCCCATTATCGCAATCATTTCTAGGTCATCCTCTGTCTGAGTCAGATAGTCGAACCCATCAAACGTCCAGAACACCGTTATTGCACTGGTGGCATTTTTTCAACACTACCGCCCGTGCTGACAGGCGCAAGATAGCCTGTCTATCTACCGCGCGCCGACCCCAGTTTCTTTATCCGTCATTTGTTTGTGCGCCGTGATTAATGGTCTTGCTATTTGTGCTAAGCGTGAATAAAAAACAAAAAGGAAAACAGACAACTCCCCCGTATCAGCGGTTTTACTTTAGCTACCACCCAAACTACAAGCCCAACAACAAAAAGTCAATCTTTCGGAACAACCGCGAAGTAATTACACGGAATTGTATTTTTATCGTTCGATCGAAGAGACGAAGCGCGCTCCGAATCGATCGGAGTTGTATGAAGGGAGCCAGCGACTATAGCCAGCCAGCCAGCAGCGGTCAGCTTTGGCAATCTAAGGAACGTGCTTCGCGGACTTCCACCGTTCGCTACCCTGCGCATGCAATCATATCATAACAAGCAACATTAACAGACGTCATGTGCTCATGTGTTCGGTTCATGTGCCGGGCGTCCCTCGTTTTGTCTGAAAGGACAAAACGAACATAATGGCATGGGCATCATGCAAACTCGCATCGGAAGCATCAACAAATTAGCAAGCATTGCGCGCTGTGTCAAGCAACACCAGACCACGGAGATGTGTGGGGGGTGTGGGACTGGTAACGGCAACGGCGCACCGGACATTGTGGAATGTTTTGTAAACGCAAAAGAGATAAGAAACCGCGCCGCGCAGAAGCTGAATGTTTTGATTTTTCCTTCTCTGCATTTGGGATTTGGGACCATCAAAATGCGATCTGCTGATGGGGCAGCTAAGTGTTTGTTGCTCCTTCACTTTGACTGCTGCAAGAGGCTCATATTGTTTTGACTCTGACAATTCGGAAGCTTAAATAAATATTCGCAGATGGAGGAGCTTTGTTTATGTGCAGATTGTTGTGATTTTGAGTACACAGTGATACTTTCAAGGCAGCTTCGTCTGGCGTTGACCTCTTTTTTTGCGAGTTTTTGTTATGTCTAGTGGTGTTTGCTTGTTTGTCAAAGACTTCCTGCAGCAGTTGGTATGTTCACTGATTGCTTTAATGTTGCGCGAATATGTTGCGACAGTATTATAAGAGCTACTTATCCGACGTAGCATCAACTTTCTGATCCGAAAACTTAGTCAAGACTAGATAGGTTAGGTAAGGTTATGTAAACGAGTAGGTAGATAATGGTGAGTCAAAGACTAGGTAAGTGCGCCCGAAACTTTTAGCACGATGTGCCGGCAAATATCGCTATTCATCCCACTGATACAGTTCCAATTCAGCTTCAACAGATATCAACTTCAAGCTACTGTCAAATAATTTGAACAAGAAATAGAATCGTTCAATAATCATGGACCAGGTTCTATGTTTAGATAGGCATCCAAGTTGATCCTACTGATGCTCTGCAAACTCATTCGCTTGGTAAAACCATATTCGATAAGCTTCAGGTAGACTCTTTTGGAATTTCACAGTGTCAATACTATGTGTGCGCCAACATAGCGTGTACACTGTCCATGTTTTATCTTGTTCCTTGGTCAGCAGCGCATAAAATGTTCCAAAGATTTGTTCAAATGTTGGCATTCTTCCCCGTCGGACTGAGCAAATATTATTTGCTGTACCTTGGTGCGGTGCTGCTATATGTTGTCGTTGTCATGTCCGACGACACCAATCGACGTGACTCTTTTGCCCATGTGCTTGTGCTGTGTGCATCCATTCCATACCAACAAGACCAGTCTGCGGAGAGAGACTTCTTGCACTTCAACTGGCTGGGAACATTGCATATGAATGCTCCAAAGTGCAACCGCAGCCGTTGTGGTCGTTGGTCGTCGTCATCATCATCATCATCATCATCATCATCATTGCTTTGCCATTACAGACAGAGCGGAACTCCGAATGCGTGCTCAAATGCGGGAGTGAAACTCTGAGAATGTGCCAGGCGACCAGACCAGCCAGCGGTGGCCGGCGCGAAATGAGGCGCGTTAAGATTTACGATCGATTTGATCTTCGTGGACCTCCCGAGAGCTTGGAGTTTATTTAACGATCAGCGTACGTTTTCCTCGAAATACACATGCGCACAGCGCACACACCCTTTGAGTTTGAATGGATCGGGTCGCCCCGATCGGTCACGGTATAAGGTGCGTGGACAATTGGAATCGATAGTGTGTCAGGACAGAGTATTCATAATTTAATTACCGCTTGGCACTCTATACGGAATCGGTGACACATGACACTTGTCCGGGAAGCGACTTAATATGGAGCAAGCTTCTCGTATACATAACATATAGATGAAATTATGTTCTTTGTAAAGTCATTGGAATAATGAAAGAGTAAGAGAAATGTTGACGCTGAAGCAGCGTTGCCAATTGGCCCCTTTTTGAGCCTCAGGACCATTGGCCCCCACTTTTTGAAAAATTATCAAAATGGCCCCTTTTTCAGTTTGAGTAAGATTTTATTCTTTATTCAACAAAAAAGACTGCAAACGTATAAACAAAAAGTGTTTTGTAATAACAAAACATTTTTTTTGTTAAAAATAAACGTGTCTATTTTTTGTGCTATGCCTATTAGTATTTTCTGTGGAGGCCCCCTTTTCCGGCTTGGGTTTAGTCCCCTTTTTGAAATTTTTCATAGGCAACGCTGCACTGAAGTGTCACATATTCCACCGTCAATTTGGACATGTACCGGTACTTTTCTTAGTCGAATTGGTAAAACTAGCGCAACAGTAAAGTATAATGTAATGAGCCGTAAACAATTCTATATCATTTGAGACTTCATTTGTTAAGATGGTTTTGATGTGACATATAAATAATAAATATAACAGTAGAAAGAGCCGCGGAAAATGCTGTTTCTGGCAAAAGTACGGGAACGGTCTGACAAACCAATTTATACAAAGCTTTAGTTTTGGAGGCATTTGCATTTGACAGATTTATTGAGGTTTCCTTTTTTCCTTTTGGTGTGTCCTTTACAAAATTTTGAATAAGAAGGTACATAGGCTCCTACTGGTGCCAGAATTCTTAAAACTTGTTTGTTTGGGAACCTACGTCTTCAATCAAGGAACTCATTCCTCCCACATTTTTATTATCATTTCGATGGTTTGTAGCAAAATGTTGAAAGTATCGATCATTAACTAGTTTAAGCCAACACAAAGGTTATGTCAGATTTGACATTAAGTCCCGTATGTATTTTGTATTCCTACGCTTTATTTACAGATTTATTATATCTACATTTTTCTGACAGAACTAGTTGCAACTTTAGGTGAATCGTAAAGAATGTCTGCTGATAAACGAGTTTGTTTAAGGCGAATGTCCAATAAATTAAGTGAATGTTTCAAAGCCAAGCTGCACACACTTTGTAATATATCAGCTCTATTGTGGGGCTTGGTTGGGCTTACAATTTTGCAATTTTCACTATTGGGTCTGTCAATGATCTGGAATATGTTCAGAGACAGACCATTATTAGTGCTAATAGCCCAGTTTTCAGAAGTGATCCTTAATGTCGTATTCACTTGGCGGTGTTGCGTTTAAGAGAAGGTCCGAAAGACTAAAGGCGTGCCTTACCGCAAAAGAGTATACCAACAACGGGTGATACTTCGTGGTATAAAAAACCAAACGGATGGTACAATGGTTAGCATGCTACATGTCGTAAGATGTACTGAACTTGATCCGAAAGTAATATTCGGACTTTATCAAGGACTTTTTCGCTTTTTTTTTTTTTTTTTTTTTTTATATACTTCTCCCGGGAAAGGCGAACCTATAACGCTTCAACATCGCCCCGAGATGCCTGCAGATGTATGTTTGTTCTGCACTTAAATTGCTGCAAATTGTAGTCTTCTGGAAATATATCCCCAGGAAGCGAGTTCCAAAGTTTGCTTGTCCTGTAACAGAAGGAGTTTTGGAATAAATCAATGATATAATGGATGGAAGGAGAAGGGTTTTCGTTATCGAAAGGCATCCCTAAACTTTAAGTGATTTCTATCACTCTCTTCTGAATGGAACCCTGTTGTGTATGGTAGTGCAGGAACAGGTGTTTCTTCAGAACTACTAGGTCTATCCCTCTTAATCAAGGACCGAAAAACTCTGTACACCAAATTAAGGCGATAGCTCCGCTTATGCTGTATTCCATATAGCCAGCAATTTTGTGTTCAGCGCCGTTTGTTCTTATAGCCCTTTTTTATTTTGCCCATCTATATAGATCATTGATTTCCATCACTCACAACAACAGTTAGATCTCGTAGGTACCCACTATTGTTTCAAACCATAATAAACTATAAATCATACCAAATCGACACCAATAATTTTCCATCAATGCAGAAGAAGGTCATACTTAAACTCAAAACTCATTAGACGTGAACATTGATCACAGTTCACAGACCACCTCGACTGCTCTTATTCTCCACTATTGTATAAAGAGTGTTAAACAAATCACCAAACTACCTCTATTCCAAAACTGAAAGATTGCGTGACAAATTTAAACATCAAAGCGACGTCAGCCGATTCTGTTAATTGGTGTGTCCGTTACACTAATAATTCTGTAATGTCTTTCTCGTAAAATTTCTCCAACCTGTCATAATTTCTTGACATCTCGAAAATGGCTTAATATTCTTTTTTTCTTAATTTTGTTTTTTGATTTGTTTTCTCAGGAAAGCCACACAGAATTATTTCAAAACATTTTTTTATTTTATTTTTCCATTTGGGAAAAGTTTTCGAAGAAACATATATTCAAAATACGACAAAAGAACGGTGTGTGCTATGCGTATGTGGGGAAAATCATTTATCTCTGATGCAAAACATTCGGCTTGACAGACATAGTGACGGATGCTCTTGTATAGCGCGTCACGATGTTGTTGAACTGTGTGACTACTGTCAAGTGTGAGGGAGTTTTGCGGTGAGTTTTCTTTGATTTCATCGATGTAGCCACCGCATTAGTTACACGCACAAATAAAATCTGTCAAGCACTTTACGTGGTGTTGTCGGAGGTCAGAGATTTCCTTCTTCGGAAGGAGAGTCAAGTGAAATAGTTTTCTGAAGTCAAGAGGTTTCATTTAAGGATGTAGCACACACTTTTGACACATGCTGGCTGGGAGAGAGGGTGGATGTGCATGATGCGTTTCCTTACATTTTTTTTTTTTTTTTTTTATTTTTATTCTGTCAAATGTGAAGTGAGAATGATGGGGTATTTAGTGGAGCGGTTCTTTTGAATCGAACAGTGGTGCATTGGCTTGGAGTTTGAAGAGAAACGTGAAGTGCCTATAAAATCGGCAGCTGAAAGTTCTTGATTTTTGGCTTCTTTGTCTTAGCAATTTATTGTAAATACAACCAAATTGGCATGTGACATCATGGCAGCGCAATGTAGTAAAATATTGTCACGTCTTATTTCTTAGCTGATGGTGTGAAACTTTAGAGCACAAGTTACATTTAATGATTTGGAATTTATAAGCGAAGACTGCAAATAGACCTGTCACGCGCTATTGAATTTAATCCAAGACGAGGTCATCTTGCGAAGCTTATAAAAACCACCTGCTAAACGTGTCTAGTTTAGTAAGTCTGACAGCTGTCTGACTAGATGTATCTCGGTTAAAAAAAATATGACATGAGCGAAGACGCCCCCAGTGACTGCTATAGTGCATAGGGTGGTAAACCTTAACCTAGCTGGATGAGTGATCGATGGTACCTTTTTTTATGTCTCTAAAACGAGTTGAACTTGTTTTTCTCTAGAAAAGGTTCAACTTGCTTTAAAGACACAAAAGAGTACGCCCGGCTCACTATCTTCTTAACTCTGCCCCTGTGTGCATTAGGTATATACCCATGGGTGACTATAACGAAGCAAACAAACTGCATGCGTACAACACAAAGAGCTCTAAGATATCAATCTACACAACTTTGTAACTCCGAGCCCTCCGATTCCTTTGCCGGCTTCATTAATCTATTCTTGTGCAAGCTTAGCTGTGCTTTTTGTTCATTTCTACTCACAATCAGGTGGCTACTGGTAAAAGCCAAACAAAGGGGTTACAAAAAGGAGCCATTTTTCAACCCATTCTTCTACCATCGGCGTTAGCCATAGAAACCAATCGCCATTTTCATTAAAGCCCATCGAGCTGGAACGCACATTCCTCATCACTGCACCCTATGTTACAAGAGTTACAGAGTACTGTGGTATTGTCTGTACATACTCATGCGACGCACGTTTAACCATCCACCTGAACAACACGTGCCCATGTTATTAAATTAATTAAAATGATTACACACTAGTGTCGATATGATAAAGGTGAAACAAACAGGATTATCCACAGTAAATCTCCGTGACGGAGTGTGACGTTCATCAATCGAACCCGTAGAACTTAATTTGGCATTATTATCCCTCTTTCCTTCCTTCTAATTGAATTACTTCCGCCACGCCACAGCATCACAAATCATATGCTTCATGGTAATTCTCTAGAGTAAACAACAACGCAACCATGTATCCCTATTCAAGCATATCTATCATTATGAAGGGGGTGCTTTTCGTCCTTCAACATTGTAACGCTTACTCTCGCTGACATCCAGGAGGGTGTATTCTATCTAACACTTTAACAAATTCAATCATATCGCGTATAAAGTTGTTTATCCGGCTTCGTGTAATGGATGGGTGGAGAAGGTCCTTTTTGGCATCCCCCTTTCAGAGAGCGAGAACAAATGTCACAATCGTTTGCACAAATTCCATGCTCACTATATAGAGTCACAATTCATTCGAACGTCTCTCGGGATCAAATTAACGCTCGAAAGTGGCTTTTTATCACTTTCGAGTAATCTTGTGATTTGAAACACCACCGCCAATGAAATTGAGTTGGGTTATATATTTATATGCGCGCTGTGTCTCGTGCTGCCCCCAGTGTGTGGTGTTGATGGTTATCTATTGCCGTATCGGATCCAATTAGGAATATCGCCTATAAAATTTTCGCCGCATGTGTAGTGTGTTGAGAAATTTTTCGAGACCGCATTTTTGATATGAATTCGTTTGTTTTGGGGGGCGCGATTAGGTTACAATGGAACATATAGGTGCTTTTCATAGCGGAAAGGGGTGATATTTATATATTTTAACCTGTAAAAAACTAATAGTTGAGGCTTAGTTCCACCACGAAGTGTAGAGCCACCTAAATATCTTTGAAATGATGGTGAGTATCGATCTGGACTTCTTGTTTTTTTTGACTGGATCTGCAGTAGAATGAATATTTGCTCGGTTTTGGCTTAAAGGGGCATAAACCGCACTGGTAGGGATCAATCAGGTCGTTGAGGAACAGTAACAAAACACGTATTTATTTCTTGTATATTAAAACAAATGTTGCACAATTTTGCACGCACTGCGTAGTGATACATAACAAATGCAGAAAGAAATGTCGAAAGTGACGCGATGCTTCACGTCAATGACTCTGAGTTGCCATACGCTCAATATAATTTCTCCCAGATAAATCTGAAAAATTCCAATATTTTTCCCAAAAAAAAAAAAAAAAACTTTTTGTCATTACTTTTTTAACATGTTTTATGTAAGTATACTTTTTACCCGACTGTACACAGAGAGGGTTATGTATGTGTTTCGCGCGTATCCTATGTACGTTCCTACGTGACGCCCTTTAGCCTAAACGGCTTGACCGATTTTGAAGAGTGAGGTGTCATTAAATTGGTATTTTTTCCCGGAGTGTCATATGCTAAACAAATAAATATAAAAATATAAATAAAAAAAACAAAAACAAAAATAAATCTAAAAACATAAATTAAAAAAAAAATAAACAAAACAAAATCGTTTTGTTTGAAAACGAACGACTGTTAAATTATTTGGATATTATTCATACAGAAATACTAAAATCGCAAATAAAAATGATGGGGGTGGGGGTAGGAGGATGAAAATTTGGGGTTATAGATATTTTTTGAGTCTTCGATTCCAACCCGGAGGGACAACGAAGTAGAGGAAGACCTCGCCTTAGGTGGCGCGCGCAAGTGGAAGGGGACCTCAACCAACTTGGAGTGCGCAACTGGAGGCAGTTAGCCAAAGATCGCGCTAACTGGAGAGGCGTATTGGTTGAGGCCCAGGTCCACCCCGGACTGTAGCGCCACCTTAAGTAAAGTAAGTAAGATATTTTTTGATGTCAAATCTAAAAACAGAAAATACCAACAAAAAAGTTCGTAAAAAAAATAGAAAAAACAATTTCTGTATAAGGACACCATAATCACCTAGCGGTATGAAATATACTTTAAAACCTTCTCTCATACCATCAAATATACAAAAAAAAATCATAAAAATCGGTCGAGCCGTTTCGTAGCTCGGAGGTATGCGACCACAAACATCGTGACACGAGATTTGTATAATTACTTATATTAACAGATATTTAAAAAAAAAAAAAATCCGAATTTAGGATTCAGGATTTTATATAGGTACAACATTATTGGCTCTATAGTTATAGAGCAGTTTATAGGATCACCTTTCTTGTGGATCGGGAAAAGAATGCTGAGATTCCATTCATCGGTCACACTTTTCTGCGAACAAATCTGGGAGTTGAGTTATTGTTTTATTTTTTTCGGGAGAATAACCTTAACAACAACAGAGAAGATCCTGGTCGACTGTCTCTGGGGTGAAAATATGGCTCTAAGAATTTACCAGGGAAGGCACAATAGGCTCCTCTAAGAAGCCGCAGTGCCAGAGCTCATTGAAAGCTCTCCCGCCTTACAATCTAATCTAATCTAACAACAACTCGTAGACACAAGTCACTTTTTGGTAGGAATGAGAATGGGAGTTGGTCTATGCCATCTACTAATCCTCTCCCGCTGCTTTGAAAAGCTCTGCTCTGTTGTCGCAGTCCTAAAGCCTTCGCTAGTTGTTCGCGGTCTGTCCAGGGTTCGAACATGAAGCTCTTGGTATAGCTTCGTAAGAATTAAGTTTTCCGTGGTTGGGTAGGTTACCGAACTAATATCCCTCAACCAGTATAGGATAAGGTCATCTCATAAATTGACTAGATATAATTAAAAAAAAAATTTGACTATATGTATATTTGATCGGATATTCCGGTGCGAGAGGGATATTGAAGCTGCCGTTGGTCGATAAAGGGATCATCCGTGACCATCTCTGTTTAAACACCATGAGTAGTCCCATTGACAAGCCGTTGATACGTGATTTCATCTGCTTCGTGTCCTATTTCTGAGGGTTTCATGAGTCGTTCAGCCAGTCGCACTCATAAAAACCAGCAAGTACTACCCGGATGGGCAAGACCAGTGTACTCGGTGACAGTTCCAACAAATGGACAAAACCAAGTTGTTTCCAATCAGGGTCTACCCCTCTTATAAAGGCTGGTTAAATTATAAGGGCCGAAGTCGATTGTGAAGCACACCTAAACTTCAAGTTTTTTTCTGCATTTCATTTGACATTTCTCAATTTTAGATTAACTCAATTTGAACCATGGAAAGATATACAATCGAGCAATGCGTTAAAATAATTCAGGCCTATTATGAAAATGCATATCATGCACTTCGTGATTTTTTCGGTCAATTTAGTCGTCCAAATGTGCGTACAATCGGAAAAATTGTGCAAAATTTGAGCAAACCGGGTCTGTAGGAGATGTGAAAACACCAGTGCATGCTCGTATAGCTCCTACTGCAGAAAATATTGCTGCTGTTCGCGATAGTGTGGCTGCAGAGCCGTCCACCTCAGGTCATGCAGTTACTGTGGTGGTGTTCGATATCGTGAGATGATAACGAACGAACTTTTTATGGCCCGAATTGGAAGATATGGATTTGGACGATATGTGGTTTCAAATCAAAAATCGGCCCTTAACACTTAACCACCCTTTAAAACAACCAACCTCCAAAATAAAACCATTGGACTTTGTCTTCCAGCTGGATTCTATCCAAAAAAAAAATCGATCATTCAGTCGGTCCCAATAGCGATGACAGCAGATCATAGGGTTATCTGGATGACACAAAAAGTCGTGTCATCCATGCCGTCTTTGGATGCCGGGTGATCACACAGAATGATCGTTTAACGACAAGTTCCTTGGCAGAATGACGGATCTTTTGATGACCGTCTGGGCGGTGAGTTAGTAGCCGATTGTGACATTTAAAAAATCATTTTAAAATTACAGTTTTTTAGCCCTCTAAGATGCAAAATTTTGTAGCAAATCATGACGCTGGTGCTTATTTTAAAAAGTCGCTCTTTCCATGACCTCATTCAAGGGTTATAATCGCGTAAGCTCAACTTTTTTTCTTTTTTTTTTATCTTTGACTTTGTCATTTTAAATTGCAACTGCATGTGAGAAAATAATTTCCAATATCACCTCGAAGTGTCTCAAGTTCAAGAAAAGTAGTGAACTGCCTGGTTGAAAATAAACCGGAACGCATTCCGCAATTAAACTTTTCCCATAGCACACATAACCCTTTCACTGATAATGAGATCTGTTTCTCATAAATTTCTCAAGAAAAAAAAAAAAATACTGCACAGAGATGGGTCAACGTCACCAAAAGTGAACCCCTTTCATTGAGTTTCTGCGTTTCTATAAAAAAATATAAAAAATAAAAGAGTTAAAACTACCCTTCGATTTCGATTGACTAATTGTTAACCCTATTCGCACTATAGGAGGGCATTTTCGATTCAAACCCAATAACGAAATGTAAGACGGAACTTCAAGAACTCCGATAAACAAAGGGATGCAAATATCCCTAACAGGTGGATATGGATTTTGGGTTCGACCACAGATGTTTCAACCCATATCAAAACACGAAAGCATATAGATGTGCATCCATCTCTCGCTGGTTCTCTTTTATAGCCTTCCGAGTACAAAAGGCTGTAATAGATGCCCCGAATACATCTAGTACCTATATGGCTTACAATAATAGCTATTGCAACCCTGAAAGTTTCATCACACACCAAAAACTAGTTCAAAATGTGTAATCGATCTTTCGGAAACGTATTAAGTTCCCCTCTACCTACAATTGAATAGCACTTGGTGTATACCTACATCTGTATCTAGTTGCATTGCGGCCAATTGAAAAGTTCATCTCTGTACGAGGCATTATAGTTAGCTCATGCACCAGCTAGCACACAGCATCCATCATCAGTAGCACCTCAGTCTGCCATTTAAGGTTCCACGTATAGGTACACAAACGACAAATCAATCGATAGTGCGGTAGGGTAGGACGGATCGAATTTCAAAAATCCAACAGAAATTTCCTACTCATTGACGGATCGTTACTCTTAAAAGAGTCGATGTTGCACCAGACGAACTAGACAAACTATAGCCATGGGACACAAATGGCTATGGCCATTTTTGGGAAAATCAATTCATAAAATAAATTGCAAAAAAAAAACTATCATTAATTTTATGAAATTCCTACGTTTAACTGGTGAAAAATTACGCTGCGCAGTTGAAATGCGATACTTTTCTGCTTCAACTACTGGGCGAAGCCATACACTCGGTTTTGCGGATGAGGTCGAGGATGGCTCTTGTATTCACAAGGAACGACCGTTGCAAGTTTGAGTTTTCTGCTGCAAAAAAAAGAGACCCATACCTAGACCCTATTGAGGGGTTGTTGCGGTGCGGATGAAGATACATAAATATGCGACTGTCAAAGGTCGAGGGTAAACGGATGAACTATTGGCAAATTGCAATGACCTTTTGTGGAAAGATGTTTTATTTTCTTTGCGGCTTCTAAGAAGATTTTGAAGGAAAAGGGTTGAAGTGTCGGGTGGAAATATGTGAGAATTTCCCGATTTTAATTAAGAAAATTTGAAAAAAAAATATTTTTACATCTAGATTTTAAGGAAGTTATAAAAGTGAAAGGGGTAACGGAGGCAGATGTCTTGGTTTAACACGACTTGTCGTACATCTATTCAAGTTAACCCTTTTCTGTGGAGAGCGGCTCGTTAGAGTGCAACTGTTTTGTGAATTAGACATGTGACTTAAAATCAGGATTTTCAATAGTGCGGTCTATACAAATGTTTGCGAGTAAGGGCTGTAATCGAATCGAAACTAAAACGTGTAATTTGTACGTTAAATATAGATGTATCTTCTGTATGCTTACGTCTAAAGGTTTTACCACTGCAGCGCTTCTCTTGGACGTCTGACAAACATCCGAGTGTATAACTATCTTGAAAGAGCTTCTCAATTATTAGCTGTCTCACCGAGACCTTAAAATAATTTTACATACCTACTATTGGGGAAAACTGTGTAAAACTCGCAAGAGCACGCCGCCTATCACCAAGAAAGCCTGGCCGCCAGCTTCTATATCGTCGCCTGAGAATTTTTTTGTTCCATATGTCATTGTCATTTTTCCGAGAAAAACGAATTTAAAGGCTTGCCTACTTGGTACTCCGAAACCGAGTGATAGGATTTTGTTTTAACTTGAAGCTAGTCTTATAAAGAGTTTACCTACCAGTTTTCAAAGTGTTTTGCCAAACCGTTCACACGCTACGTTAAAATACGTAAAAGTCTACTTTTTTGACTTTTTTTTTTGTCCATGCACGTGGAACACAAAAAAATGGATATGGCTTTTTTAACACAAGTCCACGTAGGACAAACCAATTCTCAACTTCGTTAATATTTTGCGACAAGAGTTTTCGCAGTGATATGGACGTGGAACAAAACAATTCTCGCAAGAAAATTGCATGGAAAATTTCTTCCAAACGCCAATAAATGGTTTATGGCACAAAACAATTCTACCAAATGTTGTTGGTAGATATGGGACAAGGTCGATGCTCGATATCTCGGGATTAGAAAAACATAGAGCAAATCGAATCACAGATTTAAAAAGAGCATACAAAATTACCATAGAATCCGTTCCTAACTCAAAAATGACAAAAGTGGTGTATGGAACAAAACAGTTCTCAGGCGACGATATATGTAGATAACATTTCTCTCAACTTTTTGGCTGGTAAAACATCTTTCAAATACTACTTTTTGTGTTGTGCTCTGATTAACTAATTGTCATGAACTGAATTCTCTTTATAAAATTAATGATAAATAGTTGTACCGAAAGTCAGTATAGAGCCCTAGGTTTATAACTTCTTACCACGATCTGTAGCACTCTCCAATATTTTTTCGCGGTCGACAAAAAAAATCAGATCAAATCATAAGACGGTTCTACAACTTAACACGTCAAATCAAATCTCAAGTGATTCGAATTTCGTTCGCTTGCAAAGCACTGGCAAGTTCATCTACGATTCCCAGGCGATACATAAATGATTTGTATAAAATAAATAGTTGCTATCAATCACAGTTCCGGAAGCGGATTTTGCATGTACAATTTGTATTACATAATAAGCTTTCGGCACAAAATCAAGCATAATTTCCTCTCCCTGTCAAAGTTTCATAAATTGTGTTTTCCAAAGTTGAAAAGAGTTAGATTTTTGAAAAAACGACAGAACGCTGTCACAAAAACATCTGGTTAATAATAATAATTTTTTTAAATTAAAAAAAAAACTCCCTTCTTCTTTTCATTTGACTAAGTCCTAAGTGGCTCAAACTTGTGGGGAATGGCTCGCAAAATGTGGCTCAACTCCAAAATGTCTGCAGAACAAGAACAACGCTGTTTCCGACGATCTAGACAATAGTGAGCTATTCTGCCGATCTTATTCTAAACAAGTGCTTTAACATTCACTTTACAGCTTTAAGAACGGTTGTGGTTCCATTTTGAAACCTATATTCAAAGCTAACGAAGGGCGGGCTTACTGATATCATTACTAACTTCAATTATAATGACAGAATGAATTAATATATTGAATAGTGCAATTGAGTATAGCCTCCCTCCAGAGCAACAACTAAACTGGATTCTGACCGCTTTTTTCAATTACTAATTACTTGCAGGGGAAAACGGGGTAACATGTTAACTTTCGAACTAGCGCCTTAATGTTATCTAAATGATGAGAATAGGGTAGCTTTTAGTATGGCACAACCTCCTCCAATCTAAGAATTTTAACGGAAATCTTTTTACTCTTTAGAAAGGGAACGTCTTTTGAACGTTCGAACGGCGGCGAAATAATAATTATTGTCAGAAAAAGCTATCATTGTTCAGAAGAAAATTGGAGTAAAAGACTTCAAAGTGCACCAAAAGTTTTCGGGCTGTAATATGACACTCTATACCGATATTTAATGAATTACAAAATGACAAGAGACAAACTGTAACAAAGGTGCCTGCAATTGTGCATCTCCCTTAGCTGCAGTTTAGCCAGGGCATAGCTAGACGGACATCGTATCCCAACACCTTTCGATGGAACTTTTTAAAATATTTCTACGACCAAGAATGTTATAGGCTCTACTCTATTAGCTCAATACCACTCCTTTTTTTAGGGTGTTTCATTGACCAAACAATTTAGTTTTTTTTAAGAAAAGATTAAAATGTTGTTCCTTGTAACTAACATATCACTCTTCAATTTTATTTGAGCAATTTGCTACTGGAAAAGTGTGGTAGAAAATTTTGTGAAACCAATCCAGGGGTCGGCCTTGAAAAAACGAAACGAAAACCACTTTCGCATTTCAAAAAACGAAAGAAATCACAAAAAGGTGAAAATTTGCTTCATGTAACTTCTAATGTTTTTTTGTTCACATTCGTTTAGGTTTGCGAAACTGTGTAACAACGAAATTATAGTTTCACATTCTCAGTATTTTTTTTTTTTTTTTTTCGTACTCGTTCTATTTTCGTTAAGTTATTTTGACAACTAACAATTGAAAATATTTTGTTTGCTGAATTTGATTGTTTACGAAGGCGGACGTTTGGAATTAAAATGTAAGTTATGTCGAGATTTTACTCTCAGATTTCCGATTTTTCGTGCCCAATAGAACATAAAACGAGACTTTTCTTTCTTTGCATTTGTGGTAGTGCGTGCTTTAACAGTCTGCTGTTCTCAAATTGTTATTTGTCTTTATAAAAATTCCCAATGGAAAAATTAATTAGGTAATTTTAATAATTAATTTCCAAATCAACGTCTAATGTTGAGGAAAGTTTTGAAATGGGAGGCACGTATGTCGTTCGCAAATTAATATTGTCCAGCATATACACAAAGGCAGCTTTGTTCAACCTAAAACTTTGCACAAAACTATAAGGAAAAACTAACTTTTTAACTAAGAACCAAATTAAAATAAACCAAACTCTTGTCAGGTAATGTGAAAGGATTCGAAAAATCCCGCAGTTTTTTTTTTTTTTTTTGATGTTCGTAAGTTCACATGTTTATTTACAAATAATAGCTTGCTAGCATTTCTAATAAAATATTCAGCACATTCTCAACACCATTAAATTGAAAAAGAATAAATATGAAAATGATAAACGTAAAAAAAACAGCTATACCTATATCCTTTGTTTTCTTTCACGGAGACGAAAAAATCTGTTATTAAAGTCAAAGAAAATGTGTTCGTTTGCTTTTTTCGCTGCCACGAGAATTTCTTTCGTTTTTTTATGTTTCATAAAGCAAAAGCATACCGTTCGTGCGCACGAAAACGTTCAAACATTTTCGTCTTACACTTTGCCTATCTATCTCTTTATTAAATGTTTATTTATTTATTGGGTCAAAAGGAGTTATTTCTGATGGCGTTCCATATTTGAACATATCAATTGTAGGTATAGGTATTGGATGGTGCTTTTCGTTTTTCAAAAAAGCTTGAATTTCTAAATTTCAAGCGAATCAGCTTTAAAAACGATACAACAGCAATGCGTGCCCACAATACCTACGCATGAAATTCAGAAGGAGTATATTGCATGCTATAAATAAAGACAGTACCTATATTAGATTACCTTAGGTATAGTAGGTGAAGGTAAATACCTAAATAAATACCTAAAAAAGAAAAATAGAACTAGGTACCTAACAAAAAAAAAACATTGTTGCTTAAGGGGACAGCGTTCATTTTAAATCATTTTGATAATTGCAAAACAAAAAAACAAATTCAAACAAGTACTATCTCCACTACGGATAACTTAATATTGTCGATTATCCTGGCAAATTATTTCATATCATTTCCTTTCGTAAATTACTTTTATTGAAGGAAAAATGGGCGGATCGAATAACATCACTGCCCATCATTTCGCTCTGATAAAACGCCATACTAGTTAATGGGAAACAAGCGGAAAATCCAGTTCTGTCTTTGACTGTGTTTGTGCCTCTGACTGAAATGCCATTGTGTTTGAATTCTCTTCACTCACATCTAGAAAACAATAGCCCTATTCCAAATTTGTGTGAGACTCAGGCAAACATTTTGATTTGAGTGGAATTTGAGTGAGTGAAAAATTCCAGATTGTACTACAACACAATATGGATTATGGTTAATGCATAATGTATAATTGAATTACCGTTCGTGAAATATAGTTAATTGTGATTAAATTTCAATGTTTGACATTTAGACAATATCGGATACAAACAAGAGGCAAGAGGGCATGTATAATCAAAATCGGATGTAAAAACAAAAGCAAAAACAAAAAGTGCTTTAGTGTCTGACTTTTAGAAGGGGTTTGTTGATATTGAGAAATATTGGAAGTATGGAAATTTTATAAAGGATGGTCATTTGCATTGCTTTTTGAACCCCAACCTATCTCTGCATTCGTGCGTTACCTTATTATGAGAAATTTAAGTAGCACCTACACCTCCGATGCTTATAGGCAAAAGTTCTAATAACAGACGATTGATGCCTGTTTAGAAGCAAGTTCCATACTTTCTAGCTTGAAGGTTGCCAAGAAGCCTCTATGCGGAGGAAGTGTATCATCCAACAGTTTCTTATAAGTTATGTAGGTATTTATTATGTACTTCAATAAAAAAAATTTCTTGCACTTAACTTCAGAAAAGAAAATCGAATTGCAGTGTTTTGGCAAACTTATAAACACAGTAACTATAAAAACAAAAAACATCATACTTGGCCAAATTGATGGAATTCGACAGATTTTGTTCTTACGGAGTCCTTTCAATAAGAACAAAAACTAGCCAAAGCCAGCCAACGAACGCTTTGAAAGTCGTGAACCAGTACCGGTAACAATGACAATGGACCCATAATTACTTCAATGCAGGTACCTGTACCCAACCTATATAATATACCTATATGTCTTGACTAGATACAAATAGAAAGCAATATAGTTAATTTCTAAGCTCATTTTCTCTGTGGCCAAAGGCGGTGAAGGATATCTATCTATATTCAAGGGAGAGGCTGGCAGAAATAACAGGCGGTGGCACTTGGTTTACAATATTCGTCACACGCTTCATCACTTTGTGCTATGCATAGCCAGGATGCGGGAAGGTGACCAATTTCTGTCCCTTTAAACCTTAAGGTTGGGCCAAACCCTGAGCCTTGTGGAACTCCGGACGACATTCACTAAAATGCTCTCCGATCTTTGTCCAATTTAACATATCAAACACATCTGAATCCAGAGCTTGCAAGCTTCATCAGCAATAGTTTACGGTATCAAATGCCCTGGTTATTTATCTATAAAGATTGAAATGGTTTTTCTGTCCGTCTGACCGTCTGTCTGTGTTTCTGACCATTTGACCCGAGGCCTACAGCCCAAACGGCTGCCCGGATTTCGTTCAAACTTCGGATTTGGAGTATGTGGGCGTTCGGAATTGTTTTTTTCGCACGGTAACCTCAATATTAATATAAAATTTTCATACCAATTCGTTTTGTAAGAAAATTGCTCTAACGATTTTAACCAAAATTGATTTTTTAGCTTTAGTATAGGTGAAGTTAACATGATTACATACCCAGTCTTTGGCTAAAAAATCGAAAAACGGTACTTTTGAAACTTCGACACATCTCGAAAACCGTCCATATACAATTGTAAACAAAATTAATTTCTAAGGTAATATATGGTCATTTCTAATAGAATATCAAACTCAGTTTTTCTCTGTATTATCGTACAATGAATTTTTGAAAAAGATGTTTTTTTTTAATGTAGTTTTCTTTAATTTACCTTAAAACTACAATAACAATTTTGAGCAAAATGCATGTTTTCAAAATTACTGCATACTTAATTTTCAATTCGAATCATTAAAAACGCTAGTTTTAAAAATTGCTTGTTTCTCGAAAATACCATTTTCGATTTCGATAAAACTTTAAAAATCAAGTATTGCATACATTTCGAACAGTAGTGGCAGTGACGAATGATAGATGGAGTAATCTCGAATATTGTGTCATAACCAGGAAAATGTGGCCTATCTAAAAGAAACAGAAGACAGAAAGAATTCTACAAATGAGAAAACAGTCGTTATCCTTTCTTATAGGCATTATTACAGGACACAACATGCTGAAATATCACAAAATGGGAACTTTTTCTCTTTTTCAACCATACTGAATATGCGCCATAAAATAGTTCCAACCACCCAGCCTTACACAATCAGATACTCCCTTCATGTGCATCCCATCCCACTTTATTTGCCGTCCTTCAGCATTCGGCTTATATCTGTAAATGAATATTCAAGAAGAAATCTCTAAAATATTACATTATATACAGTCGAACCTGTCTTAATATGGTGGATAGTAGAATACCTCTTTTAGTGGGCCTAATTCTGACACACCTACATTTTCTTAAAACCAAACCTATGAAACTTTTTCCACCTCTATAAGTGAAACTTATATTTTATAAATTAACCACTGTTATTGGACCAGACTTGCAAATTTAATTATTTTAACCTCTGTAAGTGAGGCAGACTTGCAACAAAAATCGTGTTTTTCGTCCTCCTTACGTGGAACAAATATTTGCTCTACCTGGATAAGTGAGAAACTGGGTAATTTGAATAGGTACCTCTATAATTGAGACTGAAATTAATGGCCCTTTAGATTCCAATTAACCAGGTTCGACTGTATCTATGTAAAGACATCATTCTAATACGAACCCTTGAACCAGCGTTACTAATATATTCTAGTCAAAAATAAAAACATGCCCTAACAGATCAGAAAATAGAAACTCCTACTACACTTTGCTTTGTACCCAAAAGTCTTGTAAAGTTTAAGAGTTTGAAATAGTACAGTAGGCGCTTACAACTCTCTCACCTAGCATCGGTTCTCAGAATTTTAACTACCCAAAATAAGAAAACAACCAACCAAACTTTCGATGATCGAGAAAGTTTCGTTCGACCCAGTCTTGCACTTTATCCATTCGATTCTTTGTAAAGTCCGTTCGGAAAGACAGTTTTGCTTCATTGGCGGTTCAAGTAAAGTTTGCCTAATTGTGCTCCAATGTTTATGATTACATTTAAAATCTGTATGTAGCTTAAGCCTCTTAAAGGTATTAAATGTAAAAAGTCCAAATTTATTTCTTGTACGAAGAGTCATTATACTTTTAACAAACGAAAACTAGAACTAACAGAATATCTGCATTATGTATGCATGCACACAAAAATCTAAAATCATCACTTCCTCCACTCATCTCAATCCATATGGGATGCCGATATACCACCAGGGCACTAGTAAAACAAACCTTAATTCCAGTAGCGATTTTTTGGAAATATTTAACCAAACTACTCAACAGATACGAACTGTGATGCTGCACAGAGGCATACACAAATCAAAATCCCTTATTCGTTAGGGATTTTTCATTGTCGTCCCAGTTACGATCCATATTCCCTGGTTAGGTACACATAGCATAAGGTAAACCTTCTCTGCCATCATGCCTGCTCAATTCGGGCGGATTGCCAAAGCCATACATTCTTCTCGTCATTGTTGTCGCTGCCGGCATGCGAAAAGAGGACGGTTTTATGTAATTTGAGACCACAAAATGTGTGTTCCCCGCCGTCGTCATCATCATCATCATCATCATATGATCAGAGCATAGTGAAAAGGACTTTGCCTGTATATGGTGTAGTTGGTATAGTGATGCGATGGATGTTCACTATTGTTTGAGAGAACATCCTTAGTTTTTCTCTTGAATGAACGGTGTTCGGGATTGGAGTGGAAAAAAAGGACAACAATGGAACAAAAATCCATTTGGCAGGATGGTTGCACTTTTCTATTTCCTTGAACGTAGATATCCCGTCATTACTCACAGACCGTATGTGGTCGGTGGCTGCTCATTTTGCTGTGTATTCGGTAAGTCTAATAAGCAGAAAGTTCATGAGCGAGGTGGGGGTATATGTATACCACGGTGGTAACTCAGTGGTTCAGACGATTATAATGAACTTGGACTAATGAGAGGAGAGGTTTGAAACTTGATTACCACAAACAAGTAATCTACTATCAGTGGTTAGTGGGCTGGACTACAAACATCTTTGTACATACTTACTTTTTTTAAACATCTGTCAGAGAACATCTTTCGAAGAAGAAGAAGTAGCGAGTAACGACTTATGGTGTAGACAAATCTTTTTCTCAAATTCACCACCAAGAAATAATACCTTTTAAAGCATCTATAGAAACAAAGGTTCCTTAAGTTTGTATTCAAGATAATGCCTACCGTACCACCAATCGAATTCATACTCACACTGTGGCAGATCCTAAAAAAAAAACCCAAGAAGTCAAGGACATCAGCAAAGTTACCCTGTGTTCGACTTTAATGTCACAGTTGTAGACAGGGCCATGCTTTGTTTTGACATCTCCGCCAAGTTCTCTGTCGGAAATAATTTAAGAAAATATTTTGGATGGTATTTCTTTGAGAATTTCGGGCAGGTTGCCATTTCAAAAAAAAAGAAGAAAGTCTCAAAACTTAATCGCATAACCGATGTACAAAATAATATGATGAGAGAAAGCACAGCAACAACGGTAGTTGCAACTTTTATGCTGGGTTAGGGCGCCTGTTTGTCACTTGCGCCTCGTGTCGCCCCACCTTAAAGCCGGCATTGCCAAAAACCAAGAGAGGAACTACGCCTGTCAATCAGTGTTTCTTGGCCAAGAGAAGACAATTATTCTTGGTAATGCCTTGTATAAAGAAATATTAAGTCGGCTTTCCCACTGATCCAACTAGGAATAAACAATAAGCAATACGCAACTTTTATTTTAACTTATACTCACATTTAAGCAACAGTATTGCCAGAAATTTCCGATGATACTATTTAACTAATGTAAATTTAAAAAAAAAACGTATAAGAAACATAACCCTCGTCATTTCAGTTCAACTTCAAATACTCCCTACTTGATGAGGTTCAGAATCAGCATGGACTGCAACGCCTTATTATTTAGAAACTAAGCTACTCAGAAGGCTAAATGCTTGCCTTGGCTATTATATCACTTGTGCACTGTTGTTTAGCCTTCTTCCCTTTGTCGTCAGAATGTGGGGTATGTCACCAGCTTGTTGTAGTCGGTCTGAGTAAAGCCAAAAAGTGGACACTTTCCAAAAATCCCTGATCACGTTCATATACGAACTCTTAAACAGTCTTTAACAACGAGTTAGCGTGGGCGCGGAAATACCAACTTGAAGAGCGAAATGGTACGTGCCTTTCATTCTTCGGAGACGTCTCAAAAACCACCGAGGAAGTTGAGATGCAAAAACTGGGTCTGCCAACAACGACTTACAGTAAAGCTACGGAGAGGTCGAAGAAAATGAGTATACCACCCACTTTCTCTGATGGACCTCCACTATATAAAGGGTGTAATTTTAAGGGCCGATGTTGAATGTGAACCACACCTAAACGTCAAGTTTTTTTCTGCATTTCATTTGATATTTCTCAACTTCAGACTAACTCAATTTGAACCATTCAAAGGTACATAATCGATAAATGCGTTGAAGCTATTCAGGCTTAATATGAAAATGGGCGTTCACATCAAAATGCATATCGCGCACTTCGTGATTTTTTTCGGTCAATTTAATCGTCCAAATGTGCGTATAATCGGAAAAATCGTGCAAAAATTTGAGTAAACCGGGTCGATAGGAGATGTGAAAACACCAGCGTATGCTCTCACAGCTCGTACTGCTATTTTCTCAATTCCACTGTTTTTGCAACCATCTCGATCATCCCGCACCGAAAACATTCAAATAGCTTTATATGAATGAGTGCCGAGTGGTATTCTTATCCTCGAGAGCCACTTTGCACCTACCCTCGTGAACGATAGTGACCACACGACCAACTTTTTTAAGATTTCTTCAAAAACGTTATGCACGCAAACATATCCATAGGTGTAATGTCAAATAGTTGTCACTCTTCAAAATAAAGCAACTCTGAGGCCTAAGCTTAGCTCGTACCGTCTTATGTTGCATTAGGTCAAAATGCTCTTGAAACATCTTAAGCATTTCCTTTACTCATGAGCATTAACGTAAGATCAGACAAAGAATGTCCTTAAACATCGGATTAGAACGCGCGAACAGTCGCGCGTGTGTATACAAGAACGAAGCCAAGTCAGGCAGTGTGATCTTGGGAGGTTCAACGTTCAAGTATACCTATGCGATAAGTTAAAAGATTGTCTTATTTGTTCACTGGGGCCTTTTTAAGGATTAAATGTGGACCTGCACAAACGCCTATCTTAATCCGGATATTTCAACGCTTCCAACCCAAAACATGAAATATTTGTCTCTCCCTCTCTTACTACAACGAAGGATAAAACCAATGAGAGACCCGAAATATAAAGTATGCCACTTTAGCATCCGCTTACGGGAAGGAGTCAAGCCCGGATTTTCATTCAGTTTTGGATAAACACTTTGTGTGACTGTATTTGTGCACCATCATTAGGCATTTTTATCTGGATGTGACATCGAGGAAATTCCATTCAGTTATGCATAAAAGAGCATCCTGATAGAATTGTGAGGTAGAATGAATGGATGCGTCCCTGTTCGTATACACTTCCAGGTATCGGAGAGGGCAGTAGTCTACGAGTTGACCTAATTTGTCCCATGATCGAAAAGGAAATCGATTCGTGATTATATGATTAGGATGGAATTTCGTTTTAAAAAGGGAGAGTGCACCTCTACCAGTTGAGGACATTTACTTGTGAATGGGATTGGTGTCGAATGACAAGTGATGATTATCTATGTTTGCTTTGTAAACGATTTCGATTGCAAATTTTGATAGCAATTCATTACCCCAGTGTACTTGAACTTTTTTGTTATGAATTTTTCTATAAAATTCAATAAGATGTTGAGGATGCATCAGTCTTCATTGACAAGATGCATTCCTTTAAGCAAAACCGAATTCTCTTATGGCGTGAACCTTGAAAATATTTCAGAAGGTTGTTGTATGGATGGCACTAGTGACTGAATAATGACCACCAGATTAAACTGACGCCACAGGCTGTCAACATCGACCGGTCCCAATTGAAAAATTCTTATGAACTTATCCGAGCTTAAAAGAAAACAAGTGCTAATCGGCACCACCAGAGGGAGAAATTGAGGAATTTTTTCAATCTGCTATAATAGACAACTTTACAAAATCATCTGCAGTTTTGAGAATTAGTGGCTCTTTTAAAATATTCCAAACGGAGGTTTGAGAACTAATAAGAGCAGCCTTTGAGTCTGCAGGACCTTAAAACAAAACTTACTTTTGCTTACATACCGTACGATTTTCCCTGCTTAATGAATCAATCAGCAACTTTTTCTACGAGGTCGTACTATTGTTGTAAACCGTGGATATCAATGATCTACCTATACAGATCATGGGACATAATAAAAAAAGGATTATCATCTCGAAGATCAGACGGGATGGTTTTGTCCATTAAGCGACACATTCGTTGTGGTGCATTGTGACCAAATGTCATGACTTTCAATTGGTAAAATGGACGTCCTGAAACCGTGAAGGATGTTTTCTCTCGAGAGTTCTTTTCTAAATGGTTTTGCCAGAATGCGTCTCTTATCTCAGTATTCGATATATATCTTGTTTCCTGAATTCTGCTTAATATGCCGACAATATTTGGCAAAGTATAAGCATCATTTTTAGTAACAGTGTTTACTTTCCTCGAATCAAGGCACAACCAGTTTTTATCTGACTTTCGAACAAGAACCAAGGCAGAATTCCTTGCACTTTCACTCTCCTCGATGACATCCATAGCTAGCGAGCGGTCAATCTCCTCGAACATCAATGCCTGTATGGCGGGCGATACAGGGTAATATCGTTGTTTAGTTGGCTTAACCCCGACATCGATTAAATGCTCCTCTAGATTTGTTTTCTTTCCCTAGCCGTTTAACAATAAATTATGAAAATTTTGTTTTTCATATAATTTAGCCGACAATTTTGTTCACTCGTCAAAATATGTGAATTTGAATTATTTACGGAAAAATCGAAGGAGCCCAATTAAATGCTTTCCAAAGCATTAACACCCAAATAAAAATCTTGTTTTAACTTTGGGATAATATAAACAGTTAATAATTTAGTTTCTTTTTTATAAACAATTGGAACAGACATATTACCCAAAATGTTATGTGAACTTCCATGAACTGTCTTAATATTGGAACAAATTTTATTAATTTTCACATTCGAATTTTGAAGTATGTCTAAACCCTAAACCTCCATTTCCTAGACAAGTGATACTGGCGCCACTGTCCAAAAGTCCCATCAGTTCTTTACCGAAAATAGAAACTCTTGAGTATGTAGGGGCGCTGACGAACCTCCCGCAGTACACCTATACACTCAACTCATCATCATCGAAAATAATAACCACCAATAGATCAACATAAACATTAAACAAACCTTACTTACATTTATGATTACAGTTACACCCAATTACTAGACATACATAATACTATACACTTGTTACAAAATACAAAAAAACACAAGATATTATATCTGATTCAAATTTTAATAAAAAAATTAATAAAATAAAATAAAAGCCCTGACTTTCCCCTTAAATAAAAAAATAAAATCCATTGAACAAGCATACGATTATAAAATATGTGTTAAGTGCATGTGTTTTTTCGGCATAATTAATTCATTTTGATCGTGAATATTTATGAGATTTAAAGACCTAAGATAAAAATAAAAGTGTGTATATAATATATACATAAATAATAACAGTTTATTGTGGCCTCCCTGTTACATGCTTGTATTAAGCAATAAAATATAAAAATAAAATAAACTAAATATATCCCAAAATAACCCTACCGAATCTACCCTAACAGTGTCTTGAGCAAAAACAATAATATCTGACCCAAGAAAGGGAAAAAGTGAGAAAGAAAAAGAAAGTTAATGGACAGAGAAAAGGGAATAAAATAATATCCAAAAACTATTTTCAAGCCATTTTTCGGATCCTCCACCGTGTCAAGATTTTTTTTATAATACAATATTTTTTTTTAACCTCATTTCTTAAATTTGTTTTTTTTTGTTACATTCCATTAATTTAGTATAAATCTGTTTGTTGCATAATCTTAGTTTAATTTTATACCGTAGTTGTGATACCTATTCGTTTTTAGTGTTTTTGTGAATTTTTTTTTTTTTTTTTTGTCTTGGGTAGTTTTTTTTTTTTTTTTTGTTCTCTTTTAGGTACGTCGTCCAGCTGCAAGTGCACCTGCATCCAGGATGAATGGTACGTTTTTAATCCTTTTTATTATTTCTTTTAAAAACGAATTTGTAGTTTTCAATTCTTTTTAAATATTTATGTAAATTTTAAATCAAACATTTTTTTTTTTCTCTGTAAATATTCAAATTCCTTTCTTCTTCAACATTTGTTGTTGTCAATAATTTTAAAATTTTCGTTCCTTCATACTTGTTGTTGTCAATAATTTTAATTTTTTTTTTTAATACAATTGTTGTTGTCAACAATTTTGAATGTTTTTATATAGTATAAATTGTTGCTGTCAACAATTTTGAGATTTTTATTTTTTTTTATATCATAAGTTTGTTCAAATAAATATATCGTTTACTATGTTACATTAAATAACTTCTTGAAATGAAGTGTTTTAATTAATTGTTTGATGGTGTTTGAAACTATAAATTTATTTTTCTTTGGTGAAGTTACTTTCGGGATCCTTTTAGTGTTTGATTGAATTATGGGTGAGTAGGTTTGAATGTGGGGTGATTGAGATGACGTGGCCGACGATGACAGACGGCAAGAGTTGTCGAGCGTTTTGAGTTTGCGCAAAGGGGTTGTTAACAAAATGAGCGAGTAACAACCACGGTACTCTGCTCATTCTTGAGTAGGGTTATGGGGAGGGCAGCTCAAAGGTACCATAACACCTTCGGTACCGGTGTAGAGAGAGAAGGAAGAAGGCTTACCAACCAAGATGATAGGTGTGGTTTGTTTTCTTCTTGGCTAGTAAAGTTCCTAACATACATTTCATTTAGAGTCAATCCTTTCCCTATTTTCTTCCTATCCTTTTAATATTCCTAATTTTAGAATTTCCCATCAAAAATTTTCAGGCATGTAAAAGTACGGTAGTCCGCAAGACGAGCAGAAGATCCCACCCCTCCGACGAGCTAAGCACTGGCTTAAACAAGCATGCCTGCCTTGCTTTGTTGACCGGACAGCCCTTCCATCAAAGTCAAAATTGAGATTCCTGTGTCTCTAAGGTGGAAGGGTAACATATGTTTATATGTATACCGTTACAAGTAAGGTTTGCGATCGTCACAATCATTTAAAATTGTGACCGAAATAAGTTTCTTATTTGGATCTTAAATTCTTATAATGAGTTCTACAATAACGCACTTTCGACACAAATTTTTCTTCATGATTTCGACCAATCAACTTTTGGAAGAGGATTTTGGTCTTTGGTTCTAGTCTTTTGACGATATAGCTCGTCGTCATCGAGCGAACGGTGAAGAATAATCCCAAGTAAAGCATTTCTTCTGTAAAAGTGCCAATACCAAGTATACTCGCTTTACCAGAGAGAGTTTATGGAAAGACGCTAGAAAATAATTGAAAGAGTATCCTCCTCTCTTCATCAACACTTTTACCCAAAATAGAAATTCAACAATGAAATATTTCATTCATTCCGCCATCAAACTTGATATCCCACTTAGCAATGGGGTATTTAAGGGATTCAACCTCGGTTTTTAATTTGTTCTTTCGTGGACTAGGAATTTCGAAATCATTATCGCTAGAAAAAACTGTAACATTGCTACATAATCTTGAAATGATTGGTTCAAAATCGGTATTCAATTTATTATATATATTTATATTTCCTGCACACTAACAAACGAGTTTATGAACTTATTAAAATTATCAGGATTCCATTAATAGTACAACCTAATTGAGTGAGAAGACGCAAAGACACTTCTGGCAAGATTTGAAATCCTAAGCTATGCGACCATTTCCTCTATATCTTGATCTCCAATCAATTGTGTCGTAGGTCATGTTTTTTTCTAAAATAGCCGCAAATCACTCTCCCACGCAGAGGGCTTCTCAGTGCGGCAGTTGAAAGGGAGTCATATTAAATATTCAATTAATCCCATTGCGCCCTATTATATCCTTCACCCTTTCACCAGCTTCCACGAAGAATACGAAATAAAAGAGTTACCTGCCAAAAGCAATTTCGAATCACTGAGAGAGAAAACATTTGTTTCTCGACAAAGTAATGAGTTTAGGGATCCTTTTTCAATATACAACAACATCCCCATTCACGTACCCATGCCAACTATATAATTGAATTGAAAACGTGCTTTCGTTCCCCATTTATGTTGCCCTCTGTGATTCCAATACAGAATACACCCCCGCCTGCACACTGGCAAAAGAAGCCCACCAGGACATCCATACATACAGATGGTAGCGCTGCCTAGGTAACTGTTTTTGATTGCGCGCTTCACTGTGAAACATGAGATCCTTTCTGCGAAATAACAAACAAAAGCTGTCAGCCCTTAGGATTCACTTTATATAGACGCTGGTATGCCGTGCAACGATTCACCATACACCAACGGGGATTATCCTTATAAAAGGAATGCTGATACTCACTCTCGGGGTTTGTTTGTTTCCGTATAATGGTTTCAAAACAATTTGGGGGCATCATTAAAACACTGAAATCGAAATGACGATCTTAATTGATGCAGAGATGTACGGATTCCATCGCAAAAATTGAAAACTGTCAATCAAGTTGTAGCTATGACCCAGAAAAGCTAAAACCTTTCAATTGAAATATCATTGGGCTGCAATGACTGTCCAGTCCGAGTCCAAAAACATCGAAATGCCATTAGGATGATCTTCAACTGTCGCCGTGCGTCGTCCCCTGATGACATAGTTGAAAAGATTTGCAAAAGGTAAGCCCTAATACACACACAACAGACAACAGTAGCACAAAGAGGAGGCATGATCCTCTTCCGGCTCAATGAGTACCATCTTACCCTGTTGTTGTGGTTTTATTTTTCGAAAACAGCACAAAAAAAAACTATCCAGCGTTTAATCCTTAAAAAGGATAGTCTTGAAAAAAAACAATTCCATATTAAAAACGTGAAGATGAAGTCAAGGATATGGCCACCAGCCACATGCAGGCATTATGTGGTGCAAGTGAGCAACTGCATGCTGCGCATTTGTTTTTTTGGATTTAATTTTAGGGCCACAGTATGTGGGCGGTCTTGGAAATTGTGTAATGAATTGTGGCAACCAAAGCCCCTAATCCCCGATTATAAAATATGGTTTTCATAACAAACAATAGGTATAACAACAAATGCCTGCATAACTTTTGTATGCTGGTCAGGGGAACAATGAACAAGGGTTTGTGCTCGGAAGACAGACCAGTTGCATGTTATTATTGCTGAGGTCTCTCAGTTTGATTGAAAGAAAATGTACTAGATCAAAGAACGAAATTATTACATTTTATCAAATGGGAATATGTATGTGGATTAAACTATGTCGGCAGTGCGGCAATCTGGAATGGAACTCCAATTTTCCAGTTTTTAAGGACGCATACCTATCACAATTAACGCGACGAATGTTGGCGTAAGTGAAATGGCAAGGCATAGGGAAACAGTGCTGCCAATTTTAATTCAATCAATTCATAAATTTGTTTAAGTGCAAACAAAAAAATAAATTGCACGACTGGGTAGAGTCAAAGTTCAGAAGCAACCATTCATAAAATAAAAGAATAGGTTGTATTAAACAATATTCACTTTTAGGTTATTAATTACCTAAGTTTTTATGAGTTGAAGCTCTCAGTAACAGGCAATCGTCGCAAGTTCTGGTTAGAGAGTAATAATCACCTACTTACTATTTTATAAGCTGTTACACTTAACAGGATCTTTGAATACAAGGTCAAGCGTAGTAGAAGCTTATGTTTTCTGATCTGTTAGGGCATGTCTTTACTTTTGACTGGAATAGATTAGTGGCGCTAGTGTAAGGTGCCTATGATTGGAAGTAGTAGTGAGTAATACGAATTCGGAGATTTGTTTTTGGGTACCTAGTCATTTTTGAGATATAATTCAAAAACAGATTGAATTCGATTTTTCTGAGAAAAACCAAATACTTATTTGGAATACTTATGTTAGATATATCTTTAATATGAATCAAAAATCAAAATCATTAGAGCGGCAAAATCCTTAGAGCAGTTTTTGTAAAATTTGGCAGACAAAACAACAGCAAGTATTGCAATGTTTAGTATAAAAATACTATTGCTTAGCTATTTAGCTGAAAACTGAGTATTAGATATTGTTGGGGATATAAGCACTACTTGGTTTTTAAAGTTTTATCGAAATCGAAAGTTGGGTTCTCGAGATATGAGCAGTTTTTAAAATTAGCGTTTTCGGTGATTGATTCGGGGAGTGAAAATTAAGAACGCAAGAATTTTGAAAACATCAATTTACTTTTTTAAATATTTTTTGTGCGCTTTAGGTTGTCTAAAAATCTATTCAAATTACAATGTTTGATTTGTCAACTGAACGACATCCAACAGATTCAACCTCATATCCGTTATTCCAGGTCTTAGCGCAGTCTTAAAAAAAAAACAGTGGCTATATTTTGTATACAAATTTCGCAATTGTGAGCTTCCATAAATTTAAAGGCGAGATTAAAATTTATTATTAGTACGGCGGACTGTGAACTATACTTAAATTTAAAGTCGGAACTAAAAATGTTTACTGGTAAGTCCCATATATCGTAGTAAAATTGGTGTTGGGGGACTAGTATTCAGATCGGAACCTTAACTCAGCAGCAATAGCCCCCACAAAATTCTTTATGGGTTTTGAATCAGTTTTTTAAAGATGTATGTCAAGCTTGCTAATTTCATCTGCATTTTGAATGAAAATTGCACAATCTTAGCGCTGATATTTGAACTCGGAAATATTATGATTCCGAGTTCAAATATCGCAGAGGCATATATCTTTTTGAGACCAATGTGCATCAATTTTCACTATCCTGATTTCTTTAATACTCGTGTGATATGTACCTAAGAATACATTTTAAGAGTAGTTACAACCTCTTTAGTACTTGATATTTTAAAAAAAAAAAAAGTTAATCCCAAAAACAGCTGCAGAAAATACAAAAGCATGTGGGACTTCGAGCACCACGTAAACATGCAGACCAGTGCGGACTTACATAGTAAACTTTTAGCAACCGATGGACCATGCATCAACACCCGGACTTGAACATCCTGAGGTCAACCCATATGACGATATATACTACGAGGATGAATTCGAGAAGACAGCTACAACTTATGAAGTATATATTTAAGAAAAAAAAAGGTGAGCCAACACCTTTAAATATTAACTATTCACCACCATTTGTTACCTAGCCTTAAGTCAAATTGTATATACAAAAAGTTTAATAAAAGCAAACAAATTAAAAACGATGGATCATGGACGTCATAGCCCGATTTCTTACCTTTAAATTAAGATAGGACTTATAAAATGAGATAATTAATGTAAGTCACGTTGCGATGTTCGTAAGTCGACGTAACTTTCTGCCGTGAATGAGATTGTCATATATCGGACCCTGCCTGCGCGACCAACGGAACTGTTGAAAATGTCTACTATATTATGTTGCTAGTCCTTCCACTGAGCCTGTTTACTATTCCCTTGCCTTGATTTTGAATGAAACCTTTCTACGGCTTCATATTATTGTTTAAGTCTGTCGAATTCGGAATATTGAGAAAAAAAAACACAACGCATACTGAGCAGAACAACTCATCCGCAAATATGATTTCCTGTCACATTATGCATACTCCAACAGCTCCACTCCACTAACTATACCATTGTGAAGACAGTATACCCTTAGTTTCTGTCCACTGTAAGACCAGTGCGCAGGAATTCTTTGAGGATAAAATCCCTAAGCAAAAAAAAAAAACCTAAAGAAACTGAATGAAAGACAAAGAATAACAATCGATTAACCGACGACTTAAAAAACATGTTCAACACTACTAGGTCTTCTTAACATAACTTTGATGAGCACTGTCGCCATCAGAGCATAGGTATTCCTATACCCAGCTACCTTAAGGGGGATTTGTTTTAGTTTTTATTCAGCAATAAACCCTAATTGACTGAGCCTGTTGTCGGGCGGGTTTGCGTGTTGCCCACTAGAATAACGTTTTTCTTTTGAGTAGCTTTCCAAAGAGTACTTTGACTTTGAAGTGCACAGAAGACTCTGCAGCTAAAAACACTCAAGAAGTTCAACCAATCCAACAATCCATGGATCCATTTCGCCAGGAACACGTCAAGTGTTCATATTCATTTAATAATCCGTCGTCACATAAGCCGTCTATCTAGATAACAATGAGATGACGAATTTCTCCTCAAGGTAATATAAACATTCATCAGATCAGTCAACAGCTATTAAACGAGGACATAATGATTCAACAGCAGCCGCTCCCCTTGATGAGAGATGAAGTGGTCGTTGAGATAAATGCGTCGATTACAATCACAATTGCGCACCTTGACTTGCGTGTGAGCGCCCCTTCACGAACAGCGCAGTCCTCAGTGCAGAAGTAACTATTGTTGTTGAAGAGGACTTTTGCTCTCTTGAAATGTACGTGATACGAGTTCTTTTGCACTTCATCGTGATCCCGGAGAAGAATTTTTTTTTTTTTTTTTTGTATGGTGGGAATTTCAAAACTCCTGCCGAGTAGTCACGAAGGTTTTTCCAACAAATATTTCATTCAGACTGATGGGGGGAATGGTAGCAAGTAACCTTTTTGTGCAAGGGAAGGTGTATCTGTCTGTATGCAGTTTTAGGTGCACGATTTTATCTATAAATGGGACAATGCGATGAATGGGAATTCTTGCAAAAGATTCTTATTCAGGCAATAGAAAAATACTATGAAATTCAATCGTGATATTTCTTTGCAAAATGGGTAGATCCGATATTTTTTTTAGTAGAGATTTCCTTCAAAAGTCGTCGAACTAGTTTGCACAAAGGAATAAGTCCTCAAACTTATAAAAGCATTTAAGCGCATTTTAGAATTCCGCATCGAGACTTAATTCAAAAAAAAACGTCAACAAAGACTACGAGCCACCTATATACGTGAAAAAACCATATACAAGACCGTCAACAATGTCGACAGAACAATGTTAAAATATGTGCGACCTCAAAGTGGTGCAGTGAAATAATGCCGAATTTTGGAATTGACTTTGTGAAAGAGAAAAAGAATTTTAAGAATCGGCGTTATTTCACGGCACCCCTCAATGTACCTATACATTTTTGAGAGGAGGAAATCTTGAATAGGACAGTCTAGGACAGTGTATACTACACATCGTCTGATGGGAACAATTCATTTTACTGCGAGACAAAACGTTTACAAGGATTTTTGGGGGTCTTCGGATAAACCAACCTTGAACAAAGTTTATTAGAGTATGGTCAGGCTCTAAATCCTAAGCCTTAGAATGCACGATATCAAGATCCAGGTAAGCGAAAACTCTGCTAGCCTAAATTTATCCGAGTTCCGAGCGTGAAATACAGCCCGGAGCACTACATTGTTGCAGCTGAGATGAGTTGCCAAATAACTCGGACTGTATACCAAATAGGGTCTCAAAGTTTTAACTTGGAGCGGAAGCTTACATATAAAATATAAATCGGTCGTTATACCACATACCAGTAACAAAATAGCCAGGACCCATCAGAACTACCTATCAAAAAGTCATTACAATTGTGCCGGTCTTGATTTCGACTTAAAATTAAGGAGAGGAGTACACGCCAGCAATTTTCAGTGCTAAACAGTAGAGAAGATTGCTTAAAACTTTCGCGCTCACTTCTAATTGTGGGAAGTTACATAGTCAGAAATACACTTTTGGTAATCATGGTAGAAATACGATTCTGGCAAGTATGCAGAAATGTCTGAAATTGAAATCTAAATCGGCTGGAATAATAAAAAGCGTTTTTTTTTAAATGACTGCTATAGCCGTCATTTGTACCACTTATATTTGCGACTGTTGATTTGTCATACACTCAGAGAAAAATACAGTGTAAAATTGCCTTAAACGCATCTGGTACACATTTTTGTATGAAATATTTTGGACATGAATAAATCTGCCAATAAATAGGACAATTTATGTATGGCATAGGTAATGAAAAAAAAGGCTAAATTGCCTTAAAAATCTTAGGTAAATATTTTTATATACAAATGATGGCTATAGCCGCTTGACAGATATATCTGATAGGCAGTCGACTTCTTCAAGTAATTGTAAAACTGCTCTTCCTATTTTTTTTTGTTTATCCATGATTTTGCATTCAAAATACCTAAAGAGAATATCTACTTCCTAAATTATATAGGTACGTATTCATTTTTATATTTATTTTTAATGGAAAAGTTCTAAAAACATTCTTTTTCCGACATGCGTTAGTTTAAATGAAGAAAATGAAGGCTTACGCCATCATTCCAACTTCAAATTTAAATTTCCGTTGGAAAAACATTTTTGACGTTCAGGGCAAAATCCAGTACTCACTAGTTTTTGCTCCGCGCTAGTCTTTTTCCCCCACAGACGACCTTTTAGAAGCTATAGGCCGGAGGTAGATTTTTTCAGTTTGATCGGTGACATTTTCTTGAGATAGATAGCTTAAGTCAGCCTTTATGCCTCTCAACGACTCCCACATCTTCTTTTGTACATAATTTTTGATTCATACGTTTTGTCAGATCAATCAATCACTTCCAAAAACGGGACGTTTTGCTTTGTTTTAGCTATTTTTCAGATCCAGTGCAGATTACTGACCCGGAAGCCATGCTGTTTTGACCCAATATAAATTCCCTGGTCACATTTTACGAAAGGTTGATCTCTTTATAATATGAGGTTGTCATCACTGGCGGCAAAAAAAAAACATTATTTCAGCCCCAAATGCAAGAGGTTAACTCATGTATAACAGTTGGTTCATTCCGGTAAACCGAAATGCAAATAAGGGCAGCTTATCAATCGCGTGAATGTCAAGTCAAGTATAGGCACTTAAAATCCATTTAAAAAAATGTGTTTATAAAGACTTCGTTCCCATTATTGCATCTAATCGTCAGCCAGCGCATATCCTTTGGATTCACACTAACCACAAATTGAACAATAATTGTTCTTTTGATTTTCATAATAATATTAATATCGCGGAGCCCCTTAAGAATGCCATTCACGTTGCGATGATCGTATGGACTGGACAGTCTAAGGTCCGTAGAAAATGGTATGGAAACCCGCTGGTCGCACACGAACGGTCCGATGTGCGACAAACCAATTCACGATAGAAACTTACGACCTTTCGTATGTGAATGATTATACTTTACTAATACCTAATTTCAGTTTCTTCTGTTGTTGTTCTTAAATTTCTTCAATTTAAAGTCAAAAATAAAAAAGGTTTGTCCATTGCTCGGGTGATTTTTGAATAAACATCGAGCTCTGAAAGTATCTATAACAATAATCTTAAAACAAACAAACCTTGTAGTAATCCAGCGTTGAAAAGTTGTTGAAAGAGGGTACATTATACAACATATTACACTGTCAACGTACACCTCCCGGCTACGTCAATCCAGGATATTTCCAATTTCACTTGGCTATATCTCAATCTCAAATATTGCTTTCCTTAAAAATTACTTTCCTTTCTACAAAAGTATTGAAAAATCACTTTCCCACAACGTCACGCCAAAAATCACTTTCCGACATTTTTAATTCAAACTGCGAACGTCAATGTGACACTTAAGTACCTTAAGGTACCTCCCGACGGCAAAACATGTAATTCGTCAGCTTATTTCGAAAACGTTTGCGGACAATAATTCAGCATTTATTACATAATCGCGCACTTCCGAAACATAAACGCACACGACTCTTATGTCTGATCTGGCTGTTGCGTCAAAAAACTGACCCACATTGACATTTAAACTCCGGCAAGTTGTCGTATTCCGTTTTCTGTTTGAAAAATGATCCGTTCGTACTCTGCGAAATGCAGCACTCAATTTATTAGCGCGACTCGGCGTGTCATCAATTATTTCTCCTCCTCCCTCGTCCGAGGAACAAGTGTGTCATTTTAAATGTTTCGTTTTTGTATTATTAATTCCGCTAATACTGTTGACATGCACAACGATTATAAAAGAACGAACAAAAATATACGAAATTATTCCGCGCTCCTCGGGGATGAATTAATCATGAAAAAAAAACAAAAAAATTAACGAAAACACCACGCGGTCTATGCGGCACAAATTTAAACTCCACAGCGGAACCAACGCGAAACAATTGAGCACAAACGGCGGAAACAATCTGTGGCCGGCACCCGATGGTAATTCGCATGTGAGCTTGTCAAATGTCAACCCTCGCCGGGTAATACGAGTCACTGAACAGAAACTCAGACTCGGAGAGCTGTGGTCAGTCGGAAGCGGTCGTCGTCAATTGGGCGTATGTAGGATCTGTATTCTGGTGCTGATGCTGATGCTGAAGCTAAATCCATCTCTAGCTGGTGGTAAGTGACAGTGGAGGCGTACGCAACTGCACGATTGAGTGACTGGCAGTAGTCTACCTCTATAGTGTTGGATGGAGCTTTGTATGACAATGATCTTGTTATTGCGTAGCGTCCTCCTGCCTATGCATTTGGTAGGTAGATTTGTTTTTGTAGTCAGGGCGTTGAAATTTGCCTGCCTAAAGCGATAGCAGTTTGTGATTGTATTGCGTGAACTTATATTCCTACTCATATTATGAGAATGAGACCTATATAATCAAGGGGTATAACTTGAGGAGGGAGTAGAGCAACCACGGCATTAACACAGTGCAGCGGTATTGAGTGGATTTCATTCATTAAGGTGTGGATGGCTTTATGTGTGTGAACTGTATGTGTGCTAGGGCTGATAATAAAATCCGCGCATTGGAACTGCAGGTAAATGCAGAGGAGGTGGAAGAATTTCGGGCATTATATACAGTGTATGACGTATGAGTGGTATTCCTTTTATTAGGGCAAAATGATGTGAAATTAGCATAAGGATGGGGTTACGCTGTGCACAGCGATGCCAACCAAGGCTCAGTTTGTTAAATATTGGTTATATTTAATCATCGGTTATTCCAGTTGGTAACCACCGAATGTGTTTGCTCAGGAGAATATTAAGCAGAGAATCTACGGCTTGGTAAGTTAACCCGAGAAATCGATAACCAGCCGAGCTAAGGCTTGTTTTTTGTTCAACAAGGTTTTTTTTATATATCAAATATACATTACATTTTTTTTTTTAATTCAACTGACTTTATTTTTTAAAACATCCTTAAAAAATGTTGGCCAAAAAGAATTTTCTATGTATAGGTAGGTATCTATCCTCGGTCTGTGTTTCCACCTTCAAACTATGTCCATTTTTCCCGAACCCTTTAGCATTCTTTAAAAATAATTCCAGCTTCCACTTCCCCTAACTAGGGCCTAAATGGAATGAAATTAAAATTTGTTTTTTGTTCATTACTTTGCTCAGGCTACGTTTTTTTTTTTTTTAAGAAAGAGTTTGTCGCTAAATAAAGAAAGTAAGTAAATTATTATAAACTCATTTTAATATTTGGTCTTGAAATTTAGAACTCTATTCAACAGATTATCACTCTAAAATGGATGATTTAAATGATTTAAGTTTATTTTGGAAACAAAAATTGCTTTTGTCTATATTTGTGTTAAGTGTTAAGTTTTTGATTTGTAGGTTCACTTTACCTAAAAAAAAAACAAATTGTTAGGCATTATTTTATTGAAAGGGGCATTTTTTCTTCAAAAGTGGTTGGCAACGCCGGCTGTACATTTGTTTTTAGTATTTTATTTGTACCAACTTATTATCTACGACTTGTCAATAGGTCAAGGAGAGGGAACCCCTGGAGTGAAACTTAGGCTCAATTGAATGGGAGCTTTAATTGATGATTGAATGAAATGAGGGAATTTTGTACACAGTTGTCAACCTTGCCGGTTTGTTTTGTTTAACATATACATGAATGAGTAACATACTTTGGGACGTTTCGTCGGTTCAACTTTTGATGAATTGATGAATTCTATAAATGGGTAGATGCGAACCTGTCTAAGTGGGACCTGGCTAAGTGGAATACCTCTATTAGCGGGCCTTATTCTGGGGCACCTTCATTTTCCTTAAAATCAAGTCTATAAGTGAAACTTTTTCCACCTCTATGAGTGAGTCTTATGTTTTATGAATTAACCTCTGTAATCGGACCAAACTTGCAAATTTATTTATTTTGACATCTGTATAAGTGAGACAGACTTGCAACAAAAATCGTGTTTTTCGCTACAAATTTTTGCATGTGCTTGCCCAAACACCTGCTTTTTTGAAGTCCTATTTAAATGAAACAAATATTTGCTCTACCTGGATAAGTGAGTAACTGGGTAATTGGAATACCTCTATAAGTGAGACTAAAATAAATGGCCAAGAGTCATTCTTGTCCTTGTATGTCGGTTAGCTGAAGAAAGAATTCCTTGAGGTATTTTTTGTTGCATTTATTTCAAACCATGGAATTTTCAGAGGTGCAGAACTAAAACCTAACTTCAAGCTTTTCCAAAGACAAAAAATGCTTTAACACTTTGTTAGTCTCGATTTTAAACTTACGGGAACCCACAATTGCAAAATTTGTAGGGTCAATATAGCAATTAATCAAATTTAAAGTCGAAACTAAAAATGTTTATTTTGGTATGTGAGCCCATGTTAAAATTGTATTGTGACTAGTATAGGCATTGTTAGCTCGAATATCGAAAATCGAAATTTATTAAACTGTTGGCACTGCACATATTTCATAACAGATGTCAATGAAATCGTAAGTTCATATATACCTACCTAACAAAAGTCTTTCCACTATTAGAAAGTCAGCCGCCTAATAAAGTTGGACACGAACTTTTTTGACAGTACGTATTTGACACTAAATACAAATTTGGAATTTTGTCAAGGAGTGTCAAGCAGTCTAATAAGTACCTACAATATCAGTTGAATGAATAGAATACGTGAAAGTTGAATGAATAAAATACTTATTTTAACATTTGTGTCAAAAATTTGAACCTGTTTCATTGAATCTCCAAACATATCTCCAGTAAACCAGACTATACCAGAGGAGATATTGCTACTTAAGTTGGTACTAACTGAAAGCTTATAGAAAACGGCGTTGAGTTGCATCTCTGAAAAATCTCGTAAAATCGAATGATTGTGAAAAATAAACCTTCGGTCATATATGAATTTGTTTCCCCACTGTATTTACCTAGGTATACCTTTTGTAGAAAAATCGTCTATCTATAATTCCATATACGGGTGTTTATATCTACTTCTAACGTTGGTGGGTAAGTTTAAACTTATTTAAAGGCCGCACCGGATCGCGGCATACTGTTGGTCTGTTTACAATGAAAGACTTAAAATGTTCAACTTGTGGTTATTCTGAGCAACAATTTGAAAAACAACTATCCATTTCAAGCATAATGTAATAGCAACGAATTGTTTACCTAAAATATTGACTCAGATAAATGTTAACTTTTGGGAAAAATCAAAAAGGAAAACTAAGCCACTTTTAAAAACGTACAACTCGCTCCCTCTACAAACTACTATCCGCCTTCAATAATCCTTTTCCCTCTTGCAACAACTATTTATTTGAACAGCCATTTTGAAAATATTCCTCCGAAACGAGCAACTCCAACTGTACACAACTCACTTTAGCATTGAGTTGCTGTCCTTTTGCATGTATTTGTGTTTCGTGGGTGGATACCAATGCGTAGCCTTGGTCTGGTTTTATTTCTTCTGCTTTCATTCCACTTGTAGCATGCGCAACGCACAATGTAAAGCTTCCCAAAGGATACACCTTCTTTCACATCATACCCATGCCATTCACACCGCAGTATGTCATCCTTACTTTGTATCCACAAAGTTATTCCATTTGTTCATTGAAACCGAAGTTGCGAAACGACTTACTAAAATCCGATTGAGCTGGACATCCGGAAATACCCTTCATTCATAAAAGTCGAGCACAGATGAATTGGAGTCGAAGTGGTCCCCTACTACCCCACCCCATCGGTAACCGCACACATGTTACAAGCAGAGCGCACTTGATGGTGATTGTGAAGTTTAATGACAAATTTTTAAAATGCTGTTCACCTTCATTCGTGATGGAGGTGACCGACTTCGACTTTAGCCGGTGCAAAAAGTTGTAAAAGAACTTAAACCTGTACTGAGTATGGCATAAAATGCAAAACAAAATATCAAAAGGAGAGCGAACACGAACCGTGCCCTTACAATGGACGAACGATGCGAATGACGACAACGACATCGGCTGCCCGATTTATGAATCGATCCACATGTCACTAACCAAAGATGACGGATTTTCGTCTCATTTGCTAAAGATATTAACGGACCACCAATGAAGGCAAGCTACTTAATGTTTTGTTCAAGGGATTTTGTGCTGTAGTAGGTAATGATGGTACTGATAGTTGGGTCTGTTGACAGAGGAAGAGCAGGCTTCGATTTTGAAAAGGCATGTAGTAGAACCAATCAACAACAACTAAGCATGCCAAACTTTGGATGATTTATGGTTAGTTTTTGAACGGGATTAGATTAAAATAGGGGGCCGATGATAGCATCTTAGAGAAAGCTGTTAGTGACGTATGAAAATGTATATGGCTTCGACAAATATTGTGCAAGTGGGTTCTAAGCCTTAGGAAGCGTTGCTTTCCGTCGTTCTGCATTGCACTACGTTGCGTTGCGTTGTGCTGAGGGACACTGCTTGTGTTGTGTTTCTCTTTGTGTTGAGTGGTACGTGGTACTTAATGTTTCTAATATTCAAGCTACAAATTGTTTATGAATTACCAAGCGCCCATATATCAAAGCATTATGTATATCAAATTTGTTACGGCACGAGTTTGAAGAAGGTCACACCCAAAGATGAAGAGTGGTATTTAAGAGAAGAATAAATTATAGTATTAACCATAATGTCTTCAGTATAATGTACCTTGGTCCTTCAACCACTATTAATCTAGTACTTTTTGTTAGCCGCAAGCCACTACGCTGAATTTTGCATTTTAACTTTTCTAACATACATTTCCTGGTTCTTTTTTCAACAGTATAGTTTCGTTTTTCGACTCGGTTATTTGTTCGTTTTTCAGTTATATATTTTTTGTATTCTTTCACGTGAAAAAAAAAAATTGCGTTTTTATTTCTTGTGTTGCGAAAAACCCATTGGCAACAGCGTGGTTAGTGGTACCACAAACACCCCTAAACAAGTGTTATAAGCTTGCGAGTGGTTTCATGACAGTGGAACTGTCTCGTTGTGTTCATCTTTGGTGGTCTGTGCCCGCCACTTAAGGAAAAGGAACACGCATCAAACATCAAACTTGCTTAACTCAACGGGCTCCCGACCCGTGGAAAGTCTCTGTCTGAGACACTACAGCCTTCTATCCTCTGCGATTGCAGGTATGCTGCTTCCAGTTATCCAGACCAAGCGCTCGGTTTTCCTTGAATATCGAACCAGGGGACTGAGATGCGAAAATCCTCTTAGCTGGAACATAATTCTCCATTTGGTCGATGTGGCCGAGCCAATGTAGTAGTAGTCATGTTTTGAATTTTTGGACTACCTCTACATCTTGGTATAGCTCATGGAGTTCGCATTTGTATCTTCTGTTCTATTCGCCCTCCTCGCACAGAGAAGTAGCCCAGAGCCCAATATTAGCTCTCCTTTCCTGCTTATCATCCAGCACTCAGGCGGCGCCATAAAGCAGAACAGGCAGGATACGATGGTGATCAGAAAGACAAATTTTGGGTCCAACCTAGGCTATCGGTCTTCAATTGGGTGTTTGTAAACAACTCTTACTTCTATGGTTCGGGCTAAAAGAAAAAGATCGCGGATTGAAGTAGCCTAAAAAAGACCCTTAGAAGAACCATCAGAATGCGTGAGCTACTAAGTTGTCAAGCTACTTTTATTTAATTAATTGCTCGGTAGTTTTGTTAGGTTTAACGCACTCCAAAATGTGCTATCAAGACTCCTTTAAGTATAGGGTCAGGATTACCAAATTAACCAACAAAAATGGCACAAATTCGCCCACAGTTAATTTTTAAAACAAATCGACCACTTTCGAATAAGTTTAACGATGGTTAACGGCCGTGCACAAAAAAAAAGTAAATTTATCCACAAACGTCTGACAATCACCCAAAAGCATAACAAAAGTAGGTATAACTGTCACAAAAGAGCTTCTCAAAACAGTCGTTCATATTCGGCATAAAAATGTTGGTGCTTTCCATCCGTTCCCAAAGTAACAACTCACACAATGACAATAGGACTGGTTGTGGAAAGCTTAAGGCCTAAGGTATCTTTAAGGACCAGTTGGGTCAAATATTTTTTTAGTTCATTGGACGTTCTCAAAAAGTATAACTTTCATACTGGATGAAAAATTTCTGAAATTTATTTTATCTATAACGTCAGATTGACTAACGTGACTGCTTTTGATGTTTGATATAAATAACAATTCAATTCAATTTGCTTTGAAAAAAAAAATTTAAATCGGAATTGTTTTAAATTCTTCAGAGGCATCACAACGTCACAAGCAAGGAAAGGAGCTGAATCTGTTTTTATTTTTACTTTGTGCTACTGATATAACTGTATTTGGATTATACATTCCATTTGCTAAATGTTGAGAGATTTATATACAACTGGTAAAAATTCGTACATTTCGCCAAAAAGTACCTACTGGAAAATCAAAAGAACTTATTTGTAAGGCCTTATGGTGCACAATTCTGTAACAGTTTGGACACTTTTACACCAGACTTTTGTTCTCTACAACAATATCTACTTCTAACGGCAGATCCTGTGTCTCCAAGTCCATTTGTGTATTATATATACTAACTTTTCAGACAGTAACTTCATCTGACAAGTTCACTCAAGAGAAACTAATGTCCCTCAAAATTGTATAACGGTTTGTATAGAAAATTTCCTCTGAAAGGATGTTGCGAAATATTTTCCAACAAAAAAACCGTTCTACCTTTGTATTTTATGTATGGTTGACTAGAGCCAATTCAAGAAAGGAGACCTGACAACCTACAAAGGATTTTCTTGGTATCACTACGATAACCGGCGAGACATCATCGCACAACATTCATAAATCATAAGCATAACATCATGTTGCCATATACCTATAGACATCTTTGGCATTTGCCCATGGTGTGGATACATCCTCCAAGAGGAGATGGGCCTGTTTGGCAAAGCAATCATCCTTGTTGGAACACTCAGTGATTTTCTTGCCTAATTTAGCAATTTTTTTCGACGATGTTGTCTGGTTTAACCAAACGAGAAAAAAAATGGTCTGGCGCGACATTTGGTTATGACGGTGTTCTTCTTATTTAGTTTGCAGGAAGTAAGCCAGCCAATTTGCGAGAACAAGGAGAAAGCAGAACCTGGTGACCAAGAAAATATTGCCTATTCGAAGGTTTTCGGTTGACGATGATTCATTTTGACAGCTGAGAGGAGATCAATCAGCTGAAATATAGACTTCATGGACTAGTAGCCAACTAAATACTATGGGTCGCATATCACTTATGGAAAACAGTTTGGTAGAAAATATTCAACAAAAATCGCCTAAAATGTATACTGACTGTGACTTACCTAGATACGGTCAGTAGGTTACCATCGATTTTGCTTCCAAATTCTGCGGACTGCATTCTCTTTCTCTTTGGTTATAGGAAATTATTATTTTATTTTCCTGATACTTAAATAGTTTCTGTTCTGACAAGTTATATGTCAAGTCTTTGTATGCTAACTGGGGTTCACTAGCTAACTTAGTTTTGCATATTTGTTTATATTACATTATTAATGAGGCTAAAGTAGGTACTAAAATTCATTTTCTAGGAGGGCGCTGGAGGGCGATTATGACAGGTAGTAAAAGGGCAAGAATCAAAGAAACAAATAAAGCAGCCGTTTGCTGTAAAATTTGACAGCTTCTCGACACAAAAATTCATAGGATTGTGGATATTGTGAAAGGCTAAGGGTAAATGCAAGGGATTTGTTAACTTAAAACGAATGTAAGGACATTTTAACTGAATGTTGTAATCTTATTTTCACTTCATTTATATGGCGCATATCTTGCAAATTATTGTTTTTGTAAAACTGTATCTTCTGGGGACCATTAAACACTTGTTGAACGTTGTTATATCGATTGGTAGGTAATTTTGGGCTAAATAGAGTCTGTAAATTCTTCGGCAAAGTGACGCGCTGTTACACGATTTCTTAGTGTTTTGTACTATTGACTGAAGGGTTCAGGTTCAATGTCTGGAAAAACACAAATTACATCTTAATATTTCTCTATAATGCGCCATCTCTCGCGAACGTGTGAACAACATCCGAAATGTTGCGCCAACGAACTGTATTAGTTATGTATAGCTTTATTGGATTATGTGTTAATTTACAGCCGCCGAAGCTGGCTCGACAACCGAAAATCGTTTGCTTGAACCACAACTGAGCAAGGTTACTTATATCCTAGATGTGGTTCAGAATTCGAGGCTATTGTAAATAACAGAGAGTTACCATTGCATTTAATGATGCGGTTATTAACGAAATATTATGTATAAGTCAGGTATCAACACTGTATACCAAAGCTGTTTATAACACCCCCTCACCATCTGCGTCACATAGTTGTTTCAATATAACAACTACCATTTCTTTTCCATTTTTGGGCAGTGTTCCTCTGAGGTCAATGATGCTATAACAGCTTAGGAGGTATGCCTATATTCGATACTTACCGGGTTTCTAGCTTCTCATATCCCTGAAGTTATTGTATAATCTAAGTAAATCGGATTTACAAAGCTTCTAAAAGCTATAATATCCACCAAGGTAGACTCTTTCTATGTGGGTATTACAACAGTCTTACCAGCTTCCCATTATGAAATTCAATCTCTCTGATGAGGTTCTAACAGATTTGTATAAGGAAACCACAAGTCTTCTCACAGCTTCCGATGTTCTCTAAAAGGATCAAACAGATCAGGGGTCGATTTAGCGTAACCGTGAGTGAGCAATACGCGACTGAATTTTGTGGATTTTATAAGCAAAACAATAACAAAGTCACGTACCTATACTCGAGCATTTGTGCATTCTACAAATCCTCGCTGTGCATATTGTTACAAAGATTTCATTTCATTTCATTTTTTTCATTTATTTTTCTTAAAAAGGTTTGTACATTAAGATATTATCTTTTTTAGTACTTAGTGTGATGTTAATACAGAAATGATTTAATTAAATAACTTAAAACTTGTATACAGAAAATTTCTTAAAACTAAGTTGGGGAGATATGGATAGGAGATACAGTTGGTGGTGATTAATGTTGATGAGTGGAAAAATAAAGGAGAATTGAACTTTTAAAATTGGAGTGATTGGATATAGCTCTAATGTGTGGGGGTAAGGAGTTCCAAAGTCTCACCGTGTGAATGAAAAATAAACGCGAGGAATTGAGAAAATGGCAGCGGTATGGTATTAGGCTGGTGGTTCTAGATGACCGAGTAAATTTAAGCCTGTTGTACAAATAAGACGGACTTTGATTTATAATTATGTTATGTAAAAATATACAGTTCCTGGCGTTGATATATTGGTGCAAATCACAACCTAGCAAACTCCTAGTGTATGCTGATATATGGTCATATCTACGAATGCCGTGGATGTAACGCACCGCGTCATTGAAGGCTACCTGCAATTTATGCTGGGATAACGAGTCTAAGCTACAATACACAACCTCGGCATACATTATGAGGGGCAGGATTAGAGTTGTTACCAATTTTCGTCGTGTTTCCCGTGAAGTAAAATAAGCAGTAAGCCATAACTTGCGAAGGCAGCCGTAGATACGACCAATGACCACGTTGCGTTGGTGTGATTATAACCAGACAGATTTCGATTAATTGAATATCCCAGACTAGTGGTTGATTCTACAGCTTTGATTTTATTACCATTTAGATACAGATCAGGAAGAAGATGAAGGTTAAATTTTTTGTGGGATATAGGAATTACTTGAGATTTTGCAGGATTTAAAAGTAAACCATTTGCAACTGACCAGGTGTAAATGCGCTTCAGATCATCATTGATGAGAGAAGCGAGTTCGTTAAGGTTAGGGTATGGTTTTGCTAGATGTAATTGAACGTCGTCTGCATACAAATGTACTGTTGCATGTTTGCACACAGACGGAAGGTCATTGATAAACATGCAAAAAATAATCGGTCCCAGTATTGAGCCCTGAGGTACACCTTGCTTGATTTCCATTAGCGACGAACAACTTTCACCATAAATAACCCTTTGCGACCTACCCGAAAGAAAACTGTTTAAATTTCATTTGTATTTTCATGCTAACTATTTTTTGAGTACGGTATAATTAAAGCCCAGTATGTATATTGAAGTACGGTATCTAGCTTGGATGTCCTATATTGTTTGTTAGTTCCCGTAGCTCTGTTTAATGCACTATACCCATATGTTGCTCATGGCAACATTTATACTTAAGGCTGCCGCAAATAATGAACCTACATAAATCATACCTGTCGCATTAAATGGGGCTATCTAGAAAATTCTTTGTCTAATTAATGACGAGGAGGGCAGTCGTAGGCAGTGTAGGCGCAGTGGTTAGTGTGTTGGACTACTACGCTAGGGGTCGAGGTTCGAATCCCGCAAAAAGCCATATTCCAACTTAGGGTTTTTTCACTGCGCCACCTCTCGCGAACGTCTGACAAACATCCGATAGTATGACTGTCTTGAAAGAGCTTCTCAATTAGCCGTTTGGATTCGGCACAGGGATGGAAAAGTCGATACAATTGTATCGAATTCGATACAAATGAGTTTCCTGGAGTACAAAAGTACAATATGCCTTATTTCGATACAATTTATTTTTCTGTATCTTTAAGATTCTCTTGCAATTTGTATTTTTTTTCAAAAATAGAAAATCAAATCAATTCACAAACTATTTGCAGGTACTAAGTTTTACGCAAAGCATTGACTGAGTTCTACTTTTCATTATGGCGTTTTCGATTGAAGAAAAGAATTGCCCTTTCTATCAAAAGATCAAATCTAGAAGTGCTCTTTCTATGTTTCATTGAAGAAAAAATGGCATTTACAGGTCAATTCTTAACTTAATTAATTCTTTAAATAATTGCCCTGAACTCACCAACACACACTTGCAAAATGTCAAACTGAAGTGTTTGTTGTGTTGTTCGAAATAAATTTTGAGCTATGTGATCCGAAAATATGCAATTATGAGTGCAAAATGTAAACTTAAATTGAATTATATTGATTTGGTCTAGTATTAAAACATTCATACATATATAGGTACTGTAAAAAAAAAAAGTTGCAACAGAGAACAGAATTTCATTGAAAAGAACAGTTCTGAATTTGGGGGCCATACTCTCGCAGCCTCAATGAAAAACGCCATTAGAAACTCAGCCTGTTATGAGTTTCAAGCTCAGGGCAATATTTTTAATATTTTTTTTTTTTATATATTTCTCCCGGGAAAGGCGAACTTATAACGCTTCAACAGCGCCCCGAGATACTTGCAGATGTATGTTTGCTCTGCACTTAAATGAGAGTTTACTAAGCCTTTTTTATACGAAAAATTGTTTTCAATACAATTGGCTGCATTTCAGTACAATCTTACAAGAGTTTTCAGTACAAATCGAAAATGGCATTTTCCATCCCTGATTCGGCATAAAAATGTAGATCCATTCCATTCGTTCCAAAATTGAAAACTCACACAAAACGAATGGTTGTGAGAAGCTAGGCCTAGGGTCCCTCCGGACCTGTTGCGCCAACCATTTTTTTTTATTTCTTTTAGGGCAGTCGTTATGCATTCTACAATCTACATGCCACCAACGCGTTTATGCTGACATTACTATACACTTTATGAAAATGTCCTTAAACGCTAAGACCGTTTGCATATTACCCTGTCAGGCTTTACAATGCTGCTCCTCTTGAGTCTTGACTTAACTAGATGTCACAGGCAAATTATACTTTCAACGTTTGTATACCACAAGCGCAGGTCAAAGAGGTTGTTATCTGCCCCAAGCTACTGAAGACTCATCCAATCAGAGGCAATACTGAGACCCTCATCTTCGGCCGATTTTCCGTTACTTGCCTACAATCTATATTTTTATGGGGTGGTACACGCTAAGTGCGTTAGTATTGTTGCATAGAAATTCGTATCAACAAATGTCATGTAACTTCACACATCAACACTCTCGCACCTTGCATGTCCCACTTCCGCTGTCGGCAAAGTTGTTGCCAGCGTTCATAGAATTTTGTCCGTTAAATTTGAAATTATTCGTTACGTGTGAATAGTACTTTATTTTAGGAATAAGTGCACTTTTGATGAAAATATTTATGAAAAATGAAAAATGTAGATTGTGTGAAGGAAAATAAAAACATTTTGAGTATTTTTTCTTCAGATATTTAAGAAAATCGAAGTTTATGATATTCAAAAGCGGAAAATACAGAACCATATTTGTCCTAATATGTTTCTAGTAAATAAAACAACTCATTAAGATAGTATTTTTAAAATTTATAACAACCAACCAATAGCATTCAGTTATCTTAAAATGTGGTATTCTCGAACTCTACCACATTCCCCATGGTTGGTAGCGGTTGGCAGCATTGATTTTATATTTTTTGTATGTTTTTGCCTGTCACACGGATTCTAAATTGCCATAACACCGGTACGAAAACAAAATGGCAAATTTGAATAAAAATTGAGCGGGCCAGCGGCAAGAGGATTGCGAGTTGGGGGTCTCAGTATTGTCTCTGCATCCAATTCCCATTCCACATACCATACTAAACATCATGCAAATTGAAAACTACGCTACCCTTCAATCCAACTCGACTTTTCAATCTCTTGCTGTTTGTTCATCATCTCTTTCTGATACTCCTTCAAATAAAAATCGTTAACCGCCGCGCAGTTGTTATCTTTGAGGTTTTGTCTACTTTCGCATTTTATTTTCGTGCCCCACCTTGTCTTCCTCTCAACACCTTTTATGGAATGTGCTTCTTATTCATAATCTTGCATGTATATCTTTCAGTCCCATAAAAGAGAAGTATAGAAGAAATCAGCGAATGCCATCTCACAGATCTAAGATTACCGTTTGTGATCTAAAAACCGCAGATTCAGCAAGCGTGTCAACCTGAAATTCTAAAATGCACAATGTTTTCCATTTGAATGACAGTTACAGGCCTGAAATGCTGAAGCAGAAGCACAAATGCTGAAGCAGAACCACATATCTACATACGTAAATGTGTATAGCTGGGATAAAGTAGCTCATTGATGATGATGTTGGTCTGGTGCTGATCTTGTTGGTTGTTGCCTTCAAAAAAGAGATATCTGCCCCGTTTGAAGCCTCTTCGGTACAGTGATTTGCATCCGCATGCACGTACACATTTGCACTCGTATGCTGAAATATTGAAATACAATAATAGAATGTCATCAATTGTCGGTCCAGTTTTTTTTTTTTCCCCGTGTTGTCTTGTCTAGCTTCCCGGCTTTTGGGTGCCTCTCTCTATCTATAGTATTGCGGTTTAGCGAAGCGTTACTGCATACGACTTTCCATTACAGGAATACAATTTAGCTTCAAATATATTTATAGTTGTAAATAGAAACATATCTATTCATATACAATGGGGCGACATGAGTGGGAAATTCAATATGAATGGCTGACTAAAAACGTAGATGGAACTATATGCGGATACAGGTCTTCGAAATTGGATTAAACTGAAAGGAATTCGGTAGTGTGTCTTGCAAGTATGTATTTAGCATAACTTTGCAGTGACAAATTTGTTAAAAAAAAACATTTCAAGATATGTCCCCTGATTCGTCTCGAGACGGTTTTTCAAAATAAGGTGAGGATAGCAATATCTAAGCTTAAATCCAACAAAGCTGCTGGACCGGACGGCTTAACTGCCGAGCTGCTTAAGGCAGCGGAAGATGACCTGGTAGAGAGCATACACCAACTCGTCTCCCAGATTTTGTCAGACGAAAGTATGCCTGATGAATGGAACCTTAGCATCGTTTGCCCGATCCACAAGAAAGGAGACTCTCTAAACTGCGCCAACTATAGAGACATCGGTCTCCTGAACACTGCGTATAAGATCATGTCTGCTGTACTGTGTGAATGCCTGAAACCATTCGTCAATGATCTGATAGGTCCCTATCAGTGCGGTTTTAGGCCCGGTAAGTCCACGACCGATCAAAAATTCACACTACGGCAGATCCTGGAAAAAACCCAAGAATACCAGATCGATACTCACCATCTTTTTATCGACTTTAAGGCCGCATATGACAGCATTTATAGAGACGAGCTATACAGAGCCATGTCTAGTTTTGGCTTCCCTGCCAAACTTGTCAGATTGTGCAGAATGACAATGTAGAACGCTCGCTGCTCCGTAAAGGTCGGAAACAATCTCACCGAGACCTTTGATGTCAAAAAAGGATTTAGACAAGGTGACGCGCTGTCATGTGACTTCTTTAACATCATTCTTGAGAAAATTGTGCGAAACTTACAAGCAAACACCAGAGGCACAATTTTCCAAAAGTCTGTGCAACTGCTTGCATACGCTGACGACATTGACATTGTTGGCAGAACACAGCGAGCTGTCACTGGTGCGTTTGCTAGTATTAGTACAGAAACGGCAAAAATGGGTTTAGTGGTGAATGAGGGTAAAACAAAATATATGCTGTCAACAAGAAGGGACACACAAAATCGACGAATCGGACAGAACGTCACGATAGACAGCTATAACTTTGAGGTAGTTAGGGACTTTGTCTACCTCGGCTCCGCTATAAACTCTGACAATGACATCACATCAGAAATCAAGCGAAGAATCACACTTGCCAGCCGCTGTTTCTTTGGCCTAAGACGACAATTGATTAGTAAGCCTTGTCAAGAAGCACTAAGGAGATTCTATATAACATTCGGTGCAGCGTGACGTCACAATATGATTTCAATGGACATGACATTTCACTTGCTTGTCGAGGGTGTTTCCATTTGAGTCAAATTTGCACAGTTTTGATTTTCGTATTTCGATAAAAACTAATTTAAAACTTTATGTTGAAATATGCAACAAATAAACAATATTTCGCGTCTAGTACATCTAGTTTTTCTTGGCATTAATGTGTATCCAGACCAGCGAAAGATTTGTTCAGAAACATTTTTTGTCAAACATTTCGGAAATGTTTTTGCCGTTGAAAACGCCGATGAAGTATTTATTAAATATTTATGAAAATGTTTTTAATTATTATCGGCCAGGGGCTCGAAAACAACAACCGTTATACCTTATACGGTGCGTTTTCTTTTTAAAAGGAAATGGTTTACAATCAGTTCGAAATGTAGGTAATGTAAATCTTACCGCAGTTTGCACTTCTCGTCCGTAATTGGAATTCTCATGTGGTATTCGTTTGGGCTTCTTCAGATTCGCTCTCAGATTTCAGATTTCATGTGGCTAATCGAACATAAAAACGTCACTTGCTCTTTTTTGTGATAATATTCGTGGGATTCGAATATATGTAGCCTTCAACACTTATCAAAGCGTTTTCCATTCACTGGTTAAATTTTAAATTAAAACATTCGAAGTTTGCGTCCCGATTGATTTTTAAATATTTATAGATACATAAATAATTTACAAAAATAGATTCACACGATGCAATGCCTTTCTTTGCTTTAGAACAAATTTACGAAAACCTAAACGCCCTCCACCAGTTGTCAAACTCAAGCGCACTTGTATTGATAAATCTGAAAAAATATTCGCAAAAGTGCTCTGAAATCTGAAAAAGATTGCTTTTTTTCTACCAAACGAACATAAAAACTGCTCTAAAAGCAAAAAAAAAGTGCTCTGAGAGCGCCCAATCGAATACCACATAAGACGAAGTAAATAACAGTGGCTTAAAAACGAAAACCCAAAAGAACTACTAAAGTTAGTTACAAAAAAATCGGCGAAAACAGTTGCAGCTACATTATTTCTTTGTACTATTTTGTGATAAAAAAGAAATGTGTTTCCCAATAATTATCTTTGAAAATAATCTAAATTTATACAGCCTGCTAGTTTCCATTTTGCATTATTCCAAGATTTTTCGGACATTTCTATTTTATGATAAAAGAAAACAACAAAAAACAACTCTCACCTTTCTACAGGAAAACTTGTGAAACAATAATTATTTACGACTAGCTGACCCGGCAAACTTCGTTCAAAAAAAATTTTTAGCGAAATCGGTCCAGCCGTTCACGCGTGATGCCGTGACCAAGGGAAATAGGGATTCATTTTTATATATATATGTAGATTCAACATTGGCACATTTGTTCGAACAGCTTGACTCAATGCGATTCGTTCGAAGTCCATTTCTCGCTCCAATTCTCGATTAAATGCGTCAAATCAAAGCTTTGTTGCGCATTTCATCTGACATCTCCAGTTCATGTCACAGTGCGAATTCGATGCAAAATATCGTCGGCCATAATATCATCTTTGTATAATCAAAGTACCTATCTACTTCATTTCAAGTTACTTGATGTAACATAGTAAACATAATTTATTAGAACAAACTTTTTGGGTATATCTACCTATATTAAAAAAAAAAAAAACTTCAAAATTGTTGACAACAACAATTTGCTTGGAAAATAATTAAAATAATTGACAACAACAATTGCTTTTAAAATTAAAAATATTTTTTTTTTATTTGAAGTGTCACTACTTGATTTCTATCCAGTTAATTTTTTTTCAAAGTGTATTTCCCCATTCAAACTTTAATTTTCTAATTTTCCGCGCAATTTTCTAAATTTTTTCTTTCATAACATTGTTCTCCTGACAATAACAAACACAACAAAAAAAGAATTAACGAAATCGGTCCAGCCGTTTGTGCGTGATGCTGGGACCAAGGGAAATAGGGGTTCATTTTTATATATTACTAGCTGACCCGGCAAACTTCGTTCCGCCCAAATTTGTTAATGCAATGAAAATAATAATTCCGAGCATTCACAATGCATTTCCTAATTTATGTAATTCGGCCAATTAAAATTCTTTATTCAAAAGTCATATTAAATGCAATATAAATAAATAATGAATAGCTATGTTGATTTGTTTCAATCAAACCGCAATGATTTTGACGTGTCGGCCAACGGCGGAAACGCTTTTTCACTAAATTGACAATATGAGAAACATGGGAAATCAAGATTGATGCCACAAATGCACAAACATCCATCCATTATCCTTGTAATAAATTATTTGTCATAGTGAAAGCGATACGCACGGGAAATTGAAGTCGCACGTGATATCCACATTATTTAGGGGTAAGCCCGGAACGTCTAAATAATTCAAAAATTCAACTAATCTCCATAACGTTTTATTTTCACAACAAAAGGTAGTAAAATGTACTTCCTTTGCCCGTACCTTTCGTATTAAATCTTGCTCACATTTCGCAAATTGCTTTATTTGGACAGTGTCCGTTAATTTAGAAATAGCGTTTGATTTTATTTTTGAATGGGACTGAATGGGAAAATATCCCGCTTGTGTTTTTCAAAGTACCACCTATAGGGTCAAAAACTATTCGCAATTTAAAACTGGAAGCAACCATATCCATCTACAAAATTTCAATCAACTTGGTAGAGCTGTTTCGGAGATCGGCAACAGCGCCACCTATCAGGTCCAAAAGTATCCTTTCCTTCAAGCGGGAACGAAGAATATAAATCTACAAAATTTCATTGAAATCGGATGAAATACAACAATACGAACAAAACAAAAGAAGAATCATAAAAATTGACCCAGTGGTTATCGAGTTATATCATCATCATCGAGTTTCATCCCGAAAGAATTATAGGTATGAATTAAGAAGATTATTATTAAAGAAAATTTAATTGAACTGAAAAACGACATACGCCTACAACGCCACATGTTGAGGATTTTCCGACGATGTGCACTAAGAAATTCAGTTTTTGTTAAAAATAATAAATTAATTATTTTATATGTATTTTATCAATATAATAACTCCGATCGAAGCATCTGTTTTAAACGATATTTATTTTGTTTACATCCTCGTTGACGATATTTGCAGCACGCATTCTGTCAATGTTATGCCAACGCCATAAGGTTACATCAAAAAAGTTTGAACTGTAAAAGCGCTATGGTTACATTAGATATAATTTAATATGGTGGTTAAGTATTCTTAAATTTTCTAATTTTCCGCGCAATTTTCTTAATTTTTTCTTTCATAAGATTTTTCTCCTGACAATAACAAACACAACAAAAAAAATTAGCGAAATCGGTCCAGCCGTTCTCGCGTCATGCCGCGACCAAGGGAAATAGGGATTCATTTTTATATATATAGATTCAGCATTGGCACATTTTTTCGAACAGCTTGACTCAATGCGATTCGTTCGAAGTCCATTTCTCGCTCCAATTCTCGATTAACTGCGTCAAATCAAAGCTTTGTTGCGCATTTCATCTGACATCTCCAGTTCATTATCCGATGTCACAGTGCGAATTCGATGCAAAATATCGTCGGCCATAATATCATCTTTGTATAATCAAAGTATCTATCTACTTCATTTCAAAAAGTTACTTAATGTAACATAGTAAACATAATTTATTAGAACAAACTTTTTGGGTATACCTATATTTTAAAAAAAAAAAAAAAAATTTCAAAATTGTTGACAACAACAATTTGCTTGGAAAATATTTAAAATAATTGACAACAACAATTGCTTTTAAAATTCAAAATAATTTTTTTTTTATTTGAGTGTCACTACTTGATTTCTATCCCGTTAATTTTTTTTCAAAGTGTATTTCCCCATTCAACCTTTAATTTTCTAATTTTCCGCGCAATTTTCTTAATTTTTTCTTTCATAACTTTGTTCTCCTGACAATAACAAACACAACAAAAAAAGAATTAGCGAAATCGGTCCAGCCGTTCTCTCGTGATGCCCTTACCAACGAACATCATTTCATTTTTATTTATATAGATATAGATTGGGAAAATGCGAAATATTGCATAATCATTTTTTTTTTTTTTGTTAATTAAATGGTTATAAAACATTTACTTAAATGTTTATGAAATATTTCGCTGGTCTGGGCGTACCTTTATAGATTGAAATAGCAGTATCTCGAAAAACGGACGGGAAATTTATTCGCATGTGGAAAATATGTTTCTTGATTGCTTGTTATGAATGGTGTTGAATATTTCAGTCTGGCAACGTGTGGCTTGGCTATCGTTTACAGGCAGACCAACATTTAAAAATGAAACAAACAGCGCCAAACACGCAGCGAGAAATAGTAGAAATAATTTTCAGATCATGATTCATGATCTCGATGAGAAGCAGGATCATGTGCTGTTGTTGTAATTGCATGTAAATCGATGATCTATATAGATCATGGCTGATAATAAAAAACGGCTACTGTCTTAAAAAAAAAAAAAACAATTGCGAAAAGACTTATCCCTCTTTTTTCGCTTGGAGCCGTTCCCTGAAGAACCTCCACGTCTTTAAGTTGTCAGCTAATAATGTGGGTATGACCAAAAAGAAGCCCTGATTATCAGTTAAATATCCACTGCGCATAAAAAAGAGCTACAACTTCCATTAAATCTATAATTACCCAAACACCAGCCTCGCAAAAACACCAATTAACAATATAGCCGGTATAGACTCGTAAAAGATCTGCATAACCCATGTACAGAGCTGTAGGTAACTACCATTTTTGAGATCGGGAGAACTACCTTTGAAGCTTAACATGGCCTATCCTAGCATCGGTTTGTGCCGAATATCCGAGATGTAGCTATAAGTTTCCTTAAGGTGTGGGTATAGCGAAAAATCTTTTGGGATTGATACCTATTCTTTCCAATCTTGGTTTAGTTTTTGTAATCTACTTGGGAACACATTGCTGCTATATCAAAAGGCAAAGCTAAGTAAATGTAAAGTTGGCGCAACACCAGACCCTTTGTGCATAATCTTGCTTACAATTTATAATTTCAGATGGCTCATGTTTAAACCCCAACAACTGGTAGCGCAGAGGTCTAATGCCTTTCTAAATATTTGTCAAGCTACAAACATATGGAAAGTTTCGACACAAGCACTTATCCTGCCACCCTCACTTAGGCAGGCACCACACCCACTTCAGAAGTTAATTTCATTAAAATCACAATAACCCCGATATATGGACAGAAACACAACAATGACCGGTCGCTCTCATCCGCAATTAAAACAACTTCGCGCAGCCTTTTCACATTTGTGTTTTGTTTTCCTTAATGGACCGCTCCTTGACAATCATTTATGCTCACCGATAAAAGGAAAAACGAGAAGGAAACCTCCCTAACAGACGAAGCAGTGGGAAATTCGCCTGATGATATCTCTAAAATGGCTGATGATCCTTTTTGTCTTTGACTTATGTATTTGTTTTGGCAGAAAGTTAAACAAATATTTGTTAGGGCTGCATCATCAGGCAGCTGAGATTTTTCAAGTTTGTCAACACAAAGTGAGACAGACAGACACTTCCGGTGCAATACGCACTGGCACTGCAGAATGGTGAACAATCTATTTAGGACTTGGTTTCGTTAAACGGCTTCGGTTTTGGGGTTGACTCCATGCAACTCTGGCTTCTGTGTAAATATACCAAAACTCCTGTCACCAACGAAATGGATACAAAATGCTGTTGTTGCCATTTGGCGACCTCTTCCATTTCGTTGGAAAAAAGGATGAAAATTCTTGGTGCGCACGATATTTGTTTCCATTCGAGTGATCTTTGTCCTTGCAATTATGTACACATCACTGACTGTCACAGTCAGAGACAGAGACAAAAAGGAAAAGTGCCCATCATCGGTCAGCTGGGAATTATCAAAAATCGAAGGATAAGGAGGATACAAAGTTTACTCAAGGTGACTTCCTCGTTTCGAATTTCATCTATAGCCACGTAAGGGTTTTTGGAAATTTATTTCGTGTTTGGGAAGGGGTAAGTAAGTAAGTATACTCAAAGGTGAACGTGAAAGTGGAATAATTAACATTGTACGTAGTCACGTTTATGTTTATTTGTCAAATGTTGCAACTAACTTTGGGTATAGGTACTTTGAACTTCATAAATATCATATTCTCTTTTGCATAACTATAACTACAAATATTTAATTCGTATTATGCTTGCGTTTTGAAGCTTGTTGGTGTTGAAGTAGTCTTGAGTCTTGACTAGTTTTGGGCGTTTTTGCTCTGCCTACTTTGGTAATCGGCCTGCAGATTTCAGATTTGTGCAGGTTAGCAAGAGCGGCAGAGAAGGAGAGCACGACTGGAAAGACCACAGATTCACAGGAACCCCTATGAACTCACTGAACAAGAAGCTAACGTACCTTCCACCGATCGAATCCTCTAAGACAATGGGCCTTATCAATAAACAATTTTAGTTTCGACTCTAAATTATATTAGTTCACAGTGGCTATATTTTCCATACAAATTTCGCAATTGTGAGCTTCCGTAAATTTAAAGTCGACTGTAAAATTTGTTATTATAGTGCGGCGCATTTTGTACAAATATGGCTTCGAGGGAATTTTATGAAAAAATCTTATAAAAGATTGTTAAGGCCCCAATCATGTCTGTTTTATTGGATAAATATGCAAAGCGGGAAGTTACTCGAAGTAGCTCAAGTGTAGATGCAGATTTGTATTGCAATAACCACGAATCAGAGGAGTTGAAGTAACCGTATGAATATTTAATAGTATAATGCGGCAACTCCGTATATATTTTGACTATCTATCGGCAGCAAAATCATCAAAGTAGGGGAGACTGGGTACGGTTGAAACACAGGACGGTTGAAACAACACGAATATCTCGTGAGCCATACGCGCAGCGTCTATGAGTATTAGGGGTGAATGAAGCAAAAACAAGTCCGTAGACGAATAGCAGTAATGCATCGTTCGTTCGGCGGTTCAGTTGTAAGTGAGAGCTTATGTTCTATTTAGACTATCAAAAGTAAGTATTTTTGTTCGGTTATTTTTCATTTTATTAGGGTTTCTATCCATGAGAGATTGCTGTGCGTATTTTTTTTGTATGCAGTAAGGAGTGTAGAGTACATCATGATGACTAGTTTAAACGTGTCAGTGTTGTTTTCGTTACTTTATAAATTTTTTTCACTTAAAGGGGGGGTTGGGGACGGTTGAAACAATTTTTCAGGGGACGGTTGAAACAATATGTTTAATTATTTTTTTATTCTTATATATTATTTTAACGAAATTAGAAGTACCAGAAAGTCTACAATATACACCGATACACCAGAGAAAGAACAAATAAAAAAGGATCATGAAGCAAGACTGTAACAAACCAGCTAAGCAAGCTAAGAATTGTTTGAAAGTGGTAAAAAAAAAAATTAAAGTTACGAAATTAAAAAAAAAAAATAATAATAATAATAATGCAGCATTCCAGTGCTCTATTATTTTTATTTTATTCAGAAGAAGAGGAATTTTATTGCCTTGCCTGCTTGTCAACGTATTCAGGCCTTCAGGGAGCAGATCTAGTGAAAGTTGGACACAAATGTGTCAATTGTAAAATGTGGGCTCACAAAGAGTGCACAGAAGGTTGCAATAGTTATGTTATGTTTGCCACAATTGTGATTCGGAATATTCTGACAACTGAATTTTATCGATTGTATTATCGAAATAAAAGTAATGTTCCTTTTGTTTAGTTTCAATTAATTTAATGAGTTAGGTTTTTTTTTTTTTGATTTTTTTTTTCTTTAATTTTTTGTTGTTTAGAAATACTGTTTATCTTTTTTAAATTCTATATAAAACAATGACATGATGAATATTGTCAAACAAAACTATTATTTAAAATAATAGTTAATTAAATATGTAACAGTGGAAGATTGTTTTCATGTTTCAACTGACCCCAACAACTGTTTCAACCGACCCTGGTATGGGTACGGTTGAAACAAATTTTCATTTTTGTTTTAATATGATGTACTACACAAACTATCACACCGAATACTCAAAAAACACTTTCCATTTATACATAGAAACATGCTCCTTCATTTCACATAACTTGATCACCGCTTAGCTTATAAACGGCAATGGTATGGACGGTATAAGCGAAATTGTTTCAACCGTACCCAGTCTCCCCTACTCGCCCAATATCTCAAATGATAAATTCGTCCACCGTTTTTACAAGCCAGAGCTTAACACAGTCATCATCTCTTTGACATCTATACCTAGAAACCCCATTTAATTTTCCGCCCAAATCAAGTGTTAACACAAGTGCTACAATAACCGCCGTCGAAACGATTCCAAAAGAGAATCACCACTCCATACGATACGGCACATCTATCCATCGATCGATATCAATTATGTTTACATAGTTCTACTAGCGATAATTTCAAATACCTGTCCAATCGAATAACCATCTACTGACCACCCGTAAAACAATTACATTAAAATGACATTACCAATAAACCAAATCAAATGTCAGACTGACAAGGCAATGAGAGAGAGAACGAAAAAAAAAATAACACCAAGATTTACTATCCCCAATGACAGAACCATAAAAATTCAAATCCACCAGACACTATGTGACAAATATCGTAGATAATCACGATGCCAATAAAATGTGTCAGTTAGGATTTTCACTCAATTACCACTTCATGGGCTCAGCGAGGAGATCTTCTCGATATACACATAGATCTCTGTTGCCACTAACACAGTGCATAGAGAGTATATGGGAAGTTTGATTACATGAAAGTAAATAAAAAAAAAAACATACAGTGGCGACTTATAAATGCGGTAAATTGTAGGTTACCCTATGGTGAGACCACATCAGGTGTTCTATAGACATTGGGCTCAAGGGACTGATTTTTCTTTGACGTTTACTGCTTAGAAGGTTTTATGTGATTCATGTGAGTCTAGGTTTGAAATATAATACTGTAACGCCGCCACTGCTACAAATATATAAGTCCACGACTTGTGACCCAAGCCCTTACATGGGGCGTCGAAACATCAAACTCGACTTATGTCAAAATTGAGTCCATGTTACGATCGCACGCACTGTAGACCGTGCCCTGTTTCTAAATTTTAAATATTTTTTTTTTTTCATTCAAACGTCTATTACGGTTGCTGGGCTATGAATCAGGAAAAAACGTATAAGTGGTCTTCCCACATCTAAAGTAAAACCTTTAACCTGCGCTCCTTAAAAGTAGCTATAAAACTGACTTATGCTGTTTTTCCATGTTGTCACAGTATAATAAATTTGTAAGTTTTTCTGTTTTATGTGAATTTGTACAAGCATCATCTTAAAGATGCTCAGCCGCTTATTGCTTCCTTATTCTTTAAAGTGGGCAGGAAGGTATACTATAGTAAGTTGCATATTATATGAGTGGTTCCATAAAAAGTTAAACATAGATAGATAGCTGGACCTTAAATAGTTAAGTTACCCATGTTATGTTATGGCCTTTTTTGTTTAAAAATCTCTTGAATGGTATAGATAAATATAGGTAGGTACATAAATGGTACCTAAATATGATTTAATTGTCTTGGAGTGGAGTAAGCCTAAATATCAAGCACTTACGGTCCCGACCATAAAACTTATGAGACCCAGTCATCAAGATAGACTCTAGAGCGCTGGAACCTTTCTGGTGTAGTGCAATGTCCAACCCAGAGACAATACTGAGACCCCCCAACCAGTGTTGCCGAAAGTAATCCCATTGGAGTATCGTACTATACTTTCAACACCTCCGTACTCCCGTACCGACTCCTATTTTCACTTACTCCTATTTTTTTAAAGATCTAAAATATCACTTGCAGCAAAGTGTAATTTCAACCTTAACAAATTTAATTCCAAACTGTCGTCATAAAGGGATTTTTTTTTATTAGGTATGTATTTATTTTATTGTTACCTGAGATTGTGGTTTGGTGATTCTGTTTTTTTATTTAAACTCCGTGTATTTTTATGCATATACAATACAATACAATGAAAAGTTTTGTTAAATTCATGCTTGAAATATTGTTATTCCTATTAAAATAAATCAAAGTTAAAGTATTATACATATTTAGTGAAATTGGATTTCTTGGAGACGGTAAATGTGTCTTGTGCTGCTGGAGGCTCTAAAACAAATGACTCTGCTGCTGTTCCAATGAATTTGGCACCAATGTTTTTTTTTAATGTTTTTTTTTTAAACTGAACTATTTTTATATTTTTTTCTTAAATAAAGTTTAGAAAAAATCATTTTTGAAGACTAAAAAATGTCTGTATCTACTACTTTTTTTTTTTGAAAATGCTACCCTTTTCTGGTTGCACTGCCTCTAGCTCGCAATCCTCTTGCCGCTGACCCCCTCAATTTTTATTTCAAATTCGCCATTTTGATTTTGTTTTCCTATCGGTGTGTGACATGCAAAAATATATAAAAAAAATACTGCCGACCATAGGGGAATGTGATAGAGTTCGGGAATATTTATATCACATTTTCACATTACTTAATGGGATTGGTTAGTTATTATATGTTTTTAAAAGGCGAATGAATTGATATGTTTGGTTAATAAAACTATCCAAATGAGATGTTTTATATACCTACTAGAAACATATTAGGACAAAGATTGTTGTGTATTTTCCGCTTTTGAATATATCATTAACTTCGATTTCATGTATGGTTTGTCTCTGGTGCAACCTATTTCAAAAATAGTCTCCAATAGTCTTATTCTTAGAAAGGTATAATCTTTACGAGGAGCTATACTGCCTATTTTGCGGTTTTAAAATAATTTTTAATGTCTAGCGTACCTACTACACTTATTCCGCTAGGTTTTGCAAACCTATTGTCTGTGGTGAGCCTTCTTGTTTTATCTAACGCAGTTTCCATCCCGGTTTTTGGATGTAATCGTCCTCCAAAACACCCGTCCGCTGTGCCGTCAACTGGATTTCTTCGAACTTTGTTTTTCAATGATGAGTTATTTTTGCATGCCTTATTAACTTATTAGTTTGTCCGGACTTTCCTTTCGTGTTGAACAATAACACTAATATTATTTTTTTACAAAAGTTGCCGGTCAAAATAGATCTAAGGCTTAGAACCAGTTAACCAACCAAAGACATGAAGGGTATAGTATTTTTAACAAATTCCAAACAAATTGACAAGTCTTCTTCGAAAAAAAACGACCAACCCAAAAACTTTGACAAACCTACCCTAGATGGGAACTCTATCACGGAAAGATATATTGAAATTCATTTCCACATTGCCATATCCACAGTCAAAGCAGCCAGTCCAAAGCAACTGCAGCAATGAAGAAGGAAGAGGGTGGCCGGCTGGCCGGTCTCTCAGTCTCAGTCTCGATCTCGACTCTTCTCGACTCGATGCTCGATCCCGAATGCAATGAAAAAAGATCCATAAATGTCGGAGAGAAGAATACGAGATGAAAATCTCAGACTCTAAATCTTTTCGAAGATTTTTCTGTGTTTGGGGTCTTTATTTTATTTATGTGGATTTACTCGGCGCGATTATTTGCTTTTTTATTTGTTTTGTTCCTTTATTTTGGTTTGTTTTCGATTTCTCGTGTTGCTCGGAAGAAAATGGGTGCTTAAGGTTGACTGCTGCTTGTATCGCATCACGAAGTTGGGTATAATCGCACCTCTCCTCACTTGTTTTGTATGGCTTTTGTGTTGGGTCCATCGCCATTCATATGGCGCTTAGTTGGTCATAAATCAAAATGAAGATGCACACGAACCGGACTTTGGAATTCCTCCTCGTGCATTCTTCTGCAGTTCACAATGGAGTTTATAATCGGGCAATACAATGAATTGATTCGAAATTAATTGGCCTGTGGAACGTAATGGTATTTATATGCACACAAATGTGAGGACAGGTGTGTGAGCGACTAATGAAAAGTTTGACGGATTAATTGCCATAAATTTGTACCGCATTATGAGGGTAACCGCAGTTTCCCTTTTTGTCACGGTTTGTACATTTATTTTTTTTTTGAAAACAAGAAGAAGAAAAGATTTGTCAGCCAGGTGACAAATCTTTCGCCGCCACATGTCGCCTGTGCCCGCCCTGTCAGATCCAACACTCACTCCGGGGACCCACAACGCAGCGGTCCCCTTTTTACGGTGACTTTTATCGCAAATCCTTAATAGGGATTTGCATGCATTTCAACAGCGATTTAGTGTGTTGTTCGTGGGCATAAAAAATTACGTTCCTTGTCAATTCGTACGCGATGCCTCCACCGCAGCCAGATATTCAAGTCTCTGAGGTGGCATTCGTTCTTAAGCGTTTTAGATCCTCCCGAGATAAGATAAGCGCGCGACAGGATCACTCGGTGAATAGACTGAGTCCGCTGTGCAGAGATCGGAGACTCTGTGCATCTTTTCAAAGGTCACACCTTGTGCTTGTGTCTGCTCCACCGTCTGTCGTCATCCCCCATCGGATCGTGGTCGTGGTTCGTGGCATATGGAAGTACATGTGTTGTGTGGTGATAATGTCTTGTTGCTCGCGCCTCTTGTTCTTCTTGTTTCGTTCTCTTTGTTCGTTTTTCGTTTCGATGGACTTTTATTATTTCTTTTATTGCGAGTGAATCAAACAAACGTAAAGTGATTATTATTATTATTATCACTCTTCTGTTTGTGTTCAGTGTCCTGTCCTCCTACCATTCGCTGTTGTACCGTACCGTATGCGTCGTCGCCACCAGGTGAATTCTGGTCCCCAAATTGTCACCGTAATAAATGTGAGCTCGTGGTGCGATATAATGGCCTTTTGGTTATATCGTTAAATCTCTGCCTTGTTAATTGATTGTAACGTTTCCAGAGGTCCCTTTTCGTTGGTCGTTTCGTTTTTTTTTTTTTTTTTTGATGCAGTACTGGGGCTGCATGGCCAGTCTTCGGTTGGGGATTTTCATTGACCTTTTATTGTGAGAAATAGAATTATTGTTATGGTGCGGTAATTTAATTATGTATATTTTATGATGTGTGTTATGGTGCGGACGGATTTCCAAGAAAATTGGTTGCTGGCTGCTCTGGACCTTTTGATAGTAAAATTAGATTGAGATGCCATGATTACGGTCTGGATCTGAACTGTGCGGTCATAATGTTTTGGATTTATTTTGTTTTTAGATTGGTCTAGGATTGGTGCTAGTTATACCTAGTTGGTATTGATCAGGTCCAGCTGGCTTTGCACAGATAGTTGGATAAGCACAGGAGTACGGTGTTTCTTATAGGCGGTGGGTTTTATGCTGGCTAATGAAACGTGCCCTGCCTTGAAGGGATATTTTCCCAGTTTGGATCAAGATAGTCGAAGGGCAGCTCTTCATTTCTCGCTTGTAGGTATCAACGAAGCTCTTAAACGGCTCCCAGTCCGGTCAAAGTACTTAGTTTAAACAATGTAGCAGGTATACCCTCTTATTTTTAATTATACGTTATACCTATATACCTACAAGATTATATATTGCGACCTGCAAAATGGCAAAAAAAAGTGAAGGTTAGAAATGAATAGGTACTAAGTAATGCCAACTCTTTCTTCATGTTGAACAAATTGAACTAGGTATAGGTATCTGACATATTTTCCAGAAAAGTTACAGACATTTATAAACAGTGAAATGCGTCAAACCCTGAAAACATTTTACGTTCTAAGTTTTGGCTTTTGGGGCATAGTTCTTATATGAACATCCGAGACAGGGTATTGAAAAAAAACCCAAGCGACAACGGCATCGCTTGCATGGTCGCACCTGCTAATTATTTTTTTTAAATCGCTTTTGCTTGTTCTGAAAGAAATTTGTCACATTGATAAAGTACTTAGGTAGGTATATTGTCGTAATAGAAACATGACAAAGCTACCACATTTTTAGTAATAAGACCTCTAAGCTATGAAACTTCTATTATCTGATATAGTATTAAATGCGACTGCAATTATGTTCTGTTTTGTTTCAAGACTTAAAGAAGTACCTAATGAGCTGAGCTTAATTGTTTGAAGGGCTTTCCTTTTTCCGGTAAAGCAGCCTTTGCAACTACTTTTTTGGATTACCTCCGGGTGCTGTCCATTTTTTTCTAAGCACCTCAATATTTACAGGTCTTTCTCACTTCTATGTTTCAATTTTAATTAGTATTGTAAGAGCAGACATTTTCATTCGAACTGCCCAGTCTTCTGTATTGCCTTCTGCTTCTCGATCGCGTGTGTTAATGACAACATCCCATGAGTGCGCTTGACAATCGCGATGGCATCTTTGGACAAAGGATATGCAAACTTTGGAACTCGCTAAAAGAGATGGATATATATTATACATACAGTTGTGGACACATAAATAGTACCTACACTTTCCATCTCGTTTGTTGAATACATACAAACTCGATCTCTTATATGAAAGTAACGGAATTTTTAGTTTCATGTAACGTGTATACCTACTAATGGTAAGAGCAAATATAATCATATAATTGGCACACTAAAATTTAAGTAACCTTTTTCAAATATTTTGTTTTATTTGGACCTGCATTCGTAAGGTAAGTATTTAATCGTTTACAAAATACTTTTTTTGTCAAAAAGACAAAAAAGATATGGGAAACGGACCACATTGTACTACGGATCAAAGAACTTTGATTATTGAGATGAAATCTCATGGAAAAATGGTTTCAGAAATAGCAAAATTAATAGGCTATTTCAGAAAGCTTGCTTGTAGTGCAATTTGCCATTTTAAGATATTTCGAACCGCAAGAAACGTTGCTAGAGCTTCCATTAGAGAAGACAAATTGATACGCAGATCCTCGGCTGCAGAGTCCTTCAAGACATCTAGGCAAATTCAATATGGTGTCGAGTCAAAATACGGCATCTCTGTGTCTTCCAAAACAATTAGATGACGTTTAAATGAAAATAACTTTATGGGCTGCAGGATAGAGGACAGCACGAAAAAACTTTTGTTTCAAAAAAAAAAAATTTTAGGTGCAGAATGGAGGTTGCTAAAAAAATATGCGAAAACCCATACATTTTTGCAAAAATATGCTCTGTATTGATGAGTCAAAGTTCTGCAGATTCGGATGGAAAATATGTGTGGCGTTCTCCGAATAAACAACACAAGCCAGAAATGTAAAATGGTTCGGGGAGCCTTTTCTTGGCAAGTTAAATCGATACCAAAATGAAGATCATAGAAGAGCATTTGATTCCTTATGCTCATGACAACTTGCCACTAATGTGGCGTTTTATGCACGACAACGATCCCAAGCATATTTCTCGATTGTTTAAATCTTGCTTAGAAAATAAATTCTATTTAAATTTGCCAGGTCAGTCTCCCGACCTTAAGCCGATTGAGAATTTCTGGAACGACATTGAACGCCAAATTGAAGATAAGAATCCTTAAAATTTGATTTAATTGTGGTAAAACATCAAAAGTGAGTGGTATTCAACATCAATTGAGTGCTGTAGAAAATTAGTTAGAAAGTTTACCAAGGCGATGTCAAGCTGTTATAGCAAACAAAGGATTTCCAACTAAATATTTACTTAGTTCCCAAGAATTCAAGGTAAAATTAATAATTTCGTCTTATAGTACTTACATTTAAACCGTACATAAATTTAACATTTCGGAAAAAAAAAATTCGAAATACAATGGCCGCATTCAAGAATCTAGTTATCTTAAGTCGACTAAATTGGTCTGGATAAGATGTAACCTGAACGCAAAAACTAGATTGGTCGGGAACGTCACTTTTTCTACGTCAGCCACATACTCGAACTGTCAACTTAGTACTCAGTCACGAATTTCTTGACTAGATTCGTCGGCTACCCCTCCATAAACGTCAAATGTCACAGGTGCCCACGTGACCGATTTAAACCAATCACAACCGATATAGATCTAGTCAGACAGCTGTCTTGACTTGACTTGAACGCCCTCAATTTTGAGTTCTCACTGAAACTTCAACATTTCACATGACAGCTAGTATCAGAATTGATTACTGATTTTTTTTTTTTTTAGAAATCAGAACTAATTGAACCTAAAAAAATTATTTTTTAGCCATAATAATACAAACATGAATTTAAGTGCTAACTCAGACATATATTACCTATTGCTGAATCAATATAGAGCTATGCCACTTCCTACTTTTTTGTTTATAATTTAATAATATATACCTGAAATGATTGATTTGTTGACTGCTGAAAAGACATTAAATGACTTGCGTACTACTCGTATGTAAAGAGGTTTCTTCGATTTGACAAACTAACAATTGCAGCAACGAAATTCAACATTTCGCTGAAATTCAACATTTCGCTGAAATTCAACATTTGAAAATGTTGGAAAATATATGGCGAAATGCTGGACATTTGACCTGAAATTTTGAATTTCATAAGGCACAAATTAAAATGTATTTTCTAAAAAAAATTATATAAAATTTTTAAATTCAATCGAATAATGTTTTTCTTACTATAGCAAAATATATTTCTGTGAAGAACCAGTTGTGTTATTTTGGTGTCAATTACGGTATTTCCAGGGGTCTATAACCGAAAACAATTCCAGTGCGAAAGCAAAACCCATCTGCAAGCATCTGAGAAGTTATAGGTTTAGCTTAGCTGAGGAACTGTTCAAAAAATATAATATCCAAAGCATAAAGGTTTTTTTTTTGGCGTCTCGTCTTGCTCTTGCTTATGTCTGCTTCTCTATTTTTTGTCCCACATTAAATTATTGGTAACTCACACAAAAGGGAATAAGAAGCTAGGCTTCGGTTTGATCTAAACCTACTGTACCAACCACTGAATTATTTTGCTTAAATCCCGTTTGGGACAATAATTCTGAATCCGAATGATTGAATTGAGAAGGACGCTGTACTCTTAGATGATTGGCAGATGTTTTCAGATGTCCACAAACAGGAGACCTCTGTATTCGGTACCAGAATAAAGAGTCTCCTTTTCTTGTGAATAGGGCAATCGATTCTATATGTATACGTATTTTCTTTCTACCATATCTTGGAGTTGGTATATGCTCTCCACAAAGTCGCTTCCCTCTGCCTTCAGTTTAGATATGGCTATCCTCACTTGATTTTAGAAAGGTGGACAAGTCTTAGTTTTCATTGTCTATGCTGAATGGCTCGTTCTACGCGACAGCGGAATTACTGCTGCTCCATATTCTCTACACGGACTGTGGGCCTATTTCAAGGTCTGGGTTTGGAGGTTAAACTTCCAAACATCTAATGGATGAGTCCTTTTCTTATGAGAGTCACTTTGTGGAAAGTTGTATTGCTGCAAGTGTTTTATTTTTTTATTTCTCGGGTATCAGTACCGGATGGATTTTTGATATCGATATCGACACCATCACTGGTGCTCGTAACCCATCACATTAGTTGCAGCAGTTCTGATGGCGGCTTCATGGCATCAATTGCACTAGCCTTCTGTATTTCGTGCTTTTTACCCATTCAAAAGGTTCCTACTTTGTGTAGGTACAAAAAGTTAAGCGGTCAGTGTCCAAACCTATGTGGCAACTCGGTATATTCAGGACTGACAATGGAGTACTGGAAAAGTGTCTTTTCTCGAGATAAAAGTAGAGGAGGGTGAGCTCGTAAAACCAATACTTTCCTACGCCGCAGTCCTCAGATGCCTGAAAAATATCCGAGAATACGTATATAGCTGTCAGGTAAGAACTTCACAATTCAGCCGTTCGGGATAAAATTTGAATTCCCTTCCATTCGGCCAAAACACAAAAAAAAATGTTTTGAGAAGCTAGGCCAAGACTACCTTACCTACACACACCTTTTGCGCCCCCTAGCTATTTATTTTAAATGCTTCTTTTAAGTGATTGATTGCGGTCATTTAACACTTTTCGCTCTTCAATTCAACAAGCATTCGTTGCATTTAAATGTTTCCTTGTTTGTAGACACTAATCTGTTTCCCCAAACGAATGCCAAGTAAAAAGTGTTGCAATCTTTAAAAGCAACCCGTTTCCCAGATAAACATATACTGATATTAAAATTGATAATGTAACTCATTTGGGACCAGTGGTATACCAAAATTAAATGAGGAAACAAACACAGCAATAAAAGCGACACAACATGACGAACATAATGATTCGAAAAAGGAGTGAAAAGCAGCAGCATTTCTCTATCAGTTTGAGATCTATCAGCAGAAGAAGCACACACATCCTTTCCTCTGAGCCATCCCCGCATTTGCGGGCAGATTAAATTAGACACTCTGGCTAGTGCAGATTTAAATGTCCAAGAAGTCGATTGTGAAGCAGAGATCCACACGCGCTACTTCACAGGTGAAGAGGAGAACGGTAGTATGCTATTGCCAAGCACCATTGCATCAAGTCGGTTTCGGACCATAATTTGTTTCGGGTGACAAAATATCTGCGGCTTAACAAACCAAACGATTAAACGCGGACAGACACGATTTGGGTACGCTTGTCGCTCTAGAGAGACCAACCAATGCTGACCAGTTCCAGGTTGTGTCTTGTGTGTTTTAATGTTCAGGTTACCAAAGCAGTCAGCATCAGCATCAGTAATTTCTGTGTATCTCTGCCTGGGTTTGGTTGACTCGCTGGTAAACTTCTGGTTAGGTGCACCACACTTCATCGTGCGTCGTATGGTAGTGCGACTACGACGAGTATTTTTGTATTCTGGATATATTCTGTGTGTGCGGAGGAGATAAGGATCATGTTCAACAAGGTGTATTACTTGCGTATATCTCTCAGATATTTATTGATTCTCGATAATTTGTTGACTACCTCAATGGGTGGACAATACTACTTAAAGGCACGAGATGGGATATTAATGATGGTATAGTTGATGTTGGTCGTTTTTGCGGATGACTTCTATTTGCGTTTAGACCGGGTGAGGGTACATTATTTTTAATTTGATTAATTTGCGAATAATTTTTGCACTAATTGAATGCGCGAATTAATTTCGAATAATTTAATTAATTGGCAGCTTGTGGGACTTTCAAATTTGTAAGACGGCATTTGGAAATTGCTTCAATATATTTAATGGATTGCTCGTTTGGGTTTACTTAACTATGAAACTTAATTAAGAAGATTTAAGCCTGCAGGTATTACATATAAGTCAGTAAGCATATACGATGCATTGACGATATATGATATTTCTTGATGGGCTTAAGGTTCTGATTTAAGGTCATACACAGTTCTTGCTTTGGGGCACGAATTTGAAGTTTTGATTAACCAATAAGTTATTTTTCTCACGATTTTTTTTTTTTTGTAACATGAAGAATGGAGCTCTCAAATTCGTAATTTTTGGCACTTAGTTGCATGTTTTAGTTTCCACGACAGTTATGTAAAAAGTCATCTGATTAGGGCCAAGGACATCAAAACCGTTGAGTATTCGAACGGTTTTTATAAAAATGATTCTAGATATACCTACAGTGGGTTGCCAAATTAATAGGGACAGTCATGGATTTTAAGAAAATTATAAAGGGTGGTTAAATTTTAAGGGTCGATGTTGAATGTGAACCACACCTAAACGTCAATTTTTTTTCTGTATTTCATTTAACATTTCTCAATTTCAGACTAATTCAATTTTAACCATACCATATACAATCGAGGTAAAGTTATTCAGGCTTATTATGAAAATGGGCGTTCAAATCAAAATGCATATCATGCACTTCGTTATTTTTTTGATCATCGTCCAAATATGCTTACAATCGGAAAACACCAGTGCATGATCGTACAGCTCGTACTGCAGAATATATTGCTGCTGTTCGCAATATGGGCTAGCGTCATCATCGGGCCGTATTTTTTCCAAAATGAGGCCGGTCAGTCAGTTACAGTGAATGGCGGTCGCTATCGTGAGATGATAACGAACTTTTTATGGCCTGAATTGGAAGATATGGATGTGGACGATATGTGGTTTCAACAGGACGGTGCCACTTGCCACACAGCTAACGAAACAATGGCTCTTTTGCGCGACAAATTCAATGGTCGTGTTATCTCAATTGGCCGCCAAGATCATGTGATTTGACACCGTTGGACTTCTTTCTTCGGGGTTATTTGAAAGAAAAGGTGTACGTCGATAAGCCAGCAACAATTCAAGAGCTAAAGGATGAGATAATTTGGCACATTAACGGCATAGAACCTCAATTATGCCTCAGCGTCATCGAAAATTTGGACCATTGGATGGAGGTGTGTCGCCGGGGTCGCGGCGGCCATTTGGCCGATATTTTGTTCCATACATAATTGAACCATACCAATATTATCATAATAAAAAGAAATGACAATAATTTCCTAAATAATTTGTGTTTTATTCAAAATCAACATCAACCCTTAAAACTTTATGTTTCCGTACCAAATTAATGAAAATCGTATGTACCTATGTATGTACTAATAATGAGTATCTTAACTACCTACTAATAAATACTTCTAATAAAAAGGTATTTTATTATTAATATAGGATATTATTACATGTCCTTATGAATGACTCGAATAAATTAATAATATTTTGTTTTCTGTCAAGAAGGCAAAAAACGCAAAAAAAATAAAAATGTTTGCTGTTCAAATCGACTTAAAAACCACTTTAATAAATTCTTACATTAATGCGAATACTAAATAAACTAACAACATTCAACAAAACTGTCAAAAAGTGGGTAAAAAACACAAAAAACAAATTTTTTTTTTTTGTTCAAATCAACTTAAAAACCACTTTTAAAATTTCTTACATTAATGCGATTACTAAATAAAGTAAAAAAGGAAAAATCTTCAAATAAGTATACAGCGACAGAGTTTGAAACACATTTTATTTTTACTACCCAAAACGATGTTGGGTTACCGCTCACACTATTTATATATTTATCATCTCATCTGCAAACGGACTAAACTCCCATAAACTATAGACGACATTTTTTTTTTATTTTTTTTTTTTCAATTGTGACATCATAAAACAGATGAGCTTCGATAACACAAATTCAATGTCAACCTCATTGCAACAGTACTTCAGGCTCAGGTAATTTAATCTTGTACTAAAATAAAAACAAAAAGAAATGAAAAAAAATAAAACAACATTAAAATGCGACAGATCAATTAGCCTCCACTGGGACGAATTAATGCAACAGTATCCCACAGATACTTCCGGGCGTTATCCGGTAAATTGTTTTGTGAAATAGAATAACAAAAAAAAAAAGCTGTTATGTCGCGTCTAGCCACAAACTATCTCCCATGAGACATCCACATCATCCTAGCTTGTTTGTTTAGTTTTTTTTGCCCGAAGACGCAAAGAAAATATCCCCAAAACAAGAGTTTCCTTGAGAATTTCGGTGGCCTTCCGTGTAGCGAAAGAACGTAGGTACTGCTATAATGTGTGTTTGTCTTTTAGATTTATTTAGGTACAATCGGTTTATCCCTCGATTATTTGATGTTTCCTAATGAATTGCCATCGAGTGCACCGAATGATCGAGGGTGCGGGTGGTGATTTGTATAACGGGAAGAGATCGATTTGGAAATGAAAAATTATACTGTCCGTGGAATGAACGAAATTAGTTTAGGGAAGTGTTTAAATGGTGGGAAAATGTTTAGATTGTCTAAGGTTGAGGTAGGTTTGATTTACATTCTACTATGGCTACTTTCGAGCGGATTGTTCCAATAGTTGTCTGTCATTGGGTTTGATTGTGTTTGCTTCAAGATCTTTTTGGATGAGAGCTCTGATGTATGTACTCTTAGGAGGTTGGTAAAAAATGCAGCGGATTGCAAACAGGAATATTTTCTTCGATCTATTACATTCTTATGGTCATGGTTCTGTTTACGGTCCTCAATCAACCTATCGCAGTTAGCGTAGTCCCTGGGTTAACTGGTATCAAATTGGCTGGGGGCACCATATTTATTTGGCCTTTCTCTACCACTTTGATTCTCACTGTTGAAACTCGAAATAGAAGAGTCTTCTTCTGCAAAAATGAATAGAGTATAAGTAAAGGAAAGCGGTGGTTGTGTATGACACCCCTGGGAAGCAAATGTTATGAAGGCTCTATAAGAGACCCTCATCATTGCAATTCTGGTCTATATCACTGAAGTATGGGACATACATATATTGGGACATCTCTGGATTAAAACTTGATGAAACAGATACCCTCTATCTACTACATCAAACGCCAAACATAGTTTCTGGGGATCTAGATGCATATCGCGAAAGGGAAGAATACTTTACGAAGTGTGCATGCAGTACAATTGCGATTCTCATTCGACAGGCAAACCAACGTACTGGCCGACTGATGTCGCTAAAATACCTGATTTGATTGATTTCTTTATTACAAAAGGACTACCCGCCAATCGTATTAAAGTTGAAGAATGTTTTGATCTTTCTTCTGATCATTCTCCGGTAATTTTAACAACGACTGAGACATTTATAAAAAATGAAATACCGCCAAGGCTAACAAATGGCAAAACAGACTGGGAAGGCTTCAAAAAAGATGTCCAGAACAATACTGAACTGCGTGAATCACTCAAGACGCCTTACGAACTAGAAGTTGCGGTCGACCGCTTCGTCAGTATCGTACAGAAAGCTGCATGGAATAATACTCCTCACCAGCAGAGAACGTCGAACTATAACTGCGTCAAATACCCGCAGGAAATAATTAATATGGTCAGAACAAAACGAAAAGCGCGAAAAATATGGCAACAAACTCGAGCCCCGCAAGGTAAAGCGAACTTAAATCGACTTACTAACTTGCTTACAAAGTCTATTAAAGATTTTAAAAGTGAAGAGGCCAGAAATTACCTCGAAAGCCTAACAGCTGAAAAAGAATCCAATTACTCGCTTTGGAAGGCTATTAAAGCCACAAAAAGGCCGAAGATCGCAGAGCCGCCTATTAAGATAACCCGAGATGTTTGGGCAAAAAACGACAAAGAGAAGGCGGACGTTTTCGCAGCTCATTTAGAAGAAACTTTTAAGCCGTTCGATGGTCAAGTGATTAATCGAAATACTTATGCATCAGACAGACGAACATCTGAAAATAATATAGTTGTAAACGCTACACTCACCGAGCTCGGGCAAGTTATAAAGAAACTTAAGCCCAAAAAAGCTCCGGGATACGACCTGATCACGGGTGAACTACTAAAAATGCTACCTCGGAAAGCATTGACTAAGCTTCTTCACATTATAAACGCTGCGATCAGATTACAATACATTCCGAGTCAATGGAAAGTCGCGGAAGTCATAATGGTTCTAAAACCAGGCAAACCACCGAATGAAAAAAAGTCTTATAGACCCATCTCGCTTCTTCCAATTATTTCCAAAGTTTTTGAGAGGATATTACTCAGACGCTTACAACCAATTATAGAAGAAAACCGTCTTATACCCGATCATCAGTTCGGGTTTAGAAGCAAACATTCGACAATCGATCAAGTGCATCGGATAACTGACGTAATAGAGAAAGCTCTAGAAGAAAATAAAATTTGCTCTGCCGTGTTCTTGGACGTCTCGCAAGCATTTGATAAGGTTTGGCATGAAGGCCTCAAGTGCAAATTAAGACAAGTTCTCCCCGAACGGTTATGGAAAATTCTAGAATCGTATCTAGAGAATAGACTCTTTCGTGTCAAACACGGAAACGAATATTCGGAATTTAAGGAAATAAAAGCAGGTGTGCCGCAAGGAAGCGTCCTTGGGCCACTCCTGTACCTGTTATTTACGCGAGATATTCCGCAAACAGAAGGTACTACCGTAGCCACCTTTGCCGATGACACTGCTATACTAGCAGTTGGTTCAACGACCAAAGAAACAAACAAAATATTACAAGGCGCGCTTAACCGGGTCTATGAATGGACAAATTCATGGAGGATCGCTCTTAACGAAACGAAATCGGTCCACGTGGATTTTACATATAAAAATACAAATAATTTGCCTGTATTTATAAATACAGTACAAGTTCCTTTTGCGAACGAGGCCAAATATCTTGGAATGACTCTCGACACAAAATTAAAATGGAAACCGCATGTAAAGAAAAAAAGCGAAGAACTTAAAATCAAATATAGAGAACTTTATTGGTTACTCGGAAAATATTCCAAGCTTACCCTCGAGAACAAGCTTTTATTATATAAGCAAGTGATGAAGCCTGTATGGACATATGGTATACAGTTATGGGGCTGTACCAGCGATTCAAATCTAAACATTTTACAAACTTTTCAAAATAAAGTGCTAAGATCATTCGTCAGTGCACCGTGGTACATTAGAAATGAAGATCTCCATAGAGACCTCGGAATTTCCACCGTTAAGGACGAAACGAAAATATGCGCTCGAAAGCATAGAAATCGATTATTAGGACATATTAATAGCTCGGTCCGTGAAATTCTCGATGAAACAAATTTATTGCGGCGACTACAACGAACTAAACCTTCGGACTTAGCCCGATAATTATCAACCGCGTTAAAATTGCGGAACGAGCAGGAACTTTCGCCGGAATGTTGCCTGCCAAACGTGTAACTTCGTGATAAAAAAATTGCTTGATAAGTCATAACTTAGTTGCAGTACAAAATGAATTTGCAGGAGGTGGTTTTAGTGAGTAAAAATCTCACACTACTATGAGCACGCGCCGAGTGTCCTCATAGTGTCTTCTAGAAGATTTCCACCTACCTCGGAGAAAAAAAAAAACACAGCCTTCAACCCGATGATCCTTTCATGTGTGTCCATTGCCTCATACGTTTTTTGATAGTAATAAAACTCTTCCATGTACCTACTTACTATAGGTCTGTTCCCTAACGATAATGCATTCGAACACATTCGCCAAATTTAGTCAAACTTCGTTCCCTTACGCAAAAATTGGGCAGAAGAGAGCCAAAAAGAGAGAACAAAACATTTCCCCTCCATAAAAAACCTGCAAATATTAGCCCAAGAAATTTTTTTGGGTTAGTTGTTTATTGCTGACAGATGGTTGTCAAATCGTTCAAATTCTAATTTGTAACTGATTTTTTATTTAATTTCATTTATATTTAGTGCTTGTATAGCATTAAAATCGATGTAAGAAACAAAGGCATTGTACTTTTTAGTTTCTGCAATAAAAACAATTCAAGTCCTGGTCTTAAAATAAATTTCTGTTTTTTTCTACTGAAATTTGAATATTTCCGCCTAAAAAAAATTCACATTTTTCAAATTTGTGGTTCAACCTTCAACGCGTTCCTTTTCATTTTGGTTATATTTAATTTCAGTGAGCATATTCTCTCACAATGAGAGAAATGTGACATATTGGATTGCCAAAAGTGAACCAGAAAGTAAGGGAACAGACCTAATAATACGCAAAAATTGGGCAGAAGAGAGCCAAAAAGAGAGAGCAAAACATTTCCCCTCCATAAAAAACCTGCAAATATTAGCCCAAGAAATTTCTTTGGGCTAGTTGGTTATTGCTGACATATGGTTGTCAAATCGTCCAAATATTAATTTCAAACTGACTATTTATTTGATTTCATTTATAATTTTGTGCTTGTATAGCATTAAAGTAGATGTAAGAAACAAAAGAATTGATTTTTTCAATTTCTGCAATAAAAGCAATACAAATCTTGGTCTTCAATAAAATTTTCTGTTTTGTTCTACCAATATTCGATTATTCCCGCCTTGGAAAAATTCACATTTTTCAAATTTGTGGTGCAACGCCTTCCTTTTCTTTTTGGTTATAATTCATTTCGGTGAGCGTATTCTCTCGCAATGAGAGAAATGTGAGTTTTTGCCAAAGTTGAACCAGAAAGTAAGGAAACAGACCTTATAATAGCGTAATCCAGTATCGCTCTCAGATTTTGTTTGTCCAATCGAACATAAGACGTCACTCACTTGCTCTTTTTTTGTTGACATTTGTACAATTGCCTTACACTTTTCTAAGCGATTTCTGTTCACTGATTAAATTGTATATACCTACATAGCTAGCTGTTCCCGCCCGGCTGTGCCCGTGCTAAACAAAATTGTTCCTGTAAAGAAAATCTACTAAATAATTAAATTCATGAAGAATTTTTGACAAAAATATACGGGTGTCCGCCGGGAAGGTATACTACTTTGTTCGTTAATAATTTTCTGGTTTGTTTGCATAAACCTTGCTTTTCAGATATCCCCACAAAAATAAGTCCGGAGCAGTCAAATCAGACGACCGTGGAGGCCAATCAACATCACCATTTCTTGAAATAACTTGTTGTGGAAAGAGGTCTCGCAGTAATTCCATTGTAATCCTGGCTGTATGCGATGTGGCACCGTCTTGTTAATACCACATGTTAATCAAGCCCAAAGCATGAAGTTTTGACGTTAAAAAGTTTTCAATTACCACGATATCTCTCCCCATTCACAGTTACCGTTACGCCGTTTTCATTTTCAAAGAAGTAAGGTCCAATAATTCCTCCTGACCAAATCGCACACCAGACTGTAACTTTTAATGGATGCAAAGGTGACTGATGAATCACAGACCCTCTTTCTTCGAAATCATTCACTACACGATAAATAGTGCGTTTTGTTGGCACGTTGTTTCTCCCAAAAATTTCACGTAACTTTCTCATCCTCACAGTAATCGATGATTGATTTTGATAAAATGTTTTAACAATTTTTTTTTTTTCATAATAAATTTGCCACGTGTCTACTTCACGACTGCCAAATATGGACTGTCAAAGTGTCAAGACTAATGTTTTATGTTTACTAAATTGGCGGCAAAACAAAGTAGTATACCTTCCCGGCGGACACCCTATACTATCTCACTGTATATTGCGATCAAAATAAAAAATAAAGAAAATTCCCCGTACAAAATGTAATGGCAAATTATTTTTTTACGAATTTTCCAATTTTCTCGCCGTATAAACCTTCCTTAGGCGTATGGGATGTAACTTTATTTTATATTATATAGACATTCGAAATTTGCGCCATGATTCATTTCTAAACATTTGTACATAAATAATTGCCGAAAATGTTTTGATCCACCCGATGCAATGCGTTTCTTTTCAAATGCTCTTGTATTGTTAAAGCTGTAGCAACTCCAGAAAACGAACGAACGAACGAAACGAAACAGAAAACGAATTTTTAAAGTACGAATCGTACATACAAAATGACCTGGAGCAAATAAAATGTTCTGAGAGTGCCCATTCGAATAACATATTAGATTTTTCTAAAGAATCAGCCGTCCGAACTCAATGCAAATAGGTAATCACACGCAAATACCTATATCATTCCTCTGAGGTAAATAATACACGTTCATTCATTTGCACCACCATCGTCACTTTATTTTACTCATCCGAATACGGTTTGAAGCTGCAAATGCTAACAGCGATTACATTGAGGATCTCCTTTGCTGGCATCTCACGTCCATCACTTGGATATACTCCAGTTATTCTGGCACATTCCTTAATGTAGTTCTCTAGCTCCTTCCCATTGATAGGCTTACGTGGATCTTTTGCATGAATCGAGGACAAACATTTGCCTGTCATCTGTGTCAGCTGCGACCGTGACGAACTAAATACCTCATCCAGATTGTATAGTTCCAGTCGTGGCGCCGGTGGTTCACTGAAAATCGGTGGAAAAGCCTATACACGTAGTCAAACGGAGAGAAAATGATTTTTAAATGTAATTCAATTCCCGAAGTACCTACTTCTATAGGTGGGGCGAATATACACTCACCGCAAGTTGCAACGGTGGTAATGATATCTCAAACTGCGGTTTAATTATCTTAAGCGGTTCATATTTAACGTTTAATTGCCGATACGTATCTATGACATCCTTCAACAGGCGATTGCTTAGCGAAAACAGTGTCATGTCGAACATTTGCCTAAAATCCGATGGAGTTTCAGAGCCAATCGAGTCCACCAGGCACGGCCGTGGCAAGTGGGCCAGGAATGAAATGTCCGTAAATACTTTGGTATCATTTATCTAAAATGATAGATAGGACACAGACACACAGATCATATGATACGGGAAGAATTTCTCTAGGTGTTGGTGTTTTAGGTACTCACCTCAACATCGTTAAAGTCCAAATGTGTGAACCGCATTTTGTCATTCGATAGCAAATTGAGAAAATACTCCAGAATCGCGTCATTAGTCTTATCCGTCAGATACTTATCATGCCAGATGTATCCTGAGCCGATGGCGAGAATTTTACCATTTCGTTCGTTGCAATAGTAACCAACTAGGGGTCGATTGAAAGGGTAGACAACCGGTCCGGTTGTCATAAGGATATTGGCTGGATCAGTGACATTCAGAGTGGCACCGTAGGGGTATTGAAAGTGCACACGGTATTTCTCATCGGTGAAGTCATAGTCAACGATTTCGATATCCTCTTTGAGAAGATGTCGCCACATTGACTCGCATACCACACCGCCACCAATCACACATTCTTTGGGGTGAAAGTTTTTATAGTAATGCGGGCGGACAACTGTATCTGGAAAAAAATAGTGTTCAATTGCAAAACGTTAACAGTTATTGAGCCATGAATACTAATCTTTATCTTCATCTTTATGTCATTTAACAAATAATCTGTTCATGTGGCAATTGGTCTATCATAAATTAGGTTAATTTACTTTTAAATCTTAGGATTTTTTACTAATTCTTACGAACTTTTACTCAGTGGCGTTCTATAACTCGAAAAAATCCTAAAAGAGAGTGTCCTCGAGAGAGGATATGGTTGTCAAGTAACGCACTAATCCATTTACAAAAAGTAGATCAATTTCAGTGTAAAATCTGAGATCTGAAAAATATTTATGGTGGTCCTAATGGAAAACGACAATAGATTACTACAAAAGCGTTCCCTAACTTTTTCGTAAGTGTCTCCGTCTGTGAGAGAATTTATTCCGCTACTACCCGCATTTTGACAGTTTTTTTTATTCTTACTATTGTGGTGAATCAGGCACTTAGGAATTGTGGTGAATCGGGCACTCGGTTTCCTTCCAAGTTCCACTTCCAATTGGAGACTGGAATCTGTCAAGTTAGCTAATTCTAGAACCATCTAGAGAAGAGTTGGAATATACATCTGGAATATACTTCTGGAATATTCGCTGATAGGTGGTAGCGCGGATGTAAAAGGGGCGCGTTGAGAACAGAGATGTTCAGTTGACTTTTAACTAGTGATTGGTGAAATTCGAAAGAGTAATCGGTTGTGAGATAAATAAGTGTAAAGTAATACAGTGAATAAAGCGATTGGATTGAAACGTTTAAGAACTGATTTAAGTGATATTGTTTTGGTACTTAATAAGTGAATAAGTAGAAAGTGTAAATAAAGTGATTTTATTGGAAAAGTTAAACAGAATAGTGTTTTATATTTTCGAATCCCAGCCTGAATGTAACACTATACAAAAATAAAGGAACAGACCTATTGTCTAATCGCAGTAGTTGTATAGACACAAGCAGTGCCTTCATTTCTGTTTGGTTGTACTGACTGCCATTGGCATTGAATAATTGACTTGAGCTAGGGCCATTTATTACCAACCATTAACCATTACCAATATTAACTAAAACAAATCGAACTGTACTTACCACTATTGATATACATTCCGTAGTCCTCTAAGAAAAAGTTGACATTCGTATTGTAATCATTTTCGCCACCTTCTCCCAAGAGAACGATTACTTTTCCTCCATTCTCAACATACTCCTGAAATATTTATAAGCATTCAGTTTCAGATATGTACCTATGTATATATTATCTTAAACGTTATCTTTTTAATAATCAAAAGGAGATCTTAAGAGTATGTAGTTGTTCTCTTCAGCTTGTTAAATAATTAGTTGAGTGCCTAAGCCTACCTTGTCAGATTACTAAAATATTGACCCACCTTCATCACAATAAATTCATCTTCTGTGAACTTATCCTGAGGACCAGCCAAAACAAAAATATTAATTCTTGCTAATTTCTCCTTTGTGAGTTCTCCATCATTCCTTGAAAATAGAAGTTACTTTATCTGGCATATCTATACGATCCATTGTGTTACTCACTGTTCAACTTTCCAGTTTATTTTGATTTTCCGGTGCAACATTTTATAGTTGTCCGACAGTTGGAATCTCTCGTTTTTCGAAACATCAAATGAGATTAGCCCTTTAGACATAGTTTTTTGGTTGTTTTGGTATTAGCCCGCTAATCGGAATTACTTATAATTTCTGTTCCTAACGGATAGTTAATTATGTTGGATATTTGTTGAAAATATTTTGTTTACAATTTTTTTGTTGCTAGGTAACGATTTTTCTCCGTAACGTGAATTTTAAATGAAGAGGTTACGTGAATTCCTAATGATGCCAGTGACATCTAGCAATGTGAACATGAAAGTAGTAATTGTTTGTTGCATAGGGTGGTTCTAATGGAAATTTATTTTATATCACTTAAAAAAGAAAAAAATTCAAGGTTAATCTAAATCAGAGACAATACTGAGACCCCCAACTTCGACCGATTAACAGTTATTTGCCTACAAGCTAAATTTTACGCTCCCAAAAAGTTTAGGTGCGCTAGTATTGTTGCATAGAAATTCGTATTGACAAATGTCAAAAATCCTCTCAACCAACACATTCGCACCTAATCTTTTTACCATAAACAAATCATACTGAGACCCCCAACTCACAATCCTCTTGCCGCTGGCCCCCTCAATTTTTGCCAGAAATCCGCCATTTTGTTGTCCTATCCGTGTACGCCAATTCCTATCCGTTTTGCTTTGCCCACAGTGAAATGTAAAAAGATTAGGTGCGAATGTGTTGGTTGAGAGGATTTTTGACATTTGTCAATACGAATTTCTATGCAACAATACTAGCGCACCTAAACTTTTTGGGAGCGTAAAATTTAGCTTGTAGGCAAATAACTGTTAATCGGTCGAAGTTGGGGGTCTCAGTATTGTCTCTGCTTTTTACATTTCACTGTGGGCAAAGCAAAACGGATAGGAATTGGCGTACACGGATAGGACAACAAAATGGCGGATTTCTGGCAAAAATTGAGGGGGCCAGCGGCAAGAGGATTGTGAGTTGGGGGTCTCAGTATGATTTGTTTATGATCTAAATGATAAACATTTTTATTAGTTTGCTACTGTCATGTAACTAACTTAATTGTGATTGGGGTGTTTAACGAGTTGTTATGGCACGGGCGATAAGCGTGCAAAATTGTTTAAATCTCTTCAACAGAAAAACTATGAAAATCTATGTTAACAAACCGATTTTTTTAAATAAATAAAAAGCTAAATTTCTCCTTCTTATCCCTCTTGCCTTTCCTATGGTTGAACCTAAGGCTTCACGCTCAGTAGGGAGTCCATAACTGAGCCAAGTGGTTTTGAAAACTTTGTGTTTGTTATTTCCAGGGGGCTACGTCTTAATAAAATGGTAGATAGGTTCTTTACTGCTTAGTGTTTTTGTATTCGCGATTGTTTTCAAACGAATTTTAACTTTGCCTTAATGTAAAAATATAAAAGTAATTTCATTCGTCTGATAGATTTTGCAAATTGGTCCTGCCTTTGGTTTCAAGAAGGATCACAAAATCCTATTTTATTTTTTCTCCCAACTGTTTTCAGTGCCACCTGATCTGTTTGCCAATTTCATTCCGCATCATATCTAAAATCAAACACCACCAACTTCACTCCTAACGAATGTCAATTCTTGGTCGATACGATAGCACTGAAGAATTTTCTTCATCTCCTTCGAGTGTAAAATAGTATTCGTCTTGTCAATAGGTGAAAATTTTCTAATTAAATAAATTCTAACGAAAAATGGCATCGCTTTGTGGTCGTATTGCCGTCCGTGCAGCAGCTCGTCAAAATGTCACCTACACTCCAGTTCGATTCTGCAAGAGTAAGTTTTGAAGCAATTAAAAAAAATTGTAACCCGCAAATGAAAAAAAAAAAAAAAACGAGGTTCGGCGTCTGACATTTGTCCATCCACTACAGCTAGTGGTGCAACCCCATTACGTAATGAAATTGCTCTTCCTTAGCCAAAACAGTGGAAATCATGTACATTTTCAATGAAACTCCGTCCCAATATGCTCGGTGAATTATCTTCCACCTACTAGCTGATGTTATGTAACCTAGATAAGTGCGAAAAAATTAACCTTAAGCATACATGCATATAACTTGAATTTCCTGGAATCCCTGTGAAATGCAAGTCTTTATGAATTTGCATAGATAGTTCATAACATTTGAGTTGAAAATGGAAAATTTTGCTCCGCTGACTAATGACATTAAACTTTGTTTATGTAACTGAGGTCTTTGGAATCGTGCAGAACAATGAACTCGAAAATAGATTTATTTTTCTTTCCTCTCGCCTACAGTGATGAACGATCCATTGGAACACGCTACTGGTATTGAAAAGCGTGAACTATTGGCAAAGGCTGCCGGTAACGATAATCCCTTCGACATGAAAGTCTTCAAACGTGGAGCTGGTACCAAAGAGACCCCAAATCTAATTCCATCTGCCTTTGATGCACGTATTGTTGGATGTATTTGTAAGTTTGTTGCTTCTGAATGTAGTCTTTGTTTTAGTACAATACTAACGAGTGTTTGTCTCTCCAATTCTAGGCAATGAAGATCAAACCTATGTCCAATGGATGTGGCTGCAAAAGGGTACATCCAAACGTTGCGAATGTGGACACTGGTTCAAGCTGGTCGAGAAGGCACCCGTATAAATGTTTAACATTTATAAGACACTTAATATGCAATTAACACACAGCGCCGCCTCCCAACTACAACAAACTTTCCTAGTTTATCTATAATTTCTGTTTGTAGTAGGTATACATAACTGAAATACAACACAAAAATGTTGATAAAACATAGAATACCAAACGGATCAAGATCGATTATTCTGTGTGAATGCCATTCAATAATTTAGTGCGTGGAATTAAAATGAAACGTAATTGTTAACAACTCTGCTTCGTCTCTGGTTGATTGTCTTTTTGTAGTGATGTTCCGTAGCTTTTATGCTGCTGATGAGAAAGGTCATAGGCACGTGATCGTCAGGTATCCCAGCAATCGGTTATGTTAATTAATTTAGTACTATTAGCTGCGGCAGATTAGGTAGTCGAAAAACATATTTTGCTTATCTTGCCTGAATCGTTTATCAAAAAGCAATAGTATCTGCATGACGGCGACAATAATTCAACGAAACCCTTAAGCGTTCGTTGAATATATGTGTGCAATTGGATGCCCCAAACAAAACGTTGCGTTGCTCGGTTAAAATATGTAAATATGTTTGCCGGCATTGCAATTGGTGGACGTTTTTTATACTCGATGAACTTCCTGATATAGTTGGTTAACTTTAAGCTATTTTTGAAATAGACTTATTTTACGTCAACATTGGAATGTGTTCTCGACATTTTGCCGCAGTACCTTATTGCAGGTCATACGAGGTAAATATAACACTGCTCGCAAGTTTTTGAAGGAAAGAAACGAATGTTTAGTTTTTAGTTTAAAGTGTAGGAAGCCCGGGTTGTTCCCGCTTAATTTACAAAACGTGCGTAAACAAATTCGGGAGACAATAATCATTTTTATTTTAGATGGAACCAGTGTAGCTTTGGTTGGGCCAATTATTCATTATGATAATCACGGTTGCCATTGGTTTTGAGATTCCAACAGAACAAATGAAATACTAAGCCAGTTGCCAAGTCTATCTATTCTTACTTATTTGCTTTTAAAAAGGCGACTTACTGGCTACTGTTGCTTTCTGATCAATTCATTGCTGTATTTAAAGTATTCCAACATTTTCGCTAATTAAAGACCGATTTCCATTATTTTTAATTAAAATTAGTTTCAATTACATTTCCAAAATTGTTCGTTATTTAATAATAGCTCAATCAGGTTCTTCTATCCTAATAACTTAAAAGAACTCGTAAATAGGTTTCAGAAAATTGTAAAATGAGCCTAGTGCTAGTAACTGGAAATTAAACGAAAAAATGTTATCATTATTTATAAATTAAATCAATTTCACAGATTCCCCATTTACCTTTGTTTGAAGCCATATTTTTTTCTTTCGTAAAAGAGGTCCGTCTTTGAGCTACCAAGGTTCACTATCTTTGGACACCCATCGCGCTATAAACAGCCAATTTTCATAAATAAATGCAGTCTGAAGACAGATTTCATTCAACTTACGTCTTTCTCTTGAATAGTGCACTCCTTACAGTAGTAAGCATCAGAAACTCCAGGTCCACCGCATATTACACACCTTCCTTGATATGAACCGTAATTGCATTCATCACAAATTCGCACCAGTGTACATGGTTGGACATAGGAGTCACAAATCACACATTTGCCATCACATTTCTCACAGAGTCGACCAATGGCTTGAGAAAAGGTTATTTTTTTAAATATTCGTAAAATTAATTACTCATCATAATTACCAACTCCTGGTTGTTTTCTACAAAAAATTAAATCCGGATGATGCTTAGCCATCACTTTATTTCATAAAAATTAATATTCGTAAACGTTGATAAACAAAATTTTTAGCGGATAGAGGTAAATGACAGCTGTCAGATGAATTTTTATTTACAAAAAAATTTAAGAAAAAAAAACTTTGAAGCCGCTGTACGGCAAGTTCTGTTCGCATAACTCTGTCAAATTGAATAAAACGGGATGGGAACTTTTTCCTTTCAAATTTCTCTTATACCTACCCTTTTCACAGAGCAGCGAAAACCGTGTTTAATCGGCCATTTACACGGTCACACATTCCTATCACGGAAAATTAAAGGGATGCCCAATACTAAACAGCCGTCTGACTGAAAGGGACAGCATTACCTAACACGCAAAAAAACGTGATACGTTTTTTGGTCGGCCATCTTGTTTACGTGGTAGGAATTATGGGAAAGCTCTGCATGTTGATATTTTTATAGCGATGGCTTACGAAATTTTGTTTTCCTATAAAACAAAATGGCTTCCGGAAGGGATGAACGTACAATTATTTATTTATTTCGTACAAATGATTGATGAATTGTTGGTTTAATTTACTGAAACTAATTAACACTTTCATTTCACATATTTTAAATCGGAAATAGAAATTTGTTCATGTGATTGCAGAAATGTTGGTTGCCGGAACTTCCGCTTTGCGTATCTATAATTATGGATAGAACATCCATGACGCCTTATGAGCATTTACACGGTCACACATTCCTATCACGGAAAATTAAAGGGATGCCCAATACTAAACAGCCGTCTGTGATCTCATTCCTACGCCTTTATTAGCATTGACTGCGGATAAACGGATCTCTCTGTCCCGTCTCGTGCAAAAATGCGCGTGCGTGATAAGCTAAGATTAGACTGTATGCCAATTATGCATATGAATGCCAACAGGCAAATGACCAGATTAGCTGTCAAATGACCAAAATGCCAGGATTATCAAAACTGTATATTAGACTATATTACCAAAATTACCAATATGGTCATATTTGCCTTGTTGGTCATTTGGGGCATTTCCTATTTTTTCATTTCATATTTGTTATTTTTCCAGAAAAAAGGGAACGAAAGTGAAAATAAATCACAATCCCACAAACTAAAACACCGATGACAACAAAATAGTTCTTGTTCCATCAAAAATGCCAGCCGAAATTTGCGTCCCGATTGATTTTTAAATATTAATTCATAAATAATTTACAAAAATAGATTCACCCGATGCAATGCCTTTCTTTGCTTTAGAACAAATTCACGAAAACCTAAACGTCCTCCACCAGTTGCCAAACTCAAGCGCGCTTGTATTGGTAAATCTGAGAAAATATCTAGATTCGCAAAAGTGCTCTGAAATCTGAAAAAGATTGTTTTTTTTTTTGGACCAAACGAACATAAAAACTGCTCTGAGAGCAAAAAAAGTGCTCTGAGAGCGCCCAATCGAATACCACTCCCACTTGGTTAAATTATAACAACAAACAGCGCTAGAAACTCAGCCCTACTCTTTTTGACAAATCGCGTCACGTGTTGGTTTTTGTTTTGCAATTTCTGTATATCGCGCTTCAAAACTTTGATATTACTTTTTCTTAACCATAGTCGAAATAATGCTTGATAACTCGCCGCAAATAAAAGCCGGTGACTATGTTATACTTCAGCGACAAAAGTATACCAAACTTCATAAGTTTGGGAATTTGGATTCGACAGCAATGCTAGGTAAGGATCACTTGGAACTGCGTGCAATCGACGGACACCCTTATTATTCGACATTTAAGATGGTTCCAAAGGAAGGTAAGGGACGTCAAAGGACGTGCACCCTGCAACTTTGTTCCGAAAGCGAAATGCGCAACATCTGTGAAGTTCTAGGGGGCTCTGAGAGTGGTGTGGACAATAGAAACATCATTGACGATGGCGAATCACAGAATTTGCGCCCAGAAGATATTTCAAAACTACGTGAGGAGTGCAATGAATCTTCGAAAATTATAGAAAAAATTGTCGAAAACTCAAAGACTTTCAATTCGAAAACGGGTTACTCCCAAGAGAAGTATCTCAAGAAAAAGGAAAAGAAATATTTTGAGTTTGTCCAAATTCGGCAACCATCGATAAGAATGCTGACAGAAATCTACTACCGTCAGGATGCAGAGAAGATTATGGGTATTCGCATGGACACACTGTCACAGATAATTTCGTACTCAGGGGTAAGTGCGTTTGGTAATTATCTTCTTTATGAGTCTGGGACAAATGGACTGCTACCGGCGGCATTTCTCAACGCAATAGGCGCTAATACCGAGTCGAATCTTGTTCACTTGCACCCAGGAAATGTTCCACAGAAACAGGCAATACTGGCACTCAACATGGCAGACGAGCAGACGAAGCGCTGCGTATCTGTGAACATCTACTCAGTTCTAAGGGAGTTCTATCAGGGAGCCTCGGCGGCAGAGCAAGATGAAATCTTGGAGGAACCGCCCAAGACACCAACTGATGAGAATCCAAGCAAAAAGCCAAGGCTAGAGGAGTGTGATGAAACTGCTTCTCAAAAGTTGGTATCGAAACCGCTGCAAAAGTGGCAACTCGAAAATAAGCGTGCATGTGAGCTGATGAAAGACAGATTTGACTCCCTTGTTATAGCAGTGAAGGAGCATCCTTCAAACATCACCAAAGCTCTGTTGCCGTTTTTGAAACCCTCACGACCAATTGTCATCTTTAGCCAATGCAAGGAAGTGTTGATGGAGATGTACGTCGAGCTGAAGTCGACTACAGAGGTAACAAATTTACACCTTACATCGAACTGGTTGAGGATGTATCAGATTCTTCCAAATCGAACGCATCCCGAAGTGAATATGAATGGTAACAGTGGATATTTACTGTGCGGATACACGATTAGATAAATAAAATGTGTTTTTTTATATTGAATTCATATGTTATGCATTTGTGTTTATTTCTTGAATCGAAATGTGTAGGCGTTTGGACATTTTTTATATACGTACAAGTTTTCATGAAGTACTAAGAGGATTTTCTTCAAGACATTACAAGGCTAGGTATGTTTGGTCAAAGTTAAAGTCAGTGTCGGCTCCATCTGTCGATAAATCAAAACACATCTCGAACGAACGAATATTTCTTCCTCAAATAATTTTCCAAAATAGTGCATGGAGAATTTGGTCAAAAAGATAAAGTCGCACATACGTAAATAGGCAGAGAATTGGCATCTCCTTGTGAGATTCGTTGTTGACACTTTTTCTGCAAAATAACCATGTATAGTACAGTAACGCAACTCGTAGTGTAAGTAGTTCTTTAGTAAGATCTGTGTTGGAATACTGTTCTATTATTTGGTCACCAGCACATCAGGTGCATATAAATCGGATTGAACGTGTACAAAAGTCTTTTTCAAGATATTGCCTTCGTCACTTTAATGGGTCAGTGGAAATGCCCAGTTATGAAGAAAGATGTCGGATAATAAACTTAAAGTCCCTGGAAACGAGAAGACTTATTCAGGACATAACGTTTATAAAAGACATCGCTTCTGGAAGAATTAACTCAACGTTTTTACTGTCCAATCTCTCTTTTTACGTTCCGGGAATTCCGTTACGTGAGCATGGCTTGCTTTATGAACCTAATCATTCTACAAGCTATGGAAGGAATGAGCCTTTAACAAGGTGCATTAGGAGTTTTAATTCAATATGCAATTCCATTGATTCCAGTATTGATATTTCGATCAGCAGAATTGCATTTAAAAAAAGATTAAATGAATTGTTATAATTGCTCATAGGGTTTTTTTTACTTTTGCTTAGAATTTTACAAATGTAATTATTAAAAGCACAAGTTTTTCCCTTAGGGTAATGGAATACATTTTTTTTCTTGCACACTAGGTGGAAGTTTTTTTTTTTTTTTTTGTTTTTCTCAATAAATTTTTGAATTCTTTTTTTCTCTTCACTTGAAGAGTTTTTTGTATCTTAGTATTAAATTAACATTTTCATTTTTTTTGATAAATTTTTAAATTAGTATTTTTTCTCTTCACTTGAAGAGTTTTTTTTTTTTTTAATATTAAATTGCATTAACATTTTTCAGGTTTTTTTTTTTTTTTTTTTTTTTGATTAATTTTTAAATTACATTTTTTTCTCTTCACTTGAAGAGTTTTTTTATTTTTTTTTTAATTTTAAATTCATTAACATTTTTCAGGTTTTTTTTTTTTTTTTTTTATTTGATAAATTTTTAAATTACATTTTTTTTCTCTTCACTTGAAGAGTTTTTTTTATCTTAATATTAAATTTTTCTCTTACTTTAAGAGTTTTTGAATTAAGTAATTATATAGTCTGTAAATTGTAAAATGGTAGACTTAAATAAATAAATAAATAAATTGTTATAAGTCTTATAAGGGATTCTAGAGGGCGTTGGGAGTGGTAGGTGGTGAGGAAACTAGGATGTGGATGGGACCTAAGGAATGGATTGGGATAAGAGTGGGAGAGAGAGTGTTGAGAAGCGAGTGAACATGGCATGCTTGCGATGCGCGGCTTATCTCGTCGGACGGGGTGGTCCTTGTCTTCACTTCTCAACCTAACCTACAACAAAACATTGAACATGCCAAAAAAAAAACTTTACCTGTTTACATCGGACGGACATCCATCACACTGAGAGGGCTGCTGATGTCGTTGCAGCATGGCCTTTTCCCTCCCCTCCTGGAAGTTCTTGGCCGTAGAATGAACTTCCCCTTAGTTGAGCACAGCTGCAGTCAATTTAGTCCATTACGCCGAAAGGACTTTAGCTCCCCTACCGCACCCCTATAATGGTTACTCTTAGCAAGCCATCATTGTAGCTCACGACCAAAATGAAATAATAAAACTAAATCTCTTCATTTAAGGCGTGACGAATATTATATTTATCATAAATTCGTTGGGTTTATCGGTTCGTTAAATTTCTAAATTTTTGTGACTTGATCATATTTAACTAAACAACAACAAAAAAAGGAAGGAAAAGAAAAAAAAAAATATATATATATATTTATCCTAATCTAAATTAGCTACTTAAATTTGGTTTCACTTGGTTCCTACTAACCGATAACTTCATTTCGTTATCGCAAAAAAAAAGGTTAAACCTAACCGCGGGTCCTACCTACAAAGAGCTCTCTATAGTTGACTATAAATTTGAGGACCAATAGGTCACGACGATCAAACAAAAGAAAAACTGCTTGTGAAACAAAACTTATTACAAACCGAATGAAAAGGAACTTTTAACCCAAAAGCAATAACAAAAAAATATGTCACGTAATGATCACGCCAAAAAAAAACAAAAAAAAATATAATTAAAAAAAATATATATATCAATTCAACACAAACGTATACTATAAATAAATAACAAAAAAAACAACCAGGAACAGTAAGAGCAGGTATACGTTTAGACGCTCAGAAGTAAATAATAAAAAAAAAAAGAACTACCGAAAAATAACTAAGTACGTAACAGCAAAAAAAAAAATTCTTAATAACTAATCAATCTTTAGATCGGGTTTACTTCCCAACATGAAAATATATAATAACTTAATGATACGATAATAGTTAATAACAAAAAAAAGAAAATAAATTTAATATGTAGGTAACGAAAATAATTTAAACACAAAGTTTATTGGCAAAAAAAAATGTATGATGGCAATGCTGCAGCGGATACGAAGGCTGGCAACTCCTCACTGAATGTGTACCCACGGCAGTAATTATGTGTAGGTACTTTTTTTTTTTTTTTTTTTTTTTTTTTTATTTTTTTCAAATGGGCACAAAAATTGTATGCGTGTGTAGCAAATTATACACCCTGCGCGCTTCTTTGGACTCTGGTATTTCTTTTGCAGGTTTTATGAGCTCTCACTTTACTGCGGCGGTTTTCCTTCAAGGAAGCTCAGCCTGTAGTCCAGTCGCTTGGAAGGCTGTACCCTTGGATTCGTTTGACGGTCAAGGCCTTTTAAATCTCGCCTGACCGCCGAATTCGCAGTTATCCCTATCCACACAACGCGGCCTATAATATCGCACTTTCTTTATTTTATTTCTTCCTATAATAATGGTCCTATCCTATGCACTCACCCCTTTTTTGATTTATCTGCTTTTAAACAAATTCTCGCCTTTTTTTTTTTTTTTATTTTGTTAGGTCGGCACTTTGAAATTATACTGATTAACACTTTTTTTTTGTAGTCTAATTCACGTGGGGACTTGCTATGTCCGTGACGACTTGGACTTGAATGCCTCTACTCGAAGAATTCCATTTCAACTTTGCATATACCTACCCACCAATCCAGAATACGATCCATCGTCCGATCTCCCGGCCGTTATTTGAATTTCTATTCTCTCCGTAAAGAGACATCTATTTTCCCTTTCCTTTATCCGGAAAGCTCAGACCCAACGCACTGGTTTCTGCATAAGATTTCCAAAACCCAATTCATATCTAAGACACGGACGCTATGGGACAGACCTTTGGGACATGGCGAAATTAAAATAAACACCAACAGAACTACCTGCTTAAATCGCTAGCTGTCAGACGAGGTTTGTTCACTAAGTGCACCGCAAAATAACTTTTCCCAGGTGGCCGCAACAAATCTCCGTATTTGGAGGAATTCCTCGATTGCTACAGAGACGGAGAAAACGGATACATGTCTCTTCTTTAACGTGGTGAAGAACCCCACCCAAAGCCGGGCAATATAACGTAAAGTGTGCCGTACTGAAGCATTATCAGTTCGATACATTGGTAGCTTATTGCTTATAAGTAATTTACAGAATCTCTCATCATTCCGTCCTTAATGTGGTGTAGAAGCAGAAATCCACCCGCGCCCGATATATGCCATCGTGCCACTTCACGGTCCGACGTCTTTTGATTGTGTAGCCATATGAGCGATGGAACTACACAACATTTTATGGAACATCGATACTGGGTAACGTGGTAAGTTGAGATTCTGATATCCGTATATACATATATATTTTTATTTTTTTTTTTTTTTTTTTTTTTTGTACATATAACTCACATTTCTTGTACTTAGGTACTGAAGCTGATCGAATTCATTGTGCTGCGGGTGACTTATTATCGCGCAGCAACCCTGCAGAAGTCTGACATGCGATTGTTTTTGTTTTCCCCATCGCCAGTGCCAGTATGGAGCAAAGAACGTGATCTTTCCCATTCAAGTGAAAGGGTAAGTCCTAAAACGGATACGTTAATTGCATAATACATAGTTTAATTATATCAATACTATGCATAAGTCTAGTAAATACATAAAATGCATATCACAACAAATAAGCTGGAAGAATAAATATATAGATAAGGATAAGATAGACATACAGAATGTGGTAAATATGCATAAGGAAAATTGTGCAAACTAATGACTAGATATAATACTTAAATTAGGAAACAACAATTATAATAAATAACAAGTAAATAAATAACCTAAAGATCAATAGCATAAATGACTCTCAGAAATACATAACATAAACTGAATAAATAAACAGATATAAACAACGATAAATAGAATAAATAGCATTCTAACAAATAAATAAATAACATACAGAGGCATACGATCAGTAAATAACATAGAAATAAATAGCTAATTTCGTAACATGATAATAAATAAATAAATAAGACATACTTATACTTAGTATACATAACGAATCGATAAATAAATAAATAAATTAACGTAGACCAGTCTTTGTTCTCTCTTTTTGGGGTTTACTGCTTAAGGTCTTTGGCATGAAAGATTCCCACCGATTTGCCTTGTAGGTTTTCGAGCTCGTACATGTTTTTGCCTACGGCTTTTATTACTCTACATTTAACAAATTTGGGGCATAGTTTTGCAGTCAGGTACTTTGTGCTATCACTGAGAACGAAGTTTCTCCTATATACTTCCTGTCCAGGTAAGAAACGTACTTTTCGTGCTCGGGTGTTATAAGTTTTCGCACTATTCTCTTGCGCTTCTAGGATGTTTGATTTTATTTTATTGTGCAAGCATTGCATTCGTAAGTGCCGAGGTAGGATATTTATTTCGTTGTCGTTAAGGGCGTTTAGTTTGGTTGCCAATTCATAGCAGCTTCCATGTGTGATGATGTTTGTGCCGAATACGGCGAAGTGTGGTGTTACACCGGTGGCTGCATGCGTTGATCCCCGCAATGCACACGCGATTTCATTTATATGAACATCCCAATCACGCTGATCGTCTTTTAAATAGGATCGAATTGCTGCTAACAGTGTCCGGTTGACTCTTTCGGATGCATTAGACTGTGGGGAATAACTGGCTGTTTTAAAATGCCTAATGCCATTTCGTAACAACAGGTTTTGAAATTCACTTGACAGAAATTGTTTCCCGTTGTCAGAGTGAATGATTTGGGGTACACCGAACATGTAAAACACTTCGTTTTGCAGAAAATTGACAACACTGGACGCAGTCGCTTTTTTTAAAGGCTTTAGCAACACAAATTTTGATAGGTGGTCAAGGACAATGAAAACATAGGCATTTCCTGCTTTCGATCTTGGGTATGGGCCAAGAAAATCAACATACAGCTTTTGGAATGGACGATCAGAACAGTAACTGGAAGACATTTCAGGACGTAGGACTTGATTGGCTGACTTGCACTGCTTACAAATTTCACATTGTAGCACAAAGTTTTTAATTTGTACTGTCATATTCGGCCAATAAAAGTACTGACGAACTCGGCTCAAGGTTTTTGCAATGCCACCGTGCGCAGCTTGGGGTGGTATATGTGCGCGCCTTATTATTTCATTTGTTAAGCCGGGTGGAATCCAAAGTTTCCATTGGTGTTCCGTGGAAATATCATCGGGGCTGGACAGTGAGCGTTTGTAGACAAATATGTCTTCTACCTTTAAGTCCGGTAGTCTGTCCTGATTATTTTTGACTGTCTCGATTAGGTTCACATACTCATCAGATTGAAATTCTGATGACTCCAAGTCAATCAATGGTGCTATTTCTTCCAATTCCAGACTTTCAATATGCATCCGCGACAGAGTATCGGGGACGACATTAAGCGAACCCTTTCTATGCTCTATGATGAAAGAGAATGCCTGCAGCTTGAGGCTCCATCTTGCCAATCTGCCACTAAGGTCTTTAAGACCCATCAGCCATTTAAGGCTGGAATGGTCGGTGATGACAGTGAAGTCCATTCCCTCCACATATGGACGGAATCTTTGGATGGCCATTACTGCTGCAAGGCATTCTTTTTCAGTCACGCTGTAGTTCTTTTGGCAGGAATTGAGCTTTTGTGAGAAATAAGCTATAGGGTATTCTTCCTCTTTCTCGTTTCGCTGGAATAGCACAGCTCCAATTCCCGAGTCTGAGGCATCGCACTGGATATAGAACCTTTTTTTGAAGTCCGGATGTGTAAGAACAGGGGCACTCACTAACGCATCCTTTAGTTTTCTGAAAGCTGTGGTAGCCTCTTCAGTCATGCTAAATTTTGTTTTATTTTTCTTTAGAGTATCGGTCAGTGGGGCAGTAAGGCTGGAAAAATTTTGAATAAAACGTCTGTACCAACCCGCGAGGCCTAGAAATCTTCGCACCTGTTTTGCGCTCTTCGGTAGCGGAAAGGTTTCGATGGCTTCTACTTTCGCTGGATCGGTCTTAAGCAGCCCGCCACCAACTACGAAGCCTAAATACTTTAACTCCTTGAAACAAAACTTGGATTTAGATAAATTTATGGTCAGGTTGGCTTTACCTAGGTATAGCGCGACTTCTTCTAACAGCGAAATGTGCGTCTCGAAATCAGGGGCAATTATGAGAAGGTCGTCAAGATAAACGAAGACGCGGTCTTTTAAGCGTGCGGGGATAACCTTGTCCATTAAACGGCACATCCTTTGAGCTGCATTGCACAACCCAAAGGGCATTACCGTAAAATGATACAGGGGTCTCCCCGGCACAGCAAAGGCCGTCTTTTCCCTACTCTGCCTCTCCAACGGTATTTGCCAAAATGCGTCCTTCAGGTCTACACTACTTATAAAGTAGGTATCCTGAAGGCGGCTGAGAAGCCCGTCGATATGGGGGAGAGGATAAGCGTCCTTTTTGGTCAAGGCGTTCACCTTCCTTGAGTCCAAACACAAGCGATTCTTCCCTGGCTTGCGAATGAGGACCACAGGAGAACACCAGGGACTCTCACTCTCCTCCACTACGCCAAGGCTTATCATTCGGTCTATTTCCTGGTATAGGAGGTCTTGTACCGCCGGGGAGACAGGGTAGTGACGCTGCTTTACAGGGGCCGCGTCTCCAGTGTCTATAATGTGCTCCTCCACATGTGTCTTTCCGAGGCCATGAGTCGAGTAGCAAAGGAATTTTTGTTTGGCTGCCTCCAATCTTAATTCTTGAGCTGTTGTCAGCTCATGGGTACCTGTATCGGGCGTAATATTTTGGATGGAAAGAGAGCTAATTATATTTGGAGCTAGTTGGAATGCTTTCCAGAAATCGACCCCAAGATATAGTTCTTGGTCTAAGCTGGGTACTAAATAGAAGGTTATGTGTTGTTTTTGGTTCTTGTAGTCTACCTCAGTTTTAATTCTGCCGACTATGGCTTGATTCTGACCATCAGCTGTTTTAACCTTTGATTGGAATGATGGATTGTATTGCAGGTTAGCTGATTTTAAGAAATTTAAGCAATTTTTCCCTAGTATGCTAATGCTCGCTCCACTGTCTAACAGACCAAGCATTTCCTTATCACCTATCTTAATTTTTGCGTATGGTCGCGGATCTAATTTTGTATCAACTGTTGTTGATGAGATACTTTTTCTCACCTCTTTCCTTATTCCACATCTAAGTCTAGCTTTACTAATCCTATTTGAAACAATTGATGACGATACACTATGCTGACTGAAAATTCTTTTTCTAGCAGCGTTATAGTCTCTTAATCGAATATGTAGTGGTTTTAATCCAAACTTCTTATCACTATTCTCTACAACTAATTCTTTATTTTCTCTTACTAATAGCCGGATATTCGGGTCGTTAGTGTTAATAAGTCGACCTTCTAAAATGGCGGAGCTGTCGGGTATGTCTGGGTTGAACGCGACTCCCCCGGTAGACTCACGTTCGCCTTCCGGTTTTCCGGGTTGCAGCGCATACATTTCGGTGTAATCACACCTGGACTACCACACCGGTAGCAAAATATATTCCGCTCAGTTTCTGGACAATCGACGAAAGAATGTCCTTGTTGACGACAGTTCCAGCAGGTATATAAATTATTATACACCTGTTGTCTTGGTGCGTGAGGACGGGCACCATGGAAATTGACGGCGGCTACACATTCCGGTTGGTCATACTCATGCATGCCTACTTCGTTTTCCACGATCACCTCGTGTGCAACGAATTTTGGATGGGGACGTTGATGACGTGGCACATCTTTACATGGGAACGTATTTTCTGCATCTTTACACGCATATCGTAACTGTTCTAGCGTAAAGATCGCCATAGGAAACACCAGTCTTCCAATGCTATCTTTCAAGTTCCTTTTCATGATTCGTACCAGATCTATTTCAGGAATAGGCACTCGCAATTGCGATTTCATTCTGGCAATCGCACTGAAGAAATCGTCTGTAGATTCCCAGGAACCTTGCTTGCGATCCATTAATTCACGTATGATTTCGAAATCCGATTTAGAATTCCGAAATTGTCGCATAATGGCATCGCGCAAGTTTGGCCAGTCTGGTCTGTAGTTTGAACGCTGGTACTGCCAGTACCATTCATATGCACTTCCGGACAGCAATAAATGGAAGTCTCTTAGAATCTCAGACCAATGACACCCGTATTGGGCTTGGAGGGTTTCCAAACGGAAAACGAAATCTTCCACTCTCAGCTTGTCTGGTTTTCCTTCGAAATTTAGCCCCCATTTATCAATTTTTATGGGTGCTCTTCCTGGGGAAAAGTTTGTTCGGTGAGGCATTTGATGTCGATACGGTTCAGTTATTGGGGCTCGTCCCATAGAACTCTGTGGGATTGGGTAAGTTTGATCATTATTTTGGATTTCCCTATTTGAATCATAATTCTGTTGCAAGTTTGGTTGCAGGTTAACGTTTGTAGGAGGGACAAATGGAATTGAATCTGCCCGAAGTTGCGTCAGAATATTCGTAACTGGTTGGTGTTGTGTGGGTGCTTGCTTTGAACTAGACGATGACGTCGCCGAAGGGGGGTCTTCGGGTTGTGCTGGTTTGATTACGTCGTTTATTTCTTTGAAGAATCCCAGCAAACTATTCCTTAATTCTTTTTTTAGGTCATTTGATATTTCTTCTCGTAGAGAGGACTGATACGAGGAGTAAGCGTTTAGAACTGCCAAGTTAAGGTACGCTTTAAGATCGAGGACTCCATCAACATTTCCTTGGACAGCTGGCGTATTATTAGCATGGGGTCTTGCATCTTGCGACACATCAATCACGGTCTGTTGGCTTTGAGCTTCAAGGGATGCTGCCCCCAACCCACTCAAGCTACTGTACGAAGGGGCCTGAATAGAGGAAAAAGAAGTGTCTTGGGCGTTTGAGGACTGTGGGCGTGGAAGACCTGAGCTGGACGGGTATAGTGGATTTTGGTGGGCACTATTTGAATGATAGTCAAAACAAAAACTCTTTTGTGGATTGCCACTCGTTTGTGGTACCGGAGGCTGGATCGTATTTTCTCCAATAAGTGGGGGAAAGGCGCCTCTGAATGATAGTTCAGATGGCTTCTGACCTGTATTTGTCATTCCGTCAGTTAGCGTAAGCTCATCTGATGTCGAAGTCAAATCTCTACTTGTATTAGCCATTGCTGGCCAGGCAGAATGCGTGGCACTTGACAAAGTGGGCGGAGGAACTGAAGTTGAAAATAACAGCTCTGTTGGTCGCTGACCTGTAGTTACCGTTGGATTGCATGATGGTAACTCATAGGCATTCGAAGTCGTCGTCACTGGAATGCTGGACATTTTTGCCCGGGGTGAGTGTCTTACATTCGCCATAGTATTAGGTAATGTATTTTGTTCGGAATTAGTAACAGATCGTGTCGTAATTCTCCTAGTATCGATGATTTCAGCTCTTTTACCCTTTTGACTTATTTTTTTCTTTTCAGCTGAACTCATCACGAGGGACAACTATACTGACAAGGTCAGACGAATTTCTAGGCGAGGATTTTTTATTTTTATATATATATGTATATTTGTAAGTAATGTATTTATCTATAAGTTAATGATTATAAAAAAAAAGTAATATAATTATGCAAAATACCGGAAAAGAGAATGCAAAAAAAAAAAACACAAAAAAAAACTGTAAAATGAAATGTGTATGTATGTGCGCTACTATATGTGCATAGGATGTATTTCTTATTTATAGTATAATAAAGCAACTATAAGAAAGAAACAAAAAGACATCAACAGTGTATTCGTGTATGTTTGAATAGCTAGGTATGTATTTGTTTGTTGGTTTTGTATCTCATATATGATTCGGGGTGTTTCGGGTAGCTTTCTTCGGCGGCGTTGTTGGAGTTGCATAATGGACTGATTGATTTGCAACTTCGCGGATGTGTGGACAGCGGACGGACGATGAAATTGATCTCTCAGTGTGGCAGAATAAACAACCAGAGACATAAAGTAAGTACGTTGACAAACAAAGTTGTACCTCAGATCGTTCCCGCAATTCCATTCTAGTCATGGACTTTTTTGATGAAAGACTTGGAACATTCTGGTTTACAACACATACAAAGAGATTACTAACTAAGGATGGACTAGTGCAACTTGACTTGACAAAATTATCAGACGAGGCCACTAGCCACATGTTATAAAGACAATATAGTAAGGAAAAGAAAATTGAAACGAGTTGATAGGAAAGTGAAAAAAAAATGTTATCAAAAGATAGATAGATGAAGAAAACAAGGACTAACAAGGTGCCAATTGCTGTCGCTGTCAATATTGAAACTTTCCGTCGCAATTCGAGGTGGCTTTCCGAAAGGCTATCCCCTCGAAGACTTACGGCTTTTCAATATTAACAGCAAGGACAATTGTAGACAAATACAACATAAAGGACATAGTACACGGGACAAACAAAAACGTTGGGCGCCATTTGTTATAAGTCTTATAAGGGATTCTAGAGGGCGTTGGGAGTGGTAGGTGGTGAGGAAACTAGGATGTGGATGGGACCTAAGGAATGGATTGGGATAAGAGTGGGAGAGAGAGTGTTGAGAAGCGAGTGAACATGGCATGCTTGCGATGCGCGGCTTATCTCGTCGGACGGGGTGGTCCTTGTCTTCACTTCTCAACCTAACCTACAACAAAACATTGAACATGCCAAAAAAAAAACTTTACCTGTTTACATCGGACGGACATCCATCACACTGAGAGGGCTGCTGATGTCGTTGCAGCATGGCCTTTTCCCTCCCCTCCTGGAAGTTCTTGGCCGTAGAATGAACTTCCCCTTAGTTGAGCACAGCTGCAGTCAATTTAGTCCATTACGCCGAAAGGACTTTAGCTCCCCTACCGCACCCCTATAATGGTTACTCTTAGCAAGCCATCATTGTAGCTCACGACCAAAATGAAATAATAAAACTAAATCTCTTCATTTAAGGCGTGACGAATATTATATTTATCATAAATTCGTTGGGTTTATCGGTTCGTTAAATTTCTAAATTTTTGTGACTTGATCATATTTAACTAAACAACAACAAAAAAAGGAAGGAAAAGAAAAAAAAAAATATATATATATATTTATCCTAATCTAAATTAGCTACTTAAATTTGGTTTCACTTGGTTCCTACTAACCGATAACTTCATTTCGTTATCGCAAAAAAAAAGGTTAAACCTAACCGCGGGTCCTACCTACAAAGAGCTCTCTATAGTTGACTATAAATTTGAGGACCAATAGGTCACGACGATCAAACAAAAGAAAAACTGCTTGTGAAACAAAACTTATTACAAACCGAATGAAAAGGAACTTTTAACCCAAAAGCAATAACAAAAAAATATGTCACGTAATGATCACGCCAAAAAAAAACAAAAAAAAATATAATTAAAAAAAATATATATATCAATTCAACACAAACGTATACTATAAATAAATAACAAAAAAAACAACCAGGAACAGTAAGAGCAGGTATACGTTTAGACGCTCAGAAGTAAATAATAAAAAAAAAAAGAACTACCGAAAAATAACTAAGTACGTAACAGCAAAAAAAAAAATTCTTAATAACTAATCAATCTTTAGATCGGGTTTACTTCCCAACATGAAAATATATAATAACTTAATGATACGATAATAGTTAATAACAAAAAAAAGAAAATAAATTTAATATGTAGGTAACGAAAATAATTTAAACACAAAGTTTATTGGCAAAAAAAAATGTATGATGGCAATGCTGCAGCGGATACGAAGGCTGGCAACTCCTCACTGAATGTGTACCCACGGCAGTAATTATGTGTAGGTACTTTTTTTTTTTTTTTTTTTTTTTTTTTTATTTTTTTCAAATGGGCACAAAAATTGTATGCGTGTGTAGCAAATTATACACCCTGCGCGCTTCTTTGGACTCTGGTATTTCTTTTGCAGGTTTTATGAGCTCTCACTTTACTGCGGCGGTTTTCCTTCAAGGAAGCTCAGCCTGTAGTCCAGTCGCTTGGAAGGCTGTACCCTTGGATTCGTTTGACGGTCAAGGCCTTTTAAATCTCGCCTGACCGCCGAATTCGCAGTTATCCCTATCCACACAACGCGGCCTATAATATCGCACTTTCTTTATTTTATTTCTTCCTATAATAATGGTCCTATCCTATGCACTCACCCCTTTTTTGATTTATCTGCTTTTAAACAAATTCTCGCCTTTTTTTTTTTTTTTATTTTGTTAGGTCGGCACTTTGAAATTATACTGATTAACACTTTTTTTTTGTAGTCTAATTCACGTGGGGACTTGCTATGTCCGTGACGACTTGGACTTGAATGCCTCTACTCGAAGAATTCCATTTCAACTTTGCATATACCTACCCACCAATCCAGAATACGATCCATCGTCCGATCTCCCGGCCGTTATTTGAATTTCTATTCTCTCCGTAAAGAGACATCTATTTTCCCTTTCCTTTATCCGGAAAGCTCAGACCCAACGCACTGGTTTCTGCATAAGATTTCCAAAACCCAATTCATATCTAAGACACGGACGCTATGGGACAGACCTTTGGGACATGGCGAAATTAAAATAAACACCAACAGAACTACCTGCTTAAATCGCTAGCTGTCAGACGAGGTTTGTTCACTAAGTGCACCGCAAAATAACTTTTCCCAGGTGGCCGCAACAAAATAAATATTTGTTTACTATAATAACCTAAAAAGAGTAACGATCAAAAGAAAGTAAACGATTTTTCCATCTGTGTTTGGTTTCAATTGATTTAGGACTACTATAATTGCACAACGAAAATTAGAAACATGGACTGTATAAGTTCATATAATAATAGACTAAATAATCTTTAAGGGTGGGGAGGATGTAATGATCTATACTAATGCAACATGACGGGGCAATTATAATTGACTTGTGTGCGTTATAATTAAGATAAGAAGTAGCGATCGCGAGCGCTTGTCTCTACATTAAATAATTTTATTGGATGGCAATGGCTTGAAGAGTTGATGTTATGCTTCATACTCATCGCTTGCCTTCGTAGAGAGAAACACGCATAATGTACGCGACTTCAACAACAAACCACAGTGGAACTAATCTCGCCAATATAGATTTAGAAAAAGAGTATTCTCCTTCTGTTAGCAGTAACCGCGATGATCCAAATAATATAATAAATCAGTTTGTACAAATTCTTACAGAAGGTATGTACTATTCTGACTTGTACAAATAATATACATAATTATGTTTTATATGTGAGCAGAAACAGTACGTGTGGGTAAAGTTTATAACCGACGAAATGTTTCTTATGGTGATCGTAATATGGAATCTATGGATATTTACTTTAAAGAAGTTGAATCCGGTAAGGAAATATATAGTATGAATTTAAGAAAGGTGAAACACGCATTTTATAAACATTTTTTCCAGAATGGAAAACTCTTAACAGGCTAGTGATGAAGAAATTTCTATACAAATGATGCGTGTTATTTGCACCTACGCATATTATAGTAAATCTGTGGTCAGCTAAATACATATTTCTATTTTTAATACAGATACACCAATTTTTGTGTTCATCCATGGAGGTTACTGGGTAATGGGGGATAAGAGCAACTCTGCAGTTTGTGTAGCGCCATTAGTTGAACGAGGTTATCGTGTTGCCATACTGGATTATGATCTGTGTCCCAACGTGACATTACAAGAATTGATCCAACAGATTCGAAAATTTCTAAAATTTTTGCTTGAGTATGCTGCCGAGACGAATGCGGAGTAAGTAAACTGATATTGAGAAGAGTTGACAGTGTTTATGTTTGGTTTACTCCATTCAAATATTACTACAGAACTGTAGGCAATATATCTACATGTTCCCTAAGAATATTGCATTCGAATACATTAGTCAAACTTCGTTCCTTTACGCAAAAGTTGGATAGGATGGAACCAAGTTTGACTATTGTGTTCTTATGCATTACTGTCCATCGACTTGAAAGCGCAAGCAAACCCATATATTTTGATAAATCAAATGTTAGCATAAAAAGAGACACAACACGAATTAAAGAGGCAGTCTCGTTCTCGTTTAAATAGTCACTGTGAGTAGAAGTTTAAAGACGTTGGCGTTATAAAATAATGAATTCATTTTGACTATTTTGATTATTTTTATGCGTTTTTTAAGGTTTAATATTTCGCTAACATATTTTTAGGAAAATATCATTATGCGGTCACTCAGCCGGTGCACATTTAATTGCAACTTTACTACAATCAGAGTGTTTGGGTCTACCGCATGCGGAGCTAATCAAAGAAGCATTCCTTATTTCGGGTGTTTACGATCTTCGTGAATTGAGAGGAACTGAAGTTGGTAATCCTGGAAACGTTTTATTTTTAGATGAGGAATCAGCTAAAGAAGTGTCACCGATTTTATACAGTCTTCCAGAATGTACCAAGAATATTCAAATCCATGTCTTAGTAGCGGGTTATGACAGCAACACATTTCGAGGACAATCTGCAGCTTTCTTTAAGAAGCTTGCATTGGAGAAGGTGCCAACTTTCCACAAGGTATTTCCCGGATATGATCATTTTACTATCGTGGAAGAGATGCGTATTGAAAAGTCACCCATCACTAAATATTTGATAGACTCAATGATCAGTTTAGAACGAAAATAAGGAAGTAGGTACATAAATAATAAACTGTTCTCACTTAAAAAAAATATTTTTTTGATTTGAATGACAGTTTCCCTTTAGTTCTTTAAACGCTTTAAAGAGCTGTTAAGACATGAGCTTGTCTAAAGCCAAGGAATCATTTTTGGTGCAGCTGAATAGGCCGCATCTATGACCTACAGACTGTTCTTACTAAAATTATATTAATTTATCTATGCTAAAATCTTGAGCAACATACTTCGTAGGTACTTCTTGTTACTGAGGCCGAGGTTGTGGTCAGAGATAATAAGTATGGTTTGCCTCTGGTTGTGGTTATCCCGAACTGGAAGACCGCCTATGTTAGTAATATTTTTTTTTTGATGTATAGATATGTTTGGCTGTTGGGGTTTTTTTATATTATTTTCTCTTTCTCTATTGTTTTCATTATAAAGGTAGGTATAAATCTGTGGCAATAAGTTAAAGTAGCTTATGTCAATTTTGGTAATTTTTCAGGGTGAGAGAAAATAATTTATCTTGTAGTGTTTAAATCTATTGTATTAGGTACCAACATAGTCCAAATAAATCTATGATGTTCAGTTTTCTTCAAATTTAACCGGTTTCAATGGTCGTAGAGTAACAGGACCTGGACCAAAAGAAAGCTTAGAAAAAGGAGAACCTTGTATAAAAAATCTCGAATTTGGCTTATGTCGACATAAGCTAATTCAACTTATTGCCAAAGAAATGTTTTGGCCCCTATACTCTTTTTTTTCACAGTGTACTATAAAATGCAAGTTGCTATAAAACACACTACAAAAAAAAAAAAAAGCCGCTGTAAAGTCCCAGCCGTCCTTCTTGACATTTGACAATTCTATACTCGAACAAACGTCAAAATGCAAAAAACCTAAAAGGTAAATAATAGTTAAATTATCTTAAATATTTACCTCAGAAACATGTTCGTAAAATATAATAGCTAGGAAATTTAATTAGCTCAATCGAGCCTGTATTGCACTTGCACAACTATTCGTTGAATTTAATTTGGAGTCAGCACAAGAACCGGCTACGATCAATAATTTAATTATCCAATCTCAAACGGCGAAGAAAACATAATACTCCAAGGCAATACATAATTTTAAATGGAGATCATTCGACGCAAAATACACAAAAGCTGTTCTAAATTTGCGTTCTGTTAAAATGTCTCACAATACTGAATACAATGTAAAAGGCTTGCCAATTGTACCTCCACGCAGTATTTGGGCCGCTTCCGGTGGTGCCTTTATCGTATGTTTTGTGTTTTATTTCTTTTATGGTGGTTGCTTAACACTGGGGCTATTCAGTTGCCTTGCCGTTGGTAAGATCGCAATGGTTTTATTTGTAAATGATTTAAAATTATTTTTTAATCATTTAGGTATTCTGTACTATGCCCAAGATATACTTCTGTATCATCCAGATTTGCCAGCCAACTCTCGCATTTATATTCCAATTCCGACAATGCACAATCTGCCACACGAAACTGTGAGTATTCACACACCAGACAAAGTGACATTGCATGCCTTTTGGGTCAGTCAACCGCAGGAGAGGAGCAAGTTTGTCCCCACATTTGTGTATTTCCATGGCAACGCTGGAAATATGGGTCATCGAATGCAGAATGTTTGGGGGATATTCTATAATCTGCACTGCAACATACTGATGGTAGAGTATCGAGGATATGGTCTGTCGACTGGGACACCATCAGAGAAGGGTCTGTCAATTGATGGAAGAGCGGCTGTGGACTACTTGTTTACACGCCATGACTTGGATCATGGCCAAATTGTTCTATTTGGACGATCACTTGGTGGAGCTGTTGCCATAGACGTGGCAGCGGACGTCAACTATAGCGGAAAGATCATGTGTGCCATTGTAGAAAACACGTTTACGAGTATACCCGAAATGGCCATAGAACTAGTCCATCCGTCTGTGAGATATATACCGAATATCTTTTACAAAAATAAGGTAAATATTTATATAGTTTTGGATGTGACCGTGACTGTATCAGGTCTAGGTGATTTATTTGAGGCTTGTTATCTTCAGCAAATAATATCTTAGTTTTTTTTTTATTTGCAAAATAACATTCTTTGTTTTACCTAAAAATTGAAGGAAGTGCTTCACTTTTAACAAGTTGAATTGTAAAATATTCGACTTCATGGTTGCACATTCATAATTATGTCGTGTGTTATTTCAATTAGATGTCAGTCACACAATAACCCACGTTTTTTCCGACGTACGGCTCTCATTTGATTGCGTATTTTTGCTTCATAAATATTATATTGGCTTAGGCTTGATATTGAAATTTTTTTTGTTTGCAGTTTCATTCTCTAACGAAAATTCGCAAATGCACATCACCGTGCCTGTTTCTGTCGGGTCTTGCCGATAACTTAGTTCCGCCACGCATGATGCGAACATTGTACACACAATGCGGCAGTGATAAGAAGCGAATTCTAGAATTCATCGGAGGTTCACACAACGACACCTGGGTAGTGGATGGGTAACTAACTTTGTTTATATTTTCGACACAAACATTTTAATTGACTACTATTTCTTTTCGCAGTTACTACCAGGGTATTAAAGAATTCCTCAACGAATGTCAAAATGTCACGCTACCTCTGCAGAAGCCACCGGAAAAGAGCAACGTGTGGAATGAAATACAAACCGTTTAGTAGTTATCGTTACCAATTATACTTTAAATATGTTTTTTATTTATTTAAGATTTATATTTTTTTCTTATCAATGAACATGAAAATGAAAATGTTTGCAATTAGAGTTGAAAACGAAAGTTCTTGTATTAGTATTCTTAAATTTAAACCCTTGATATTGTATTTATTGGAAAAGGAAAGAAAATAAGCGGCTTATATACGAAAATTATTTTCTTAAACAACTAAACAAACAATAACTTAATGATTCTTAAATACAGAAAAGAGAACCGCAGGTAAAGTGTTTTGTATAAAGAATGAAATAAGTGTTATAATTTGAATGTGATAAGTGATAAGTTTATCAATCATGCTCCTTTATATAGGAATTGACGTTTTCCCCCAAATGTCGATCGCTCTCTCTCTCTCTCTCTCTCTGCAAATTTTAGGACAGTGTACTTTTTAACCGAACTTGTCTTTGTCTTTGATTCTGTATTTGTTCAAACTCCCACCTATTTTAATCACCCAAGAGACTTTAGTGATCCGAATAAGATAGTGGTTGCGGATTACCATAGTGAGCTTCCTTTGGTGTATTGATTGGGGTAACTCGCAAAGTTCATAAATGGAAAAAATGAATTGCTACGTGAGAAGAAAACTAACCAGCCAACGTTTTTTCAGAGATTCGAGAAAGATGGAGCAGCATAGAGAAATATAGTTTCAGTTTGTATTTTTCCAGCTCAGAATTCAAGCACACTACCAACTATAAAGAATTCGCTTGACTTGCAAAGCGCATTTTTTCAAGGACTACATGACGTATACGTAACAAATTGCGTTCGTTGTTTTACATAACAATAGAAGGCATTTAACTTTCTTGATAAATTCTTATACGATCTTTGAATTCCATTGACAGATATTTTGTTTTAAATTGAACAAATGGACATTTTTAATTTTGGTTTAAAATGTATCCGCTTTATTTTTTGTGCAAATTTACCTATTGTTAGTATTCGGGCGATATTCGCACTGCAACGACATTTTAATTATTTAAGGAAATAGGACAGAGAAACAACATTTTCATGTTTTAATTTTTGCGTTCACCCATTTAATAAGTTTCAATATAAAAAAGACGACTAAGGAAAACTCGTGATCAAAACATGCATTACGAAAAGTAAAACACTTTGCTCGTCAGCGTGAAAGCTCCCTTCTATTGCTTCTTCTTCTATTCTTCTGGTCGGGTATTTTTAGAAAATTAAATCAATAAACTTAGTTTTGCAACAGTGAACAACGATGTAACAATGCATCGTCATAAAAGAATGGTAAGGTGCCAAAACGCTGAAACTCTTTGGGGCGCAATACCACCGACACCAACACTATACGTTATACGTATCTCTGATGTTAGGTTCGACGTGCGACATTACATTATCATTATATAGCATAGGGGGGGTTAATACCGCAGTGGCAAGTTCAAGGACTTCCGTTTATTATACGATTTTTTGTTTGTATTGCTTTCCCTTGTTCTATTCTAATTTGTTGCAGGGGCACAGTCGTGCTGAAATTTAGTGTTTTCGTTTATTTCCTTTCGACATTCGGGTTGACATTGAATGCGATTGCACGTTCGTATACGATATGCATGTGTACTGAGCGACTGCTAGAAGATGGAAGAAGGAATTGGTTTTTAGTCGACATATGGCAACTAAATTTATATTTAGGTTTTCCTAGAAAAAGTGATTTATACTTACTAATTTGTTTATTCTATTTATAGACTGAGTAAAAGTTTACATAAAGAGCTGAGTGTCAGTGTAGACGGAAACTCTATTAGTCTGCAATGTTATTTCATATTGTTCATAAAACTACACAAGCACATGTTTTTGGGCGAATTCGTTTTAATAGGGACACGTGCAGTGCAGTGCTCTTATATATCGAGTTTAGCGTTTGCCCGACCCGAGCAAGTACATTTGGCGATGGCAGATGTGCACCTGTGTAAAACACGCTCAGCAAATCGTCGGGGACAAGCGGACTACTTCGCTTTCTGAAGTTTCTGGATGATGTTAGTCATGTTCTATAAATTGTTTTCACAGCCATTCACTTTTAATACATAACAAAATATATACGAGTTTATATCATTTTGTTGCAAATGTTTTTTTTTTTGTATGGGGGTTCGCTGGAAGGTAAAATCATCGAAAGACATTGCAGAGTGTTGCAAATGTGACTATGAACTATTTCATTGCGGATTCGTCTATTTTGCTTTGTTTTGCTAAGATAGGTGTTCAATTAAACACGCCCAGTGCTGAGCCCATACTAAATGCACCCTTTCCCGTATGAGCCTTGTACTTTTTTCACCACCACCATTGAAAGATGTTCGGCACCATTTCTGCGGTTTTTTTAGTTTCTTCGTTCTCGGAGAGATTTTGAAAGAAACTCTAGAATAGGAGTTAAGTTTATAGCAAACTTCTGAATTCAAAATAGCGGCAAACGTTCTTTAAAATCTGTTTGGACAGTCCTTAGCGAATATTTGTGAATATTTATATCGTCATTGCTACAAAATGCGTATTGTTCAACTCGACTTCAAATTATTATATTTATAGATTTTACTAAGCCTAACTTGCTCCTCTCAATGGTGAATACATTTAAAGGTATTTCAGCCGCCTTACCCAGTCCACTTAACTCTGATGCAAGTCTTCCAAGTTATTGATTCTTTATTGACTATACGTATCCATCGTTTCACCTAAGTTCAACATTAAAATGTAAAAATAAATAACGCATCACCTCGCACTCGTTGGTGTTTTAATATTTGATTTATTTTATTTATTGTGTATTTTGTGTTCAATTGGAATTAAAAATTAAAAAAATAAATAAAATTTTTCTATTCGTACATGCTATCCTGCGATGCACGTAGGTACCTACTATTTATTACGTGTGTGTGTTTACATACTGTCATTTTCAATTTATTTATAAATAGAATTAGCTACAATTGATTTAATTATTTTTGTCTATGCAAGCGCGCACGAGGTGTCTCAAAACAAGCTTTCCAATAACGAAAAAGCTGTCTTTCTTAATTCTTCTAGACCCAATGATTCAATTACAACAAATAGAGAAGACAAAAGACAGAGAAAAATCTACAACTAGCTAAATAGTAGGTAAACAAATAATGTATCCCACATTAATCTCTAAATCTCACCACCTCTAGTTTTTGACGACATAAATATTAAAAACGAAACCAAAGAACAAAATACAACACAGCCGCGATTAACTTGAGGTAAGGTAACAATTAGAAAAAAATAAAAACAAAATACGCAAGTGCGTAACAACAATTTCCGTGTTTCCTTGTTAGTGTTTTTAAGTTTCTGCGTGTTGAATGAATTAAAAAAAATCAAAGTCAAAATAAAAAAAATCGTCTGAAAACACCGTGAATGTGTTCTTTCTGCTGCACACAGCTTATGAATCTGCTACCAGTCGATTGTTTACGCTACTTTGCAATTGTTAGTAATTATTTAGAAAATGAATGAACGAAAGTTTCGATTTTGTTTTTTGATTAAAAGTTTGTCCGCCGTTTAGTCGGTGGGTGGGTGTATGCGAATGCATGATGAGGGTGATTTTAAACGCCTTGTTCCGCTATTCTCCTCATCAGCTTCTTTCATTCTTGTGCTCTAGGCATGGCGGACAATTAGGTGTGACAGTCTTCAACTTTAGATTGCCATTGGCAACGATTTTAGCCTCGGTTAATGCTTTTCTCTGATCGTAAATCTCCTTGACGAGTTTCTTAACGAAAGGATGTTGAAACTTGCCCTCTGTTGAATCAAAGAATTCCTGATGCTTCATTAGACAGTTGTCGCGTTTTTCATACTCAAACGCTTGCATAACCATATCGAGTCGATCGAGATCTTTCACGAACTTTGATTCGGGACTCTCACCATGTTCGTATTCCTAGAAAAAGAATTGATACAATAATTAAATGCTGGTTCAGTGATATGTACAAAATATATGTATTAAAAAATATCTAAGTTGAAGGTTCGTAAAGTTAAAAGAAAACAAATGATTTTATAAAGCTTATCGATAGCGAATGCATCAATCAACTTTTGTTGACATATAAAATGGAAGCAAACGCATAACAATTTCTGCTTTCAATTCAAATATTTCCATAAGTAACGTCCATTTTCAGAGCGATAATTAACTTTAGTAAATTATTCACAGCCTTACAGCCATAATTTTGAACAGATTCAAAAAAATGTAACAATTTGCGGAATTAATTTTATTGTTTAGAAAAACAAAAATGCATGGAAAATCGCTATGAAAAATATTAAAATGTCATTCCCATTTTCCATAATTTAGATCCAGAAAACAACATGGCAGACCGAAATAATTGTTACACATTTGTGTCTCGAACCGGAAGCCAACTACCTACCTATTACACCATTTCACGTGCTTAGTTTGTGTGGCCATATAAATGTACCAAAAGATAGTACGACTTATTTTTGACGTGCGAAACATCTTTTGCCGCGACTTGGGATTAAAAACCTAAACCACTCAACCGATTTCAATAAAAATTTTGTGGGTGAGTATGGTTGCAACTTGAAAGATAGGATTGTTTTGGACCCGATAGGTGGCGCTGTTGTCGATCTCCGAAACTACTCCACTGTTTTTAATGAAATTTTGTTTAAGAAATGTCGTTTTCCATTGGAACCATCAGAAATCTTTTTCAGATCTCAGATTTTACGCTGCTCATGGAACATGAAACGAAATTGACCTACTTTTGTAAATGGATTAGTGCGTTACTTGATAACAATATCAGCTGTTCAAATTGCATTCGTTTTTGGCAAAATTACAAAAGGATATCGACCTGAAAAATGTTTCGCCTGTTGTAGATACAAAATGAAGTTTTATTGGTGATTTGTAGTCTTCAGATGACGAGGTAGACAATATTATTTAGGTCTGATATAATTAATTCGACTAAGCAGTTACTCGGGCTCTATGAGGGACATGTAAAAAAAAAATACGGGGCTTAGAAAACCAGAACGGATAAGATGTGATAGAGTCAAGTGTTTAGTTCGTAATACGGAATATCCTTTTAGAGAGAAAGATATACCACAACTGTACGGAATTAGAAGCAAAATATTGACCAGAAAGAAAAGCATATACGACCCACACGCAAAATAGTTGGTCCATCCACTTTCTTGCACTTGGAAACTTCTTTATTATTAGTTTAACATACATACATATTTAATTTTTAAAAAAATAAAAAAAATTTTCATAGAAAATTATACTCTTTGATTGAATTACCGACACAAATAAGCAATATTACAAAAAATACCGTTAAATCTGTGTGCTTTCTCATTTGGTAATGAGTGCAAAATAGTTGGTCTACGTCATTCGCGATGCAAAAGAGTTGGTCTACTCCACATCATCCTATGATTAAGTTAACCGTTAGGAAAAATTAAGTAAAAACAAGTGTGCTCTTGCTTTGACAGGCTATAAGTGTACTTGTGTAATAAGTTGGAATTCATTTGTTGGTTTATCATGGTGCGTGGTGTTCCCTTATCTAAAGATCTTAGGGAATCAATTATAAAAGCTTTTGAAAATGGCTTTTAAAACTACAAAATTGCAAAAAAAATTCAATCTCCCTCGTTCATCAGTACAGAATATTATTTCGTTCTTTACTAAGATGGGTAACATTAAAACCCGAAAGAAAACTGGGCGGCCACCGATAGCTAGAGCCCGCGATTGTAGGGTATTAAAAAATAGTAATTAAGGAAAATCGTCGTCAAACTGCTCCTGGGGTAACTGTAGAGTGGAAAAGCCGCATCAAAAAAGATATATCTATCGACACTTGTAAGCGCAACATGAAGAAAATGGGATATAGATTTTACAAGGTTTGTTTAAAAATCGTTTGTTTAATTTGCATTGTGATTTTTTCAACCTATATTAATAGGCAAAAGAAAAGGCGACTTGAATGGGCTAAAGAGCACAAAAATTGGACCTTACATCAGTGGCGGGAAGTAATTTGGAGCGATGAATCCAGATTTGAGGTTTGTGTTGACGATGAGCGAAAGCGTGTACTTCGCACCTCTGAAGAAGCTTTCCATAAAGACTGTCTGAAACGAACGATAAAGTTTCCAGCATCGCAAATGATATGGGGGTGCATGTCTGGGCGTGGTGTTGGTAGCCTATGTTTTGTTGACGGCCTTGTGAATTCTGCGAGATATCACAACATCTTGGAAGATCATCTGCTTCCATCAATAACACAACTTCAGTCAACCGAGGGAGTCTACGGATTTCAGCAAGACGGTGCATCTTGCCATACGGCAAAGGCAACTAAAGACTGGTTATCTACTGAAGCCATTCCATTAATGGAATGGCCATCCAGCAGCCCTGATCTTTCACCAATCGAAACTCTATGGCACAAAATGAAACAAAAGTTAAGACAGCAACCAGCAAGGGCCCGCACAGATCTACGACAGACTATATCAATGATATTTGGCAATCATTTACAACCGATGATTGCCAAAAACTTGTGGACACAATGCCACAACGAATTCAAGCAGTGATAGCAAAGAAAGGTTATGTAACGCAGTGGTAAAAACACATTTTTAATTTTTAGACCAACTATTTTGCGCTCAAATAAAAGATGAAAAAAATATAACTTATGTTTATTCATTAGGTAATAACTTCAAGTGTAACAACTTGTTGATTAAACTTTTGTTTTATTTGTAACAAAAATAAAAATAAAAATTTATTTTCGTAAACAAAACTTTTTATTTCAAGAAACAAAACAAGTTTGAAGTTATAAACTGAATGTATTCGTAGTCAAACAGCATAGACCAACTATTTTGCGTTTGGGCTCGTACTCCATGTGGACAGCACTTAGATTGGCGACAATGTAACATTCCCTCAATCATGTGGCTAAAGGAACTTACAACAGGGGTAAAATGAACAGATTGTCGACGGGTTAAAACATTGATAGGCACCTTTCGTTGTCAGAAATGTAGTCATTATTTTCGAACCCATAACAGTCAAATTCGCGGCTACATTTAACAGCGTTTGGGCGGAATTCGATTTTGTAATGTGGACCGAGACGTTGCCGACGACATTCAAGATTCAACACTGTTACCATTTCAAACCAGAGACGATGCTCTGGTTAAGCTATACTTTTGTCGCTGTAAAACCAATCTGACGGGGAGACGCGTATTTTATACAGAAATCCAAGCTGAATACAAGTATTCACTAAGTAATTGTGCTAAAAAAAAAAACACACAAACTTGTAACGTTTTATGTAAAAACGAAATGTAAAATTGTGGCAATGGTGTAGTGAGTATTGGATAGTCATTGCTTGTGACTCGGGCGGCGCAGGTTGGAGCCACCAGGAGGACAACAATACTCTTTCACCCAAATATAAACGAGTTCAGAACTTCTCCCCCACTACACTAAAAAAGGGGTTTCTGCTTGGAGTACAATTTCGCGTGATTGATCTGTGTGCTCCAAAATTTGGAACCTCCATAAAAAAAAACCCTAAAAGCGATTCATATAGAACCAAACACACTTAAATTATAAGTACAAACTCAATCCAGTATGACCTAATGTGGTACACAGAAACCGATACTTTATCAATACTACAACTAATAAATCGATTGAAAAAAAATTAGAAAATCCCCTCTGCAAACGTCAACATCAAACGTAGGTACAAACTATGAATATGACTACTCACCTCAAACAATTCCATAATGCGTTTGCCTCGTGGCTCTATTAACTTGCATATATCCTCCATGGCTTTAAGTTCCATTGCTTTCTTATCCTCCTTGGCTACGCCACAGAATGGGGTGAGATCACCAACAAGACTCTCCGCTAAATCATGTACCAACGCAAGTTCCATGCAGCGGATTTGATTTAGACCTTCGCTGCCATCGAGTAGGAATGTCATCATGCTCATGCGGTACATGTGACCAGAAATTGATTCACAGTCGTTGACATCGCGTAACACCCAGCCGGTCCGTTTTGTGTGCTAATAATGGAAAAACACAAGAACCAGAAACAGACAATTAAATATTAAGTGACTTCAGAATGTAAAAATAGTTTTAAATTGGGAAATTGGCAGAATTAACTGCAGCTAAAATTGAAATTACTGGACTAGCATTAAGACGTCAAGCGCTTTCAATTAAGAGTGGAAGCTGCGCAATGTTCACAGGCGGTTGAAAATTCACAATTATTTAAATTATAAAGACCTTCGATGATGCCTCGGCTAAATCTTTTAATGAGGTGCACATCAGTAAACCCCAATTTGTGTTGTTGTTTTCCTTTATGTAGATTGTAAGCTCGTAAACACTGCTTAACGTATGTTGCGTGAAAAATGTGATTTAATCGATAAAGCGACTATATACGAGAGGAAGGAATGTAAGTTGGATTTCCAGGTAGAGTGAAAGTTGTAAGACAAAAAATAAAATGTTCATATGACACCCCACATCGATGGTACATTATCGATTGGAACTGCAATAGAGCTTCCGGAAACTGACTTAAAATTATAGACTTTGTACATGACATATGGTTGATAAGATACTATTTCAGGGACATGGTACTCACTCTGATAGATATTTTAGGCAAACACACCTTTGGAAACATTCAACACTTTCAGCAAACCTGCTAACTCAAAAACCCAAACTCCACTAAAGCAGTATTTCCAGTAATAAGGCTATTCCTCATATAAATCTGTAGAAAGATTACAGCTTGCGTTAAAGAAGAGAAACAATAGGCGAGAGAGATATCATACATGTTTGAAACGTAAGTAAACACAAAATGTATTCAAACCCATCTGTTGTAATCAATAGGAAGATTCAAAAATCGAGTTATCTTGATTCCCCATTCACACCGAGCCGAAAATCTTGACAACACTCGAAAACTTCACCCAAAACAGAAGCTTTCCCATAGGTACACATTTCGGTTTTAAAACGAGTCGATTGAAGTTTAATCGTTGGGTTGTTGAAACAAACACACCTTTTGCAATATTCAGCTAATTCAGCAGAACAGCAGACCCGAAACATGTCACAACTCACAACTTAAAATCATTTTCCACAATTAATTGATGATTAACGAAAACACGGATTTCGGTGAGGTGTAAACAGAATATTAGTCCAGATTGGTCTGGACTTGACTATACGTAACCTAAACGCAAAAACTAAAGCAATTGGTAACGTCACTTTCCCAATGTCAGTTATGTACCTTGTCACGAAAATCTGGACTTATTCGTCGGCTATCCGTCTATAAACGTCAGCTGAAAAAAAAACTGGTCTTGTGACCGGTCTGGGCCATTCAAAACTGAGACACATCAAGTCAGATAGCTGTCAGACTTAATAAACTAGATTCTTGAACGTACCCAATTATTCGTGGCATAAGGGCCCTACACACGTTCAATGTTACTTGACAAGTATCATTGACGATTTTTTTCATCAAGTAACATTGATGATAAATCGCCTCCACACGTATCAATGAATATTGACAATGTTTTTGCTTGAATTATGTTCAGTCGTTTCATAGTTGTCAGTGAGTATGGACACTAATTTATATTTTCTTGCAGCCAGTGCTGCGACCAGTGTATTAATAATAAATAAAAAGAAATCGAAAACCTATATAAAAAAAAGTTGTTCATGAAAATTATCTAATTTTGATGAAGACTATAGAAATTTTCTTAGAATGGATGAAAATGAATTCGTTCAATTGTTGAGACTGGTTACACCCCGTGATGAGGGATTCCCGTCACATCTTGTCACCGAAATTATTATTTCACAAATGACAACATTGACAAGTAACATTGAAGTACCCTTCACACGACCAAATCATTGTCAATTAACATTGACGAAAACCAAATCGATTTTGGTTTTCATCAATGTAGCAATGTTACTTGACAAGAACATTGAAGAGCATACAAACGATCAATGTTACTTGAAAGATGAGTCATTCAAGTAACATTGACAAGTAACATTGAACTACACTCGTTCCCTATAGATATGTCGTGTCGTGCAGAGAGTATCCAAACTAGAGAGCCAACTCCCGTGCACCTACCCGATTTTCCCCGCAAATTTTGAATGACAGCCCTCTCTCGCGCGCTCTTATTTTTACTGTCGGTGAATACGTGTAATTAATGGCCGCCCGGTGGCACTTTTTCAATTAAAAATAATTTGTAAATGCATTTATAACAATAAATGTAGCACGAATAAATGTTGAGTATGGATTTTTATATAGCTTTACTTGTTCTCTATCCATATTCGGTTCCAAAAAATGTTCATCCATTCACATTTCAGATCTTTTTAATTTTGTTTATATGAATTACATATTTGACAGCAAAATTCATGCAGCTGAACCTTGGGGGTTGTTCCATAAATAGGTTAACAACATGCAAGTTAAGCCCGGGGTTCCACTAGGGCAAAAGTAAACTTTCTGTGGTATTCGATTGGGCGCTCTCAGAGCACTTTTTTTTGCTCTCAGAGCAGTTTTTATATTCGTTTCGTACAAAAAAAAAGCAATCTTTTTCAGATTTCAGAGCACTTTTGCGAATCTAGATATTTTCTCAGATTTACCAATACAAGTGCGTTTGAGTTTGACAACTGGTGGAGGGCTTTTTGGTTGTTTTTAAATTCGTTTATTTAACACCATATTTGTACACAATCAAAGTGCGATTGGAAATTCTGTAGTTGAATACCACTGAACAGTGTTGAATGATGTTAGGTAAGAACAAATGCTTGTCATATTAAAAAAAAAGACGTATTAATATCGTAATATTAATAACTAGGTACTGTGATTCCTCGAAGTGTTAAGTAAAGCGAAGTTGTTGTAATTGCGTGCTGAAAATCCGACTTTACTTTACTTTGCTAAGATCGAAGCTCAAAAAAACACGACTAATATAGGACATAATGTGGTATTTGATTGTTTGAATGGATTCCCTGATTTCAGATTAGTTTGCCGCAATAAAATAAAACTTTTTTTTTTGAAAAAAATAAAATAAGCATAATAAGCAATTCGAAATAATTTAATGTAAACCTGCTCTCAAACACTTAAAATGAATAATTCAGCTAAAAAGGCAATCCTTACAACGAAAACAAAAATCGTAACCACCAGCGGTGTGTTATAAACATTACATGAAAATCGCCATTTGTTTATGTTATGTGATACTCGGAGCAGTAAAAAAATGTTTGATCGCTTTGATCATGCATAAAGTACAATTTATTAATAGGTAACTTATATCGTTTTCGATTTGGCAAAAAAAAAAAAACATTTTTTTAAACATTTTTTTACTGCTCCGAGTATCACATAACATAAACAAATGGCGATTTTCATGTAATTGTTTGTATTATGGTCTTTACAAAAAAAAAGTAGGTAAGCAAGAAAAAAAGTGGGTATGTACTTCCAAATTAAAAGCAATAAGATCAACGCAAACAAAGCGTAATTTCTTTAAAATATACAATAAAAGCCCGATGTTACAAAATCTCTTTTAACAAAAGTTAAAAGTTAACCGTGTTAGTTCATTTTACTCTGATTACTATCATGAAATGGATTGCTGCTAGATATTATTATTTGAAGGTACATATTTGGTATTATGATGAAATTATATCAGGAATTTTATTTTCCAACAATTTCATAAACTATAAAAACTTTTAAACTGAACTGCGATGTGAGCGCCGTGTAACTAATGGGCACTAAACATGCCGAACAAAGTCGCCCTCACTTAAAATTCCACCAAACAATGGCCTCCCGATTGACAAAATGGCAACCGCAGAGGATGTGCCTAAGTATGCGTGCAGCAGCAATGGCGCTCCTTTGATTTATACATGCACTAATACTTAGGATAATCCACTGCGGTTTTAGCAGCAGTACAAGGTCATAGGAAGCTTGTGGGCAAATGTACCGTTTCTGCTCTCAGTTGGCTCTCTAGTTTGGATCCTCTATGGTGTCGTGGGCAAGAAAAACTTCTTTTTTTTTTTTTACAAATTCGGAGTAGAAAGCATAGATAATGGAATATAGAGATAGATATCTTTCCAGTGGAAAAGCGGTTGCCAACACGCTGTTTTCCAGATATTCAGATTCATGAAGTCACGCACATTTGCTCATTTCTTTTGTAGTGTAAGTGAGCTAATGAATTGGACTTTAATGTAAGAATTCGGTATTCTCTAGTTAACTATTTTTTTAAATTAATTATTTATAATTTAATTTAATTAATTGATTTAATTAGATCCTCCACAAAAACCAAGCAAATTCAATACGAGACACAAAGCAATTAAACACCGCGATACCCATAAAAGCAACATGATTGGCGGCCGGGCATTAGCAATATGCTTTTTTGTAGTTCACACGTATTCACAGACGGGGGTTGAATTTACAAAAACAACAATGTAAAAAAATGGGTTTTTGGTGGGATAGACGTACGAAAGATATCCATCTCTTTTAATCATTCATTTCTGGTAGAAAACCTGCTCAGAAATCAGCTGTTGTCAGTTTTTATGTCAGAGTCAGAGCACTTTTGCGAATATCGATCTTTTAGCGCAATTACCTACACCAAAACGTTTGACATTTGTCCAGCTATTATTATCGTATTACAGTTAAGGTTGCCAGACGACCGGGACTCGCCGGGATTGTCCAGATATTCTAAGCGGTGTCCAGAGTCCCGGTGAAAAATGAATTGTCCAGTCAAAAGTCCCGGCGAAACATATTTTTCAAATTCCATGATTTATTGAAAAAAGTGTATGTATTTCCAATTTCATAAAATTACAAAATAAAAAAATTCAATCACTGTGAAATACTTTCAATTTAAAAATGTAAGAATTTGACTGAACTCATCCACTCAACGAAATTGCAATCTTTTTCAAACATTGGCACATTTGTTCGAACAGCTTGACTCAATGCGATTCGATCGAAGTCCGTTTCTCGCTCCAATTCTCGATTAAATGCGTCTTGCATTGAATGATTTGGCTGTGGTATCCCCAATTTGCACAACAAATTGCCATTCATGAGCAGACACATATCCTCGATCAATATCAAAGCTTTGTTGCGCATTTCATCTGACATCTCCAGTTCATTATCCGATGTCACAGTGCGAATTCGATGCAAAATATCATCGGCGATATGATCTTTGTATAATCAAAGTACATATCTACTTCATTTCCAAAAGTTACTTAATGTACATAACATACCTAGTAAACATAATTTATTAGAACAAACTTTTTAGGTATAGTATTAAAAAAAAAAAACTTCAAAATTGTGGACAACAACAATTTGCTTGAAAAATAATTAAAATAATTGACAACAACAATTGCTTTTAAAATTTAAAATATTTTTTTTTATTTGAAGTGTCACTAATCGATTTCTATCCAGTTACTTTTTTTTCAAAGTGTATTTCCCCATACAAACTTTCATAACCTCTTTCATCCCCTCCAAATTTTGTTTTCGCGACAAAAAGTAAATAAAAACCTGATATACAGCAATACGAACAAAACAAACAAAGAATTATGAAAATCGTCCCAGGGGTTATCGAGTTACATGATCATCGAGTTACACCCCGAAAGAATTATATATATAGAAGAAGAATAGAAGATAGAAGATAGATAGATAGATAGAATAGATATGTTGTTGTCAAAGGCCGAAGCTCAGGCGCTAGGTTTGATTAAAAATACTTCGGTCAAAGGTCGAAATTGGGTTTTATTTCGGCCTTTGGTTGATGTATTTTTAGACCCTAGGAGCGACTGAACTTCGTTGTTTGGCTATGACATTATATGAATATGAAGAGAAATGTGATTGAAATCTTTGTTTGTTTTTGTTTTTGTAGTTCTTTTTTGTTTTTTTATTGAAATAAATACGCTTATTTGCACATTAAAAAAACAAATTATTTCCCTTTTTTCATTAATAAACAAAAATAAAATAGTCGAAATTTTAAATGTCCAGACGAGTCCCGGAATTTCAACATAATGTCCAGATATGTATTGATTTCGAACTGGCAACCCTAATTACAGTCCACCATGGATAGGTATAAGAAATAAAAAAAAAAAAAATTGTTTCTTATATCCGAGTTTTTCTTACCTATAGAGGGAAACAAAGTTTCTTGTATAAAAACAACTGATTTCAGAAACGAATTTTTTTGTATAAAAAGAACGGATTCACAGTAGGTATATACTCAAGAAGCACTCACACACCTGTAATTTATGTATTTTATACAAGTCCGCTAACAACAACTGCCGTAGATGCGTAGAATATTTTTTTGCATTTCAACAATACTTTTGTGGGTTCAATCAAAAGCAGTTTTCTTGTGGACTATAATTACATTTATAGTCGAAAAATCTGAAAGCAAAAACTGAAAATCCCAATGGAAAACGAAATTAGTTAATTGACAGTGAATCGAAGTTCGTTTTCCAATGATGTTTCTACAAGTCACGTCAGACAACGTGATGAGTGGTAATCGACTGTTATCCAAGTACTCGTATGTCACGGGGATGACGATTGACGATGCAAGTTCAAGACAAAATGTTACGCGGTGTAATCGGATAACTGCTGACCTCGACATGTCATTCGGTTAAACCATTTTTTTTTTTTACTATTAATTACGCAGTATAATAATAAATTAGATAACATACAAAAGCCCAATGGAATAGTAACGTGATTATTTCAGTTCAATCGCATCCATATCCGCTCAAGTATTTCTAAAATAAGCGTTATTTGTGAAATGACTACGTGACAATCATTTTAATACCTTTTCCAACCCTGACAATAGCAAAACAATAAATAAAACTCGTTACGTGATGCTCTCTATACTGACTACCAATATTACAACGACATTGTTTCACCACAAAAATGCCGCCCGCTTTCCGTATAAAAAAAAAAAACACAAATATGTATCAATTATTATAAGCCAATTGAATAATAATTGTTCATAGCTTTGGAAGTGTTATGTGTCCACTTTGTTACTGCACCACCAAACAAGTGGTTTATGGCAGTAAACAACGTAGAATCTAATACATTCTAAAAGTTCAGAATTATTAGGTCGTATGAATAAAACCTAGCATTTGCTTTGAGCAAAAGGTTTTAGCAAAGTAAATGCCCTTAGCAATTGCTTGAATCCGTATGAATACAAACCTAATTTGCTAAAGTAAGTTTGAAAAATCGAGCATAGCATTTAGGTTAGGTTAGGTTAGGTTGGGTGGGGTTGTGAGATCGTCACAAAAGACCAGGCACCAAAGCGGGTCCATCGCCATCCCCAGGAGCATAGCATTTACTTCGCTGTACGTGTACTTTCCTTGCAGTTCCTGTCAAACATCGCCAGTAAATTTGAATTTTTGAATTTTCCTTGAGATTCTTACGACTTTTGTGGAAATTGAAATTAACAAAATTAAATTCAGAAATATGAATGCAATCTATAGCTCCAATTGCACATGGAAATATGATTTTTGTTTGCCAAATAAGTTGTTGATGTTTTATTTCTTCTTCAGGTGCCGGCAATTGTATCAGATCATAGGCTTGTTGGAAATATTTGTTGACACGCCAGTCATTTGAATTGTCAACCTAAAAGTCCGATAATATACCTAAGAAATGATTCTTTCTAAACATTTGCATCTGAACGAAATATTAGGCATGAATAGTAAACACTCCATACTTTTCGCCTGACAAGTACAAAATATTTAGCAAAAGGTCTGAGTAAACTAAATAGCAGACTCAGGATTTGCATTTGCTTTGTTTGATAAGTTTTATTCATACCGATCTGAGTTAAAGTTCAGTGCTGCCGCTTTTCAAACATGTCAAAAGTTGGAACTAGGTTCAACTGTTTTTTTTTTCATACGAAACGTAGCAAATGCTCCGATTTTGACATTTCTCTTGAATAAAAGCAATGAGGGCGTTCAAGTATCTAGTTTAGTAAGTCTGACAGCTGTCTGACTAGATCTATCTCGGTTGTGATTGGTTTAAATCGGTCACGTGGGCACCTGTGACATTTGACGTTTATGGAGGGGTAGCCGACGAATCTAGTCAAGAAATTCGTGACTGAGTCTAAGTTGACAGTTCGGGTATGTGGCTGACGTAGAAAAAGTGACGTTCCCGACCAATCTAGTTTTTGCGTTCAGGTTACATCTTATCCAGACCAATCTAGTCGACTTAATATAACTAGATTCTTGAATGCGGCCAATTGCTACGTTTTATTCATACGACCCATTATGTGGAAACATTATCTTAGATGTTTATTTTTCTATAATTATTATCAGTCCTGTCAAGACTAATTTGTTAATCACTTGAAAACATTATATTGGCTGGGGTGCAGCTTATCAAGATAACCCGCGAATTGCGATATGAACAAAATTTCACATATTTTTGGTTTTGAAAGAGATAAATGTTCTTTGTGAAGTTATACTGCATAACTACAAATTACGACACCAGTGCCATCGCATTGTTAACATTGTTAGAGTCAATAATTGAGGGTGAGGTTAATATGCACATCGTAAATATAATATTGGATAGTGAAAGTCGGCGCAAGGACATAAGTCCCCGTGACATAAAAATTCCGGGCCTTATGTCTCACTAAACATTTTTTCCTAAATACAAGCCTAAAGACAGAAGAGTTATTCTTTGTGTTATTCCCTACTTTAAAAAAATACAGTTTGGAACAAGCCGTTGGGATGAAGTCATGCATTTTGTATTAGGTATTCGTTGTCAGCCGAGTTCGCATCGTAACGAAGTAAGTGAACAAGTAAAGAAAAAAAAAAAGTAAAACCAGTTGTAGTGAAATTTCAGAAATAGACATAAGTACTGAGAAAGAGCTTTAAATCTTGGTTCCTGAGAAAGCATTAAATCGAGGTTTTTGAGAATTTGATTAAATAACCAGTACTTAGGTATGTCTATTTCTGAAATCGATGTTTTTGAGAATTGCACTTAAAAATTAATTGTTATATGCTTTCTGTCGACAAGTTATAAAAAAATACTTGCTTTATTTATTTGTCAAGTGACCAAGTTTTGACAGTTTTGACAGAACATTAATAAAATGTAAAATATTTCCAATTCTCTAATTTCATTCGGGACTTATGTACCATTTTCAATGATAAAAATTCGAGAAATTCTGAAAAATCAATTCAGAACTTATGACCCTGCGCCCTTTTCATGTTCCATTGGGCAGAAAAATCAATCTTTTTTCGATTCGGATCACTTTTTGCAGATCTCGATATTTTTTTCAGATCTACACATACTTCCACAATACCAATATACTTTGCACAGCTGTTTTATTTGGATTTATTTTTATAAAAACGCGCATTTATCTATTTGCATACGCAAAAAGACAAATCAATGACCGCACATCGCTACATACTGGTAATACATTAAAAAAACGTTGGCATATTTGCACAACTGATTACGATACGAGTTATGTGCAGGTGCGACGATGTCGATATTTGTGCAATGTTATTGATCTTGAAAATGCGGTTGGCTTGCTTTTATGAAGGACAGTGACTCTGCTACAAAAGAAGGGCGAAAACTTGTGGCATTCTAATATTGTACACTGAACACTGTCTGCCCTCCAGTTGCGCACTCCAAGTTGGCTGAGGTAACCTTGAGTCTAAAAGTTCTACATGTCCTAGCCATCTTAGACGACAAATAGATCAATATCACTTTTCCAGCTCGTACGTGTAGTTCGTCGTATTCAAGAAATTGAATAGACTCTTGCCTGTGAGTTTGACACAATTCATTCAAGTATGTATGATGTAAAAGAAGCAGCATGACAAAGCGTTCTTGGACATCAAGTGTTTGGTGATGTCGACCCCGTCTTCATCCCACAGGCGGACAATTTTTGCAGGGATTTCACAACTAAACGTGGCTCTGTATAGTTCGTCTATATTATAATGCTGTCACAGGAGGTCTTGAATTCGATGAAAAAATGGTGCGTCACTATTTGGACTTCTTGGGTTCTTTCCAGAATTTATCGGAGTTCGAAAATTTAATCGGCGGTGGTAAGTTTTGACGGTTTTGACATTCGAACGAATAGCCAATTCTGACGAATGCCTCTATCGTTCGAATGAACTTTGTGTATTTTGATAGACATTCGTTAGAATTGGCTATTCGTTTCGAATGTCAAAATAAGCATGATTGGCAAAAATAATAAAAATATAAATGTAAAATTTGGCCGACATACTTAAGCTACCTATTAAGTTAAAGTACTTTAAGTGCGACTTAAATTTATACCGAAATAATCTGTTTTTTCCTAAAAAAAAAAAACACAAAATAAATTTAGGGCACAAATCTTCGATTCCAAAAAGGAAATCTGAATGAATGTTCGAAAAAGTATGTTCCTACCATACGATATGCAATTATTAGATATATATTCCGAAAACACCTAAAAATAAAAGAAATTGATTGAAGAAATAAGCTAGACTTCTTCATGAACCTTCTTCGACCATTTTTATTGATAGCGACCATGTTAGCTATCTTTATTTTTTGTTTGCAAGACCGCATTGCCTTTGTTTGATACGATCTCTTAAAGTTTTCATTTAAAACAAACAAATAGCGAATAATTGTTAAGTTTTTTCAAGAAGAATATAGCTAGTTTTGGATTACAAATAAGTATCAAGGCACTCAAATAACTACTGTGAATACCAGAGACAATACTGAGACCCACAATTTCGGCCGATTTCCCGTTACCATACCTACAAACTATATTTTTACGGAGTGTAAACAATTTAGTGCGCTGGTATTGATACATAGAAATTCGTATTGACAAAAATGTCACGAAACTTCAACACACCAACACACACTCAAAAAATATCAACAACTTCCGGTGACTTCCGGTGTCGGCAAATTTGCTGCCAGCGTTCATAGAATTTTGTCCGTTAAATAAAAAATGATTACTGCAGAATGGTTGTAGGAAAATAAAAACATTTTGAGCAATTTTTCTTCAGTTATTTAAGAAAAATGTATACATGAAATCGAAGTTAATGATATTCAAAGGCGGAAAATACACAACAATGTTGTCCTCTCCTAATATGTTTCTGGATTATAAAACAACTCATTTAGATAGTATTATGAACCAAACAAATTATATTAATCGTCTTTTAAAAATTTATAATAACCAACCAATAGCATTCAGTTATCTTAAAATGTGGTATTCCCGAACTCTCACATTCCCCCATGGTTGGTAGCGGTTGGCAGCATTGATTTTATATTTTTTGTATGTTTTTACATGTCACACGGATTCTAAATTGACATAACACCGATAGAAAAACAAAATGGCGAATTTGAAAAAAAAAAAAAAAACTTTGTCTCTGGTGTTTGGTGTATACTGTACAAACGAGATCATTCTTGGTTTTTTTTTTTTTTTTTTTTTAATGTTGTAGGTTGGTATATGATTTCGATTTGGCGCTGTCAGAGCACTTTTTATGTTCGTTTGGTACAAAAAAGCAATCTTTTTCAGATTAAACAGCACTTTTGCAAATCCAGATTTTTTTCTCAGATTTGCTTAAGATTGCGTTTAAATTTAAAAAATGGGGGAGTTTGTTAACGTTTTCGTAAATAAATGATTTAATATAAAATTTAGCCAGTGAAGGCTACACAGATTCGAATCGCACGAATATCAACACAAAAATGAGCAAGTGACTTTCTTATGTTCTGAGAGCGAATCTGAAGAATCCCAATCGAATACCTCAAATCATCGTATACAGGGTGTTTCAACGAAAATACGATTTTAAATATTTATAACTGTTGAAAGAAACAGGTTTTTTGAACGTGTTTATCGCTTTTAGATTAAGTACTCCAATCTTGGTTCATGATGCACTGATAGAGGCCTTAATAGATTTTCACTCGCAAATGTTACATTGGCATTAGGCATCGCATAACTTGTCGAAAAGTGTTACCTGCGTAATCTCAGCGATTTTGGTTGCCGGTTTTTGTTTTCAGCAGAAAATTTGTTAAAACAACCTTTGATTCAAATTAAACCCTCATAAATATTTTTGGTCACAATAGAAAAAAAAACAGTAAATTTTGGGGGTCCCCATACATAAAACTGAAACTCAAAAATTTTTTTCATCAAACCCATACGTGTTAGGTTTCTAATATCATTTTTTTCTAAAGTGAATAGTTTGCGCGAGAGACACTTCCAAAGTCGTAAAATGTGGTCCCCCCCCCCCCCCCCCCGCCCCCTAACTTCTAAAATAAGAGAACGATAAAACTAAAAAAAATATATATGATGTACATTACCATGTAAACTTCAAATGAAAATTTTTTGAACGAGATCTAGCGAGTAGTTTTTTTTTTATACGTCATAAATTGTAGACCTCAATTTACCTTTAATACAATCAACTCAAAAAAAAAAAAGCATTTAATTTCATAAACATAAACCTTATAAACACATAAGCCCTGAACCATTATTTCCTAATAATAAATGATATAAAAATACACTATTATTAAAATAGGTATCGATCAAAGTTACAACGAACTACAAGAACTTTTATGTTATGTTACTTGCTGTTTCGGAACCCTTCATGAGCGAGTCCGACTCGCACTTGTCTTACTTTTTTTTATTATTGAACACCAGAGTAAAGAAAAAGTGAAATAAAAATAAGTTTCATTAGATACCTAAGTACATAATATTATACTTTGTTCTCAACACTGGGTATATGAACACTCTTTTTTTTTGGTTTTTTCTATCCATTTTCCAAAGTAAATTTTCTTTTCAAAAGAAAAACTGAAAGAAAGAAAGATTTCAGTACAAAACAAAAACATACACGAGGACAACTTAAGCACGTGAAATGAAATGTAGTTTTCTTGCACTTCAAATGGATGTGTTCACAGAGAATCTTGTTAAAAAATATTAAAAGAAAGTACTTTTAAAGTTGGAATTAAATATTTTCTTTTATTAAATTTTGACTTAATAAGGGGGACAGTGGTTTGAACTAAGCGGGACAAACAGCATTTTTGTATGAAAAAGGGGGACGTATGGCATCCCTATATTTGTTCCATAATTTAATTTACTTATCAATTCTGCTTAATGCAGCGTATTAGCCTTGGTTGTGTATTATTATCATTTACGAGCCCGATATTAATATTTCGTTAATTACTATCAATTACGAATGAGTGTGGTGTGGCGCGAAAAATCACTTCAGGTATATGGAAAGTATAAAGACCCATAATCACGTGCTTGTGCGTTTTATTAGCAAGAAAAGAGATAGAGTGGAAGTATAGTGTAGTAGATTACGAATGTATATATATAGGTGCGCGTGCTCGTTGTTTTTTGTCCCGCTTTGGCTAATCATTAGGTGGGTGATTGTATAATACAACCGAATTGGACTTCCTACTTTTTGCTGAATTTTAAACTAGATATAACTAGATAGAACATCGTAGCTTTGGGTCAAATATGTAGGACTTAAAAGGCCTGATGCTTTTGTAGTTGGTTGAGTAGTTGACAATGATGACAACGATGTTTATAAAAGGATGGACCTAAATATATCATTCGAGTCAAGGTTTTTTTCATTTGGTTTTCAATCAATTAATTTCAATTAATTTGTATATAGTTATTTGTTTGTGGGATGTCACTGCTCTTGGAAATAAATACAAAAATTCGATTCCAACTCTCCGAGTAACACAAAACCACACAAAAGCCAGTTTTGCCACAGAAGGGCTAAACAAAAGAACAGGTTTCATCTCCATTATGTGTTCAATCCACTTACAGCAAGAACTGGCTTAAGCTGTTGCAAAGCTAACATGATTTCCGATATAAAACAAAAATATGTATTTGCATCAAATTCTCAATAACAATAAATTCCGAAAAATTGTACTCTTACTCTTTACCATTCGATTTTATATACATAGAGAGATATACACGGTCGGCGTTCGTCATTCAATGAGTTTTATATTTAGCATGAGAAAAGTTATCATTGTGTGTTATTTGTTAATTCAGTAGTCACCCGCACATTATCTCATATTGATGCCCTTTAATTAATCCATATGTCTATTCACGCTCCAATATGGTGCCAGTCCCATGTTTATATAATTACAAATAAACTAGTGCCCAATGGAGCTATTTATGTAGATGCAATATTACACATGACGATGACAGGCTTATTGGTATCATATCAACAAAATAGTATGGCTTGAGAAAGTCGTTAAAGACCACTTAACTTGACAATGGAGACATATGACTTTAGGTGCCAATTAGTACCTGCTTTTTCAAATCAATTACCAGAAATCTGTCGACTAATTCTAGTCTCAGTGTTCACACTGCTATGACTTTTAAAAGCAAGAAAGGAATTACATTTCTGGTAAAGCAATGAAGTTCGGCAGTTCTTTAGTCAAAACGGTTCGTTCATAACCTTAGAAATGAAGCCAGACTTTTTTAACAAGTCTAAAAACCTGACTTCGCGTAGCTTGGAACTCTTTAACACCATTCTCTAGAATTAAAGATCAGGCGGCATCTTGAGCACCGATGTAAGTACTAGCTGCGGTTTTAAGCTAAGATTACGTGTAATTTTTCGTGGCAAATTTTGACATACTGACGTCACCAAAATTCTCTCTTTCTATTGTCACTCGTGTGTCTCTCGTGAGAGTACGTTGCGATCACTCTTATGTGGTATTCGATTGGGCGCTCTCAGATCACTTTTCTGCTCTCAGAGCAGTTTTTATGTTCGTTTGGTACAAAAAAGCAATCATTTTTAGATTTAAGAGCACTTTTGCGAATCTAGATATTCCTCAGATTTACCAACACAAGTGCGTTTGAGTTTTTCAACTGGTGGAGGGCGTTTAGGTTTTCGTGAATTTGTTCTAAAGCAAAGAAAGGCATTGCATTAATTTTTTTGTAAATTTTTTTATGTATAAATATTTAAAAATCAATCGGGACGCAAATTACCAGTGTTTTAATTCAAAATTTAACCAGTGAATGGAAAACGATTTGAAAAGTGTTGAAGGCTACACATATTCGAATCCCACGAATATTATCACAAAAAAGAGCAAGTGACGTTTTTATGTTCGATTAGCCACACGAAATCTGAAATCTGGGAGCGAATCTGAAGAAGCCCAAACGAATACCACATTAGTCGTAGTCGTAGTGATACATATCAGGGTTACCTTTAGGACCCCTTAGGGTCCGATTGAACCTTTTTTGCAAACTGGGACCCCAGGACCCACCTTTTCCAAAATAGTCCAAATCGGACCCCTTTAAGAAAATTTAGGACGCTTTTTAAAGCCTACGGACCCTTTTTTCAAAATTTGTGATTTACAAGACGCAAAACATATTTTATCTTTACACAGTTATCGACTATCGACGTAAAATCGACATTAATACCTATTGTTTTCACATTTACACTATCCTACTATTTGTAGATTTTAGGTGTTTGAATCAGCGCTAAAAAATATATTATAATACATCCATAATTTTCTTCGGAAACACATACAGTTTTTCTCCGATTTAGTCCGGAAGCTCAGGTCTCTTTCGTCGCTTTTTTGCTCGAAACGGGACAGAGAGATCCGTTTGTACACAGTCAACGATAATAAGGGCGTAAGAGTGAGAACACAAATCAGACGTTAAGTTGTCATGGATGTTCTTCCCATAATAATAGATACGTTAAGCGGAAATGAACACAAGATCCGGCGACCAACATTTCCGCAATCACATGCAAACATTTCTATTTCCGATTTTAAACATGTGAAATGAGTGTGTTAATTAGTTGCAGTAAATTACACCAACAATTCATCAGTCATTTATACGGAAGAAATGAATAATTGGCCATTCATCTCTTTCGGAAGCCTTTTTTTGTTTATAGGAACACAGAATTTCTCTAACCATCGCTATAAAAATATCAACCTGCGGCCCTTTTCTATAATTCCGACCACGTAAACAATACGGCCGACCAAAATTCGTGTCCCGTTTTTTTTTGCTATCCCTTTCAGTCAGACGGCTATTTAGTATTAGGCATCCCTTTAATCTTTCGTGTGAGGAAGATTTCCATCACAAGAAACATTTTTTTTTTAAATGTTTATTAAATGGATTTACCAATATATACAATATTTTATATGCCGTTTGATTTTTTTTTTTTTTTTTTTAAATGAAGTAAAAACTGTTTCGATACTGTTGTTTTTCTTGAATTTCTTACAGGACCCTTTTTAAAAGCCAGGGACCCCTTTTCGGACCTTTTCCGAATAATAAAATACGAAGGTAACCCTGGATATTACATTATGCGAGAAACAGATTAACACAGCGACAGCAACAGCAACAGAAACAGCGAATTTAGGATTGGATCTAACGTTGATGTTGCTGTGCTAATGTGTTCAAAGTAATTATTAAAATATTATTGGTCCGAAAGGACGAATAGTTCGGAAGAAAAAATATACAGACAGAACCTAGCAACGATTGAAGTACTCTGCAGGAGATTAATAGCGTGAGCGATTCAGTGGTGACAACTTTCTTCGAACATATGCCCATTTTGGACCAATCCAAACTTCTAAATTACTATCGTGTCAGTGAATGCTTCTTTACGATATCCCCATTTTCGTGCAGATTCTACTGTAATGGGTGAAGTCAATGCCTTCTCTATGAGGGGTTTGTTCAAAAATGTGAAGGAAGCAGCATACAATTTGCATTTTAACAAATAAAATCGTATGCGACAGTTTATGACATACAAAATGTAGTAGACAACGTACCTATTTATGTAGAACTTAGATCGATATGAGTACGCATTTTTGGTAAAATGAACAAGCTTGGTTATGAGTCGATTTTCCAAGAGATCATTCAGTTCCCCATTTGCTAAGACTCTAAACAATTGAATATAATTACATAGGTATTCGTTGATGGTTCCGCCCAAAGAAAATTAATTGCGTTTCCGTGTAACGAATATGTATAATTGTAAATAATATGCTGTGTTCTGCCTCACAAAGATTTTGCTTTTTTGGCCCAATGCTGACTACATTATGGAAGGATTCAACTGCATTTATTTTGCATTATTACGGATGTAAAGTTAATACCAAGTGTCCATTAACTTAAGGAACACATACCTACCAAACGGTTCAATGCAAAAGCTTCTGGTGCATCAAGAATCTTTGGTATATTGCTGGTTCTTCTGTAAAAAAATGCGGTAGGTACATGGAATCACTTAAGATCGATTGGCAACCCCCGTCATTTAAAACCAACAAAAAGTTAAGAAGTAACGCAAACATGTCGTTCTTATGATTATGATAAGATATTCAGACACCTATACACATATTTGTTCAAACATTTCTTATTTTTTTTTTTTTAATTTCCTTTGTGCTCTTCTCTCTACCCAGATCTTGACCTTGGACTAATATCGAGCAATTGGAGATTTGGGATAGAACATAATCTAGTTACGACATTGAGTAATATAACAAATACTTTGAAACTCAATTGAACTTGGCTGTGAATCATCGGAAATAAGATATATTAAGTCGGACAGCCATAAAGAACTACGAACATGATTACTTGATTATTTAACTGCACAGCTCACGTGAAATGTGCAAACAAAATAGAAAACAATACAGAAAACCTTACATAAGCCAAAATATAAAAATAATCATAAAACGAAGAACGGACGAAAGAGTGAGGAGCAGTCTTTCTCTCTCGAAATCACTTTTGTTCAAGGATGGAAAATCAATATACACGAAATATGGGAAAAAATACTTAGGGGAGCGTCGCAAGACTTACCTTTAGACTGCCAACGAGTTCCATGAATTGTAATGTGTCTCCTAGGCCGGTGTTAAAGCAAGTCTTCTCTTTGACGCTATCATCTGATCCAGATCCACAAGACTCACCGTTGCAGGTTGATTTCTCGTCTTGGTGCTGCTGATTTTGTTGTTGAACAGCTTCTTCATCAACCTCTTTCACCTGAGCGTCTGACATTTTGTAACCCCTGTGATTTTGTTTTGCTGTTGTTTGCGTGTCGTCTCCGTGGTTTTGATTTAGATTAACCTGCAATGCACTTGTCTGTTCCCGTAAATTACTACTATCAACCAGTAACGCTTTGGCGGCACCACCGTTGCTCTCTGTACTCGAAAATAGACTGACAGTAGCTATAGCTGCTGTGATTGTTTTCGGTTCAGTGTAGTACATCGAATCGGATTCGGTTGCTGCTTCAGTACTGCTACTGCTGATGGTTTGCTTTTGCTCCTTTGCGAATGTGTGAGTTGGCATTGTCGTTGGAGAGAGTACAGATTTCGATAGTGACGTCACAGTAGCAGGTGATGATGTCACATTTGGGGGATTTTCAACAAGAGCAGCAGTCGCGGCACCATACTCTTTGTTGATAGTGCCAGCAACAGCGGTCGCTCGTTGTATTAAAAACTTTGCGAGATCGCTGCTGGTTTCTAGCTTCTTGAGGACGTTTCGCAAACGCGGAATAGTTAGCATTTTTCTAGTTTTATAAATTTGCTTGTTTGATTAGTTGCGAAGGCGCGCGCGACGCGGTAAAACGAAGAAATGGGTGGAAGTGGAAGCAGGACAAGATGAACGGAAAGCTTTTATGAAATTCTATTTTTTTTTCTCACTGTGGGCTCCTTGAACTTTTCTTTTTTACCAAATGGCAAATAATTTTATTTTACTTAAAATTAACTAACAAATTTACTAATGCCGTTTGGCTGTTCATAATCACACACACAAGCGAGAGCTAAATTGAACTAAACTAACGACTAGAGCTGGTTGACTGACTCCGGAAACGACACGAAATGTTTTATCGTGGATTGAAAATTCATGACAAGCGCGCGCTGTAGGGGTTGGGTTGGTCTCTGGTTAATATTTTGACACTGCACGAACAAAACACGGACGGCCGAGGTTTGATTTAATTTTTACGATTTATAGCAGCACTTATTGGGGCTTCATTACAACGTGTAGATCAGCTTTTCCTCACCCCTGCTAGAATCACGTTAACAAAACTGAAGAAGTATTTTTGGTTCTTTTTTTTTTGTTCTCATAAGATTGCGGTAATCGTTGTGCGCTTGACGTTTCTGTCAGCTGTTTGGGCTTTCACAGGGATGTTAAAAGTTTTCAGTTGGGGAAACGAACACATTTAAAAAAGTTTGGTTTGACTTATCATTGAAAGATAGATGGCACTGTTGTCGGTCGTGTGTGTGGCGAATTGATTCGCCGCATCTACGAATCTATTGAGTGCTATTGAGTACCTTCTGAGGTCAAAGAAATTCGATTTATCATATCAATATTCATCTCAAATTTGCGATTCACTGCACTTTTCATGTATTGACGTGTCGAATGTTTTAGTAAATTAGACTAATTGCATTTGTTTGAAAAAAAAACTGGGGAAATGAGAAAAAAAAAATTGTCTAAGATATAACAATAAATATAATCGGCCCTAGCGAGTTATTCGTCGGAACGGAAAATTCTACGATTTTTGCTGCGAGTAAATTTTTTTGCTAAATTTTTGGCAGCTATATGTTCTGATATACTCCGACAGAAATTGGTTCCTTGATTTGTATACGATTTGGAGTGCGGTTCGGTGCGCCATCGCAATTGTTTATTTCTCTTCCGAAGTCGGACACCTCGAATGGCATTTGAGCCTCCGAAAGGGAAAGTGTTGCTGACGAAATTTGAACGCTGAGTGGACGTCAGATGCTGAACGCACCCATCGACAATCCACGATGACACTTGGATAAATTCTTATAAAAGAACGACACTGAGACTTTTTTGGAAGAAAAATAAATAACTTACCGCGGAGGAAGAAACCATAGAGAAAAAATACCTATAATTTTTAGTTTTGTTCCATACTCAAAAATTGGGTTTTTTTCACGTCAGCGGTAACATTTCTAAAAATTATAGCGGCCTCCATTTTGAGATGTCGAAGCGCCAGGGAAAAGGAGATTGTATCTCTTGTAATAGGAATAATGACGCCGAAGATATGGTGCAATGCGATGGATGCCAAAAATGGCAGCATTTCAGCTGTGCTGGAGTGGATGCTGGTGTAGCGGAGACGAGTTTTGAGTGCATTGCCTGCAGCAAACTCAACGCTACTGTTCGGAACCAGAGTGCAGCTGAAAAGGAGTGTCGCGATAGTGCATCCGTAAGGACACAGTCAAGAGTCATTGATTTGAATCAACCGTCAGAAAGGCTGAGTGTTAGTAGGCGGTCAGTTGCGTCCACGAGTAGAAGTAAGCGAATGCTGAAACTAGAGATGCTTCGCCTAAATGAACAAAAGAAATTAGATGACGAATACCTTCGCAAGAAGTACGAGATACTTGCATTGGAAGAAGAAGAAGAGGAAGAAGAGAACTTGCAAGACGACAGAAGCTTAGCAAGAGACCGAGTAGCAGAATGGATTAATGACGAAAAACATACAACTGCGAAGGAAACAAAAGCGGAAGAGGGCGTTCAAAAAAAAGAGGTTAAACTCAAGGAACTATCTGCAGCTGTTAACGAACCTATTTCGCTGGACCAGCGTCAAATTGCAGCGCGGCAAGTTTTGGCAAAAGAACTGCCAGTGTTCTCTGGAAACCCGGAAGAGTGGCCGCTATTTATAAGCAGCTATGAGAATAGCACAAAGTTGTGTGGCTTTTCTCAAGAGGAAAATTTATGCAGGCTGCAACGGGCATTAAAGGGCAGTGCACTTAGAGCAGTGGGTTCACGTCTTATGTTGCCATCAACAGTTCCCGAAATAATTTCGGAGCTGCGCATGTTGTATGGTAGACCAGCATACATAGTCCATACTATGCTTAAGAAAATACGAGCGGAACCACAACCGAAAGCAGATCGGTTGGACACCATCATACAGTACGCTCTATCTGTACGAAGTCTGCAAGGTACGATTGAGGCATCTGGATTAACAAACCATCTTAGTGATCCAACATTGCTTCAAGAACTGGTTGATAAGCTGCCAGCATCAATTAAGCTGAATTGGGCGTTGCATAATGGACAAAAGGAACAAGACCTAACGCAGTTTAGCAAATGGTTGTATGGTGTGGCAGAGGCCGCAAGTACCGTTACGACATCGTGTGCAGTAATAGACGGGAGAAATGAGAGACGACAAATATCCTTACATACACACACCGAAGACCGGACACCAAGAAGGAGAACGCAACCCAACCAGCCAAGAAGAGGATGTTATCTCTGTGACCAAGGTCACAAGTTGGCTGAATGCGAACATTTTAGACAGTTGACTTTGTACCAGAGGTGGGAGCTGCTGAGAGAGAAAGGTGTATGTGAGGTATGTTTAGGGCATCCGAAACGTTTCCGATGTCGAGCGGCACGCGCATGCGGAGTCAACGGCTGTGTATACTTTCACCATCCAACTTTGCACAACTATCAAGAAGTGCTTCATCAGCCGATGCCAACTGTTGATGGCAATCATCATGCTCATCAGCAAGCCAATGGTACGAATACGCTCTTTAACATTGTGCCAGTGGTCCTTCATGGAAATGGAAGGTCTGTCGAAACGTATGCCTTCTTGGACAGTGGATCGTCGCTAACGTTGGTGGAGGAAAGCTTCGCAGACAATCTAGGACTGAAAGGAGTAAACAAACCATTATGTTTGAAATGGACTGCGGATACTACGCGCTTGGAAGAGGAATCTAAGATTGTTCCTCTAGAGATATCTGCAAGATATGAAGGTGTTGAGCTGACAAAATACTGGCTTAGAGATGTGCGCACAGTTAAACGGCTAGCTCTGCCGGTACAATCCGTGGATCAAGAGGAAATGAATCGTAAGTACTCATATTTTAACGGTGTACCCCTACAGTCATACAAAGATGCGAAATGTGGAATATTAATTGGAATTAATAACCAAAGACTATTGTTGCCACAACGAATCAGAGAAGGGGGATGGAATGATCCAGTTGCAATGAAGACTCGGCTGGGTTGGTGTGTCAGCGGGAGCTGCGTTAAGGATGCCAAGGTGAATGGAGTGTATCACGCATACGAAGCTTGTGATTGTAATAAGGATCTTCACGAGATGGTTCGGCAGCACTTCATACTTGAGGAGCATGGAATTAGCAGGAGACACATTGAGTCAGCTGAAGAGGTACGCGCTAAAAGTATTCTTAGTACAACTGTTAGGCGACAAGGTAACTCGTTCAGTACTGGATTGTTATGGCGTTATGATGACGTAGTTCTGCCTGATAGCTTTTCAATGGCTTTGAAAAGGCTTAAATGTTTGGAGAAGAAGATGACGGTTGATACTTCTTTGTGTGAAATAATCGGTGAGCAGATAAAGGATTTGGTTGTGAAACGATATGCAAGGAAGTTAAGTAAGCAGGAGGTTAATGATTTTAACACAAAGACTTGGTATCTACCAATATTTATTGTAAGAAACCAAAATAAACCAGGAAAGCTACGATTAGTATGGGATGCAGCCGCTTCCACACAAGGAGTGTCACTAAATAACATGCTGTTGAAAGGGCCAGACGAGTTAAGAGTATTAACTGAAGTACTGCATGGGTTTCGAACAAGACGAATAGCGATTGCCGGTGACATTGCAGAAATGTTCCATCAGATTGGCGTACGAGAGGAGGATCAGAACTCGCAGAGGTTCTTGTGGCGTGATGGGGATACTAACCGTAAGCCAGATGTCTACGTAATGCAGGTGCTAACGTTTGGGGCAACATGCTCCCCGAGTATTGCTCAATATGTGAAAAATACGAATGCAAGGGAGTTTGCACTTGACTTTCCCAGAGCATCGGAAGCAATTATTCAGCATCATTATGTGGACGATCTACTGGATAGTGTGGACACAGTTGAGGAAGCAATCCGTCTAGCAAATGAAGTCAAATATATACACTCTAGAGCAGGGTTTAATATCCGAAACTGGCTGTCAAATTCTAAGGAGGTTCTGCAAGCACTCGATCAACCTGAACGTAAAGGAAAAACATTTCAAGAACATCCTGAAGAAACGAAATGCACGGCAAAGGTTTTGGGACTCTGGTGGAACACTTCAGACGATATCTTTACCTTCTCGCTGAAATTCACAAAGGCTCATGAAGATGTTTTGAAAGGACAGCGAATGCCAACGAAGCGTGAACTTCTGCGAGTGCTAATGTCGATCTACGACCCCCTGGGATTTCTGTCGTTTTATCTAGTCAAGATTAAGATCCTTCTGCAGGAGGTGTGGAAGTCAGCAATAGGATGGGATGAAATAATTCCAACCAACCTACAGACCAAATGGGAAAGTTGGCGTGTCCTGCTGCCAAGGGTTGAAGATGTGCGAATCCAGAGGTGCTACTTGCCTGAAGGTTTCAACAAGGAGGCGTTGGTCCAGTTACACGTCTTTGTGGATGCGAGTGAGAATGCCATGGCAGCAGTGGCATACTTCAGATTTGTGAATGGAAGCTCAGTGGACTGTGTACTCGTTGGTGCAAAGTCAAAGGTGGCACCACTTAAGCCTTTGTCGATTCCAAGGCTAGAACTGCAGGCCGCTCTGATTGGATCCAGATTGGCAAAGGCAATTGAAAAGAGCCATACTTTTAAGATCCAGAAGAGATTTCTATGGACCGATTCGAGGAATGTTCTCTGCTGGCTGCGATCAGACGCCAAGAGATATAAACCATTTGTTATGTTCCGGGTCGTTGAAATATTGGAACTTACGGTGCAGGAGGAGTGGCGATGGGTCCCGACAAAGCTTAACGTTGCCGACCTTGCCACAAAATGGAATAGGACACCAACATTCCATCAAGACGAGAAGTGGTTCAAAGGTCCTGAGTTTCTCTACGATGAAGAGAGGGACTGGCCGGTCCCGATTGATAAAGAACCTGAAATTCAGAATGAGGAAGTACGACCACAGTTCCTGTTGCAGACGGTTGGACACGATGCTGAACCCTTAATAGAAGTGTCTAGATTTTCATCTTGGCGTCGTTTGCTTCGTTCAATGGCATGGGTTTTTCGGTTTTCAAACAACGTAAATTCCAAAAGGACTAGACGCGTCAGTAAGACGTTGTCATCGGACGAGCTTCAACGATCGCAAACATACCTCTTACATATGGCACAGAAGGAAAGGTATGCAAGCGAATTGGTAGTACTAAAGAACAACAAGATTGTTCCCAAAGGGAGTTCCCTATTTAAATGTTCACCTTACCTTGACGACGATGGACTGCTGCGGTTAAAGGGAAGGATTGATGGTGCCTGGTGTGTTGAAGAAGATACCAAACGACCAATAATCATGCCGAAAGACCACTACATAACTTCTTTGTTAGTCTACGATTTCCACACTCGTTTTCATCATCGATGTCAAGAAACCGTGATCAATGAGATGCGTCAAATGTTTTGGATTCCAAGCTTGAGACGACTATTGAGATCCGTATGCAGAAGATGTCAGCAATGTCGAAATGATCGAGCAGTACCAGCGAAACCCCAGATGGCTCCACTTCCTGAGGCAAGATTATCGGCATATGTAAGACCTTTCTCGTTTACAGGAATCGATTATTTTGGACCGATCCTGATTAAATCCGGAAGAAAAGTGGAAAAACGCTGGGGAGTCCTATTCACGTGTTTGACTATAAGAGCAATTCATATTGAAGTGGCACATAGTCTCACTTCAGACTCGTGCATTATGTGCGTCAGAAATTTTATGTCGAGGCGAGGCACTCCAAGGGAAATTTATTCGGACAACGGGACTAACCTAAAGGGAGCCGAGAAGGAGCTTCGCAAAGCGTTCCATGAGATGAACAGTGACGTCGTTCAGAGCACGTTTACAAGTGCTGAAACCAAGTGGTTCTTTAATCCACCAGCAGCGCCTCACATGGGAGGGTGCTGGGAAAGGCTGATTGGAACGGTTAAAGGTGTTCTAAAGGAAATCACCAGGAATCAGCGTTTGGAAGAAGAGTCATTGCGCTCCGTTCTGATTGAAATTGAGGGCATAGTTAACTCGCGCCCACTGACCTACGTTGCTCTAGAGACAGCCGATGCAGAAGCGTTGACACCTAACCATTTTTTGCTTGGGTCATCGAGCGGCAGTAAACCACCAGGAACGTTCAACGAAAAGGATCTTCTTCGCAAAAGCTGGAGAGTTGCTCAGCAATTATCGAACATGTTTTGGCGGCGCTGGATCCGGGAATATCTGCCAACCCTGATTAAATCCGGAAGAACCTGATTAACCCGGAGAACCAAATGGTTTCAGCCCGTAAGGAACGTCGCAGAGGGTGATGTGGTCATAATTGTCGATGAGAATCTTCCAAGGAGTTCCTGGCCTAAAGGAATCGTTGTCAACACGGTGAAGGCGAAGGATGGTCAAATAAGAAGAGCCACAGTCAGAACCGCAAGTGGGGTGTATGATCGCCCGGTAGTGAAACTGGCAGTGCTGGATGTCAGCAAGTCAAATGAAGGTGAAGCAGCAGCAGATACATCATGCATAGCAGCCGCCTCACCGGGGGGGAGAAGTGTTGCTGACGAAATTTGAACGCTGAGTGGACGTCAGATGCTGAACGCACCCATCGACAATCCACGATGACACTTGGATAAATTCTTATAAAAGAACGACACTGAGACTTTTTTGGAAGAAAAATAAATAACTTACCGCGGAGGAAGAAACCATAGAGAAAAAATACCTATAATTTTTAGTTTTGTTCCATACTCAAAAATTGGGTTTTTTTCACGTCAGCGGTAACAGAAAGAGTAATGCGAGAAACAGATTAACACAGCGACAGCAACAGCAACAGCGAATTTAGAACCAATGTATTTTAATTACCGAAACCGAGTCGTGTGTTCAAATCGGTTTATGCGTGGCATCTGGCATTTTATTATTCGGTTTTCGGTCGGTTCCTTTCGTTTCATCGGTTTAACTCGGTTTAAACCGGTTTACCAAACCGAGTCGACACATCACTAATACGAATCATACTGTTAACGAAGAATTGAACCATTCTGTTCAATATTTGACATTCAGATGTCTCTTCTCCCAGTAGAAAGGAAAAAACTTAACTGTCAATTCCCTACTCCCATGTCCCATCTCCCAAGCAAATACCGGATCAAAATTATTCATTATAGACCGCCAGCTGAAAACAAAAAAATTTAGTTCTGTGATTCATCGTCTTGTCATTATTCATCACAGCCAGACCATAGACAAAAATAAACATACTTTGCTTATGGATTTGACATAACATCTACATCTACCTCGACTTAAAATCGTTTTGTTTAATTTCTCTTATAAAGAATCTCAAATCTGAATCTATTTACCAACACAAGTAACAATGTCAGGCGATAAGAAACCAAGTACTTTTCAACTCGGACCCAATTTTTCACCAGAGGAATACGAAAAAAACTGGTCTGAACAGTTATGCGAACTGGAAGACAGGGACGAAAGGGATAAAGTTTTTGATACATTTTATCAACACATTTGGAATCTTTTGTTTGGACCTAAAGCAACTAAAGAAACACAAGCTCAAGCTATTGCATTGTTAGTAGTTGAACGTCCAGACGCAGCATTTCTGAATCCGTTTGCCTACAACGATTGGATACGTACGGTGAAGAAGAAGATTATCGAACAGGGAATGTCTGATTTATGGCGAAAAGAATTTGTAAAAAAGAGACTAGGTTTGATCTCCGCACGAGATTCAGATTACTTTGACAATATGGACGATCCAGAGCCAGTTCAGTTCTACAAATTGACAGAGTCAGAACCAGATATTGAGTGGTCAGATTAGTTGCTGTTTATCCAAAATAATTCAAGAAATGTATAGGTTAGTAGTTAACATTTTTATTTTTTGTAATTGGGTATCAAATAAATTAATATTCTAGATAACCTCGACTGCTTCTTTGTTCAGATTCGCGAAAGTGCTCTGAAATCGAATACTAGTTTCTGTTTTTTGTATCCTATCAATTGCCTGTAACAGTTGTATTTGGACATCTATGGATCGGTTTCAGTTCAGACCCAGGCGACGAGTCAGTGTGCTTTTTCCTCGCGTGCACGTTGCATCTTGTATGTAATAAATAATAACTCTGGAGGTAAATCAACACCAATTTTATTGGTAAATATAAATCTTTCAGTTTCACATAGACAAAAAATTAACAATTTGTTCACATATTTCCAAACAAATCCTCAACGGATTCGTCATCCTCAAACATTGCGCTCACATTGGTGGCTGCAGCCAGCTCCCTTGAAATATCGTAAAAGTCCGCCTCAACCTGCGCATCGTCTTCCATACAAATACCAAGTTTGCGCTTTACAATCACCTCCTCCCAAAAGTCGAACATTTTTCGCTCCACTACCTTAATTCGGATATCTCTCATCCAATCGTTATAGTCGTACGGGCTGTTAGCAGCGATCGTCAGCTTTCTGTAAGCCATAAGAGCTCTCTCAATCTTCTCGTTTTGCTTTGTAATCGATTTGAAGAGCAGGTCAGCGATAACCGATCGCATTTGACAAGCGTACTGATGGAATTTAGCAGAGCGTTCTGGGCCGTTGGGAATTCTACTAATTAAGTGTGAGATAAGAGCGGTAAAGTCCTCCGCAGGAGTTACAGTACCGACGTGCGTCAGCTTGAAATTTTCTTCTAGGGCGATGCTGCTTGTTGTGGGATTACCACTAGATACGGGATCTTCTTGTGCTATAAAATGTTGCTTTAGCTTGTCCTTTGTGGTGACTTCCGTTTTCTCTAGTGAAAAAAGCGTCTTAATTTTTCCCGCAGCATCAGATGCTTTAGGTTGTAGGATCTCGGGGACTTTCATTAAATGTTCTGAGCTACACGGCTGCTTTAGCACGGAACTGGCGATGAAATCAATCAAATGTTGTTCGCGAACGTTGGGCAGCAAGCCGAAGGGAAGATAATCCCTATTGAGGGTGTCACACGGTTTCTGATCTTCGCTGGGTTGTGGAGAAAGCTCCATGGCTGCCATTAGTTCATCCACCGCTAACAATTGGTCGGCTGTTGGTTGATTTTTTCTGGTGGCGAGCTTGGGAAAATCCCAAAATCGATGCTGCGAGTGATACGATAATTCTATCATCGACAAACCAGCCACATGGTGTTCGAGAGTCGGTAGCAAAACAATTAATTTAGGCTTATTCCGATTGTTGTAGATCTTCCAGGCAAGAATGTTCAATTTACTGTCCAACATTACTCTAACCAAAGAGTCCATCATCTTGGCCGATACCACCTTGCCCTTGCTGGGAAAGACAACATAGGTTGACGAGCCACTGAAGTGCTCCTGAGGAATTATTCCAGCTGGAACAAAACCGATAAAGTAAAGACCCTTCTTTGTGTCCACTTGCGCTGTTTGGCCCAAACTCGGATCGTATGGCATTGGAGTAGTGCCGAGCATGTAGCCAGTGATTCGATCTTGCTGCGTGGGATCGGCAGTAAGCTCATCGATCCCAGAGAAGTACTTCTTCTCGCGACTGATAATTTCGTTTGGATCTTTGCATTTCTTCCGGAACGTCGGAGCGTTGGGGTCAATTTTGATGGCAATTACTCCGGATATGTGAATAGTTATGCGCGATCCAATGGTTAAGGTTGCATTCCATGACCAAGGGCGCGTCAACTCCTTGCGTAGGATGATTGGAAGAGCGTCATTTAGATTGCAAAGTGTTGTACATGGGTAGACTTTAAGAAGCTGCATAGCGAGCTCCTCATTTTTCGTCTGTGCGGCACTTTTACCGACAAAGGCTTTAAATCGGGGAGTTAAATTACCTTCGCAATCCGGAATGTAGTGAATGTTATTGCTCCTGAAATGGCAAAGGTATATTAGTTGCATGCCATTCTATTATACAACTCCACTTACACAATAATCAGTTTGAGGTCCATTTCATTCAGTTTCGCAACAATATCATCATCTAACGAAGATGGCATTGCATCAAAGTTATGGAACAGCACTATCTTTGAAAGACGCGCCTTATGGATGCTATATGAATGGAGATTATGCACTGAATTTGATAACGATATCATTGCTTTACTTACGCTGCGTCTTCAGTAATGATTCCGATCGCTACAATCAGTGCATCTACCCAATCTCCTTTTTTGCTCTTTTCGCATCCCAAAGAGCTTGCAAACTCCTTAGCCATATACCAAGTTGGTATCTGCGAACAAGGCAGAACCTGAGAAATGTTGCGATACTGTTCGGGTTCTTCTCTATTGCCGACATTTTCAGTACCTGCGGTACGCAGAAGCAGGAACGATAGCATGTCTACTTTATGGTTGTATATCTGGAGGAATTGTTATAAAGTTGAGGTAAGTAAGATATTCCATTACACAAACCTTATTCTTAATCACTTCCAATGTACATTGTGCGGCTTTTTTGGTTAATTCTTCAGCGCCAGTTCCAACATCGACTATAATCACTGTTGATTCCTGAGAAAAAAATAAATAGTTTTAAAGGAAGTTCATGTATTTAGTTGAGAAACAAACTTTATTTGATGCCATTGTGGGAGAAAAAAAAAAATCCCGCAAAAACTTGTGAAATTGTTGTGAAATTGTTGTTTGTGTTTTTTTTTTTTCGCCTATATAAACAATTTGACATTACACAGCGGCAGTATGACGTTCCTGCTAGTGATAACTGCGACATCTATGAGTGGAAATAAGCAAACCATGAACATAATTAAACAAATTTTAATTTGCCGTTCGACAATTAACTGCCATAAATAAACGTTTTGAATTGTATTGAGTGGGTAATAAAGCAAACGAAATAAGGCCAAATTCAAAATTAAGCATTAATTGTTCAACTAATACTCACCCATCTAAGTTCCAAATTTTGCAACATTAGCTCTACCGATGGCTGCCGAGAAATGGCATTCTAAAAGTCTTTTCACGGCCCGTTCTTGTGTTTCCAAGTTAATGGTATTGCACTGGTATACATTTTGTACGCTATGTTGAAAACTTCAAGTCTCTAGCTCCTTCGGTCCTTGGGAATTTAGTTTATAATCGATAAGAGCATATTCAGGTCAACAAGAAAGAACCTCACAGGCCTTCAAAAATAGTCCCAATAGAATTTAAATTGTCCGTAGGACACTTAGTAGTCTTTGGATAGTTGCTAATAAGGATGCATATTTTAGTAGATTACATTTGACCGATGCAATGGATATAAACATAAATTGAATAGATTCTTATAAACACAAATTACAATTTAAGAACAGCAAAACATGCACCACCACAAATGCAAAGAAAGAAAAATCTCGTTCCATGTTCCATTGGTCACGAAAAATCTGAAATCTGAGAGCAAAATCTGAAAATCCCAATGGAAAACGACATAAATATGATTATTAGTATCGCACTCTATCTATGTATCTATACGCAGTCACACCAACGTTGCTATGATGATTTCTTACTTCGCCATAGGAAGCACCAATAAAAAAGTAATTAACCAAATCCAGATTCATATACGTGTCCTAATTAAAAAGCTTCAATTTGCGATCCAATTGCGAAACTTGGCACTTCCACGATTAATGTGTGTGTACCCACATGCATTGCTCACTCATCGCATAACCCAATCGCGAACAAGTGTTAATCACTCAATAAGGCTAACATCATAAATCGACAGCGCAGATGGATGACGATCGATAGACGTGCCAATAGATCAATAAGCCAACTAAACAAGTAAGCAGCCAACTAGGTACCATCGGCTATGTTGCATGCTCGTGAGTAGATATAGCGTGTTGACTGTGGAGGTAGGATATCCCCCGCGTATTCGCCGACGACGATCCATGTCACCACTTCGATGTGCATTAGCACGAACAGCATGCGCAGCCGGTTGCAATTTACGGAATGCATCATTTTGTAGCAGCAAAGGGTTTCGCGTTTGCGTCTCGTCTCCGGCCATTGGCATCTCGTGTTGTTGGTGGTAATCGTAATCGAATGCAGAAATAGACGTTTCCGTCGACTATTTCTCCGACAGAGCCGTGAGGTGAGGTCAAGCGAGTGAAATCAGTAGCTGCTAAGTATGTTGTATGCTGTACACTTAAGGTGAAATTGAATGCTGCGGCAGCTGTGCTTCGAATCTTGCGTCGATAGATACACGACGGTGCTGAATTTAATTGAACAATTTGCTGGATGCGTATACTATCGATGAACGTGCGCGGTTGTTGGTAATTTATTAATCTAACAACTCGGGTTTATGATGGCGATGTGCAAGTGCAATTAGGTTTTATAAAGGAGCTGTTATTGAGATATAAGAGTTTTGCTGGGCGATTGGCAGAACGATTTACAACCGCAGCTTAAGGAAATGCAAGTGGAATGATATTCGTTTCATCGGAGTCCTTTTTCGTTTAAGCGGAGTTCGGAATTACTGCCCAATGACCTGTCACAGAGTCACAAGCAGTGTTGTTAGCACTCTCTCTTCATTTATCCCACGAAGCGTGGTAATTTTTCCCTTTTTTCCCTTTTCACTGTACTCAAAATCCCTTTTAAATCCCACGATTTAAAAACACTGGTCACAAGACTTCAGTAGGTAACGAGTAACGACATCGAAAGCCTAACTGTAGGAAAAAAAAAATCGGAGAACTCTATGGAAGTGTATTAAATTAGGGCGACAAAAATGTTTTTACAACTCAGTTAGAAGAAAACATCGCGAAAATCGTTTTAGTTTAAAAACCATTCAAGGCGGCTCTTTCAGTCCTTGAACTCAACCGACTAATGTGGTTTTCGATAGGGCACTCTCAGAGCACTTGTTTTTGCTCTAGGTCACTTTTTTTTAGTTCGATTGCTACGAAAAAAAAAAACCAATCGTTTTCCAATTTCAGAGCACTTTTGAGAATCTGTTTTTTTTTTTTTACAGAGTTGCTATAGATTTACCAATACAAGTGCGTTTGAGTTTGATAACTAGTGCAGTTTGTTTACGTTTTCGTGAAGTTTTTCTACTGCAAAGAAAGGCATTGCATCGGGTGGCCTTATTTTTTTAAATTATTTATTTATTAATTTAACTTACCACGACCACGACCGATCAAATATTCACACTACGGCAGATCCTGGAGAAAACCCAAGAAGTCCAGATCGATACTCACCATCTTTTTATCGATTTTAAGGCCGCATATGACGGCATTTATAGAGTCGAGCTATACAGAGCCATGTCTAGTTTTGGCATCCCTGCCAAACTTGTCAGATTGTGCAGAATGACGATGGAGAACGCTCGCTGCTCCGTAATCGGGTCTATCACAGAATCCGTCGTATTCGGAATTTTGCTACGAACCCCGAAAGAACTATCACAGAATCCGTCGTAGGGTACATTTTTTGCTTTCTACAGTAACGTATGTATACATTATTGTAGCTTGCACAATTTTAGAAGATACTGTATCTTTCTGTGTTAAGATTATTGCAAATAAATTGAATTGAATTGAATTGAATTGAATCTTCCATTGTTATACATATTTAATTAATTTTTATTTTAAATGATAATGATAATAGCTTTGTTTGACAATATTTATCACGTCATTGTTTTATATAGAATTAAAAAAAAAAGCAGTATTTCTAAGCAACAGCAAATGAAAACGTTGACAAGCAGACAAGGCAATAAAACTCCTCTTCTTCTGAATAACAAAAATAATAGAGCACTGGAATGCTGTATTATATTTTTCGTAACTTTTAGTTTCTTTTGTACACCTGACCTTTTTTTTAGCTTTGGTTTGTTTCAGTCTTGCTTCATGCTCCTTTTTTATTTGTTCTTTCTCAGGTGTATATGGTATGGTGTATCTGGTTCTTCTGATTTCGGTATAATAATACATCATAAAAAAAAAAATAATTTAACATATTGTTTCAACAAAAATTTGATTTAACCTTCCCAACCAACCCAATTTAAGTTAAAAATCTACAAAGTAAGGAAAACAACACTGACACGTTTAAACAAGTCACCATACTGTACTCTACACTCTTTACTACATAAACAAAATACGCATACGAAGCCCCAGTAAAATGAAAAAGAACCAAACAAAAATACTTACTTTTGATAGTCTAAATAGAACACAAGCTCTCACTTACGTTACAACTGAACCGCCGAACAAACAGAATTATTATTGTAGACGCTGCGCGTATGGCTCACGAGATATTCGTGTTGTTTCAATCGTCCTGTGTTTCAACCGTACCCAGTCTCCCCTACTCATACCGCTCCATAGACGTAAACTGAAAAAAAAAAAACATCCTTCACGTGAGCAATCCAGGACAACAAAAACTGAAACGCATCAAGTCAAACTTACCTACTGAACTATAGTGTTGAACGCCCCCTCCCCTGTGCGATTTTACCGCATACGCCCAACGAATTCAAATTGTTGGAGCATACTTAAGGGCCCAGCCCATAGAATCCGCCAATATTGACTTATTCGACGGACTCAGCAGTCCATTAGAATCCGTCGCATACGGTGACAGCCAATGACAGTTTCTCTTATTCTCTCTAAATTTCACCAATAATAGAAAATTAGAAAGTAAACCTACTTTATCGGTCGTATTCGACACGTGTGCTGCTTATTGGTCACCTTCCATAAGCTGGTGGTGTATTCTAATTCTATTAACCTATGTTAGTCGAATACGTTTCTGCAACGGACGCGACGAATTCCATGGGTTGGACCCTTTAGACCGATTTGTTTAAATCACATCTCCTTCAAATGTGACAGTTTTGTGTAGGTATGCTGTTGACTATCGGTGCGATCGGTCGAAGGCGATGCTATATTGCTGTGAGTCTTCTGCGTTATACCAACATGATAATCAATTTCTTTTGTAGCCTGAGATTGAAGTTATTCAATTTGAAAGCAAAAACTCATAACTTCTACGAATACCGTGCATAGAAAGAAGTGTCACAAATATAAAAAAAAACTGCTAAAAGCCACCATTTAAACACCCCTTCTTTGTCCTACTAACAGACACTTGATTTAACCAAGGAGCTTTATATTTTTTATAGTACCCCAAGCCCCTATACTAAGCAAACATCAAGAGCAATGACAGCAAACGCACGAGTTATTGCCATTATTTCGATCAACTCTTCGGACAGGGACATATGCATGGACACCTTGGACAGGTGTTGAATTTTGTTTGAATAATGTGGCAGTTACCATATGCAGTAAATTGCACCGATGACCATTTATAGAGTCATATAAATACGTCTGCGCAGAAGTCAAGTGGTAGCTACATATCTTGCGTTGTGTCGCTCTGTATAGGTATACAACTGTCTCCACACAAAGTGTTGATTTACGAATGTAATTTGGCCCAATTAGGATTTCTGATTGACAGTGAGTCAGACGAGAGAAATCGCATTTCATATAATAAAATCAATTTTTTTTCTGTCTGTTCTCTGCCACTCGTGTTTACATGTGTTTTGATTTACAGTGGCCATTACAAATAAATCATCATAAATGTTGACATTAAACGAACTCTCACGCAAGTTCTCGTTTATTGTTTCAAGACTTTTCTGAATTGTAAATGTCCGCATAAACTAACAATCAATTAACTATTACCTACTTTGAGCAGCTGTCAATCACAATAATCAATAAGCTGTCAACATGTACATACTAGTTTTCATGGGAGTTGTAGTCTTACCAAAATGTATGTATACTCACGACAAAATGTCACCCAACCGAGTAGAGTGACTACGTTATGATTTATTAATGACACTCGCTTCAAATGTGGACTAATTAACTACAACAAAGTTAACCAACCGCTAGGGCGCCCGCCTGTATTGTTTCTCGTAATTAAACATTGACCATTAATAATCTGTCCGTCTCGCATGATATACACAATACACAAAGCCACGTCACCACCAACAACTCTGTCAGAATCATGTATATTAACTGAATTTAATTTCTTTATGTCAACTTGACATGTCGCTCCTTCCTTGCGGGCTGCCATATGAGCCATGAACCACTCAGTCGGGCAGCTATGGCGGTCCTCCTCAACACATGCACTGGACTGTGTGTTGCGCTTGCAGCAGCAATCAATTGCAAATGCGAACGCACAACGCGAAACCCACTGACAGGCCAATAAATTACCCAGTTGGCTTGAAAAGTTTATGAAAATCACATAATGGCAATATGGTTGGCCACGTTATCGCCATTATTGTCGTCCACTCACTCAAAGTTGGCCTGCAGCAGTGTATAGTGGTATAATGGTGGACTGACGGTAGGATGGTCGATGGTGGCTGGCGGTGTACGGTGAGGCTAAGTGAGATGGGGAAATGTTGTTGGTTGACAACTGCACCATTGCCCACTCCATTACTGAGCGGCAGGGTTCGCGTTTATGACGTGCGGCACATAAACTGCCATCAATCATAAATATGTACACCGTGGCAGCAGTTAAGTGAATTTATGTAGCCTGTTGTTGCACAGAATGGTTTTTCTTGTCTTTTTTTTGTTTTTATATATATTTTTTAATTGTTGCGACTTGTGGCTTTCGGAGTTAGTAGGGTATTGTGTGGTTGTGTTATTTAAAAGAAAAGAGAATATACGTAAGCGGGTTTTATGCAGAAACCGACATTGGGTCGTTTGAATAACAACTAGCATTTTTGCTTTGAGCAAAAGGTTGTAGCAAAGCAAAAGACCTTAGCAATTGTTTTGAATAAAAAAACCCGACTGAAAAAGATCTTACTGACGACATTTGTGTGACAAGACAATTTTTTTTTCCTTAATTTAGTTTTTTATATTTATTTGTTTAGCCTGTGACACTTCGGGAAAGAATACCGTTTTAATGACACCTCACTCTTCAAAATCGGTCAAGCCGGTTGGGCTACAGGGCGTCACGTAGGAACGTACATAGGATACGCGCGAAACACATAACCCTCCCTGTGTTCAGTCGGGTAAAAACCTACTATGCTAAAGTATGTTCGAAGATTCGAACATATAGCATTTACTTTGCTGTATGTGTATTTGGCATGCAGTAACTCTCAAACCTGACAAGTAAATTGAAAATTTTTAATTTCTAATTTCTTCTAACGACTTTTGTGGAAATTTTAATTACAAAAATTAAATTAAGAAATATGAATGCAATCAGTAGTTCCAACTGCACCTGGAAATATGATTTCTGTTTGCCAAAACAATTGGATAGAGAAGAACTATGAATTACGGAGATGTTTTTGAACTGTCAACCTAAAATCCCGGATATCCTATATATCTTAGAAATGGTTCTTTCTAAACATTTTCAACTGAACGAAATATTTATATTAACTAAATAGTCCACACTCAATACTTCACGTGACACGAACTAATTGCCTTTTTCATAGGTCGGTTTTCCTGTACAAATAAAATTTAAATTCACTATTTGTAAAAAAAAAAAATATCGAAAATTCACAATGCTTGGATTGTTTTATGTTAAAAATGTGCATAGCAAATATTTAGTAACAGGCCTGAGTCAGGTCAAGTCATCAAGTCATCAAGTCAAATAGCAGACTTGGAATTTCGTAGCAATTGCTACGGATCTGAGTAAATGGTAAGTGGCGCCCTTTTTCGAACCTGTCAAAAGTTAGTGTTAGCTCCAATCAGTTATTCATACGAAACGTAGCAAACGCCTCGATTTTGACATTTCATTCGAGTAAAAGAAATAGTCGTCTAAGATGGTTAGGACATGTAGAGCGAATGGACACCAACGCTCCGGCCCGGAGAGTCTTCGATTCCAACCCGGAGGGACAACGCAGTAAAGGAAGACCTCGCCTTAGGTAGCGAGCGCAAGTGGAAGAGGATCCCAACCAACTTGGAGTGCGTAACTGGAGGCAGTTAGCCAAAGATCGCGCAAACTGGAGAGGCGTATTGGTTGAGGCCCTGGTTCATCCCGGACTGTAGGGCCACATTAAGTAAGTGAGTAAGTAAGTATAAGCAATTGCTACGTTTTGTCTGATATATGCAAACGCGTCAGTGACAGCTCGCTGAGTTCTCCCAAAGATGTCAGTGTCATTCGCGAATGCAAGTACCTAATTGTTTCAATTAAAAAAAAAGCCTTTGGTTGGCAAGAATGGTATTAAAGAAATCACTTAAAGCCTTTTTTGAGATCATAGCTTTTTGTGAGATTGTTCCCGATCTTAATGGAGCGTGCCGCTATCTCCGACGTCATTCGGATCGAAAGAGATGACAAGGCTATGGACATGGCTCTATATGCTATCGTACATATATTGTGACCATAAAATCGATAATCTTGGGGTTGCTCCAGGATCTATTAAATTGTGTATATTATTGTGCGGTCTATAAACCGAGGTCAAATAGTTTATTGACAAATGGTTTCCGGCTCTCACATAGCACGACATATAAGATCTTGTATGCGATGTTAAGGAGACTCACAGGGGTGTCCTGTCTTATGATTCCTTTCTCTACCACTCAGTGACCATCAATCGCTAAGGCGATTTTATTTATCGAAGCTCTTTATGGTTATTTCTTTCACCAAGAATCGTAAGTCCACGTATGTAATATGTCCCTATTGATGCTTAAGCCTGGCTCAATGGGTCGCCTCGATCTGATTGGCTTGGTAACACCCGGTGCCAATTTCGTTGTTACGATACACCGTGAAGAGGCCAGCTTTACGATTCCAATCGAGCAAAAATCAATCACAAAACACTAAAAAGCATGCACTCCCAATAATAGGGTACATACTCCTCTTCCACCAACAAAGTTGCTTTCATCTCGATTGGTTTTCTTATTTTTCTCTGCTATAAATTGTTTGACTAAACACCCATTCACTCACAGGGCGGCGGAAAGAAAAGAACCAACTCGTATCGTTATTCACTGCAATCGCGAATTACTGGAGTCGTGTTTGGCAATTTTGACATATTAATTACAATCATTAGTTGCCATAAATTTTGATCGCTTGTTACATGTCCAACACGAACTGTCAGTGAGTGTTGTGTGTTGTGATGTCGACTCGCGAATAAATGGCGGATAGACGGACTGGGGGAATTGCGCGAAGTGACAGCGGCGGGCGCGCCTTCTCTCAACCTCAACTGTCCCAATGTCTTACAGTCAGTAGTCGTTGAAACCGAGTGTCGCAACCGCCTGCAACTTGTCCGGCTGACAGAAAGAGTTTCTCTCTTGGGGTTTCCTTAGTTGGATATAACATGGAAACACGCGCACCAGCAAACTAGATTTTTGTCTATCTATCTACACTATCCACGGTGTGCACAAACAGTCAGAGCCAGAGTCAGAGAGTCTCTATACTATATAAGTTATATCTCGACCGGAGATCTCATTATTAAGAGATTTAAGATTGAATGGTAGATAAATTTACAAAAAAGCGTAGAACATGAGAGCGGTGTTCGAACAAGCCGCCTCAGCAGCAACAGCAGCCACAAGCCACCACCACCAGTCAACCGTCATGCCAACTATCCGTTGCGCCACAAAGGTCCCTGAGATGACTGCGTTTGCGCGAACGGAAATGTTGTTAATTTATGGCGTTTCTAGGATTCGAATTCGAATGGCTGCTGCCGCGTTGTTGTGGCGCAGCGGTTGGCCCGCCAGAGTGATGGTGAGAAATGTGCAGGATTATTAATGCAAAGCTGTTTGAGGTTAAATTGTGTAGTTTTGCATTATATGGCGGCGAAGTGTGAGGAGGTGACATGCCGTGGAATTAATAGGACGTCAATGTGGTCCTAAGTGTCTCTGTGGGTATATAATCGCGAATCAAAAAGCAACAAAAACAACTTCTGCGACGTTGTTTATAAACAATTTTATTAATTAGATGGAGTTGGTGATATGGCGGCGGCGGCGTTTAATTTTGCCGCACATTCAAATGGTATGTGAAAGTTTTCGCAGCACCAGCACCAGGTACTTGGTTCGGTGATAAATGGGGGCAGGTTTTATCTCAGACTTTTTATAGAGTCTTTTCGTTTGGAATAGAGAGCCTCCGGCGGTTTTTTATGCCATATTTTAGGGTTGAATGAATGGTGGCGTCGGTTTTTACAGCTGGCAGATTGTTTGGAGTGTGAAAATTGTCTTTGAACAAAGTAACGGTATTGTTGATGTCGCCGGGTTTTGTTAAATCTTGTGCATTAATTTGAAAGCTTATATACCTATTTATTTATTTATTTATCTGTTTATCACCAAAGTACAAAATATTTTATAGCCACACAATTTAAATTATGTACAGCGAAGTCTTTTGCTTTCTAATCTTTTGTTACTTATAACTTTTTACATATATGTAACTGTAAAGGAAATGGGGAGACAAATTCTTTTCATATGCTCGATTATCAAATCATGTTCAATTTCACTGATTACCTCTTAAATCGCGTGGATGTCGAAATATTGAAGCGTCTGAACGAAAGAGACGTTGTTGACATGGTCACATTAGCAACGAATGCACGTGGAAATAAAACCACTTGCACTGCAGCGAGAGAGTTGAAAAAGGCGTCAAAAATCATTGAGGTTTTTTTTTAATGATATTTTGTTCCCTGAGGTTAATTTTGAAATATATGTAACGGGTGATTTTTTAGCTGGTTTGGTTTTGGCAACACTGGTTTTGACAGCTGACGTGTGTTTAGTACCTTGTGTCACTGTCAAACAGCTTCAGTTTGGTTTGCAATTTAACCATGGATCGTCTTACAAATGAACAACGCTTGCAAATTATTGAATTTTACTATCAAAATTCGTGCTCGGTTCGAAATGTTCATCGCGCGCTGCTTCCATTTTATGATCGGCATTCTCGACCTTCTGAGCAGTCTATTCGGAAGATTGTGACCAAATTTCGCACCAAATTTTCTTTTTTTGGACATTAAACCACCAACACACTTACGTACTGTGCGTAGTGAAGAAAATATTGCGGCCGTATCAGCTAGTGTGACAGAAGACCGCGAAATGTCGATTCGGCGCCGTTCCCAGCAGTTAGGCCTTTGTTACAGCACTACGTGGAAAATTTTGCGGAAGGATTTGTGCGTAAAGCCTTTTAAGATACAGCTTGTGCAAGAACTAAAGCCAGCCGACCTACCACAACGCCGAATTTTTGGTGAATGGGCTCTTGGAAAGCTGGCCGAGGATCCGCTTTTTTATCGAAAAATTGTGTTCAGCGATGAGGCTCATTTTTGGTTGAATGGGTACGTAAATAAGCAAAATTGCCGCATTTGGAGTGAAGATCAGCCAGAAGCATTGCAACAGCTACCAATGCATCCCGAAAAAGCCACTGTTTGGTGCGGTTTATGGGCCGGCGGCATTATTGGGCCATATTTCTTCAAAGATGATGCGAATCGCAGCGTTACTGTCAATGGTGAACGCTACCGAGCGATGATAACAAACTTTTTTTTGCCCGAAATGGAAGTTCTTGACTTGCATAATATGTGGTTTCAACAAGACGGTGCCACATGCCACACAGCACGCGAAACAATGGCGCAATTGCGAGGCGAGTTTGGTGAACAGTTAATTTCACGTTTCGGGCCGGTCAATTGGCCGCCTAGATCGTGCGATTTGACACCATTAGATTATTTTTTGTGGGGGTATGTCAAGGCTAATGTGTATAGGGACAAGCCCGCTTCGATTGACGCACTGGAAGCCAACATCCATTCATTCATTCGTGAGATACCGGCCGATATGTGTGAAAGAGTATGCCAAAATTGGACTCAGCGGATGAACTACCTGAGACGCAGCCGCGGTCAACATTTGCATGAAATTATCTTTAAACATTAAATTGCAAGGTTCAAACTATCGATTCAAATAAATATTTCATTCATTTTTTCGAATTTGTTGTGTATTTTTTTTTTTAAAAAGTTCTAAACCTCTTAAAAAATCACCCGTTAAGTAATTGCACAAGATTTATGATGTTGTTTTAGTTCACGTCAACAAGTTTAAATGTTGGACGTGCCTATTTTGGAAATTCCAAACAAATTTGGCAGGTTGAATAGTGTTCAAATAGTTAGATACTTATGATAAAAAATAAATAAATAGTTGGCGCTACAGGTCCGGAGGGACCCTAGGCCTAGCTTCTCACAACCATTCGTTTTGTGTGAGTTTTTCATTTTTGGAACGAATGGAAGGGATCTACAGTTTTATGTCGACTCCAAAAGGCTAATTGAGAAGCTCTTTCAAGACATTTTTATACTCTCGGATGTTTGTCGCGAGAGGTTCCATTCCATAAGTTGGAATTTGGCGTTTTTGCGAGATTCGAACCTGAGACCCCTTGCTTAGTAGTCCAACACACTAACACTAAGCCACTGCGACTACCATGATACTTATGATACCATTCTCCAATACCAGTTTCGAACCAATTATAGTCCGTCCAAAAGGAGTTGAAACTGCCCTCGATGTGCAGTAGCAATTTATTTAAGGAGATATTTTCTCTTAGACTCCTTTTTGACAAATGAAATTGTTAATGCCTTTCTCCACTTTATCACTTTTGTATCATTTTTTTTTTAAATAAATAATAAACACCTGTGAAATCTACCTGTTGCTGCCTTAAGGAGAAAGAAGTTTATGAAAAAATGATTCTACAAAAGATTTCTTCAAACCCTTTTAATATGGAGTTTTAATGCTGTACGATACCAACCTACTGGTTATTTAACACAAAACTCAAATGTTCATCTATAAACATTTGAGAAGTGAACATTTTTCCAAATTTCCCTTTTCTCAGGGGTGGAAAAAATGTGCATTCTTTGCACATGCCAGCGACGATGCCATGTTGAAATCTGTCTTCTGTCTCTTGTGTCGATCGTCGATCCATAGAGACATTTTCGGAAGCAGGGGCATATTAATTGTTTCTTTGTGTCGTAAAGAGAGCAAAGTATCTCATGCAGGGCCGAACGCAGATAGGGGTTTTGGGGCTGACCACATAGCATATCGAAAAACAAACCTTGATGGAACCTTATGGAAATCACACACTTTTTTCATCATACGCTGGGAACTAATAATACAAAAACAAATTACAAAACAAATTAAACCTTGCAGCACAGTTCAACGTATTTTAAATCATATGGTGGGCAGTAATGGATACCGCGTCGTAATTGTTAAGTGAATAAAAAATAGTTGGCCACATCTTACAATAGTTAGCTATTCAAAGTGAGATAAAAATGTTTAATCCATCTAAAAATCACGCTACCTACGAATATGGTTGGCAAAAATCCTTCACAAGAAATGTAATCTACATTCTTTTCATCACTTTCAGTTTTTGGTTAGTTTCAAGTCTTTATGCCACCCATATGAGCGGTCCAATGTAATCAGACCAAATTCCTATGACAGACGCATTCAACCGAATTAATTGAACTACGTTAAAATCTTGTTTTCGGATCAAAGCGAAACCATTACCATTGGCTTGTTTTTCTGCGAAATTCGCAATTGCTGCTGCCATTGCCATATAAAAATTGACCGCCAATTGGGATGCGATTAAGGGTATTTCATTTCATTTAGCTCCAGCACCATCGAATAATTAGAGGAGAGACCACCATCGAGTCGGGTACGTTTTGTGTATCAACACAAAAGCCGACACTAATTCCGGGCCGCAATTTCGCGCATCATCGACTTTTGAGTATATCCGAAGCAGTATACAGGATACCCACACAATGTTTGTATGATAGATTATTCGCAAAAAGGATTCAACTTGCACATACGCATGGCTGGTGGGTATGGCATGGAATCGACCAGGTAGATCCGACAAATGTTCGATTTCCCAGTGAAAGGAAAGCAAGGCTGATCAGGGATTAGAACCATCAGTGAATTTCCCTCAAAAACAGTCGACGAGTATTACAAACTGCAACACCCCCACGCACCAGTCGTATGTACTCGTCGTCCTCGTATAAAGTTAATAACATACAACCGTTGTGGATTGACAGACGGATTATCTAGAGGTTGCTGTCAGAGTTTTACAGCTTACACTCGAAATATTTTCCCGGCTGTCAAATTTAATTTGTCGGAAAGGTTTTTTGTTCTTTATTTGTGTATTCTTTTACTGATCCGTAGCTGGAGGATTTATCGATTTTGATGGAATCTTTTTTGGCGGGTTTACGGATATTTTAAAGTGCGGTGAGTGTATTTTCGTTGGATGATTGTCCAATTGTTTGTTTATTTTCCTTGTTGAAATTGCAATCTATCGAAAGTAACAAGCATTGAACTACACATTTAAAATTGGTTTGCGATTTTGTGAAATGTGATCTTTTTTTTTTTGCGAAGGAGGGCGGTGCATTTTGCAGAGAAAAGATTAAAAATAAAATTCAATTTCCCTTTGAGCTTGTTGTGTTATCCATTGTGTTGCATAATTTGTTCCAAGGATGCTTTCTTAGAACCTTAGTGAAGGGAAAGGGTCTATGTACCTATACAATACATGTATAGGGTTCGGTATGATATTTTGACCTAAAAAATAGACACCGTCTAAAAAATACAAAGTAAAGAAACTGTCGCTACATGAGGTAGTAAAACATGTAGACGTCAATTTGGCTTAATATAGTCCTTATAATAATAATTCATAAAATAATGACGCGTCGGTAAAGAAAACTCTCACTCACTACCTATGCGCCTGTCCAGTACTAGCTAGGGTCAGAAAGCGATCTCTGGGTAAACCCTTCTTCGACTCCCTAGAGGAGGTCTCGAAAAGTAGTATTAGGGAACTGATAACCTTTTTGAATTCCACAGGCTGGATCTAAACTCTCCCATTCGACAATCGTAAACACACCAGGTCAAATGAGTTGTGGTAACAAAACGGCACGGGTTTTTGAATAAACCATAATCCATAATTGTTAACAAAGGTTTCAAACTAAAATCTTGGAACCAGATGGTATATAGGTACCTAATGTAGTAGTATAAATAGTCGGAAATTGTTTTCTATTACGAATAATAGGACAGTAATGATTTGAGTCAAAATTTGACAAATCAGCGGATAATTATGTACCAGTACATTGCCTATTTTGTGTTTGGGTTTTTCCTTTTAATGTTCGAATTTTTTTACAATTTATGTATACGTCACTTCCTGCCCTGTCACTTGACTATTCGTTTTCTGTCTGCTTAACTTTCTTAAAACTTATTTTCTTTTTTTTTTTATATTACAGGTAGCTGTCAAAACATGCTGTGCTCGTACTAGAGTCTAGCCTCTTTTCTTTCACTTTTTTAATTTTACGAATGACTATTCAATGCCGAAAAATTCACAAAAGAGAGAGGCTTCGAGAGTGCAAGATATTATCCCTGGCTGTAGGAAATAAGACCCCAAAAGAGAAAATGAAATAAGGCCCCAAATTTGGGGTCTTATTTCATAATGAAATAACACCCCAATTTCAACTATGAAATTAGGCCCCACTGCGATGAAACAAGGCCCCAAAACAAAATGAAATAAGGCCCCAAATTTTGGGTTTATTTCAAAATGAAATTAGAAATAATGAAAACTACATTTGATTTAATATTGTTGATATTGGATAAACTAATTTAGATTAAAGAAACTTTTTATATACTCAACCTCGCACTCACCCCGTAATCTAACAGTTCATCCAAGCAGGGGGTTGCAGGGGGGCAGCATGCCGCCCCATACGCCTTCCATATCGGAAGGGTAACAATTAATAATAAATAAAATAATTTTGGGGACCTATTTCATGGCTCTGCGAAATAAGGCCCCAATGAAATATGAAATATTTGAAATTGGGGTGTTATTTCATTATGAAATAACACCCCAAATTTGGGGCCTTATTTCATTTTCTTTTTTGGGGCCTTATTTCATAATGAAATAAGACCCCAATTTTCATTAGGAAATAAGGCCCCAAAAAGGAAATAACACCCCAAATTGTATTTAAAATCGTTGTTGTTGTTTCCTGTATAATTTTTTGGGGCCTTATTTCGCAGAACCATTATCCCTTACTGAGAATCTTACTAGTTCTTGCTCAAAGAATTTCTTGTAGTTTTGTAAGACTAAGAATTGGAAAAGCTATTATTTACCTAATAATTGACAAATGATTTAATGTTTGCTTTCCTATTTGACATGCGCGATGCGCATCTGATTTTTTTTTCTTTATGATTGCTTGTTATTCAGTCATTACAAACTCTTTCTCTTCAATTCCAAGGAATGCTTTTGAGGTGCATTCGTTGATTTTTTGGAAGATATTGGACCCAAACTTAAACCGATTAATTGCAGCTCTGCTTGGTCTTGCGCAGTCAACAGCAACAACAGTGTCCCTTATTCTAAGTGAACTGCTAAACGTGTTATGGAAAATTAAATGTGCCCAAAATGGATAAAATTCATTACACATAAGAAGAAAAACGAATGGCAATATATATATTTTCTAACTAGCTGACCCGGCAAACTTCGTTCCGCCCAAATTTGTTAATGTAATGAAAATAATAATTCCGAGCATGCACAATGCACTAACTAATTTATGTAATTCGGCAATGATGTTGACGTGTCGTCCAACCATCCGCTGTTTCACTAAATTGACAATGTGAGAAACATGGGGAATCAAGACTGATGCTACAAATGCACAAACATCCATCGATTATCCTTGCAATAAATTATTTGTCATAGTGAAAGCGAGACGCACGGGAAATTGAAGTCGAACGAATGGTAAATCGTTCTGAATAAGCGAAATCTGCGGAATAAGAGTGTTTGCCTTTGAATTTTCCCCTCAAATTCATCACTTGCATGATATTTGATATGAGATCCTTCCCCACGAATCAAATGCGATCCGTTACAAAGTTTCGGTACATTGATGTTGCGCAACAAAATTTTAACTGAGCCGACTTTCAAATCCAATTTATGTTGAGGTAGGCCCGGAACATTTAAAGAATTCAAAAATTCAACTAATCCCCATAAAGTTTTTTTTCACAACAAAAGGTAGAATTATGCCCTTCCTTCCAACCAAAAAATCGTAAAAATCGAACTACCTGTCCCCGAGTTATGGATGCACATACGGACGTCAGTCTCTTTTATATGTAGGTAACTGTACCCACCCGGCTTTGCCCGTACCTTTCGTATTAAATTATGCTCACATTTCGCAAATTGCTTTATTTGGACAGCGTCCATTAATAATTTTCATCATATGACTTTAGAAATAGCGTTTGATTTTGTTTTTGAGTGAGACGTGCCACAATCCGTTTTCTTATCCCGCTTGTGTTTTTCAAAGTTCCACCTATAGGTCAAAAACTATCCGAAATTTAAAACTGGAAGCAACCATATCCATCTACAAAATTTCAATCAACTTGGTAGCGCTGATTCGGCGATCGGCAACAGCGCCACCTATCAAGTCCAAAAGTATCCTATCCTTCAAGCGGGAACGAAGAATATAAATCTATAAAATTTCATTGAAATCGGGTGAGTGGTTTCGGAGATCGATTACAACGCCATATAGCGGGTCAAAAATCCTATCTTTTAAGTTTGCGTTAACCTGAAATACAACAATACGAACAAAACAAAAGAAGAATCATAAAAATTGACCCAGTGGTTATCGAGTTATATCATCATCATCGAGTTTCATCCCGAAAGAATTATAGGTATGAATTAAGAAGATTATTATTAAAGAAAATTTAATTGACCTGAATAACGACATACGCCTACAACGCCACATGTTGAGGATTTTCCGACGATGTGCACTAAGAAATTCAGTTTTTGTTAAAAATAATAAATTAATTATTTTATATGTATTTTATCAATATAATAACTCCGATCGAAGCATCTGTTTTAAACGATATTTATTTTGTTTACATCCTCGTTGACGATATTTGCAGCACGCATTCTGTCAATGTTATGCCAACGCCATAAGGTTACATCAAAAAAGTTTGAATTGTAAAAGCGCTATGCTTACATTAGATATAATTTAATATGGTGGTTAAGTATTCTTAAATTTTCTAATTTTCCGCGCAATTTTCTTAATTTTTTCTTTCATAAGATTTTTCTCCTGACAATAACAAACACAACAAAAAAAATTAGCGAAATCGGTCCAGCCGTTCACGCGTCATGCCGCGACCAAGGGAAATAGGGATTCATTTTTATATATATAGATTCAGCATTGGCACATTTTTTCGAACAGCTTGACTCAATGCGATTCGAAGTCCATTTCTCGCTCCAATTCTCGATTAACTGCGTCAAATCAAAGCTTTGTTGCGCATTTCATCTGACATCTCCAGTTCATTATCCGATGTCACAGTGCGAATTCGATGCAAAATATCGTCGGCCATAATATCATCTTTGTATAATCAAAGTATCTATCTACTTCATTTCAAAAAGTTACTTAATGTAACATAGTAAACATAATTTATTAGAACAAACTTTTTGGGTATACCTATATTTAAAAAAAAAAAAAAAAAAATTTCAAAATTGTTGACAACAACAATTTGCTTGGAAAATAATTAAAATAATTGACAACAACAATTGCTCTTAAAATTCAAAATATATTTTTTTTTATTTGAAGTGTCACTACTTGATTTCTATCCCGTTAATTTTTTTTCAAAGTGTATTTCCCCATTCAAACTTTAATTTTCTAATTTTCCGCGCAATTTTCTTAATTTTTTCTTTCATAACTTTGTTCTCCTGACAATAACAAACACAACAAAAAAAGAATTAGCGAAATCGGTCCAGCCATTCTCTCGTGATGCCCTTACCAACGAACATCATTTCATTTTTATTTATATAGATATATAAAATTATCGTGTCACGGGGTGCGTTGTTGGACTCCTCCGAAACGGCTCCACCGATTTTCGTGAAACTTAGTGTGCATATGGACTAGGCTTGAGAATCGGACAACATCTATTTTTCATATCCCTAAATGTTAAGGGTGGTCCACCACTAAATTTTTAATTTTTTTTTATGGGGAAATACACTTTGAAAAAAAAAAAAACTGGATATCATAAAGTAGTGACACTTCAAATAATACGATTCAGGGCCTCCAATGCGCGTTTTAAAACAAAACGAAAACGTGTACGTTACCCACGTACATAAAAAATTGTATTATTGTGAAAGGTTAGTCAATTATTAACAGTTAATAAAGCCTATCAAATTAAACAAATCTTTTTATCCGTTTAAGTATTTCAGCAATGCCAAAAAAACGCAAAGGGGCCAATTTGAGTCGTCGAACGATCGATTCTAGAGCCATGCTAGATATAAGAGCACAAAGATCAAGCGAACAAATTAAAGAAAAAAATGCAGATTTGCGTGTGAGAATGGTGCATTTACGAGAATCACGATCACAAGAGGCACGAGATGAACAAAATCAACAAAGAAGATTAGAACGAAAGAGAAACTCGGAGATTCATAGTCGACAGGCGTAGATGAATTGACCAACAACGCCAACAAGTTCATAGAGCATTTATATCAGATTCATTTCTTCGAGTAGCATTCCAGTACGAGCCTGATGTTGAATATTATGCTCATTCAAAAGTGGTCATTGGTAGGTACTTTGGAATGCCCGCATTGTCACTTAAATTTAAAAATGAGCCAGTTGTGATGTGTTGCTCATCAGGAAAAGTACTAACTAACCGAAATTGAAACACCACCTGAACCATTGAACGGTTTACTTATCGGTACAGATCCAGATTCTAGCCTGTTCCTGAAGTCAATTCGGACATTCAATTCATGTTTCCAAATGACATCGTTTGGAGCAACAGAAATAGTTAACAATATTACTGCAAACGGTCAACAATTTAATTTCACGTTCAATATCAAAGGCCAAGTTTATCACAAAGTGGGCTCATTGCTGCCAATGCCAAATGAATCTCATAAATTTTTACAAATCTACTTCATGGGTGGCGAGGACTCCGAACGTGCACTCTTTTCATTGCGTGGATACACGTTGCGACTACCATAATCTCAATTCACCTTTTGCCAGGCGTATCGTCAGCGAGCTGGACGCTCTGTTAAACGAGCATAATGAATTATTGAAATTATTCAAATCACACATGCACAAGCTACAAAGTGACAATCACGCTTTTGTCATTAATCCTGATAGAACACCAGCTGGAGAGCATATACGTAGATTCAACGCACCAGTTGTTGACGACGTTGCTGGAATCATGATTGGCGACCGTACAGCAACGCGACAAATTGTGATTCGAAGAAGAAATATTGATCTTCAGTTCATAAGTGATATCCATCGTGCATATGACGCTCTCCAATATCCACTAATTTTCTGGAAGGGACAAGACGGATATTGCGTAAATATTAAACAACGAGATCCCGTAACAGGTAATTCTTTCATTACTAAGAACATAATTATTTTATTATTAAAGAATAAATCTTCAATTAATTTAAGTATATATTATTATAGGATCCGAAACCAATAAGAACGTTAGCTCGAAGGATTTTTATTCATATCGTTTGATGATTAGACGCGGCCGAGACAACATCATTTTACAATGTCGTGAGCTTTGCCAACAATTTATGGTCGACATGTATGTGAAGATAGAGAGTGAACGACTACGATACTTGCGACATAATCAACAGAAGCTGCGTGCGGAAGAATATATTCACTTACGAGATGCTTTTGCGAACAACGCTGACACTGCCGAAATTGGTAACTGTGTTATCTTACCATCATCGTACGTAAGTAGTCCACGTCACATGCAAGAATACATACAGGATGCTATGACTTTCGTGCGTGAATATGGACGACCGTATCTTTTCATTACTTTTACATGTAATCCAAAATGGAAGGAAATTACATCGTTGCTATTACCAGGACAAAATGCAATACATCGTCATGACATCACAGCACGTGTGTTTAAACAGAAATTAAAGTCTTTAATCAGCTTTATTACAAAATTGCATGCATTTGGCCCCACACGTTGTTGGATGTATTCAGTTGAGTGGCAAAAGCGTGGATTACCCGATGCTCACATTTTAATTTGGTTCGTCGACAAAATACGTGCTGAGAACATCGATAGTTTGATTTCTGCAGAGATTCCAGATCCGTCTACTGATCAATTACTGTTTGATATTGTTACTACAAACATGATTCATGGTCCGTGCGGAAATCTGAATCGTTCATCACCTTGCATGGTAGATGGAAAATGTACAAAGCGTTTTCCTAAAGATTTCACTAACGATACGGTCGCGCATGTTGACGGATATCCAATATATCGTCGAAGTACCGAAAATAGCGGACAATCTTTCATTTCAATCGTTCTATCAGCAGCGCAGACATCGACATTGACAATCGTTGGGTGGTACCATATTCACCTCTGCCTTTTTCTTGAGAAAGTGAAAGCCGGAAGAGGTGCATTTTGGTTACGAAGATATTTAAGGAACACTTTGAAAGGAGTATGCGAGTTGGGTTGTGGGTATATTCGCCATTTAAGCTTCGCAACTTATTTCCAATGATACATTAGGGTGAGAGGTTGAAGAGAAAAGGGGACTTGGAGAAATTAAATAGGCTATTGAAATAAGACGTATTCGGTATTTCTTTAAAAAAGCAAAATTGTTGGCAACGGTATGCAGATCGTTTGATGATGTGCTTTTGTAAGAGGCAGGATGGGAAGTTACTTTTGTACTACCTTCGTTTTTAAACTGAAAACCAGATTGAGGATCGTTTAACGTCGGCTTGCGCATCCCGCAATTGATACCTCGTTTGTCTCGGTTTGTCATCAGGCCACCTTAACTCCAGAAATTTGGAAGAGGATCAAAATCTATATGATCAATATTATAGCCATGTTCGGCTTGGATGTGGATGACATAACCATCAGCAAGGGCGCATACAGTTAGTCAGGAGTCAGACTAACACTAACACTATAATCTATATATGCAGTATAAAAACCGGTAAGTCATTGACCTTAGGAACAAGCTCACAGATGTAAATTCCCATGATATGTACTCCGCGTTCATGCAATGCAATTAGTACCTAACAGAAAATCTTGGTGAATAGGCTCGCAGGCAACTGGACAAAACACACACACATGTCCACATCACATTCCGCATGTCCGATTCAATGAATACAACATGTAATGCAAACTTCCTCAGCAAAATAACCTTTCAAATTCATTGAGCGAAACCAAATTACTCACTGCTACGAAGAATGTTGTTTCATAAATGAAGAAACCATGAGTTTTCCATCCCGAAAGTCCTTGCCAACAGTTTTGCTATCCCTTCCGGCCTGACAGATATCCCTTTCGCTTCGTTCAACTCGATAAAATCCGGCATTCAGGTGAGTTGAGTTCACTTCGTACATGCCGTATCGTGCCGAAGGTAAAGTGGTCTGGAAACATGAGTTCCCCCATAGCCAGTGGAGAGCACAAGACGATGATAGCACCATACATGTGAAGCGACCAGAAACGAGCAACGTCAAGATGAATCAACAGCACATACAACACCACTGGGCAAAAATTCATTTCAACAGTATTAATTCAGTTTCTCCGACCGCAGCCGAACTAAATCAAACAGTAGCGGGTTTAATGTAAACTGACACCCTTCACCATATTAGGGACCCTTCCTCCTACATTCGAGACAAGGTGAAGAGAATATATCCGAAAAGAACACAAAAAAAAAACCCAACCACACACAAACCCAAAAAAATGAGGTTGGACATTTTTAACCATAGGATTAAAAGGGATTTCCATCGACGGCACAAATTAAAAGCGATTCAAGTGTCAATTGTGATCAGCGACTGAGAAGAAGACACCGACAAGACTTGATTCGATAAAAAAAAACTAAACCTCAACGTCGCGTCGGTCGTCAGGAGTCAGGACTACACAGTAGATTTGTTATGTTTTATTTATGGGGCGGTGTGGGTGTGGGTGTGAGGAAGCAGAACCACCATCGTCAAGGGATGGATAACTTCATAACGGAGAAAGTTAACATGGTATCTATGGCATTTTATGGATGCCGGGGCAGGGGTAGCTTGGGACCATATTCTTTAATCCTATCAGACAGACTGAAACTCATACCTGCACACGTCTGCTGGGGTATGCACTCGTATGTGAAGGCTAGGTGGTAAAGGTAATAAAAAATGAAATATTACAGCTATTCGGCATGCCATGAAAATCGGATAACATATTTTATGCGAAAAAATGTTATTTATTATCCACAGAGGGCGGCGCGGTATCGTGGTTCGTCGTCGTGTGTACTTTATTTCGACTGAGTATATGTCGTATGTGAGTGTGTGGGAGTCGAGGGGACCGTAACCGTATGCTGAACAGGAAACAATTTATTACAACTTTTCCATATCTGGAACGTGTATTTTTTTTTTTTTTAAATATCCAATGTTTTTGTGGTTTATCTGGATGGCCCCTACTAGGTGTATGGCGAAAAAAGCTCCGAAGGCGATTTTGCAAAAGTTTCGAGTGTTTCGCAAAATGATTTGTTAACCATCTCAGTGGGGCTTGTATATAATCACAGATGCCTTGTTGTTACCATAAAAACGAAAATAATGAAGCCGGGATGTCACCTTTAAAATGACAAACTCCCAGCTTAAATTGTTTGGTAGTTGAAACAAAACTTACGACTGACGTACTAACTTAGACATTGCGACGCTACCCGAAACTATTTCTTTCCATCACCTTAGCAATTTGTACAAAGAAAAATCCATTAATGAAGTGAACTTAATCTAGTTGATTTTCATGAATTTATCATTAAACTACTATTTGTTCGTAGATACCAAATCGCCAGACCACTTTACCTTATTGCAGGGAACAGCGGAGAAACAGCTATAAACCTCAATTTTTGTAAAGTCACTTAAATCATTTCGTTTGTATTACTGTAATAGTGGATGTCTGACCAGTGATTCCATATTTTTTTTGGCGAAATTCCCCTTTTGGGGAGAATTTTTATAAAAATTCCCCATTTCATATCCGTTTTTTCCCATTTTTTCCGCATTTAACCCTAGATTACTAACCTTCGTCGAAACGACTACGCTCATTCCAATTTCTTTTGTTTTCTTTTCGCTCAGTATTCTGGTTTAGCCCATTCCCCATATATGCTCATTTAGGGTTGATCTCTCAAGGGTGACACATTCAATGCGAGTGTTTACGCAGCCATTATTCAGTTATAACCACTTTCCGTAGCCGAATCGACGAAGGTTAGTAATAACGTGACTTTAAAAAAAAAACAATTCCAACTTCCCTCAGAACTGTCATAAATAAAATATTAGAACCGAATGCTTTAAAACAACCAGGAACTAGTTCAGGACAGCCAGAAAATAGAAAGAGAAAGATTTGTGCCTTTTGTCCATCGTCAAAGAGAAGGATCAGTAAGTCATTATGTGCCAAGTGCGGAAAAACCGTTTGTGGAGAGCACAAAGTTGAAGTGTGCCACTCATGTACAAAAAATGAACTTTGAATTTTTTCGCATTTTTTTTTTGTTTTATACTTAATCGTTTGATTTCAAAAAATATGAATAATGAAATTTCTGTTTTCGGTACTAAATTTTGTTGCTCTTAACTTGACTGTATGCATTTGAAGAGACTGATTCTAAAATCAAAATAAAGATAACGTTTGTGTAGTATTATTATTTGTTATAACTTATAACAAAAGGCAATAAATGAATTAATATTTATCAAGTTAAAACAAATCGTTTTCCTTTAAATATTAAAAAAAAAAATATTTTTTTTTAATACGTAGTCGAATCGACGATGATTAGTAATAACAACCTATTGAAATAGATTAGTAATCTAGGGTTAATTCATTGAAGAAAAGAAATGTTGTTTTCTTTTATTAATAACTTTTTTTTTTGAGGAGGCAATGCAAAATTCATGTGAATTTAAAACATAAAAAAATAATTCACTATACGTTGGCTTTAAGGTTAATATCCAGGTAAAACAAAAACTAGTCTTTAAGAAACAGTGATAATAATAATTACATCACATCACATCACACTATTATATAAAGAGGTAAAGTTTGTTTGTGGGAGGTAATCTCCGGAACTACCGAACCGATTTCAAAAATTCGTTTACTAATAGAAAGCTACGGGATAGAGTATTGCGATAGGCTACTTTATTTTTTAATTTTTCCATTTTAAATTTTTTTGATTTTCTGCACTATTTATTTTGACTTTTCTATAACAAAAATTAATTAGAAAACTACGTACCTACAATGTGCGGATTTTTTTTTCCAAAAAGTAGATTAATAAAATCGAGATAAATTTAATGTATTATACGTTGGTCAACAGTGATGGTTTGTTTTTGATTTTGTGCATCGCTCCAACAGTTTCATTTTTTTTATACAGTTGATAAGGTGAAAATTAAATGTACAAAGTTTAAACGCGGACAAAATAGTTATTGAAAAGCAAATTTCAGTGATTTTTAAAAAATGCCAAGACGAATGCGCACAAATATTGGCCGACGAACAAGGTAAGCAAGTCAACAACAAATATCACCGAAGCGAAGAAAAAAGGAGTCCCGTTCCCATTTCAATATTTTCTTTTCTTTTTTAAATAAACAAACTGTTCAATTTAAATTCAGGTAAAACTAAATTCTTTCGAATTCAATAAAATACACTGTACAATGTTGAATTATAGCAAAAATATCCTACATTTTTAAAACTGTGGCAAAAAGGAAAAACAACATAAGTCGACTTATGTCGAAATTGAGTTTTTTACACCATCGTATGCGAAATATTCCATTCTTTTTGCCATATTTTTTTTGTATTTTTATCTATTACGGTTTTTGAATTATAGAAGAAAGAAAAACACATACGTCATACAACGCACAAGGAAAGGTAAACATTCAAACCGCTCTCCTGAAAAATTGCAAAAAATGACTTATGCTGTTTTTCCTTGTGGCCACAGATAAAGGAGTCCGAATTCACTGATTTTCAAAAAGATTAGTCCGGAGTCCAGGATCTAGGTGCTCAAAAAGGAGTCAAAATGACTCTTAAGCGTCCCGTAAGGTAACACTGAGCCAAACTACAGAAGAAAGCGAAAAGTGGGACATCGCATGGGGCATGGGTGGCGTGATCGAGTATTTCGTGACGGAATTTGTTGTTGTTTCACAGATCAACAGTCAAGAAAATTGAGAGTGCAAGTAATGAGAACTGCGTCAAATCCTACTGCTGCTGGGATGGGAACAAGTTCAAATGCGAGTGGTAAGATGCGCGTCGTTGCTGACATTCGAATTTCAAACAACTGGCATTCAGTAGAACGAACAGAAAACTATGTCGGTGATGCGATTTTCGATATTGGTGCGATGACTATAATTGTGTGCCACCACAAAAATGCGCTAAAAAAAACTGATGTGCGAGTGGCAAAGTGAACTAAGCACCTGCGGAGCCATTTGAATCGGAGGATTTTCTAAAGAACATTTGACATTACAACTACTGTTTTCGTATGACTTCATTGGGAACAAAAATCATTCAAAAAACTGGTTTCATGCCGACTGGCAGGGCAATATTTTCTCTTATACATCATGCACACATTTTCTAACAATGACACGGGATTCTACGCCGCAAAATTCGGATTAACAGATACAAGGCCAAATTTACCATCGGATGGGTGCCTTTTTGCCAGTAAATGAGGACTTACAGCAAAATTCGCAGGTGTACTTCATTTTGTCGGGGGATGATCAAGTCGATAGGCGTTACAGAGGGCAAACAGGAGTGACAAAAAACATAACTCGACAATTGCAACCATTATTATAATGCAATCAACGCTTTCATTACAATGTTTAAAACGGCGATAGAGAAAATGAACTTAGAAGATCGCAGATTTGTCTTTAATCCTAATAAAGGAACCGCACTTTGGAAAAAATAGAATGGATAGGAAACGGGTGGTATCACTTCCAATACAAGAAAAATTATTTAAAATTTTTAATTTTCTAATTCGGATGTTCCGGACTTACCGCTTCACAATTTGAAATTAAAATTCGGCTCAGTTATCATTTTGTTGAACAACCTTAGGGCATGGGGAGGGGATTTTTATACATATATCAAACTCCTCAAGTTGTGTTCAACTTCGAGTGAATAAAACGGCCCTTAATGCACCGGAACTTTATATCGGATCGCGTTTGATATGATTGTGAAGAATCTCAAATCAAATGTCATGTAATCACGATTCTGAGTTTAAAAGGCAAACATTGTCATATCGCGGACTCCGCTTACTGAGAACGATTTGGCATTTAAGTGTCTATGACAAATAATAAGTCGCAAGGATAACCGCTGGATATTTGTAGCATCAATCTTGAATTCCCATGTTTTTCACATGGTCCAATTGTATGTGGCGTGCTTACCTGTAGGCAAACCACTTTAGTACAAAAGCGGAAGGTTGGCCGGCACGTCAATCATTGCGGTTTTATTGAAATACATCGATATTGCTATACTTCAGTTATTTCTATTGTATTTAATATAACTTTTGAATAAAGAATTTGAATTGACGGAATTACATAAAGAAGCATGCGTTGTGCATGCTTGGAAGTATTATTTTCATTACATTTATGAATTTGGGTGGAACAGAGTTCGCCGGGTCAGCTAGTAAATAAATATAGAGAGTTATTAAAATCGAAAAATACAGGTACATAGTCAAAATGCATTAGAGAAACAATATAGGTAATCCATAAAACACATTTTCGTATATGGTAGTTATATACATACAAAGAAGGTAAAAAATGAATATTTAATATAGAAGGAAAGTAAAATATTCAGTCTTTCAGTTTTAAATTCTAAGAATTCAAGTAAGGTACTGTCAAAAATAATAAAAAAATAAACAACTAATATCTAAGTTTAATTAAATTAATAGATTTAAGAATCAGCATATGTAATTCATAAAAAAACAGAGTCTTACATATTATAATTGTTTGTAGCTACCTACATTACGAGGCAGGGTGAAAGTATATTATAAATTCAAAATGTACTTGTACATAAATAATAAAAAAAATAAAAAAAACTATAAATAAAAACATATTTAAAGTTAAAGTTTCCTATAGAAAATGTTGAGGGGCGAATGAAACGGCGAACTTTAGATCTGATATTGAATTTGCACAGGGGTTGCAGTAAATAAACTGAATGTGAAAATGACACATTTGAGTAAAGTTCAGTTCGAGTTACGTTAAGAGCTAAATCGCTTAGATTCTATAAATGCGGTGAAGTTTTTATGTTTGGGATTTATTTTTAAATGATGCAAAATTAATAAACATTCGTGTATGTAATTTTTTCCCATTTTAAGAGCACTTTTCCCCATTTTCCCCATTAAGTGAAATTCCCCGAAATGGGAAAAAATCCCCACATCTGGCATCGCTGTGTCTGACCCATGGCAGTGCTGCCACCCAAAAAAAAAATGTAGGTATGTTTCGTAGATCCTTAAAAAAGTGCAGTAGTTTAGAATTTTACACAGTAGATTATTATTTTACAAAAAAACTATATTTTTAAGTAAAAAGCTATATATGGAGATAAAATGTTGTGCTATAAGAAGACTTCATTTTTGCTGGGTGTATGGGTGGAGGGAAAAGTGGCTGTATTTTAACAGTGGTTTTTGGTTGCGAATGATTTTATAATGTTAGTTCGAGAGTTGCGAAAAAAGTGCTGTGTATTTAATTTTGTTGACAGTCGATTTATTTTTTTGCGCTAAATGCAGTTGATCTATTGCAATTGTAGCAAAGTGGCAGCCCTGCCCATGAGCGATTATTATAAATGAAGCAAGTATTTTCCAATATTTAAAATTCTGCAAAAAAGCATATCCCTTAAATGCCCAGTGTATCTTTAAAGATACAACCAATCAAAAAAATATTTCTGCGTTTGTTTTGGCTTTATTTACTTGTTGCTTGCTATTTTTACCCGACTGTACACAGAGAGGGTTATTGCTTTATTGGCTCAAAATATATGCACTTAAAAGTAAAAGGACGCATAACTTTTAACTTTTAAATTAACCTTACTTTTAACAAAATATTTGCCTTTTTTTAATTTGCAACAAATTAAAAGAAAAAAGTTTTTTCAAGATGGCTCCGAGAAGGTCCGTTGTATGGAAATAACATTAATTACAATTACTTCACATGTATGTACAATTACCCAAACTAAAAAAAAAATCATATACATTTTCTTTCGGAATAGCTGTGGGGGGCTAGTGCCCAGTGTGTCTTTAAAGATACAACCACTTTTTTTGTCTCCGTTTACATAAAATATATTTTTTTCATCAAAATCGGTTTCCTTGGGCATTTAGGGGATATAAAACCGAAAAGCAAATTTCGCGTACTACTTCTGTGAAGAACCAGCCCCGGAAATATGCCTCTCATTCGCATACACTTCCTCATTCTCATTTACGCATTTTTTTCTCTGTGGGTTTTGGGGGATATCACCATACTTATTGAATGACATAAATGCTGCGAGGTCAACCACCACAACACACGATACATTTTGGTGATGTTGCTTTCCTCAAAGGCTGCGAGGTAAGCTCGTCGGGTTGAGGGTAGCCCGCAAAGAATCTCCAAACTTTATGAGGTCGAAGAAATAATTACCAAATTTGCTGCAAATTACTTAATATACCTTACCAGCTAATACCCAAGATGTCAAATTAAGGTTCATCAAATGAAATTGCGGGCGAATGAATTCTACTTTCGGAAAACTCGAAGCGAACGAAATGCGAATCGGCAGCGCCAGTTAACCTACAACTTGATGACGTATCGTTTTTAAATTATGATGACCATGACAAGTTTTTTTTTTTTTGCTACAGTTTTCACTAAATTTGTGAAGAATGAACTACGGATGAAGCTTTCAAAATCGTCATTTTTGCACCCAGTTGTTATTTACGTGATTAAGGCCCTTGTTAAGTCACTTTTGTAAAAAAAGCAATGTACCGACTCAAACACGTCTTGTTCAAACGATATCTTTATTTAGACTGACTGTCTTACTTTCGCAAAATTCATTGGTAAATTAGAGCAAAAGGTGGCCAAGAGACATTTTAATGAATTGAGAGTTGGTACAAAATGATAAGCACATGTAATATTATTAATGTCTTACATATCTAAACTCAAGTCAAACAAGGCTGATGGACTAAACATAGCCCAACTCACTTAATGGAAAGAAAAAAAAAAAGTGCCTGAAAATCGTATGGAATCTAAGCACCGTTCGCCTGATTCGTACAAAAAAGGGGATCGTCTACAAGCTCCCCTCTGTTGTAATTACTGAAATTATTTTTCAAACAATTGATTGCCAAGTGCGTTCTAAGGTCCGGTTAATCCACAAAAGGACAAAATATTCACACTACTACAGATAGTGGAGAAAACCCAAAAGTCCACATCGGTTCCCACTATTTAATCGATTTCAAGGCCGCGCATTGGATAGCCTTTACAGAGACGAGTCGTAGTGTAATTTTCCTGTCAAGTTGTGGAGAAAATGTTTTTTCCCTGCACTTGCTAAAACGTTAGTTATTCCGGTACTTATATCTACGAGTGCGAAATTTTCTATGGACGTGATGCCGATGAGAGTGGAAGACGGCTTCAAGTGACTTTCAACTTTACTATTCGATATGTGTATTGTTTAAAAAGACATAATAAACGGAAAATCGACCGAAGATGGGGGTCTCAGTATTATCTCTGACTATAACAACTGCGCTGCCTGTTACACTCGATAATGTGGGCTAAAATTGCCTATCTCAGCAGCTTCTCTTAGTTCGGTTTAGCGGAAATGTAATTCTCCATCGTTATCGATTAGTATGTCCTGTAATCCAGATATGTATGCACAGCATTCCTCGGAATATATCTATAGTGTTGGCGATATATATACGCAGTCCAACAGTGCTTAACAAGCATTCCAATAATTTTATTTAAGAGGTGCTCACTATAAATTCATTTATAACAACACAGAACACACTCTGGCAACCCAGCAGTTCTGCATCCTTTTGGCCAAGACCACAACCACATTCGATTTCCTCTGCTGCTGCTGCATATAATTATTAAATTAATTTTTATGCATGTAACGCGCGAGCAAAAGGAACTCCGACTTTGTCTTATACGTGGTGACCGCCGTGGATGGACCAACGACCGACCAGTTGGACAGACGCGGTCGACCTCTGCTTCTGCCTCGCTATACGCTACCATTCAATTAGTGGAATTAATGGCTTCATAATTTCGTTATCGCTCAACATTTACATTATAATGATTGCGGAGAGGTCGGGTGGAGTCCAGCTGAGGCCTTCATTGAAATTAATGACCATGATTGAGGCAGGTGAATATAGGGGTTTCACTGGATAGACGACCGTTCGTCAAGTCCTGTGGTGTACAAATTGTTTTCTTTTCTTTCTTGACGGTCTGCTAAGGGAACATTCTGCAACTGGAGTTACTGCTGTGACGAGTCCTCAAATGAGTTATTTTCATATGTGGCGCAGCAGAAGCGATGCAAATTATAATGTTGGCATTATTGGACGGCAATGATAAGATGTACTCGACGCGAATAACGATGATCGCATGTCCCAGAGCGGTTCATTATAATTTTCTTAATTTCGTGACTGTACATTTCCATGAAACCGAAAGTGGATGCGCCTATATGCTTTAGTTGTGCATTTTGCACAGACACAATTAAGTGTCTGGAATTGCTAACTTATGCCGTAAAAATGGGGGAAACTTTTTTTAAGTGTTGGCAAATATGCGAATAGGCGGGAGTGCCTGGGGCACTAAATTATTACCTTGCGTATCGGAAATTGAAAATGCTAATATGTAATTATTGTTTAACTATCTGAAAGATAAAATTTCACTCAGCAGAATGCGCAACGAAGTGCAATGTATTCATACACCAGGCTTATGTTGGTTTGAATGCGTATCAGAATATCTGCTTCTGCTATATTAGGTTAGGTTAGGTTAGGTTGGGTGGGGTTGTGAGATCGCCACAAAAGACCAGGCACCAAAGCGGGCCCATCGCCATCCCCAGGGAACCATTATGGTTAAAAACCTAAACCCAATTGCCCAAACAATCAATTTCATTACAGAATTTGGTTATGGTCCCAATATTATTTGATGAACCAACCTGCTCTAACAGCCGTATTAATAATTGTCGCGTAACTACATGTTAAGCCTAACTAATGGCAAACACATTCGTTAAACTCAAATTCATATTAATAAACATTTTTGGAAGACAACTAACGCTTCGTAACTATCACATAACTAACTCACGGTAGGAGGTCTGTTAGTGAGTCAATAACTCTTAGAAACATGGTTCCTGTCAAAATGACAAATGAATTAAATTTAAATTTGAAAAAATTGTGGAACAAAAAAAAGAAAGTGTACAAAAAACCAGAAAATCCTATGACAATGTTTACAAATAAAACATTTAAAAATAAATATAGATTTAAGAAATTTACTCTCTGTTCTGTGTTTTTTTTCTTTTTCACTAGTCGCAATTGAAATTGAAATTGTATTAGCCAGCCGTGATGACAGCCAATATGTAAAAGTTTTTAGTACAATTTGGTTAGGTGATGCCAGCTCTAAGCAGCTATTTTAGAGAAAACATCAGTATTATATGAGTTATTTTCATTTATTAATAAGAAATTTTAACTAATATGTTATTTATTTAACTAGGTGCTAGGTAACATAATATGTTTTTATTAAAGAAGTACCTGCCTAGGTGCTTCCTTCTACTCCGAGCAATTGCTTGACTTTACACATAGAAGGTTGGAGATGCCTTCCGTAGCTTGTCTGATATATTATAGAAGTGAAAATATTTTGACGCGTTTTCACGCGCGTAATTTCATGCGTTTTTATGTGCGTATTTTGATGTGTTTTTGAGCGCGTATTTTGATGCGTTTTTGGGCGCGTGTTTTGATGCTTTTTTGCGAGTGTATTTTGACGTAGTTTTACGCGCGTATTTTGATGTGTTTTTGCATGAGTATTTTGATGGGTTCTTGGGCGCGTATTTTGGTGCTTTTTTGCGCGTGTATTTTGAAGCGTTTTTGCGCGCGTATTTTGACGCGATTTTACGCACGTATTTTGATGCTTTTTTGCGCGCGTATTTGGATACGTTCTACGCACGTATTTTGACGCGTTCTTACGTATTTTTTTATTTCATTCATCGTTTTACATATATAATTTTACCCGCAAAGCAAAGTGCTTATCTGCAGATGGTTGTTAAGAAAACTGGTTTTGAAGTGCTTTAAATTTTAAATGAAATCATTGGTACTATAGGTACCTACCTACAATTACTTTTGGTTTAATTTTCTTATAATTTATGTTTAGAAATTTTAATAAGTTGAACCATTTTTGACTTTTACTTTACAAAATACAATTGAAGTATGTGAATAGGTACTTTTCTAACTGTGTTTTTCTTTTCTTAAAGTTTGGAATAATATTTATAAATTTAGCAAGTGTGTGTAGTAACTTTGGGATGGCACATCTTAGTTCTCGATTTCCGTATGTGGTATAGATTTCTGGAATATCTAGCATCTCTTGGACTAGATCATCTGAAAGATTGCATTCACTTCTAAAACTTTAAAAGACGAATTACTTGGTATACAAATCTTAACTAGACGATGTTGTAAGTTATATATTTTACCAGATGAGATTTCGCATTCGATCGAGCATACTATATTTCATGCGCAATTCAGAATGATCGCAAGAAATGCGGATATCAGGGGTCGAATTACCGCATCCGTGAGCGAGTAATACGTCACTGAATTTTGTGGATTTTACATGCAAAACATATACATAAAGAGGCGGCCAATTGACATCGCCAAGACAGCTGATAGAACGATTTTTAGAATTTGGTGCTCAAAGGATCGATTGTGGCATGAGCTATGTGGAATGGCGCGCCATCCTGCAGGATACAGAGGTCGACCAAGTTCATGTCTTCAATTTCAGTAAAAGTTGGTTAACAAGACTCTGTAACGACCGTCGTTGACCGAAACGGTGTTCCCAGCCTTATTTTCGAAGAAATATGGTCCACTGAAGCCACCACTCCACAATCCGCACCAAACTGTTACTCTCTGTTCTTAAGCCTTCGTGAAAACCAGGGGCTTTAATATTTGATCCCTAAAATAGGCCATCTAATAGCCCACTTCTTCTGTGAGTGAGGCTTGAGCAACGCATCAGAAGTTTTTTTTTTTTTTTAAACAAATCAACAAATGAAAACCGAGCTGCTGTTCCTTGTCATCTTATTTTGAGCACACTCTTCGACCCACATGACCGAACCAAGAGTCGTAACCTTATTACACACATATATGATCAGCAGAATAACAAGATTTTCGCTCACTTTTATACAGATCGTATATACAATCTTATGGTAACTTCAGCCACCGCACGGCATACTGTGAAACGCGTTGCGTGTACTTGTGCTCCCATTCGTATGTCAAACTGAGAATTGCGTGTTGCACACACAAACCGCATTCCCTATGAGCTGTCAGAATATTACCATACACGCAGTGGTAACGCAACATACCGCCACCATTCAGTTACCAACTCTCTGGTATCTCTGACGAAGAGAATCAGGATCTCCAATTACAATGACACCAATGACGTTGACGCTGATGCTGATGTCGATGTCGATGACGATGACAGCATCGCCGCCATGCCAACTGCAACAGCAGCACGTAATACCAACACCGCGTAGATAGGTGTCGCTTAGCGCTTCCGCTAACCGACGACATGTCAATTATATCGTCGATTAATATTTTTATCATTTGCTGCGGTTAAGCAGTTCGTGTTAAAGTTTTATTTGAATCAGTGGTTCGCATCTATGATACGAGCGTCAGATTACTCACGGTTCTCGGGGCCGTGTATAGTGTCGGCTCTTATCCGATCGGCAGCCCACTCTCGAAAGTAGCTGTCAAAGGCACGGATAGCGATAAATTGTGGCGTTAATAGAAATAATAAATGGGGACGCGGCGGATTAAATGGCTCGGTCCATTAGACGACGACGACAACGACAACAACACCAATGCGAGCAGTGACTAGCGAGTCTGCGGCGGCTATTCTTGAGCGGTGCACGCACGCAAGCTGCTGGTGCTGCTGCTTAATCCTCTCTCAACTCGCGTGAGTGAGCGCATATTATAAAAGGAACACGATCAGGGAGAGGAGGTCTACCAGCGCCGAGTGGCAACACTAATCAGCCGAGCATGTCCATCAGTGAACAGTGCCAATTTGGAGGAACATATCAATTTAATCATAATTTCGTTTGGCCGATGCGGACTTGGACTCATGGCCTGCGCTTGGAGACGTGTCCACCTTGTGATGAAGAATTTAATGGGTATTCCTGCAGCTGGAAATTACACCATTAGTCTGATACGCGCACGCGGTTAGTGCTGATGGTGATTATGGTGGTATGGTGGTGCTGGCATATAGATGCAAAAAAGGATGGAACCGCACTAGAGAGCGATGGTGTTAAATATTGAAATTTATCACGCATACGTGTTTTCAATTTGAGCAAGCTGTGGGCTACGGATGGACAGGTTTGAACATTGCGACTGAGTTGGGCTGGGAATTTTATTTATTTGCGGGGTTTCTTTTCTCCACAGTGCGGTTGGGGAAAGTCCACTTAATAATTGGTTATGGTTTCAAAGATTGCGCTCTTTTTTATACCTATATTTGAACAGATAGAGCTGTTCGTTGGAAATGTGATGTGAAATTTCCAGAAAATTATAATGATTTCAGTGCTTTGCGTATTGGAACGGACATATGGACGTGGTATTTATATTTCAGTTCCTACATACTTTCGCCAGACTACTTCAGAAGAGTAGATAGGTTTTATCATTCCTATCTTCGAGTACTCCATTTTCGTCGTCAAATTAGCATAATTCTAACATTTAACGCTGTTTCACACTCTGGGTGGCTTTCAAAAATCATTCGCGGAATCTCAGCGGGCTGAGATGTTAAATGGAGCGGAATGTATCATGGTTAAGCGTTTACATTAAACTAAACTTGGTATGCAAAACCTTTTTTTGTAGATATTACAATTTCCGATTCGTCTTACATTCGCAATGACGATCAACAAATCACAAGGACAATAAGAGTGTATATGGTCTGACATTCGAAAATGCATGTTTTTCTCCTGGCCAATTGTGAGTGACATGTTCACGTGTCGGAAAACCATCCACTTTATTTGTTCTTACGCCTAGTAAAAAAGAAAGAAAAATATTGTGTATTACAAGGATAGCAAACCCAAGTGTAAACGAACGAAGCAAAATACATAACTTCATCGAAGCAAATGCCTTGCTCACAGGCCATTGAAATACTTAATTTTTGTACTTTCATTGAACTTTTATTCCCTAATGAACTATTGAACTTAATTAAAATAATTAATTCGATTAAGAGGAATCCGGTCCCTTTCGTCCAAGGGGTCCAACAAAGGGCCTGGCCCTCCAGGTTGGGGGTTGTACGCCGGGGTAACTGGCCGACTGCGGAAAAATGTTCTAGTTACGAAGCAGCAACAAGCCTCGGATACGGATGATTTTACTGTTGACGAACCTGGCAAACGATACAAGGACAACGAATTTCGGATCTGTACGTGGAATGTTAGGTCCCTTAACAGACCGCGTGCAGCCGAACAACTAGCGGAGACCCTGAACCACTATAAAGCAGATCTAACCGCCATCCAAGAAGTGCGATGGGATGGACCGGGCAAGAAGAGGATGAACAATTTGCGATATCTACTATGGCGACTGCTATCGGCAACAAAAACAGCGCATATTTGGTTGTGGATTCGTCGTTGGCGGTAGACTCAGGCAAGAAGTCTTAAGTTTCAGCTGTGTGAACGAGCGCCTTACGACAATCCGCATCAAGGCTAAATTCGCCAACATTAGCCTAATATGCGCCCATGCCCCCACGGAGGAGAAAGACGACGACACCAAAGAGAGGTTCTACGAGCTCTTAGACAAGACGTATGAGCAGTGCCCTAACTATGACATTAAAATTGTCCTAGGTGATTTCAATGCAAAGATAGGAAGAGAGGCGATCTTTGGTAGTACTGTCGGAAGGTACAGCCTACACGACACCACCTCCGATAACGGGTTTAGGCTGATCGACTTCGCGGCGGGGCGAAATGTTGTCGTAGCAAGTACGCGGTTCCCGCATCTCGATATTCACAAAGGCACATGGAGATCTCCGGACCAATCAACCGTCAACCAGATTGACCACATTGCGATCGACACAAGGCACTCCTCCAGTATTATGGATGTCCAAACGTTCCGAGGGGCCAACATTGACTCGGACCACTACCTTGTTGTAGCCAAGGTACGACTGCGGATATCCCGAACACTGCCAAGACAAGTAAATACTGTGAGGAAGTTTGACGTCGGACGGCTGCAATCGCAAGATATCTCCAGAGCCTTTTCCGATCGAGTCTCTCTCAATCTCCAGATCTTGGAGAAAACCAAGGAAGTCCAAATCGATACCCACCACCTTTTTATCGATTTTAAGGCCGCCTATGACAGCATTTATAGAGACGAGCTATATAGAGCAATGTCTAGTTTTGGTATCCCTGCCAAACTCGTCCGTTTGTGCAGGATGACAATGGAGAATGCACGCTGCTCCATTAAGGTCGGTAAAGAACTCACCGAGACCTTCGATGTCAAAAAAGGATTTAGACAAGGCGATGCGCTGTCATTTGACTTCTTTAACATCGTTCTTGAAAGAATAGTGCAAAACTCAAACGCTAACACCAGAGGCACTATCTTCCATAAGTCCGTCCACCTACTCGCTTACGCCGACGACATCGACATAATCGGCAGAACGCAGCGTGATGTCACTGACGCGTTCGTGAGCATTGAGACGGAAGCGGCAAAGATGGGTTTGGCGGTCAATGAGGGCAAGACAAAGTATATGCTGCCATCAAGAAATGACAACCAACACCGACGTCTTGGACAAAATGTCACCATAGACAGATATAACTTTGAGGTGGTAAAGGACTTTGTCTACCTAAGCTCCGCTATGACTTCAGACAATGACACCAGCGCTGAGATTAAACGAAGAATAACTCTTGCCAATCGCTATTTCTTTGGGCTAAGAAAGCAATTGAGTAGCAAAGCCCTCTCTCGAACAACTAAAGTGACCTTTATAAGACCTTGATCATCCCAGTCCTACTTTATGGTGCAGAGGCATGGACTCTATCAAAAGCGGATGAGGCTACTCTTACTTGGTTACTTCGAGAGGAAAATTCTTCGAGTAATTTTCGGTCCCGTCTGCATAGACGGTGAATGGAGGAGGAGATACAACGACGAACTGTACGGGCTGTACAGCGACATCGACCTAGCCAGAAGAGTGAAGGTCCAACGACTGAGGTGGCTGGGTCATGTAGAGCGAATGGACGTCAATGCTCCGGCCCGGAAGATCTTCGAATCCACACCCGAGGGACGGCGCAGTAGAGGAAGACCGCGACTCAGGTGGCGCACGCAAGTGGAAGGGGACCTTAACCAACTTAGCGTGCGAAACTGGAGACAGCTGGCCAAAGATCGTGCTGGCTGGAGACGCTTGTTGGTTGAGGCCCAGGTCCACCCCGGACTGTAGCGCCACCTTTAGTAAGTAAAAGTAATTCGATTAAGTTTAGCTAAAAGTAGTCATTAAATTCATTGACCGTTAGGCGGTACGAAGTTCGACGGTCAGTTAGTCAAATATAAACAAAAGCAAAATTAAAGTTTTTCATTAGTAAAAAAAAATTGAAGCCAAAAACAACCATCGGGTGAGAACTTTTGCGCCAGCTTATGGAAACTATTCGTAGTCATTTTCTTTCATTCTTCGCGCATCTTCAATAATATGTTTCAAAACGTTGGATTAGGTTATTCCAACATCTTCTGCCATGCCGATTTTGAATCGAAGTTCTCCATCAATTAGTAGGAGAATCATCGCAATCATCATCTTAACCTCTACCATCTAAGCCTGAGCTTCTCTTGAAAAAAGCGCACAACGATTAACATGAGTTCAAAAAAGAAAAGAAAAAAGAAAGGACCTTTTAAGTTTCGTCCCTAAATATAAACCAATGAATACCATTTCCCCCCAACACCAGGTTAACCCGTTCGGTACACATTACTTGTCCTTCCGCTTAACCAAACTTTGCAGGTGCCGAATATATCTTCATTTAATTGCATCAACACCAAAGGTTATCCTTGCTAATATTGCAAAATGTGATCTACAAATCCAGCCCTTTTCTGTGGCTTTGTCTCTAGGTCTGACGCCACATCACCCCACCATTATAGGAGAGCTCGTGCTTTCCTTATATGTCTCCGCATGGGAAAAGTTCATGAGTTCACAAATAAACCACACATGACACAAAGAGTTGTAGAACAGATAAAGTCGGTTATGTCCGATGGCAATAAGGACGAAATAAGAAAATATTAACCCCGACCCATTTAACATAGTGGCACTTTTGCGGTGTGTGAGTGTTTAGCTATTTCAACCGCACACATGTCCTCCTTCGCTTGGTGTCCATGATGTCCTTCCTTCGAGTGGCACATGCCCGACCTATACCCCCATTAAATGGCATTTTACCTACTACAAGTGAATGGGAGTGGTTGCTGGAAACCGTATTTTGCACACACACACAAAACCAGACACAATCGTGTGTCGTCCGTTTTGCTGGAAAGAAATATGTACCCGTATGTGTCGCCTATATACATATTTCAGTGAGATTGATAAATTGCATATGGTGGTGGATTCATTCTATGCTCCTGCATGCTCTGCTGGGCAAACGTTTAATGTTACATCTTCCACTTCCTGGCTTTCCGCCGCACTTCGTCGGTCCACATGCCATCCACTTTCATCTATGCTACAGAAGTTAGGGTGTATAATCGTAAAGTTTCCTGGGAGAGAAATCCTTTTATTGCAGACATCCGTTAAATTAGACCAAGCACGTAGCTGTAAGTACTCCGATCTCGGAGCGGCACAGCCTTTCGTTCGCTTCCCTTCTGGGCTGTGATTATCCTGTGTGTTTATGTTCTTGTTGATAGTTGGTTGGGACTTTTTGTCGTCAGTCTGTTGGTCGGTCGTTCATCTGCTTCTAAGTAATGGCAATTTTATCTATGGGTAACGTATGTCGTTCTGCAATTGGGAGGAGATTTCCTTCTTTCTTTCCGCACTCGATGCTCAACGCACTGGGGTATGATTCCATTTGCCATTTATATGGTTTGCGGGTTGTGCAAAATGCGTTTTTAAGCTGGTTTATTGGGAATCATTTCTGTGGCCTTTTGCCAATTGTAATGAAGACATTTGTGCTGATGTCCTGATGTACACTTGGAGTAGTCAGTTTTCGTGCTGTAATGTTATCGGATGAAGTTATATTCTGAAAAATACTGCAAATTCCGAACTGACAGTGGTTCCCCGGCACTTATGCTAAATTGAAACAAAATAGCCACTTGCTGTTCTACTTTGCACAATTACTCAAAATAAACTTCTGGAAAACAGAAAGGGTGGAGGGCATTTATCTTATCCAAGTAAGTTGATCATCTGGATTTAGATGACAATACTTCATTGCATGCATTGGAGCTAGTCCAAAAATCGAAACAGTACGTGGAGAAGAACGTCGCGTGTCTAACACTGACAAGGACTACTATCTTGTTTCTGGCGATGTCAGAACGCAGATATAGAACATGTATACTGTAAGGGAGTTTGTTGTCCAAAAGCTGCAATCACAAGAGCCTGGGAACAAGTCTGTATAGGAACCTATAGAAATTTGTTTATTTATCTACTTAACTACAAAACATTTAAGCCACAGTTAATCAATTATTTATATTTAAAAAAATGTTAGTTATATTAAAATATGTCACATTTCCTTTAATAATTTTTTTTTAATTTAATTTTGTTAGGTTGAAGTCAATCACATAATTGATGTTATTAAAATCCTTCGTCAAGTTATTGATGGGGCCATTGCTTCCATAGTTACATCGAGACTTCCTTTGATATAAAAATATTGGATTCCTTGTTGCCCTCGGTCTAGTATTGATCTTTATAAAACTAAGAATATAGGTGGCCTTGATGTTGCCAGTCAGGACGCAGAACAAAAATGATAATAAAGGAAATCATATAGTATAAAGGGAGTTGACGCTGAGGAAGCTATTTCTGCAGACTAATTGCGGATAAAGCTGCCGTCCACCTGAACAAGCCGAAGTAAGGATAGCAATAAAAAAAATAAATAAATAAATAGTTGGCGCAACAGATTCGTGTACCTTAAGTTGTCGAGAGGTGGTGCAGTGGAAAAATCCCTCTAAGATGTAGTTTGTGTTGTTCCGGGAACTGAACCTGAGACTTCTCGCTCAGTAGTCCAGCAAACTAACCATTGAGTTACTGCGCACAGAATGATAGCACTACCCAAGCCAAATACCAGCAAAGCTGCTGGACCTACCGGTTTACCTGCTTAGCACTTTATGATGGATGTTTTTATTTTATGCTTATTTGAGCAAGCTTTTTGTTTAAAATGTAAATTTGTTCGTGCAAGATAAAACTAATTTTTCTATTAATTTTTCTTTCCTAGCAATACGCCCCTAGAACTTGGTGCATAAATGCATTTGCACATCTTGAAACATGAAACGGATGGTAGAGTACCTATGATATTCGAGTCTAACGCGGAGGCATAACGCAGTAAATGAAGACCTTGTGATAGGTGCATAAGTTGAAGGGAACATCGACCCAATTGCAATATACAATTGGAGACAGTTAGCCAAGGAACGGTCCAACGGAAGAACCTTGTTAACTAAGTCTCTGCTTATGGCCCCAGGCTGAAGATATCAATGGCTTTTAATTTGAGGCTTCTTAGAGGAAAGATAAGCTTTGCAGTCTTCCTGCGCCATTAATAGACTGCAAGGTTTGACAAATATTTACGGCACTATTGGCATTCACTGAACTCAAGTAGATTCTATTTAACATAAGGAAAGTAGACTAAGAAGGCGCCCAACACTTCAGCCTTAATTGAAACAATTTACTCCATCCAATTGAATGGCCCGCTACACCCAGTTTCACCGCTAAATTACAAAGGAGTTGTGGATCAACTTGAAGAATAACCTCTCCTTATATCTACTTCTACATATTCCTTCATTTACAGAACTTGGCCTACTGCATCTCGAGTTCAACCACATTGGTGTAATGTGATGTGATATGCAAATGTAGCATGGGCACGTATGCCCGTGCTAACGATAGCCCTCATTTAGGAGCATGCCTACATCGATTAATTGACACAATTTATAAAGACTTATGCGCTTCCATGATAAACCTTATCTCGGGCTCATACTTATTTACAGAAGCAATAATTCTGTGACCCGCTCTGGCTCAGCAGAGATACTTTCACCTCCCAATAGAATTCTCGCAAGAAAGTGCACACACAATGCTGAATGAAATATTATTGCAGGAAAACATAAATTCTGTGTTAATGTACTCAAAACCCAAAGGCTACTATGAGGAAACCAGTAAAGCCAGATACACACACACACATGCACGAACGTCACGACATGAAAACGTGAAGACACATTATACCTAGTCACTTAATTTATTTGAGAGGATTTTCGGGTGAACCTCAACCCGAGAAGAAGAACCTTTTGCCCGCACACATATATCTCACGTTTCACAAATACCATCTGTTAATCGGATTCATTAGATTTGCGGCGGTATCCTTGGGTTAAATTCCGCTCCACTTCACATAAAAGCCACAAACGCAAAATCAATTGTTGTTTCTGATATAGTTAGCTATAGCTATATGAGTCGCACGAGGAACACCGAATTGAATCCCAAATGATAACCAAATTGTTTCAGTCGTAAATAATGTACGAGATTGTATTATAGGTCGTTACAGTGTTTGTCCTTATTATTATTGTGTATCTCAGGTAGGATAAGAGGGATTTCAGTTCACTGAGCTGGTTACATTTGTGTTTGCGGTAAAGGCGGTCCCACCCGAGGAGTTGCTGCAGAAAGCAAACAAGTTCGTTTCAATGTGTCATTGTATACGTAATTTGGCTTAGACTATATGATGTCCTGTGCGATAATTTGGGGTTAAGTTAACAACCTTTAACTTGTGTCTTGCTTGGGTGTATCAGGAGAAAAAATGTTCATCACTTGAGGTGGAAAATATTTTCTAATGTTCGTTTTTACTACCTCGGTTAGTCATAATCAAGCTAGTTAGATACTGATTTTCGTTAATTTTTGAGTGATATGAAATGGAATTTACACCTGCAGCAGGGAAGGCTAATTGAATGATAAATAAATGAAGGCGACATCTAAGAGGATCATCAAGAAGTTTCTAGGGTTATCGGACATCGGATGGAAACAGAAAGATCGGTACAAATTGAGGTTATGAACTTTTGAGATGCAGACAACAGGTAAAAGAAAATTACCTGCAAGAATGGGTTGCCTGAAGCCTTCACATGCACAGTAAGTTGGGCTGGAAGAAACGGTCCTATATATTGGAATTACGTCGTAAGCTTATTGATGTGTAAACATCTAAGCGCGCGTTGTAGGAATCTGGTGGAGTAATTCCACACATTTAACTTGCGGGGACGAAAATGCGTCACTGTGTTTTATCATATCACACATTTTATCATTGCATACGTTTTTATCATTGCATACATTTATGAGCTGGGGCATATTAATTTCAGCTTTTTGTTGATGTGAAACAAAGCATGTTTTTCATATATGATGGTCTCACATTTCTTTCTTGTGACGGACATCTCGAGGAAATTCGGTGCCAAATCTTTCGTGAATTACCAGGCACGCAGAAATCACAGCTGGACAACAACTAACAAAAATGTCGTAGATCAGCACCTCTACAATATGCAATACAAGCCGAATGAAATTCCAATGACACTTTCATTTACTGTATAATAGTTGATGTCATTAAACTTGCGGGGATGGATTGCATACATTTATGAGCTGGGGCATATTATTTCATAATATATCAAGAATACGGTTATTACAATTCCCTCTTTTCTCAATGACGTGTATCAAGCCACACACATAACGCACGCACGGTGTTTACACATATTTCGGGACTGTTGGATACAGTCGCACCAATTTTTTTTTTTAATACGGATTCTAATTCATTAATAGAGTCTAAATGATGACAAATGATAGTGGGATATTATCGCTTAACAGAGTTGACTAAATGGTTACGGAGCCGGTTAAGGCAATGGAAGAGTTATTCAATAATATCTGGAAACACGGAGTTGTACCAAAACAGTTGGAGGAGGCTTTGATAATTATGAGTGGTTGCTGCCATCAAATTATAGAGGCCCACAAGGTAAAGCGCACTTAACGCGAAATGCTAACAAAACTGATTAAAGATTTTAAAAATGATGAAGCCAGAAATTACTTCGAAAGCCTAACAACTGGAAATTACTCGCTTTGGAAGGCTATTAAGGCCACAAAAAGGACGAAGTTCGCATGGCCACCTATTAAGATAATCCAAGATGTTTGGGCAAGAAGCGACAAAGAGAAGGCGGGTTAAGCGCTTAATGGAAATATTTATGCATCAGACAGACGAACATCTGAAAATAATATATGTAGTAATGAGCGCTACACACACCAAGCTCGAGCAAGTAATAAAAAAACGTAAGCCCAAGAAAGCTCCGGGTTACGACGCGATTACGGGTGAAATCCTTAAAATGTTACCTCGGAAAGCATTAACTAAGCTTCTTTACATTATAAACGCCTCTTATACTCATCGCGCTTCTTCCAATCATTTCCAAAGTTTTTGAGAGGATATTACTCAGACGCTTACATCCAATTATAGAAGAAAACCGTTTTATACTCAACCACCAGCTCGGGCTTAGAAGCAAACATTCGACAATCGATCAAGTGCATCGGATAACTGACATAATAGAGAAAGCTCTAGAAGAGAATAAAATTTGCTCTGCTAGTATTCTTGGACGTTTCGCAAGCATTTGATAAGGTTTGGCATGAAGGCTTTAAGTGCAAATTAAGACAAGTTCCAGAATCGTATTTAGAGAATAGACTCTCTCGAGTCAAACACGGAAACGAATATTCGGAATTTAAAGAAACAAGGGCAGGTGTGCCGCTAAGAAGCGTACTTTGGTACTTCCGTAATCACTTTTGCCGCTGACACTGTTATAATAGCAGTTGGTACAATGCCCAAAGAAACAAACAAAATATTATAAAAAGCGCACTCAACCGAGTCTATGAATGGACAAAATCATGGAAAATAGCTCTTAAAGAAAAGAAATCTGTCCACGTTATTTTACATTTACATACATGGAAAAACAAATAACTTGCCAGTATTTATAAATACGGAACAAGTCCCGTTTGCAAATGAGGCCAAATATCAAATTATGAAATGAAATCGAACTTTAAAACAAATATAGGGAACTTTATTGGTTACTCGGAAAATATTCCAAGCTAACTCTCAAGAACAAGCTTTTATTATAATGGGTGGTTAAGTTTTAAGGGCCGACGTTGAACGTGAACCACACCTAAACGCCAAGTTTTTTTCTGCATTTCATTTTACATTTCAATTTCAGACTTACTGAATTTGAACACAATCGAGCAACGCGTTAAAGTTATTCAGGCTTATTATGAAAATGGGCGTTCAAATCAAAATGCATATCGTGCACTTCGTGATTTTTTCGGTCAATTTAATCGTCCAAATTTGCGTACAATCGGCAAAAGCGTGCAAAATTTTGAGCAAACCGTGTCTGTAGGAGATGTGAAAACACCAGTGCATGCTCGTATAGCTCGTACTGCAGAATATATTGCTGCTGTTCGCGATAGTGTGGCTGAGAGCCGTCCACCTCAACTCGTCGTCGTGCCCAACAATTGCACCTCTCACGCTCGTCGTTGATGAACATTATGCATAAAGACTTGAAAAGGTGCAACTGACTCAAGAACTAAAGCCTCTTGACCATTTCAAACGTCAAATGGTCAGAATGGTGACAAGAAATGGCAACAGTGGATGATCAATTTTCGAAGAAAATCATCTTCAGTGATGGGGCACATTTTCACCTCAGTGGATTCGTCAATGAGCAGAATTTCCGCATTTGGGCGAATGATAATCCAAGAGTGATTGTCGAAAAACCATTGCACCCACAAAGAGTGACTGTTTGGTGTGGTTTATGGGCTGGCGGCATCAGCGGGCCGTATTTTTTCCAAAATGAGGCCGGTCAGGCAGTTACTGTGAATGGTGTTCGCTATCGTGAGATGATAACGAACTTTTTATGGCCTGAGTTGGAAGATATGGATGTGGACGATATGTGGTTTCAACAGGGCGGTGCCACTTGCCACACAGCTAACGAAACAATGGCTCTTTTGCGCCACAAATTCAATGGCCGTGTTATCTCACGTGCTGGCGATGTCAATTGGCCGCCAAGATCATGTGATTTGACACCGTTGGACTTCTTTCTTTGGGGTTATTTGAAAGAAAAGGTGTACGTCGATAAGCCAGCAACAATTCAAGAGCTAAAGGATGAGATAATTTGGCACATTTACAATAATAAATTGTAATTTCCTAAACAATTTGTGTTTTATTCAAAATCAACATTGGCCCTTAAAACTTAACCACCCTTTATAAGCAATTGAAAAAGTCTGCGTATGGGCATATGGTATACCGTATACAGTTATGGGGGTTTTACCAGGGAAACAAATTCTAACATTTTACAAACTTTTCAAATAAAGTGCTAAGATCATTCGTCAGTACACCGTGGTACAATGAAAATGAAGATCTCCATAGAGACCTAGGAATCCCGACTGTTGAGGACGAAACGAAAATGTGTCCTCGAAAGTATAGAAATCGACACATTAATAACTCGGCCCGTTAAATTTTTGATGAAACAAATTTATTGAGGAGTCTACGATGAACTAAACCTTCGGACTTAGTCCGATAATTATCAACCGCGCCAACTGTCCTCATAGTGTCTTCTAGAAGATTTCCACTTACCTCGGAGAAAAAACAAAACATTAACAACAAAAGAAAACATTTTTTCCTAATAATCTCTGAGAACCACGGGTCAGCTAGCAACTCCATGAATTGAATAAAAATACTCTTACGCAGGACGCAGCCTTGCCATAAGAACAAGCCGTGCTGTGCAATATCGGTGTCTAGTCCGATACGAAACTGCACTACGCACTATACGCTCCTTATTAAGTCGGTCCCTTGACATTGGATGCTGGCGAAAAAAGTACTGCCGATCAAGGCGTATAACACTTCCTAGTGTCGACGCATCTTACACCAGTCCACAATCTGAATCTGGCGTTGATATTTGCTTTCCCAGTTAAGAAGAGTCTTGAAATACCTGAAGCCGAGACGTGTGATCGGCTATAAGCTACTTAAGCAGAAATGTAAGATTTTCACCCGAATATTAATTGTTTAGGAGCTTCAGCCATTCCAGGACTCCAATTCGGTCTTCAAGTACTGCTCATTGAGACTCTTTTGATCAAACAATAGATACATAGATGGGGTCACTCAAAAACGTCGATCTGGCAGACATTTTTTATTATCAACCAAACTTTGAATACATTGTGGAGCACAAGCACCCGTCATGCTAAATCATTGACCTTGGTTGAGATCATGAAGTAGGACTTAGCAGAAAGTTTGAGTTATCATAGCAAAGCTGAAAAATTAAATCAACTCGAATGGCAAACAAATCGATCTTAAACGTGCATTGGCCGCTCCCAGGACTTTCCTTATGGCTTCCATTTCATGAACTATGTACGTGATGACTTTTGAAGAAAGAAACGGGGCAACAAACCTCATCCCTCTTCATTCCCACACAAATAAAAGAGAGAGAGAAAAAAAAAAAAAAAAAAAAAAACAAGTGTTGTGATTAATGACAGGATATTACAAGGACATCCGTTCTTTTTGAACATTTTCCAACAACTACACTAGAAGGAGCGCACAGAAAAAAAAACCCACTGAACAAGATGTGAATTGATTGTTTCGTGTCAAAGATTTCCGTTCGTCCGTTTTCCTTCTTTTCATTCTTCTACAGTACTCAGCCCTGTTTCCGCTCGTTCGCGCCCCAGCAATGTCCTTGCAATCCTTCTTCGCCACCAGAAGCAGCGAAATAACAAATGAGAGAAATACAGCAACGACATTGTAATGAAAATGGCTAAGATGGATATCAATAACATGGCAAGCAAACAATACATCTGGCAGTGGGTTGTTTTCAGTGAAAAATGACACTGCCTGGGAATTGGAACTGGGACTGTTAGAACCCAAGCCATCAAGCGAGACAAAGACCACGCTATATGTACCTACTATACATTCACAGGAGGCAGCGAGAAAGTTGCTCCTTGAGCGGAGGACGAACGTGCATGTTGTGTTCGCTGGTGCCCCCCGTTTGGCAAACTATCTGGGCGATATAAATTCAAAGCAATTTGTTTGTTTGAGAGCAGGATATTTGTATCCTTTTGTTGGCATTTCAGCAGCACAGCACAGTGCTAGTTGTCAGGGGGAACATAACTCTTTCTCTTGGTCGGTGTGTCAGAGCCTGCGACCAGCTCAGACAAGTAGTGAGGGTTGGGGCGCTTTGTAACAAAGAGGTCCTATTTCTTTTCTTGATTTGTAGCCAACACTTGACAACTCTAACGATGGGCGATGATGGGAGTGTTTATTTTTCCATGACTTTTCCGTTTATTTTTTCGTCAGCGGGGCGAGGTTGTTTGTTGAAGCTGAAGGGTAGATGATCAGCCCTTCTGTTCATTGTGTGTCTCTGTTGACAGCGGCGTCCTGTTTCAGAGTGGCAATTATGAGAATATCCTCTTCCTTGGCTGTGAGAATGTACCTCGAATTAGTCATGGTTGGGAGCTGCAGAGTGACAAATTCGAATCATCTTCTGAGATATTTGGCTATGATATCAATGGCGTTTACAGTTCTTTTTTTGACATGATTTTGATTGTTCAAAATCAATTGGTTTTTAAGTGGTTATTTAAGCGTAGACTGCACAACCAAATGATTTCTACAGCAACATCTGCTAAGTTAGAGGAAAAAAGGCGCAAAGCGTGTTTAAGATCTAGAGCGAATGGACAACTCTCAACCTGCAGAGTATTCGATGCTAGCCCAGTGAGTCAATAGGTAGACCTCGCTTAGGCCCCAGTTATAGCCATATACGTAAAACGAAACCGTAAAAATGTTCTTTTACTTTTCTTGCCCACATAAACTTGTTGGTTGAACGCAATCTTGGTCTTAAAATGTTGCTTTTGAATTAAAAAGTTAGAAAGAAAGAACATTTTCACGGTTTCGTTTAAGGTATAGCTATAACTGGGGCCTTAAGGTGGTGCGCACACGTAGAAAAGGAGCTTAAGCAACTTGCGCAATGTGGAACTGCATATACATAGCTAAGAACCAGGCAAGCTCCAGAGCCTCGCTATAGTTGAGGACCTGTCACAAATCGTAACCCCAGGTACACCATCCTGTAGTTGCCGCAACATGCCCATATAGAGCCCCAGGCGTAGACTGAAATGGAATTTCCCACCGACTAAAATTGTCGACTTTGCAAATTGGATACCTAAATATGCTCGAAGATCCAGACTGACCAACTTCCGTTTAAACATTTCAATCACAAGTCGGTAGCCAACGCTGGTGTCCCCTTTCGAACGCCATAAAACATGTATTTCCAGTAGATCATTCCAATTATCTAGCGCGCAAACCAACTTCACACTTACGCAACACTGGGTATGGGTACCTATAGTTTTATGTTTGCCTCAGGACACAAAACCCACCTATGTGCGCATTTTTCCAGCTCGCTTACGATCCAGACTTAGGTGCCAAAACCAACAGTCTGGAAAATTAACTATTCTCACCTTCGGGCGTCAGACACGGCCAACAAGCAACAAGTCAGATCGAAGTGCAATCGAACGCGGGCACAAGCTCCTATATATCTAACGCTGAACCACATGCCACGATGATGCCTGTCTGCTTGTCGTAATAGATCATTGTTCCCGGGCTGTTGTTGACTTTAAATTGACAGGGAATGTTCCCGCGTCGAGAGTACATCAAGCATCGTTAATCATTTGTATGAAAATGTTTTCTCTACTCTTATTGTACTGTTTGTCCCACTTGCACACTTCCCCGCACTCCGGCAGCCAGTCAATCGATTTAGCAGTTAGACTGGTCTGTTCGGACATCATTCTGCATGTCCATTCCGTATCTGTCTGTCTCAATAACCGGCTACACAATTGCTAAGCGTCAAATGATTAATTCATTTGCTCGCTCAACATGAGTTGCAGTGTTGTTGTTGTTGCACACCAAGCCGCAAGTTGTTGCAATGCGAAGCATCGCGCGCTATGATCGTGAGCAATGATGCCGACCACGACGATGGCCAACGATCGAATGTGCGCAGCCCGTTTAGGCAACTAATGGCCAACGAAATGGTAATAGTAATAATGACAACAACCACAGAGCATGTGTCACCTTATGTTCTCGACGACCATAATTAAATGCACCAACGGCCAAATGGACAAGTTGTAATAGACTGGCGGTAATTTATAGAGCGGTTTCGTGCACTTTTGTGGAATAATAAATGGCGGCGGTACACTGAAGGAATTTTCCCAAGCAAATTGTAAACGGAAGATAACTACCAAGAGGTGTTAGTCATGATCCGTTTAATAGTTGTTAAGTAAAGCATTCTTAGAAGCGTGTAGACCTTAGTTGGCCACAATGTTTTAAAAATTTGAAGTATTTGGCGCTAGCTAAAGCCGAAGTCGATGTTGACAGCCTGTGGCGGCCATGGCCCAGTGCGGAAACCTTATTATTCAAATTATTATTCCTTATAAAGGGTGGGCCATCTAAGGGGTTCTTCTTGAATCTTAGATTATTTTGACCCGCTCGAAATCTTGACAGAAAGTCAGTATCATACCTCCACGGAACGAAATGAGTCGCTTTACGCTTGAACAAATTTGGGAAATATTGAAAAGTTATTTCCAAAATGAGTGCTGTGTGGCCCAAACAGTGCGTTTTTTTAAAAAGAAGTTTTTGCTGGAATGAAGCAGCCACCGCGCCTGCTGTACGCAAAAGTTCGTGGGATTGGTATGCTAGTGGACAACACTCATGGTCCTTGTCGTCGTACGGTGCCCACAGACGAGAATGTGGTAGTTTGGGGCGGATTGTAGTGTGGTGGCATCATTGGACCTTTTTTTTTTCCGAAAATGAGGCTGGGAACAACAATGTTAAAAGACTTTTTTTTACTGAAACTCAAGACATGGATTTGGACGACTTCTGGTTCATGCAATATGGCGCGAGTTATAATTTGTCTCTTTATTGAAAAGAAAACAAGAGCTCAAAATACCAAAATAAGTCTTTATTGTTTGACTTACAAGCTCCGACCGACCTAGCTGCCGAAATAATTTTTAAGTAATAACAAGAACATTACAAACGGCTTATAGCATAGAGACAGAAAGAGTGTAGAATGCAAAATAAATGCTTCAATCGCATATGATTTACAGGTTTTTTGACTTATGTTTTAGCAACTTAGAGTTTCTGTGTGCGTTTAATAGTATTGCTGAGTCCCTCTTTTATGTAGTGCTACATCCAAATAGTACATAACGGTGTAAATCGTAACTCGCGCCATGCCACACCTGCAATATAGCAAACATCGCACGCTTTGCCCCAGACGCGGCAGACGTGGTGGTGATTCAGACACCTACAGTCCGACTGTGTATTTCTAAAGCCGATTCTGGACCGACTTAAGATTGCACTGCTTGTTTTAGTCTCTTCGAAAGGGCACGTGACGGAGACCACTCTTCGAATTACTTCAGAGAGCGTCTTTCTTGAAATAAAATCCGTACCGTAGATGTATAGGCTTCAGAGTGCTTCTTATTATTTTTCTTAAGGGAGTATGTCCATCAGAGTCTTTCTATATCTTCTTGGATCTGAGGAGCGGAATCGGAACATCCTAAAATGAACTATACGTTCACGGAAATAAGTCGATAATCCTACTTACCGAATAAAAACAAATTCCGTGACTCATTGCTCTTTGGCGGGAAACTTGATTCACTCCCAGATGAGTTTCATGCAGTGTTGCCGGAGAGAAATATTACAAAGTAGTACTGTAGTCAAAAAAGGGGAGTCTTCAAAAATAAATGTGGGAACAAACATTTTTTTTTGTAACTTTATTTAAAAAATAAATCATAAAAAAAATAAAGGTAAAAAAAAAAACAAAACCTATATAAATAAATTATTAATTCTAATAACAAAAGTTGGCTCTAGCAGCAGGTGATTTTGGTACTAACTATATAAATGGCAACAGCATACTCATTTGTTTTAGAACCTCCAGCAGCACAAGACACATTTACAACTGTTTTTGCCTTTACAGCCTTCAAGGAATCCAATTTGGTTTCAATTTGAAGTGAATTAAATTTATTAAGGTTCAAATCACACTTTGCTGTAAGGAGGAGTACGGAGGCGTTGAAAATAGTACAAGTAAAATACTTCTATGGGAGTACTTTCGGCAACACTGACTTTGTTGATGCCGTTTCCTCTCCCGCTTTATTTTTCTTCTCACTACTCTCTGCCACTGTGCTGTGCTGCGTTTGGATCAGTGAAGCAAATCGACTTTTCTCAATTGTACAAAAAACTGAAAAGAAATAGTACTGAAACGTACAAAATAGTACATAATTTTTTTAAATGACATAAATTTATGTTAATCGAGGTATCCGTCGGAAAGGAAAATAATCCGCAACGCAAACTCTTCCGGAGGCTCAAATTCCATTCGATATGTCAGATTTCGGAAGAGAAATAAACAATTGCGATGGCGCACCGCACCGCAATACACTATATCGGAACCTAGCTGTCAAAAATTTAACAAAAATAAAAGCACTTCATCGAACCTCAACGTAATTCGCTGATATGCATCACGAAATGTCTGAATAATTCTCCGAACAGTTGTTCCGAAGAATATCTCGCAGATTGCATTTAAAATAGTCATATTTCATTGAATCTATGAGGGCCATATTATTCACTGCGAGTGTAGGTAAATAAGGTTAAAGTTCATTTTACACCCTAATCCGAATGTTTTTGAACCCGATGGTTTAAATTTACATTTATAATATTCACTCAAAAACATGCATTAAACCATATGGAGTTATGTGCTGAGTTTAATTTTTTTTCGTATTTATTATGAATTTACCCTCCAATATGCCTCTTTTTTAGCCGGAACTATTTCTGAAAATAAACGACATCGTTATCAGTGACTCAAGCCCTAGCCCGTTTGTGCATTCGATATAGTCGAAGACGAGGACGACGTTAATTCACCATCTGCTCTTTCATCAGTTCTTCGATAAATTCATCTTCTAACTAAGAAGCCAAAATTTCATCCACCTTACAAATCAAACCTATTTTTTTTAGCTTCTTGATAAATTTTACATTCTATTTCACTTTTACTTATTTCATGAACGAAGAAATGTCACTCTTATCTTATGATATTTAGTTTCAACCCGATCCCGAGTTAAAATAGTTAAACTGCTCTCCGAAGTGCAGTTTAAACTAAATCGGACTAAACGCTGACAAGTTTAAAAAAAAAAAATTGCCTATATTCGGGTGTAATGACTGAATATTATGGAATATTATATTATGGACTTGAGTTCAATTTTTGGAGTGAATAATATGGACTTAAGTGAAATAACTTCATTAGCTATGTTCGATTTATTTAAAAAAATTAAAAAATAGTAACTCAAAATTGAGAATGGGTACTTGCGTACTCGCGTAAGTCAAATAGTGTCTACAGAAATCAGTACAATAGTAAGCCTTTTTGCAACAGTGGTTTGGATGCTGGGGCTGGCTAATAAAAACTGAGTCAGACTGAGAGACAACTAAAGAATTTCTCTCATTGTAGCCATTCCAAGTTGGTAATCGATCTACCTCAAGCGCACATAAACTGAGGTTTTAGTACGCACAGCACAAGATGAATTCGCCCGTCTAAACACGTCCATTGACTGATTTATTGACATAACATGATTTTTAATTAGTTGTCACTTTTTTCCTCGAACCAGTCCCGCGGTGCAGCGGCGCGCACGAATTAAACGTTTTACGCAACACGACCGCTATTAACCTGTGTGCGGACTGCTGGCGGCGCTGCGGCGGTGGCGCGACCTCACAGCACCCCTACATCTTTGCGCGAAACACCATTGAGATATTGTTTCTAGAAAATTATAAATAATTTATCATCGCTGTTAATAATTATTAACGATCAGCGTTTTAGCGGCGTAGGCTGGTAGCTGCCAGCCAAGGTATCTGCCGTTGCCTACCTACCTATCCTACTCATAGACGATCCGTGTTCACATTACGGATTCAGCGATGAATGGAGCAGAACAAAAATCCAAAGAAATTCAATAAAAATACAAGCAGGCCAGGCGCTGCAAGCTAATTCCTAATCACGGCATCCAAAGGTGATTTATAATAATTTTCCCCGAGTCGGTTAGTTGAGATATGTGCTAGGACTTTTGTAATACCTCGCGCACAGCATGGACTAATAACTTAAGGAGGCAGGGGTTAGTCAGGTGGGCTGCTGATTGTGTCGATATTTTTCTTAACGTGTTTAACGACGGCAGATCGATTTATTATCGCTTTGCCTGCGCGCGCGCGCTCTTTCTCTCTCTGTCTCTGTCTCGCAATCTGTGTACCAAAATGGTGGCTGCTGCGCGTCGGTAATTCATTCATAAATTGCTAGCTGTCGCTCATTAATATTAGTTAAGCTGTCAGATTTACTTTATTCATGGTGTCATGTTAATTCTTAATTATGTCGTAGTATCGCTTTTTCTTAATCGAACACTGCCCGTGCCAGCATGCTCAGTATACTCGTTCTCTGGTCTATAGAGAAATGGCTGTCGATTTAGTTCACAGGGAGATTTATTGCAAATTTAAAGGCCAGCTAATTGTTTACATTATTCAGACTGCTGACTGTTGGACTGTAATTTATCGTTTAGTTTAGAATGTGGTTTTTAATTGGTATCTTTCCACGAAATAAATATAAAGATTAGAAGTGATTTTCCTTAATTTATATGCTAATGTGGTCGGACGGGTGTGTGGTAATTTAGGGTTTGCCGAGATGAGTTATGACCCTGTTCGCTTTGAGATAATTCCTCGCTTGTTCCAGTTTCAGATAGTTGTTGCTAATTATATACCTACGTCTTGTTGTAGGATTTTTTTTTCCCTCGGAATTTATTATGAAATGGCTGAAATGGACTTTAAATTAAATATGACAGGGGTTGTGACACACAAATGTATGGCGTAACTTTATTTTTATCCCGCAATAAGTAGGTGATTAGATTGCGTGATGGGAAAATTTTGGAAAGAAAGACGATCGTGGTTTATGTCTCCCAAGTAATGACCGCATAATAACATCGACATTGAATAAAAGTTGGTAGATTCACAGTCAAAGGCAAAGAGACTAAGACCGCCCAAATCGGAAAGAATAACAGTTCACGTACTACAATGACTTTTGCTAGTTAGGAAAGTCGTATTTGAAGGCTGCAAGAAACATTAAAAAATAGATTAGAAACTAGAAAGAAACCCAAATGACTGATTTGGGCTAAGAATAAACTTTGGGCTACAACCAAGTTGTTGCCAGATGAAGAAAGTTAGTGGAATTTGTTTTTAAGCAGAACTAATACCCCCAATAAAGTTTTTAGTCTGTAAGTGATTCTGTGCTAGATCACGACTAAAGCTCGCGACTGATTTTCAATCAAACTGACTGTTTTTACTGCAGACTGAAATCACAGAGATCGATATGCTTAGATGATGATGGGTGAGATGAATTTAGCTTGATTTGAGCGAAATTTTTCCCTGTGGAAGATCAGCAAGTCGAAACTAATTGAATTGACAAAATCCTATCAGGGCCGTGAAAGGTATAACTTGTCCTCAAAAGTATTCTCTAAGGCCTTGTTCAAGAACAGAGACAATACTGAGACTCCCAACTAGGGTTGCAAATTTTGCCGGCAGCTCGACGGGACAAATTGCATAAATATGGAAAAAACCCGGGATTTCTAAATTTCTCCCGGGACAAAATAAAAATTAATTTTTATTCATTTGAATGACTGCTGTCAATTTGAAAAAATACATCGGGGACGTTCGGATTCTAGCTTAGTAAGTCTGACACCTGACTGACTAGATGGATTTGAGTTTTAATTGGCCTAGAGTGGTCACGTGTATAGTTTTTGCAGTTGAAATTTATGGAGGGGAAGCCGACGAATCTGGTGAAAAAAATCCTGCCTGCGTACCCAATTGACATTTCGAAGAGGCAAATTTAAAATAAACAGAGTGGCCGCTGCAGAATTCTGAAGAGTCGAAAGCTACCATTAGTTCGCATAACAGTATAGTATAATGTATGAAGAGACTTTTCTAAATAAAAAAGGGCAAAATCACGCAAAGGTAACGCTGACCGCTAGAATATAAAAATAATTCAAGTTGTATAGTCAACGCTTTCGGATACCTATACCTAGTCCTGACATATCTAGTTGACGTTTTACAGAAACTAGGAATCCGAACGTCCCCATTCTTATATGCTAGGTGTGCTTGGTTGAAAATGTTAACGAGAATTTGTTAAGCCCGTATGATCGCCATTTTTCTCTCATGTTTTCCACATTTTTTTTTTTACATTATCACAGGCTAAAAAGACAGCTGCGTGTAAAAGAGACTAAAGTGTAATAGAACAAATTTTCTAACGAATTTATTTTTAAACTAGCTGATCCGTGCTCGCCTTGCTTCGCCAGAGTTCCACTTCTCAAATTTAAAACAAAATAATTAGCGCTATACAAAAAGTAGTTTTCCCGAAAAAAGAGAAGAAAAACTGCCAGTAAAACAATCCAAACAAATACCTTGGTAGGCTAACTTCTATTATTCCCTCTCAATCTCATTTACATTCCACTTGTAAGTTGTTACATTTTATTCCCCATCTCAATCCCATAACAACTCGCTCACTTACTACTCAAACACAAACATCCTCAAGTTCAAATTAAAAAAAAGAGAAAAAAAACATAAAGCAAAAAAACTGCAAATGCACAAACAGGTTTTAGCATGCACGTGAATCAGTATCACTAATAAGATCAGAATCACTATAGCGCATTTTAAATATCACAATCACAATTAACAACTGAGTGTGACTCCCTCAATCTCAATTATATTAGTTTCCAAATTAATTGGCTTAGGACTTCACTCCGATTTCCTAAAGTGGATTCATTCCTACTTAACTGATCGTATCCAGTATGTTCGCATAAATGACACGTTCTCGTCACCAGTTTATGTTACCTCTGGAGTACCTCAAGGAAGTCATTTAGGCCCTCTGCTCTTCCTTTTATTTGTTAATGACATTCCTGACTTGTTTTTGAGCTCCCAGTGTCTTATGTTTGCCGACGATTTGAAGGTATTTCGACCTATACGTTCAGTTCACGACTGTATTCTTTTACAAGCGGATCTTGAACGACTTTCCATATGGTGTCACAATAATGACCTTCATCTCAATGTCTCTAAATGTCAAAGCCTTTCTTTTTATCGCAACCTCTCTCCAGTTCACTTTACGTACGTAATTGATAATACCCCTCTGTCCAATATTTCATCGAAAAAAGATCTTGGAGTAGTTTTTGACGTAAAACTTAACTTTTGCAAACACATTGAGTCTTTGGTTGCGAAAGGTAATCAGATGCTGGGTTTTATATTGCGGAATTCGAAAGACTTTCAAGATCCACATACTCTTAACTGTTTATTTTTTGCTTTTGTTCGATCTCATCTTGAGTACTGCAGTATAGTATGGAATCCATTTTATGAAGTGCATTCTATTAGAATAGAGAAAATCCAAAAGCGTCTTACTAGAGTATCCGTTCGTAGACTGCGATGGGATATTGAAATGCCATCTTACGAGACGAGGTGCAAATTATTTGGTATCTTACCTCTTTTTAAGCGTAGGCAATATTTTTCAATTATGTTTATTCGTGATTTGATAAATGGACATATCGATTGCCCTTTCCTATTATCATTAATTGGATTTTATGCTCCTTCGAGAGCTCTTAGAAATCATCTTTTATTTTATATACCTTATCATAGAGTTAATTATGGATACAATGAACGAATTTCCAGATGTCTTAGAGCAGCGGTTCCCAATCTTTTTTAGTCGCGGAGCACTTTTTAGGTGAAAATTTCCTGGCGGAGCACTTCGTTGAACTTATGCTATTTTCGGGGATTCCATGTACATAATGTTGATATTATCATCCCATATCACATATTGTTAGTTTGTTTGTGTTGATTTCTTTTAAATGAGCATTTCAAATTCGCATTGCTGCGATCAAAATGACAAGTTCAGAGGCACAAAATTAACTAGTCACTAGTGTAATGGAATTTTGTTAGGTATTTCTCTTTTTTTTATCTTTCCGCGGAGCAATTGAATATCCTTCGCGGAGCACCAAGTGCTCCGCGGAGCACACTTTGGGAACCGCTGTCTTAGAGAATCCAATAATATTGTAGTATATTCGATTTTCATTTAACTAGGGATTCATTCAAGATTAAATTAATTCTATTATTAGGCTTTGGTGGTAGTTTTTAAGTATATTCTTTGTTAAGTAATCTAGCGAGAACAGTTGATGTACTCATTTGATTGATTGAAGAAAATAAATAAATAAATTACATATGTAGCTATCTCCCTCAATCCCATGCACCACATTTTAAGAACGTGAGCAAAAAAAAAAAAAAACAACACAAAGCCCAAAAGTTGCATACAAAAAGAGAAGCACACGGCAGAAAATTAATAGAGAGAGAAACAGGTTTTGCCGCACACACACACAAAATTTCCTCCACTCAATGCTGGAAAAATCCAACGATCTAGCTACAATCGAACATTTTGCTTTTTTCAATTGTATTAAATTTGTAGTTTATTGCTTATTGTTCGACTTCAGGATAACGTACAAAGATGATTTGTATCTTAAAATCTTTGTACATTACTGAACTTTGTACTAAAAAAAATCCCATTTCATTTGGATGAGTGATTCCGAAGCTAGGAGCTAGAAGGCATCCGAGAATTACAACTTTTCTTAGATATCAGCTTAGATTTCCACTTCCGGACAGCGAATAATGGTAAAACATATCCTATTATCAAATCTGAACAATTTCCTATGCAACTATGAAAACCGAAATCAAATTCGTGCAGTACTTTTTGAATCTATTCTTTGCTCACAGCTTACAGCCGGAAAAAAAGTTACTGTTTTATTATAGTAAGGATAATCTTGAAATGTCAAAAAAAAAAAAAAAAAGCTGCCAGCTGATATGTTTACGTTAATAAGGTTGGGGTGCACACACCCGCTTCATATCGGGAATTTGCGTTGTCGTTTCTCGTACTGCTCCTGTTTAATTTTAAAAGTCTGAAAAATGTAATAAAAGATGTTTGCAGTATTTTTTTTGTTTATGAATTTTAGTCGCAACCCGGGACAAAAGCTGTTCCGGCGGGACAACCGAAATTCTGTCTTATATCCGGGACGTCCCGGGAAAACCGGGACGTCTGGCAGCGCTACCTCCAACTCGCAATCCTCTCGCCACTCATTTTTTTTTTTAAATTCGCCATTTTGTTTTCCTGTCAGTGTTCTGTCAATTTAGAATCTGTGTGACATGCAAAAACATAGAAAAAATTAAAATCAATGCTGCCAACCGCTAAAATGTGATAGAGTTCGGGAATACCTACGACATTTTATGGGGCCCCGAAATAACTTATACGGAAATAACTTATATAGCAGTTACTACGGTTTCAAACCGTAGTAATTTATATGATAACGGTCATATAAGTTATTACGATATGGAACCGCAATAGCTTATATATAAGTTATTTCGTTTTTAAATCCGAAATAACTTATATATAAGTAATTGCGGGTTGAATCCGCAATAATTCATATATAAGTTATTACGACATGAAACCGAAATAACTTATATATAAGCTATTGCGGTTTGAAACCGTAATAACTTATATCGATAAATATGCTGTGAAGTTCTATTTTTATTCAATTGAAATATTTCGTTTTTTGTTTAATTCAATATAGAAGAACAATGAATGCATTTTCCTTCATAGGAGTGAAAAATAGAGACTAACTGTAATTTTCCACGAATTTTCTTCTATTGCCGTCCATTGTACGAACCGTTCCATCGAAGAAGCGTGACAATTTTGAATCAATGTCATAATACCAATATTGTGATCTTAATCTTGGGCCATTATCAATGTTTGTATCCATTTGTTTCAAATAAATAAATAGAGCAGCGAATTCTTGAAATCGCAATTGATTGATCCACTTTACGTTGACTTTCAAATAATTCGGCACACTTGTTCAAAATTTCATCTTGACCATCATCTAACAAAGCAGACATTGATTTATTTACTTCGAGTTGATCTTCAATTAATTCGGCACTTTTATTCAAAATTTCATCATCGGTATCGTCGAACATGAATTCAATTGTATCAATGTATTTAACGAATTCGTCACGTTCATCAAATAATTCGGCTGCACTTATATTAAAAGCCGCCTTAATATTTTTTTTTTCGTTCACTTTCACTGAAATTCATATTGAACTTATTCTGTTGACGATTAATTTACAAATGAAAATTTGCGAATTGTGAGATAAATAATAACTGTGCCAATTTTCAAAGAATGAATCTTACATTTCATATATTTTATTACGACATTAGACCGTAATAACTTATATATGAATTATTGCGTTATATAAGTTATTACGATTTAAAACCGAAATTACTTATATATTAGTTATTGCGGATTGAAAACGCAATAATTCATATATAAGTTATTACGGTTTAAACCGTAATAACTGCTATATAAGTTATTTCCGTATAAGTTATTTCATGGTGCCCATTTTATCATAACTGAATGTTATTGGTTGGTTATTCTACATTCTTAAAAGGCGATTGTTATAATTTGTTTGGTTAATAAGACTATCCAAATGAGATGTTTTATATAGGTACTCGAAACATATTAGGACAATAATTGTGCCTGTGTATTTTTCGCTTTTAAATATCATTAACTTTGGTTTCATGCATTTACATTTTTCTTAAATAACTGATGAATTGTTCCTTTTTCATAAATATTTTAAGCAAAAGTACAATTATTCTTAAAAAAAAAAGTACTATCGTACACGTAAAGGGTGATTTAAAATTTAACGGATAAAATTCTATGAACGCTGGCAACAATTTTGCCCACAGCGGAAATTGTTCATATTTTTTGAGCGTGTGTTTGTGTACCGGCAATATTTGAAAATTCGCGCGAATTTTTAACTATTATTTTCTGAAATTCTAAATACTGATATAAAAAGAGGGTAAATTTGAGAAAATAATAGATAAAAATTAACTGAATAGTAAAAATGAAAGCTATACTGAATGTATTTATAAATCCAAAGCAAAATAAGGCCGACTGGATTTTATTTCAATTTAGCAAAGTTAAATAAGACCGAACAAGGAAATTCGGCGTTATTCTCTCTATCGAAGTTCCGCGTTATTATGCTCGGTGTTATGTTTTCGCGGCACTCTCAAGAACGTGTTCTAGAATGTTTGTGAAAATTACTCACTTAATGTTCTTACATCCTAGCAAAACCCGGTCAAAGCGTACTCCCACAAGCCAGCCTTGCATTGCGTATCTATACGTATATGAAAATTGTTTGTAGGTGGACACTTCAGAAAATAGGCAGACACAATATAAATCGCTAAAGTGCATCCATGTACAGATTTAGTTGCGATATGAAGCAGCGCTGGGATACATCCCATTACATTTGAGTTTTTCAATAAAAAAATAAAAAAATAAAGAGTCCAACATCAATTATGAAAGAAACCAAACCCCACGCCAGCGAAACGCTTTTAAAAATTGAACAAAAAGGAACTGAAAAACCGTTTGTCGCCCACAACACCATCTCCATCAGCCATCACAAAAGTCATTCCAAAACGATGTTCCATAATAAATTTCATTTTGCAGTTGACACTCACCCCAGACACACACCTCCTGCAAAATGTGTCAGCTATATTTTGTTCGCTGCCAACCAAACGACGTGACAGCATGGCACATCGGCTGTCATAAATTCAGGGTGTTCGTTTCGTCGTCGAAAACAAAATGTCACTTGGTTCGTATTGAAAAGTCAACCTCACTGTACACTATACGTACGTACATGAACGCGTCACATAACACCTTTCAATCACACGAAAACGCCTGCAGACACAATCAGGCCATGTGAAACAGTGGGAATGCTAAAGTGCACAACACCTCATCATACACTCTTTTTGTCACCCTGAGGGGCTACGCCAAGCTAAACAATGTACACAGAGCCCAAGAATGCGAACATAGCTAACAACAGAATAGGTACAGTACGACAGACAGAACGGAGTACGTTGCTGTTGTTGTTGTTTAGAATCGGACCGTGCCATTATTCACGTGCCTGTGACACACAGACACAAGTTGTCAATTTCGTGTGAATGCTATCCATCATAGAGATGTCAATAGAGGCACAATATGGTGTATGTTGCGGGTGGGGTGTTCGTTTATTATAGGAGACGAAATGCTTCAAATATACGTTGCGGTGATATCGTGGTGGCTGTGTTAAAAAGGTATATAAATTCTTTGGGAATGCGGGTTTTGGTTCTGTGGGGTTGTTGTATTAGAGGTGTCTTTTTCCAAGTAGAAATGTGTGACTCTTATCCAAATTTACCTTAAATTATAGTCACAAGGCATTCCAATAAAATGGTAAATTTTTGACATATTTGTTTTGTTACAAATGTCCTTTACTGTAACATTTCAAAACACACAAAAACTGTGAGGTTGCTTTTAATGTGACCACTGAACAGCCACGCGAATTGACTACGCACAATCTAAATTGACGCTTTTATTTGTAAACAATGTTCACATACATGAAACATACCACCAGCTAATGGTTCGTATGAATAAAAGCAAAAAGTTATTGAAAAGTAAAAGCTCTAAGCAATTGCTTTGAATAAAAACCTACTTTGCTAAAGTAAGTTTGAAAATTCGAACATAGCATTTACTTCATTGTACCAGGGATGAATAAACGGTGTGGACTGTAAGCAAATCTTAGTTCCGATTGTATTTTTTCAGCTGCATTTTCGTACCAAATTTGAAAGAAGAAGTTTTGTATGACGCATATAACTCAAATTAATTTTGCACATTGGTTTTTTATTGATTACATAAAAACGGTTCTAACCATTTAACCCAAAATGCATGAACAATTTATATTTTTAAAAGGATTCCCTCTCTCGTTTTCTACAAAAATTGAACAATAACAGTAGTTAGGCACTTTAAGCAACTGATCGTATTTCAATTTCTATTTTGATAAAAAAGATTGCATTCTAAACAATACGTTGTATTTACTCAATTTTTAGCTAAACAGTTACTAATTATTACCTCCCTCTTTACACACATGCACATTTTTAAAGAAAATAAATTCAATAAATAAAGTACGTTCAATAAAAGACACTGCATTTTACTTTTAACTTCTTTATCTGCATAATAATGAAGTTTTGCTATTGTGTACCTATTTAATATTGGACCTTAGACATATAAAAAACACTACCTCTTATGGTAGTGAACTATTACTCTAAATCCCACCTAGCATCGCATACAAATTAAATAAATTTAACGAGAGTCAACTTCTGCTAGACAAGAATATTTTATTGTTCTAAAAAAGTAAACACGGTTCCGTGACATAAGGCCCTGCGAAACTTTTACAAAGCGACATAAGGCCATATTCGAACATATGGCGTTTTGTCACTTTGCTAAAGCGTCATAAGGCCATTATGGCCTTATGCCACTTTCAAGTTTTTCTACTGTTGTGATTCAATTTGTAGATAATCAAAGCGACAAAAGAATTTTTAACTGCCTATGTATTATTTTCTTCAACAGAGAGTTGATAGAAACATAGTTTAGAAAATAATAGTAAAATTCGAATAAGCTATCAACTTTCTGTTAAAGAAAATAATAGTAAAAAATTCGCGCAAAATTCGAATTTTTATAAAATAAGCTTTGCATATCCTCAACCTCGCACCCACCCCGTAATCCAATAGAAAACCGAAGCAGGGGGGCAGCATGCCCCCCAAACATATTCCCTGTTGAAAGAGTAACAATTCTCGCGCTGTAGGCTCTGTTGTCCAAGAAATCAGTTGACATTGCTGCCTGCCATCGTTTAAAAAATAATAGTAAAATTCGAATAAATTCATGTTCCATAGGTTTTTGAAATATGGCCCTATGTCGGAAAAAAGTATGGCCTTATGACAGTTTTGCAAAGTGACAAATGTCCATATGTTCGAATATGGCCTTATGTCGCTTTGTGAAAGTGTCATCGAGGCCATATTTCGAAATATGGCCTAACGTCGCATGGCCTTAAGTCTGGCACCCTAAAAACCTTTGTGAATTGTGTTACTTTTAGTTCTTAATACATGAACGCGCCACACTTTATACATTCAGAAAAAAATTATATTCATTCACATAAAGAGTGGCAAGCACTAACACTAAGTTCCCAAAGCAATTATTACTTTGCATTACTAATTTAGTTAACAAGGTACTTGGAACTGGCCCCAATGGGAACTTCAACTAATTAGATTTGGCAGACTTTAGATTTGGCTTAGTCAGCAGTGACTCCAATCTAACTATATCCCAGCTTAAAGTCAAACTTAATGCTTTATTTCTTGTAATTTAGACTAAGAGTTGGTTTTTTGCCAAAAGTCGTATCTAACATGATTTACTCAAGGAGCATGAGTGTAATTATGCGTTTGTACAATATAAACAAATAATACTCTGTAAAGGTAACTTTTTCGGGTATGTTCTATTCTTTCAAAGTCCATTGTAACTTAAAAGTTACGATTGTAACATGTTTTCCAACCCTGTACTGTACGTGTACTTGCTTTGCAGTTCCTCTTAAACCTGACCAGTAAATTTGAGTTTTAAATAAATTTGTCAAATTTTCAAAATAATATTCCCTATCGACTTGGAAGAAATGTTAGTATGTAGTTATGTATTTTATATAGATACATATATTTTGTTCCTAACACTGGTTGTATGAACACTCTTTTTTTGTTGTTTTTTTCTTTCCATTTACCAAAGTAAATTTTGGTTTCAAAACAAAAACCGAACGAGAGAAAGATAACAGTACAAAACAAAAACGTAGGTACATGAGAACAACTTTAGCACGTGAAGTGAAATGTAGTTCGTGATGGATGCGTTCATCTTTGAAAGTTTTCTTGCACTTCAAATGGATGTGTTCACAGAGAATCTTGTTAAAAATATAAAAAAAAGTACCTATTTCCAAAGTTTGAATTGAATGTTTTCTGTTATTGAATTTTTACTTAATAAGGGCGACAGTGGTTTGTACTAGGGCGGACAAAAAGCATTTTTATACGAAAATGAGGGACTGTCCCCCTTAAAGGGGGACGTCTGGCATCCCTAACTATGGGTTTCAATATTTTTCAAATACCTGTTCCACCATAGACGCGATCTACCTCTTGAATAAAAAAATAGCCTGGTTCTAAAAATGTCTGCATAAGCCTGTTAACAGAATTGGCTTTAAGGAACATTTATATAGAGGTTATAAATTTCTTTTATTCCTATTTTGGGGGAGGAGTCACTCCACAACATTATAGTTTTGGTGTTTAAATGGTGTCAAGTTAATTGGTTTAACATTAATTAATGCGCTAGCGCGATATCATTATCACTACGGTCGCTGTGAGCTTCGGTCCAAAGAACACACTACGTATACGTCGAATTGCAATTATAATGAAGCAAAATAAAACTTAACTAAATTGAGCAAACCAATTGTTACTAACCAAACCACTGAACTTGTTGGATGTGGAGCAAAGTTGATGCTGGATATCTCCGGATTGACAAGCGTTAGTAAATAGATAGATAGATAGATAGATGAGATTTTATTTAAACAATTCAATAAAATTACAATTTTTACAATTCTCAAAATCTAAATAGCATTGCATTGCCGTCTGCCAATTGACTAACTAGCTTATGTAGTTTAACAATTTGGAATATATATCTACGTATTATTTACATTTTTAAAAGCTTTCACTAAGAATTCTCTCTCTATATCCTAGTGCCATCTTACAATAGTTATAAAGTTTATCCACGTGCACCTCATTCAAAATATCTTTAATTTTATCCTCAGCAATAATATCACATCCAAAATAATGCCTTCTTGTTTCCCGCAAAGTTGGACATCTTCCTATAAAATTGATAACATCTTCTCTCTCACCTATGTTACAGATTGTACACAAAATTGGCAGGTCTGCTCTATGCGGTATGTAGTTTAAGTGCGAAGCAGTTCCACTCGGACTCTTAGTATCATCGAAATTTGATCTATGCTGCATTCGTTACAAAAGTAATTTGCCTCAACTAAGTTATGGTTTAGTGCACTGTATGTTGCTCTATGCACCGAACTTGTTGCCTCCTGAGCAAAAGCTTCTCTGCATTTCATATCCACGCTGGAAATCAGCTGGTATAAGCTTTTTCTCCAAGACATATGTTGTTCCACGTCTAAGTTTATCGTTATTCCGCATGAGTGAGCTAGTTCCAACCATTCTCCGTACCATCCAGTTTTGCTGCTTATAGCCTTCAGTGCAATTAACTTAGGGAGTCTCTCATTTGCCATGTTCATCACTTTAATAATATAATCCACTTGCAACTTAAGAGTTTTAATGAAGAGTGGCGATAATCCCGTTTCCAGCATAATTGCATAATTTGGCGTGTTCGGCGGAAGGTGAAACGTTCTTTTGACAAAGTATCTGAGAAGCTTTTCCACTACATCATATTGTTTTCCACCCCACACCTGCGCTGCATACATCATTATCGATTCGGACACTGCTTCAAACACTCGAAATTTACTGCTCTGCGCTATGTTTTTGTTTGTAAAACATCTCCTCCCGGACATATTGATAGCAGTTTTTGCTTTCTGTAGTTTTTCTGCGAGATGCTCTTGCATGCTAAGATTTGCAGTGAAATATACTCCAAGATATTTATATTCACTTACAACTTCAATTCTCTCTCCGTTGTAGAACCACTTTTCTTTACTACCAAGTCTTCCACCACCCTTCTTAAAAATCATAATCTTCGATTTGTCAAGATTTACAGACTCCAAGTGCTACAGTACTCGAAGAGGCGATTAATCATTAGTTGGAGTGAATCTGGGGAATAGGCGAATAACGCAATGTCGTCCGATGGTGGACTTAGCGTGCACCCCTGTCTTACACCAAATTTTGTTGGAAAAGGCTCCGATAAATCGTTACCATTCCAAACAGCTGCCCACGTGTCTTCATAAAGGTTTCGGATTACTCTTCCAAATTTTCTGGACATCCCTATACCAAACAACTTATAGAGTAAAGATTTACGGTCCACTGTGTCAAATGCAGCCTTAAAATCTACGAAAAAAGTGTAGAGTTTTTTACCTCGCGCTATGAAGGATTCCGAAATATTTTGTAGCACAAAGATATGGTCGATGGTGGAGTATCCTGCCCTGAAACCAGCTTGAGACTCCTTGAGCAGTTTCTCACTATTTATCCACATAGACAGCCGTTTTTGGAGTACTGATGAAAATATTTTATACGAAGCGTTGAGGAAAGAAATGCCTCTATAGTTTCCTGGATTCGTTTGGTTTCCCTTTTTATAGATGGGAAATATAAGCGCTTCTTTGAACTGGTTTGGAATGACCCCAAAATCCATTACATTATTAAACAAAATCACCATAGCCTTAGTAAGTTCCAGGGTACCATATTTATAAAACTCGACCGGTATCCTATCCGAGCCTGGAGCCTTACCGTCTTTTAGCCCTGTCCAAGCTGCCTCGACTTCAGAAACCGTTATCTCTGCATCCAGAAGCTCATTGAAGAAAGAGGGTTCAGCGTAATGGAAAGCAGATCTTGGCATTTCCGGGTTAAGCAGATCTTTAAAGTAAATTCGCAGAACTTCCGGGCTCAGTTCATTACTAATAACAAGTTTTTCGCCATTAATGTTGCTAAAGATTTTCCAGAACTCGGAAGCGTTTCTACATACCGAAAGCCTTGCGGTTTGGGCTTCATAGTAAGCTTTCTTTTTGTCGCCACAAATTCTTTTGAAGTTACTATTTGCCTCAATGTAACTACTATGAAAAAAATCATCATTTGAAGCACGAAATAACTTAAGTCACTTAAATGATACTTTTCTCGCATTCTTGTAGTCATTATCGAACCACGGACTAGCACACTTTTTATTGTTGTTTAAGACCTGGATAGAAGGCGGGTACGATTTCTTAATTGCTTCAACGAGTTGTGCTAGATTCATATTTTGTTGGTCTCTTAAATGATGATCCAATTTACGCCTGTACATAACATTGTTCTTTTCTTTCCACTTTAACTGTGGTAAAAGCTTCATTTGCTTAATTTCCTTACTATCAACCGCTTTTATATCGAGAGTTACTATGATTGGAAGATGATCAGAAAACGTTATTGCTCCGACTTCCAAATCTTTAACGTATAAGTTCCAATCCCCTCCCAAGAGGCTAAGATCGATCACCGATGCACCCTGTCGCCCTATGAAAGTTAAGTTTCCCTCCGCGTCTGATTCGCTTGTTCCGTTTTGTATGCGCAACCCAAAGCGTTAGTATAAAAATGGTCACAGATTCGAAAAGAGCACCCTAAAATACCTTAGATTTGATGCATAACTAAAAATACTCAAAATTGTCATACGGAGCAAACTAATTCCCAGTGACGATATGGCAGATAAATGGCCGCTTTCTAAATCTAAATGGGGTCCATTATACTTATACAAAAATAGTCTCTGGAAAAATAATAGTAACTAGCTTCGAAATAAAATTGAGTGCCTATTATAAATACCTACTTAATATTTCTTTTTGCCACTACAACTTATTGATATTTGTGATAGCACTGATTTCAGTTTGAATATTTTACATTCTGGTACGAAGAAATGCAATTCTTAAATTCACATAATATTACTACAGATAATAACATTTTAATGCCATTATCTTCGTTTAGGTATTATAGCATCCCCATTAAAACGGAAAGGTAATGTGTGTTCGTTTTATATTGCTATAAGTATTTCGTAAGTAAGTTCGGTCACATTTCAGTTACCAATCATAGCCAAAAATACCAATATGTGTGTTTCTCGAATTAGTAATTTAAAGAGCCACTTTGGTATGTCTGCATCTTAGGTATATACCTTGCGATGTTCAGAGTTGGATTGATACTAAAGTTGTCGACTGAATGTGATATCTGATATCTGTCATAAATTTGCCATGATTTCCATGACAGTATTGCTCTTATATTTCAAATCTGAAAGCCGAATTCCTAAGATCGACTTTGGGTAAGTAACGCCCAGACAGCAGACCATTAAGACTGCACAAGTCCTATTATTCAACTGCCAACTGCCATGTAGCCGCCCTCGTTAGAGATTTCCTACAAATCTTTTAAAACCCCTGACCAAGTTAAAAGGCGTCAGCCAAATGTCACCTGTCATCATGTTCAATATGCTAAAAATTGAGAAAACGGCAAAAACATACCGCTACTTTACGTGCTGCCAACACAACCCCAACAACAACTGTCAACTGTCAGCTGAGGTAATTTCCGTCCATAAAGCTACCAAAACGGCCCACGAACGTACAGTACACACATACTCGCACACGCAAATTGATTCCAACAATTGTGTCACGGTTCGATTTGCCACACACAACAGTGCCGTACACAGAGCGCACACTGTACACGTAAGGTATATGGCTGTCATCCGCACCAAAAGTTGAACGCCGAAAGCCATTTTGATTAGGTTATTCGCAATTTTCAATTCGAAATCAATGACATTTCGATTACTCTCGGAAATACATTTGTTCGCCGCTACGTTCGCCGGTCGTCTCTGCCCCGGTCCCCATTTGCCGCTAACATATTAATGGAGTCTCTCGTGTTTATTACCATAAATAATCGTGCGCCCCCATCCTTGTGACAAGCTGCAGGAGTCGAGGGGGCTCCTTGCCGCCGCCGTTGCATTCACCGCACACAGCAAACTACTCGTCGTTCGCCATTATTTATCTGCGGAGCTACACGAAATAGCGCCTTCGGACAAACAACCATAAAATGTTGACATAAATTCAATTTGATTTATGATTGCATTTAAAACGCAATCAATGAGATAAAAGTCCTCAAGAATGCAAATGAATAATGTGTCTCTCTCTTTGGGTCTCGGTTGTATTGGAGCTCGCTCCGGCAGAAAGACAGTTGGTCAGCATACCCACGTCCGTCGTCCGACAAGAGATAAAAACGTTCCAAACTTAAGAAAGTAGTCACCCAAGGAGGTGACTGTGTGCAACGACAACGCGATGTGGCATGCCATCGACCGTGGTGCAAGTTGGCAAGTTGCAACGGCAGCTATCGATTTAGTAAGTGCGCCAGATCTGCGGATACACGATGGCAGTGAGATGGTGGACTCTGAGCGCGCATGCAACCAAAGTGGTGCGGACACATGGAATGAAGCGAAAAGTGTGACAGGCTAAAAGGATCACGGACTTGCAAAGCGAGGTCTTTGTTTAACTCGGCATTGCATGCTGTTGACATCTAGGTCCAACGGGTTGAACCTTGGAATCTGTTCCACATGCTCCAATTGACTTCCGCTGATAGGTTGTGCTTAGAGTGGTTTTGTTTTGCGATTTTTTAAGAGAGAGCACATTTTAGTAAAATTGTTCTCTCACGGTGGGTTGTACATTTTGTGGACTGTTGTAGTTTTGAAGTGTAGCCCTCGGTGTCCTTTATGTTGGAGCACGTATACTGAGTTTAGCTCACATACTGCGTGATGTTAAATATTTGAAAAATTCGTTCACTCTGTCGTATACGTAACATTTTTGTTCGTATAATTTAAAACTTTCTCTTTTTATATGTTGTTTTCTTTTACAGAAACTAAACATCCAAGAGGATACTATTCGTTTAATGATTTCTATAAATTTATTCGTAGTACAGGTAGAATGGACAAAATAAAATAAAGTGCATGACTGGTTCGCACGAAACTTTCTCGTTCATCAAAAGTTCGGTTAAGTCAGGTGGTGTGATGGTAAGTCAATTGGTAGGTAGGTAAAAAGATCAGAAGCAACCGTGCATAAAATGTATGAATAGGTAGTGTTAAATAAAATTCGCTTTTCACAATGTGAGTTTTTATAAGTTTTAGCTCTCAATAACAGACAAATTTTCGCAAGTTCTGGTTAGAGAGTTATAACTTATAAGCGCCTACTGTTGAATATTTGTAAGAATTTAAGGATTGCATGTGAAGTGGGATCTTCGGATTGGATAAACAACGAGTGGCTGGAATTATTTTAATGTACCTTCCTACATATTGAAAAAAAGTGGGTAATATTTGCTAAAAAAGTTTTGCATCTCTGTTATTGCATTTTTAATGGAAGTGCGGGATCGAGTTATAAAAAAACAATAAATTTCTCTTTCTACGTAATCGAGAAAGTTAAAAATATATGAACACAGATCGGTTTTTGTCAGTCATTTTTGAGAAGTAATTAAAAAAACTGATTTATTCGAATTTGTATTATACATTTATTTGAAATATTTAAAATAGATAAATAAATAGTTGGCGCAGCAGGTACCCTAGGCCTAGCTTCTCACAACCATTCCCTGAGTTGGAATTTTGGGTTTTTGCGGTATTCGAACCAGGAAACCCTCGCTTAGTAGTGTAACACATTAACCACTAAGCCACTGTACCCGCATTTAAAATACTTATACTATTTTTATTATTTTTAATATGTATTTGGATCAAAATCGTTAGAGCTGTTTTTTTTTGTAAAATTTGGCAGGCAAATAAGCAACTAATATTGCAATTTGTAGTTTCTAAAATACTTTTGCTTAACTATTTAGCTGAAAACTTGTCCGAGATATTAGCTTGGTTTTTTAAAGTTTTATCGAAATCAAAAATGGGGTTTTCGAGATATGAGCCGTTTTTAAAAGTAGCGTTTTCGGTGATTCGTATTGAAAATTAAGGAATCAAGAATTTTGAAACAATAATTTTACTCTAACTATGAATTTTGGTCAAAAGTTTGTTTGCCCTTTTCAGTTAAACTAAATTAAAAAAAAAATCATTTTTCAAATATCCATTGAAACCACCAAAAACTGAGTTTGCTATTTAGTGAAAAATGATGAAATGAATGAAGGTAATAACCTTAGAAATTATTTTTGTTACAATCATATACACCGTTTTTGAGATATGTCCAAATTTCCATAGTACCGGCATTCGTTTTTTCATCGATCTGTTAACCACCCACATAAGCTCAAATATCAATTTCGGTTGAAATCGTTAGAGCCGATTTCGAACAAATCAAACTGGTATGAACATTTTATATGGGAAGTTCCATTAATATTGAGGTTACCTTGTAAAATAAAAACGGCCCCGAACTGTAAACGCCCAAACTCCAAATCCGAAGTCTGAACGAAATCCGTACAGTCGTTTAGTCTGTAGGTAAGCGTCGGGACATACGGAAAGACATACGCACATAATTTCTAGGCCCACTTTTTTGAGTTCCTCTAGATATCATCGTAATATCAGAATTGATTAACATCTCAAGTTTAGAATTTTGTGGGAGTAATCCTCTTACTACGTAATCGTGAAAGTTATTCTGAATTTTGCTTTTAAGGTCAGTCCCAATAAACGAATTTTCCGAATTAATGAAAGATTTTTTTTATGCATTAAAATGCGTTCCTATTGATACAAAAAAAAAAAAACCCAAGAACTTAAAATAAAAAATTTGTTTAACGCATAAGATTGCAAATAATACATAAAATTTATTATTGCATATTTTTTTCCGATTTTTATATGTGAATTTCCGGGACTCCCCCAAAAAGAAATTTTGATGATTTGTTCCAACTTTTATATATTTGAGGTTTCTTTGCCACCTATACGTGTTCAATAATCGCGTTCTTTAATTTTTTCTAACTTAATTTAATTTTTACATAAAAAAAATTTAAACTTTCATTTATTCAGATTTTTTTTTCTGAATTAAAAGGCTTTTACTGTACTCAGGTTTGAAGAAAAAAAAACTCTCCAACATTTTTTTAAGCGTTATGAATATTTTTTCGTACAGCAGGAAGAGTTTTGGGTTCTCCGATTGCATTTCTTTGTTAAGGTCAGTGAAATATACCAACGCAAAACTACGGAATTCAAGTTTTTACTGGAATATGAGATTTCTGTATATTTTAGTTTGAATTCTGTATTTCTGTAGGGTTGTCATCAGTGGGAGTGTTATTACCTTTTGTTTTTTTGTTTTTGTTATTTTATTCTATCTTATCTTATATCTTATCTTATCTATATATATAAAAATGAATCCCTATTTCCCTTGGTCACGACATCACGCGTAAACGGCTGGACCGATTTCGCTAATTCTTTTTTTGTTGTGTTTGTTATTGTCAGGAGAAGAATAAGAAAATTGCGCGGAAAACTAGAAAATTTAAGAATACTAAACCATATTAAATTATATCTAATTTTTTCTTAAATTTTTTGATGTAACCTTATGGAGTTTGGCATAACATTGACAGAATGCGTGCTGCAAATATCGTCAAAGAGGATGTAAACAAAAATGAATATCGTTTAAAACAGATGCTTCGATCGGAGTTATTATATTGATAAAACGCATATAAAATAATTAATTTATTATTTCTAACAAAAACTGAATTTCTTAGTGCAAATCGTCGGAAAATCTTCAACATGTGGCGTTGTAGGCGTATATGTCGCTTTTCTGTTCAATTAAATTTACTTTAATACCTAATCTTCTTAATTTATACCTATAATTCTTTCGGGATGAAACTCGATGATGATGATATAACTCGATAACCCCTGGGCCAATTTTTAGGATTTTTCTTTTGTTTTGTTCGTATTGTTGTATTTCAGGTTAAAGCAAACTTAAAAGATAGGATTTTTGACCCGCTATATGGCGTTGTTGTCGATTTCCGAAACCGCTCACCCGATTTCAATGAAATTTTGTAGATTTATATTCTTCGCTCCAGCTTGAAGGATAGGATACTTTTGGACCTGATAGGTGGCGCTCTTGCCGATCTCCGAAACAGCTCTACCAAGTTGATTGTAATTTTGTAGATGGATATGGTTGCTTCCAGTTTTAAATTTCGGATCGTTTTTGACCCTATAGGTGGTACTTTGAAAAACACAAGCGGGATAAGAAAACGGATTGTGGCACGTCGCGTTCAAAAATAAAATTAATGGACATTGTCCAAATAAAGCAATTTGCAAAATGTGAGCAAGATTTAATACGAAAATATAGTTACACTAGCTGACCCGGCAAACTTCGTTTCGCCCAAATTTGTTAATTTGTTAATAAATTCCGAGCATGCACCCAGCACTTGCTAATTTATGTAATTCGACCAATTAAAATTCTTTATTCAAAAGTTGTTTTAAATGCAATAGAAATAAATGATGAATAGTATCTAATGTTGATTTTTTTCAATCAAGCCGCAATGATTTTGACGTGTCGTCCAACCTTCCACTTTTTCACTAAATTGACAAACATCCATCGATTATCCTTGCAATAAATTATTTGTCATAGCGAAAGCGAGACGCACGGGAAATTGAAGTCGCACGAATGGTAAATCGTTCTTAATAAGCGAAATCTGCGGAATAAGAATGTTTGCCTTTGAATTTTCCCTACAAAATTTCAATCAACTTGGTAGCGCTGTTTCGGCGATCGGTAACAGCGCCACCTATCAGGTCCAAAAGTATCCTATCCTTCAAGCGGGAACGAAGAATATAAATCTATAAAATTTCATTGAAATCGGGTGAGTGGTTTCGGAGATCGACAACAACGCCATATAGCGGTTCAAAAATCCTATCTTTTAAGTTTGCTTTAACCTGAAATACAACAATATGAACAAAACAAAAGAAGAATCATAAAAATTTACCCAGTGGTTATCGAGTTATATCATCATCATCGAGTTTCATCCCGAAAGAATTATAGGTATGAATTAAGAAGATTATTATTAAAGAAAATTTAATTGACCTGAATAACGACATACGCCTACAACGCCACATGTTGAGGATTTTCCGACGATGTGCACTAACAAATTCAGTTTTTGTTAAAAATAATAAATTAATTATTTTATATGTATTTTATCGAAGCATCTGTTTTAAACGATATTTATTTTGTTTACATCCTCGTTGACGATATTTGCAGCACGCATTCTGTCAATGTTATGCCAACGCCATAAGGTTACATCAAAAAAGTTTAAATTGTAAAAGCGCTATGGTTACATTAGATATAATTTAATATGGTGGTTTAGTATTCTTAAATTTTCTAATTTTTCGCGAAATTTTCTTATTTTTTTCTTTCATAAGATTCTTCTCCTGACAATAACAAACACAACAAAAAAAAATTAGCGAAATCGGTCAAGCCGTTCACGAGTGATGCCGTGACCAAGGGAAATAGGGATTCATTCGTTTATATATATAGATTCAACATTGGCAATAAGTTCGAAGTCGAAATCAAAGCTTTGTTGCGCATTTCATCTGACATCTCCAGTTCATTATCCGATGTCACAGTGCGAATTCGATGCAAAATATCGTCGGCCATATTATCTTTGTATAATCAAAGTACCTATCTACTTCATTTCAAAAAGTTACTTAATGTAACATAGTAAACATAATTTATTAGAACAAAGTTTTTAGGTACCTATATTTAAAAAAAAAAAAAGAAAAAACTTTAAAATTGTTGACAACAACAATTTGCTTGGAAAATAATTAAAATAATTGACAACAACAATTGCTTTTAAAATTCAAAATATTTTTTTTTATTTGAAGTGTCACTTCTTGATTTCTATCCAGTTAATTTTTTTTCAAAGTGTATTTCCCCATACAAACTTTAATTTTCTAATTTTCCGCGCAATTTTCTTAATTTTTTCAATTTTTCTTTTTTCCTAAACCTTCGCGGAACAATTACGAACAAATCCGCAGAAGGAAGTATCCAATTTGGTCCAGTCGTTTTCGAGTTTTAAGCATCCGAACAAACCAAGATCCATTTTTATATATATAGATATAAAAGAGACTGACGTCCGTATGTGCACTCATAACTCGGGGACGGATCTTTCGATTTTTATGATTTTTGGTTGGAAGGAAGGGCATAATGCTACCTTTTGTTGTGAAAAAAAAAACTTTATGGGGATTAGTTGAATTTTTTAATTCTTTGGATCTTCCGGGCACATCTTCATAATTTGGATTTGAAAGTCGGCGCAGTTAAAATTTTGTTGCGCAACATCAATGTACCGAAACTATGTTATGGATCGCATTTGATTTATGGTGAAGGATCTCATATCAAATATCATGCAAGTGATGATTTTGAGGGGAAAATTCAAAGGCAAACAATCTTATTCCGCAGATTTCGCTTATTCAGAACGATTTACCATTCGTGCGACTTCAATTTCCCGTGCGTCTCGCTTTTACTATGAAAAATAATTTATTGCAAGGATAATCGATGGATGTTTGTGCATTTGTGGCATCAATCTTGATTTCCCATGTTTCTCACATTGTCAGTTTAGTGAAAAAGCGGAAGGTTGTCCGACACGTCAAAATCATTGCGGTTTGATTGAAACAAATCAACATTGCTATTCATCATTTATTTATATTGCATTTAATAAAACTTTTGAATAAAAAATTTTAATTGGCCGAATTACATAAATTAGGAAGTGCATTGTGCATGCTCGGAATTATTATTTTCATTGCATTAACAAATTTGGGCGGAACGAAGTTTGCCGGGTCAGCTAGTATATTATCAAAATTAATTTACGTTAGTAGCACATTTAACTACAGCACTAGTGACAAAGGCTTTCGACTGGGAATTCAGTTATTAGGAAACGTTTTTTTTTTGTTCACGATTATTCCGTATGCTGCTGTTTCCAGATCCTTTTATTTAATATTTTAATTATTTAATTTAAATTTAATATATTAATTATTCTCCTTCTACATATGTCACAAATAATTCTTTCTACATCCTACATTTATTTGAGATGGCTGTCCTTTAAGAAAGTGAACACCTGCGAGGCTTCACGTTGAGGTCACGCTTCGATGTTTTTTCGAGCCCTTCAACTTTTCAAAAGCAATTTATTTTTGAAACTTCTAAGCCAAGTCGGTACGGCTTCTGGAACATGATACGCTTTTAATCAGGGACCCCTTGTCAGTCTTTAGACATTTAAAAATAACGTAAACCTAGTGTTGAAGAGCAAAAAGAAAAACATAAAGAACTTTTTTTTGACAGTAATGACACTTCAAGGAATATGTGTCCCACTTTAGATGTCATTGATAACATTAGAAAGAAGACAGGGCGATCTCAAACACATATATTATTATCAGCTTTAGCTGGCACTACAGACAGCTAACACTTGACTTTGACGAAGACATGTTGACAGTCAATAATTATAAACTATTTTATTTTTGTGCAAGCTTTATAATGTTTTCATTGACGCGTGGTGTTCTGCTGGGCACACTCTGACACATTGTGTAAAACCTTTAGATTTGAATAAGGAAATACTTTGACTGAGGGCATTTTTTTCATTATCTTACGTTCAATGGCGATAAGCAATCTGTGTCCAAATTGGGGCCTAAAAGAATTTCCTGAGTGTCATCATGGAGAAACTGAATGCTGCTCCATGTTAGGCCATGTCATGTCTGCGAAATCCACTTGAATTGGATCAGTTATTTAAACGTGATGCGTATACAAATCCACATACAAACAGCCGAACTTTATAATTTTAAAATTATGTCCATCGATAGTTTGCGGTTTCATCATGCAGCGTTTGACCGTTTCCGATGATTGAAAAATTAAAACAAAAATATTAAAATATTACAAATCCGTTCTGTTCCTCTACACACATCCCTGAGCCTTTTGGGTAAAAATAATCACCCTTCCATTCAAGATCTATGACTATATCCTACCCACGAGTCTATGCTGGCATCTGAGTTCCGGTCTGCACTCTACGCACACATCTCTGAGTGGGATTTATCGCACCAAGTGGCAAAGTTTGGCCCAATGCGCCCGCGTCTGTCTAAGGCTATGTCTTTCCTCACAAAAGGTAGGCGCGAACCTTCCCGCCGACATGCACATTGGAGTACCTACCTATATTTTGCAAAGGCAATGTAACTAGTTTTGCACGGTTCAATCTAACAAACCTATTTGGTATTGAATTGCAACCTGTAAATGGCCGTGCTTAACGACGGGAGATGACTGTCCCGCATTGCGCATTCCTACAGTCTGCATCCACAATCCACATCCACCCCCTCGTAGTTGGACTGTCCTGTCAGTCGTATTTTTTACGTAATGCGTTCCTGTCGGCCACTTGTTGGTCGATTAATTTATGACCCGTCACTGGCGTAAATTAAATGTTGGCCATAATTTTTGTCGTTGTCTCTCTCTTTCTGTTTCATTTGCTGTCCGGCTTAGTTTCGTTTCAGTGCACGTTGACTTTTTTTTTTTTGTCGGTTGTCGGAGGAGGCAAACGGCAAGCGTGTTAAACATTGATACTTTGCGCTTGTGGTCCTGCAAGATTAATTAATAAGTTTCAACGAAGCAGCGAGTTCACGAAATTTGCCTCCAGTCGCAGGCGGTAGACATTTATCACACTCGTCGTTGTCGTTGTTGTAGCTTTAGCTGGCACTTGTAGGCAGCACACAGGGCTGCTGTAGCTATAAACTGGGCAATGCTCGTGGTCGGTGTTGGTGGGAAGCGGTACAAATTGCGTTCTGTGGCATTCGGCATATGTTCTGCAATTGGAAATTGTATCGATTGCACACTTATCGTGGCAGTATCGTGTCGGAGCTCTTTACACCGCCCATTGACAGAGTGCAATTGCACAGATGGCGTTGATAGGCATTTAAAATGGAAATTGTGTTGTGTGTGTGCGCTGTCGAACGTTGTCGACGTCTCGAGGTAGTGCAGCCGCCTGAAGGTATGTTCTTGGGATAGGATAAATGGATTGCCTTGCGCATAATGATGTATTAATTACTACAGCATTTTGGACGTGTGAATTTGGATTCGAAGCACTCAGTGTATTTGGGTTCGAAGCGAAAGGATTGTAAAAATATTTCTGCTGTTAAATTGTTGGCGAGCGTGTGCCTAAACTTGACGAACTTGATATGCATGTGGTTCAGAGTTTGATTAATTGATGTACTGACGTTGGAATGCTGTCGCGGAATTCATGGAAGTTGAAATGAAGCGACTGCAAGAGTGGAATTGTTACAGTACTGTTTTTAATTGTTTCAAACTTCTTATTTTCAGTTTGTTGTGTCAAGTTTTCTACTACCTGTAAGACCCTGTATAAAAATACAAAGGCATTTAAAAAAAAAAAAACTAGTCTAGTTAACTTTAAATCGGGTATAACGAATTTGACAAAATTGCATGACTGTTGAAGAACATTACTTTTCAAACAAAACATTGCAATATTTGTTGCAACTTTGTTTGCATAATTCCACAAAAGCCGTTCTTACAAGTTTTTCTTAGGATTTAAGATATTCTAGGTAATGTCCCACGTACTTTAGCTTTTCTTCGAAAATAATAATATAATAATAAGTTTTTTCTTAAAACTTACTACTAAAATCCCGATCTTTGTCTATCCCAGGTATATTATTGTAAAATTTAAGGCTCAAAATAAAATAATGCAATAAAAATGCAATAAACAAAGCCATCGTCCAATACCTCCATAAAAACAGACAAATATAAGCCTCAGTGTATATCATTTGCCTGAACCGGGACACAGTTTTTTACCATGCCATAGATCTTTTAGTGTTATTGAGAAATAAAAACGACGCGACGAGCGGAACGCATGTATTTACCAAAAGATTGGAGAAATTTAGTGGACAAGTTCTCCAGCAGATTTCACGCTGTGTCGGTGACTAATGAAGCGATATTTGATTTTAGGGGCAGCTTAACTCCATTTTTTAAAACAAAAAAGCTGTTACCAACGAAGATGTAGTTAAATGGACGATTTCCAAATACCGACGATTTAAGTATGAAAAAGAAGGAAATCTAGCCAAACTATCTGCTTCGATTTCTCACTATGGAGAACTTACTACGTACGACATCGAAAAAAAAACAAAAATCAAATTTGCAAGGTGATTTTTTCAGGCCTGATCTGCTGTACTCAAACAGTCTTCCATTAAACTTTATAGCGATTTGACGACTCAAGATGTCGTTCGAGAAGCTGAAGGCTCCGAGTTGGAAGATTTCGACTATTTTTTTTTTTACCAAAAACGGTGCCAAATTGAGACAGCTACAAAACGTAAAAATGTTTTTTTTGTAGTACTTTAAAATATGAATTTTTCAAATGTGTTTGTATATAAAATACGTTTTTCTTTGTTTTTATGAGAAATAAATTTTTGTTTTGTCAAAATAATTTTTTTTTTCGAAATTTCAGCCAGTTTTTGTTTCAGTTTTCCCAACATTTTGAAAAAGAGTAGTTGTCCGGTTTTTACGCTGGCACTTTTAATACCAACTATGAAAGAGCATTTTCAGCTAGTCCCACGCACTTCTGCACTTTTACCATCCGCATTTAACATACATCTTAAAATAAACTGCAACCATTTTGAGCTTATACGATTGATGACTTTCACTTCATTTGCACTTCTATTATCGCCATGTTTTGTAGTTTACTAGTGCCACCTATCGGGTCCAAAAGTACCCTATCTTTAAAACTAACTATATCAAAATAGTTCTATCTTTCAAACTGTAACGAACCAACGACCGACACAAAATTTAATTGAAATCGGTTGAGTGGCTTAGGAGATCGACAACAGCGCCACCTACCGGATGGAACGCTAGCTTCTGCGCATCTACCCCATTCCCCCACAAAGAAATAATATAGAGTGGATTACTATATTATGTATGTACGAGTATATGTACCTATATATAAAATAATATAATAAGATTTAAAATAATTTTATTTTGGTACTAGCTGACCCGGCGAACTTCGTTCCGCCCAAATTCATTTATGTAGGTAATGAAATTAATAATTCCGAGCTTCCGCTTCATTCTGCTTCATGTAATTCGGTCAATTCAAATTTTTTATTCAAAAGGTACCTATATTAAAATTAAATAAATAAATAAAATCAAATACTTGTGGGCCAACCTATCGCTTTTTCACTGAAATGCTTTATGGTACATAACATTTTTTGTTCTATTTCTATTATCGGGTGTGTACACGTACAAAGCGAGAGCCTTGCCTACACGTGAAATTCAAGATTTATGCCACACACATCCAGTGATTATCCTTGCGACTTATTAATTGTCATAGCAAAAGCGAGACATACGGGAAATTGCAGACGTTTAAATACTAACGGCAAATCGTTCTGAATAAGTGGAATCCGCGAAATAACAACACCTTCGCCTATGAATTTTCCAATAAAAATAGTTGCTTGAATTATATTTGATATTAAATTCTTCACAATCAAACGCGTACCGCTACAAAGTTTTGGTTCATTTAGGTTGCGCAGCAAAATTATTACTGAGACGATTTTTAGTTTCAAATTGTGTGGAGGCAAGCCCGAAACATCCAAAGAATTTAAAAATTTCGTGGGATAGTTGGTGACTTCGTTTTCATCCATCACGGAGTCGACTGATTTGTATGAATGCAACTCACCAGCGATTTGGTTTTGAATGGCGAAATTCAAATGATCGACGTTCTTGTTTTTCGCAGCCAAAATCACTCTTCTCTTATACTCAGCCAATCATGGTCAATATTATTCTGAGCGATATTCGGGAAAACATTCATGATTAGTTCTTCCGGTGTCGTTGTAAGGTTGCAAACATTTTGTGGAAACTCAATCAGGCCGGTGATCATTGCTCCACCGAAAGGTCATTACGTAAACGATTCAGGGCCTCCAATGCGCGTTTGTAAGCCATTGTGCATTCGTCCCATATAATAATCCTACATTGCTGCAGTACTTTCGCCATCGCAGTGTTCTTTGAAATGTTGCATGTAGGTTCTTCTTCCACTTGCAAATTCAATGGCAATTTCAATGCAGGATGAGCTGTTCGACCGCCTTTTAACAAAGTAGCCGCTATCCCAGAAGAGGCTAGGGCCAAAGCCATTTTCGTTATCGATTGCTTGCATCAATTCATCGTACACTTTCTTTTATTCTTGATTCAACATTGGCACATTTGTTCGAACAGCTGAACTCAATGCGATTCGATCGAAGTCCATTTCTCGCTCCAATTCTCGATTAAATGCGTCTTGCATTGAACGATTTGGCTGTGGCATCCTCAATTTGCACAACAAATTGCCATTCATGAGCAGACACAAATATCCTCGATCAAAATCAAAGCTTTGTTGTGCACTTCATCTGACATCTCCAGTTCATTATCCGATATCACAGTACGAATTCGATGCAAAATATCGTCGGCCATATCATCTTTGTATAATCAAAGTATGTATCTACTTCGTTTCAAAAAGTTACTTAATGTAACATAGTAAACATAATTTATTAGAACAAACTTTTTAGGTACCTACCTAATAGGTATTTAAAAAAAAAACTTTCAAAATTGTTGACAACAACAATTTGGTTGGAAAATAATTAAAATAATTGACAACAACAATTGCTTTTAAAATTTAAAATATTTTTTTTTTTGTATTTGAAGTGTCACTACTCGATTTCTATCCAGTTTCTTTTTTTTCAAAGTGTACCAAAATAAATTTATTGGAATGGCGGTTGCGCCTTCTTTCAAAAATGTATCATACCAATATATTAACCTTCTCTGCATGGTCTATTAACCAACAAAAAAAAAAACTAAATCAAAATCGGATGTGTGTGGCAGTCGGTAGGCAGTCACACACACATTTAGTAAGTTATTTTTATATAGGGTCAGTTGGGGTGAATGTAAAAACGGGGTAATTGTAAACGTCGGTTATTTTATCCTTTCAAAATTAATTGTCGTAGGCCAATAAACAACAAAAAGACAATTCGAATTGACGCCAATCTTGCGCCGCACTTACTGCGCCCTTGACTTTCATATATCACTGAAAATTTTAGTCGTAAAAAATCAATATAAATTATAGACAGTTCTTACTTGTTTACATTCACCCCAAACCGAAGTCCCCAGTGTCTACAGGAATCAAACGGACTGTTTCCATTTACCCCTTGATTTTCAAAATAATTGGGGGAAATGTAAACAATGCCGGGGTAAATGTAAACAACACTATTTTGCGCTTCATGGTCACAGATCAGAAGTGCAATGATCACCAGTACAATTCTTGGTGTTTTTTAATAATAAAACTATTATCCGAAAGTTGAAAGGAAGTACCAAACATTTTTATTTTTATTTTTTTCAAAATTTGGTTTAAAAAAAGGCAGAAAGTGTTTCCATTTACCCCAACTGACCCATAGAAGAAGATAGATAGATTTAAAGTGACACTCCTCGATTTCGATACAGTTTTTTTTTTCTCAAAGGGCATTTCCCCAAACAAAATTCCATAACCTCTTCCATCTCCTTAAAGTCTTTTTTTCGCAAGACGAAACCATCAAGCTCAAAATCGTTAAAAAATATTTTGATTAATTATAAATTATTTTATAATATTCCACCAATAAATTAGTTTTTACCTACATTTTATCAACCACTAACCAGACAGAAGATCTATTTAATTTTGTATAGAAAGTATGCGAATAAGAGAATACCGCGCAGCATTACCGACGTCACCGGCTTTAACGAGGTGAATCCACATTCAATTTTTTTTTTTTTATATACTTCTCCCGGGAAAGGCTTCAACAGCGCCCCGAGATGCCTGCAGATGTATGTTTGCTCTGCACTTAAATTGCTGCAAATTGTAGTCTTCTGGAAATATATCCCCAGGAAGCGAGTTCCAAAGTTTGCTTGTCCTGTAACAGAAGGAGTTTTGGAAAGTTGATGTCCTCACGGTTGTAAAGTGTACTGTATGGTCATGAGCATTGGCAGCCTGTCTTGTTGGGCGCCCAAAAGTTGCATTTCGAGGGATAATGTCTTTGAGTTCCTCAGAACATCTACCATGGAAGTACCTATAGAACAAGCATAGGTCAGCGACTTGTCTTCTGTGCACCAACGGTTGTAGATTCGATGTGAGTGTAGGGTCTCCAATGAGTCGAACTGCTCGTCTCTGTATGCTATCAAGCAGGTTAAGTGAATGTTTTGGGGCCGAGCTCCATATATGGGAACAATATTCCAAGCCTGGTCTAACCTGTGCTTTGTAGAGAAGGAGAAGTTGCTTGGGGCTAAAGTACTTCCTTGCTCTAAATAGGTAGCTCAACTTTGCGGACGCCGATTTTGCGATATAGGATATGTGGATGGTCATCCATTTGGATATGAAGAACTGTTGATGCATTTTTTCTGGAAAATGTTGTGAGCTGTGTCTTGTTTGCATTAAATACAACCAAGTTGTCGCATAGTGTTCAGTGAAAACTGAAGGAAAATTCCCCCCGATGAATAGCGGAATAGGTATCTACATAGCTGATATGGAAAATGAATGAGAATGAGAATTTCTTAGAAACACTGCTTACCTGTATATCTGTGAAAAGTTTTTGGTAAATCACGAGCTCGACTTCCAATCATAGGCGGTGCAAGACCGGCATCACACGATCCAGTCAAAAACAATAACATCGTTCCCCTATCATAGTATTGTCAGAACCTTAAATCTGATGTGAATATAATATCTTTCGCTTTTCTACTAGCTATGCGATAAAGCTAAAAACACATAAAAGAATAATCATAATTTCTCAGAAACCTATAAAGCCCGTGCTTCGTGTCTGCAATTTGTTAGTTCCCATACAGTTGTTTCCGAGCTATCTGCCACTACCAACATGTGTTACCAGCTAACTATCTACTGACTGACTAACTCACTTCCGCAATAAATTATACATTCCTCGTTGTTAATGAGAAGTCGTAAACAAGACTGCAGCTAGATGACAGCGTTCAGTGTTTCCACATTCACATGTGGATCAATAAAATCAGAGAAAATAAAATAAAACAACAACAAACAAGAGTATCATGCCCCTGATAACAATAATAAAATTAAGTTTATGAATATTTTTAACTTTTGCGGTTCCATCTGTTAATCCCCAAGTTTATTAATTTAAATTAAAAGAAGACTCCAAATGACAAATTGGAATGTTTTAATTCAGCGCTGGCAGCGCTGTGTGAAATGTGAATTCAAATTGTTAATTGTGTTTCGTTTTTAACTGACTCTTATCGAGATATTTCTTCTTTTCGGAATTTAATTTCTGCAATAAATTAATATAAGTCTCTCTGTGTTTTTCAATGCAATTTACACCGCAGGCTGGGCAATAAAATACCTGATTAGGTGGGTCAGGTGGGTTTGCTGTGGCTGGGTGACTGACGCACGGGCTGACACTTTTTCACGCAATTAACATAAATTTATTTACCACTAATGAGTTTTGACTGTTTGTGAACAGTGATTGGTCGTAAATTATACCGACTGAATGAGTTGAGTGGCTGTCGCTTTGATGGCCGAACAACAGCATGAGATGTTCATTAAAGTTTAAATGATGGTTCACATTTTGAAGAGCGATCGTTTTCTCCAGGAAGTTGTTGCAATTAAATAGATGAATACTCGTATATAATGGAAACGACAACGCGGAAGTTTCTGTCAGTTGAGAATGAAATGTTACTGTCGTGTAAAGTGGTGAACGGGGTATCTATCTAAATGAAGGGTGATGCCATCTGTGTAACTTCTGAAGTACTTTTAAATTACTTTTAAGATTAAGTATAAAATTGGCCAACAAATTGTTTGCTATTGACAGATTGAAAGCACAAATCGTATCTATTACGAAAATGGAGTTAATATTATTGAATAAGCGATATAAATAGAAAGCAGTCGTTCATGAGGAAAAAATTTATTATTTATAGAAATACACATTATTTGCGAAATTAATAATAATTTCGTTTATATTTATAACCATTTGTACGGTGATTCTGTGATAACTGACATTTCGTGTCCAATGTTTTCTTGTAAGTGCAACTATACGAGAGTCCTTAGTTTATTGGCATAAGCCTTGATATGAGATATTCAACTGGATAAAGTTAGGCTTGCCTCAGAAGTTGGCAGCTCGAACTGCGGTATCTTTCCTCGATACATTGACCAAAACTGTTTTTTTGAATACCACTTCATTTGATCACTCATATGTAATGGACGATGTTTGCGAATACAACATAATGTACTGTCATGTCTGCAGATGAAGTTCGAGTGCAAGCCTTGCCTTGTGGTAGCTTAACTCGTCGGAAATGCATAGGTCCAAAAGAAAGGAATTTTACAAACATTTCAGAAGTCTTCTACCTTTTTCAAGAACCACTCGTATGTATTAACATAATCCCAACCTGGTACGTCAATAACTTCAGTCTTACATCACAATAAAAAGTAATCCCAAAAACACAAGAAAAAAACTTCGCAATAGTAATTATCATCAGTACTCAAATTTAAATTCCCATTTCATATGAGTGCACTATAACAGACAGGCTCTCATCACAGAGAGCACATCACAACTTCCATCAGCAGTGTTACGAGTACGACAGCAACAAATCTAAAATTCAATTATTCCCATCGCACAAGGACTCAACTTGTTAAGTGCTCCTGCGTTTCTCGCTTTGTTTACTGTCATAGTTCAGAGCGAAGAACAGTGGGGTCGTACACTGCCGCTGTTTTAAGGGTATATTTTTTTGAGCGTTTTTCAAATGCGTTTTACTTTTCGTTAAATTTTTCCACGTGTTTTGTTGGCATTTTCTTATGTTTTTTTTCATGTTTCACGTTTCATTTTACCACACGTTTCATTTTACCACACGTTTTTTCATTAGTTTTCTGAAGCGTTTTTCGCCGAATTGTTAATCCCAATTTTCCAAAGCGTTTTTTGTCGCGTTTTTGGTTCCATTTTTCCCGATTTGTTTTGGCTTTTTTTTTGTACGCGTTTTTTTCACATTTCTTTTTGAAGCGTTTTTCCATGGGTTAGTCGACGCGTTTTTTGACTCATATGTCGGTGCATTTTACCACATGATTTTTGACACTTTTTTCGATGGGTTTTTTCATTTGTTTTTTTTTGAAGCGTTTTTCAACGCATTGTTCATTTTTCTAATGCGTTTTTGACGATTTTTTTTTAAGCTTGTTTGGCATTTTGCTTAGGCCTTTTTTCACCCGTTATTTGAAGTGTTTTTAACGTGATTTTCGACGGGTTTTTTAGCCTGTTTTTTTTTTTATACATTCCCCTGTTAACTCTTGGCGATGAACGATTTAATCATGAAATGTCAAAATAATAATAAATAAACATAAACATTTTTATTTTTATTTTCGCTCGACTTAATAACAAGTTTCAGACTCATGCTATAAAAAGTGACCCCACTGTGTGCAATTGCCGACCCCCCACTATTCGATGTTCGTTGGTGAAAAATTCAAATATGCACTGGTGAATAAAACATCAAAAGCGGCTCTTCGCTACCCAATAGCTGGATATGCCATTAAAACATTTAAATTGCAGCGCCATCATATTTTATGCAAAATTAATAAATCCTCTTACCATATGCCGTTGGGTTGTGTTGTCCGTATTCGTTGTCGTTGTCGTTGTCGCCGTCGCTAGTATGGATTATCCCACTGGGAGGAGGTGATCCTCACGCCTGGCCCCGTTCACCTTATACAAACAGCCTATATGATTCTATGAACGTAGGTATTATATTCTGTGTATATGCAGATGATGATGATGAAGAATGCGAAGTCGTTGATGAGCATGAGGGTTATGAGGGCTCCCAAAGGAGCGGAAATGCCAAGTAATTAATCGCTTTGAGAATATTAAAACGATAGCCCCCAGCGAGAAAGAAGCAGTAGACTGTGTTACCTACGATGGGAGAAAGTCCAATAATTTCGCAACGAGGCTTACTATATAGGTACTATTATGGTGCTGGTACCCTATCTGCTGGTGTTATTATGAGTGTACGCAAAGCAGTATGACCAGTCATAGTGGACGGTATCTAACAGTACACGCATCAAGTGAGGGGACAGTAAATTTCCTTAATCTGTCAGATAAAGTCAGGTAAGTTGCCATTCAACTTTCAGCTGGAACTTATCTATAGCGGGTAGTTGAAATTTATTGGATAACGCGTCAAAATTGTTAAAATTTTGAATGCTTTTTCAGTTCAATCGCTTTTAATATTTCTTGTAGGATGGCTCTCCAACTATACAGATGACGTTCTTGACGTTCACTTAAAATATCCCAACCTATTTTCAGAATTCACTAAATTGACAGTTAACTTTATCTTTTAAATGTATGGCTTAGCCTGTTCGATAAATTAATTGTTTTTTAGTATCCATTTTTGGATAATATTTTTGGCACACAAATTTGCAAAAATGCCAGGAGCGGACTTATTCGCCAGATAATTCTGTTTTGCACTTTTGGGTTAGTTTTTCGATGGCTTTCCTTCGGCAGATAAATTCATTACTATTATGTCTTTTACGATCAGTTATCTTATAATTTGCCTCAGCGTTGAACGTGAAGTGAGGAAAATATCCTATTGTATATTAGGTTATTCCATGGATACCTAGATTAGATTATGTTGTTTGTGGGAGGTGGAATCAAGCTGCCATATCAATGCGGCCACGCGTGGGCCTATTGTGATTTCCTCCTCCTTAGAGCTCGCTCATGATACCGGACATAGTAGATCTTTGAGTGCGCTGTCAGAAATGTCCTCTGGCCCCAAGGTTAGGTCTTCCTAGATGGTGTTGACGTAATCTGACTAGACATTCGTGAGGATGGAATATTTCACTTACGTTCGTAAACAGATTGTAGACTTGCATATTGAAATTGCACCAAAAATTCGTTATACGTACGTACTCGTTAGTGAAACACTGGTCAATGTGAACAGAGGGGTACTATATGATGCACTTGCTATTTGAAAATCTTCTGCAGCTATTCCTTCTCTTTCTTCACACACTATATCTCCTGAAATGAATTCAAGTTCCATCACGGTTTTCCACCGAAACAGCTATATGACAGACGAGGTTGCCATTTGTCATCGGCATAACTTCTGTCAGCGATTTCCTTTTCTGTCTGCATGTCTGTTGGGCCTGTCTGTTTGTCGACCATAGTTGTTTATTGTCTGTTCGTATGTCGGCCGGTGGTGCATTCGTTCGTTGCGGCCTCTTTTTCTGTTCACTTGATTCGCCTTCAGAAGAACCGTCACAACTTTTCCCTTTCTTCGATGTAGACGAGGACGACCACGGCTGATGATAAATTAATTTTTCCATGAAAATGTCTGTGGCGCGGTGTACCTGATGATAGGTCATCAGGAAAGAAACGCGCAGACCCTGTCATGTGCCCGGCCATTGAAGGTGCGGTAACTATTATATACAAGTTGAAGTGAAAATCAATTTCGAGGCGCTTCTACGAAAGGGGCAGCAACACAGCAGCTGTCACGCGGTTAATTGCTGCGAATATTCTCATGTTCATTCTGAATTCAGAACGCAGCAGGAGCTTGTACAGTGACGCTTTGAATTCGTATGCATATTGGAGTTGTCATTAGGCTGGGCTCACATGTTTTTTTTTTGCTGCCTTCACTTGTACTGTCGGGGATGGATGGATATGCAGATGAAGACCTCCCCGATGTGTCGCTATTTTTGTTCGTCGGATGTCTGTCTATCTGTTTGTCTTCCTGGCTGCATGTTGGCCAACCGCCCATCTCCTATCATATGATCCCTGTTGGCAGTTAGGAACTACGACATTTTCATCGGCTTACAAACAACATTGTGCGGGGTGGTGGCAGGGTGGCCTTGGCAAGACACGAATTTGAGTTTTGTGCGCATGTATAGAAGTTAGGGACGATGAAAGTTGCATTCGTGGTACACTTAGAGAAAAGAATGGTAATACAGTTTTTAATATTTTTAAAGACCAGCAATTGAGAGAGCTCATCCTTAGCAACAAATACAGTATGAAAGTAGAGCTCGCCTAGCAGTCGGAAATACAAGGTCTCCAAAAACCCTTGCTTGAACATCTGTATGAAAATTTGTTCCAAAACTATCACTCCGCGAGGGGATTGTCACAATTGAAACCAAATCTCTTATCATGCTTCGTCGTTTGATTCAAAGCAAATCATGATCTCCATTCGATTACACACCTTCTACACCTTGGGAAACATTCCTGCGTATGGTTCCATAGTTCTAACATGTAACTCATAGGTGTCATCACTGATGGACAGTGTCCATTGGACACTGCCTGATAGGAAAACATGCAAACAGACTGGGTGTACCCTCAAACGATTTTTGGAGAACCTATAGAGATGATGAGGAGTAGGAGATTGTCCTACACTTTCTCTGTAACTGTCCCGCTCTCTTTTAGAGGACGTAACTTTATCTTGGGGCCTTCTACTTTAACGACACAAGCGACATTGAAGTCTACTTCGCTTCATTTGAAGCGCAAATTGGTTTTTCGAGTGAGGATCTAGGATTCTTGATTCAACGGTATCGAAATTGATCTTTAAATGTTCTAAGTGTGCTGGCTTTCGTAGCTGGCTAACCTAACCTAACATGTAATTGCTGATGGCACTGTTCAACGATTCCAAGTATGTATGATTAGTCGTAACAGTCGTAGGTCGTCATTCATTAAACTATCACTATAAGGTTTCTGGGAAATAAAGGGTATGGAGCAATTTGCTTCGGTTTTTACCATTAAGGTTAGCCAGTGATGGTTGTGATGGTGCCTAGTCTTTTGTGATGAACTAAAAACTCTTCACCTAACCCTTCATAAACTACTATTGATATTTTTTTTTCTATAGCTTGTGCAGCAAACAAAGCCACGTTGCAAGCCCCGCACAACTCACTCAATTATTGAACGATCCCGAAAACTTTGTTGATCAATTGTTGAATTTTGACAAACACAAAAGTTGTTCGAGAACAATTTCGTTGTGGTTTTTAATAGAGTTGACGAATGCGTTGATACCCTCGTACACTTGACAAGGCACCATTGTTTGGACAACACGTTGAGCTGAAATGGCTGCTGATAGCTGATAGACGATTTTTGCATTTTTCAAAGACACATTTTTTTCAGAAATATATAAAATATTAAATTTAGTTTTTTTTAACTTTTGAAAACGGATATTATATTATAAGATACAAGATATTGCACATATGATGATTTAATCAAGTTATAAGAACCCAAAAAAGACATAGGGCAGTGTTTACATTTACCCCTTCCGTGTTTACATTTCTCCCATCTTCTTAATATATAAAAACGTTCGTGCGTATGTATGACCGACGATAACGGCTGAACCACTGAAGCTATCCCCCTTATATTCACACCATATGTTTGTGTGGTGCTCCGGATGGTTTATGTTTATTTTAAACTCTATCCGCATTTGTCAAAAGATATTTTGGATCAAAAAAATGTATTTCTGGTGGAATAGTGAATGCTCCAAATTCAAATTATTTCAGTCAAAAAGTCAATATTGGGCGGGACGAAGTTCGCCGGGCACGCTAGTAGTTTATATAAATACTGGGGTAAATGGGGACAACAAATTTCTGTTCTCTTAGAGCTAGGAGCTCTCCTATGGGGTAAAAGTAAACAGACATGAATTTCCGTTTCAGTTAAAGGTTTTTTTTTTTTCAGGAATAAAAGTGCGAATGAAAACCGAACAACAACTGAAAGTAATTGCATGCACCGATTTCGGGACACTCCAAATTCAGATTTTTTTTATGTCTTGGTTCCGAGAACTATATTTAAAATGTGAAAATAACGGCCGTTTACATTTACCCCAACCGACCCTAACACCCGTGGGTTGAATTTTTTCAATCACTCAGCGATTAATACGAGCACTTGTTGAGCAATACATTGAGAGAGTGTTTCCAAAAATTGTTGTAATGATAAATGAAATTTATCAATACAACTCAAGTTCTATAAATTTTAATGATAGTAAAAACAATCATCTTATTTTTTAACGTACCAAATAAAATTTGTGTATGTTTTTTTAAGATTATGAAATCGATTGGGAAGCTCTGGCCAAATCATTTAAAAACAATTTTGTTTTTTGTCTAGTAAATACAATTGGAAATGCAGATTTTGTTTCAACGGTATGGTTATTAACATTAATGTTCAATATTTATTAATATTATAACTAGTGTACCTATATGGATTAACTGTTTTTTTCCATGCTTTTTGATAGTTTTGTTTATTAAGTATTATTTTGATATTTTTGTATAAATTTAAATTAATATTACCTATTTAATTTAGTTTGTATAATTATTTTTTTTTGATAAATCTATTTATTAAACTTATTTGTTTTGCGTATCATTTAATAATGCCTTACTTATTTTACAATTACACTAAAGACATATCTTGAACAAAATTTCTTTAACAAATTAAAATGTCCATAGATTTAACAAACACATCGGCAGTACTGAGAAATTATTTCCGTACTATCAACAATATTTGCTGTTGATTTAACAAAATACAATACCTGATTTGACAACCACTTCGATATTATTAACATTTTTTTGTTAATTTCATGAAAAGGTACCAAATTGCTAAATTTCTTTGTAAAATCAACAATTAATTGTTGATTTGACAAATCTCTTTTGCAAAATTAACAACGTTTGATTAATTTAACAAATTATTTTCATACGCACAAGAAACGATATCACAAATATTTTATTATCACAACAAAAGGCACAATAAGACAAGAAAAAATTCACTAATATTTTGTCAATTTATGATAGAAACATTTTTTTAGATGTATTTTGACACAAACATTTTTGATTCAAGCCTCATTTTTATCAAATACATAGGTCCAATTAGGTATCCTATACCCGCGACCCAACTAATGGAAGAGCGGCCATTGAAAATGAATGAATGATGAATTAATGCTCGACTGAAAAGGTAAAACATCTTAAGTAGACTTAAGATGTAGTCGACTTAAGATGTTTTACCTTTTCAGTCGAGAATGAATAAAAATCCGTTCTAATTTTATTTCTAAACAATTATTTACGTTTCACACAGATTCACATTTTTTGCTGGTAGCTCGTTTTCTCCATTTTCATTCAAAAGTCGCCAAAATTAGCGCTTCTTTGGCACGTTCCGCACCACACTCAGGTCAAAATCGACACATTGTGAGACCCATGAGAGAGGTTTATCAGTTACCCTTACTAATCTATTCTGTACGTCTTTCTATTAAATAATTAATTAATTACGTTGAGCTGAGGAATGACCTCTGAAGTTTCGTACATTACAATTAAATATTTTCAGTCCGACTAGTGGACGACGAGCATAGCTACCTTAAAAACACTCAGTCCCACATCCCACTCGTAGAATCAATAAGTCTATTTTTGCGCTTCTCGTTTTCGTGGGGATTTTTCTAATTTTGAAAAAAAAAAACGTATTTTTATGGTTAACTTGAGTGTATAGCTTGACAGAGAACAGAATACACAAAAAGTGAAAATATTCATGTAATTAGATCTATCTTCAGAAATATGAGGGCAGCATTATCGAACTACATACATCTAAGTTGTGCACTCCAAGTCGATGGATGTCTCCTTCACATTGTGCGTGTCACCCAGGGCAAGGTCTTCCTTTGTTGTGTTGTGCCTCCTGGTCATACGGGGGTGTAGAATCAAAGACTACAGAGGTCGGAGCATTCGTATTCACTCGCTCTGTGTCTAACGAGAAAGCTAAATATATCCTAAATATCATGTACAAATGAAATATTAGCTTACCACAAATTTCCTTCGGTGTAACGACAGAGTTACATTCCCGTGTCATAGTCTAACCCCATACAATGACATATGAGATACTTCTCCGTAGCTGAGTTCTACGTTCACACTGTGAATGACACACAATTCTCTGGATCTGGATATGATTTATCCTTCCATCTCCATTCAATAGATCTAAGCCGCCCCAATTTTCGCAAAACAAACAGACAGACGAGTACAGAACACACGAAGGATATGGGACCACCACGCCACCAGTCACCAGCATATTATCATCAGCATCATCATGAAGAGCGGGCTGCTTCAGTCCCACTATAGAACCATCCATTTAACATCTCCACCATAGCCGTGCGTTGTACTTCTACTGGTGAACCTGAATCGGACACAAAATAAATGTGCACATGACTGGTATTGGTGTGTAGGAGCGATGGATAGACAACATTGTATGCCAGTAGAAGCACTCCTATATATATAGTAACATAAAAGCGGCAGAGGATCATGTTCCACCGACCGCCAACCAACTCACTGCAAATGGGAATTCACTCATAAATAACAAATGAAATGTCTGCGAGAGGCTAAGTCAACCATTACAACAGGAGTTTTATTTAAATTATGAACGAGATAGATGAACACAAGATGCGGTCATAAATCAGGGCACAGCATTGAATCATCTCCTGGATGTGCATGGTGGAGTGGAGATTTGGAATTGTATCAGCTCCTGCTGTTGCATATTTCATAGAGAGTTATGAATGGAAGGTATATGCACTGTTGCAGCTTTGCCACATATGAAATATCATGCTACTAGGGCATTGTGTGTAGTACGAGCGGATGATACTCCTCGATGGGGGATGCACTCCTCGCCATCCTCACCGCATGAAGCAATTGGCTGTAACCATGGATATGGATTTTCTCTAAGAGTTGTGAACGAAATATTAAAAATTTCCAGTTGCCAGTTGCATATAGGTAACACTAGGTCTTCCTTATAACAATGGCAACTTCAACTTCACTAACGAGGAATGTGATAGATGAGTGTGCATCTAAACCAAATCAAATTTGAAATATTAATGTATTGGCTGCCTGACGGTTTTCTGTGTACACCTACACACGCTCGAGAATTTATAATTACTTTCTCGAAAAGATGAATAGAAGCCTCGGGATGAAAGCCCTTTTGTATTGAACTTTCAATGGTTAATATTTGCAAGAGTGAGTTTTATTGAATCCAACATTTGTTGAAAGGATAAATATTTCGAGCGTATTTCCGAAATCAAAAACAAGGAAATTGTATAGACCTGTGTATGGTCCAGGCAAACATTCTTCAGTGCAATTGAATTGTGTTCATGTTTGCTTTCCCAATAAGGATATACGGGTGCCTATAATCTTATTTAAGGATTTTATGTTGTTGTTCTGATTGGATTCTAGAAAATGTTACCTTTTGTAATTTATTTTCAAATCCGAGAGTAAACCATACAATTAGTGCCTGTTTTGTTTGCCTGCAAAGGGATTGTAGGATTAAGACACTCAAGTGGGTCTTCCGATCTGCCGAAATAAATTCTAAATTGTCAGGGGCGATCTATACTTGCAACCGTCTTATGTGATATAGAGAACGGCTGCCAGATATGAGAATGGGAACTTGTTAGAGACTATTAGTGACCAAATGGCAGGTGAGTGGCCCAAAACGCTAATGTCACTTTGAGGTTAGGGGACTCATACGCATTCTGTCAAAGAAGCTGAATACCAATTCCTCCACAAAGTTTAGACTTAGATTTAGAAATACCTGTTAAAGGCTTAAACGCAGTTCGCGTGTAATCCAGTTTCATACAAATTTTTCACCGCGAAATGTCAAAATGAACTTTACACATGGAAATTGTAAAGCAAGCTTTTTTATCTTATGTTATGTTATACATATGTATATGTATTATGTATATCACACTATTATATAAAGAGGTAATGTTTGGTTGTGAAAGGTAATCTACCGAACCATTCTATCCCGAATAGAGTATTGCGATAGGCTACTTTATATTTTCATTTTTCCATTTTAGATTTTTTTGCTCTTTTGCACTACCTACATGTGAACGAAACACTGCGAAGCAGCTTATCTTCTATATCTTCTTCTTCTACATATATTTATATTTTATATATATAATTCTTTCGGGGTGTAACTCGATGAGGACGTAACTCGATAACCCCTGGGACGATTTTCATAATTCTTTTTTAGTTTTGTTCGTATTGCATATCAGGTTTTTATTTACTTTTTGTCGCGAAAACAAAAATTGGAGGGGATGAAAGAGGTTATGAAAGATTGTATGGGGAAATACACTTTGAAAAAAATACACTTCAAATAAAAAAAAGAAATATTTTAAATTTTAAGGCAATTGTTGTTGTCAATTATTTTAATTATTTTGCAAGCAAATTGTTGTTGTCCACAATTTTGAAGTTTTTTTTTAATAGGTATACGATACCTAAAAAGTTTGTTCTAATAAATTATGTTTACTATGTTACATTAAGTAATTTTTTGAAATGAAGTAGATAGGTACTTTGATTATACAAAGATGATATTATGGCCGACGATATTTTGCATCGAATTCGCACTGTGACATCGGATAATGAACTGGAGATGTCAGATGACATGCGCAACAAAGCTTTGATTATGATCGAGGATATGTGTCTGCTCATGAGTGGCAATTTGTTGTGCAAATTGGGGATGCCACAGCCAAATCATTCAATGCAAGACGCATTTAATCGAAAATTGGAGCGAGAAATGGACTTCGATCGAATCGCATTGAGTCAAGCAAGGAACTGGAAATACATTCCTGATTTCACTGATTTTGGCTACAATTCATTCGAGATCTGAGATCGCTTTGGCCCTAGCCTCTTCTGGGATAGCAGCTACTTTGTTAAAAGGCGTTCGAACAGCATTGAAATTGCCATTGAATCTGCAAGTGGATGAAGAACCTACATGCAACATTTCAAAGAACACTGCGATGGAGAAAGTACTGCAGAAATGACAGATTATCATATGGGACGAATGCACAATGGCTTACAAACGCGCATTTTAGGCCCTAAATCGTTTACGTAATGATAAGCGACCTTTCGGTGGAGCAATGATCTTTCTATCAGGCGATTTTCGTCAAACGCTGCCTGTCATTTCGAGATCAACTCCGGCAGATGAATTGAATGATTGCCTGAAGGCGTCTGCTTTATGGCGATATGTCAAGAAATTGCATTTGACAACAAACATGCGAGTTTCTTTACAAAATGACCAGTCCGCTGCAGAGTTCTCCAGGGAATTGTTGGCGATGGGCAATGGTGTGATTCCAGCAGACTTAATTACCGGCCTGATTGAGTTTCCACAAAATTTTTGCAACTTTACAAAGACACCGGAAGAACTAATCATGAATGTTTTCCCGAATATTGCTCAGAATTATATTGACCATGATTGGCTGAGTGCAAGAGTGATTTTGGCTGCAAAAAACAAGAACGTCGATCATTTGAATTTCGCCATTCAAAACCAAATCGTTGGTGAGTTGCATTCAACAAATCATTCGACTCCATGATGGATGAAAACGAAGCCACCAACTACCCCACGGAATTTTTAAATTCTTTGGATGTTTCGGGCTTGCCTCCACACAATTTGAAACTAAAAATCGTCTCAGTAATAATTTTGTTGCGCAACCTAAATGGACCAAAACTTTGTAACGGTACGCGTTTGATTGTGAAGAATTTAATATCAAATATTATTCAAGGAAATTTCAAAGGCGAAGATGTTCTTATTCCGCGGATTCCACTTATTCAGAACGATTTGCCTATCGTATTTAAGTGTCTTCAATTTCCCGTACGTCTCGCTTTTGCTATGACAATTAATAAGTCGCAAGGACAATAGAAGGATTACATGAAGCAGAATAAAGCGAAAGCTCGGAAATATTAATTTCATTACCTACATTAATGAATTTGGGCGGAACGAAGTTCGCCGGGTCAGCTAGTGTATTATATTTTTGTCGACAGTGATGATTTGTTTTTAATTTTGTACATCGCTCCAACAGTTTCATTGCTTTTATACAGATGATAAGGTAAACATTTTGTAAAATGCTTAACCGCAGACAAAATAGTTGTTGAAAAGTATATTTCAAAGATTTTTTGAAAATGCCAAGACGAACGCGCGCATATATTGGCCGACGAACAAGGCAAGCAAGTCAACAAAAATAATATCAACGAAGTTAAACTGAAGAGTTGCGAAAAATGGGACATCGGATGGCATAAGACCGGATCAACAGGCAAGTAATTTAAGAGTGCAAGTAATGAAAACTGCGTCAAATCGTACAGCTGCTGGGAACAACTTCAAATCGAAAAGTGGCAAGAGGCAAGACGCGCGTTACCGAAATTCGAATGACAGACAACTTTGGCGGTGATGCGATTTTTGATATTTTGATTTTCTAACAAAAGCAAGGGATCCTACGCCACAAAATTCGAATTAACAGATTCAAGGCCAAATTTACCATCGGTTAGGTGTCTTCTTGCCAGTAAATGAGGACGTACACTAATATTCGCAGGTTTATTTCATTTTGTCGGGGGATGATCAAGTCGATAGGCTGTACAGAGGGCAAACAGAAGTGACAAAAAGCGTATTTCGACAGTTGCAACAATTATATAATGCAATCAACGTTTTCATAACAATGCTTAAAACGGCGATAGAGAAAATGAACTAAGACCACTTTGGAAAAAATAGAATGGATAGGAAACGGGTAGTGTGACTTCCTATACAAGAAAAATTATTTAAAATTTTTAATTTTTGAATTCATTGGATGCTCCGGACTTACCGCTTCACAATTTGAAATTAAAAGTCGGCTCAGTTATAATTTTGTTGAGCAACCTAAATGCACAAAAACATTGTATTGGATCGCGTTTGATATGATTGTGAAGAATCTCAAATCAAATGTCATGCAAGGACGATTGTAAGGGGGTAATTAAAAAGGCAAAGAGTCATATCCGCTTATTCAGAACGATTTGTCATTGGCATTTAAGCGTCTATGACAAATAATAAGTCGCAAGGATAATCGCTGGATATAAGTAGCACCAATCTTGAATTCCCATGTTTTTCGCATGGCCTACTTCTATACCTACTACAGTTATTTCTATTGTATTTAATATAACTTTTGAATAAAAAATTTGAATTGACGGAATTACATCAAGTATCATGCGTTGTGCATGCTTGGAAGTTTCATTACATTGACGAATGACGAGTCAGCTAGTTGCATTATAAAAATGAACACGATACTCTTTTTATGCGTTTTCATTTTTATTAGGACAAACAAACATGTATTTCACAAATTGTATAAGTAGGTAGCAACTTTATAAAGGTTTGGAGTCAATAAAGGGAATTGTTGAGCCTTTGCGAGCTAGCTCATCAGCCCTTTCGCAGCCTTCTTTCAATGATCACGGTCCCCAGGCAAGAGATGTCGATCTCATATTTCTGTGCAATTTGTCCCAACGTTGTTTCTAATCGCCTTCAAACGAACACTTCACAATGTCGGCTCATCAGCATAACAAATCAGAGATGTCATACTGGTGGTACCCTATCTGTTGGATACGATTTATGCTATACAGAGCAAAGAGTACTAACGAACTACCATATAACTTGATGCCAACTCAAAGACAACGACGACGACAACTGTTACTCGCAAAACAGCCAGCGTAATAATCTAAACATCCTCCTTCCTTATTTATGACACAGCGCTGTCATGAACAGGAAATGAAAATGCAGAAATACCAGATATCAAATTAAGTTATGACAGATTTGCGTTCTCAGGATATTGTGTCTTCTCCGTTGTCATCGTTGCATGTCATTCGTTATGCTGTCTCTTACCATATACCAAGACCAACCCTGCCATCGAGAGAATAAGCATGTATATTCCGAAGTTTGTTACCGAGGAAGGGGTCGACTACATCTACGTGAAGTTAGCCCGCACTTTTTCTAGAATAAAAAACGTGAAATGCAGTTCGATAGACATTCGTTTGTAGTTGTTTGTAGTGAAATTTTTTTCGTTTGTAGTTCAACCGTTAGAAAGTTAGAACCATTAGAAAAAAATTTCAGCCCGCACTTTTGGCTTTTTGAAATGAAAACTAGCCAGTTGCATTCGAAATCGTTTGTAGTTGTTTGTAGTGAAATTCTTTTTTTTTTGTAATTTTTTATTTCGGAGATATAAGGACATTTGTGTTTGCACCTATAAATCCGAATTTACAATAGACAGAAATTATTTAAAAATACTGGTGCATAAAGCACATCCTAACTTAAATAACTGCATTTAAAATTTCTGAATTCACTCAAGCGTTACTTAATAAAACGCAATTAAAGTCAAAAATCGCATCCGCTTAGAGTTGCATCCATATATGGATCTCCCACCAACAACAAGACAACGGTAAACAAATTTCCGCAAAGCATTCATCCCTGTCCATCGATATGAGTCACTATTTGTCCATTGGCAACAACAACCAGTCAATCAACCCCTATTTTATCCAACAAATTTTTCTATTCTTTCGAATAACATTAAAAACTAACCCCTTTTAAACAATTTATAACAACAAAAATGCAATATTTGCAAAGTATATACTCCTGGCTATCTAATACAATTCAAATTTTGTGAATTTATCACAAAGACGAAGATTTAGATGCAACTTAAACACACACTACTTTGTCATACAAACTCATATCAATATTTCCGTTACTAAGCAACTCAAAATATGGAAATCTATTTTTTTCTAATGCTTTCTATTAGATGTATCTAACGGAATAAAAAAAAGTGATCTTTCATCAATAGATAATGATTTATTCAAGATTCAAGAAAATCGTTAAAATCGTCCGCGTAGACCGGTTTAAGGGGATGGATATTTCAAATGCTGGACAACTACAAACGACAAAAACTAGTTGGTTGTTAGAAAGCATGTATGCTCTATCTAATAAAACCAAAAATTTCAAAATTGTACCAACCAAAAAGAATTTATATGCAATTTAAGCAGAAAAATAAAAATGGCGATATCTCCGTAACGGTACAATGCAAAGTGGCGAAATTTTCTATTTTCAATAGATTTCCACCCCACCAATCTAATAAAATAAAAATTGTATCAATCGGCCTAACGGTTTATGATTTATATGGAATTTAAGCGAAATGCGAGCTTAAATTTGCGTGTGAAGTTAGCCCGCACTTTTTCTATAATGAAAAACGGAGTTTGCAGTTCGATAGACATTCGTTTGTAGAGGTTTGTAGTGAATTTGTTTTTGTTTGTAGTTCAACCGTTAGAAAGTTAGAACCATTAGAAAAAAAAAATTTCAATTCCTTAAAACTGTGTTATCTCCGAAACCGTAGCAAGTAAAGTGATAAAATTTTCTATTTTGGAAAGTGTTTCACTTTGCCAATCTAATGAAATACAAATTATACCAATCGGCTTAACGGTTTATGATTTATATGAAATTTAAGCAAAATTAAGGCTTCAACTTAAGGTCCCCATAACTCAAAAACTGTTAAACTACAAACGATGAAATTCTACACTGCTATTTTACGTACTCTTTTCTAACTGTGATATAAAATAGAAGACAGCCCGCATTACTGCACACTTTTTATTCGCAATTTAAGGGGAGCCTGAAATGGTTCAAATTTGCTCATTTTTAAGCGATTCGATATTTCCCTTGCTAGGATGCTGTGAAGGGTGGAATAAGTTTTTTTCCAATGGAACTATCTATCTCTTTCTAACAAAGTTGTCAGAAATCATTTTTTACTAACGGTTAAAGTTTTATTCGCAATTTAATTTCGGAATAATTCCCATTTAAGCAACCCGATAACTCAAAAACTTTTGAACTACAAACGATGAAACTTTACATTTCTAATATATATATATTACTTAATGCATGGTATAAAGTACAAGACAGTCCGCATGACTGGGTACTTTTTATTCGCAATTTAAGGGAAGTCTGAAACGTGTTTAACTGCCCATATCTAAGCAGTTCGATATTTCTAATGCAGAACAACTTCAAACAACAAACAATAATGTTTTCTAATCCGTTGATCATTCTCTTTCTAAGGACGTTAAAAAAATTACTTTTGTTTAACAAATAATATTTAATTTGCATTTTTTCAGCTACCGCCAGGCCTCATTTTCTTGATAGGATTTTTCAGAAACTGTGGCACTACAAACGATGAAACTTTCCATTTCTAATGTATGCACCCTTCTAAATGCATAGTATGAAATAGAAGCCAGCCAGCACTACAGGACACGTTTCATTCTAAGTTTAAGCGAAGCCTAAAATGTATTCGAAAAAGCTGCAAGAAGCTGTTCACAACACAACTTCATTTCATTGAATGTATCTTCTCCACCCATTCTAACAAAATCAAACAATTTTATTTCGATCGTGTAGATCACAATTTACGTTGAATAAGCATGAGTAAGTAGGTATGTATCTCTTTTCTAATGCAAAGTAGGAAATTGTGTGCATCGCAATCAAAGGGTTTGCCTTTATTCCACCACCCTTGCACATATCCAATCAGGTATAAGTTTGACCCAACCACGCAAACAAAATGTAGGGCACATGCGTTTATTGTGGTGCGGATCGTGTCGTGACTGTCGCAGAATAGATTTTTTGTAGTACTACATAGATAGTAATATATAGCTACTCTTACCTACCGAGATACCTATCTATATTTGATTGAAAAAATACCTACTTCTCGCTACCAATAAATTCATATCATATCACCAATTACCCTGGTAGGTACCTACTTCGCTATCCATTTTTTGCGGCTTTATTATTGTCCATGCCAATCACATTATACGGCCTACACTGCACATATTTAACGTTTTCAAAATAACCAAACATAACTGTACCTACAATCCATGTCCAGTCACCATTTCTTACTCAATCTTCCCACAAAAACAGGACGGGAAGTGCTTAATATTTCGCTAATTGTTCCGTTTCATTCTCTCTCCTTTCAAAGGATGAAAAAAAAGTCGGTCATTTACCGAACGATGCGCACACGATCATATGCGTTCAATCGTGGTCACACCCCCAAAAATCTTTTCTGCGACGGTCATGACACGATCCGCACCACAATAAACGCATGTGCCCTACATTTTGTTTGCGTGGTTGGGTCAAACTTATACCTGATTGGATATGTGCAAGGGTGGTGGAATAAAGGCAAACCCTTTGATTGCGATGCACACAATTTCCTACTTTGCATTAGAAAAGAGATACATACCTACTTACTCATGCTTATTCAACGTAAATTGTGATCTACACGATCGAAATAAAATTGTTTGATTTTGTTAGAATGGGTGGAGAAGATACATTCAATGAAATGAAGTTGTGTTGTGAACAGCTTCTTGCAGCTTTTTCGAATACATTTTAGGCTTCGCTTAAACTTAGAATGAAACGTGTCCTGTAGTGCTGGCTGGCTTCTATTTCATACTATGCATTTAGAAGGGTGCATACATTAGAAATGGAAAGTTTCATCGTTTGTAGTGCCACAGTTTCTGAAAAATCCTATCAAGAAAATGAGGCCTGGCGGTAGCTGAAAAAATGCAAATTAAATATTATTTGTTAAACAAAAGTAATTTTTTTAACGTCCTTAGAAAGAGAATGATCAACGGATTAGAAAACATTATTGTTTGTTGTTTGAAGTTGTTCTGCATTAGAAATATCGAACTGCTTAGATATGGGCAGTTAAACACGTTTCAGACTTCCCTTAAATTGCGAATAAAAAGTACCCAGTCATGCGGACTGTCTTGTACTTTATACCATGCATTAAGTAATATATATATATTAGAAATGTAAAGTTTCATCGTTTGTAGTTCAAAAGTTTTTGAGTTATCGGGTTGCTTAAATGGGAATTATTCCGAAATTAAATTGCGAATAAAACTTTAACCGTTAGTAAAAAATGATTTCTGACAACTTTGTTAGAAAGAGATAGATAGTTCCATTGGAAAAAAACTTATTCCACCCTTCACAGCATCCTAGCAAGGGAAATATCGAATCGCTTAAAAATGAGCAAATTTGAACCATTTCAGGCTCCCCTTAAATTGCGAATAAAAAGTGTGCAGTAATGCGGGCTGTCTTCTATTTTATATCACAGTTAGAAAAGAGTACGTAAAATAGCAGTGTAGAATTTCATCGTTTGTAGTTTAACAGTTTTTGAGTTATGGGGACCTTAAGTTGAAGCCTTAATTTTGCTTAAATTTCATATAAATCATAAACCGTTAAGCCGATTGGTATAATTTGTATTTCATTAGATTGGCAAAGTGAAACACTTTCCAAAATAGAAAATTTTATCACTTTACTTGCTACGGTTTCGGAGATAACACAGTTTTAAGGAATTGAAATTTTTTTTTTCTAATGGTTCTAACTTTCTAACGGTTGAACTACAAACAAAAACAAATTCACTACAAACCTCTACAAACGAATGTCTATCGAACTGCAAACTCCGTTTTTCATTATAGAAAAAGTGCGGGCTAACTTCACACGCAAATTTAAGCTCGCATTTCGCTTAAATTCCATATAAATCATAAACCGTTAGGCCGATTGATACAATTTTTATTTTATTAGATTGGTGGGGTGGAAATCTATTGAAAATAGAAAATTTCGCCACTTTGCATTGTACCGTTACGGAGATATCGCCATTTTTATTTTTCTGCTTAAATTGCATATAAATTCTTTTTGGTTGGTACAATTTTGAAATTTTTGGTTTTATTAGATAGAGCATACATGCTTTCTAACAACCAACTAGTTTTTGTCGTTTGTAGTTGTCCAGCATTTGAAATATCCATCCCCTTAAACCGGTCTACGCGGACGATTTTAACGATTTTCTTGAATCTTGAATAAATCATTATCTATTGATGAAAGATCACTTTTTTTTATTCCGTTAGATACATCTAATAGAAAGCATTAGAAAAAAATAGATTTCCATATTTTGAGTTGCTTAGTAACGGAAATATTGATATGAGTTTGTATGACAAAGTAGTGTGTGTTTAAGTTGCATCTAAATCTTCGTCTTTGTGATAAATTCACAAAATTTGAATTGTATTAGATAGCCAGGAGTATATACTTTGCAAATATTGCATTTTTGTTGTTATAAATTGTTTAAAAGGGGTTAGTTTTTAATGTTATTCGAAAGAATAGAAAAATTTGTTGGATAAAATAGGGGTTGATTGACTGGTTGTTGTTGCCAATGGACAAATAGTGACTCATATCGATGGACAGGGATGAATGCTTTGCGGAAATTTGTTTACCGTTGTCTTGTTGTTGGTGGGAGATCCATATATGGATGCAACTCTAAGCGGATGCGATTTTTGACTTTAATTGCGTTTTATTAAGTAACGCTTGAGTGAATTCAGAAATTTTAAATGCAGTTATTTAAGTTAGGATGTGCTTTATGCACCAGTATTTTTAAATAATTTCTGTCTATTGTAAATTCGGATTTATAGGTGCAAACACAAATGTCCTTATATCTCCGAAATAAAAAATTACAAAAAAAAAAGAATTTCACTACAAACAACTACAAACGATTTCGAATGCAACTGGCTAGTTTTCATTTCAAAAAGCCAAAAGTGCGGGCTGAAATTTTTTTCTAATGGTTCTAACTTTCTAACGGTTGAACTACAAACGAAAAAAATTTCACTACAAACAACTACAAACGAATGTCTATCGAACTGCATTTCACGTTTTTCATTCTAGAAAAAGTGCGGGCTAACTTCACGTAGATGTCGACTACTCATTTTAAAATTCATCTCAGAATTTGATTAATCACGCCAGCGACGACGACGCTGGGCTGGGACAACTGCAATCTGCAAACTGCAACATGCGGGAAAGCCGCTCTCGAGTGTTTGCAGTGTATCGCACTTCATGCAAAGTGCTGTTGAGGAGGAGATGTCAACCCAAATAAGATGAATATCTTTCTCATGTGTGTCTCTCTTATGACAAGTTAATTGATCTCCAACCGGCTCCCTCCCGAAAGATGTCACTTGGATCGCACAAGATCGCATTGAAATAAATTACATTTGCAATGCAATCACTGCGCTCGGTAACACAACCCAGCGTGTGTTTCTCCGAAAATGTTTGGCCATAAAATACGCGAATTAAAACACTTGTTTCTTACTTTTAAAATTAAACAATATTTATTTGGAACTATGTCCTTTATTATTGAAATACTTTTTACTAATTCTAAAAGGAGCTTAAGGCTACTATGTAGTTACAATAAGACTGTTGATAAATTCATCATACAGTCGTATTTATATACTTTTCTTATCTATCTACAAGGAGACCCAAGCGTACAATCGTCTTGCTTGATAATGAAGAAGAGATAATATTCCAACATTGTATACAAACGATATTATCTCTTTTACATATGTTATCATTGTAGCGTTGTGTGCAAGACTGTACTAGAGACTAAAGATATCATTGAATACAAATAATGTTATCTTTTTTCTCAATATGTTTTGCTATGGATACTTAACTCCCCCCCTTGTTAAACGAAATCGTCCCGATTTTTCGACGCTATTTTTAACATTTCTCTTTCATAAGTTTTGTTATATGCGTCAATCTTTTTTTGTTTTTGACGATCTGTTATACATTGTATAGTTTTTATCATTACGTACGTAAATGCTAGAATAACAATCAGTGTTACAATTGTGTATATAGTTGATAATATCGGTTTTTCTTCAAAAGGAATAATTAGTTTTTTTAAAGTATCTATGTTATCGAATTTGTACATTGTATCTTCTTTAATTATTTGGTCGATGTAAGACTCTGAATTATGATTTCTTAATATAACTTCTTTAATTTGCTTATGCATGTTTTTGTATATTTTATCGTCTAGATTTATAGTATTTTCATAAGTAACTAAGTTTATACCATTAATTGTTTGATTATTTAACTTATGCTTACCGCTTAATAACATAACACCGGATTCAATTTCTAAGTCGTAATCGTATTCTTGTTTAATGTTGCATTTTGAAGTTATATTCTTTAAAAGTGGAATAAGACAATTTTCTTCTTCAAAGTTAATTTCACAAATGTTTTTACTTAGATGATTTTGACAATTTCTTGTTCTTAAATAAGTTTGGTTACATAAGGCAATTGTTTTATCTGTAATGATTTTTCCATGTTTTGAATTTAAAGGTGTTACTTTATACAATTTACATGATTTAATTAGAACTGGATATTTATATATTGTGATGAAGAATTCATCAGTTCTAGCTAATAATATTTTAGAGTACTCAAGTATATTTATTATGGGTACTTGAATTATTTCATGTTGAATAATATTTTTAATGTCATCTAAGTCTAGGCTTTCTGATAAATATTCATTATTTTTTGCTGCATTAATTGTTCTGGTCAATAATAATAATTGTTCGTACACTTGTTCTATTACTAAATGTTCTTTAAGGCTCTGACCTTCGAATTGTTGCAAAATTTGTTCAAATCTAGAATTTATAGTTTTTTGTTTATTATTGTTTTCTATGAGATTATTTATACTCGTTTCTATGTTAACTAAGTCATAATGGTCAGGATTACCAAACACATATTTGAAAGCTGTTCCTAAAAAGTTAATTGATCTAGTATGCCTAGTATGTTCTTGTAATTGGTCTGCTAAATTCTTAATTTTACTTAACCAAATTTTTTCTTCTTGTGTAGGTTGATATTTACTAGTTACGATATTTACGTAAGGTTGAAATATCGAAGTCAGGTTGGTGGCATGTAACAAATAAGTTTGTTCTTTGAATAAATACACGTCATCTGTTTGCGTAAGTATAAACTTCTTGTTTAGTAACTCAGTTATTTGAACGTTTCCTTGCCCTTCTTGACTCTGTACAATTCCTAGTAATGTTAGGAATATTAATATTTTCGTCATCTGAAAAATGATAATTCTTTATGTTATCCTTGTGAATTTTTATTCCTTCTTTAGAGATTACAGTGTCTCCTTTATCTTCTTCTACTATTCTTGTTATGTATCTGGCGTTAGATTTCTTTCTAAGACCTGTGATTCTTACCATTATCTTATCTCCTTTTTTATACTCTCTGTGTCGAGTTCCTTTATTTAGACGTTCGATCACTTTTTTGGATGCTGAGTTTAGTTTATTTATTATAATTTCACTATTGCTATATTTATTTTGATTAAAGAAAATGTCTCTAGGTTTCAAACCGGTAACTGAGTGTATAGAATTATTTAATTCACGCACTGTTCTAAATATTTCTTCGATAAGTCTTGTTTTATTCTGAATTGTGAATATTCTAGACAGTTCAGTTATTGTACCGTTTACACGTTCTACCTGACCGTTCGCTGTCGATCTGTATACTGGAGTTTCTACTTTAGTTATGTTGTATTTCAAACACATTTGGTTCACCATTTCTGTTTTGAATCCCTTCTCGTTATCTGTCATGAGTCGTTCACATTTTGGGAAATAATTAGATAAGACCTCTTCCATAACGTCGTACAGTCTGTTTCGAGTTTCGATTTCCCGAAGGATTGTATATTTAGAATACTTATCTACTGTTACAAGGAAAGTATACTTGTCGTTGAAGTATATGTCCATATGAATGTGTGTTCCCACATGTGTTGGTATTTCTGAATTATTCAGAGGTTCTCTGATAGGTTTTCTTTCATATTTTCCAAATAGACATGCTATGCATTTTCTGTTGAAACTCTTTGCTTGTTTATTTAGATCGGGCCAGTAATATTTCTCTGAGATTTCTTGTATATTGTTACGTAACCCTCGGTGTGCTCTTTCGTGAGTTACCCTTACAAGTTTTAGTTGTTCCTCCAAATTTGTCACGTCTTGAAGTTTTCTTGGTGTGAATATAAATCTTACTAGTGGGAATTCTTTTTTTATGTTTTCACCATATTTGTATATGTTTTCAAATTTCGTATGCAAAGCTACAATCTTTTGGGGTTGTATAACTTCTTTCATCTGCCTTAGTAAAGAGTCTTTGTCCTTAAACTTTATTATGAGTCTTATTTTGTTACTAAAATAGATTTGTGTTTCGATATTATTTGTTATATCTTCAATAAGTTCGAACTGTGCAGTGTATGCATTAAAAGGCTGATTCACAGTTTTTATTATATCATTAGAAGAACTTTCAGCTGAATGTGCTGTTTCTATGGTAGAAGTATTTATGCGTTGACGTGATAATGCGTCAGCTACAAGATTTAGGTTTCCTGGTTTATAAACTAATTTTGCTCCAAAGTCTTCAATGATTCCCTTCCAACGTTTCAGCTTTGTGTTGGGATTTTTTTCTGATACAGAATATATAAGGCTCTGGTGATCGGTATATATGGTTAAGTCTGCTATACCATATATGTAGTTTCTGAGTTTTTGTAAGGACCATATGATCGCTAATAGCTCTTTCTCGTTTGTGCTATAGTTCTCTTCTGTCTTACTCAGTGTTCTTGACAAGAAGTGTATAGGTTGCTTATTCTGACTTAGTACGGCTCCAATAGCTATGTTGGATGCATCAGTAGTAAGCTCGAATGGTTTACTATAATCCGGTTGAAAAAGTTCGACTTGTTCTTTCAAATAATTTTTTAAAATTCTAATCGCTTCTAATGCTGAATCATTCAGATTTAACTTAATATTTTTACTTTGTTTTTTGTTTACTTTACCGTTATCTCCTCGTAAATATAATGTCAGGGGCTTGGCTATGCTTGCGTATCCTTTTATAAACTTACGATAGTAACCTGTAAGACCTAAAAATCCTCTCAAATCCTTTACCGTTTGTGGGACTGGAAAATTTTCTATAGCTGCTATTTTCTCAGGGTTCGTAGTGATTCTACCATGTCTGATTATGTGACCTAAGTATTCTACTTCTTCTTGAAAAAACTTACTTTTCTCATCAGATATTTTTAATGTGGCTTTATTGAGTACGTCGAATACTTGACTTATGTGCTGTATATGTTCTTCCTCAGATGAAGAATATATCAATACGTCATCAATGTAAACGTGTACGAATTTACCTACAAAGTCTCTCAAAATGTCGTCCACGCATCTCTGAAATATGCTTGGTGCATTTTTGAGCCCGAAAGGCATTCGTTTAAAATGATATTTTGCGCCATTTATAGCAAAAGCTGTTTTTTCTTTATCATCTGTTTTGATTTTAATTTGGTGGAAACCTGACTCCAAATCTAATGTTGTAAAGTACTTGGCTTTACCTAAATTTTGAATTGTCATGTTGACATCCGGAATGGGGTATCTGTCTGTTACAGTGTGAGCGTTAAGTTTTTGGAAATCAACAACCATGCGCCGTTTTGGTTTTCCTTTTTCGTCCAAACCTTTTTTAGGTACTGTCCATATGGGACTGTTATAAGGACTATGGCTTTTTTCTATTATATCGTCATGTAAGAGTTTCTGTATTTCTTTGTTTACGAATTCGTTATCTGCTATGGGATATGGATATTGTTTAACATAAACCGGATTATCATTGGTCGTCCTAATGCTTGCTTCTATAGTATCTGTAAAGGGTAACGGTCCTATGCTGTTATTAATCTTCATCAGTCTATCTATGTCTGCTTTATAAATATTATTTTCCCCAATTATGTAATTAATTTTCTGAATAGATTCGACACTGCTTATGGTAGTTAGAGTCATATTACTGAAATTTATTTCCGCGTTTAGAACTTTAAGTCCTTCATATCCTAATATCATATCAAAAGACTGAATATCCTCTAATTCAAAAAATGTTATATTTTTCTTTAATATCCTAACTACTTTCTTTGTATCTACCATAGAATAACCATGCATTGTTTTTATTTTTATAGGTTTAATTTTAATTTTTTTGCTAGAATCGCATTTTCTATTAATGTAATTATGGGTTGCACCAGTATCAATAAGAATTTTATAAATTTCCTTAGAAATAGTACTAGTTAAATTTAAGCAGGGCAACCCGTCTACTAGTTTAAATGATCTATTCTTATGTTATTATTTACCATACATTCCGTTTCATCTGCTTCTGCATATGTACTGCTGACATCGTCTCTGCGTTGTTGTCGGGAGTTATTTACTCTCTGCTGCTTGAAGTTCTGCTGATAAGATCGTTGCGGTCTGTTGTGTGTGTTGAAACTCCCGCTGTGTTCACGTTTCGCTGGTGGATTATATACATCGGGTTTGTATTGATTCCAATTTTGTCGCTGTGCATGTACAATTTGTCTCGAGTTTATCTCCATCGGCTGTGGTCCTTGATTGTGTTGCTGCATATTATCGTATTGCTTCTGGGGTTGATAATTCGTTGTTTGGCTCGAATAATTTGGTCTTCTTTCGTTTCTGCGTTCATGTGGCATATTTTTGTGGTGCTTATCTTGAGTGAGATGTAAATGCCTGTGCACATTATCATGTTCTATTCTGCGAGCAATTGCGAATGCGTGTTCTAGATCATTTATTGTAGCTGAATATAATGATCCTCTTGTAAAGTTGTCACTCATACCATCAATGAATATACGAACTGCGTCGTCGTTAGCATTTTTAATTAGTCTGTCGATTATATTCGGCGGATCACCTGACATAGTGATTTTTGATATTATTAAATTGAGATTTTTATTTATCTCGTCGTGGTATTCAGACAGTGTGCTTCTTTTTTGCGTGATGGCTTTCATCATGTCTTGTAGCACGTATAGAGGTTCTTGATTAGAGTACGTATAATCTAATCTGTTACGTATCGCCTCAAAATTAAAAATTGTGTTATAATTAGTTAACACATTCGCGGCTGCACCCTGTATTTTACTTTTCACTATAGTCAATGCTGCTGCGTACTTACTGTGTGTTTTGAAGTTTTTAATGCTGTCCATTAATCTGGATGCTTCTTCGCGCCACGACCGATAATTTGATTGATCGCCGTTGAAAATAGGTAGGCTTTTAAATGCGTCTAACTGTATTTCACTACCATCTGTATATGTGGTTCTTATTTCCTCTAGCACAGGTATGTTTGGTACTATGCCTAATCCAGATTTTACTTCATTTAGTTTTGTTTCTAAATTAGTGTTTATTTGATTTTGGTTAGTTATTATTGCTGCTAACCTTGCATTCTCTGTGCGTGTGTGCTCTAGGGTTTGTGTTACTGTGTTGCTCCTGGTTTCTAAAGCTTCTAATCTTGCCATTAATACTGCGAGTTGTTCCATTTTGAACTCGTGTCTGTTGTCGTCGAATTTGTGTGTTTTTTTTCTCCACATATACACTTTCACTGAATTGCTTTGCTGCTTCGTACGAAGAAGCTATATTTGTACCTGCTATGCTAGGTAATTCTTGTAACCGGTAACGCGAGTGTTCTGTTTATACTAGATTTCACTACTTGTTCCCGAGGTCCGCTCGATTGAAGTTAAAAAGTATATTTAACCTCCTGGCAGGATCGCCAATTAAAACACTTGTTTCTTACTTTTAAAATTAAACAATATTTATTTGGAACTATGTCCTTTATTATTGAAATACTTTTTACTAATTCTAAAAGGAGCTTAAGGCTACTATGTAGTTACAATAAGACTGTTGATAAATTCATCATACAGTCGTATTTATATACTTTTCTTATCTATCTACAAGGAGACCCAAGCGTACAATCGTCTTGCTTGATAATGAAGAAGAGATAATATTCCAACATTGTATACAAACGATATTATCTCTTTTACATATGTTATCATTGTAGCGTTGTGTGCAAGACTGTACTAGAGACTAAAGATATCATTGAATACAAATAATGTTATCTTTTTTCTCAATATGTTTTGCTATGGATACTTAACTCGCGCTCACGGATACTCGAGCAGGGTTTGGGTCTTGTGTTGCCCCGATTGTAGATTAGTATCTTGGTCTTAATGTCACGATGGATACAATAAACGATAAATTATCCTTCGTGAGAAGAAATCGCAAAAAGACAAAAAGACAACTTGACCATTGTCTGTGGCTGTTGTTGGGGAATAAATTTATTTTCGCGAAATGGCTTCTAAACCATACGAATACGCATCGACAAGGATCGACGTCGATCGTGAATTTGTGTTTGTATAAGAGATACAGAGAGTGAATCCATTATGGGACAGTATGGAATGGCGCAACATCTTCCAGGAACCCCACGGAAGATATGTGTGGGATATGTGGTGCAGGGTTTCACTAATATGTGCCGCGATGGTGGTTTTTATTGGATTTATTTCCTGGTAAACTGCGCAAAGCCGTCGCGTCGTCGGTCGGAAATCGACAACATCAAATAGTAGTGGTAGGTGGATTTTTGTAGATGCTTACCAATACGGACTGAAGGGTCATTAATTTGGTATATTTCAAGTCTGGGAGGGAGAATTTAGGTACTAAAATTTAGGGTTAAATGGCGAAATAGGCTAAAAGGATCTCGTCGCGTGAAATGAAAACAAACGAAAAGATCTAAATAACACTAAGCAACATTTACAGGTTGTTTGCAAAATGTGCGCAATTTAATTTAACGCGGTAATCTCATTCTCTAATAATAGGTGTGCAAATAGTGTATGCACAAAAGCGAGTCCTTCTAGTTTTTAACGCTAGCCTGGGTAGTATTTGAATGTTCGATTTTTTTTTTTAAATACCGAGCAGTGTTGTTATATCGTGGGATTTATCCCTTTTCGTGGGAATTTCGATGTCCGAAAAGCCTTCCGTCCTGATAAAGGGAAAAAGCACCAAATCGTGGGAAAAATTACCACGCTTCGTGGGATAAATGAAGGGAGAGTGCTTAAAACATTGATACCGAGTAATGAATTTGCATTCGTATAAAAGTGTGCGCTTGCACTCTTTCATTAGTATATGTTTTCGTAACATAAATTTAGGGAAATTCGATAGCGCACACAATTTTGTGCGTTCCTTCGCCTTGATTTGATTATAACTATTCAACTTTAGTTACCCAATATATCTGTGTATTGATTAAAATTGGAAATTTAGAAGCGCACATGAATAAGTGCGTAATCGCCATCACATCAAAAACTGATACATTGGTCTGTCTATAAGTTATAAGAGTTATACACGTGTCCGAAATAATATATTCGTTCTCCGACTTCATAATTCGTTTTGTTTTTATGATTGGTCGAGTTGAATACTTACCTATAATATTTTGCTTGCGCACATGCGTGTGCGCTTAGATGTCTTCTCTAATAGTATCGTATGCTTTTACAATTTTTTTTTTTTTAAGAATTTGACACAATCAAAGCCTTATTGCTGCGGTTTTGCAGACCTTTTTAAGATACTAATGTAAGAAAATGTCAAACTAGGTACATACCTATATACAAAAGAAAAATAACGAAATTATATGTGATAAGAAATTTGTTTTTTAATGTCATTGAAGGTACTGTAAGGTTCTAGTTAATAGCTTAATAAAAATAACTTCTCGTATTTGGAATATTTTACAAAGCAAAGCGACTCTAATGCGGATAACCATTGCAGCACATATCGTTCATCCTACACTGGAAATAAATCTGCAATGTGCATCATTGCCTACTAGTCCGAATGCAAATGTACCTCACCTCCCATATGCGATTTTAGTGTAATTTTTTTCTTTCTGCAGTGTGATGGTTCCGCAGTTGGCCACCACATAGATACGAACCGACAGATATGAGTGTAATGTCGTGCGCTTTGGTTCAAGTTCACGCTGATCGTGGCGCGGACAACTCATGCTTCTTTGTGTCTCTTATCAGGATCGCATTAATAAATAAAGTCCCGAAAGGCGAAACAATACCCTTCGTCTGCGGAAGCAAGCCACATATTTATACATACGAGTTGAGCACACGTACGGACTACGGAACCATGATCCTTATCGGAGAAGAAGCAATTTTCATTCATGTCGTCTTTTATTATTTTACCCCCTTCACTCTGGTATGGGTTGTATGTTGCGCGCTTGTCCTTTTACTCCCTCTTGTGTTGTTTCACTAAAACCCAGACAAAATATGGCGATATTTTTAATGCCCACGATATTAACGTTTATTGCTGGCTGGTGTTTTTTTTTTTTTTGTGGTTGTTGTTTGTATTGCACTTACTGCGGTGTTCCTTGGTTTTGTTTTGTCAGTTGTTATGGCTTGTGTTTACCGAATTGCATTTAAAAGTAAGATTCGTGGTTTCTCGTGACCATATTTTGTTAATTTCGTATACAATGATGCAATACGAAGTGGATTGTTTTGTTGATGTAGATGGCGAATATTTTGCGAATCTTGTTGGCCAGAAATTTGGAGTCAAGCAAAATATACTTTGTAATAATGCTGTGCGGAGATGGGTCTGCCCTATATGTTGCTCTGTACCTACTTATTATCAAGATTGCGACCACCTTGGTTTACTTTGAAATATGCTGCACAGTGCGAGCAGTCGGTGGAAAAATAAGTGATTCTTAGTAAGGTTTATTTCAAACAGGTACATTTTGGAGCGCTTAGAAAAATTTGTCAAAAAACGGGACGAAGAACCCCACAAAAACGGCTTCGAAAAATGTATCGAAAAAGTGTAAAACACTAATTCAAAAAAATTCAAAAAACAAGTCAAAAACTTTGTTAAAAACTTATCGGAAACTGTACTTAATATGCGTTCAAAGAGGGGTACAAAAATCGGTTCAAAAACTTTTCCAAAAACTCGCTGAACAATGCCTTATCCAGAAAAGCCGATAAAGTGTCCAATGATGTGTCAAAAATGCGTCAAAGAACTTGTCCAAAAACACTTCGGCTAAATACATCAACGAACATGTCCATCAGGCTTCGAAAAAAGTGTCAAAAAATAGAAATAAATAAAAGAATAAAAACCGGGACAAAAAATCGTCAAAGAACTCCTCCATAGGGCGTCCAAATAGCATGGAAATTTTGATTTTGACTCAAAATGTCGATGCTATTTGGAGGGTTTTTGGACCAGTTCTTTGACACGCCTAAGAATAGTTAGTTCAAACGGCTGTAGGAAATAAGGTCCCAATGAAATAAGGCCCCGAAAGAGAAAATGAAATAAGGCCCCAAATTTGGGGTCTTATTTCATAATGAAATAACACCCCAATTTCAACAATGAAACAAGGCCCCAATCCTATGAAATAAGGTCCCAAAACAAAATGAAATAAGGCCCCAAATTTGGGGTTTATTTCATAATGAAATTAAAAATAATGAAAACTACTTTTTATTTAATGTTGTTGATACTGGATAAACTAATTTAGATTAAAGAAACTTTTTATATACTCAACCTCGCACTCACCCCGTAATCTCACAGTTAATCCAAGCAGGGGGGTTGCAGGGCGCAGTATGCCCCCCATACGCATTCCATATCGGAAGGGTAACAATTAATAATAAAAAAATAGTTTTGGGGACTTATTTCATTTCTTCATAATGAAATAAGACCCCAATTTTCATTAGGAAATTAGGCCCCAAAAAAGGAAATAAGGAAATTGTATTAAAAATCGTTGTTGTTGTTTCCTGTATAATTTTCTGTGGCCTTATTTCATTTTCTTTTTAGGGCCTTATTTCGCAGAGCCGTTCAAACTCATAGATTGATTAGTTTTAATATAGGATACGAGTCGACGAAACGCGACACTTTCAATTTGTATCTTATCAACTCTAACTTCTTCTATGTGAACATTGGTTGATTTTAAGCAATATGCTTCTTTCAATATTCACCACTACGGTCATAAGTCCATTTTTGTATAGATGTATACCTACTCATGTTTTTTTGTATTTTCTTTAGAATCTTTTTGACATACGATCGGTCAGGCAGTAAGTCGCGTGACGTACGAGCCTGTTCGGTTAAGGCAGGAATTATGTAAGAGATGACAAAGATTAAATTTGTGTATAGTTCCTATATTTCCGGCCGTTCTTACACAATATTCAACGATATGTCAAAAATACAAGATTAAATCGGTGCTGGTATATTTTCGAAAAATCTGGACATCAGTCATCCTATTGCAGTGTCTTTCAGGAGTAAGTCCGCGCCATTCGGCTACCTCAGCGGGTGATTGTCAGTAAGTACGGTTTTCCAAAAAGATATCGAAAACCTAGTATCAGAGGTACATCCGATATAAATAACATAAAATGAAAAAATAAAAATGTAGCGCCAAAATACCTTATACAAACTCTAATCTATGCTTATAACAAAACTTTAGGCAATTTTTTTGTTACCTAATAGTGTGAAAACTACTGCACAGATTTCGATGAAACTTTTTTTGAAATGTTCCTTAAGATTTTGTGCAAAACATAGGCTATTCCCTTTCATTGCCATGTCTATTTTTTGAACCGTTTTTGACCAAAATGTGTTTTTTTTCTGACTTTACTGCCTTTTACTCGCCATTACTCAAATAATTCTTAATCAATGCAAACAAAAAAAAAAAAAAAATACTTAGGAGAGCCAACACTTTTATAGTTATTTCAAGCCATCAATCCTCTAGAAGCTGAGCTACAACCTAAAATCTAACACGAAAAAAATAAATTTATTTTCTCAAATCGAATATTATCAGCAGCCGCGGTTCTTGATCGCTGATTTGCTTTGGGGTGGTTTGGTGGCACACATCGCACAAGCACGTTCATATGAAAAAAAAAAAAACAGCGACAAACGACAATGTGTTTCTGAGGAAATCCGCAGATGGCTGATGACATGTGGTGTGGTGATGGACGTATGGCGGAGTTGGTGTATATAGAAATTGAGTTCATGGTTTTTGTTTTAATGGTTGTAATAGTACCTACGTTGATACCTACATACAGTAAAGAATTGAAGAATTCAAGAAGTAAAGACGATATATGTAGGTGAATTATCTTGTTTGATTTATTTATTGTTTGGTGTAGATACAAATTTCCGTTAAGGCTTTTGTTTTAGTGGTTGTTTTGATATAACCTACGTTGATACCTACAGTAAGGAAGTGGACCTTTTTTACTTACGCTGTTGAATTTAATTTTCATAAATTGATGTTTTAGGTAAATAGATTTGTTTGACAATCTTCACCGCTTTTTTGGAGCTAGACTGTTGATTTTAAACAAATATGACGTTGAAAAAAGGATCAAATCTCTTTTATTAGAAATTACAAAGTCTCACGCCGCGTACGAAGTTGCGGGCACAGCTAGTACACTTATAAATGCTTACCTCAGAATGTAATACCTCTAAAGAAAACTAGAGCACAAAAGGTCCAGCGGACTTCTTACACGCAAATAATTGGTTACAGGAGCGGACATTACTAGCTTCCAGTTCTTAGTGGCAGCGACTATTGCTCATCACCCCTAAATGAACCGACTTATGTAGAGTGAACTTAGTCTTGGCGATGGGCTGTTTGAGATGAAGATGGTGAACACTGTCTTTTCACCGCTATGATTTTTCTTATGATTTCCACCTACCCAACTTGCTCAACCTCCTCTAATTGAATGACACTCATTTAACTATCATACTTGCGACGCAAGGTGTTTCCGGCATTTACATCTAACCAAACAGCCTTCGATTTAAATAAATCACCTGTCATCGTTGATGTTCCATGCCCCTTGCCCCTATCCATGATTCACAACTCGCGCTGTTTTTTCTACGAAACAAAACTCAAATAAAACCATCCATCTGACGAAACTTTCCGAAAAATAAAACAAAAATTACCCGAAATTGCGTCGTAAAAAATAATAAACTATATTTCCTGCTCTCGCACTTCCTTCCAAGTAAAAATTAATTCTTTATCACCCCATTAAACTTTTTTATCATCATCAAACATCAGACCCAAAATAACCTCGCGTCGTTATAATTATGATACTACCAGCGATGAATCAACTGCGCGAATGGTAAGTGGCCCCCAGGAATAACCTCACCTACATCACCAATCTCTCTATAACGAGGCCTAATAGCCTGCTATTAGTTTACGAAAATAGCTCTTTTTTATGATTCCACCCACCATCGCCGTCGTCGTCGTGAATTTATTTCGTATAAATCTTTCGACAAAGTGAATTATCGCACCACGCCGAATGCCGAAGCCCGCTCCTATGCCCGTTTCAAATTTGTTCCAAAACACGCAGAAACGATTTTTCACAGCAACAAAAAAACAAAAACAAAAAACAAACATCGCCTATGCCCCAAGGACTACTAACACGACATTGGACATTTTTGTGACGCCTCACAACTTGTGTATAGTTGAAAAAATAAATAAATTAATTTCTCGAAAACTGACAAAAACGAATATCCAATTTGAAAATAAACTTTCCAAAGATGTACAAATTCCAAGATGCCTATAATCGCATCTATATAGAGTCTAATTTATTGACAGACAATTAATGCAGCTATCTTGCGGTGCGACCGCTTCTTAAGACAGTCGCCTGCCTCCTCTGTCACCGCCCGCATTTTGACATTTTATAAACGACGACATCTAATGGTGCGGCTATTGTGTTGCTGCGTTTAAACAATAGAGCAACACAAAAACCACTTAGATAGCCACACAAATGAAACAGAAAAAGAAAAACAAAATCTCGATCTGTCTGTTGTCGGCTGTCACTTGCCATAATGTTATGGCAATCTCGGCTGACAGGTGGACGCGCATTGTGTAAATGCTGGTGCGCGGTGGGCAATAAATTCTCCCCCTTGAACAATCGACGGTGTGACAGGTTTCGTATTTTTTAATATGCGCGCCATTATTTAATGATGTTGTTAGGTTAATTTTATGTTCCACCTAAATAGTACGGAAAGTGGGCTTTTAATGGCAATGGCGTGATTTAACTGCCGTCAGGCAGAAAACTGTGAAGAGATATTAGTTAAGTGGTGATTTGACATTATTTGGCGTCTCTAATTGATGGCTGTGAATCAAGGTTGCCCATGTACGGCAATATGGGTGCTATAAATTTACCAAACTGAAAGGCGAGGATGTTTTAAAATGCGATGCGATTAGGAATTCCAAATTTGTAAATATAATGACAACCGCGATTCAGTTGAATATACGAGTAACCTGTGTCATCGAGCATGCTCTGGGAGTTTCAATTAAATGTAGGTGATAAAGCAGTTGTAAGTTGATTTCAAAACGGAGTTGAGCTTTATTTTGACTAATGCTTTGCTTTTTACACTACGGCCTTATGTATGGAGACATTTTATGGCTTAAAAAAATAGTCGGCGCAACCGTATAAGTATACCATAGGCAGAGTAAACGGCTGTATTGGGAACCTTTTTCGTGAAAGGTATCTATTAGCTTTAAGGCTATCGTAAAATTATGATAAACTCAACTCAACTATTTACGAAGATGTTTCCTCTACGACGGCAGGCGCAGTGGTTAATGTGTTGGTCTTCTAACCGATGGGTCCCAGGTTCGAATCCCGCCTAGGTCCTAGGTATAAATATTTTGTGCACCCGATTGGTATATGTAACCGATATTATGGGACTATTCTTTCCGTTGAATCCGAGTTTTTTATTTTACCAACATGATTTTCTATATCACTAATTTCCATGGTTTACAACAATAGCATGAGATCTATCTTCTAATATATAAAATTCTCGTGTCACGGTGTGCGTGGTTGAACTCCTCCGAAACGGCGCGACCGATTTTCGTGAATCTTAGCGTGCATAACGCCTAAGGTGTAGAATCAGACAACATCTATTTTTCATCCTCCTAAATGTTAAGGGTGGTCCACCCGTAAATATTTTTTTCTCCCTCCCTCGCCGGTCGACAACTGATCAAGTATCAATCGATCAGTTATCCCCGCCAGGTGTCACCACTTATCCAGCAAACATCACGGAGTAGGGATGAGGACGAAGCCGGTCTCCTGTCTTACTCACTATACATTTTTCAGCCATTGTTTTTTTTGTTTGGTTTTATTTGTGTATCAATCGTAGCAGTGACTGTTATACCTATTATTTTAATTTTTCTGTGCAACTCACATGTTAATTTTACTGTCATCGTAAAAAAGAAAAGTCGGAAAATTCTGAACATGTGGAGTTGTAGGCGTGTATTTCGTTTTTCAGTTCAATTCAATAATAATCTTCATTTATATACCCACAATTCTTTCAGGTTGAAACTCGATGACGATATAACTCGATAACCACTGGACCCGATAGGCGGCTCTGTTACCAATCTCCGAAACCGCTCAACCGATTTCAACTAAAATTTGTAAATGCATATTCTTCGTTCCCGCTTGAAGGATAGGATACTATTGGACCTGATAGGTGGCGCTGTTGCCGATCTCTGACACAGTTCTACCGAGTTGATTGAAATTCTGTAGATGGGTATGGTTTTAAAGTTCGGATAGTTTTTGGCCCAATAGGTGGCACTTTGCAAAACATAAGCGGGATAGGAAAACGGGTTATGGCAAGTCCCATTCAAAAATAAGACCAAACGCTATTTCTAAAGTTGTAGGTATAATTAAAATTATTAATGGACATTGTCCAATAAAGCACTTTGCGAAATGTGAGGAAGATTTAATACGACAGATACGGGTTAAGCCGGGTGGGTTGATTTTTATGATTTTTGGTTGGAAGGAAGTACATATAGGTACTATACCTTTTGTCGTGAAAACAAAACTTTATGGGAATTAGTTAAATTCTTGAATTCTTTAGATGTTCCGAGCTTTCCTTTACATAATTTGGATTGAAAGTCGGCTCAGTTAAATAATGAAGTTTTTAACATCAATGTACTGAAAATTTGTAACGGATCGCATTTGCCTTATGGTGAAGGATCTCAAATTAAATGTCATGCAAGTGACGGTTTTAAGGGGACAAATCAAAGGCAAACACTCTCATTCGTATTTAAGCGACTTAAATTTCCCGTGCGTCTCGCTTTCACTATGACAAATAAATTGTTGCAAGGATAATCAATGGATGTTTGTGCATTTGTGGCATCAATCTTGAATTCTCATGTTCTTCACATCAATTTAGTGAAAAAGCGGAAGGTTGGCCGACACATCAAAATCATTGCGGTTTAATTGAAACAAATCAACACTGCTATTCGTCATTTATTTCTATTTTATTTAATTTCTGAATAAAGAATTTTAATTGAATGAATTACATAAATTAGCAAGTGCATTGTGCATGCTCGGAATTATTATTTCCATTACAATAACAAATTTGGGCGGAACGAAGTTTGCCGGGTCAGCTAGTGTATGTATATAAATATCTCCTATAATGATATCTTTATAGATGACTTAGATCATGTGGGTAAAAAAAAAAAAAAACTCTTAATAGTCACATCTTTCAACGGACGAGTTTCGAAAAAAATTGAGATTTTATTCATTTAATATGTTATGTTTTCTCTGTATATAAGGGCAAAGTGTTTGTGCCTCCTAACTTTTGTCTAGATTGCTATAGAATTTGGACGTATTCCAAATTATTTAAATTTGAAATTATTACTGACAACCGTTCATGTAACTAATTGTCTGTGAGCCCACCTTCGAACTCCACCAAATTGTTCACCTACTCCAAATGTGACCCAAATAGTTCGTCAAAAGAGGCACGTTTCTTACCCAAGCATCATTTGTTGCTTCCAAATCTAGTAATGAACAGCCCAACCGCAGCAGACAAGGTTAACCATATAAGTCCAAATACGACTTTATTATTCCACTCACTAAGTGTCATTTAGCGTAGTGCTTACCTAACAACAGCGTGACACCTGTTCAAACACAAAAAAAAAAAAAACTTCATAACTTATTACCAATAATGCATAAACCAAAAGCCATAAATATTGTCAATCACAATGCCAAATTGCTGCGAGGAGTAGATACGTTTATTTTCAATTGTGTGTCTACAAACAAATTTGCTTGTGGCACATTGTGTGTAGGGTCATCAAATAACCATCAAATGTTAAATAATAAATAAAACAATGGCAGTTCCACGAATTGCGGTACGTGTTTGTGTTTTTTGTATGCTGAACACAGGCGACTCGAACAAGCCACTTGTAGCTGATGAAAACTGATAAAAAAAAACCCTCAAAGAACGGAAATCGAGAGCTGCCGCGTGTACATGTCACACCGATGCGCGGTACACGCCGCAACTAATTGACTACAAATTGATCAATTTGAATAAAATAACATAGTAATTCAATGAATTCAAATGTTCAGCGCTATGACAGGACGTTTTGACGTATCTATCTCGTCCCCATTTATATCGTTTGTGAATAATAACGAATACTTAGCTGGCGGGTTGCAGCGTTACCAATTCAAAAAAAAAAAAAAACAAAAAAAAAAAGCGAAGTAGATTCATAGAAATGGAAGTAGATTTCAAAATCTAATAGCATTTGTAATAATTCTTTGACGTATTTAGCTAAACTTTTCAGAACAGGCAGACAGGAACCAAATCCAACTCTTTGAAAGAAAATTGATGGGAAAACAATAATAATCGTCAGAAAATTTTGTGTTTAAAGTGAATGGGCATTTAGTAAGTCCGACAGCTGTCTGATTAGTTAGGTATATCTAGGTTTTTTGAGCTGAAATCGGTCATATGAGCAGCTGTTAAGTTGACAGTTCGGTTACCCATCTAGTTTTTGCGTTCAGGTTTTCTTATCCAGACCAATTTAGTCGTATTAAGATAACTAGATTCTTGAATGTGCCCAATTTTAATGCAATTTATTTTTTTGAAATGTGAATCTGGGCTTACATGAAATATTTTACAAATACCTTTTTTTTAAGTAGATTTAAGTTTTTTTTATTAAAATTGAAGGAGATGAAGGAGGAGAGAGTATAAAGAATTTAACAATAGTGCAAAGAAGGGAGCAGATTTAATTTTGTTGTTTTCCAAAATTGAAGTAAATCTACTTCAATTGAAGTAAAGTGGTATCGCTGGCCGGGTTGGGCGCGTCCGATATATTCGGATATTTCGATGAATTTAGTTTTTTTTTTATTGAGTTGCAGGCATTCATATTTTATAGCTTTTACATGGCTTTGGGTCGAAGTATACATACTCGTACATGGGTATCAGTCGATTTCTTGCACTGGGGGCTTGTCAGCGGTATCACGATGATAGCTGCGATGATTGCCATAATGGGCACAGCGAAGGTGGTAGGGGGTATTTTGTTTTCAGCCTGTGGTGTGGTGGCAATTTTCCTAATAGCAGGAACGTGATCTAAAATTTCAAGCATTGTGGTTTCAATAATGAGTTTTTTTATTGAAGGGATCTATGTATCCTCGGGGAGTTATTCGCCATGAAATTTCGATGCGATGTTATTTACATTTGGCTCAATTATGTGTGGCAAAGGATGCGAATATGGCTGGAGGCGCAATTACTTTATGATTATTTTTGTTTCACTTCACGACATATTTACATAGTCCCTTAAGTTGAAATGGTCGTTGGATAATGGGTAGGAAGTCTCTTTGGTCACAGAAATAAGCGAAGTCTATCGTCTGTTCTTGTTTTTTTTTTTTTTTTTTATAATGAAGTATAAAGGTGGTGGATGTCCCATGTTATCTTATCGATTTAATATATTCCTCCGGATGGACTATGGCTTGGTTATTATAGTGCGATATCTTGCTATGTCGACTATTCGGATGGGATAGATAGATGTGTAATGTGTATGGACTCTAGGAAGTGAAGTCAAGAAGAAATTGAGAGCGTAAATGACCTTTTTCTCAAATGACTAATTGTGAAAGAGAACTTTGGGAGTCGTGTGCTTATTGGGAGATTTTAAATGCATCCAGTGCCACAAATTTATGTTTCTCTGTGCTGAGTGCTACAGATTTTTATTTTACAAATCTATTCCGAATTTCCTTTTTAGAGCATAGTTGCTTTCATAAGTTTAGGTACGAACAATTTCTGATTACATTGATATAGTTATGAAATGTTCTCTTAGCACAGTTGATAGAAATTTTGGACCCTAGTAAAATGTATTTCTTACCGCCGAAGCTAAAGGCTTTCTCGGATTTCTGTCAGACGATTGTTAAAGTTTGCGCAATGGAACAAACCTTTTCTTGGGGAGGATAAATAAACGTTTACCTGACGTTTATAGCATAGCGCCGAAGTGGAGTAATGGCACATCTAAGAGCAGTCATATACACTTAGGGAGCTTCCACACCAGATGGAACAAAACGCCTTATTTTGTTTTCTTGCTTTGTTTTGCCTTATTCAGTGTGGGCGCGAGTATTTAAATGTGTGTAATTAAATTTCAGAAACAGAAAGAAAAACAGTTTTGTTTTACTAAGGCGTTTTGTTCCATCCGGTGTGGGGGCAGCCTTAAACGAGCCAACTGCGCTATCTGATTAAAAGTTTTTTTTGTAGATCTAGGGAAAAAATTTAGGTTTGTTAAAAGTCCGGGTTGGTTCCATTAGACCAACTCAATAAAGAAATTAGTTCAAAAGCAAAATTTAAGTACTTATGCACTTTCATTCGTTGGTGTAATTTTTATGACGACGAAAAACAATTGCTAAGGAACGACAGTGGACCATGCAGAATGCCCTCGTGGAAACGCAGTAATAACATAGCTGTGCAATTCCCTTCAAACCTAACCTAACCTCATCTATGGTTGAGGGAGGACACATCTATGTAGCTCAGTTTTAGTGTAGTCCGACAAAGATGTTGTTAAGTTGCTTTTGTTTCAATAGGGTTGGGTACTATATCCTGCTTTTTAAAATCCCGTTTTTAAAATACCGCTTTTTTTATCCTGTTTTTACAATCTCGCCTTTTTATAATCCCGCTTTTTATAATCCTGTTACTTATAAGTTCGTTTCTTTTATTCTCGTTTTTTTTTTTATAATCTATAAGTGGGATTATAATAGATCGGGATATAGAATAAGCGGGATTTTCAGAGGCAGTATTTAAAAAAAAACGGGATTTTAGAAGACGGTGTTTTTAAACTGTTTAATAGTCGCAGTGGCTAAGTGTTAGTGTGTTGGACTACTAAGCGATGGGTCTCAGGTTCAAATCCCGCAAAAACCCAAGTTCCAACTTATGTTTTTTTTTCCACTGCTCTACCTCTCGCGAAGGTCTGACAAACATCCGAGAGTATAACTGTCTTGAAAGAGCTTCTCAATTAGCCGTTTGGAGTCGGAATAAAATTGTAGATCCCTTCCATTCGTTCCAAAAATGAAAAACTCACACAAAACGAATGGTTGTGAGAAGCTACGCCTAGGGTCCCTCCGGACCTGTTGCGCCAACTATTTATTTATTTATTAGGCGGGATTAAAAAAGCGGGATGCAGATACGCTCCCGTTTCAATCAAGTTTAGATACGTATACTTTCCCTGCTTCCGGAATTGTGGCTGAGCAGTTATAAGAATTATTTTATAGGCTTAGTCTCATATTGATCTGTTGGTACAGTGTCCTACTGTTCTTGAACCTATATCTTGCATGCTCTGACTTTATTACAACAGCCTTTTATTCGAATTGAACTACTCTGTCCGTGATCTTGGATCACGCTTATTATTTTGTCATGTTTAGATCCACCGATTTTTGTAGGATTGCTTTTTGGAAGGTAAGTACTGTTGAAATAGACTTGTACTACCGATTGTATTTTTTTTTTTGAGCAGAAACCGGTCCCGACGAGTTATACATCAGTAGATATTATCTAAAAAGAACTTCACTGAACATGATATCCCTCGCTTACTAGTTCAGCACTATAAGCCATTACTATTAACATTAACAACAGGCGACACATTACCCAAGTAGCATTCGAATAAACATTTTAGGCCTGGCGACGTTCTGGCGTCAATTCGTGATCCCATTTAGGAACTTATGTTTCGAAATAACAAAGTAACAGTTCCTTTTATGTTTCGGAAGTGGCGCAACACAAAGTACGAATTGTTTTTGACGCAAATCCTATATACCATCTTTGAACATTTCCATTCCATTCCTCAAGCAATTCTATTATTGTGTATGTGTAATTGTGTATACAGTATACCATAACATTTTTGTATACCTATGTTGTGTACCAAAATAATATTCTGACTGCATCAAACTTCATTATTAAACGGAAAACAGCTACTGAAATTTGATGGGGAATAACATTTTGCCTTTAAATGTTACCAATGTATTTCGAAAAAAACCTTGATCCTTACTAAATATTCTATATTTAATCAAAAATCTGTCCAATAAATATTTATGTTATTTAAGTTCTTTTTTTGGTGCAACATTTTCACATAGTAACTTGGTATCTTTCTGTCTTGAAATATATTATATTCAGCGTCAAACTCAAGAATATAGCCATGGTATCCAATTGGTACATAATTATTCTTAAACAAATTATAATTGCCCACACCTTCTTCTTGAAATGAACCTATCTGCATACCTTCTGCAACGCAGCACTATACAGTTTCACTATCCCACCTAAAAATGAATTGCTTCGCGTTAGATTATACCATTTCCAACACAATTTCATTCCAGTATAATTAACAAATATTCTCCGTTTAATGACCCTTTGCACAATTTGTGCAAACAAAATTATCATTATTCACTTATACCAAATATGATCGTGTTCCAAGTCCCCTTTCTACGGCGTCAAATTACACTTTTCAATTTCATCGTCAATAAATTAGAGAATTTTCGAAAGTTTTTTTTTTGCTTTTAAATCCGCATTATCTACGGAGTGATCTCTCGATCATATTCCCCGGATGATCAGAAAGCGACCCACGGCTTCGTGCTATTTTTTCATATAATTTATGTATTTAATAACATTGGGAACTTCCAAACGAAAAATAAAGTATCATTTTAAAAAACCATCAAAAAACAGTGTCACACAGTGGGGCAAATATATGTTTTCTAGGGCGAACAATAATGTACGAATGTGACTATCACTTTTATTTTTATTCTTAGGAGGAAAGGAAATTGGAAACAACTGAAATACATTTGACAGACTTCTAACGGATTTATCAATTAACACCACAGACCCGTTTCTCTATTACATATACTGCATTTACACCATCACGCACGGGTATTTTTTGCACGAAACGGAACAGAGAGATCCGTTTCTCCACAATCAATGCTAATAAAGGCGTAAGTATGAGAGCACAAATAAGACGACAGTGTCATGCATATTCTACCAATAATTATAATATTCAACAACCGGACTTATGTAAAATAAGATTAAAGGAAAAAAACATTATATACTGTTGGGCCCCTGTTATCGAGTCAACACCTTTAAATATTCATGTCGATTACAGAATCCACAAAAATGTATTCCCGGGGAGTTGACTCGATCCACGGCCTATTCACATCCGCGATAAATATAATTATCAAATCCGCCGGAAGAACAACATTGCCGATCCTTAACACTTACTTATCATTTTCGAACTATCTTATCGATGCTGTTAGTTTTTGGCATTTAGGGCGGTATTCACCGACCAATATTAAGCTAAGGGCGGTATTCATCGACCAATAATAAACTAAGAGCTTCGTATTCACTGGTTAAATTTTAAATTAAAACATTCGAAATTTGCGTCCCGATTGATTTTTAAATATTTATACATAAATTATTCATACAAATAGGTTCACCCGATGCAATGCTTTTCTTCGCTTTAGAACAAATTCACGAAAACTAAACGCCCTCCACCAGTTGTCAAACTCAAGCGCACTTGAATTGGTGAATCTGAGAAAATATCTAGATTCGCAAAAGTGCTCTGAAATTTGAAAAAGATTGCCTTTTTTGTTTGTACCAAACGAACATAAAAACTGCTCTGAGAGCAAGAAAAGTGCTCTGAGAGCACCCAATCGAATACCACATAATAATCGATTTAAGAGCGCTTGATAAGTACCGCCCTTAATGCCAAAAATTAAACAATTTAGAATTGTTAACAAAATACAGCAAAAGGGTACGGTTTTAATAAAATAAGAAATAGAAAAATAATGGATTCAATTTCCTTTCATTTAGTTGCTCGAGAGCGTTTTTGTGGTGGAACGGGTGATGGGACAATGTTCGGGTTTTCACTTTCGGCATCGAATTCATCCAAAATGTCCATTTCAATAGTTTCATGTTCATTTAACACATCTCCAGAACAGGCGGGTGCAGAAGAGTCAGAGGTAGCTAATGTTGTTGCTTCGCGTTTTCTTTTTTGTTTTGCGATTCCGAAATCTAACGTTTGAGAACGCCATGACCAGCATCTCTTAAACTAACCAATCTTCTTCCAGTGGACTAAAAAATTGCTCTTCGCTGGCTGTACCACCCGTCGCGTAAAGCGATCGCTTGTTGTTGGTTAAATTATTTTATTGACTTATAAAGTCTAACCAAACATATCGAAATTTACAGAATCAATTAATAAATTTTAGTATACTTATAAATATTTTTTTTTAAACTTCCTTTTTTCCATACCGAGACTTCTTGAAACGGAAAGAAACCCAAATAATTCAAATAATTCAATAAATCCGGCGTTTTTTTATTCAAAATTCAAAATTTTCACAATAACCGGCTCTCTCTCTCCATTGCCTCACCCACCTTCTCAAATTGCACTCTGCATAAAACTAAAAATCATATTCAAGAACTTAAATTGGTGCTTTTCATTTTTTGTTTATGTTGCATCCGCAATGATTTTGGTGCGGATTTAAAACGTTCAAAGTTATATGGAGTGCGGATGGGCTGCGTATTTCATAATCAAGACAAAACCAAACTACGTAACCGACATCCGTTCACTTTTTACAGCGAATTCTATAATAGCAAAAACTGAAAAAAGTTGTCGGAAGCCATCCGCAGACCATTCATCGGATTCTGTAATAGGGGTGATTAACTATTCACTATTTGTTACCTAGCCTTAAGTCAAATTGTATACACAAAAAGTTTAATAAACGCAAATGTTTAATTTTAAACCATAATAATAGATACGTAAAACGGAAATAAACACAAGTTCCGGCGGCTAATATTATTAATATATTACTGCAATCACTAGAAAACATTTCTCTTTCGGATCTTAAACATGTGACAGAGAGTGATAATTAATTTCAGTATAGATTAAACCAACAATTCATCAACCAGTTATAAGCAATAAATAAATAATTGTCCGTTCATCACTTCCGGAAGCCATTTTGTTTTCGTAAGAGATCGCTATAAAAATATCAACATGCATAGTTTGTACATAATTCCTACCACGTTAACAAGATGGCCGACCAAAATACGTGTGACGTTTTTTTGTTTATTAGGTAATGCTGTCCCTTTCAATCAGACGGCTATTAAGTATCCCTTTCCGCGTTAGGAATGTGTGATCGTGTACATCTGTTTTTGCTAAATTAATTGTAACTTTTATAAATAAACTGGGAAAAGAAAGCATATTTTGTAGAGCACCTAAAAATTCCATATTTACTTCAAAAATATTGACTCTCTGATAAAAAAAACCAGCGCTCTGATTTACTTTTCAAAACAGGGATGATGTGATAAGAAATAAATGCAAAATTAATAATTACTTCCACAAAATTTATGATATATCCTTTGAGGAAATAAATAAATTAGAAAATAGCAACCTGAAGAACTCGTTTTTTTTTTGTTTTTTTTTATACTTCCCCCGGGAAAGGCGAACCTGTAATGCTTCAACAGCGCCCCGAGCTGCCTGCAGATGTATGTTTGCTCTGCACTTAAATTGCTGCAAATTGTAGTCTTCTGGAAATATATCCCCAGGAAGCGAGTTCCAAACTTTGCTTTAAAAATATTTTATTTTCCGTCTCAAAAAAATTTTGCCTCTCCCACTATACTTGTTAAAAGTTTTGCGTTAGTATACCGCAATGAAACAGTCGCCCTCAACTGAACCGTCCACTGAATTCGACTAGTTGTATATTATAATCGATCGATGGCGGCAGCGACTGTGGCGCGATGATCGCGCATTGCCATAAATTACCAACTTAAATGCAAATGTATATTTCATCCTGATATCTATAATAAGCAATTTCTAAGCAGACAGTTAGTATAACTTATACAGGGATATTGCATGTCAATGCTAATTTTTATTTGCAATATACCAAGTCGGGGTGTTATTTCGTTGTTTTTTGTTTGTGTTATTATTTATAGGGGTCTTACATTTTGTTTTATATGCGCTGACGCAAAAGTGGGCGTTTAGCGCGATATCGGTGTTGGCATCTTAATCTGGTTTCTTTCTGTTTAATGAAATGGAGGTGATAAATATGGTAATGTCAGGGTGCGCTTAGTTTGTTTTTAACGGGCTTACATATCTTGTTTGACATTAATTGCTGAAAGCAATATGTTGTTATTTTCCTCTACGTATAAATATAAGTGCACATTATCGACACAAAACAATGACTTGTTTATCTTTGGATTTTTATGGGATTTTTTGTTTTTTTTTTTGCTAAATTGAAGTAGTTTCTTGAGAAGGTATTGAAAGCTGTTTTTTTATGGGAACAAAATTATACGACGGGAAGTGTAAGTAGATGGGTTTTAATTAAGGTAGAGGTGCTTGTTTAGATTGTGAGAAGTCATGCATTTCAACTTGAACAGGAACTTGGAAGTGGCAATTTAAATCTCATGTTGGCTTTTGACAGGTTTCAGCAAGCAGGAGTGGTAGAAGTGTTAGGGTAGAGTCGGGTGATATGGCACCTCTCAATATTTTTTATTTAACGATTTTATTTTAAAACAAGGACATCAAAGTTTTGGGTAAGTTCCTGAGGTGTGCAGTCGCGACTTGAAAAAAAAGAGTAAAGTCGAGCAATATTTTTTTTTGTGTATTGAGTGAACGAAGTCTAGATACTAGATAGAAGAGTATTTGGTGCTCAGTATTCATTGTTACCAATAATTAAAAGCCTATTGTGTGTGCTTATTTCCATTTACCATTATTACTGCATGTGATGTACGCTTTTACTCATTTCTTTTTAGTGAAAAAAAAAAACATTTCATTTGGGAGATATGGCACCCCCTAGTTCGACCGATACTATTGCCATTTCTATCGCTGTTAGTTTTATATTGTAAATTTCAGAACTTGTCATTATCTTTTACATCTTTTTTAAATACGTGTAGCGATTGTGGGAAGAAGAACTCCAAGAGGACTTAAAATACCATATATAGGTATGTATTTAATGAACTTTCTTCTGAAATTTTACGCTTTTAAACATTTGAGTATTTTTCATACCATGAATTGTATTTATGTTCCTATTTTGTTATTTAATTAAACAAAGACTTAATAAGTATATTTATTGTTTAATTAATATATGCTTTATTTTTTGGATTGTAACGAAAAGGAAAATGTTGCCCATATCTCCCGACCTTACTCTAGCAGACAGCTACGTCGTTTAACAAAAAAATACATCACTGTGATAATGACCTAATTGTCTGGTAGAAGCTAAAAGAGTGTGTCTCTCTAAAGCTATCTTTAGCATTATAGGTTAATAATAGTTTTGAGATCGGCGCTAAGAGAAACCGTAGTTCAGGGTCGCGCAAAGATAAACAAACCAGTCCATAGACTGTTTATTTTTATTTTGTTCGTTCCAAGACTTTCTCCATTTTCAGGTGTTAGGTATCGGTCGAACTTCTTCGCGACAGCTAGTCTTTAGTTGGAGTATGTATAGTCTTTGGTTTGCTTTGTTTCTTTTTTTTTAACGTTTATTTTTTACTTTAACACTAACGATATTCAATGCTCAAATAATCTTAGAAAAAAAAAAAACACAAATATTTCTATCCCTCAGGCAAATTGGAACGATCAAACATCTGGAACACTGGTGAACGCCCTCAAGTTATATTTTTGGAACACCCTGTCAGCAATGAAATTATAATAAACTTTTTTTTCCCAAGATTCGCAATACTTGGTACGGTTTCTAAAGTAGGACATTCTGTTGAATGTGCAATTTTCCTCCAGTCAACTATCTCTAAAACACCCTGACCCTGTTAAGTATTTATTGATAAATTTACATCCTAGGGAAAATTTCTATAAGAGAAAAACTTGTAGTGGTACATGTTTCCTTTAAAAGTTATTATTTTTTCGAAAAAAGTCGTTTGGATCACAATGCGACGCCAAGTTGTTCAGTGGGGATTGACGGGACATAGTTGCAATTAACCACAATTTGGGTTGAAGAAGCAATACCTATCTGAAAGCATAATAGGTATCCTGGGAAAATTAGGGTGTGTTGTAGGTTTGCCTTTCGCGGGAAAATTTTGTTGTAAGGAGTACAAAAGAAAAAGTGTTCTTCGACTTAGAAAGGCCAGTAATTTCACGTTCTGTCTTCGGCTCATCGAATCTATTAACATTAAAACTGTGCATCCGTTTTCTTTTATCATGCTCTGTAATAGCTCCTTCAGTGGGCTCAATGCCCATCGAAGCGCCAACCCCATCGCGAAGAATGAAACACTCTTCTGAGTCAGAAATTATTATCCAGCAGATTGTCTACCCAATAAAGGTCCTGTCCCGCAGGCATTTTGGCCGCTCCATTCCATTATTTATTCATCCTTCAATTAATCATCTCGAATCGTATAAATCAAACAATCAAACGGCACTGGCACAATATATCAAACGAACTGATCAGCATTTCCTGCCCGAAGCAGCAACCTCTTTCATTGGGTGCTCAACAGAAATGATCACATTAATCACTCGCAAAAATCAGCGCTCCACTCCGCACGTCTATGTATACACCCACCTTAGTGTGTTTTATTTTCGAAAATATCCTTGCAATACAGATATCGCCCATATGCATCAGGGTATATGTGCATGGCCATGGCCAAACCGGAGCTTGCCTCCGAAAAACCTCTACCGTTTCGGTAGGCAACCGTGTTCATATCGTCATCATGCTGCTGCCACAATATAACATTATTAATAAGGCAATATATTATGGCAAATATCCAGATATTATTTATGGCCATGTGCTCGCCGAGCTAGGGGTCTCTGTCTTTGTCTCGCTAAGCTCTCGTTCGTTCGTTCGTTCGTCTTATTATGTTCTTTCGATAAAATATATTTATTAGTTTCTGTTTCTTTTGTTTCGTTGGCGGCGTATTCCCAGTTGGCAAGGGGTGAGGATGAAGATCTGTCCCGACAACCTTCCAACGAGCCCTATATAGTACAATCCGAAAAACCGTCCATTCGTCCGTCGGTCTGGTTGTACGCTCGTTCAGATTTAATATTACAATTTATGTTGGCTATTAAAATGTCGGATTTGTATTCCTTTTGTTGTTGTTGTTGCTGGAACGCGGGCGGCTGTATCACTATACACAAAAATGAAATTAAATTTATGAAATATACACCAAAAAGCAGTGAAAAGACCGTGAACAGGCGCTCCATTAGCACTTTCAACTGAAGGCAAGGCGGCACTTCTTTTCCTTGGAATAAGGTTAGCGAGAGAAGAGCTCCCCCTCGCTCCCACAAACAAAGTGTGGTTTTCACAGAGTTCTCTCAGCTCAACTTAATTAAATGCAACTTAATTGGACATAAATCAAGAGCTGAGCTCTAATTAAGAAAGACAAAGTGAGCTGGCGTGAATAAATATAAGCAGAGAGCGGCGCGTCAATTTCAAATTTGAATGCGGATTTAGGTGGAATCTCGATGGCCGGTGATTGAAATTGGAAGCGTAACAGCGACGCCACATGTGTGGGTAGATGGAAGCTGTCTTCTTATTAATTGAATACAAGTGGCAGATGCTATCAATATGACTGATGAAGATATTTGTTTGTGCGAAGTTTTGGACGTTTTTGGCCTGTGACTCATCGAGCAGGCAGTCAATCCATTAATCAAATGTTTCAACACTTTAGACATATTTGGTCTCGGCGGTGGCTCGGTGAGATTCATGAATCCGGGTTGAAATGACAAACAAATGCTGAAAATATGCCGGAGGGAGACAGTTTACACAATAGCTCTCTCTATCCCAATTGGATTTCGATCTTTCGGTTCCATAAAGTTGCACGCTCACTAAGGGAAATCATATGCACCGAAAGAACTGTAGTGATTTAAAAGGGTTATGAAGGGAGTGCAGGAATATGAATTTGGTGGCGAAAGGATTAAATGGATTGCAAATAATAAATATATATATTTCAGCCATACGAAAATATTTTCCAAAAACATTTTTTTTTAATTGAAAATTATTGTTTGGCACAGTTTAAATAACAATAAAAATGTCTGGCAATAATAGATTAATGTTGCAAAAAGTTAAAAAAAAAAAACAAATTCTTAAAATTATTTGAAAAATTGATTCCTTTACAGACAGCCTTTATGACGTCCGGGAGAGTGAGAGAGATAATTTCAGTGGGGGCAATACCCCCATATATTTGGCTTAATACAAGCTAAAACTAACATTTAGGCTTAAAGTAACAACTTAAAACTAAGATGCTTAAAACTAAGACATGAAAAGCCTCAAAACTTAGACTTAAAGATAAGGAGAGTGGTGAAGGAGATCAAGTTTGAGGTGGGCAGAGCTGCGGTTGAAATCGAAAATTGAAAGGTTGGAATTAACCTTTCGCAGCATACGGGAGATTGGTTCATTGGAGCCATATGAGGTACGGTGGTTTGATGGGTAAAAGAGTCGAGGGCAACGTAAATTACGGGGGTTTGTGTTGAAGAAAATAGAGTTGTAAAGAGACGCGCAATCGACGGTGCTTGAGAGAAGACGATAAATGAAAAGTATGTCCGCAGCGTCTCTGCGTTCCTCAAGGGTATTCAGGTTAATGAGATTGAGCCGGTCTGTGTACGGTAGCAAGATAAAAGGATCGTCCCAAGGCAGACCTCGGAGGGCAAATCGAAGAAAGCGACGTTGGACGCTCTCAATTCTGTGAGCATGAACTCGATGAAAGGGAGACCACACTTGACTAGCGTATTCAAGAAGGGGACGAACTAAGGTGATGTAGAGAGATCTAGTTACGTAATGTTCGGAGAATTCTTTAGACGAAAATTTAGCTCCCTGTCGTACAATATGCCAAGATCGCAAAGAGAATGAACGAGAGAGATTGGTTGACCGTGGAGAAGGTAAAGTCGGGGAGGGGGCTTGTTGCGCTTGCGTGATAGGGTAATGGATTGGCATTTGGGGATGTTGAGTTCCTAGCAATTTTTGAGGTACCAGGTCGAAAAACGATCGAGGTCTTCTTGAAAGAGACAGGAGTCTTGAGGTGAAGAGATGCTTTTGAACAATTTAGTATCATCTGCGTAGAGAGAGAGGGACGAGTGTTTGATGACCTTATCACGATCATTTACCGTTAGGATGAAGAGAAGGGGACCTAAATGGCTGCCTTGTGGGACACCAGATGTTGCTAAAAAGGAGTACGAAAGTACGGTCCTAAAGCGAACGCTATAATACCTGTTTTCAAGGTAGGAAGATACCCATTTTATCAATATAGGTTCAAATCCGAGGGCAGACAATTTGAAGAGAATTAACTGGTGTGAAATCTTATCAAAGGCCTTGCTGAAGTTAGTTGCAATGACGTCGACTTCGTTGCCATTCTCTAAGGTTGAGACGGCAAAGGATACAAATTCGACGAGATTTGTAGTAGTCGATCTAACTTTCAGGAAGCCATGTTGATAGGGTGAAATAAGGGACTTGCTTCGAAAACTTAAGACTTCGAATAAAGTACTTTCAAAAATGTTGGGCATATGTGAGAGTTTGGCAATTGGGCGGTAATTGGTAACTTCATTTTTTGATCCTTTTTTGTGTATCGGGGTAATGAACGAGGTCTTCCAAATCTGGGGAAATTCTCCGTTTGAGAGAGAAAGACGAAAGAGATCAGAAAGTGGGAGCAAGAGATTTGAAGAACACTTCTTAAGAAAAATGGCTGGAAGACCATCTGGGCCGGGTAAGAATTCGTCATTAAGCTTTTGTAACTTAATTTCAATTAGAGAAGGGTCTACTGTTTGAGGAAGAAAGGGACCGATAGAGAAGTTCGGTAGGTAGGAAAAGTAAGAGGGATCCGGTGCGAAGGAGTTATCGGCAAAAGATAGCTTAAAAAATATGGCAAAAAAGTTAGCAATAGTATCTGGGTCAGTGGAGGATATATTTTTATAAGAGAGAGAAGGAGGGTAGTCGTCGGATTTTTTTTATAATTGACGAATTGGAAAAAAGACTTTGGATCGTTTATTAGATTGGTGTGTGCATCATTTAGATAGCTTTGGTAGAGAGAGTTATAAAGCTGGGTAAAATTAAGATTGATACCGAGATAGTTGGAAAAGTCGGAAGAAGAACCGGAGCGGAGAAAAACTGCCCATAGCTTATTTCTTTTATTACGTAAGGAACGTAGTCTTCGATTATACCACGGGGGGGAATTGGATGAAGTTTTATGGCGAGAAAAAGGAACATAGAGAGAAATGGAGGTAAATAACTCTCTGTAAAATATGGAAAGAGCATCATTTAATGATAGATTGGCAAAATCGAAAGAGCATTTACTAACATATGCATTAATTTTTTGGAAGTTAGCCTTGTGAAAGTCGTAAGAAGAGATGACTCCGGGGGAACTGGACTGGGGTGGAGAGCTGTGGAAAAATGAAAGAAGAAGAGGGGGATGAAGGTTGTCGATAGTAGATAGACAAAGAGTACAAGGCGAGACTGAGGAGTTAATGGGGTCAGTTGTGAATATAAGGTCTAATTGCCTACCCATGTAATTTGAAACCCCGCTAACTTGGCATAGACTAGAGTCTGTCAGGCTATCTAGGAAGAGACATTCCTTAGATAACATATCTAAAAACTGGCCGTACTGAAATTCTCTCTCAAAAACGTTGCTAGCTCTTAGACTATAGCAGAATTGTTTGGCCAGAATGGGTGCTCGTGTATCAGCTCTATGCTGTAGTTATGCCGGTAATATGCAGTCATCTCCTGCTGCTTTGTATGGCTTCAGGGAAGATATGACACATTTTATGGCGTTTGTATTGCAGATTTGTTTCGCAATTTTCCAGTCTCTTCTCATAGGTAGGCAGATCCGCTCGATTCGGGGAAATAATAATTGAATAATAATTGATTCGGGAAAGTGTGTTTTAAGTAGGAGTTCAAGTGTCTCTTTCTTATTTTGTGGCTGACGGTCATTTTCATCGGTGTTCACCTAAGGTGATAGTTCTGTCTGAGGCAAGAACTTTATAGAGTCGACAGCTGGAAGACGTGTCTGATATGCCGTCACAAAATCGCCTAAAGGATTATTATTATTATTATTATTTTTTAATTAGTTTTATTATTTCTTACGCATGGCGCTGTTTTTTAAACGATGACCTTTTTATTCATATGTCTGCCGACTATATTGGCAGGGAATATTCCGGGGTCTGAGCATCTGCACCTCTCTACAGACTGACAGGCTACGCTTAAGGTCTTGATTGACCCTATGAGCAGTGACATTCATGCTGTTTCCTTGCAGAAAATACTACAAGTTATATCTGTAGTTGTTGTGTACTAGATTTAAATGCCACCACTGTTCGATGCGATATGCTTGTTGAGTGGCGGAATTCCTTCAGATAATTTGATGGATTATTGTATTGCCTTTGTTATGTTCTGCCGGACCATTGGTGCTGATGTGGTGTGTGCTACGGGAGACACTATATCTAAGCTTCTCATCGCTAAATCCATTTGAAGCTTTCCCTAAAAGCATAAGGATTTCCAGTAATACTGGATTTTTGTTTAGTGGGTAGTAAGTAAAATGGACCTGCTTTTTTCATCGGAAAATTAAACGAGGGTGACGAGGTTCCCTTTTTGTAGCAAGAAAACTATTAACAAGTAGGTACATGTGCATGAAAGCATTTTGATGTCTCTGTTCGTTATTGCATCCGAACTCAAAGTCGTCGAACCTTACACCAAGCCTTATATTCGCAAGTCTGAGGCGAGTTTCCCGATTAGGCAGAGCGTTATATGCTTTGCTATGTCTGCATCCTTCCCCAAATTATTATAGTGAAACTAAGAACCTAATAGGGATGAACTTATTACACAAGATGTACAATTTAATTCAGCTATAGGTTTCGTTTGAAAATCCGTACATAAATATTATCGAGTTGTACGCCTCAAGAAATAAAGCGAACGAGCAAGAGACAACCTCATTATGTACCTACTCATCATCACTCGATTTATAACCAAAATTGCTCCGAAACTCCAAAACTGCTGATAGGCGATGTGCTGCCATCGTGGATACTGAAAGATAAGACCCATCCAATGAGTGTAGGCGTTGAGATCAACATTAGTACAATGCACAACAGGAAAGAGATTTGTTGTCAATATATTATCATTCCAAATTAAAGCAGATAGATGACAGCTTTCGGCGATATAAGCCATATGACATCTCCAGCAGACCGCAAATGCATTCTACAGCTAGATATTTTACAAGCTGTTTTCCAACGTTCATTTCTATTAAGTCATAGGACAACATTGTGATTTCATTCCACATAAATCCAAGTGTCAGTGCATCCAATCAAAATATACTGAAATATCAAATTTTCCACCCAATCAAAGTTCTTCTCAGCTGCGCTATGAAGAAGGCTATTCTAATTAATTCAAAAATCTCCAGCATCCAAAAGTAAAACCAAAATGTCCACCGATCACTTCAATCTTCCTTCCTCAGAGCTGTTTATTTAAATGTTATGTCCGCTAGCCATGAGCTTATCCAATTTCGTTTTTCTCACAAACTCATTCAATTGTCAAAGAATCACTGCACCTAGCATTTTAGAGATAAGCCGGCATTTCCGTCTCGCCTATATAGCCCGCTGCAGGTACTTCTAACAAGAAAATCCGATACTACCTCTCATCCCTAATACCATGCCATTTGCACAATCATCTCTATACCCCCCCTCTGAATGGCTTCCAAAGGACAAAGCCAAAAGTCAAAAATCATGTTGACAACCAATGATTTTGACACTTTGCTCCATTCACTCAAAATGACTCCCAGACACATGAGTAAGAGAAAATAAAAACCCTACCCACCGGCAACGTTGCCAGATTTTTTTTTCAAAAGACTGTAAATTCAAAAAAAAAAAAAAAAAAACTGTATTCTCAACCAAAAAACTGTATTTGCTTCAAAAACAAAGAAATATTTGGGAAATTACGCTTTTTTTAAATTTTATTAAACAAAAATAACAAAAACAGTTCATTTTAAATAATTTTAAATTTTATTCTTTCAAATCTGAAATTTAAGAAAAAATTTTAATTTGTACTAGGAGGTAATTTTAAAAACTGTAAACAGTTTAAACTGTGAATATGGCAACGTTGCCCACCGGATCCATTTAGTGGCGCTGCTCTTGGGCTTCTCCATCCAGCCTCCCATCAGCAGTGTGTGTGTTAATGCTGTGTCGTAACGGGCTTCTTATCGTTTGTCGCAATTTCCTAATACCACCGACGACACCACAACACAGATTCGCATACAAAGCGAGAGAGTGAGAGAGAGTGTGGCTCCGAGAAAGGACATCAACTGGAGGAGGTTGTACAGTACACCACCATCCTATATGGTTGCGGTAATGGCCGCTTAAAAGGAATTTTATGACATCCTGCATCGGGGAGGTTGTAAAACGGAAAATCTTACATGATTTTCCGAAAGAGAAAAACCAAAGAAATCGGCAAAAGGACCAGCACAAGGAAAGAACCGAGATGTGGTGATACTTTGTCGAAATGGTTGCGAGTAGTAGGTATGGGCACACTCATTTTCTAGTTTGCACTTTTCGCTAAGTCCTCTTCGTGAAACTGGTCCTTAATAGGAAAATGATACCCTGGGTGGCTGTGGGCTGTGGGCTGTGCGAGCAATACCAGAGCAGTCTTAAGTGAAAAGCCATAAAATGCTTTTGCTATTTGAACTTGCCGTTTTTTTTTTGCGGATGTGGTTGGTACTCGTGTATAGTGTATTCCGACCCAAATGGCTCTCAGAGGTGCTTGCATGCTTTGAAAACCATTTTGAACTTTCCGTTTATTCTCGGGAGAATGTCATTTGGTTCGAAGAGCTGACATTGCGACCGAGTGCTAGTTACAGTCTCCTTTTTTTTCCTTTTCTCGTGTGCGGCAAATGTGTTGCAATTTTGCTGGCGATAATAGTGGAAGTGGGAATTGACACTTTTACATGTGTCATCAGTTTGTGTCGTCACGGAAATAAGATTCGCATAGGTTTTTCGCTTTCGAAGAGGCGGTGCTATAGCTGTTATGTATCCGAAAGCTTCCTGTGGCTCGTTTGATTGACAATTTATTTACCATAGAATGCATCGGACTATAATGGGCTTGATTTTCCAAGGATGCCTTCTATTGTGGGTTTCATTCAATTGTAGGGTCTGCGGCTAGCTAAAATAAGGAACTTAAGCTTAGGCCAATCTTTTTCCGACGAAAAGAACCGATTTACAATTTGACTGAAAACTGTCAAGATTCAGATTGCAAACTGTCAACTGTCAAATTGCAAACTGACAACGTTATTAAATTTTATAAATTTGGTTCCAAAAAAAAAATGGTTCTTAGCGCCCCACTGATGGAGCACTTGTATCATATTACATTTGACATATGTACCTAATCGACCATTTAAGACAGCTATGATGACCGTTTTCGCATAACATTTGCTTTGCAGTATGCAGTGGCATCGAGACGTACAAGAAGAGGTCATATTGAAGAGAATATTGAAGAGAATTGATATAAAGAAGTTGCAGCTTGCTCTGTGTCCATCCATTTTTTGTGTTCTTATTATATTTTTGTATTTGTATATAAATTGTGTAGAAAGTTTATGGTATTTCTAGCATTACTTCAATAACATATTCATGTATCTAATATATTATTTAATAAAAAAAAAAAATATATATCTATATATAGACGTAATGTGAATAATCGAAGTTAGAATACCGTTTTTTCTTAAAATTCCACTATTTTTACACTAACATTTTTCACACTTCATAAATTGTTTCCAATTTAATCTACTACAGTTTATTTATTAAAATCCAAATTTTCTTTTTTCTCCTAATAGGGATCCGGTCGAAATTCTGCTTTGCAAAATTCTGTCTGCTCACACAAAAATTCAGCTTTTAACATTTTAAGCAATAAAATTAGCTTATTCTGCTACAAAAAAAAAAAAAACGATTATGAACAAGAACAAAAAAAAAAAGTATTTTTTTTTATTATAATATACATAAATTATGCATTTTGATTTTAATAATATATTACATTTAAATAAATTACAAGTAAAAAATTCAGTAGAAAATTATTTCACATTTGAAATTACCAAAAAAATTAAGAAACAAAACAAAGCTATGTTTTTTTTTATATTCGTTTAAGAAGACCAACTTATTTAATTCTGGTTGGACCTTAGGAAAATAATCGTCGCAATTGAATCATCATAAAAGAGACATCAGCCGCAGTGCACCTGTCCCTTCACTCACTTGTCATCACACAATTCTTTGCCCGCCATAATTTATTTCCCCCCAGGGGAGTCGCGATCCAAAGTGAAACCAAAAAAAGCGCCACGCTAACAGGAACATAAAATGCGAACATAATTAACGTAGCTCCTCGAAGAAGAACATGAAATACTTACAACACGACAACGCAACGCACTGGCTTCGCTGTAATAAATTTCACTAAAAATACGCCGCCAAACTGTGGAAGTTCACATCTGCAACGAGGGGCGGGCTGGGGGGCTTAATTTTAGGTCGAACGCGCCGACATTTAGCACTCCACTCTCTCAGCACTCGGAACATTCCGATTCCACCATATGAATGTGGTGGATGGTGGATTCATGCACAATCCAAATCCACTTGCGTTTTCAACACGGTGGATGGCTGATTTATGTCCGATGGCACAATATCGTCCCCATAATCGTTGCACGATAAATTCTAAAAAAGAGTCGCATAATTTACGCTCCACAGCAGATCACACAGTAGCGGCGCAAAGTGTGTTTGCGGCATTTCGCGCGGGGGCGACCATCCGACAGAGTGGGAGGCGTAATGTGAGTTCCAATTTTTATTATTGTTCCACCTCGCGTTTTATCGTTACCGTCGTCTTATTCCTTTCGTTTGTAATCTTTTACGCTGTGGCATTACGCCTGTCTTTTTATTTTGTTCGCTTTCGCAGTTATTCAGTGAAATTTTTTATTATTCGCACAGTTTATTTGGTTTTCCGTTGGAATTTATGATGTTTTCCAAGAGCGGCGGGAATATAGTTTGAGTTAATTTTATTCGCAATAAATCTGTCAGCACGCAACGCCATAAAAATGTATAAATATGTCGTAATTAATTATTTAATCAAAACATTTTCATTCCATTGCGTCGGCGTCGTCGCTGTCGCCCGTCGGGGGTGCGTTCGACTTGATTGTTTTCAGTTGTTGTGTGGTAAAGTTATAGGTTGTCTCCCTTTCGTTTCAATGGGCCATTTAGCTCGGATTGTATATTTTCATTGCATGTTGCTTCAGTAGCATGTGTGTTGGTGATGGCTTTTATGATTTTATGACTAAACTGTGGGTGGGTGTTCAAATGCCCTTGGAGACAGGCCTCCTATTTTTTTTTAAAATTGATTCTCAGCGTGAAACTATAAAACTTTCAATTGACTATTTAGCATGAACAATTAATTAGCTGGCAGCTTATTAGCTCAGTGGTGATTGAAGTGAATACCACTTAATAATATCATTGGGGCTTATGGTTTATTATTAGGCCATCCGCTACTGAAAAAAAAAAACAGGCGAACATATGCCAAACGTTGTGTGAGAATACTCTGCCAAAAAGGCATGCATTTTTTTTTGCACTTTGCTCTATCGCTCAAGGCAACCAATTCTGCTTTCATCCGCCTTTAACAGGCTCCATGCATATGATGTGTCAAACAAAGTAGGTAAAGGGTGACACGCGTCTTAAGCTAAGATTATTCGTGTCATTTTTCGTGGCAAATTCGTGGAATCGTTGAAAAGTGAATAAAAGTTAAAGAAGTTTTAAGTTTAAAAAAGAAAATACTGCAATATTGCACCTAGAATATGATAAGCTTGTTGATATTTCATTTCTTCTTCAGTGGTGCCGGAAATGCATCTAATCACTTGCTTGTTGTAAATATTTTTGGACATACGAGTCGATATTAGTTACATAATGTATTAACCTACGACTTGCTGCTCTTTAATTTTCGCGCTTACATAGCAAGCGAAAGATAGTGTATTCGTACAAAATTTCGAACTCGAGATGTTAATCAATGCTGACATTACGATAACAGACGAACTGAAAAAAGTGGATCTTGAAATTCTGTCCGTCTGTCTGCCTGTCTGCCACGAGGCCTGCAGCCTAAAGGGCTGTCCCAATTTCAGTCAAATCTCGGATTTTGAGCCCCGAACTGTAAGCCCCCATTTACAGTTCGGGGCTATTTGTTTTTTTTTTTTGCATTGTAACCTCAATACTAATACCTCGAATACAAAATTTGTATACCAGTTTGATTTTTTTCGAAAACTGTTGAATACGATTTCAACCAAATGGATATTTAAGCTTAAGTGGGTGATGTTACCATGACTACATACCCATTTTTTTGCTAAAAAATCGATTAACGGTACTTTTGAAATTTGCTCATATCTCGAAAACGGCCCATATGAATAATTTCTAAGGTAATACGGTCATTTCCAACTTAATGGAAAACTCAGTTTTTCTCGGTACACATTATCGTAAAATAGATTTTTGAAAAAAGTCATTTTTTTAAATCTAGTTTTCCTTAGTTTACCTGAAAATGGCAATAAAGATTTTGACCAAAATGCAAACTTAGAGGAATATTGATATTCTTAAAACTGTTGCGTTCTTAATTTTTAATTCGAATCACCGGAAACGCTAATTTTTAAAATGCTTAAAATGCTCATATCTTGAAAACCCCATTTTTGACTTCGATAAAACTTTAAAAACCAAGTAATGCTTGTATCGCGAACAATAAAGTATAATCGGTTTCCAGCTATATTGTTAACAAATAGTATTTTTAAAACTAAACATTGCAATATTTGGTAGGTACTGTTTTGTCTGCCAAATTTTACAAAAACCGCTCTAACGATTTTGATCGATGTATTATATTAAAGATAATATCAGTATTTTAAGTAAAGCCGTTTTTTTAAATTATTTCTCAAAAATCAAATCAATTCAAATGTTTTTATAGGCGGTTGTCCAAAAGGAGGCCGCGGACAATCAATAGATTGGGCATCGATGTTCACAAGGGAGGGACACTAGGCCATGGTTCCGTAGCCACTTAGGAACGATTTTTTTTTTCAGTTTTTCTTTTCTTTTTCACTATCATTTTCCAACTACTATTTCCAGTGCCTGCCACCTTATCTATCCCCCTCTCATAACCCGAACCCAAGCCGGCCATCTGTTTCGAGGAGATGGTTCAAAGTTTTGAGAGGACTGCCGGACGATAGCGCCGAGCGGAAGTAAGCTACATAAGACATGCTGGCTTTCCTCGTCAGTCCGGAGCATGAACGTTCCTCAAAAAATACTTCTTGTGGTAGAAATAGACTTCTAGTTTGTGCAAAGAATTTACCTTATTTTTAAAGTCAACTGCTTCCCTTATACGATTTGTGGCCTCTTAAAATACCCTTTTTAAAATAACCAAATTTAACCTACCTCTTAAAAGTTTAGTTTTTAGGAAACTGGAAACTGCTTATAAAAACAGTATTTTTTATTTGAATATTCAGGTCTGCCCTCCAAAGTCACCCCTCGTTTCTACAAAGCCACCCTTGCTGTAGGAATACAATGCAATCGTCACATTTACACCGGAAACGCCGATTCTAATGCAGATAATTATACACGTCACAGATAGTGAGGAATCCATATGACGGAATCCATCACGATAGCAAGCGCTTTAATGGGACACCTCTTGAGTTCACGTTGTGGGTGTTCGCTGCACTCAAGCACCGCTTCAGCTATCATCCGCGAGATGATCGATCACCATGGTGCTCGGTGGAAAAGTGAATTAATTCTTGTCACGACACAACAAACACCACTCTCTTGCACACACTCTCGACTCTCACACAGCCATGTGTCACTTTACGCCAAATTTATTCCCGCGCATTTGGGATTCTATGCAAAGCAGCTCTGTCAAACTCTTCCAAGGAGGATGTGGTTCAAGTAGTGGCCTGCCAGCAGCCAGCTACTTCAAAACCGAAGGCGGAACATGTATGTTCCGCAGCCAAAAGACAGACAAATGATCTTGTTATACTGATCGTAATCTGCAATGTCTGTCTGTCTGTGTGCTTCTCTCACTCTGCGCGGTAGCACTTTGGCTAGTAATTCGCCGAGGACGACACGAAATGTATCTCATAAATTTTGCGCTCCTCGACTGCGCGAAATGTGACAACATAACGAGCAAAGTATACAGAGAACAGAGGTTGTCGTTGTTGTGCCTTGTGCGGTGGCAGCAGCAGGTCGACTCGAAAGTGTTCCACCAGCGTGCTGCTGATCAGCTGGTGGAACAAGCTGGACGAGGCTCTTGTTAGAGATTGGAGCATGTTTCTTCGCCCGCTAGGTGCTGCAGTGCCAGTGATGTTCATCGGAATAGATTTGTATGCAAATGCGGAGCAAAAATGCTTGTTGTTGGGAGTGTTTGGTTTGGTTTCAGCGAACTCATTGGTGGTCGGATCGGAGGAAGGAATTCGTGTTTATCGTGACAAGAGTGCAACGGTTTTATTTAAGAATTGTTTCAAGTCAAAAGGTGTTGGGGTTAAGCAGGGATTAAATGGGGGAATAAGTGAATTGAAATGGGTGCACAATTGAGTTGGAGTTTGGAGTTGTTATCCAAAAGAAGGTAGTAAGAGTTTGTGCGGACTAAAATGGTCCAAGTTATAAAAACAATTTAATTTCTAAGTAATGCTAAATTTTAGATGGCGAAATCATCTATGGAAGCCGAATAACTCGACAGACGTGCACGACCCTCCCTCTCCTCGTGTACGCTAGCCATGTTTCAAGAATCGAGAGCATACATGTCGATTTCTCCGATCTGCTCTTCGTGGTCTTTCTTGGAATGATCGCCTAATCTTACCTCCTAATCGCGACCGTGTCAAACCAATTAACCTAAATACTCTTGAGGAACGCAGTTAATCTCAGGATCGGTGGATTGCACGTCTCTTTATAACTGAATCTGCTTTAACACTAACCCTCGTATGTAGTCTGAGTTGCCTCGGCTTTTCTATGTTCCAACCCACCGCACCTCCTATGGCTCTAACCTCACTATTTTCGACATCAATCGCAGCACTAAAAAAAATTTCTCCCTAAGCATTCTTAGGTTCAGGTCCTACTTTGATTCAGAAAAAGTGACTTTCGCCAAACAGATTTCGCGTCATCGGTCATTTCGGTTTCAAATGATGTTGCAATTTTAAGAGGGAGATATATATATATATAGAGAGAGATAGAGAGATAGATAGATAGAGGGAGAGAGAGAGAGAGAGAGAGTGACCAGTTAGACAGAGACAGACAGAGACAGTCAGAGCCAGTCAGAGCCAGAGCCAGAGACAGAGCCAGAGCCAGAGCCAGAGACAGGGACAGAGACAGAGACAGAGACAGAGACAGAGACAGAGACATAGACAGAGACAGAGACAGAGACAGAAACAGAGATAGAGACAGAGACAGAAACAGAGGCAGAGACAGGCAGAGAGCTATTTGGTAACAACTTTTTGACACCATTTTAGTGTTCCCAGACTATGAAGACTGTTTACAAGCATTAATTTCCCCCTAAATTCAAACAAAATTCAACTCTTTTTTCCCCTAAGTGAAATTTTCATTTATTTAAAAAACTCATAAATTCAATAGATAGAAAAAAATTCAAAGTGCTTAAAATTATTTAAAGTGCACTCAATTTGTGTACATGTACAAGTATGAATATTTATAAGATTTAAATTTGTTTGTAATAAAAATACGTTTATATTTAACGTTTAAGCAATTTAAATTTGAAAGATATTTCTTATTTTTCCCCTTTTTTCAAGCATGTGCCTCATTTTCCCCCACTTTTTTATTATAGAAGTGCCAAAATGATTGTTAGTGGTTGTTCGCTTAGACAAACCATACACAAAAATCACATTGACTAAAGGCAGCGCGCACATTTGGAAAACGATTTCAGCCAGCTTGGTGCGCTAAAATAAATAAAAAATAAATAAATGAAATCACAGCTCGTATGGTAGGCTAGGTAGTGACATAAGTTAAGGTCGTGGCTCGTGGTTCAGCACGCGATATAACCTATTAAATTTTCAAAACACTTTCTCAACTAAAAGAAGTCACTACCTGTAAACTTACTGAAAATGGGTTGAGATGGTTACTTTGGTGTAAAAGTTATCATGGAAATCACATATTTTCTTTGGATGTATTCTGGTGAAGGATTTTTTCATTAAATTTTTGAATTGTCGATGTAGGTGGTCGTGCTCGTGCCGTCGTGCTAAAAAAGATATTGTTTGGTTCTCGTTTGTACTGGATTTTGATATTAGTTTTAGTTACTTTTATTTTTAAATCAAATTAAAATGAGCAAGAGATCGCGTGTGTGGGAGTTCTTTGATAAGTGCTCCAATAGAAATTTTGCTAAATGCAATATTTGTAACCAGGAATACAAAACGAGTGGAAATACTTCAAATTTGACTGACCATTTAAAACGAAAGCAAGTATACGAATGGCAACTATTTTTGGGTAATATTATTCCTAGTCCAACGGAGTCTGAAATTGATGATCCACAAGAACCAGAGTGTAGTACCAATACCAGAAGGACAATAAAGCAATATTTTAATAGAACAAGGTTTTATTTGGATGATTCCGTCCGTAAGAAGCATTTAGATCAGCTCTATGTCCGGATGATTGCGACAGATATGGATCCTTTGCGCAAGGGCGAGCATGAAGGATTTAGAGATTTTGTCGCCGGTCTAGATGAAAAATATGCAATCCCCACCACATCATCACTTAAGACCTCTCTTTTGCCAAATTATTTTGAAAATTTAAAAATGCAACTTCAAACTGCTCTTGATTGTACTCAGTACATATCAATAACTACTGACATGTGGACCAATATAAATAATGAAGGGATACTTGCTGTTACATCTCTTTTTTTTTATAAAAGAAAATTAATAGCTCCATTGCTAACAGCTGTTAAGATTGAAGGCAGGCACACAGCTGAAGCAATATCACAGGTGAGTTTTAATTTTTGTCGAAATAGGCCATAGACATCACACTAACAGATTGGAAAATTCGTTCCAAGGTTGTTGCAATCGTGACCGATAATGCAGCATCTATGATAAAAACTGCGCAACTTCGTCAAATTCGGCACATTCCATGTTTTGCCCACACATTGAATTTAATCATTTTTGACATTTTCGGTTTATCAAATTTTCATACAATTCTCAAGAAGTGCAAAGATATTGCGGCTTATTTTCATTCAAGCTCAGTAGCTTCAGATAAACTTAAAAATATTCAGCGACAGCTTAACAAGCCCGAACTGAAGTTGATTCAACATTGCCCTACCCGTTGGAATAGCGTGTACGCTATGATCAATCGAATACAGTGCATTAGGCAAGAACTTACCTTAGCTATAAATCAGTGTGAGAGGGCACCTGCTGTCTTACTTGCTGAAGACTACAATGTGATCGAAGACATCATTATACTTCTCGAACCATTTGATGTGGCAACGAGTACAATTTCGGGTGAAAATTATGTAACACTCTCGTATGCTATTCCCTTAATTTCGAGGAATAATGCTTAAATTATCAAAGATGTGTGTTAAAACGCCAATAGGGAAAGAAATTCATGACTGCCTAAGAAAATCAATTGGAGAACGACTGAAGCCATATGAAAGAAGAACTCCAACAATTTTAGCCACCATTTTAGATCCAAGGTTTAAGAAAAATGGTTTTAAAACAGAGGAAGAAGGGAACAACGCGGCACATTGCTAACAAAGGGAGTATGCAGCATTTTTAAAAGAGACCAAAACAGTGGAGTATTTTAGTATCGATGAATGCAGAGCATCCACTAGCACAACAACGACTCAAATGGAACAAAACGCTGCATCTGAAGCAGAGCTTAAAAAACAAAAATCAAAAGAGCTGTTGTTTCCGTCTGAATTTGTGACAGAAAAATGCCGAAACCGAACACCCCTAACAGATGCAATTATTGATATCCGTCAATATATTGAAAAAATGCCTATAGACAGTGATAAATGTGCCGCGGAATATTGGGCGAATTCCGATTTACACGGGCTTAAGAAGTTTGCGGAAATCTATTTATGCATACCTGCGACTTCCGTTCCAAGTGAAAGGATATTTTCAAAGGCTGGGATCATACACAATGAAAAACGGAATCGTTTAAAAGCAAAAAAACTTAATATGCTCCTCTTTTTGAAACAAAATTCAAAATATTTTGACAATAAAATCAACTAAAATTCTTTGCCCTATATAACTATGATTAGAATGTTTGTTTCATTTGATGGACTCCAATAACGTTTCTACAGTTTCTTAAATTTTGCAGACTATCGATACTATCGATAGTTTTTAGGAAAACATCGATACTATCGAAAAGTTAAACTATCGATGTTTTACGTACACTAGTTATCAGTAATACAGAAGTGGGAAATGACAAGTGGTTTCAAAAATAAGTACGCCTGTTCTAGCGAATGAAAGTTTCCCAACTGTCCCATCAACAGGTAGTACTTTCATGTCGCACTCATCATAACAAGCACCCTACATTTGAAAATCCATCGATCAGTAAATCCCACACAGCCTACGAACCAACTTCGGCTATAAAAACTTTTTTTTTATACGGAACATTAAGCAACTATTACGAGATACGAGGTATTAAGATAGAGCCGACACAGTAATTACTTTTCACTTCATTTACTTGGGAGAATTCAATTTTCACCCCAGCACGATGATGACTATTATGATGCTACATTGCTTAGTTTGAAAGAGGATCACAATAAATATCAATCAAGTCTGTCGGTGACAAAATAACAACTTAATTCATTGATCCCACTGAGGCGTTTCATTGCGAGATGCGCGACACAAAAACGACTAACTGATGTTCTGCTCGGTCCTCAACCAGGCTGCCTGTCTCATAATCCTTATTTATTATTTGCTGGTGCATACATGCCATCGGAATTCTAAAATGAAATTAATTAAAATATAAATAAAAATAAAAATAGAAGCACAACCAGGCACAGGCAAATGTCATCACTCAGAGAATGGTGCGGGAGCGACAGCTAATTTCACGGTGCTTTGAGATTTGCTTGGCATGTCCGCAGTCGCGTATCTTTAATTAATTCTTCAAGGGGGCTTAGTAATTTTATTTCGTCGACGCTCGAAGTTGGACGATTTATTGTCAAATATGTTATGTGTCACTGAGATGTGCATGTGTGTTGGGGAATTTACGACCGCCAAGGGGCTTATTATTCAGTAGCGCGGATGGATGGCAAATGAATTTTTCATGAATGGGCTCATATCCAAACCCACCCACTTTAAAATTTGATCGCCATCACCATTCACCACGCCAACGTGATCGCCAAATGAGCTGTCAAGTTTAACAAAGGGGTGCTGGTGCCGAGATGTTTTTTTCGCTGTTTTGCTCTAAAAAAAAAATTCTTGTGATGAATTTAATTGTGCATAATTCACTGTGGAATTATTATTGTGTTAAGCGTTTGATTTTATTGGGGACATTGTTTTTCTTCTTTTGTTGTTTGAACATTTTATTTGAATTTGAATATCAGTGATGCGGTTGGAAGGAATTTTCATTTTATTTGCTGGGAATTTTATAAGCTCTATTAATTGGTCGTAGTACTTAAGAACTTTGAAATAAATTTAGTGAGAACTCTGTATAGAAAATATCTTATTTTTCACCCGACTTATGTTAGTTAAAAAAAAATCTTTTAGCTTTATTGCAAAGATCAGAAAGGACATCTGACACCGATGGTGAAAAAACATGAAATGGGCTCGTCATTTTCATGTCATTATTAGAAATAAAAAATTAATAAATTTGGTGGAGCTCAATTCTCAACCTCAATGATGGTCAACATTTCGTACTTGGAAGTTTGTTAAGTTTAGCCTGCAAAGAAGATTTTCAATTTTTATAAATAAAAACGAAAAATAAAAATTGATGTTTTGTGACCTAAATTGGGCGGTTGCCGTTTCAAAATTTCTGTGGGGAGTATAGTAGAACATTGTGGGGAGTATAGTAGCACATTGTGGGGAGTATAGTAGCACATTGTGGGGAGTATAGTAGCACATTTTGGGGGAGTACCGGGGAGTAGGTACTGAACGAATTTAGAATTAAGAAATTTATTTTTAGCTAAGCATTTTTCAATTGGGACAGTTCCGATGTTTAAAGCTGTTCTATTTGGACCTTGCATTCGTAAGGTAAGTATTTCATTTTTTTTTCTTTTTTCAAAAAGATACCTTAGATAGGTATGGGAAAGGGACACATTGTACTACGGATAATATAACTTTGAGTATTGAGATGAAATCTCAAGAAAAAACGGTTTCAGAAATAGGAAATTATATAAATTATATAATAGGCTGTTCTTGAAAGCTTATTTATAATGCAATTTGCCATTTTGGAAAATTTAGAACCGCAAGAACTAGAACTCCCCGCGCAAGAAAAATTACCATGAGAGAGGACAAATTGATACGCAGATCCTAGACTGTATCATTAATGTATTCAATACATGTATACAAATATGATGTTGAGTCACAGTACGACATCTCTGTGTCTTCCAGAACAATTAGACGACGATTAAATGAAAATAACTTAAGAGGCTGCAGGATAGTTTCAAAAAAAAAAAAAAAATTGTATGTGCAGAATGGAGTTTGCTAAAGAAATCTGCGAAAACAAATAAGCTTTGGAAAAATATGATCTTTAGTGTTGGGTGTCCCTGTCCATATACCTCAAACGAAAAAAGGGGACATACTTTACAAATTACAACCAACAACTACACAATCAAAACTATAAAACACGGATGCGGAAATGTAATGGTTCGGGGAGCCTTTTCTCACCATGGTGTGGGACCAATTGTTAAAATTGATATTGAAATAGATCAAAACGTGTACAAAGGCATATAATATCAAATGATTCCTACGACGATCCCAAGCATACTTCTCGAATGGTAAAATCGTGCTTAGAAATTAATTCTGTAAAAGTTTTAAAATGGACAGCTCAATCTCCCTATCTTAACCCGATTTAGAATATGTTGAACGACATTGAACGCCAAATTGAAGGTAAGAATCCTGAAATTTTTATTGAAATATGGGAAAATATCAAAAAATGTGTGGTATTCAACATCAATTGAGAGCTGCAAAAATTAGATGAAAGTTTGCCAAGGCGATGTCAAGCTGTTATAGCAAGCAAATAAATAAATATGAACTTAATTCCCAAGAATTCAAAGTGAAATTAATAATTTCGCCTCACAGCTAACTAAAAAATGTCCAAGTAAAAATGGAAACATTTTTAACACCTTTTTGCAATAATTTTTTCTCACAGAAATGGCTGATATCAAAGAATATATGGAATCTAATAAGTCACAAAATAAAGTGAATTTTCTAAAAAAAAAAAATAAATACAATTTTTAAATTCAATCGTATACTTTTTATTAATTAATTGCAACGCTAAATATTAATTTTATAGCTAAATACATTTCTATTAAGATCCAGGTGTGCTCTTTTGGTGTCCACTACGGTATAAATACCCACATTACGACAAATGTAACTTAAATTCGTTTTCAAGCTGACCCATGCATGCATAATAAATATGGCGGACGCATTTCCCCTCTAAAACACTCCTCAACGCTATGTCGTATTATTTAAAGTGTCCGCCAAAGATTTATTACCATAATTAATAACCGGAAATGTTTTAATAGACAGACAATTTAAAATTATTAATCACTGCTAATTTCCCAGCAGCAGCACTCAGGCCACAACCGACAACGAGATACCCCGTACCCCATCATGAAAGCCGTTCACCAAGCCGCATAGGGATTGTGCCTGTTCATAAATCAGACCGATGGTGATAACAATGAAGTAATTTGTTTCACTAACCTGACAGGGAAAATAGTCGAGGCAAACAAAAAACTGATAAAAAAAAAAAAAAAAATTAATAATTTCGAGAAACACTGGGTATGGGCGACGACCGACCAAGGAAGCAGCAGCAACCAAACCAGGCCGTTGCTCAAAACCGGAACAATGGGTTTTCCACACCGTTGCCACTTAAGTGGATGTACGTTATGTACGTATACCAACGAGTGCTGCAATTAAAATCATAAATTACATCTCAGGGAGGTGTCACACTAAGCAGACCAAAAGCAATTTCATCCAAGAGATTAGAGTCATTTCACCTCGGGACGGGTTTAAACAGCAGCAACAGCAAAGACAGGGGCAGCGGGCAGCCTAGCTGCTTCCATGCAGAGAGATGGCGATAATGCGGCAGTTGCAGCTTGCAGGGAGTTTAATGTTTAACGCAATTGAAAAAGGAGGCGCGCACAAGGCACATCACACCGGGAGAGAGAGAGGATCAAACAAATGATGTCAGAGGAGGCAGACCACCCCGGTTTCTCTGAGTAATGATACGATGTTAGATTAGCGAAAGGCATCTAATCAATCGGCTAGAGGTGGTAAGCTATAGTGAAATTTATTCAATGGAAGTAAAGTGGCTCTGTGGCATCGAGCGAGTATGTGAGACCGACGACGGCAATTCAAAGTGGAATGCGCACGGATTAAATATCTCTTTACAGTGGTTCAATGTAAGTGGAGAATGAAAAAAAACATAATGAGATGATTCTGGAAAACTGAATTGAACTTTTGGGCCTGCGTCGGTATTTTTTGACTTAGTCGCGTATGGGAGGTTGATTGTTAAAGTCAGGGTGGTGTCCTCTTGTCGCTGATTTGACTCTCCTTGTAGATGACATTCAACGCGGGTAAGTTCTATATACAATGATGTTGAACTATACTCTGTCCAAGAAAAATTGTCAGTACAGGGAAGATAGGATGTTTGTCTCTCAGTCTGGTTGCAATGACTTACATAAATCGGTCCCTTTTTCAAGCTCTCACAGGGTTGCCGTATTGTGTATGATAATTCGCCATAACTCAGAGAGTAATACTGTTAGGGTTACCAACTTCCAATTTAAAATAAAAATATTGCTGAACGAAATAAATTCCGTTTATCTTTTTAGTCTTCCTTTTCTAATATTCGCTTTTTTTAAAGGGTATCCCCAGTAGGCCTAATCGCTTTAGTTTGTTTTCCAACAAAGAATACACATTTCGTAAATCAAAATAAAAAAAAAGGTAGGTACACAAACAGGAAATTAGAATTCAAAATTATATAACTACGACGTAATGTCATATACCTAAACAGATGGTAAAAGGCCTGCACTTTTGCAGCTCTACATACATTTTTTAATATAGACATATATACCTTTATTACATATTTGTTAAAAATTATTACCCGTCAATGCAAAACTTCGCGGAAACAGTAGCTAAAAAAGGATCATAAAATCCTTTCAAGGCATTTGCTTTACTGGAGAGGAGTGACCGGATGTGGTAAAACCCAACGACCGAAAATAAACAGTATAGGTCTACCTGCTTCATCATTTTGATATTTCAGTGTGAAAAATATGCTCTACAAAGTGAAACATGAATTTATACCTACCAAAACATGCAGAAATATGCCCTAACGAATAAGGCTGAAAATTTGTACTTAGTTTTCAATATTAAAATATATAATCAAATTTTATCCAAAAAAATACCATGCTTTTGCATGAATCCGGTTGAGTTGCCCTAGTAATCACTATTAATTTATCGCAATATCTCGTCAACGCACATTTACGATCACTTGTTGCGTTAATGAAATGAATGCATTAAAACACCTCACGAATAAACCTTATTTCTAAAAGACAACATTAAAAAATATGTTTCAACTGACTATTATTGGATCTTTCAGAAATACAAACAAATTGAAACTGAATGGCAACACCCCACATAATATGCTGCTCTCAAAAGCACCAAAAAGCACCAAAACCGAAAGTTCTTTGACAAAATTCAAAGAAAAACCCTTAATGATATGCTTTCATTGACATATATGGTAACACTCTTCTGATTTGATTCAGTCACACATACTGCTTATTTTGGTTGATGAGATTGCGGACAGATGTTCAGTAACCCTGTGCTGGATTCCAGGTCACAGTGACATTCCGGGCAACTGCAAGGCGGATGAACTAGCCAGACAAGGAAGCAACCTTCACTCAAACAACATTAGTGAACCGCAAGCTCCTATGCAATCTATCAAATTCCTCCTATTCAAAGAGGCAATAAAGGCTGCAAATAATAGGTGGAACAGCATTGATACCTGCGTCATATCCAAGCAAATCTGGCCAAAACTAGACGCTAAAAGGACTCAAAGACTTCTCTCTGTAGGCAGAAACAGAATCAGCTCCGTTGTGGGGGCATTAACAGGACACTGTTTAATAGGTAGGCACGCTCGTAGACTGGGTACACCCTACAATGACTTTTGTAGGAGCTGCATGGATGAGGAGGAGGAGGAGACCGTTCTTCATCTTCTCTGCAACTGTCCAGTCCTTGCAAATTTTGCGCAGGGCAAACTTAGGAGACTACTTCTTCGATGACCTCAGCGACTTGTCTAACACAGACATACGCTGTATCAGCAAATACATTACAAAGACCAAATGGCTTCAATGATCTCACATATCATCTACTCTCTCTTAGACGGGCTGTCTGTGGATTGCTACCGAGGGGCAGACTGTTTAGGTCGTCCCTTTTCGCACATCCGAAACAAACCGTCACTCGGTCAAACTCACCTTTTGACCAAGCTGCAATACCCCCGCAGCATGCGTTTGTAGGCTGATGGCTATAATCACCACAAATACCGCGCTTTTTGCTGCATCCGCCCTATTCGATAAGTTGCCAGAGGACACAAGCGAGGGTTGTACTGATACGGTCACCACTCGCCTATCCGAGGGCATACTGTCGACCGGTCACCTACTCCTTGACCAGCCTTAGCAAATCTCCCAAGTAAGGGACACAATGAAAGGGCCGATTTATTAATCACCAACGGCGCACACGGCTGCGCCACCATGACGAGACGTTATAGGATTATAGGCGAAGGGTACACTGTTTCGGTTTACCCGGCGCTTGTATCCGAAGACATATCGTCCAGTTAGTTATCCCCAATCTCTCCCTTCAAGGAGTTGTCTGAGGATTACAGGCGAGGGGACGACTGTTTCGGTCACCCCTCCCCTATCCGAGGTTAAACTGCCCCAACTCTCTACACGAGACGTAAGAATTTCCAACATGACGAGACGTTATAGGATTACAGGCGAAAGGTACACTGCTTCGGTTTACCCGGCGCTTGTATCCGAAGACATATCGTCCAGTTAGTTATCCCCAATCTCCCCCTTCAAGGAGTTGTCTGAGGATTATAGGCGAGGGGACGACTGTTTCGGTCACCCCTCCCCTATCCGAGGTTAAACTGCCCCAACTCTCTACACGAGACATAAGAATTGGACGAGACGTTGTAGGACTACAGGCGAAGGGTACACTGCTTCGGTTTGCCCGGCGCTTGTATCCGAAGACATATCGTCCAGTTAGTTATCCCCCAATCTCCCCCTTTAACATGTTGACTGAGGATTACAGGCGAGGGGACGACTGTTTCGGTCACCCCTCCCCTATCCGAGGTCAAACTGACCCAACTCTCTACACGAGACGTTATAATTGTTCTTTTTGGACAAAGAAGACAAAAGTCACAGGCACAAAGAGAGCATTTACGCCCACTAGTATGTCCGGCCTAGAACACTCTGGCCTTACCTACCCTTCCCTTAACTCATGTGGTATCACAAAGGGCCGAAATTTTATGCGGCCTAAGTGTGTCTTTCTAGACAGCCACCTTACCTAACCTAACCTAACCTAAGAGCAAGCGTACACAAGCGATCGTGCTCATTTTGCCCGCGGCTGTGTGGCAGACTGGTTGTGGTTATTTCAGTGGCAAATCGTGTGTTTGAGTGCCGTGAGAGTAGGTACAGGCACCACTGGTAGAAAAAAAGCTCCTCCATGAGGCCTGTACTGACAATTTTTCTTGCACAGAGTATAGTATAATTTACAAAATAAATAACGATTTGATACGAGACCTCGGTTTAGGAACAGCTTGCTTTGTTGTGTTGAGTACAAAGTAGGTTTTACTTTGTTCACCGGTAGCCAGGACACTCGTTTAAATGTTAAACAAATAACTCTAGCCTGTCAATATCGGCCTCCGTCACAACATCAGCCATCTTAGACACTACAAAGGTGAATCTTCAAGGCTACTTGGTTGAAATTTGAAAGATTTAGGTACCAACTTGTTTCCAAAGCTATATTTTTTTTAGAAAAATGCTTGCTGGACACAATAAATTGCGGAGCAGCTCAAATGATAAATTGGTTGAGTACCAGTACCACTGGCGCAGTTTACAAGTGTGCATTTTAAAGGTTAATAACTTACACATACCCCCGTGTTAATAAAGGCTGTGCCAAAGTTATCACCTGAATAATGAACAGTTACATTAAATGATTGTATGTTAACTGACGTCTGGTAGCTAACTAATTTTCCTGCATTAATTGTTTATTTTATGCGGGGGATGAGTTTTAAAACAAATACGATTACAATTTTTTCTTTGCACCACTTGTTGTACGTTACAGCTCATCTCACTGTCATCCCTGACTTTGATTTCGATAATAATGTCTCGTTTGGGTGGGAGTGGTTTAATTTTTTTGTTTTGCCTTACACCGAGGAAGTTTTGATCTGAGTAACTGAGTGTGAAGAAGATGCCTTCTGGTCATTTTGATCTCCTAGTGCGATTATTGGGCTTTTTGACAATTTTCCAGTGAAACGTCAACTTCTCCGGCGTTTCCAATGCCATTTCTTACTTTCCAAACAAAAAATGTATCGCTATGGTATAGTCTATAGTGAGGGACATTGGTTCTCGAGAGCTGTATATTTTTTTCTGGTCGCCTGGCTGTTTAATTGGAAGTCTCGTTCGACGCTGGTTTCTTTCTTTATTCTTTCCACAATGTGATCCTTACTTACTTACTTCTCATTACCATCTGATTGCAAAACAGATAAATGACGCGAAATCGAAATAATAGGAATGGTGACATTTGACATTTTTATGACGCTCGTCATTTAATGGCATCCCAACGGAAAATTCTAAATGAGACGCAGTGTATCATTTCCGTCATTATATTTTGGGACAAAAATTACGATGATAGACATTTTTTTCGCAAATGAGCGTAACTCGAATGTCACTCTAATGCGGCATTTTTTCTTGACGTCACAGCGTCATTTAAATGACTCGAAAAAATGACCGCGTGTAATCGTAATCGTGTAAACGCTCTAAATGCGTTGAAAGGTGTAATTTTTCCCGACGCAACAATTCGTGGATTACTGTACTGTTCAATCCAAAATTAAAAATAGCAGTACAATTTGTCGTTGGGGAGTACGGGAGTATGGCCTCAGGACCAGCTTTTTTTTTAACAAGAAGGAGAAGAACGGCAGCACGTCTGCACGGATAGAGCAAACTCGCTTACAGCTTGGGCAGCTTGAGCATTATCATTCGCGTGAAGGCAACAGAAATTATCACCGGGTGACAATGTGGTGGATCTGATGCGACGGAGTGTTAACTGTACGATCTATGAATCGTTGTGTTGACCAAAGTGCATAAACCTTGACAACGAAAGAGTTCTAGTGCATGAACCAGAACTCTTGTGACTTGGTGATCGCCGAATCTTTGTGATTCTCTTGTTGACCTGTTGTGTGTTTAAGCTCCCTTACCACGGGTGGGGGGGAGTCTTAATCAAAAAAGTAGTGAAGAAAAGGCGTTGAATTCTGGTAACAAACTGAATCGTATTTTTATTAATTTCTCTCGCTTATATACTAATATCTTGCTTACTTTACTAAAATAACAGTTAGGTACAAAGTGCTGTGAGTGCAATAAAGAACAAGTAGAACAATTAACGTGTGACGTGCTGAAGGTGCAATAATTACAATTAAGTGCAAAGAGTGCTGATATGACAAAAGAAACAATTGTGTGTAGTGTGTAGGGTGAATGAAATCGGAAATGGAAAGTGCAATGTCAGTGGGGTGATGAAAATGTGTAATAAGGTTTTTTTGTTTTGTTTTGTTTATGCTGGGCGATGACCGATGATGGGTAGGTCAGTGTTTGGCGTAAACATTCTCCCCGCCTTGAACAACGGTTCAAATGTTGACAGTGAAAGCTTCTTGATGAGTCCGGGGAGCTGGTATTGGGGATTCTGTAGGATGATGATTTCGGCTACGGATTGTGGTCCAGATGATGTACCCGAAAGTGATCAAGATGAAGCCGACGGCGAGATAACTGACGATGAACTGATGGGTGTCAGTGCCCTTTACCTGTCCTAGCCTTTCTTCTAATTGCTGCTGCGTGATCCCCTTTTGAAGTAGATCGATTCCATGTGAATTTCTTCGAAAGCTGGCTGAGTAGTGAGTCAGTGACGTTGAGTTTGAGGCAATGCTGATTGCGTCTGAAATGTTACTTGCTGGAATAAATGAGGCTCGAGACGTGCTTATGAAGATGTTGTGCCCCTGAATGGTGAATATGTCTTGCTTTAAAACACAACCAGCTGGTATTGTCAAGATGCCAGACTGTTTTAACTGTAGTTGAGTGAGATTTCCTTGACAGACAACATTTATTAATACTTGACCCTGTAGCGAGTATATCCATTGATTTGAGTTATGTAGTTGTTTCCAGAACTGTTCCTCTGTAAAGATTTCGAGTTGACAAGAGGATTGATCGAGGATTTGGTTCATAAGGTTGAACTCGCATAGGCTGATGTTAGATCCCTTTTGATAAAGTGGATGCCTCTGCTTGCACATAATGTCATTTTCCAAAGCCGTGATGCAATCATTAAGCTCTCTTTCGCTTAGTGGATAATACTGCGTTCGGTGTAGATTTATTATTATGTAGTCGGAAGATGGTCGTATTGCAACAAACGAGGTATTAACCATCACAGGAACTGGAATAATCTTGTACAATTCGTATTCCTCGGTTGTGACGAGCGGTAGTGTTAGTCGGAAGATGATGTGAGATCCCATGACGCGTCCTTCTGCAGTCATTAATTTGTACAATAATGCAACGTTATTGTGAGTTTCTGGAATACGAAGTGTGGGTAGTAGGTGGGTTTTAATTGTTGCTATCTCCTGTTGCAACTGGTTAGGGTGGATTAAAGCGGCGTTTATTTTTCCGTGATGAACATCCGTGACCAAATCCAATAGTAAGGATTGCATTCTTTGAAGATTTGTGATACTGAAGAATAGTTGAAAACACTGGGATAGCATTAGCTGCGAAATCTGCAGCTGATAATCTTGACTATTTGTTTGGTTGATCTGCTCGATGATGTTGTTGATTTCGGTTTCTAGTGATTGAAATTGTTTTTCCAACCTTCCTTCGTTAATGCGGATAATATTTGCGGTAGAGTTTATTAATGAAGTTTGATTTTTTACCAGGCGCAGTAAGTGATCTTCGTTTTCACGCATTGATGATATAACGTGCGACATGTGCTGGGCGTAGTCGGAATCTAATACTCCAAATAATGAGCTGGCTAGGGATCCAACTATGTTAATCGCGCCGCGTTTAACACGGGAACCAGTTTGGTTAAGCAGCTCATCATTGTCGTTAAGTTCTTGTAGAAGGTTTTGAAGGTGTAGCATGTTGGCAGAACAGGCGTTTGCTTGTATTATGTCTTGGCAAAGCCCCTTTAGTTTTTTGTTACCCATGTTGAGCCATTTTAGTTCTTTCCAGTATGATTTCAACTCATAGTAGATGACTATGTCCCACTGGTCCGAAATGATGTGTGTTGTTCCCAAATTTTCGAAATGAATCCCTGGATTAGATTTAAAAGGTTCTACGTTGACCTGGGCGCTCATGACCACTGGAACCAATAAAAGAATTATTAGTATTGCCGATGTGGATGCATGGAATGGGTTGAATCTCCTTTTCCTTGGTGGAGGACTCACATCATCATCTGAATTGACCTCGCCCTCTTCGCGTTCTTGTTCTGGTTGACAGGACGCTGTCAATGTTGTTGTTGTCGGTTGTGATTCGTTAACACCTTGTTCATTAACACCTTGTTCTTCTGTTTCGATTGGTAGGGGTGCTAATCGGTGTATTGGTCTTCGTAATATACTGGTGGCAGTTTGAATTTCTGCAACTCTAACGACTCCATCTGCCCCTGGAAAAGTCTGGATGACTCTTCCAAGTGGCCATTTCATCACAGGGCAGTTATCTTCTTTGATGATGACCATTGTTCCCGGAACCAGGTTTTCGCATTTTCGCTGCCATTTGTATTTTTGTTGCAATTCGTTGAGGTATTCCTTCTGCCATCTGTTCCAAAAGTCTTCCTTTATATTAGTGATGATTCTGAGTTTGGCGGGAAGGTTTGTCTTAAGAGATTCAGAGGTCGGGTCGATTGAATTTGTAAGTGGCTCGCCTATGATAAAATGACCTGGGGTAAGTGCCGTTAAGTCGTTGGGGTCGGTCGACATTGGAGTGAGCGGCCTTGAGTTCAGGACTGCCTCGATTTCGATGATGACGGTTTCAAGTTCTTCATACGTCAGTGAGGTTGGTCCTAAGCAACGTTGCAGTAGATATTTTGCCGATTTTACTGCAGCTTCCCAGAGGCCTCCAAAATGTGGTGCTCTCGGAGGTATGAAATGAAATTCGATGCCCTTTGCTGAAAATGTGGCTTGGATTTGTTCCTGCGCCGCTTCCGAATGTATGTGGCTTGTCAGGTCTTGAAATTGGTTGTTGGCACCTACGAAATTTGTCGCATTGTCGCAATACAGGTGTTGGCAGTTGCCTCGTCTTCCGATGAATCTCTTCATTGCGGCGATAAAGCCATTGGTTGATAAATCGGTTACGAGTTCGAGGTGAACCGCCTTCGTCGCGAAGCAGCAGAATACGGCTACGTACGTTTTCTGTGGATGCTTTCCTCTGACCTTGTAGTGGGTTTTGATAGGTCCACAAAAGTCAACCCCTGCATTTACGAATGGGCGCGCAGGTTGAACTCGATGGGCTGGCAGATTTCCCATTATTTGCGTAAGTAGCTTCGGTTTAGCTCTTGTGCATCTTACGCATTGCTGGACAATGGACCTAGCTATTGTTTTTCCCTTGATGGGCCAGAATTTTTGCTTCGTGGTTGATAAAAGGGCTTGTGGCCCACAATGAAGATTTTCCTTGTGGATTGAGGTCATTAGCATCTTCGTATGTGGGTGTGAATATGGAAGCAGCAATGGATGCTTGGCTTCATATGGTAGTGAGGAAGCTTCAAGGCGCCCTCCGACTCTAATTGTCCCTTCTTCGTCGATAAATGGAGTTAGACTGGCGATTGAACTATCCTTTGGTGTTTCGGTGAAGCTTTGAAGGTGTTTGATGTCCTTCTCGAATTCTTCCCCTTGCATGTTTTTGACTAAGTAAATTAGTGCCTTGTGTAATTCTGTGGGCTTGAGAGCGCCCGATTTCTTGACGACCTCCCTTTTGGTGGTAACCTTTATGTTATGGGAGAATCGTTGGATGTAAGCAACCACTCGCTGCAACCTTCTGAAGTCGTTGTGGTGGTCAATCTTGTAGATGAAATTTGATGCTTGTTTGATAGTGGACAATACAAGCGCTGTGGGTCTTCTCTCTATTTCGCAATCCGATTTCCTTTGATATGCTGGAGGCCATGACGATTCGCCTCCATGCAGAAAGAATGGTCCGTAAAACCACAAGCTACATGTTGTCAACTTGTCTGCTGGCATCCCACGAGACAAGATGTCAGCTGGGTTGTCCCCGGACCGAACGTGCCGCCAATCCTTTATGAGAGTAAATCTTTGAATGGACGATATTCTGTTGGCGACGAAGGTGTGAAAAGATGAAGAGGATGCATTAATCCATCCGAGCACTATCTCCGAATCTGTCCACATGTATTTCTTGCATTCCTCTAAATGCAGATCTTTGGAAACACGGTTGACCAGCTCAGCTGCTAAGGCCGCGGCACATAGCTCTAGCCGTGGTATGGTTAGTGTTTTTAATGGAGCCACTCTTGATTTGGCACAGAGCAATCGAACGGTTATGGTTTTGTCACTGTTGACTGCTCTCAAATATATTGCGGCGCCATATGCTTTTTCAGACGCATCTGCAAAGGCATGAATTTGTATGTTTTTTGGAATTCGATGGGAGAATATGTGTCGATCAATCTTGATGTCCTGTAGGTGCTTCAATTTCTCTCGGAACCTTCTCCATTCTGATTGAAGCTCTTCCGGAAGCGGAGTGTCCCAGTCGAAGCCATTGGTCCAGAGCCTTTGCATAAACATCTTAGCCGTAATTATGACCGGGCCTAGAAACCCAAGTGGATCGAATAGTTGAGCGATGTCTGATAGAGCCGTTCGTTTGCTGATTTTTGAATGATGAGTGATTTTTAGATTTACCACAAACTTATCTGTGCTCGGCAGCCATCCTTGACCAAGTGTTTTAATTTGATTTGTGTTGTCAATGTCGAGGTCAAGGTGGAGCGCAATGTCGTCACTTGGTATGTTTTTCAACAGATTCTTGTCGTTGGAACACCATTTTTTGAGAGTGAATCCGGCAGTTTTCAGTAGTTCATTTAACTGTTCTTGCATTCTGATGGCCGTAGCTAAGTTATCCGATCCGGTCATCACATCGTCCACATAGAAATTAGTTTTCAAAACTTCGGCTCCCAGTGGAAAGTGTCTTGTGCCCTCTATTGCCAATTTTTGTAGACATTTCGTGGCTAGATAAGGGGCTGATGTTGTTCCGTAAGTGACTGTGTTGAGTTGGTATACCCTTAATTCATCTGACGGATTATCTCTCCAAAAAATGAGTTGGAACTGCCGATCATGTTGGTTGACAAGTATCTGTCGATACATTTTTTCTATGTCTGCGGTAAATACGTATCGGTGCAGACGAAACTGTAGAAGAGTTGTGAACAGCTCGTCTTGGATTGTCGGCCCTGTCGCTAGTAGGTCGTTAAGGGATACGTTTGTGTTGGTTTTCGCAGATGCATCGAAAACCACCCGCAGCTTTGTGGTTGTGCTGTCGGGTTTGAGTACACAATGATGAGGAAGGAAATAATGCGGTCCTTGGATCTCGCTAGGGTTGATGGGCTCCATATGACCAAGTCGTTTGTATTCTGCCATGAATTGTGTATATTGTTCCTTGAGATCACTATTCCTTTCTAGTCTTTTTTCCAGTGATACAAATCTTTGAAGAGCAATCCCTTTAGATGTTCCTAACTCGTTGGTCGAGGCCTTGAAAGGAAGTCGAACCACGAACCGTCCGTCTGGATTTCTGGTGGCTGTTTTAGTGAAGTGAGTTTCGCATCTTATTTCCTCAAGTGTGTGAGACTTGGTTGCTTCTTGAACTTCCTCCACCTTCCAGAATTTCTCCATATCCTGAGTTAGCTGGTCTTCAAAGGAGATACCGCAAATTGCTGACTGTGGGGATGTACCACCTGCCTTGCCCGCAATTATCCATCCAAGACGCGTGTTTTGTAGTAGGGGTAGATCTTCCCCGATACTAAGCTGTCCGACTGTCAAGAGTTGATGGTACAGTTCCGCTCCAATCAGCAAATCGATTTGTCCAGGTTCGCCGAAGTGGGGGTCTGCCAATCTTAAATCGGTTGGAATGTTCCAGGAGGCAGTGTTGATCCTCCGAGTTGGTTGATTAGGAGTGATTTGTCGTAGGACGAAGGCCTCTAGATTGACGTTAAATTCTGAGGTTTTTGATCTTAACGCAAGGTTCACTCTCCTAGTTGCTTGCCTTGTGCCTTCTCCGATTCCAAGAATCCGCATTGTTTCGGCGAATTCTGGAATCTTCAGCCTCCTCGACAGCTTCTCGGTGATGAAGTTGAGCTGTGACCCAGAGTCTAACAATGCTCGACAGTTTACGGGGTTGCCTGCGCTGTCCTCTAGGTTGACGACTACTGTACCTAGAAAAACATAACCCTTATTCTTGGGAGCGACTGCTGAAGCTGAGGTGATTGGGGCTACTGCCGCTGCTGTGGTTGTTGGTCTCTCATCTTCGGGGTTCTGGGCACCTGGAGGGGAATTGAATCGGCCTTGTTGGCGATTTTCTCTCTCCGTCGTGTTTCTTGGTGGTCCATCCATGTGTAGGAGAGTATTGTGCCTTCCTGAGCATTTTGTGCAGTTTCGTGCTGAGCAGTTGGATGCTGCATGTCCCGCATTGAGGCAGTTTATGCACAATCTGAGTCTTTTTGCCACGGGTAGGCGACCATTTGGTGTAAGTCGCAAGAACCCTTGGCATGCATATAATTTATGGTCCCCCTTGTTGCAGTAGGGACAGGTTGGATTAGTTGGTTTGGCCGCGACCACTGACGTGAAGGATCGGGCTGTTGGTTTTCGCGTCTGTTCTTCCGCACAACGCCCCTTGTTTCCTAGTGTCTCTAGGGATTGAAAACGGTTTTCCAAAAAGTTAAGGAATTCGTTGAGCGATGGCAAAGCTCTTGGATGTTTTAAAGACTGTTCGTAGAGTACGTGCGTTGAACGGTCTAATTTTTTCATTATGAGGTGAACTATCAGCGGATCCCAGCTGCTGGTATCTAATCCAAGGTTTTTGAGACCTTGCAGGCACTCCTTGGTCGTATCGTGTAGTGCCTTGATGCTGTTGGCGGATTCTGTTGAACTGCCAGGTTGTTGAAGCAAACGATTGAAGAATGCGGTTGTTAGTAGTCTAGTGTTGTTGTATCGATCTTGCAGCATTTGCCATGCTGACGCATAGTTGTCCTCTGTGAGAGGTAAATGGCGAATAAGTTTTTCAGCGTCTCCAGTCAGATTGGTTTTTAGATACCACATCTTTTGGCACTTGGGCATCTGCTGGTTGTCGACCATCTGTGTAAATAGGTCGAAAAATTGTCTCCAATTTAAATAGTCGCCATCAAACCTCGGGAGCACAATTTTAGGTAAACTGAATTGGGTGTTGTGGTTGTGGTTGCTTTCTGAGCTACTGTGACGTGGGGATTGTTGCGGACCGGTACAATCTTGGATTTCCGCCGCGCACCTTTCCAGCATTCTGCGGACTGTGTCCTCCATTTGGATGTGTGTGGAGGTGTCCTCGCTAGACGTCGATGAGTCGCTAAGCTCCACCAATTTGATTTGGGTCGCCTCAATTTGCGCCCAATACTTGTTTATTGTGTTGCAGCTGAGTTCCCAAAAGTGTTTGGAACCCACTGGTGTAGTTTCGACGTTGTCCAGGGTGCGTTGCAGCGTTTCTCTCAAGTATTGCTGACGCCGCCTTATCTGGGCTATGCTGATATTGTCGCTTGTTAGATCACCGTCGGAAGCATTTGCTTGGAGAGGTGCTGACGGGAAAGGTTTGTCGTCAGTCTCCGATGCGACGGGATTTACTTGCTGTTGCAAGTGTTCGATTTTACCCTCGAAGAGGGTCTTGTGCTGTTGATATACCGTCCTTACGGCATCATAGTATCCCTTGCTAAAGTAGGGATGCTCGAGTTGATCAGAATACGTTTCTCTGATTTCGCTGTCAGTGGCGTCGAACTTTTCCCACTGTTCCTCCAATCTTCGCAGGCGCTCTGTGTAGTATTCAAGCGTCTTTCTGTTTGCTGGATCCTTCTTGAAATTGGCTATGATTCGACCAATTTCGGATCCAGTTTCTTGCTGTAGTTCTGCTTGCCGTTCCATGGTGCAAAACTAGCGTTCCGAATTGATGTTGATGAAGCGTTGAACAAGAGAAAACAAATATCGAACCGTGATCACCGAATCACGTCGGGGTCACCAAATGTACGATCTATGAATCGTTGTGTTGACCAAAGTGCATAAACCTTGACAACGAAAGAGTTCTAGTGCATGAACCAGAACTCTTGTGACTTGGTGATCGCCGAATCTTTGTGATTCTCTTGTTGACCTGTTGTGTGTTTAAGCTCCCTTACCACGGGTGGGGGGGAGTCTTAATCAAAAAAGTAGTGAAGAAAAGGCGTTGAATTCTGGTAACAAACTGAATCGTATTTTTATTAATTTCTCTCGCTTATATACTAATATCTTGCTTACTTTACTAAAATAACAGTTAGGTACAAAGTGCTGTGAGTGCAATAAAGAACAAGTAGAACAATTAACGTGTGACGTGCTGAAGGTGCAATAATTACAATTAAGTGCAAAGAGTGCTGATATGACAAAAGAAACAATTGTGTGTAGTGTGTAGGGTGAATGAAATCGGAAATGGAAAGTGCAATGTCAGTGGGGTGATGAAAATGTGTAATAAGGTTTTTTTGTTTTGTTTTGTTTATGCTGGGCGATGACCGATGATGGGTAGGTCAGTGTTTGGCGTAAACATTAACCTTAAGACGACCGCAGGAACAAGATCGACAACAATGTTTGTTTCATTGAGATAAAATAGCTCCGTGTATCACAGCCATTGAGAGGTAAAACCTGAAGGCCTTACGCCATAGTTCATCAATCATCGGGCGATATGAATTTTATCCGGGATTGAAAATAATTTTGAAGCTCGCTTTAATTTCGACAATGCGCACTCAATGCTTCCAAAATCAACAGCAAGAAATTCATAGGTAGGTACGCTTAAACTACCAGGCGCACAAAAAAAGTAACAGTCGCTCTGAAGAGCACGAAATGCAAAAAGATTAGTTCATTTTAACTCCGCCCAGAAAGAACGGCGTTTTGGTTGCAAGAAATTTCCAACAGTCAGGCATGTAAATGAGGTTGAAAAGATCGTTTTTTTTTTTTCGACACAAAATTAAAGGGAAATAATATATAACGAACATAATGAGTGATAGATAGATATTTATTTCGTTTATAAACTACATAGGCTTGTTGCCGCACAATTTACAATACAGAGATATGATAACTTAAGATATCGTTCAACTGAAACATTATTTAATGGCTTAAATATTTCTATTTTATGATTACAATTTTTATTTTTGAGGGAAACAACGAGGAAACCCCGCAATTTAAGAGAAAAAAAAAAAAAAAAAATGTATAAATAAAAATTAAGAAATAAATAAATAAATAAAATAACAACTTAATAAATAAACAAATATTTGAACAAATACATAAATTAACAATTAAGTAAATTAAGAAATAAATTAACAAATAAAAATAATTAACGAGTAAATAACAATGTAATGATAATGAAATGAATGAACAAATAAATAAATTAGATAACAAAAAGGAATAAACGTGTTAATAAGCACATATATGTAAAAATAAATAATTAAAAATAAATACTTAATAGGAATATTAACAAGTTGTTTAACAAATATTGAACATCTAAGACAGAAGAAAATAAATATTTATGTTACAGTATGATACAGCACATGTAGTTAGTTCGTTTATTAGAGGATTTTCTGAGAAGTCACATCTGATCATAAATGTATTCGTAAGGTTTTGTATTCTATCGGGTATCAATTCTACTTTGGTTCTACTATGCAAGTCTGATGTGGAATGATGCCATGGCAGATTCAGCATAATTTTTAATAATTTATTTTGTGATATCTGTAGACTTTTTATATGGCATGCGGCAGAGTCACCCCATACTTGGCATCCATAAAGTAAAATTGCCGCCTGGAAAATCACCTTGAAAATTAATATTTAATTGTTGATTGATAAAAGCGATTTCCTGTTTATAAATGGGTATAACATTTTAATAGCAATATTTATTTTTTCAAAGTCTATGTGGTGTGCTCTTTAAATATCAATTTACTGTCCAGATGAATTCCTAAATATTTTACAGAAGTCTGCCATGGTATCAGCCTTCCATTTAACAATAGTTGATTGGCAGGAAGGAAGCAAGCTTTTCTTTTTCTAGTGAAAAAGATGGCTTGCATCTTTTCCGCATTTAGCTTAATTTTCCATTTGTTGTAATATTTAATTAATATTTCAGCCGCATTTTTAAGATTCGTCTCAATATTAAGACCGAACTCATGCGATGAAAATATAGCCGTATCGTCAGCGTATATTTCAGCTTCACATATCACATTCCGGCAAGCTTGGGAAATCTGAAGTGTACCTATATAGATTATATAAAATCGGGCCGACTTGACAAAAAACTTTGGATGGACAATTTTGCAAACAAACAGGGGAAAATTTAATTGTATCATTTTATAAATAAGGCCATTTTACCAAACTGAATCAAATGCTTTTTATATATCAAGAAGTAGCATGCCAGTAGATTTTCCTATTGCACGGTTTCTTTTAATACTGTTACACATATTCTAAGTACTTGATGCGCAGTGCTGTGATGGCGCCTAAGCCCGAATTGCTCATCAGGATATAGCTTTCCGTCTTCCACTATCCTTAACATTTTTTCTTTTAAGACCCTTTCAAATATTTTGCTCAAGTTACTTAAAAGGCTGATCGGCCTGTAGCTTTCCGGACTGTCAGCGGCCTTTCCAGCTTTCGGAATAGGGACTACCTTGGCTATCTTCCAGGCATCTAAAAAAAATCTGGAAAATATTTAATTCTTAGAGTGACCTTATAATCTGGCATAGCGCATAGGGCATAGCGAATTTGTGTATAAAATTTGTTTAATTAGTAGTATATTTTAAAAAGGAAATTGGATGAAAATATCTATTTACCGCTCCTCGTATATATATTGTAGGTATAGATAGGTATACAACAATTTAACCGACGTGTGATTGCGGGCACAAAACTCGAAAAGTAGTCGAATTGACTTCTGATGTTTGACTAAACGTTTTGTAAACATTCGTCCCTAGCGAGGTATCCGTCGGAGCGGAAAATTTTCCGCAACGCATACACGATTACGATTACACGCGGTCTTTTTTCGAGTCATTTAAATGACGCTGTCACGTCAGGAAAAAATGCCGCATTAGAGTGACATTCGAGTTACGCTCATTTGCGAAAAAAATGACTATCATCGTAATTTTTGTCCCAAAATATAATGACGGAAATGATACACTGCGTCTCATTTAGAATTTTCCGTTGGGATGCCATTAAATGACGCGAAACCGAAAAAGTAGGAATGGTGACATTTGACATTTTTATGACGCTCGTCATTTAATGGCATCCCAACGGAAAATTCTAAATGAGACGCAGTGTATCATTTCCGTCATTATTATTTATGTTCAAATATTTGTTTATTTATTAAGTTGTTATTTTATTTATTTATTTATTTTTTAATTTTTATTTATACATTTTTTTTGTTCTCTTAAATTGCGGGGTTTCCTCGTTGTTTCCCTCAAAAATAAAAATTGTTAACATAAAATAGAAATATTTAAGCCATTAAATAATGTTTCAGTTGAACGATATCTTAAGTTATCATATCTCTGTATTGTAAATTGTGCGGCAACAAGCCTATGTAGTTTATAAACGAAATAAATATCTATCTATCACTCATTATGTTCGTTATATATTATTTCCCTTTAATTTTGTGTCGAAAAAAAAAAAACGATCTTTTCAACCTCATTTACATGCCTGACTGTTGGAAATTTCTTGCAACCAAAACGCCGTTCTTTCTGGGCGGAGTTAAAATGAACTAATCTTTTTGCATTTCGTGCTCTTCAGAGCGACTGTTACTTTTTTTGTGCGCCTGGTAGTTTAAGCGTACCTACCTACGAATTTATTTTGGTTTATTTTGGAAGCATTGAGTGCGATTGTCGAAATTAAAGCGAGCTTCAAAATTATTTTCAATCCCGGATAAAATTCATATCGCCCGATGATTGATGAACTATGGCGTAAGGCCTTCAGGTTTTACCTCTCAATGGCTGTGATACACGGAGCTATTTTATCTCAATGAAACAAACATTGTTGTCGATCTTGTTCCTGCGGTCGTCTTAAGGTTAACACTCCGTCGCATCAGATCCACCACATTGTCACCCGGTGATAATTTCTGTTGCCTTCACGCGAATGATAATGCTCAAGCTGCCCAAGCTGTAAGCGAGTTTGCTCTATCCGTGCAGACGTGCTGCCGTTCTTCTCCTTCTTGTTAAAAAAAAAGCTGGTCCTGGGGCCATACTCCCGTACTCCCCAACGACAAATTGTACTGATATTTTTAATTTTGGATTGAACAGTACAGTAATCCCCGAATTGTTGCGTCGGGAAAAATTACACCTTTCAACGCATTTAGAGCGTTGTCGACGCAGTAAGGAAAACACCGCAGAAAAGCGTCATTATTAGCATGTTCCAAAACACGAAACTTTAAACTTAAACATATGCCTTTGATTTTAATTAAGCTGTAGGCACAAGTAACTTTCAAGGCTTTTGGTGTATATGTGCATTTAACCGGGATATTTTGTATGAACTCTTAAGGACTATTCACATGGGATCGAATTGCGAACAGCGAACAGGCGTAGATTCTGACTTTTCATTCACTTGCAATTTTTTTTTAGTCGCATATACGATATACCCGGGAATAAGTTTCTTTGTTGAAGGACAAGTTTGAACGAATTTTTCATTCGTGGGTTTGTGGATCGCGACTGTTTTATGTGGATTGTGAATAAAGTGTGACAGTTCGCGCCTTCGCGGCAATAATTTTCATTTCGCGGGAAATAATTTCTGTAATTGTAAATTTCGCTATTTTAATCAATTATGTATTAGATTCATTAAATATAATGCTTTTGTGGTAGAACAAATGGCAATTTTCAATTCATAAAAACAGTTAAATTGATTTGTCCGGCAATTCGCTCTCATGTGAATAGTCCTTTAATATATGAAATATAAAATTGTTTAAATGTCCACCGCCGCTTGGCACGGATTCGAGTGGTACAAGTTTTGCGGAACCTGTAATCTCTAATTTGGCAACCAAACGTTGAAGCGTCGACGAACCGTCTTAATTGAAAAATGCTTAGCTAAAAACAAGTTTCTTAATGTTTGTTCTGTACTCAGTAGGTAGCCAGTGGCGTGGCGTGAACACTTTCAAGTGGGAAGTCGAAGCAAAATTATTAATCCCATACAAAAGTAAAAAACCTTATATCTATTAAAACAAAACCATACATTGAACATTTGCAAATTGGGTTCACAATACTAAATTGACTTTAAGTCATGCACTGCAATCAATCAACTAAATTTTTAATGTAGGTGATGTAAATCCCCTTACCTAACTCAACATACTACCTGCCAGGACAATGAAATTGAATACTATCGAATAACTTGAAGTAAAGCGTGTTATTTTTTTCATAGCCACAACCCTATTCGCCATTCCCCATGCCAATGCCCAATATTGCCCATACACAGTACTCAGCGAAAAAAAAATCGGAAACAATCTTGTTCAGGACTCTATTGGCTGAGGCCTCTAGGGATATCAGAAAAAACTGAAGAAAATTAACAATTACTGGACAGCAGGGGTGACCTTTGGCGGTGAGAAACGGGGTCATGGTCAGGTATCTTGGCATCTGGTTCGACCAGTATCTGTATTTTGACAAGCACATAGATGCATTTTCTCAGGGCCTGGCTAGTGTTGTTTAGAACTCCTGAATCTGAGTACATAAAATAGCCCCTATACAATGCGGCTCGATTGAATATGATTGACAATTTCCTTAAGGTGATTCGGAGGCAAGTTGCAAGGGTGATGGCCAGTGATAATAATCTGATTTTAGCGGCTTACTACGCCAATATTTTTTTTTTGTTTAAACGGCAATTTAATGTACCACGAGAGTCCGCATCGGTCAAGGTTTATCCGGCCTGAGGCATTTCTTCGTGTAGACATGAATGGTTTAGTCCAGAAAAAAGGTGGTGTTCACCTCCGTTTTAGCACCACAATTGCGGAACGCGACTAGGTCTACGATTGTTATTGAGAGTACAAGCTGATCTCGTCCTTCGTAAGAACGTTGTTTTGCTGCATTTACTAATCGGCACTTTTCATCAAAACAGGCTTTACATAAAGAAGGTTTCTGGTGGATTATTGGCGTCTTAGCTCAACAAGAACAAGATGCCTTCTTTAGACTTTATTCATGGCGTGAGACTTAACTCAGCGTCATCAAAGTCCTGAAAAGTGTGTGAAACATATTCGTTTGACATTGATATATTTTATATTCATCCATACGTCGTAAGTCAAAACTATCGAGCACGTATTTCCTTATACACGGAAAAAAGTTTAAGATCAAATCAAGAAAAATAAGTGCCGAATCACGAAAAGTTTGTATCATTTTAGAGCTTAGCTCAGGATTTACTAATTTACGAATTTTTATTGACAATTCTAGAAATTGTACAAAGTGAAGATATTGACCCTCAAAAGTCGTGAATCAACACATCTCAGTGTCAATAATGCAGTCGGACGAGAAATAAATATTGCCATAACCGATCGCAATTTGTATTTTTAATATACCTAGGTAATATTAATAGTAAATATTTATCAATTTGACATTACTGTTGTGAATTGCAAACAAAATCGCAAATTACCACTTTTCTGTTGCCAATAACGATTTCATCCCTCAACAGTGTTGATTTGCGAACAACTTTATTCTCAATTTACAACTTACATATATCTTGTGATTTACAAAGTATATTTTCCCATACATACTTATTTTCGATTTGTTTTCGTGTTGATATCCATGAGACTCATGCGACACCTTATTGTCCGGAGACAACGAGATTTGTCTGGGGAGATTTTTCTGCCAAAAATATCGCAAATCACTACAAATAAAAGAAGCTCGAATTCATATCTACTTCTAATCGTAATATTCAAGAAACAGAATTTGATATTCTTCGCCGTTTTCAATGTCGAATTACGAATATTTGTATCAATTTAAGACAAAATCGTTTTTTTGCAATTGGTGATTTTCAGTTCTTTCCGTGTAAAAGCCATATACCTACCCCCCTATAGCCGCAATTGAACCATTCCATTTGGCATATTCCCATGAACTATACACTTATACCAGCTGTATTCGTATATCTATACGCTCCACGCCCAAATGCCAAAAGACCTTCCCACAACTGAAAAATGACTGAATGAGCATTTCGTCGCTCCGTGACACGTAGCTACTTAATTTCCATTTATTTTTGTGTTTTCCGTTTGTACCGCATCCGAGAGATTAAATGAATACATAAACATTTTGACAGAGGGTGATTATTCCACCACCGCTATCGCCAACATCACAGGAGACAGGAACGCAACTCCACAGCATCCAAACCCAAGATTCAAAATGCCGCAGCAAACACTATGCACGGATAGAGATGGATGTGAACGGATGGATGGACGCTTATGCCTCATTCAGTCGCGGCTTCTTCTGAAGCGTTAAAGAAAATTAGCCGAGCACCATGAACGAGTGATATGCGCGCGATGCATGTTTACTTTGAGTGGAAGCTAATTCATGCCGACACTCAGTCACTCGCCTGGCTGACATGATTTATTAGGTTTGCTCCAACATTCATCCCAGTGATGAGCTCGCTGATAACCACCACCGACGAACTCATTTCACTTACAGCCGAAGACGACCTCTTTTTTTGTGGTAGCACACCATCGTATCGCCAACGACAGCAGGAAGTTAACTCTTGGTGCTTTTCAATCTGATGGCGAAGCGAAACAGACTGACAGATGTTTTGCCGCAATTAGAAAGCAATTTATGTGTCAAAAGTGTGTGATTTACACACACCCCTATATACACTCGATTGTAATCAAAGTGATGTGAGCGAGGGTTACTAATTTGTCGGATCCTAATTAAGGGTAATGGATTTGGTCCTCTCCGCGCTCCGCTCTCCCCCTTTGTGCTGACAGATCGATAAATTGAGACAAAGTGACAGGAGATATGTTGGGGGCGTTCCAGTAAAACAAGAAATTCTGAAAAGAAGGAAAAATCCCAAAGTCGTGATTTTAAACAAATTAATGGAATTAAACTCGAAACCCCTTCCTTCGAGGGTAACGGTCCGCAACGGCTGTGTCAGACACTTCGACACTAATGATACAAAAAGGCGTTCCACTGACATGACATCTTTATGTTGGGTTCTCGTTTTGTCTTTGAATTTAAATAGAAAAGGAAGTTCCCCCAATGATGTAGGATGTCCATTTTTAATGATTGTTCTGTCAATTAGATCGCGGGTGGGTATTGGGTAGTTGTATTTTTTGTGAAAGCGGAAATCGTATAGGAGGTACAGAGTTTCCTTTCTTTGGAGAAATAAAATGGCAATACTAGGTAGGCAGTAATATAATGCTTATTCTGACTTCCAAACTGTCTTTCCTTTTCTAAGTACGATGTTTCTTGGGGTTGGTATTTCACCGATTACCTTCTCTTTTCATCCTTTTATATCAGCAAAAGCATTAGTTTTGTACGTAAATTAAAAAAAATCCTTGTTTTGCCTAAGTGAACCTTGCAATTGTTTTCATATGAAAAAAATTAAAAAAATGTAACTGTGTTTATAACAAGATTAAAATAAGAAAAAAATATAAAAAAATACAATAATTTACTTCTATATAGGGTATAATACGAATGAATACATTCAGATGCACAAAAAATCTTACGTAGATGATCGATGTGGCGCAGGGTTATAATTCCACAATCCAAAAGTCTATAATGAACTTTGACTTACTTCAGTGGGTTGTAAAAGTCCACAAATCAATTGTGAACTTATAACTCACCTAGGTGAGCCAAAAGTCCATACGAAATTCTTGTGGAGCTTTGACTCATATGTTATGGTCGTATGGCCCATATTTTTAAAGTACCAACAACCTAACAGTATACCAGAAAACTTT